>OX578138.1:98398291-99793291 GCA_951213105.1 Amaurobius ferox
TTTATTTAAATTTATTTTATTTAAATTTAAATTTATTATTTTATTTAAAATTTTTTTTAAATTTATTTTTTGAATATTAAAATATTCAAAAAAGTAAAAGTTGTTGAAATTTGTTTTATAAAATTAGAAAAATTATTACTAAAGGTTTTGCTTTTTTGCAAAATACATATTTGAAAAAATTCAAATAAACTTTTTTACAATCAAAACTGGACATCCTTTAATAAATAAATGCTTGAAATTAAAAATCTCGTTGTAAATTCACTTTGTGGTAACTTTTTCACTAAATCAAAACTAATCTAATTTGAAAGGGAATAGGGAAAAAAATACATTGGGGCTATTTTCTTAACTGTAGGGAGTGTCAAAACTAATTTCCTTTCATTCTTTTCAATCCCATGAAGTAAAAGTTCCATCATTCTTTTCCCCACCCCCTTCGGCATTCAGTTCGAGTGAATCGTCTGCAAAACAATGTGAAAGGGGGGTGGGGTGGGCGTCGTCAGTTGTGTTCGGCGCCCGTTCGAAATTTGGGGCTAGACATCACGGAGTCTCCATTGCTTTGCGTTTGCAGACTGTCGCCAACAGTTGTCGCCAAATGATTCTCCATTTGATCTCAATATTTCATATAAAGATTAATGACTCGGGTAAATTTTGTGGATATTGTAGTTGTAAAGCATTAAGTCAACCGTTGCTGTTGGTAAAAAAGTTAAAATATACAATAGTTGGTTAAAAGAAATAAAAATTTGTAGGAAATTCGATAATATTTAAAAAAAAAAAAATGTATTTTGTGCATATTTTACGTGTGAAATACGCAGACGATACAAATATATATATATATTCGTAGAATTTTTTTATTTATTTTTATGGTCACTTACGACAACGCCGGTAAAACATTATAAATGTTGAGGCAGCTTTTAATTTTTTTTTATATTCATGTTGCACATAATTATTCAACTAAGGGTTTGTGTGTTCCAATATGTGTTGATATCAGTTAAATGTTAAATTCGGGCGAAAAGTTATGTACTGGTCACACCATTTTCCCATGTAGTGGGGAAATGCTTCGATGAATGAATTTTCTTGTTTGCCCCCTGCTTTTTCTCGACAGAATAAACACTTAGCATTTATCCCCGCCCTTTTTTTTTTTCCGAACCGCTTTGTAATTGTTTTAAGAAAAATATGCTATCGAACTCGTTAGGTACAATAAGCTATAGAGTCTTTATACCGAAAAATTACTTTATAACTATATTTCTCAATTGAAAATGTAAAAAAAAAAAAATGTTAAATTTCTGTTAAAATTAATCATATTAATGTGTGTAAATCAAGCCAGACATAACAAATATTATTTGTAAAAAAAGAAGAAGAAAAAAACCATTTAATTCCAGATGTACATAATACTACCTTTTATTGTCAACTTCAGGGTCATTAAAAGTGGTTCCTTATTATTGTCATTATACTGATACCCTAAATAACATCCAAAGATCTCTAAAAAAATATCTAGAACACTTTTTTGGGACCCAACAGATCCATTACAAAATTGCAGATATCAAAATAGAACCCACCAATAAAGAACATTTTGCCAAAAACAAAATTAAATAAATACACCCACCAAACTTCTAATTAATTACAAAAGTTGTTATATAAGTGAATTTGAATATGAAATTTTCTCAAAATCATTTTGTTCACAGAAATGTGACACCCTGTGATAAGAAAAAGTCGGAACCCCAATATCAAAGTTCCGAAGCCGAACTCTTTTAATTTCGATTGATTCTTTCAACCCGAAAGTTCCAATCGATGCTAGAACTATAAACGGATACGATGGAGACTGTTCGCCGGTCCTATAATACCCAATCTTTCAATGCAGAAATCTTGACTCCCGAGTATCGTGCCAAACGCATGAAGACCTGTCAAAACAATCCGAAACCATAAATTCTTTTCCGTGGTCTGAGCAAGCATAAACGAAGCTCTACGAGAACGACTCTTCTAACCGCGTGTGCATTATTGCGCAATGGTCCTTGGCTGCGTTCATAGCGGCGCCCTACTGGCGACTTTTGTTGATGGATCTTTTGATATTTTTCTCTCTCTCTAGCCTTCTTTTTATTATTATTTTGGCGGCATTTATTTTCGGGAACTCGTAACTTTTTTGTGGCTGTGCGAGATATGGTCGGCCCCGAATATGAAGAGAAGCGTAAGAATACCATCGCTTTGGCGCCGTTTCGTGTTTGTTTGGACTTCCTCTTTTTGGCCCGGCATTTTATTAGTTTCCACGTGTTTTTGTTGGATTCTCTGAATTTTTTTCCCGACTTCCCGGAAACTTAAATGGCGACGTCGAGATCTTGAAATTGCCAAGTTTCTGGTTTTGATCGGATTTTTTTCTCCTCCTCTGTTTCAATAATCGACGAAGTTTTTAAAGCCATTATTTCATTGTAATTATGATTTATTTGATTTTTTTATCCCCCCCCCCCCCCCCCCGCATATTTTCTTTTCCATTTTATGCAATTTTACTTCTTTTACTGTATGGAAAAATGGACGTGCCGCAAGTTGCGATAATATTTCACACCAGGAAAAAGTGGCATAACAAAAAAAAAAAAAATTCAGGCGAGTAAAAAATTTCAACCAAACCGAACTAATTTTTGTTGTAAGCAAGAGGTGGATTGATTCTACATGTATAATCGCGGGCCTGGTGTCTGAATGTTCGAGGAGTAATTTGATACTAGCGCTTTGGGTCTGAACAAGCGTTTCCTCATGCTGTTTGAGGCTGTCAGGTTGTGTAATGTGTACCGCCCCCCCCCCCCCCCCCATGGTGCGCCGGCGCAGCGCCTTGGAACGGCAAAATGGTTCATGATCCAGCCGCAAATATGGGCGAATGACTAGCTAGCTAGTCAAAGTAAGTGACTGCCCGTAAAATAAAATATATTTATATAATCATGAAGTGGGTTTGCCATACGTCCGAATTTTGTTCAGGTAACCCTGTCCGGGCTAGTACTTTCTCAGGACTTTTAATGAAACTATTAAATTTAATTTTTAAAAATCGCAAAATGATGATGTCTTTATTTAAATTAATATATATTTTAAATAAATCTGTTAATTGGTATATTTGAGTTTTTCCCCCTCCATACTCATCTCACCCCCTTATTAACTCAAAATAAGTAGCTACGGATTTAAATTACATTCATTATAGAAACCTGGACATTACACATTTTATAAAAGTTTCTATATTTTTTCCAACTTTAGCATACATTCCAATTTTAACATCATTTTCAGCCTTAATAATTTCCAAAAATATTGATACTTATTACTTTAGCGTAATTTCATTCTATTGTGAGGTAGTTGGGTGGGGTGGGGGGGGGGGGTGAAGACCCAGACCGTTCGACTGATTCATCCTAAGACTTGAGCAGCCATTTGGACGGTCGGGGGTGGGGTTGGGGGCTGTAAATCCTATACTTATATAGTCAGGGCTGTCTAAGCCCTAGACGAAAGTAAATTCTAGGGCTTCCTCCATAAAACTTTTATAGAAAAAATAAACAAACAAATAGATAAATAAAATGATGTATATTGAGCATGTAAAAAGGTGGATCTCCAGAACTTCCTCAGTATTTGCCTATAGTCAGAAACGACAATGTATATAGCAACTTGCGTTTATCCAGTGGCACAATTTAGAGGGGCTGCCTCCCCCCCCCCCCCCCACCCCAGAGAAATTCTTGAAATGGAGCCCTTGCGTTTATCTCAAAACGTCTATTCTTTCGCTCATATCGCGTATAAACAATTTTATATAGTCTCTTGAAACTTTTGAGTATTAGAATGGTACATAATGATGCTTAAATTGAACTGCTTTATCTAGTGAAATAAAAAATTAGCATCTTATATTGTTAAAGAAATAAAAGTTAAAAACATGTTTTTGTATTTAATGATTTAATTGAAGTACTAAAAGTGGAAATAGCGAAAATTCCGTAGTTCACGAATTAAGCACAATAATTATTTTTTCATCGAGCCATGCCAAAATAGATTTTCTTTTGCACTATAAATTGTAGGAATTTCAATAATAATAGTAATAATAATAATATTAATAAATTTTTAAGTATGAATGAAGTATATTAATATTTTGTATTTGTGAAATTTTCATGTATTTATCTCAAGTAGTTTATATATATATATATATATATATATATATATATATATTTATTCAAACTTTGGTTACAATTTGAACGTTTGTGAAAATTGAGGAAAATTACAGTTGCATTTTTTTTTTCCTTTCCACTTCTACTACATTTATTATGATTATCTTTATTTTTGCATTCCTCTTAACTGCTGAATATCTTACTGTTAACTGCTGAATATCTTACTGTTTATGCTGAGAAAATATCTTTATCCAAAGCATTTGGTCCAGTACTCTAAGTGAGTTTTCCCAACCCTATAGTTAATTGTCTAACCTCCCCCTGCGGTACAGATTTTCAAAAACCCTTCAGCTTTCTTGCGGAATCCCCTGCATTCCACAAACGGGGAATAAATAGGGGATAAAAAGAATAATAATAATAATAAAAAAAAAAGAAATCGAAAAGGAAAACTGGCCCTTCTCTGTGTGAGCTTTCAAGTTCTGTGAGGCCTGGGATGTGAGCGTTCGCGCCTCGCGACCTCCGCTTCCACTGTTTATTTTCTTGTTTGTGCGTTAATTTTCCCCTCCTTGACATAAGTGTGTAGGGGAAATTTCTACTGCGTTCTTTTGGGTCAAGAGATTGGCTCGCGCTTCTTTAGCTTGTTTTGAGGCTCTTGCTTTTAAATTCGGATAATTTGTAGGATTATTGTGGTATGACTTAAATATTTTAACTAGACTCTTTGTCAGTGGTAGAGCACGGACCATAGCAACTGCGAGGGGGGGGGGGATTTGGAGGAATTTAGCGGCGTTAGTTATTAGAAAAAATATGAAAGGGCAATTTAATTTTATCACATTGAGAACGGAGATGGCAGTTTCTTACAAAAGTGACATGGTAGCATTAGGGCAGATAAAGGCATTAGATAGCAGTAAAAGGGGCGCAATGTTTTAGACAACGACGGGGGGGGAGGGGGCGCAACCGCATATTGTGAATGCAGAAGTTTATACACACACGGGGAAAACCTAGAATCCATAGGTGTAGCCAGAATCGCGAAAAGGAGAGAGTATTACGGGACTAACAGTGCTGAATTAATTTCGTTTTCCAATATGGACCCTATAAGAAAACTAATGTAATTTTTTTCACATAAGGGGGGAGGCGGTGATCCGTTTAATTAAAAAATTTGATTTCATGGCTGTCTTAACAAACAAATTGGCCCAATTTTTAATGTGCTCGTTAAGATGGAATAGCCGATATCTGCAATGGCTACAAAGAAACTTGCTGTGTGTGCTGCTATAGATAATATGATATAGGTGTGAATGATATATATGATATAGGTGTGAGATAATATGATATAGGTGTGAGATAATATGATATAGGTGATAATGCTGATATAGGTGTAAGATGCTATAGGTGTCATAAACACGAAACACTAGGTGGATTCTATGACTATGTACATAATTTGATTTTTTTTTCACTCGATAAGATGATATACTATTACTACAAAGTGCCATAATTTAGACCCTGACAGTTTCCGAAAATTATTTTGGAAAAACTGGGAAAAATCGGGCTTTCCAATCTCCAAGTTTGAGTATGAATCCTACAGCAGCATATTTATAAGGAGGGCAGCTATGAAACATAGACTTATAGGAGCGGATTATTTCCTAATTCTAGCAAATGTTTAATATTTGTATATACTAAACACAAATATTGCTCATTCCAGAGTGTGTGCTTTTTACTAATTGATTTGATTGCTTTTTCATGGCTACATATAAATGTTGACTATACGCTCCGACAGTTTTTCTTTTAAGTCGTAGTTCTTTAGATTTATTTTGTTTTAAAAAATATTGTTTGTTTTTTTACTTGTTTTGTCATGTACTACGCAGAAATTTAATTTTCGAATTTTATAGAAACACTGAAATATTATTCCATGCATTCTGCTATGTTAAAAAACACACGTCATACTTGACCAAATAAATTAAGACAAGCTATCAAATAAGGAATTTGGCGTGTTGGCGTCCGGTTTTGAGCGAGTAGTGACTGAAACGTGGTAGCTGTATACTTTCTTTTCGATTTAAGAGGCACATCACGTTTTTTTACTGTTCGTTTTCTTTTCATTCTTTCTTTCTTAACCTTGGTTCAGAAAAAGAACGCCTACGAGTAAGCGAACGAGCGCGATATTGCTGCAGGGGGCAGAGGGGGAGAGGTTATTGTTTGTATTTGTGATCTGGAGAGAAACATTGTAAAAACTGAAAACTCTTCCATTTGTTGACGTTAATTATTCTTGGTTTGCTTGTTCTTGTTGCCGTCAACGTTGTCGTTTTATGTCATATTTTTTAAAGCTGACTGACAACTGCGTAATCGGGGTGGAGTGTTTGAGCGACTACATCGCGCTCAGGTTGAGAGAACTTTCCTGCATAAGCTGGCGGTTGTTAATTGGTAGGGCGCGTCTCCCCCAAAGAGATCTGGAGTACCTTACTGATGTGTCCCCGTGTCTACGCCACTGCGTTTCAGAATATTTAACTTTTTATATCAATTGAAAATCGTACATATTTATTGAATCATTATAATATTTAAATTTTTCAATATATGGGTATATTAAATTTTAAAAAGTAATTTCAAAATTGATATATTAAATATTTTTAAACGTTATTTTTCTTTCATGGATAGATTATATTTTATGTTTTATTGTATTTTATGTTACATTTTTCGGTACAGATGTAGTATAATCCCTTTTTCTGGCAACCCCTGCTATGATTTGAAGAATATTTCATTCGGGCACCCTTTTCCTCGCCTTTTGTTGCCAAGGTAAATATCGCAACATTCCATTCTGGCAACGTTTTCCGCGTATTTTATCGCCAAGGTAAAAATCAAAATTTTCTGATTTTCATGTTGTGTTCTATGAACCACAGAACACTTGTTGCACAAACAGCTATTGCTATGTGCTATCTCCGACAGCCAGCGAGACCAGATTCCGTGATGTTTTTGGTTTTTTTTAGCGGGCGAGCATAACGAGTTAAGTCCGCGAAGCGGGCTTAGGCACATGTTTGAATTACTACAAATCAACTAACTGTTGCACAAACAGCTACAAAAGGGCAATTTTTTACCTTGGCGACAAAATGTCGAAAACAAGATGACGAAAGACGCGGAAAAGGTTGCCAGAATGGAATGTTCTCCAAATTATAGCAGGGTCTCACCAGAATCTCACCTAAAACCGCCAAGAATGGGAAAAGGATTATACCACACGTGTTCCAATTATTCTATTCAATATGTAGATATATTAAAATTAAAACAGTTATTTCAAAATTGATAGATTAAATATTAAACTTTATTTTCTTTTTTCATGGATTTATTGTATGTTATGTTATGAACAATAGAAATAGATGTGTCTGAAAAATATGTGGATAAAAAATGTCTGCATGATATAGCTTGCAGTTGACAATGTACACAAGAAACACTGTTATTGATATATAATTTGTGAAGGGAAGTCGTGTTTTAACGGGGAATCAAAGACCTATCTCTAGACCACAGTCCACTCATTGATCCAGTGGTGTAAAAAGGGGGCTATAATATACACATACACATTGACGGAAAAATACATTAGTTCTTAATAGTGTTTATATTGAAAAACGAAATTTAGCACTTCCTCCTCCCCATCTTCCTAGATCTTGACTACGCCCCTACATTCAGCTGCTAAGATAATAGTGTTTATATTGAAAAACGAAATTCAGCACATACCTTCTATACATGACGTGGACCTTATTAATAATAGGTACCAAAAATTACATCAATATCTATGGCCTCGTGTGTCAAATCAAAGATACTACTCTTTGATGTATCGAAAGATACCGCTCATCAGAAATGTTATATTTTCATTAGAGCCTAGAGCATGACATTCCCAATAAGGGTTCCGCAGGCCCATCATAGAGGTTTCTCGAAAATTTGCAAAAACTTACGAAAGAAGTACAAAGTGCAACCTTTTTCATAGTTAATTTTTTAACATTATAGTTTTATTAACGTGACATTTAAAATGTAAACAGCGCAAGTTTCAGTTGGGAAGAGAAATTTGGTTGAAATGTGGAATTTTTATTCTTGTAAGGAATTAAGTTGACAGTAATGAACATTACAGCATTGCCGCCGACTGTTCATAAGGTTTCCAAATAAACATTTTTTTTTGGGGGGGGGGGGGGGGGGGGCAATAGAAAAATTTTAAACCAGTTAAATATTTAGTATTTAACCCACAAAAAATATCCCCCTTCTAAAATATATGCACAATGTAACTATAATAAGGCAGATGTAACGCCAAATTGCTTGTCATTTTTTATTAACGGTAAATAATAAATAGAAATAGAAATAGACCATAAATACTCTTGCAATATTTTATGCAAAAAATGAGTTGGTTTTTATTTGTGAACAATACTACTTTACATGTTTATTTTGTAAATTGAACAATGTGGTATCTAACATGTGTCAGACAAGTATGGGTTCCGCTAGATTTTACGAAATAATTCAAGTGTTCCCCTAAGCAAAATAAGGTTGGGAATCACAAGCTGGAGGTTGAAAACTCAAATGTCCGTCGTCTCTCAATGGTTGTTTTACAAGTTACTGCTCCTGCAAGCACTATCTCTCAAGAGAATAATTTCTAATCTTACTCCTGATAGCTCACATTTTGAAAATATTTCGGCTTAACAGAATAGCTGTTTAATCTGGCATATTTTGAGCCATGAGACTGTCAATGTAATCTTTTAAATGCAGGGGGGGGGGGGGAGATTCCGTGTGTCGCCAGACTGTTACTTAACTTGGAGACAGTCCGGATATCCCCCGGGGAGACGTACCTCCTCCATTCTTGTCTGCACGTCCCCCTCCCCCTGTTCTTTTTCCTCTTCACGTGCTTTAAAAAAAAAGAAAATATTACGCACTGGAATTAATACTTGCTACTTTATACACATGCAGATAGTATTATGAAAGAATCAAAAATCCAACTCTCCGATTTAATACTTGTCATAATATTATATAATAGTATAAGATAAAAAAAAAATCCAAACTGATTTATTTACAAGCATATATCACATGATGCCCAATAGAGGGCGCAGTTATACACATTACGTTACAAATGCGTAATGAAGGTGCGGCCCACGTTCCTCCTGAACACATTTCGAGCACTTCAGTAATTACTTTCTATTCAGTTATCATTGTTTGCATAGCAATATAAATTAATGGTTTTTAAACAGGTACTATAAAATTGCATAGGCATTATTTAGTTACAAAAATTTATCTCATATGGGAAACTTAACTTCAAAAAATATTAAAATGTGAAAAAGAAGTTTATTATAACGTATCAGTGAAATTTCTTCAGTAGTAAACTTTTCATAACTGCATAGCATATGTCAGAGTGAAAATGCAGAATGTATATACAGAAATTAAAACAAAAAGAAGAGAAGAAATGTAGAGGTAGAATTCGCAATTTAACACTAAAAATCTTAATCGTATTTTTACACTGGTAAAATTTCTAGGAGTAGACAAGCATTTTAGTGCATACCAGAGCGTAATTACGCATTTTGGCGTTACTATGCTGTACTTTTCTTACAGTGAGCATCATATATCTCTTGAACGATTGTGAAAGCAATTTTGTGCATTTATTTCAAATTGGCAATTAGAATAAACCGGTTAAGTTCCAATGAAATAAAATCACAGGAATGCAGATCAAAATTTGTTAGTTTGTAGGTAAAAAGGGATGTACGACGGGCGGGCATTTGTAGAATGAGTTCGCTGCTGTGAAGGTCACTTAAAAAAAACGGCCGATGAAGTGATAAAATCGTCTGCTTTATGTATACGCGATTAAAAATGTGATTTGCTTATACAATTTTTTAGAGATTATATAATAAGGTTGAGAATTAAATAGGCACAGAGCAGTGTTGTGTTCTAAAGAGGAAATTCAATAAAAAGTATATATGATTTTTTGTATATATGAATATATACATTTTTTGTATATATGAACATCATTGTTTGATCTTAACAACTCGTGTGACCCTCCGCCCCCTCTTGAAAAAAAATCTGCATATGCACTAGCTGTTGCCTAAGAAACCAGATGATACCGTAGGCAGGGGGGGGGGGGGGGCGTTTATACACCCATTGAGGGAAATATGCTAATTTTTTTTTTTCATAGTCTATATTGGAAAAAGAAATTTAGCACTGTATAACCCCCCGCCTCGCCATTTAGTCATACCTTTATCTTTTCGAGGTCCTGAAAACTCCTATGGTTAATACTGTCATATATTGTTGTTTTTAACGACGTTGTTTTAAAAGTTTGAGCAATTTAATATAAATATAAAGACCCCCCCCCCCCCCCCCCCTTTCAAATTCCATTCCAGATTTTGCCAGAAAAATAAAAACAAGTTTCAAGATCTATGAAGAAGATGCTATCTGTTTATGTTTGAAGGGTGTGGGCACAATAGCTCAAGAACGAATGCAATACATTCTATAAATTCTTAAATGTCATTACATTGAACATATGTAAAACACTGAAAATATATACCATTTTTATAATATAATTCGCTATATATTTTTTTATAAAAATATATAGCTTTTTTTCTGATTGGGATATGGATTATTTGAAATTGAAATTAAAGAATTTCGTAGCATTATTTCCTATGGCGTTAAAATAATTTCCTGAAAAATATAGAATTCATTCAATATAGAAAAATTGTAGTTAGAAATATATTATTCACGTATGTAAAAATTTAAATTGCATATATTAACAGAAAGTAGCAGAATACATCCAATTCATTGGCTCGAATAACCTGTTGTCAATCTAATTTTATTTTTATTAAGGAAATATTTAAAAAAAGGGTATTTTATCCTTACTCTGAGATACTGATTGGGATACGAATAGGGTAAAAATGTATATGAAAAAATCGAAGATACTTTTATTGTAAAACTTCCCCAGTATTAAATATTAAAAATACAAAATATCCATTTTATTCAATTTTAAACCTTGTATCATGCCAATGATTTCTATTTAATTGGATTGTTATTCATTGTGCATTTTAAAAACTCTTTTTATCACCCTTTTATTTGATGCGCTTTTATGAATGAATGACATTCACATGTTTCGGACCACCCATCTGAAAGTGGCGTGCGATCGTCTGGCATTATTGCTAAAGGCACAATCAATAGCGGCAGGTACCAATCGTCCAGTAACTCTGCAGTCTGGGCGACGCCACTGCAAGGAAACGTCCACTGTCTATTCCAGTTTCTGTCCTTGACCCAAAGCTTCCGACGCTATTAGATCTACCTGCCTGAACCACATTGCCTCAAAGATTTTACTCCAGGTATTTCCAGATATTCGGCGCGATGGTGCTGCCATCTAGTGGTGTGAAGTTGATAGGATCACTCAAAAGGTCCGATATAATAAAGGTATAGACATGGAGTTAGAAAAAAGATATACAACTCGTGTTAGCAATATATCTCGTGCCCATGCTCTTATAGAGCATGGGCACGAACGTAAATAAATAACCTGCGTAGTAGAATGCGCAGAAACACAAGAACATTATTTTTACCATAGCGCTTAATAGTAAACACGATGATGGCAAATAAAAATTGAAGCTAAACCCATTAAACATCGAAATTTATCTCTGTGATGAAAATAAGTTATTTAGAATACTTGAATTACAATATATATTTAAAGATTGCATTTGCTAAAGGGCATTTTAAGTGATTTTAAAAAAATTTACACTACTATTCATTTTTTACATCACTACTTTCATTGACCGTAGTCATACTGTAAGTTTATAAAGTAGCCGTTTTCATTACAAAAATAATAAAAATTTCCATACTGCTAGGCAATCGAGTATTTTGTTTTGAAAACGTGAGGGCAAAATTGTCCGTCTGACGTCACGTGCCCATGCTCTATGGTAAAAACGCTTGAAAATGCCACAATGCTTTGAGAATTATATCAAAGTGTCGCTAGTGTTAATAAAGTAGCTGCTATTGTTAGTTGACACAACAGAAAGGTGTAGCATTTAATATATGTATTTTTAAATTAAAGATTCCCTAATTATTAGTATAATTAACTAGTAGTTTTTCATAGTTGTAGGATAGCGTACAGAATATAGGGAGATAAAAATAAATTGAAAGGTAAAAATAATTTTGAATACGTAGGAATATTCTTTATTGTTTCAGTTCTACTGTGCATTGCGCTGATAATACATTTTTACAAAATTGGCAGTTTAAATAAATATTTTAGGCCTTTCGCCATAGAAATGCATATAATGCAGGACTACTTATCTTATCCCAGCGCCACCTGAATTATTGTCTCAAACGATATATATATATATTTAATATGAAGTTTTAACTCCATTACCTCCATGAGCATAGATATAATAACCTTGGTCCAAACGTGGATGGTTAATTTTTTTTGCAGAATAATAATATTAAATATATTAGTATAAAAATATTTATAACTATATTCTAGACCGACTATATATTATTATATTTATTTAATTTTATATTTATTTTTATTATATATATATATATATATATACATATATATATTAAAATTGTAAATCCAATGGTAGAATGGAAGTAGTAACTCATAATACACTATCCTAATTTTTGCCTACGAAGTACAATGAAATAAAATGAAATTCAACCATAATGAGGAAATAATGTGATATTTAACTTTTGCTTGGATTTATATTGAAATTATACCGGCAATCTCGAATTCTGAAATTTTATAGAGAATAAACAATATTTTCTTTGTACAATGGTATGAGAAAATAAAAAGGAAGTCATGAACAATATATCTGTATTACTGTGTTGTCCACTTTCACATGTAAGTGTTATCATTCTATAAAAACACTGACTTTCATAAAAAATAGAAATAAATACAAAGTATTTCCTTATAACAATAATCCATAATCCTCTTTGCTACATTTCCAATCAAGGCTGACCTACATACATTTGCACCCAGGTAAATCCGTCTTATTGAAATCTACAGTAAGACGGGCTACAGAAAAAAGGATGTTTTTAATAATTTTTTTTTTTAAACTAGACTTTTCTTTTGTTGTCGGTGTGGCGCCATGCAGATGCAAATTATCTTCAATTACTCACTTCGACCCGTCTGCACGTCATCAACGCTTAAATAGGGGATGGTGAAGGTTAAAGGTTGAGGAACAGCTCTGGCCTACAATGGAGTTGGCGATAATTGATTGTGGGAATACATTGAAAAGGAGCTCCACTGTTATTGCCTTTACACTAAAAACCTATGAGCATTCTTGTGTTCATCAGTTTGTAAAACTAGCAAATGGGTTCTCTTTACCCTTCCTTCCATACGTCTATGTATAGTAGCAATGGTATTTGCCAAAGGATTAGGAATCGTATCCCCCCCCCCCCCCCCCCCATTGACTGAACGATTACATCCAAGGGTTATTCATATTTGGTTGCACTGTCAGCTCAGCATCAAATCAAAAAGTGTTTAGCTTTGACGTTTAGATTTCTTCATCCGAGCCAAACGGCTAAATTACAGAATGTTTTCGTATTATTACAGAAGAAAAATTATTTGTTTACATGTAAAAATTTTGAAATTTAATTATCTTTGATGATATTAAATTCTGCATTTTTCAAATAATAGAGCGAAAAATGTTCATTTTATTCTCCAAACTTGCTTTGATACTGAATAATTCTTATTTCGAATTAGCTGATTTAAATTAATTGATGAATTATTACACATTTTTTTACTATAAAGTGGAAATATTTAAACATAATTAATTGAATTGTTCTGTGGCCACACACTCTCTCCCAAGGATTAACGTCATGTGGAAGAGAAATAACAATCGCACAAGACAACGATTCCGCTTAAGCGCCACGCCCTCCCCCCTAAATTGCATTTACTTTTCATTGGGTCTGCTTTTAACGATATCTACCATGGTAAGATGGCGTCACTTAAAATTGCGATAAAATAGCCAAATGAAAATAGAATTATTTAAAATATGGAAAATTTTCTGTGATTATATTTCCTCGTTATTTGTTGAAAACGGACGATTTTGCATCATCGCGCAGATAATTAAAACAATTATATTTAAAAAATATGACAAGAGAAAAAATATTCTGTAATTTATTCTCTAATTCGAAAGCGTTCTGTAATATGGCAACGAATTTCCCAATGATGTATGTTACTCTGCACATTTTGATTGGGTGACGGACTGACGACGTAACATATTTAACGAACTTTAGGTCATATGTTGTCCACATCAAATTTATTTTAGAAGCATCAGGTCGTGATGTAAATTTGTTATTTAATATGGAAAACGCACAAATATGGAATGATGCAATGCATTTTGGATTGTTGCAGAGAAGTGAAATAATTAAATTAATATAATTTTTATTTTCTTCATTTTCTATATTTATATAATTTTTTACTTCCCCCTTAAAGATCAAATTAAAATCTATGATGATTTGTTGCCACTACGATACGAGAAGACTGTTCAAAACGAAACAAATTCTTTTAAACCGTTTGTATAAAGATTATATAATATATCTCGTTTCATTTTTTTGCAGCTATGAATCTCTTAATTAGTCGAAGAATATTTACCCTTGTTGGCCATATCTTTAAATTAATAAGCAAATGTCTCTTTTTTATTTTACGACAGTATTGTAAATCGTTTTATACTTCGGGACGGCGACATCGATGCGAATTAAAGCGTGTGTCGTGTCTATTTCAGCATTCTATGGCTGGCGCACTTTTTTCTTTGTGTCAACATCTATGATTGAGGGGGGCGGGGGCTCTGACTGAAATCGAGCTTTACGAGAAATGGAAACATTTTATCTCATGTCTAAAAAAGGCAAACCACCTACAAAGAAAGATGTATTCAGAGAAAACTTTTTATGCTTCATCGGACGGAAGCCACTGCCGATTTTTTCCCCCTTTATTACTTTCCTTATATACATAATGTCTAATGAAAGTATTGTGACGGGGGTCGAAAATTCGAATTCGAATTTTCGACGAGAGAGCACGTTTCAAGCATCCCTGATCACAAATTAAACATTTTTGAAGTGGTGTGTGTGTGTGTCAGTGAGTGTGTGGAGACGATAACTGACGAACGAATGGACCGATTCGAACGAAATTTGGTACAAAAATCACAATCCGTAAACACTGGGAGCCTATTGTTTTTATATGTAATCGAATGTTCAGAACCACCCTAAATTTTTGAGTGAAATTTAGAAAAAATCATCAAAAAATCAAAACCGCTAATAAAGTTACACAAATAGACATTTCTTATGTAATTTTTCATTAGAAAACGATTGACATAAATTTTAGAACGCTAACATGAACCGTTCTCGAGATATTGCACATTTCTATAAAAAAAATTATCAGAAAGTCATATAAAATAAAAAAAATATATTTTCTATTGAGAAACATGTTCACTTTTCATATGTAATACCATGCGATAAATTTTGTGACATTCTCGTGAATCTAGCTCGTTCCATTCATGAAAAAAGATACTTTGAGTAATACTTTTGTATTTGAACGCCAATAGTCATTTATCTGCTGTAAGAATAACTTATTTCTTCATCCATAACGCTTGGCGAGATTTTGGCGACGAATTTGGTGGAATGTCGCCAACTTGGCGTCTTTTTTAAATGTTACTAAATTGACGAAAAACTCGCCAAATGGATAAAAATGACGACTCATTGACGAAAATTCAATATCTTGGAAAGAATATAAATAACTACTATAAAAATAATCTATTTTATTTTTTTACTGTAAAAGTAGTAAATTTATTGTATTCTATAAGGAACGTCATCTGCTGTCCACATCAGATTTTTTTTTTTACTATAAAAGTAGTAAATTCATTGCATTATATAAGGAAAGTTATGTGCTGCCCGCATCAGATTTATTTTTATTATGATTGATTTTCTAAATAAGGAACTATATTTCTCTCATCTCATTCTCGGATTTACATACCTCTTTTCCCCCCACCCCCACCCCCAGCAAATTCATTTTTTGGAATATATGTAGTATGTACTGATAAAGTGACCATATTTTAATTACGTCAGCAAAAATTCAGTTTTTAACGTTGGAAATAGCATCACTTTCTCTGAATCGCAGTTTGTTTACACAATCTAATACTTCTTTAGAATTAGGCTTGCCTTTGCAGCTGGCGTTTGTGGAATAAAATCACCAAATGAGCAAATGATTCATTTCTTTATATGTTTTTTCCTGATAAGTTGTTATGCTACATTCTGTGGTAATGACCTTTTTACTTTCGACATTGGATCAATTTATCATCAATTTATCGCTTTCCAAGATTTTTACTGACTAATTTATTTAACTCTGTTTATTTATTTAGTCTTTCACAAAGCTCAAATAGAATTCCTTGTACGCCATATAAATATTTTCCAGATTGTTATCGTTTGTGGAATAAAATCAGACAGTTATATAAAAGTCAGAATTAATTTCACTGACGTATTTAATTCAAATTTTCATGCAATAAAATAAATTTTTTTTTATTGCATTTTATATATGCAGTATTACAGTAAATCTTAAAAAGAAAAACCAGCAGAAACAATTTATTTTAGTTTAACCTTCTCTTAATTTTGGCTTTCTTGAAGGTCTAATGGAATTTTTTTTCAGGACTGATAACATATCTAATTTTCATTTGTCTTTATTAAATACATGTAGTGTTTCTCGTGTCCATTCTATATATTGCATCTTTCTATACATGAGTGTTTTGTTATTTACAGGATCAAGCGATTCTTCTGGAACTTGGTGCAAAATTGCCTATTGGGAGCTGTCCACCCGGGTTGGACGAATTCTTCATGTCAATGAGCCTGCCATAAACGTTTTTGCTGATCTACCTCACGGTGATGGCCTGTGCCTTGAAACTCTAGCGCAATCGCGCCTAACGGATAACACTTCTGTCCTTCAGACTAGAACCAAAATAGGGCAGGGGATCATAATCTTCAGAGAAGATCAGCAGGTATGGGTATATAACAGATCTGAATACCCAGTGTTTGTAAACTCACCTACACTGGACCCTCCCAACACTAAGAACCTGACGGTCTACAAATTACTGCCTGGTTTCTCAATCAAGATCTTTGACTATGAGAGGTCACGATACAACCAGCGGTTGCATTCATCCTTGCTCAGGGATGGTCCATTTGATCCACATACCGTCCGTGTTAGCTTCGCCAAGGGCTGGGGCTCCCCAAAATACTCCAGACGTTTTGTGACATCTTGTCCCTGCTGGCTGGAAGTTATGTTCCTCGTCAACAGGTGACAGATACAACACTTGCATTCGTGATTCTGTTGTACCTGTCAGTTTTTCAATTGAAGGAGTGATCCTTCAGTGGCTGTTGCTAGTCGAGCTTAGTACCGTCGTGCCATTGTGCTGGCCATGTGCAGGGCCGCATTATGATTGGTGCCAAGTGAAATAAATGAACTGTTTTTCATAGCTGGTATGCTGGCAATCTCTTTTTGGGTTCCTCAGGATTTCATTCTGTTGAAATGATTTGTATGGTGGTCGAATTTTATTTTGAAATGAAATATATTTATTTATCTTTAGAAATAGATTGTTCGGGTGTGAACGATTTGTAAAAAGTTTTATAATTGCTTGTTCAAGTGATTACATCACCATGCGATTCATTTTAACTGAATGAATAGATTGCAAGTATTAATGGTTAACCCACCATATTATGTAATTATGAGATATTTATTTAAATCATTGCAAAAGCTGCCATATTTCAGCTATTCATTTATTGTTAAGTTTCTGTAACTTTATGAAAAAAGCAATTTAGTAACAAAACCTATATAGTGTGCATAAGTGTCCCATATACAAGTGTTTCTCATCTTTTAATGCCATTACAAATTAATCGTGCAGTTAACTTAGCTGCTAATGTTTTGAAATTTACACTTCTTTATAAAACATGTGATCTTTGCCATATATTTTTTTATTGTTTTATAACTTAAGATGCTATTTGTAACTGAAAGGGACCAAAATTGGCAGAGCATTGTGGAAAACCTCAGCACACATTTGTTAAATTGTCCATATGAATTTGTTCTTTTGCAACTTGAATTATGTTGTAGTCGCTAGCCATCTGACTTAATTTTTTAATTTGGGTCATAGATTTGTCTACTATTTAAAAAAAAAAAAAAAGAAATGATAGGTCTCTGTAAAATTCTTTAAAAATCATATAGCACTTTATAAAAACTCTATAGTGACTTTTTTTTTTTTGTAGAAAAAGGGTCGAAAACCCAGGCCGTCCGACTCATCCGAAGATATAGCAGCAAAAATGGGCGGGCGGGAAACTAGAAAAAGGGTGTCATAATTTTAATTAAAACCTTTTTTATAGGTATTTTTTATTCATGGAATTCTATTTTAAAAAGTAGAAAGGCTTAGACACCGCTCCTCTTTTTCCTTGTATAGACTTGTATAGATGTTTATAAAGGTTTTAAAGAATTTTAGAGAGCATTATAAGGGCTTTTGAAACAATTTTGTAAGGATGAGAGCCATTGACGTTAATAGCATTAGCATTGACTAAATTAATGTTCTTCAAACATTTTTGATCGTATGTCCCTAAGATCAGACCTGAAAATAAGCACTCTCTACAGATTGACTAAATAGTTCAGTTGATGATTAAATGATGTAATAATTGACCACCACTCCTCATTGCCCAGAAATTTATTAACTGTGTATTTCTCCCCTCTTCGATTCACATCTTTCATATGTAATATATGTTTATATATTGCATATTAAGTATGTTGTTGAGACCCAGACCGTCCGACCTACCAGAAAGGTTTAAGGTAACTGTTTGGACGGACGGCATCATATTAAGTATGTGTAACCATACTTATTAATTTTATAAAACATCTGTTATAGAATGGCCACTAAACTAAAACTGCCTACTGACCACTTTGCTACTAAGTTTGCTAGTAAATTTAAATGTTTAGGTCTACCTAAGACTTGCTTGCGTACCCCTATAGTAATACAGATGTGATATGTAAAATAACATTCATATAATTATAATTTTGTTATTCTGTTTATGATTTTGTAATGTAAAAGTACAAGCTAATATTTGTTCATAAAGTCATCTGAGTATAATAAATTATATTTTGAATGCCATTTTAATTAAATTGCATGGTGAAAATGGAGTTTACCAGCCAGTGGCTATGAAACTACAGATAATAATTTAAGTTATACTTTTCCCCTTTTATTGAGGTAATAGTTGGTCCATACATCTATCTCATCCCAGTTTTTAAAAGTGCTTATTTTTCCACAATGTTTTGCATTCAGCACCTCTATACCTAATATTAAGTGTGCCATGTTGCCTGAAATGCCTTGACTTGCTTTTTCTGACTCATTGCTTTTGTATATATGTACAGTATAAATATATTATATAGAAAGGAGAATCAAAAGAGTCTTGTTGGATTTCTATATTCCGGTGCACAAAAGTTGTGAACCTCTTCCAGATAAAGTCTGTATAATATTACCAGCTTCTGGTACATATTCAGTGCAAGTACAATAAAAAAGTAATTGATATTTTTTTATAGATTATTATTGTAATTTGTTATCGAAAAGTTAAATTTGTTAAAAGATTGAGGAGCACATTGTGCATTATTGAGTGTTTTTATATGTCATTTTTTAAGCAGTTGTGTATTTTTTTTAAACCATCTAGATGTGCAATAATAAACTGTATTCACACAGAGGCTATTATTAAATTAGTACATAACTAAATTTTGAACACTGTTTTAAACTAAAATATGTTTAATTACATTAGAATTGGCATAGTTACCCTCTTCCTCCTAAATGGACACAATATTGTAAATAATTGGTCTCCATTTATTTATAATACCAATATGTCCTGTAAAAATCATCCAATATTTTGCATGGCTAAAGATATAGATGTACTTACATAGCATTGTACTATTCATCCAGTTCCTCTTCTGCACCAGTGGTTTTAATATCCTTTAACAATTTAATCAATTTTTAAGTGAAGCCAGTATTTCCCAATTGGCAACCTGTAGACCATAAATTTCCATTGGAACCACAAACCTTGTACAAACCCACCTTATAGAAAAATGTGTTTCAGAGATGTATAGAATTCTTTAGAAGCTCTATAGCAGTCTTTAAAGATTTCTTTGGAAAGAAAAATTGCCACTATTTTAAAACCTTTTTTATTGATATTTTATAGATTTCTATTAAAAATATCTAAAAATGTTATTAGAATTATACTCTTTTCATAAAGACCACAATTCTAGAAGAAAAGTTTTTATAAAATATTCTAAAATTTTTAAAGAATTCTACAAAGTGTCATAAGAGTCTGTCAAACATTTTCATTAAATTGAACTTTGGTCAAAATAATGTTAATAAAATTGAGTTAACTGAACATCATTTTAAATTAAGAATGCGCTCCAGGATTTGGAAATTATGTTAGCTGTAAATGCATTATTTAAGTAGCGGGCACTTATTTAGAACCCGGACAATGCTATGTAATTTGTTCTAGTAATGTAATAAATCTTAGTTTAATTCACTATAGTCGGCAAATAATTTTTTTTTAATTATTATTATTATTTGATGTAGTTGGTATTAAAACACCATTAATGCACAGTATGCAGCCTTTGAAATTTGTTAAAGTCATGTACATTTTGTAGTTGGTTCTGAAACAAAGATGTTAAGAATAAAAGTTTGTGGCTGAAGTATGTCAGTGCTTTTGCCTTACTTTTCAGAAACTATGTTGTACAAAGTTGTATAGTAACTAAGTGGAATCTGCTGCTGTCTTGTCTTTTCCTCCTGCAAGTACAAAACGATGTATATGTTATTAAAAGTGCATTTACAGTAAATGTTGTTGTGGCCACACTTCTCAAACTGCAGAGCTTAGCATGCTAAACTATGTAAATGTGTATGTCTGTATTTCATATATATGTATACACACATGCATATACAAGCACTTTGTAATATTGCCAGAAACAAACTAAATAAAATTAAATATTTAAAAATGTTATTACTTTAGTATTGCTTTAAGTCAGAGGTTCTAACTATGTGGTAAAGTTTGATTCTGCTACTTGTGTGTTACAGGATCTAGATAGAATAGAAATATAACAAAGTCTCAAATCAAGGTTGCTTCTCATTTAATTTCCATGTGTATTTTGCTTTAGAATGAAAACTATCTCACCTTTTGAATTTTTGATCTAGCGAAGCCCTCAAGGTTTGGCACAATTTTTTCAAAAAGTATACCTTTAGGATTTAAAAAAAAAATCGCATATTTTGATTGTGCCTCCTATCTAAATCTGTCTTGTATCTTCTTTCTGTATTGGTACAGAGTTACGACCATAGGAGCTATTGTATATAAATTAACTACAAATATTATCTTTGAATGTAAATAGTAGATTTATAGTTCTTTTCTTCATAAATTAAGTACCTATAAATTATTTTATAAATCTACATTTTTTGTAATCATCTTTCTGTGATTGCAGTAAAAACTTTTCCATTGTATCCCCCCCCCCCCCACACACACACACACACATAAACTTGTAACTGTTAGAACTTCTGTCTTATGCAATCAGTTCAAATTTTATTAAGTGTATGTGAATTCATTTATAACATATTTTTATCAAAGTTTTAATTCAAATTCAGCATTTAATAGTTCTTAGCTTCCTTGCATTGGTTCAATTCAGACAGTATACTGCAACTATATTTTCTTTTATTTAATACATAGCATGTTAAAGCAATCATCTGAAGTTTATGTACCATTTCTCTGAATTATATATTAATAATATTAATCTCCCACAGATGCAATAAAATAAAATCTGTACCACTATCTTCCTCTGTGTTATAATTGCTAGTGATGATACAGGTTTAAATGTGACCCTATGTCATTGCCATTCATTCATCTTAAGTACTGTTTACAAATAGCCCCCCCTCCCAAGGGATAATTCTGAGTGTTCCATTAAATATTGATCTTTTGCTTGCTTCATACTCTTTTTTTTTTTTTTTTTTTTTCCCAAAAGTAACAGCAAAATCTGATATATGTGATATTTTTCTGTGCCAATATCTTTAAAAAATAATGATTAATAAGATTTGGAGATTTAAAAGTACTGTGAAGAAAGTTTCTTACCATGTTGTTTAAAAAAGTCCAAAGCCTGGGGGAAAGTTGACGAATTATACAACTTTAGCATCTTAAGTGATTTGATGAAATGCCCTGAATGATTGAATCTACAGTGCTGTCAAGCATTGCACATTTGACTATCTCTTTCTTCACAAGTGAAATCTAAAAGCAGACTATAGTCATTCAGTTTAATTGTTTTGATCAGTTACTTTCTTTAATCTAAAAATTACCTTAAATTTTAGCGAATTTTATGCTATGTAGATAACAGCCTTGCATGCTTGCCAATGCTGTTGATTAATTATAATAACAGGTTGTTAGGCTAGTTATACTGTCATCTGAGAGTTATATTAAAAAAAAAAAAGTTGTATATCTCGCTCTCTCTCTCTCTCTTTTTTTTATAAAAAAAAAGTACACAGCACTCCATAAAATGTAAAAAAAGTTTTTTTTTTTTTTTTTTTTACCTTAGTTAATTCCTACAATAATCTCAAATTATCATAAACACAAAAATTTCATATTTTGATTTTTGTCTTATTTACTTGAGACCTATAAAATGATGGTTGCTTTAACATGTGTTTACTTTTAAATATATATTTTTGTTGCTTTCACTACTATGCAGTGGCAGCTGTCTTTGTTGTAAAAACAATTATGTTGTAAAAATTTTATTTTAAATATAGAGCTTCCTATATTAGTTATTTTGTATCTGTTATTTTCACTGTGTCTTTGCTTGGGCATTATACTTGTTTACACCTAAAAATAGATGTTATATCTTTTGTCAGCAATTACATTCAACTGTATATTTAAATACAA
Source organism: Amaurobius ferox (assembly GCA_951213105.1). NCBI lineage: Eukaryota > Metazoa > Arthropoda > Arachnida > Araneae > Amaurobiidae > Amaurobius > Amaurobius ferox. The sequence goes on from OX578138.1 coordinate 98,421,283, forward strand.
CGTTACTGGTGCTACAGTGTAAAATGTCTTGAATAATTAATTTTCCATAAAAAGCAAACTTTATCTCTTTGGTAGCCAAAGTATATAAATATTTGTATATATTTATCACCATTTATCTTCAAGTGCAGATAAAAATATTTATTTTATAACTGACATTGTCAGTTATTTTCACTGTGTGAATTAAAGTAACCGATTTCAAAATAAAATTCAGATTTACTACTTTATTTTCATTGACTAATGAAATAAAAACTATTAGAAAATGCTGGATAGGCTATTTCAATAACATTGTCTTGTAACTATAATTAGAGCTTTTATAAAGCCCTAATTATTTTTTCCCCTTTGTTTCCTCTTTTGCTCGAAGTATGTACATCCAAAAAGTTTTATAGAATTCTATAAATATATGTCGTAGAAAATGCTTTATAATTATTAGTGAAAAGTTATAAGGCACCGAAAACTTTTTTTTAATTAGCATCAATAGATTTTTATTCTGTTTACATGGATGCACTTGAGTTTGAGCTGCTTCTTATGTTTCTGCAGAATTTAGTGTGGATTCTTCGGCGTTTATATATAGATGACTCTTTTTCTCTATAGACATATTAATTTCTTTACAGTTTTTGTACTCAATAAAAGCTAGATTTTAATAGAATTCTATAGACCACTTTTGTTCCAGTATACTAAAGAAATGTAGGTTTCTAATTAGAAGTTTTGTTTAATTTTTAACTTTTTGTTTTTAAATATATTAAACATTGAATCTAACTGTTGGAAGATCTCCTTATTTTTTTTTATACTTTTAAAAAAGTTATTAAGATAATCAATGCAGTTCATATGATATGAAATATCTAATGAACTGCATTGGAAATCAAATAAATAATTAAGTGTATTGGAAACTTGATTTCGGTGCAGTCACTGACTATTCACAAAACTAATTCAATGATAGCTGCATTAAAGATATCATACCAGCCTTTTGAATTGACTAATTGGCAATTTCGCTACAATTCTTAAATTTAAACATGATTTTAAATTTATATTATATGCAAGCTTAAATAGGAAAATCATTTAACAGTATCACAAACAAGTTATTGTTTTAACGTCACATGACAGCAAGTTATCCAAAAAATATTTTAGTATCATAAGTAATAAAATATAATTTTCAAACGTCTCTAGTTTCTCAAATTGCTTAGTGTTGATCTGAAGATAAACTACTTCCTTATACTCCTCTCATAGTGTGCCTGTACTATGCCCAAATGCTCGCCTTAGCCTTACTGCCACTCCAATGTTATGCATTTAACTAAATTCTAAGCAGTTTGAGAGACAAATAATTTGTTTTATTTTCAATTATATGCCTTGGCTACTCTTTGAGACAAATATATCCATTGTGAAGTAGTGCCTAGATGCTATGAAGGGCAGTGAAAATGATGTTTGTTCATTGTACAGTGTAAATAGTCATTGAAGCTATGCTGTAGGCATAATTTGGTAGTCTTGTACACAATTGTACAGTTTTGACGAGATATAATATTGTACAAAGAGGCTCTGCCTCATAACATTTCTATATAAAAATTAAAGAAAATATTGTTCTTTTTATTTAGTTTGTTTTCATTTGTATTTTATTTATTGAGTCATTACTAGCTGTCAAACTTTTTCACTCAATCGGAACCTCATATGGTAACATACTAAATTTCATGAAAATTACTGTATTATTTTCAATAGAAGATAATTGATAAAAAATCCACGGTGTCTCCAGTCTGAAAAGGCCAAAATGATTTTGTGTGAATAAACTTTTGTCATATCGAAAAGAAAAAAAAATCTGAAATCTGATTATATACACTTTAAAGAGCTACAACTTCTTGCTTATTGTTTATAGTTATCACTTTTAGTTTTTTAAATATAAGCATTAGAAACTTGAAAAACGTAAAATTTTCATACTTCTTCAACTTAAGCTCGAACATATACTTTTTTTTAAGTGTTTTCGAAAAAAATAGTTTGATCCAAAATCCAATTTATACACTTGTAGGGCTTTAGCAAAGAGCTACAAATTCTTGCTTATTATTCAAAGATAGCTCTTAGTTTTTGAGATATAAGCATTACAAACTTAAACAAGAAAGATCAATCATGCATTGATTATGAAACACTTTCCAACTTCAATACAATTTTATTTAAATATCTCTAAAATGTGATACATTCTTCGGTAATATTTTAAAACTTATCACAATACTACATTAATTTATTATATTTGAAAACTTAAAACTTCATCGAAAAAATTGAACTTTATTCAAATGACGGCATTGAAATATAAATTGCCTGGTTTAAACATCTCTAAAATGCGATACATTCCTCGGTAATATTTTAAAAATTATTGTAATACTACAATAATTTATTATATTTGAAAACTTCATCGAGAACAAATGGACTTTATTCAAATGATGTCATCGAAATATAAATCGCCTGGCTCTCTGTATAAAAGCAGCATTTCATTCATAACTTTTTTCCATTTATTTCATTCATCACAATACTATAATAATTTATTTTATTTAAAAACTTAAAACCATGGAAGTTCAAGTAATTTAATTCGATGCTTAAAACTTCATCAAAAAAATAGTCTATTTCTCTTTGTAAAATGAATGAATGTTTCATTCATATCAGCTAGAGTGCAGACTCCATGGGCTAAATAATTTTGCATTAAAGAAATGCAGCAATTTTTATACAACTCATTCTACATCTTTTAGTGTTTACATCCTCCATAAGGGAAAATTAGACTTCGTTGTAGAAATAATCAAAGTTGGATGATCTATTAAACTCAACTATATTGTAATTGCGTTGTTTCAATATGTAGATGCACAGAATTTAAACAAAAATAAAGCCGTTTTAAGACAGATACAACACTCAATATGAATTAAAAAGAACTTTAAAAATCACGATGTTAACACAAGATGGATGACATATTTTATTTTGAAGTGGGTCACGGGATCTCTTCATATAATGGGTGTAATTTTATTATTTTAATTTTAATTTAAAAAGCTACTGAATATATTTTGCAGAAATTTTTTTTATATATTTTATGGGATAATTTGAATATTTCCTAAAACTTTCGAAGCAATTTGTGAATTTTAAATGCACTTAAAAAATGTTTGAAAAATTCGGTCCCATAGGGTTCAATGTATTTCATTTTTTCAACCCGGGTTCAATCCCAAACTACTTGGGTGATATTATTCATTTATATTCCCATAGGTCCTACAGACCGTCTGAGCAGCATACTAAAATTTCATTTTGATAAAGTCATTTTTACGGCAGTTATCGTGCTAACGGACAGACAGACAAAATGAACAAAGTCATAAACACTTTTCAACTGTGTTGTAAAGTGTTATAGACGGAAAATTTCAATCTTCTTCAATTTACAAGACGATTACACGAAAACTATAAGAGCTTTTTTAAATAATACTTATAAATTTAAATACTGAATTTTCTAGTACATATTTTTATCGTTTACTATTTATATCTATCGAGTAAAAGTTAGAAAAATGATGAAAAAAATCTGATGTGAGAAGCACATGACTCTCACTGCAGATTCAAATTCATTTTATAATTTTTACTTTCCCTGCAATACATGGTAATGTATAGGGAAAGTATTGGAATCATGCCGAAAATCACAACTCGAGTTTTCGACGGATCTACACGTTTCAAGACCTCTAGAATACGAAAAAACCATTTTTAGCTTGACGTCAGTGTGTGTGTCTGTCTGTGCAGATATTGTATCCACTCTAACTAAAAAACTAATGGACCGAATTTCACAAAATTTTGTAGGTAAGTCACTTGTGGGCGGGGCTGGTGCTGATTAGTTTTGGGTACGATGCAGAATAAAAGAACCCGCCTTTTTTGTGAAATGGCCCGCAAAAGCTTGTATCCACTGTAGCTGAAAAACTAATGGACCGAATTTCACAAAATTTTGTAGGTAAGTCACTTGTGGGCGGGGCTGGTGCTGATTAGTTTTGGGTACGATGCAGAATAAAAGAACCCGCCTTTTTTGTGAAATGGCCCGCAAAAGCTTGTATCCACTGTAGCTGAAAAACTAATGGACCGAATTTCACAAAATTTTGTAGGTAAGTCACTTGTGGGCGGGGCTGGTGCTGATTAGTTTTGGGTACGATGCAGAATAAAAGAACCCGCCTTTTTTGTGAAATGGCCCGCAAAAGCTTGTATCCACTGTAGCTGAAAAACTAATGGACCGAATTTCACAAAATTTTGTAGGTAAGTCACTTGTGGGCGGGGCTGGTGCTGATTAGTTTTGGGTACGATGTAGAATAAAAGAACCCGCCTTTTTTGTGAAATGGCCCGCAAAAGCTTGTATCCACTGTAGCTGAAAAACTAATGGACCGAATTTCACAAAATTTTGTAGGTAAGTCACTTGTGGGCGGGGCTGGTGCTGATTAGTTTTGGGTACGATGTAGAATAAAAGAACCCGCCTTTTTTGTGAAATGGCCCGCAAAAGCTTGTATCCACTGTAGCTGAAAAACTAATGGACCGAATTTCACAAAATTTTGTAGGTAAGTCACTTGTGGGCGGGGCTGGTGCTGATTAGTTTTGGGTACGATGCAGAATAAAAGAACCCGCCTTTTTTGTGAAATGGCCCGCAAAAGCTTGTATCCACTGTAGCTGAAAAACTAATGGACCGAATTTCACAAAATTTTGTAGGTAAGTCACTTGTGGGCGGGGCTGGTGCTGATTAGTTTTGGGTACGATGCAGAATAAAAGAACCCGCCTTTTTTGTGAAATGGCCCGCAAAAGCTTGTATCCACTGTAGCTGAAAAACTAATGGACCGAATTTCACAAAATTTTGTAGGTAAGTCACTTGTGGGCGGGGCTGGTGCTGATTAGTTTTGGGTACGATGCAGAATAAAAGAACCCGCCTTTTTTGTGAAATGGCCCGCAAAAGCTTGTATCCACTGTAGCTGAAAAACTAATGGACCGAATTTCACAAAATTTTGTAGGTAAGTCACTTGTGGGCGGGGCTGGTGCTGATTAGTTTTGGGTACGATGCAGAATAAAAGAACCCGCCTTTTTTGTGAAATGACCCGCAAAAGCTTGTATCCACTGTAGCTGAAAAACTAATGGACCGAATTTCACAAAATTTTGTAGGTAAGTCACTTGTGGGCGGGGCTGGTGCTGATTAGTTTTGGGTACGATGCAGAATAAAAGAACCCGCCTTTTTTGTGAAATGGCCCGCAAAAGCTTGTATCCACTGTAGCTGAAAAACTAATGGACCGAATTTCACAAAATTCGGTAGATGAGTTACGTATAGGTCACCCTGGTGCTGATTAGATTTTGGTACGATTCAGAAAAAAATAACCTGCCTTTTTTTGCAAAATGGCCCGCAAAAATTGCCAAAATATAAAATAAAAAACTGGGTATATTCAAATATATCCATTAAATGCTGATTTAATACGTAATTATTTAACGATGAAAAGAATAAGACCAACCCCATTACACTAGGACAAGCCGTTCTCGAGATATTTTAGTTTTTCGTATTTTTCCTACACCATTTTTGAAAATAAGTCCAGTTTTCAAATGAGAACGAAAATTGAATTAAAAATTAATTAAATTTAATTTAAATAAATAGAACGTGAATATAAGTCTGCAGGGAAAGTCATGTGCTGCCCACATCAGATTTTTTTATTTCATTATGCATTAAATTTGAGTTTAATTGCAGAAAATAATATAGATAATTTTCTAATGTTATATCCCATTTCACTTTTTATTGCATCTTCATTTCGCTTGGCAACTTAATTCACTTCATATTCTTCAGGTCTTTAAAATTACAAAAACTACAATATCTCGAGACGGCTTATCCTAAAGTCATGGGGTTAGACTTATTAGCTTAGTTGTCAAATTTTACCTGTAGAACAAGTACTTAATTAATAATATTTCAGTCATTTATTTCAGGATTTCACTAGCTTTGCAGGCCATTTCGCCTAAAAGGGTCTATTATACATTTCCTAATCATATCAAAATCGAATCTGCATCAAGATAAACCATAAGGGGAAGAGATTAAAGAAATTTTATTAAATAGTTTTTTAACTACTGTGAAAATCGTTTTCATTTCCTCAAAATTAAAGTTTTTAATATCTCGAGAATGGTCAATCTTAAAGTAATGGGATGGATCTTATTCATTTTGTCATTAAAAATTACGTATAAAACAAGCATTTAATTGATACATTTAAGCATATGTAATATTTTATTTTGGATGGAATATTTTAAATTTGCGGGCCATTTCGCAAAAAAAAAACGGAATTTTTATTTTTTTCTTCTGAATCATATCAAAATCTAACCAGCACCACAGTATCCTATAAGCGGCTTATCTACCAAATTTTGTGTAATTTGTATTAGTATGTCAGTTAGAGTGAGTGTATACATACAATTTTTGCGGGCCATTTCTCAAAAAAAGGTAGGTTCCTTTTTACCGCATCGTACCAAAATCCAATCACCAGGATAACTTGCAAGTGGCTTATCTTCCAAATTTTGTGAAATTTGATCTATTAGTTTTCCAGCTAGAGTGGATATACACAATTTTTGCTGGCCATTTCGCAAAAGAAGGCAGGTTCATTTATCCCGAATCGTACCAAAATCTAATCAGCACCGGGGTCGCCCACAAGTGACTTATCTACTAAATTCTATGAAATTTACTTCGTTAGTTGAGTTAGGGTGAATACATACAATTTTTACGGGCCATTTCGCAAAAAAACCGCAGGTTATTTTCTTCCGACTTGGACCCAAATCTAATCAACACTAGGATCACCCACAAGTGACTTGCCTACCAAATTTTATGAAATTCGGTCGGTTCGTTCTTAAGTCGATACATACATTGCGCAGATAGACACACGCACAGACGTCACGCTGAAAATAGTTTTTTCGTATTCTAGAGGTGTCAAAACGTGTAGATCCGTCGAAAAGTCCAGTTACGATTTTCGACATGATTCCAATACTTTCCCTATATATTACCATGTATTGCAGGGAAAGTAAAAAACGTAAATTTAAAATATTGAAATTGTTTTTAGGTATTCATAATCTGAACCCTATTTCTTACAAAACAAGAAAAAATATTTACATTTTCATCGAATTAGGTTCGGGGTATATACGTCCAAAGTGTTTTACATTTTTCGTAACGCTCCGTTGTTTCTCCTCAGAAATCCCCAATCATAGATGTTATTGACATCAAAAAAGAAAAATGTTAAACATTTAGTGTTTTTTTTTTATATAATTTTTTACACACTTAATAGTACACTGACATCTATCGTTCAAGAGATAATTGTTAGAACAGCACAATTATCAAATGTTTGAATATTTTGAATGGACTTTAAACCAAAAATTAATGCATAGCATCAATACGGGGTTATCATTATCAAGAGACATTTTTCAAGGTATTTGATATTTAACTGTTTCCAATAAGGGGGGGAAGGGGGTCGCAGATTTTCATGAAATTTGATACGTTCATTTCATTGGTTCCTGTCAATATCCTATTGATTTTCTATGAAATCATTTCATAAGAAAGCTTTTCTTTTTATTTTCCCAATAATACATGATAATATATAAGGAAAATATTGGAATCGTGTCGAAAATCCGGATCTACACGTTTTGAAACCTAGAATACGAAAAAACTATTTTTGTGTGTGTCTGTCTGTCTGTGCAATATATGTATTCACTCTAACTCAAAATATAATTGACCGAATTTCTTAAAATTTAAAGTAAGTCACTTGAGGGTGACTCTGATGCTGATTAGATTTTGGTACAGTTCGGGATAAAAACCTGCCTTTTTTTTTGTGAAATGGACCACAAGTAGATGATATAGGAAAATGCTGAACTATTGAGGGCGATATTTGGGATTTTTTCTAAGTATTAGAGAAACATTTTTGGGGATGGCAACATGGTAGAGGCAGAATAGAAACTTTTTTAGAGATGGCAACGGTTGAGGCGGAACGGAGCCATTAGCGCCCCCTAGTGGCAGAAAGTGGAATTACAGTTGGAACTTGATATTTTTTTTCTAAGTATTGGAGAAACTTTTTGAGGGGTGGCAACACCTGCTCTTCATCTACGGAAGAAAAGGAGTACCATTAGCGCCCCCTAGCGGCATAAAGGGGTACTTGGTCGGCCAGAGTTCGAATCCCGCCGCTGCCAAAACTGCCGCCGTATTCACGCGGAGTACGATCACTTTAAACATGTGGGTACGTAAGTCCTTCCGAGAGATTGGTGGTAGGGGAAGGTGGATACGGTCCCTGTGGATGCCTCCCCCACTGGGTTCCAGTCTAAATTGAGTGACACTTCCCGGCCTTCCAAACATATACGTTATACCTTTCTGGTAGGTCGGACGGTCTGGGTCGAAGAAGAATTCTTAGAATATCTGTAACAACAGAATTTTGTCAACAAATTATATATATATAAGTGTTAGATATTTATAACCATTAGAAACAAAGATATTTAATCCAATAAGGAAACAATTTGTTAACAAAAAAGTTTTTTTGGTAACTTATACTTTACTGTAGTATAATGCATATGTGTTTCTTCAATTTTTCCTCTGAGCACGTTGCATAAATAATATTCTAATATTTTTTCCACAGTAGCATGTCCCTTAATATTCTGTTATTGTTAAAAATAGTAGTGAACATGACTTTATTGATATTAGATCATATCTCAATTCGGATACTGATGTTTCAGTTGACGAAAGATTAAATGTATCCATCTTACACGAGAAAGCTTTGATGTCAGTCTTATTAGATTATAAGTTAAGTTTATCAAAGTTATAGTTTATATTATCTGCCATATTAAAGCAATAATATGAAAATCCAATTTAAAAGAATAATTAATTTATTAAGTGTTACGGCACAGACACAAGGCAACACTTCACTGCAAGACACTATATTACAGAAATGAATTCTTGCTGCACACCAGTGTTATGCCTATATCTCAAAAACTACAGTGGTTAAACGAAGTTGAGATGGCACGCTGGAAAGGTCTACGGTAGTCTAGAATGTTTTTAAAGTCGTATGGTTGTATCTTTAAAAGCGAGAAATTTTTAATTTCAGAAAAATAGCAAATTTACAGTTTTCTTCTTATTATTCAGACAGCATATCTATGAAAAATTCATCTGAGTGTGACCAAATTTCCAGAGATATTCACAAATAGTGTAAGTGAGACAGGTTCGCTAAACAATTTGAATTTCCAACTCAAAGCCTTTTCTCATTTTAAGCTAAAATTCTTCAAAAACTCATATATTTTTGACAACAAAATATATCATTTCGTTTATGGTGAATCCTGTAGAGAAATCTATTTAACGTCAAGAGATTTTCTCCATGATTCGATTTTATGTATGCTATTTGAGACGACATGTTTACCGTTATTGTAATTATTTATTTTCTTCGTCCAATATTCGAAATCCTTTGTCCAAACAAAAACTTAAGAGTGAAGAGTTTAGGGACAAACTGTCCAGGGGAGTCAAAACATAGGGGAAAAATCCCTCCTGTTTTTTGTCTTCCTCTGAACCTAGGGATGAAATTCGAAGGCACACCGGGTGGCTTTGAATGGTGAATTAGGGTCCGGACGTGTGGAAGTCATTATGGGCGAATTTAGGGTAGAACCCATGTATGTCTGAAAGAAACACTGATTGGTCATCGTCTGCTCTTTCTGACATCCAGACTTCATTATTGATAAGTGGCGGAAGAAACTCCCACACACCCCTCTCCCATTTAATGAGCCATTTGAACTCTTCCCATTTCATCCTGTGTCCCTTGTTATTCCCATTTCATCCTGTCTGCACCCCCCTCCTAATTACCTTGTGATCCTCACCTGTTGGTAGGGTTTATACCCATTTCGTCCTTTTCCATTTCAACCCTTACGCTACGCTACCCTTTTTTAAAATAGTTGCATTTCATTCCTTATCCAAAGTACACCTGTTCCCCAACTTTTCTCCCAACTGAGAGGGGTGCAAATGAGTTCCGAAGAGCTCCGTCCCACTTGCGACCATTGTATTGTGATTACAGGTGTCTCAGAGGGAGCAAATCCAAACGACCACAGCAGCAAATTACTATATTAGTCTGTGTTTATATTAGGCTGTGCAAACACGACCTTCGCCAGTCGTAATATTAGTGTTGAGAACAAATTTAAAAATATCTGATGTGGACAGCACATGACTTTCCTTGTATAATGCAATGGATTTACTACTTTTACAGCAAAAAAATAACTTATTCTTATAGTAGATACTTATATTCTTTTCAAGATATTGAATTTTCGTCAATTAGTCATCATTTTCATTGATTTAGCGTCATTTTTAACCGTTTGGCGAGATTTTCGTTAATTTGGCAACATTTAAAAAAATCCGCCAAATTCGTCACCAAAATCTCGCCAAGCGTTATGTAAGGAGAAATAAGTTGTTCTTACAGCAGATAAATGACTATTGGCGTTCAAATAAAAAAGTGTTACTCAAAGTATCTTTTCTCATGAATGGAACGAGCTAGATCCACAAAAATGCTGTCACTAAATTTATTGCATGATATTACATATGAAGAGTGAACATGTTTCTCAACAGATCATATATTTTTTTAATTTATTGGATTTTTTGATAAATTTATTTGATAGATGTGCAATATCTCGAGGATGGCTCGTGCCAGCGTTCTAAAGTTTATGTCAATCGTTTTCTAAGGAAAAATTACATAAGAAATGTCTATTTGTGCAACTATATTAAAGGCTTTGATTTTTTGATGATTTTTTTAAAATTTCACTCGAAAATTTAAGGGGTTTCTGAACATTCGATTGCGTTTGAAATCAATAGGCTTCCAGTATTCACGGATTGTGATTTTTGTACCAAATTTCATTCGAATCGCTCTATCCGTTCGTGAGATATCGTCTCCACACACATACTTTCACACACACACACACAGACATCACCTCAAAAATGTTTGATTCGTGATCAGGTATGCTTGAAACGCACTCTCCCGTCGAAAACTCGAATTCTAATTTTCGACCCCGTCACAATACTTTCCTTATACATTATGTATATAAGGAAAGTAATATTACTTGTAAATATATTGTTTGGCGCTATTTAAATATATTTAAATAATTTAGATAGAGTAAACTCTATCTTATCAGATATCCCTATGAAATGGATACTTCTAATTGTCTTGTAGTACCATGAATATATATGTTTATGTAGTGGTTGTTGTGCAAACCCTTAATTGACGAACAGAATCCAAAACTTTTTAAAGTATGACTTTCTCTAGTATTGTAAAGCACTCTCTAGTAGCAAAAGTATTATAACTTAGTCAAACATTATAATTCCTATTTTTGACCGTTTTACAAGTTTGAATTTCAATATAACGTTTTTGGGGTCATATATGTATATATATATCAGTAAGTGTGTGCAGTAGCTTAGAGAAGGAGGGGGGGGGGGGGTAAGAGTCATACCTCCTCTTACTTGAAAAATTACATAAACGAAACTTAGTATTTTCACCTTTCCATGATCCTGGCTATGTCTATGTGTGTGTAGAGGCCGTATGTGTTGTTGTTGAGACCCAGACCGTCCGACCTACCAGAAAGGTGTTGTTGTTGTTGAGACCCAGACCGTCCGACCTACCTGAAAGGTGTTGTTGTTGTTGACACCCAGACCGTCCGACCTACCAGAAAGGTGTAAGGTAACTGTTTGGACGGCCGAGAAGTGCTACCCAATTTAGACCGGAACCCAGTGGGGGAGGCATCCACAGGGAGCGTACCCTCCTTCCCCTACCACCAACCTCTCGGAAGGACTTACGGACCCACATGTTTAACGTGATCGTACTCCGCGTGAACACGGCGGCAGTTTTGGCAGCGGCTGGAATCGAACCCGGGCCTACCGAGTGCAACTCCAGCGCGCTAACCAATGGGCTACCTCGCCCCTACCAGAAAGGTGTAAGGTAACCGTTTGGACGGCCGGGAAGTGCCACCCAATTTAGACCGGAACCCAGTGGGGGAGGTATCCACAGAGACCGAACCCTCCTCCCCCTACCACCAACCTCTCGGAAGGACTTACGGACCCACATGTTTAACGTGATCGTACTCCGCGTGAACACGGCGGCAGTTTTGGCAGCGGCTGGAATCGAACCCGGGCCTACCGAGTGCAACTCCAGCGCGCTAACCAATGGGCTACCTCGCCCCTACCAGAAAGGTGTAAGGTAACCGTTTGGACGGCCGAGAAGTGCCACCCAATTTAGACCGGAACCCAGTGGGGGAGGTATCCACAGAGACCGAACCCTCCTCCCCCTACCACCAACCTCTCGGAAGGACTTACGGACCCACATGTTTAACGTGATCGTACTCCGCGTGAACACGGCGGCAGTTTTGGCAGCGGCTGGAATCGAACCCGGGCCTACCGAGTGCAACTCCAGCGCGCTAACCAATGGGCTACCTCGCCCCTACCAGAAAGGTGTAAGGTAACCGTTTGGACGGCCGAGAAGTGCCACCCAATTTAGACCGGAACCCAGTGGGGGAGGTATCCACAGAGACCGAACCCTCCTCCCCCTACCACCAACCTCTCGGAAGGACTTACGGACCCACATGTTTAACGTGATCGTACTCCGCGTGAACACGGCGGCAGTTTTGGCAGCGGCTGGAATCGAACCCGGGCCTACCGAGTGCAACTCCAGCGCGCTAACCAATGGGCTACCTCGCCCCTACCAGAAAGGTGTAAGGTAACCGTTTGGACGGCCGAGAAGTGCCACCCAATTTAGACCGGAACCCAGTGGGGGAGGTATCCACAGAGACCGAACCCTCCTCCCCCTACCACCAACCTCTCGGAAGGACTTACGGACCCACATGTTTAACGTGATCGTACTCCGCGTGAACACGGCGGCAGTTTTGGCAGCGGCTGGAATCGAACCCGGGCCTACCGAGTGCAACTCCAGCGCGCTAACCAATGGGCTACCTCGCCCCTACCAGAAAGGTGTAAGGTAACCGTTTGGACGGCCGAGAAGTGCCACCCAATTTAGACCGGAACCCAGTGGGGGAGGTATCCACAGAGACCGAACCCTCCTCCCCCTACCACCAACCTCTCGGAAGGACTTACGGACCCACATGTTTAACGTGATCGTACTCCGCGTGAACACGGCGGCAGTTTTGGCAGCGGCTGGAATCGAACCCGGGCCTACCGAGTGCAACTCCAGCGCGCTAACCAATGGGCTACCTCGCCCCTACCAGAAAGGTGTAAGGTAACCGTTTGGACGGCCGAGAAGTGCCACCCAATTTAGACCGGAACCCAGTGGGGGAGGTATCCACAGAGACCGAACCCTCCTCCCCCTACCACCAACCTCTCGGAAGGACTTACGGACCCACATGTTTAACGTGATCGTACTCCGCATGAACACGACGGCAGTTGTGGCAGCGTGCAAATCCAGCGCGCAAACCACCGGGCTACCGCCTCCGAAATGAGCCAACAGCACGCGGTGTTCCCAGGTGGTCACCCACCCAAGTACTAACCGCGCCCGATGCTGCTTGACTTCGGTGGTCTAACGAGAACCGGTGTTTTCAGCACGGTAGGACCGTTGGCTCTGAGACCGTATGTGTGTCAAAGGTCTGCACGAGTCAAAAATTCAGAGTTTCACTTTCACCTCACCCGACAAAGTCTTAAACCAGGCCCGAGCACGAAATACTTTACAGGTGTAGAACCTGAGCCCGGCCTAGCTATGTTCAAAGACCATTGAATCTCAGCTCGGTTTGGCCCAAAATGATTTATATTCAAATATGCTAAAGATCTGAATTTGAAAGGTTTGAAAAACGCGGAATTTGTTTTAAAAAACATAACCCACCCGAATTTTATTGGGCTTTGTTGGGTTTTAGTGGGTATTTTTCGGAAACTCTTACACTTTGATTTCCTCATATTTCTTGTACCTAAATTGATCATTTACCAGTGAAAGCTGGGGTTCATTTATGCAAAATGTTGAGTGCAAATTTGTAAAAGTAATTAATAATGTAACTCGTATGTGTGCCTAGGATATATTATGGCAACAGCAATTAGATTTCTTTCATATAATTCTAAAAAAATTAAGGTTATACATACCAAGTACGGATATTATTAAATGTTAGAACTTATTGATTAATAAACATTAATAATAGACTGCCAATAGAAATGAAAAAGGAAAATTTGATGTGGACAGCACATGACTTTCCTCATATAATTCAATGAATTTACTACTGTTACAGCAAAAAAAAATCTGATGTGGGCAACACATGACTTTCCTTATATAATGTAATGAATTTACTACTTTTACAGTAAAAAAAAAATCTGATGTGGGCAACACATGACTTTCCTTATATAATGTAATGAATTTACTACTTTTACAGTAAAAAAATAGGTTTTTCTTATAGTAGATACTAATATTCTTTCCAAGATATTGAATTTTCGACAATTAGTCGTCATTTTCATTGATTTAGCATCAATTTTATCCATTTGGCGAGATTTTCATTAATTTGGCAACATTTCAAAAAAGTCGCCAAGTTGGCGACATTCCGCCAAATTCGTCGCCAAAATCTCGCCAAGCGTTATGCACTAAGAAAAAAGTTATTCTTACAGCAGATAAATGACTATTGGCGTTTAAATACAAAAGTATTATTCAAAGTATATTTTTTCATGAATGGAACAAGCTAGATCCACGAGAATGATGTCACTCAATTTATCGCATGGTATTACATATGAAAAGTGAACATGTTTCTCAATAGGAATTTTTTTTTTATGTGACTTTTTCATAATTTTTTTGAAAAATGTACAATATCTCGAGAACGGTTAATGTTAGCGTTCTAAAATTTATGCCAATCGTTTTCTAATGAAAAATTACATAAGAATTGTCTATTTGCGTAACTTTATTAGCGGTTTAGTTTTTTTGACGATTTTTTCAAAATTTTATTCGAAAATTTAGGGGGGTTCTGAACATTCGATTACGTATAAAAACAATAGGCTTCCAGTGTTTACGGATTGTGATTTTTGTACCAAATTTGGTTCGAATCGGTCCATTCGTTCGTCAGTTATCGTCTCCACAGACTCACTGACACACACACACACACACACATACTTTCACACACACACACACACACACACACACACACACATACACACACACAGACATCACTTCAAAAATGTTTGATTCGTGATCAGGGATGCTTGAAACGTGCTCTCCCGTCGAAAACTCGAATTCGAATTTTCGACCCTGTCACAATACTTTCCTTATACATTATGTATATAAGGAAAGTAATAGGTTTTTCTTATAGTAGATACTAATATTCTTTCCAAGATATTGAATTGTCGACAATTAGTCATCATTTTCATTAATTTAGCGTCATTTTTATCCATTTGGCGAGATTTTCGTTAATTTGGCAACATTTCAAAAAGTCGCCAAGTCGGCGACATTCCGCCAAATTCGTCGCCAAAATCTCGCCAAGCGTTATGCACTAAGAAAAAAGTTATTCTTACAGCAGATAAATGACTATTGGCGTTTAAATACAAAAGTATTATTCAAAGTATATTTTTTCATGAATGGAACAAGCTAGATCCACGAGAATGATGTCACTCAATTTATCGCATGGTATTACATATGAAAAGTGAACATGTTTCTCAATAGGAATTTTTTTTTTATGTGACTTTTTCATAATTTTTTTGAAAAATGTACAATATCTCGAGAACGGTTAATGTTAGCGTTCTAAAATTTATGCCAATCGTTTTCTAATGAAAAATTACATAAGAATTGTCTATTTGCGTAACTTTATTAGCGGTTTAGTTTTTTTGACGATTTTTTCAAAATTTTATTCGAAAATTTAGGGGGGTTCTGAACATTCGATTACGTATAAAAACAATAGGCTTCCAGTGTTTACGGATTGTGATTTTTGTACCAAATTTGGTTCGAATCGGTCCATTCGTTCGTCAGTTATCGTCTCCACAGACTCACTGACACACACACACACACACACACATACTTTCACACACACACACACACACACACACACACACACATACACACACACAGACATCACTTCAAAAATGTTTGATTCGTGATCAGGGATGCTTGAAACGTGCTCTCCCGTCGAAAACTCGAATTCGAATTTTCGACCCTGTCACAATACTTTCCTTATACATTATGTATATAAGGAAAGTAATAGGTTTTTCTTATAGTAGATACTAATATTCTTTCCAAGATATTGAATTGTCGACAATTAGTCATCATTTTCATTAATTTAGCGTCATTTTTATCCATTTGGCGAGATTTTCGTTAATTTGGCAACATTTCAAAAAGTCGCCAAGTCGGCGACATTCCGCCAAATTCGTCGCCAAAATCTCGCCAAGCGTTATGGACGAAGAAATAAGTTGTTCTTACAGCAGATAAATGACTATTGGCGTTCAAACACAAAAGTATTACTCAAAGTATCTTTTTTCATGAATGGAACGATATAGATACACGAGAATGATGTCACCCAATTTATCGCATGGTATTACATATGAAAAGTGAACATGTTTCTCAATAGGAAATATTTTTTTTTTCATTTTATATGACTTTTTAATAATTTTTTTGAAAAATGTGCAATATCTAGAGAACGGTTCATGTTAGCGTTCTAAAATTTATGTCAATCGTTTTCTAATGAAAAATTACATAAGAAATGTCTATTTGCGTAACTTTATTAGTGGTTTTGATTTTTTGACGATTTTTTCAAAATTTTATTCGAAAATTTAGGGGGGTTCTGAACATTCGATTACGCATAAAAACAATAGGCTTCCAGTGTTTACGGATTGTGATTTTTGTACCAAATTTGGTTCGAATCGGTCCATTCGTTCGTCAGTTATCGTCTCCACAGACTCACTGACACACACACACACTTTCATACACACACACACACACAGACATCACTTCAAAAATGTTTGATTCGTGATGAGGTATGCTTGAAACGTACTGTCCCGTTGAAAACTCGAATTCGAATTTTCGACCCCGTCACAATACTTTCCTTATACATTATGTATATAAGGAAAGTAAAAATAGGTTTTTCTCATAGCAGATACTAATATTCTTTCCAAGATATTGAATTTTCGACAATTAGTCGTCATTTTCATTGAATTAGCGTCATTTTTATCCATTTGGCGAGATTTTCGTTAATTTGGCAACATTTCAAAAAGTCGCCAAGTTGGCGACATTCCGCCAAATTCGTCGCCAAAATCTCGCCAAGCGTTATGGACGAAGAAATAAGTTATTCTTACAGTAGATAAATGATCATTGGCGTTCAAATACAAAAGTATCACTCAAAGTATCTTTTTTCATGAATGGAACGAGCTAGATTCACGAGAATGATGTCACCCAATTTATCGCATGGTATTACATATGAAAAGTGAACATGGTTCTCAATAGGAAATATTTTTTTTATTGTTTTATATGACTTTTTCATAATTTTTTTGAAAAATGTGCAATATCTCGAGAACGGTTCATGTTAGCGTTCTAAAATTTAGGTCAATCGTTTTCTAATGAAAAATTACATAAGACATGTCTATTTGCGTAACATTATTAGTGTTTTGATTTTTTAACGATTTTTTTCAAAATTTCATTCGAAAATTTAGGAGCGTTCTGAACATTCGATTACGTATAAAAACAATAGGCTTCCAGTGTTTACGGATTGTGATTTTTGTACCAAATTTGGTTCGAATCGGTCCATTCGTTCGTCAGCTATCGTCTCCACAGACTCACTGACACACACACACACACACACACACACACATAGACATCACTTCAAAAATGTTTGATTCGTGATCAAAGATGCTTGAAACGTGCTCTCCCGTCGAAAACTCGAATTCGAATTTTCGACCCCGTCACAAAACTTTCCTTATACATTATGTATATAAGGAAAATAATATTTATTCCACTCTCGTATATCTATAATAAAAAAAAATCTGATGTGGGCAACACATGACTTTCCTTATATAATGTAATGAATTTACTACTTTTACAGTAAAAAGATAGGTTGTTCTTATAGTAAATACTTATATTCTTTCAAAGAAAGAATTGAATTTTCGACAATTAGTCGTCATTTTCATTGATTTAGCCTCATTTTAATCCATTTGGCGAGATTTTCATTAATTTGACAACATTTCAAAAAGTCGCCAAGTTGGCGACATTCCGTCAAATTCGTCGCCAAAATCTCGCCAAGCTTTACTGACGGAGAAATAAGTTATTCTTATAACAGATAAATGACTTTTGTCGTTCAAATACAAAAGTACAACTCGAAGTATCTTTTCTCATGAATGGAACGAGCTAGATCCACGAGAATGATGTCACCCAATTTATCGCATGGTATTACATATGAAAAGTGAACATGTTTCTCAATAGGAAATATATTTTTTTTTATTTTATATGACTTTTTGATATTTTTTTTTTAAATGTGAAATATCTCGAAAACGGTTCATGTTAGCGTTCTAAATTTTATGTTAATCGTTTTCTAATGAAAAATTGCATAAGAAATGTCTATTTGCGTAACTTTATTAGCAGTTTTAATTTTTTGACGATTTTTTCAAAATTTCACTCGAAAATTTAGGGGGGTTCTGAACATTCGATTACGTTTAAAAACAATAGGCTTCCAGTGTTTATGGATTGTGATTTTTGTACCAAATTTCGTTCGAATCGGTCCATTCGTTCGTCAGTTATCGTCTCCACAGACCCACTGACACACACATACACACATACTTTCACACACACACACAGACATCACTTCAAAAATGTTTGATTTGTGATCAGGAATGCTTGAAACGTGCTCTCCCGTCGAAAACTCGAATTCGAATTTTCGACCCCGTCACAATACTTTCCTTATACATTATGTATATAAGGAAAGTAATGAATCAAAAATCTGAACAAATGGCGCGCAAGGAGCATTTTCAAACTTTCGTTAAAAAAAATTAAATTAAAAAAAAAAATGCAAAATTATAACAAAATTGAAAGAAATTGAATGGTATTGTATATATTAATGTTAAGAGGAATATTTATACAAATTTTCATGTTTAAGTCAATAAATAAATAAAAAAATTTCAACGTCCACCTTAAAGCATTTTTTCCAACAATTATTTGAAAGATTATAAAAAGCACTTGGTAAACTGTGACAATGTAGTAGTTCTGCTAAAAGCTTTTATTATTTTACAATGAGCTTCTTCCAGAAACATACCTGAAGCTTCTCTCATACATGAATTTAGATTAGATAGTCATAATATGTATGCAGCAATCAAAGCTACAGCTTTCAAAAACAACAGTAATAAAACCCATTTCTTTTAAAAATACAAAAAATGCGGTACTTGTGACTTTCCATATATACATAATGTATAAGGAAAGTATTGTGACGGGGTCGAAAATTCGAGTTTTCACCGGGAGAGCACGTTTCAAGCATCTCTGATCACGAATCAAAAATTTTTGAGGTGATGTCTGTGTGTGTGTGTGTGTGTCAGTGAGTCTGTGGAGACGATATCTCATGAACCATTCGTGAGATATTGTCGCTCTCGAACCATTCGGGAGCGATTCGAATGAAATTTGGTACAAAAATCACAATTCGTGAATACTGGAAGCCTATTGTTTTTAGACGCAATCGAATGTTCAGAACTCCCCTAAATTTTCGAGTGAAATTTTGATTGGCGGAACGCCAATGTCTGCGTCCATGGACGCCGATGCCTGCAAAGGGGGATCGAACTGTTTCGGATAGGGTATGTCAAATACCTGTCTTTTTGGAAGGTTCTTCATTTGGAATGGACGCTGTCCCACCTTAAGCAAAAGGTTAAATGTGTAAAATAATGCTATATATTAATAAGAAAAAACCTTTTTTAGTCAATTTTTGCTCATTTCAACGTCCACCGTCCCCTTAATTAAAGCTTACAACTAGAAATCATTATAAGAATGGTAATGCAGAAAGAAGAGTATGTTTAAAAAAAAGTTTTGCGCTATAGATTTTTCCTTATCATCCCTACTCATCAGGAAAATAAAATGAGACAAGTTTTTTAACTTGTCTCATTTTTTAACTTGTCTTTTTAACTTTTAAACCATTATTATATGTGCGTCATTACGTACATTGAGGTTTATCAACACCAGGTCAGATTATTATATGTGCGTCATTACGTACATTGAGGTTTATCAACAGCAGGTCAGATTATTATATGTGCGTCATTACGTACATTGAGGTTTATCAACACCGGGTCAGATTATTATATGTGCGTCATTACGTACATTGAGGTTTATCAACACCAGGTCAGATTGTTATAAATATCACCGAGTAAAAACTGAATCTTAATTTCTTATATCAGTCCGTAGTTGAAATAGTGTTCCACGAATATACAGTGAAATATTTGTTCACATGCATTATAACCACAGCTATACAAATAGAACTTCACTCATGAAAACTTTAGTCTGTCTGAACTTTTAAAGTGGGGATATTTAGTCATATAAACGATAAAATAACTTGCTAAAACTAGTCCAAATGTAAAAGTACCTACTCAAAATTTTCTTCAAACTCAAACCGAGTTCGGGATCTGGAACTTGCGAGCCAAACCAAAAAAAATCTGAAATTTTGGCCCATGCGTGTAATTAGAAAAATATTGCATCCGATTTTCTTAGCCATTTTTATACGAAATTCCATATTAAAACTTTTAAATTCGGAAAAGTAAAAAAAAAATAAAGAATTTAGTACTTATGAAATAATTAAATAATTTAGTAGTTATGAAAAAGAAAACATAATGATGAAATTTTAACGTGAAAATGATGAGTTCGTATTACTTGATAGAATAACTTAAAAAATCTGATGTGGGCAACACATGACTTTCCTTATACAATGCAATGAATTTACTACTTTTCCAGTTAAAAAAATGTTATTCTTATAGTAGATACTTATATTCTTTCCAAGATATTGAATTTTCTTCAATTAGTCGTCATTTTCATTGATTTAGCGTAATTTTTATCTATTTGGCGAGATTTTCGTTAATTTGGCAAGATTTGAAATATCGCCAAGTTGGCGACATTCCGCCAAATTTGTCGCCAAAATCTCGCCAAACGTTATGGACGGAGAAATAAGATATTCTTATACCAGATAAATGACTATTTGCGTTCAAATACAAAAGTATTACTCAAAGTATCTTTTCTCATGAATGGAACGAGCTAGATCCACGAGAATGATGTCACCAAATTTATCGCAGGATATCACATATGAAAAGTGAACATGTTTCTCAACAGTTAATATATTTTTTTAATTTATGGGAATTTTTGATAAATTTATTTGAACAATGTGCAATATCTCGAGAACGGATGATGCTAGCGTTCTAAAGTTTATGTCAATCGTTTTCTAAGGAAAAATTACATAAGAAATGTCTATTTGCGGAACTTTATTAAAGATTTTGTTTTTTGATGATTTTTTTCAAAATTTCCCTCGAAAATTTAGGGTGTTCTGAACATTCGATTGCGTTTAAAAACAATGGGCTTCCAGTACTCACAGATTGTGATTTTTGTACCAAATTTCATTCGAATCGCTCCGATCGTTCGTGAGATATCATCTCCATAGACTCAATGACACACACACAGACATCACCTCAAAAATGTTTGATTCGTAATCAGAGATGTTTGAAACGTGCTCTCTCGTCGAAAACTCGAATTCGAGTTTTCGACCCTGTCACAATACTTTCCTTATACATTATGTATATAAGGAAAGTAACAAAATTAGAAAACAATTAGTCACTATAAATGTTTTAAAAATATTCAGAAAATGAACTGGAAATAAAATTTGGAAAAATCAAAAAGTTAAAAAAATAAAGGATACTGACAATGACTTAAAGAAACTTAAAATTAGAAAATGTTAAGAAAATACCTGAAATAAGACAAACCAAATACAAGAAACTAGAAGATAGTACTACTAAATGCATTAACAATATTACTACTAAATGCATTAACAATATTGTGAACTTGCTCAGTTATTGAAAACTTTGCCACCTTTGAAACTTCGATTTCATTGAGTATTTTCTTCCCATGTGATACATCATGTCTACACCAAATTTAATGCTATGCTATTATAGAATTTGATCGGTTCAGGTACACGTTTATGACTTTTTTCAATTCTTATAGATTTATGGTTTGAGCTTAGTAAAAGCACTTTTTTGTTTGGCTTACTTTTATAAACTGTAAGTGTACAATGATTCGATTTATGCAGTTTTGTTGAGAAGCGTGTCATACCATCTTTTGCCTAAAGTTTAAAAAGCGTCATTTGACCCATCGTGGTAGGTAGGTCCAGTTCCATATATTTCTCGGTAAAAAGTAAACAAAAGAGAAATAAATATTGAAAAATACATTGGATGTAAATTATAATAAAAGTCGTAAAGTCAAATGGCGATGTGATAATGTTATATGCAAGAAATTTTGCCAGAAAGTTTAAAAAGGAATATTTGATCCGTCGCGTGGCAGGTTTAGTGTTAATATTATTGAATAAACAAGAAAAATCCATCATGCAGAAAGCATAGATTATGAAACACTTTCCAACTTCAATGCAATTTCATTTAAACATCTCTAAAATGTGATACATTTCTCAGTAATATTTTAAAAATTATCACAATACTACGTTAATTTATTATATTTGAAAACTTAAAAGTTCATCGAAAAAAATGAACTTCGTTCAAATGATGTCAATTAAATATAAATCGCCTGGCTCCTCGGTAATGTTTTTAACATCATAATACTACAATAATTTATAATATTTGAAAACTTCATCAAAAACAAATGAAATTTATTCAAATGACGCCATCGAAATATAAAACGCCTGGCTCTCTCTATAAAAACAGCATTTAATTCATAAATATGTGTCAATTCATTTCATTCATCACAATACTATAATAATTTATTTTATTTAAAAACTTTATTTTATTTAAAAGACCATGGAGGTACAAGTAATTAAACTCTATGCTTAAAACTTCATCGAAAATAAATCGTCCTTCTCTCTATAAAATCAGTGAATATTTCATTCATATCAGCTATGCAGACTCCATGATCTAAATAATTTTGCGTTAAAGAAATGCAGCAATTCTTATACAATTCATTCTACATATTTTGCTGCTTACATTTTCCATAACTGAAAAATAGGCTTCGTTGTAGAAATAATCAAATTTGGATGATCATTTAAACTCAAATATATTGTAATTGCGTTGTTTCAGTATGGAGATGCACAGAATTTAAGCAAAAATAAAGTGGTTTTAGAACGGATACAACACTCAATATGAATAAAAAAGAACTTTAAAAATCACGATTTTGAGACAAGATGGATGCCATATTTCATTTTGAAATGGGATCTTGTGCTCTCTTCATATAATGGTCACGTGATCGCTTCATATAAGATATGAGCGTCAGTAAATCTTCTGCCCTATCCGCGCTTTGTTAACTTTCGCGGCACACATTTTTTGCCGAAATTCTGGTCAAACAGTTGCGAAATATTTTCTGAAATATAAAATGCAATGCTTAGATTACATTAAAACTAAATTTAATACCCAATAAAACATAGAATATATGTTTTATTTTAATTTAAAATATTTTTTGTGCTGCCATCTGTTGTCGTAATTTAATTCATACCGATTATTTTTTGTATTTTAATGAACATTTTTAAAGGTCTATTCCTTCTAATCCGCTATTAAATACAACGACAGATCATATATAATAATGCCACAATCACGGAAACGTAATTGAACTTGGACTTGAACTTGAAGACGAAGGAACTTGAAGACAAAACTGCAGTCCTCAATGATGTACATTCAGATCCCTTTATCAAATTTATGGAATAAGAAATTACTTTTCTGTGATTGTGGCATTATTATATATGATCTATTGTTGTATTTAATACTGTATTAGAAGGAATAGATATTTAAAAATGTTCATTCAAAAATAAAAATAATCGGTATGAATTAAATTACGACAACAGATGGCAGCACCAAATATATTTTGGATTAAAATAAAATATATATTCTATGTTTTATTGGGTATTAAATTTAGTTTTAATATAATCTAACCATTGCATTTTATCTATCAGAAAATATTTCGTAACAGTTTGAGGCAAAAAATGTGCGCAGCGAAAGTTAACAAAGCGCGGATAGGGCAGAAGATTTACTGACGCTCACCCTTAAAAAACTACTGAATATATTTTGCTGAAATTTTTTTTTATATATTTTATGGGATAATTTGAATATTACCTAAAATTTTCGAAGCAATTTGTGAATTTTAAATCCGCTTTAAAAATATTTGAAAAATTAGGTCCTATAGGGTTCAATGTATTTCATTTTTTCAACCAGGTTCAATCCAAAACTAATTGGGTGATATTATTCATTTATATTCCCATAGGTCCCACAGACCGTCTGAACAACATACTAAAATCTCATTTTGATTAAGTCATTTTTACGGCAGTTATCGTGCTAACGGACAGCCAGAATGAACAAAGTCATAAACACTTTTCAACTTAGTTGTAAAGTGTTAAAAAGTATACTAATGTTCATGGAAATCGCTTCATTCTTTTTTCGAGATTTTTGCGAAAGATATTCTTCGATTTTCAAACAAAATTAATCATTCTATTGATATCTAAATCATCCCGCTTCTCGAAAGATGTTCTGTCTATATATGCACAGACAGTTTGCAAATATTGAAAATATAATAATTCATATTCAGATATACAAAACGTGTCAAGCCGTCAAATTATGCATGATGTTTACAACTATGGGCATTTTTACCAACATGATATATGCAGCAAATCTGCGTTTCTTTTAGCATTAAAAATTTTAAATATTCAACCAAATGTCAATTTTTTTCATTTAATTAATAATAATTATGTATTTGATTCCTTTTAGAAGCTATTGAAATACACAACTTTAAGTTAAAATTTACAAATTACTTCGAAAATTTTAGGAAATATTCAAATTATCTCATAATATATATATAAAAAAAAATTCAGCAAAATATGTTCGCTAGTTTTTAAACAAGAAAGATCAATCATGCTTAAAACATTGATTATGAAACACTTTCCAACTTCAATACAATTTTATTTAAACATCTCTAAAATGCAATCCATTCCTCGGTAATATTTTAAAACTTATCACAATACTACATTAATTTATTATATTTGAAAACTTAAACCTTCATCGAAAAAAATGAACTTCATTCAAATGACGGCATTGAAATATAAATTGCCTGGTTTAAACATTTCTAAAATGCAATACATTCCTCGGTAATATTTTTAAAATTATCACAATACTACAATAATTTATTATATTTGAAAACTTCATCGAAAACAACTGACATTTATTCAAATGAAGCCAACTGACATTTATTCAAATGAAGTATAACACGTCTGGCTCTCTCTATAAAAGCAGCATTCATAACATTTTCCCATTCATTTCATTCATCACAGTACTAAAATAATTTATTTTATTTAAAAACTTAAGACCATGGAGCTACAAGTAATTAAAATCTATGCTTAAAATATCATCGAAAAAAATCGTCCTTCTCTCTGTAAAATCAATGAATATTTCATTCATATCAGCTATGCAGACACCATGAGCTAAATAATTTTGCGTTAAAGAAATGCAGCAATTCTTATACAACTCATTCTACGTATTCTGCTGTTTGCATTTTACATAAGTGAAAAATAGGCTTCGTTGTAGAAATAATCAAATTTGGATGATCATTTAAACTCAAATATATTATAATTGCGTTGTTTCAGTATGTAGATGCACAGAATATAAGCAAAAATAAAGCGGTTTTAGGACGGATACAACACTCAATATGAATTAAAAAGAACTTTAAAAATCACAATTTTGAGACAAGATGGATGCCATATTTCATTTTGAAGTGGGTCACGTGATCGTGACTTTGTTAATTCTGTCTGTCCGTTAGCACGATAACTGCCGTAAAAATGACTTAATCAAAATCAAATTTTAGTATGTTGTTCAGACGGTCTGTAGGACCTATGGGAATATAAATGAATAATATCACCCAATTAGTTTTGGATTGAACCCGGGTTGAAAAAATGAAATACATTGAGCCCTAAGGGACCTAATTTTTTAAACATTTTTTAAGTGGATTTAAAGTTTACAAATTGCTTCGAAAATTTTAGGAAATATTCAAATTGTTCCATAAAATATATAAAAAAAATTCAGCGAAATATATTCAGTAGTTTTTTAAATAAAAATTAAAATAATAATTACACCTCTTATATGAAGCGATCACGTGACCATTATATGAAAAGATCACATGACTCACTTCAAAATGATATATGGCATCCATCTTGTCTCAAAATCGTGATTTTTTTACTTCTTTTAATTCATATTGAGTGTTGTATCCCTCCTAAAACCACTTTATTTTTGCATAAATTCTGTGCATCTACATACTGAAACAACGCAATTACAATATATTTGAGTTTAAATGCTCATCCAAATTTGATTATTTCTACAACGAAGCCTATTTTTCACTTATGTAAAATGTTAAAAAGAACTTTATATTAAAAAGAACTTTAAAAATCACGATTTTGAGACAAGATGGATGCCATATTTCATTTTGAAGTGGGTCACGTGATCGTTTCATATCATGGTCACGTGATCGCTTCATATAAGAGGTGTAATTATTATTTTAATTTTTATTTAAAAACTACTGAATATATTTTGCTGAAATTTTTTTTATATATTTTATGGGATAATTTGAATGTTACCTAAAATTTTCGAAGCAATTTGTGAATTTTAAATCCACTTAAAAAATGTTTGAAAAATTAGGCCCCATAGGGTTCAATGTATTTCATTTTTTCAACCCGGGTTCAATCCAAAACTAATTGGGTGATATTATTCATTTATAACCCCATAGGTCCCCCAGACCGTCTGAACAACATACTAAAATTTCATTTTGATTAAGTCATTTTTACGAAAGTTATCGTGCTAACGGACAGACAGACAGACAGAATGAACAAAGTTATAAACACTTTTCAACTTTGTTGTAAACTGTTAATAAAAATAAATATAATAATTACACCCATATAATATGAAGAGATCACGTGGCCCACTTCAAAATAAAATATGGCATCCATCTTTTTTCACAATGTCAAAATCGTGATTTTGAAAGTTCTTTTACATTTATATTTAGTGTTGCATCCGTCCTAAAACTGCTTTATTTTTGTATATTTTCTGTGCATTTATATTCCGCGCCATCGCAATTACAATATTTTTGAGTTTAAATGATCCTCAAACTTTGATTATTTCTACAACAAAGCCTAATTTTAATGAATGCAGAACGTAAACAAACGATTGTAAGATGAGTTGTAAAAGAATTGCTGAATTTTTTTCATCCAAAACTATTTAACTCTGGAATCTGGAATAAAAGTGCATGAATGAAATATACACAGCTTTTACACAGAGAACCAGACGATTTGTATTCGAAGACGTCATTTGAATAAAGTTCATTTTTTTCGATGAAGTTTTAAGTTTTCGAGTAAAATAAATTATTGTAGTTCTGTGATTAAAAAAATATCACAGCTGAATGTATCGCATTTTAGATGTTCAAATAAAATTGCGTTTCAGTTGGAAAGTGTTTCATAATCAATGCTTTATGCATGATTATCTTTCTTGTTACTTTCCTTATATACATAATATATAAGGAAAGTATTGTGACGGGGTCGAATATTCGAATTCGAGTTTTCGACGGGAGAGCACGTTTCAAGCATCCCTGATCACGAATCAAACATTTTTAAAGTGATGTCTCTGCCTGTGTGTGTGTGTGTGTGTGTGTGTGAAAGTATGTGTGTGTGTGTGTTTGTGTGTGTGTGTGAAAGTATGTGTGTGTGTGTGAAAGTATGTGTGTGTGTGTGAAAGTATGTGTGTGTGTGTGTGTCAGTGAGTCTGTGGAGACGATAACTGACGAACGAATGGACCGATTCGAACGAAATTTGGTACAAAAATAACAATCCGTAAACACTGGAAGCCTATTATTTTTTTACGCAATCGAATGTTCAAAACCCCCTAAATTGTCGAGTGAAATTTTGAAAAAATCGTCAAAAAATCAAAACCGCTAATAAAGTTACGCAAATAGACATTTCTTATGTAATTTTTCATCAGAAACGATTGACATAAATTTTAGAACGCTAACATGAACCGTTCTCGAGATATTGCACATTTAAAAAAAAAATAAATAAATAAATAATAAAAAAAAGTCATATAAAATAAAATAAAAAAAAAAATTTCCTATTGAGAAACATGTTCACTTTTCATATGTAATACCATGCGATAAATTTGGTGACATCATTCTGGTGGATCTAGCTCGTTCCATTCATGAAAGAAGATACTTTGAGTAATACTTTTGTATTCGAACGCTAATAATCATTTATCTGCTGTAAGAGAGTAACCTATTTCTTCGTCCATAACGCTTGGCGAGATTGTCGTCAACTTGGCGACTTTTTTAAATGCTACTAAATTAACGAAAAACTCGCCAAATGGATAAAACTGACGCTAAATCAATGACGACTCATTGATGATGACGACATGAAAAATGACGATTCATTGACGAAAATTCAAATCTTGGAAAAAATATAAATAACTACTATAAAAAATAATCTATTTCTTTTTATCGTAAAAGTGGTAAATTCATTGCATTATATAAGGAAAGTCATGTGCTGCCCACATTAGATTTTTTTAAAGTGTTTTCCAAAAAAAAAATAGTTTAAAATACTAAAGTATTGAAATTATTTTTGCATATTCATAATCTGGATCTTATTTCCGACAAAAGAAGAGAAATTATTTATATTTTTATCCATTAGGTTCGGGGGGGGGGGGGGGGGTTACATTTTTTGCAATATTCCTTTTTTTCAGTCAGAGCCCAACTATAGATGTTATTCACGTCAATATTCCAGCATGAGGGTTATGACTTCCAACTCCACTAATTGATTTCGATGCAAATGTCTATAAAAACATGGAATATCGACACGAGAAAATCGACAGAACCATTTCAGATATTTGATTCAATAAAGTGGCAAAGTCCATTGAACCCAGCAGCGTCCATAGTATGTCCACAAAAGTTTTAAGAAGTTGATTTCCCTGTTCCCACGATTCTAATGATGAAGGCTTCTGCTTCTCAATGGAGCGTTTCTACTCGTATTATTATGATCTCTCTTTTGTATTTTATTATGGCACTCTTCCTCTTCTACTGCAGATGCGGGCGTGAACTTAACTTCCGGCGTATTTTGGCGTCTGGAAGTCGCCGCTTCCTCGACCGCAACCAACAAATCGCTTTCCACATGACTTCAATCAACTTCGTTCCTATCGTAACTCGAGCTGTATACATACATTAGCCATTCAGGATTTGCTTCCTCACTTTTACTTTCTTTACAACACACAGTTTCGTATAGGGAAATTATTAAAATCGTTTCAAAAATCGGAACTCGAATTTTTTCCGGATCTACACGTTTCCGAGCACTCTAGAACACGAATGTCCAATTTTTACTTTCCTTATATACATAATGTATAAGGAAAGTATTGTGACGGGGTCGAAAATCCGAATTCGAGTTTTCGACGGGAGAGCACGTTTCAAGCAGCCCTGATCACGAATCAAACATTTTTGAAGTGATGTCTGTGTGTGTGTGTGTGTGTCAGTGGGTCTGTGGAGACGATAACTGACGAACGAATGGACCGATTCGAACGAAATTTGGTACAAAAATCATAATCCGTAAACACTGGAAGCCTATTGTTTTTAAACGTAATCGAAAGTTCAGAACCCGCCTAAATTTTCGAGTGAAATTTTGAAAAAATCGTCAAAAAATCAAAATCGCTAATAAAGTTACGCAAATAGACATTTCTTATGTAATTTTTCATTAGAAAACGATTAACATAAAATTTAGAAAGCTAACATGAACCGTTCTCGAGATATTTCACATTTTTAAAAAAAATTATCAAAAAGTCATATAAAATAAAAAATATATATTTCCTATTGAGAAACATGTTCACTTTTCATATGTAATACCATGCAATAAATTGGGTGACATCATTCTCGTGGATTTAGCTCGTTCCATTCATGAGAAAAGATACTTCGAGTAATACTTTTGTATTTGAACGCCAATAGTCATTTTTCTGCTATAAAAATAACTTATTTCTCCGTCCATAACGCTTTGCGAGATTTTGGCGACGAATTTGGCGGAATGTCGCCAACTTGGCGACTTTTTGAAATGTTGTCAAATTAACGAAAATCTCGCCAAATGGATTAAAATGACGCTAAATCAATGAAAATGAAGACCAATTGTCGAAAATTCAATATCTTGTAAAGAATATAAGTATCTACTATAAGAAAAACCTATTTTTTGTACTGTAAAAGTAGTAAATTTATTGTATTATATAAGGAAAGTCATGTGTTGCCCACATCAGATTTTTACTTTCCTTATATACATGCAATGTATAAGGAAAGTATTGTGACGGGGGTCGAAAATTCGAATTCGAGTTTTCGACGGGACAGCACTTTTCAAGCATCCCTGAACACAAATCAGGCGTTTTTGAGATGATGTCTGTGGGTGTATGTGTGTGTAAGTATTTGTGTGTGTGTGTGAAAGTATATGTGTGTGTGAAAGTATATATGTGTGTGTGTCAGTGAGTCTGTGGAGACGATAACTGACGAACAAATGGGGCGATTCGAACAAAATTTGGTACAAAAATTACAATCCATGAATACTGGAACCCTATTGTTTTCATACGCAATCGGATGTTCAGAACCCCCCTAAATTTTCGAGTGAAATTTTGAATAAATCATTAAAAAATTAAAACCTTTAATAAAGTTACGTAAATAGTCATTTCTTATGTAATTTTTCATTAGAAAACGATTGACTTAAATTTTAGAACGCTAGCGTGAACCGTTCTCGAGATATTGCACATTTTTCAAATAAATTCATCAAAAAATCCCATAAATTAAAAAAATATATTAACTGTTGAGAAACATGTTGACTTTTCATATGTAATATCATGCGATAAATTGGGTGACACCACTCTCGTGGATCTAGCTCATTCCATTCATGAATAAAGATACTTTGAGTAATACTTTTGTATTTGAACGCCAATTGTCATTTTTCTGCTATAAAAATAACTTATTTCTCCGTCCATAACGCTTTGCGAGATTTTGGCGACGAATTTGGCGGAATGTCGCCAACTAGGCAATTTTTTTTAATGTTGCCAAATTAACGAAAATCTCGCCAAATGGATAAAAATGACCTAAATCAATGAAAATGACGATTAATGGACGAAAATTCAATATCTTGGAAAGAATATAAGTATCTACTATAAGAATAACCTATTTTTTTACTTTAACAGTAGTAAATTCATTGCATTGTATAAGGCAAGTCATGTGCTGCCCACATTAGATTTTTTACGTGATATCTATGTGTGGATCTATGCAATGTATAGCTCAACTTCAGCTCAAAAATCGACAAAATTTTAGAAAGTTCGGTGGGTCATTCGTGGGTTACCTTAGTGTTTATTAGATTTTGGTACGACTTGGAGGATTAGAAACTACCTTTTTCTGCGAAATAGTCCGCACAAATCGTCAAAATCAGAAATAAAAGACTAAATATGCAGAATGTATTAGTTAAGCGCTTGTCTTATGCATCATTTTAAATGGTAAAACAAATAAGACCAACCTCATAACTCTAGGGCTGATCATTCTCTAGATATTTAAGATTTTTGGAATTTCGAAGCATTGGACGATGTTCACAAAAGTTTCTAGAAATTGATTTCAACGTTTCCACAATTCTAATGAAGCTTCCATTGATAACGAAGCTTCGACAGAAGTTCCATTGATAATGTTTCTAAATGGAACTGTGGTTACAAAACTATTATTACTTTCCTTATATACATAATGTATAAGGAAAGTATTGTGACGGGGTCGAAAATTCGAATTCGAGTTTTCGACGGGAGAGCACGTTTCAAGCATCCCTGATCACGAATCAAACGTTTTTGAGGTGATGTCTGTGTGTGTGTGTGTGTGTGTCAGTGAGTCTGTGGACAATAACTGACGAATGAATGGACCGATTCGAACGAAATTTGGTACAAAAATCACAATCCGTAAACACTGGAAGCCTATTGTTTTTATACGTAATCGAATGTTCAGAACCCCCCTTAATTTTCGAGTGAAATTTTGAAAAAATCGTCAAAAATCAAAACCGCTAATAAAGTTATGCAAATAGACATTTCTTATGTAATTTTTCATTAGAAAACGATTGATATAAATTTTAGAACGCTAACATGAACCGTACTCGAGATATTGCACATTTTTCAAAAAAATTATCAAAAAGTCATAAAATAAGAAAAAAATATTTCCTATTGAGAAACATGTTCACTTTTGATATGTAATGCCATGCAATAAATTTGGTGATATCGTTCTCGTGGATCTAACTCGTTCCATTCAAGAGAAAAGATACTTTGAGTAATACTTCTGTATTTGAACGCCAATAGTCATTTATCTGCTGTAAGAATAACTTATTTCTCCGTCCATAACGCTTGGCGAGATTTTGGCGACAAATTTGGTGGAATGTCGCCAACTTGGCGACTTTTTTAAATGTTGCTAAATTAACGAGAAAGTCGCCAAATGGATAAAAATGACGCTAAATCAATGACGACTCATTGATGATGACGACATGAAAAATGACGACTCATTGTCGAAAATTCAATATCTTGGAAAGAATATAAATAACTTCTATAAAAATATAATGACGCTAAATCAATGAAAATGACGACTAATTGAAGAAAATTCAGTATCTTGAAAATTATATAAGTATCTACTATAAGAATAACATTTTTTTTACTGTAAAAGTAGTAAATTCATTGCATTATATAAGGAAAGTCATGTGCTGCCCACATCAGATTTTTTTAACTGCGGTTAAAAAATACTATTCAATGACGTTTCTTTAAAATGTGGTATAAGTCACTTGCAGGTTACGGCTGGTGCTGATTAGATTTCAGTATGATTCCGAAAAATAGAACAAGTTTTCGGGAAATGACTCATTAAAATCGTTCCATTCACGAGATTGAGAAACACTGCTCTCAGGGCCCGATTAAGACAAAGAGGGGTCCAAGGGCCTGATGGTATTTCGGGGCCCCCATACACTCTGAGCGCACAAACAAATATCATATACCAAATTTGAGGACGTTGGACAGCAGCCCTTTTGCACATATAAACTTCCATACTTTTTACTTCAAAGCAATATATTAAGAATTAAAAGAATGTTTAATATTTAAAAATGTTGATATATTTGTAGAGTGGCAAAATGCCTACATTCTGAAATTTTAGGATAAAAATATTTTTCGATGAATTATTTCCGTAATTTTATTTTTATATTTTAATTTTAGGAAGATTTATTACATGAATATTATTATTTTTTTTTTTTAAAGAGTAAAAATTATTGCTGCTTAAAATTTACCATATATAATATTTAGGGGGCTCCAAAAATTTTGGGTCCCGGAGGCCCGTGCGTTAATCAGGCCCTGACTGTTCCAGAATACGAATACACTATTGTTACGACGCATCGTCTGGATTCGTGGGTGTACTATCAGGATATGAGAATGAGTCCAATTTTCCAGATAACTAATACAAGCACAGTTCAAACAGGAACAATATACTACAGCAAATAGATCGGTAACTATCGCGCTAATAAACTTCAGATTTTTGGAAGTTTGAGGAGCTGGCGTAATTGTTTAATTGTAGTTAAAAGACTATTTGATGAAATTGCTTAAAATTTGGTAGGTAAGTCGCTTGTGGATAACCTTGGTGCTAATTCGATAGAATAGGATAGGCCTATTTCTTCTTACGAAATGACCTTCAGATCAGTCAAATATGAAATAAAAGAGGAAGTATGCTTAAGGGTGAGCGTCAGTAAATTTTCTGCCCTATCCGCGCTTTGTTAACTTTCGCGGCACACATATTTCGCCGAAATTCTGCTCCAACTGTTGCGAAATATTTTCTGAAAGATAAAATGCAATGCTTAGATTATATTAAAACTAATTTTAATGCCCCAAAAAACATAGAATATATTTTTTATTTTAATCTAAAATATTTTTGGTGCTGCAATCTGTTGTTGTTGTTGAAACCCAGACCGTCCGACCTACCAGAAAAGTGTAAGGTAACTGTTTGGACGGTCGGGAAGTGCCACCCAATTTAGACCGGAACCCAGTGGGGGAGGCATCCACAGGGACCGTACCCTCCTTCCCCTACCACCAACCTCTCGGAAGGACTTTCGGACCCACATGTTTAACGTGATCGTACTCCCCATGAACACGGCGGCAGTTTTGGCAGTGGCTGGAATCGAACCCGGGCCTACCGAGTGCAACTCCAGCGCGCTAACCAATGGGCTACCGCGCCCTGCTGCAATCTGTTGTCGTAATTTAATTCATACCGATTATTTTTATTTTTTAATGAACATTTTTAAATACCTATTCCTTCTAATACAGTGTTAAATACAACAACAGATCATATATAATAATGCCACAATCACGGAAAGGTAATTTATCATTCTATAAATTTGATAAGGGATCTGAATGTACATCACCGAGGACTGCAGTTTTGTCTTCAAGTTCCTTTGTCTTCAAGTCCAAGTTCAATTACGTTTCCGTGATTATGGCATTATATATAATCTGTTGTTGTATTTAATAGCGTATTAGAAGGAATAGACATTTAAAAATGTTCAATTAAAAATAAAAATAGTCGGTATGAATTAAATTACGACAACAGATGGCAGCACCAAAAATATTTTAAATTAAA
The DNA here is from genome assembly GCA_951213105.1 of Amaurobius ferox. NCBI lineage: Eukaryota > Metazoa > Arthropoda > Arachnida > Araneae > Amaurobiidae > Amaurobius > Amaurobius ferox. The sequence continues at coordinate 98,456,070 of OX578138.1, forward strand.
ATAAAACATATATTCTATGTTTTATTGGGTATTAAATTTAGTTTTAATATAATCTAAGCATAGCATTTTATCTATAAGAAAATATTTCGCAAGTATTTGAGCAGAATTTCGGCGAAATATGTGTGCCGCGATAGTTAACAAAGCGCGGATAGGGCAGAAAATTTACTGACGCTCACCCTTAGAGGTATTCATTAAATACTTGTTTTATACGTAATTATTAATGGGGAAACGAATAAGAACTCCCTTATTCTAGGACTAACCATTTTCAAGATATTTAATGTGTTTGAATTTTGAGGAAATAGCAACGTATGAAAATGCATTATTTTGCCTAATAAAAAAGAATACGTATTAAAACTACAAATTGGTTATAATATTAAGTATTCGTGTCAATTCGAGCAATGAAATTCAGTTTAATAGGTTATTAAAGTGAAAATAAATTTGACTCTGTGGGGAAAGTCATGTGTTGTTCACATCAGATTTTTTTATAATGTGATGAGTCGCCAGAAGTATCTGTGTCATTTTGTGCAACTAAACTTCAGAAATGGATTGAAATTAAGAAAAACTGAAAATAAGTCTGTAGGAAAAGTCCTGTGCTATCCACATAAGATTTATCCGAGGTCTCTCCGGATCTGCGGTTCTCTCAAAAAATGTTGTCCAAACTAGAGTCGAATCCAAATTCATCTCTTACGTCGCAGTAGATTTATTTCCATTTTTCTCAGGTATTTCAGTGACATATCATTTTTGATAAAATAAAATAAAAAAAATAATACTGGCTTTGCTTCTAACAAGCCAGAATGCAATTTAAAAAGGAACAGAAAGGGCTCAAAAGTCATTCATTTCCAAACTTCTCAGTCGTGAAGTATTGTATCCGGAAAAGATCACCCTCTTAATAACCTTTATTTAGCTTCCCAGTCGGAATATTCATCAGAGAAAAATGAACAGATAATTTGCCGGTTCCTCTATGTCACTCGACCCGAAAAATTGCGTAATTTCCTTTGTATCGCATGATAATAGTACTTTTTTAAGGAAAAAATACTGGAACATAATAAAAAACCAGGTGCAGGACTTTCGGGCGCCAGGCATAACCACCTGTCGGAAAACGAATCTGTTATTTAGTGGGAGTGTGAGTACAGCGGAGATCGTGAGAACCGATTTTCCCTCGCCGCACTCGTCCGCAACTTCAGTGGCGCCAGCGCGGCCCGGCAGATGGCGCGTGCCTGATTTCATCTTGCTGCCAAAAAGTCGGCCGGCGACGGAAACTTTCAGACAAAACTTTTCTGCGCCGAGCGATCGTCTGATCATTAATTTCGCTAAGGGGCAGAAGAAGAAAGAATTAAAGATGATCTCCGTGTTCAGGACTCCAAATGTCATATATGGGATTTTGTCGCATTCATTTCCGAAAAAGTGAAAGAATGCTTTGTTTTGTTTTCGTTTTTGGCATTGTGACATATTCAGAAAAAGAGCGGAAAGCGAAAATTTGTTTAAATTAAACTTGTTTCGCCTTTTAATGATTACATTAAAACGGAAATTTAAATTTGTTCCGAATTAAATTATTTGTTTTGGTTTTGGCATCGTATTCTGTAAATGATTGGAAAGCGAAAAATTGTTTCATTCAAACTTGTTTTGATATTTAATGATTAAGTTAAAATAGAAATTGAAATTTGTTTCAACTTAAATTAACATAGCACATTAAATTTGTTTTAACTTCTATTAAAATAGCACTTGAAATTTGGGTTTGCTTAGTTGAACTTGATTCGATATTTAAAGTGATTAAATTAAAATAGATATTTAAATTTATTTTACCCTAAATTAAAATAGCACTTTAACTTTGTTTTCCCTTAAATTAAAATATAATTTTAAATTTGTTTTTTTCTTTTGATAAATATAAAGGAAAGAAACAATATGCTATTTTGTTTTCGCTTTTGACATTGTAAACATATTCTGTAAACGATTAGAAAGCGGCATATTGCTTCATTTGAACTTGTTTCAATGATTAAATTAAATTAGATAAAAGATATTAAATAAAATTTAAAATATTAAGATTAAATTAAAACAGGAAAGAGCAATCATGCATAAAGCATTGATTACGAAACACTTTCCAACTAAAAAGATTTTATTTAAGCATCTCTAACATGTGATACTTTCAGCTGTGATATTTTTAAAATTATCCAAAGTTATCAACCAAAGTTATCAACACTTTTCAACTACGTTGGAAAAAAGAAAGAACATGTTGTTTTGGTTTCGTTTTTGGCATTGTGATATTCTGCAAATGATCGGAAAATTGTGTCATTTACATTTGTTTCAACTTCAATGATTAAATTAAAATAGAACTTTAAATTTGTTTAAACTTAAATTAAAATATCATAACTTAAATAAAAATCACTTGAATAAAAATAATTTAAAAAATTCGCTCGCCAAACAAAATTTTCTATTTGTTTGATCTGTAACTTATACAATTATACAAGTTGAAAGCCCAGACCGTCCGACTCATCCAGTGGACTTGAGCAACTATTTGGACGGCCGTCAATTATACAAGTTGTAATTACAACAAGTAGTAATACAAGTTGTAACTAGTATGTATGAAATTTTACTACTTTCATGAAATAAACGTCTGAGTTATTAAACATATAGCTAGATACCCTGCTTCAGTTTTGGATCGCGGGAGAACACCGACACCCTAGCTTATTTTGTAAGTACTACTCCGAAAATGTTTAACATTTTTGTTGCAAAATATATAAATTAGTGTTATTTTAATATTAAATTCGTTAGACTCGTTAGAATTAAATAATGCATTAAACATATTACAAGGTTTATTTATTTTTTTATTATTAAGAACATTTCAACGAAACTGTAGAAAATTTGCCTTCCCCCAAAAATTTTATTCGTCTCCTCCCTCCCCGGTCAAAAAGTCTTGAAAGAAATACTGCCGTCGTGGAACCCCTACACCCATTGCAGAATCCCAGGGTTCTGCGAAACACACTTTGAATAACGCTACTGTAAACGATTGGAAAGCGAAGAATTATTTCATTTGAACTTGTTTCGACTTTTGATGATTAAATTAAAATTGATCCTTAAATTTGTTTGGATTAAATTAAAATAACACCTTAAATATCTTTCTACTTTTAATGATTACATTAAAATAACAGACGGGCATTATATTTTTTGTGTTAGTATTTTTATATATTTAATGCATACCAATTCTTCATTTTGAGTATCTTAATATCACTCAAAAAGTTAATTTCTAAAAGAAATCACAACCAAATCGAGTAGTACTACAACATGCTGTTAAAGTTAAAAATAATTTAAAAGATGCAATTCAAATATCGAGAAATCTCAAAATGGAATGGTTTAGTGGATGGCCAATAATAAAGAAAAAATAAATAAATAAAATAAATCAATAATAATAAAATATAAATTGAATGATTTATTTTTACTTTTCCTGCAATACATGGTAATGTATAGGGAAAGTATTGGAATCATGTCGAAAATCGCAACTCGAGTTTTCGACGGATCTACACGTTTCGAGACCTCTAGAATACGAAAAACTATTTTTAGCGTGACGTCTGTGTGTGTGTGTGTGTGTGTGTGTCTGTCTGTCTGTCTGTGCAACGTACGTATCCACGCTAACTAAAAAACTACTGGACCGGATTTCATAAAATTTGGTAGGTAAGTCACTTGAGTGAGACCCTGGTGCTAATTAGTTTTTGGTAGGATTCGAAAAAGGTGGTAGGATTTTCTGTGTGTGTGTCTGTCTGTCTGTGTGTGTGCAATGTATGTATCCACTCTAACTCAAAAACTAATGGACTAAATTTTATAAAATTTGGTAGGTAAGTCACTTGAATGTGACCCTGGTGCTGATTAGATTTTGGTACGATTCGTAAAGACCGAACCCGCCTTTTTTTGCGAAATGGCCCCTTAAAAATTCCATTTATCCGCTCTAGCTAAAATACTAATTGACCAAATTTCACAAAATTTGGTAGTTAAATTACTTGTTGGATACTTTGGTGCTGATTAGAATTTGGCACGATTCGGAAAAGAAGTACCCGCCTTTTTTTTACGAAATAGCCCGCAAAAATTTCAAGTATCCACTCTAGCTAAAATACTAACTGACCAAATTTCACAAAATTTGGTAGATAAGTTACTTGTGGGATACTCTGGCGCTGATTCGATTTTGGTACGATTCGGAAAGGAACAACCTGCCTTTTTTTACGAAATGGCCCGCCAAAATCGCCAAAAAAAAAAGACTAAGTAGTGTATGTTCAAATGTATCAATTAAATTCTTGTTTCATACGCAATTTTTGAAAAGGAAAATAATGTAACACACTCCATTATACTTTAGGACTAACCGTTCTCAAGATATTTGAGATTTCTTGCATTTCTGTTACGCCGATTTCGGAAAAATGCCCAATTACCAAATAAAAACAAAAATTGAATTAAAAATGCAAATTTAGTGTTATTTGGTTCAATTAAACTCAGTCTAATGAATTATTAAAGAAATAAAGAAAATATGAATTTGAGTCTGCAGGGAAAGTCATGTGCTGCCCACATCAGATTTTTTAATACTGTTTTGATAAATGTTTTCTCCCAAAAATTCATTGTCGTTTTACTATTACGACTACTGTATGTATAATGAGGAGGAACAAATAAGATCCACAATTATGATAAGAATAACCTATACCCATCGTGTACCCCCCTAAAATACCAAAAATTAATTTTAGTGTGTCTCCACTATACTTTCTCACACAATCAAATCCATATGTTTGCCTCTATTTGTATCAATCAGTCTCCTAATGAAGAAAAAAGATTATTTTTCTCATTTCTTTAAAAATTATATAAGTGGGCTATAAAGTTAATGAATGCGCCGGACGCATTCCAAAGATTTGCGTTAATCTTACAAAAGAAGGTGCCCCTGTGTGTGCATCTTGTGCTTCGGCGTCTTCTGTAGCGGAAAATTGAAGATTCGGATAGTGGTGAAATTCGGTACAGAGGTACAGACTACAGAGGTACTTCAGGTTCCCGGTGACAAAACGACTTTACGAGATTTTCGTTTCTTTTAATTCGAATTAGTTTGAAAGTTCTGAACATTCAAATCAGAAATGTTGTCAATTTTAATCCATTTATCGAGCAGACGATTTTGTTTGAATCGGAGCACTTTCTGTAGCAGGAGCCAATTATATGTCCAGACTTGAGTGATAGCTGTCGGGACAGTAACTAGGGTTTAAAATGCAAAATTCTGACATTGCAAATTTAAAAGATTTCGTTTTATTATTATTATTATTATTATTATTATTTTTCATATTTTTAACATACCATTTTCACTTGCATATGCGCGTTTATCTGGGGTCGAATTTTCTTTTTGCAATTTCAAGTATTTTCAGCGCTCTCATTTCGAACGAACGTATAACTTATTTAGGTCGTATGATGCCCATGTTGTACATGTAGCATGGTTGGGCATGGGAAAAACGGAAGGCGGGTATGATTTTGGTTCAAAACAGACAATTTGGAACTTGAGTGGTATTACCTGTATCTGTGTTATTTACGTATCGGGATCTCATTTGGGACTCTGGCAACGTCGGGATATTCGTTCTAGTATAGGGTGTCTCAAAATTCACGCAAGATATGAATTTTGCGCCATTTGTGCGATAAAGTGTTGGCAACGAAAAAAAAAGACAGCGTGACAGCTGACAGTCTAGGGTTACTAAAAATGGAGCGCTACACGAAAGAACAACGCGTTTTCATTGTTGAGCAATATTTAAAAAATAATGAAGGTTTGGCAGTTTGGCAGCTATCGCGACATGATAATCCAGTTTTTTGTGCCTAATTTGCAAGATTTGGATGTGGACGACATGTAGTTTCAACAAGACGGTGCCACATGCCATACAGCCCGAGAAACAATTCAATTACTGCACGAGTCATTTCCTGGTCGTGTAATTTCCCGTTTTGGTGACTAGAATTGGCCGCCCAGATCATGCGATTTATCGCCGTTGGACTTTTTTTCTATGGGTTTTTTTGAAGTCTAAGGTTTATGCCAACAAGCCCACTACTACCCACGCCTTGAAGGAGGAAATTGAGCGCTGTATCAACGAAATTCAGCCACATTTATGCAAAACGGTCATGGAAAATTTCAACAAAAGAGTGCGTATGTGCCAACAAAGCCGTGGAGGTCATTTACCCGATATGCTATTCCATACATAATCATATACGGTATACTTTATGAATCAATAAAAAATTTACAATTTTTAATTATAAACCTGTATTTTCTATCAAAATTACTTCTTGCGTGAATTTTGGGACAGCCTTTAGATAGATACTACTTTAATTCACGAATTTCAAGCAACAAGTTCTGTATTAACTAGATCAGTGTTTTTCAACCTTTGTGAGACCGGCTGCCCGGTAAATACTTTTTACTTTCCCTGCAATACATGGTAATGTATAGGGAAAGTATTGGAATCATGCCGAAAATCACAACTCGAGTTTTCGACGGATCTACACGTTTCAAGACCTCTAGAATACGAAAAAACCATTTTTAGCGTGACGTCTGTGTGTGTGTCTGTCTGTGTGTCTGTGTGTCTGTCTGTGCAGATTTTGTATCCACTCTAAATTAGTTTTTTAACTAATGGACCGAATTTCACAAAATTTTGTAGGTAAGTCACTTGTATCCGGGGCTGGTGCTGATTAGTTTTGGGTACGATTCAGAATAAAAGAACCCGCCTTTTTTGCGAAATGGCCCGCAAAAGCTTGTATCCACTCTAACTGAAAAACTGATGGACCGAATTTCACAAAATTCGGTAGATGAGTTACGTATAGATCACCCTGGTGCTGATTAGATTTTGGTATGATTCAGAAAAAAATAACCAGTTTTTTTTTTTTCAAAATGACCCGCAAAAATTGCCAAAATCTAAAATAAAAAACTGGGTATACTCAAATATATCCATTAAATGCTGGTTTAATACGTAATTTTTAACGATGAAAAGAATAAGACCAACCCCATTACACTAGGACTAGCCGTTCTCGAGATATTTTAGTTTTTCGTACTTTCCCTACGCCACCTTTGAAAATAAGCCCGATTATCGAATGAGAACGAAAATTGAATTAAAAGTGAAATAAATTTAATTAAAATAAAGAGAACGTTAATATAAGTCTGCAGGGAAAGTCATGTGCTGCTCACATCAGATTTTTACTTTCCCTGCTATACATGGTAATGTATAGGGAAAGTATTGGAATCATGCCGAAAATCGCAACTCGAGTTTTCGACGGATCTACACGTTTCGAGACCTCTAGAATACGAAAAAAACCATTTTTAGCGTGACGTCTGTGTGTGTGTCTGTCTGTGTGTCTGTCTGTGCAGATTTTGTATCCACTCTAACTAAAAAACTAATGGACCGAATTTCACAAAATTTGGTAGGTAAGTTACTTGTGAGCGAGTCTGGTGCTGATTAGTTTTGGGTACGATTCGGAATAAAAGAACCCGCCTTTTTTTGCGAAATGGCCCTCAAAAGCTTGTATCCACTCTAACTGAAGAACTGATGGACCGAATTTCACAAAATTCGGTAGATGAGTCACTTGTGGGTTACCTTGGCGCTGATTAGATTTTAGTACGATTCGGAAAAAAATGACCTGCCTTTTTTTGCAAAATGGCCCGCAAAAATCGCCCAAATCTAAACTAAAGAACTGGGTATACTCAAATATATCCATTAAATGTTGATTTAATACGTAATTTTTAACGACAAAAAGAATAAGACCAACCCCATTACATTAGGACTAGCCGTTCTCGAGATATTTTAGTTTTTCGTATTTTATCTACGCCACCTTTGAAAATAAGTCCGGTTACCGAATGGGAACGAAAATTGAATTAAAAGTGAAATAAATTTAATTAAAATAAAGAGAACGTGGATATAAGTCTGCAGGGAAAGTCATGTGCTGCCCACATCAGATTTTTACTTTCCCTGCAATACATGGTAATGTATAGGGAAAGTATTGGAATCATGCCGAAAATCGCAACTCGAGTTTTCGACGGATCTACACGTTTCGAGACCTCTAGAATACGAAAAAACCATTTTTAGCGTGACGTCTGTGTGTGTGCCTGTGTGTCTGTCTGTCTGTGTGTCTGTGTGTCTGTCTGTGCAGATTTTGTATCCACTCTAACTAAAAAACTAATGGACCGAATTTCACAAAATTTTGTAGGTAAGTCACTTGTGGGCGGGGCTGGTACTGATTAGTTTTGGGTACGATTCGGAATAAAAGAACCCGCCTTTTTTGTGAAATGGCCCACAAAAGATTGTATCCACTGTAGCTGAAAAACTAATGGGCCGAATTTCACAAAATTCGGTAGATGAGTCGCGTATAGGTCACCCTGGTGCTGATTAGATTTTGGTACGATTCGGAAAAAATAACCTGCTTTTTTTTGCAAAATGGCCCGCAAAAATCGTCAAAATCCAAACTAAAGAACTAGGTATACTCAAATATATCCATTAAATGCTCGTTTAATACGTAATTTTTAACGACGAAATTAATAAGACCAACCCCATTACACTAGGACTAGCCGTTCTCGAGATATTTTAGTTTTCCGTATTTTCTCTACGCCACCTATGAAAATAAGTCCGGTTATCGAATGAGAACGAAAATTTAATTAAAAGTGAAATAAATTTAATTAAAATATAGAGAACGTTAATATAAGTCTGCAGGGAAAGTCATGTGCTGCCCACATCAGATTTTTATATACAAGACGAGGGCCCGGTCCCAATAAATTTACTCTTGAATACATTTCCAATTTTTTAAGTTCATATATAAACTAACTTAAGTATTAACAATTCATCATGACATAATCATAGAGTATTAGTACATTTATGTATACGATGTGGCATGTTGACAAATATAAAAAAAAATCTGTTGTGGGCAGCACATGACTTTCCCTGCAGACTAATATCCACGTTCTCTTTATTTTAATTGAATTTAATTCACTTTTAATTCAATTTCCGTTCTCATTTGGTAACTGGACTTATTTTCAAATGTGGCGTAGAGAAAATACGAAAGAACTAAAATATCTCGAGAACGGCTAGTCCTAGTGTAATGGGGTTGGTCTTAGTCTTTTCTTCGTTAAAAATTACGTATAACACAAGCATTTAATGGATATATTTGAGCATACGCAGTTTTTTATTTTAGATTTTGACGATTTTTGCGGGCTATTTTGCAAAAAAGGCAGGTTATTTTTTTTTCGAATCGTACCAAAATCTAATCAGCGCCAGGGTGACCCACAAGCAATTCATTTACCGAATTTTGTGAAATTCGGTCCATTAGTTTTTCAGCTAGAGTGGATACAGGCGTTTGCGGGCCATTTCACAAAAAAAAGGCGGGTTCTTGTATCCCGAATCGTACCCAAAACTAATCAGCACCAGATTCGCCCACAAGTGACTTACCAAATGTTATGAAATTCGGTCAATTAGTTTTTTAGTTCTAGTGGATACAAAATCTGCACAGACACACAGACACACATGCAGACACACAGACAGACGCGTAGATCCGTCGAAAACTAGAGTTGCGATTTTCGCCATGATTCCAATACTTTCCCTATACATTACAATGCATTGCAGGGAAAATAAATATCTGATGTGGGCAGCACATGACTTTCCTTATATAATGCAATGAATTTACTTCTTTAACGGTGAAAAAGTGATGCAAAAATCCACGTTACAGTGTTTGTACCGTTAAATTGTACATTTGGCGCTTTTCCGGATGACAGCATGTAAAACTATTTCGTACCTAATTAACACAACAATTTTACACAACTCTAAATTAACAATTATCAATAATGATATCATCATCAAAGAAGCAATATATAAGCCATATATTTAAAAAAATTAATAATAAATTGACGATATTTTCGTCTATGTGGGGTCAATATATCGGCAAGTGGGCGATATTTAGAAGTTCATGTCTTGTATAATAAAAGGTGGTTTCATCATATGACGGAATTAAAAATTTGCAAAATATTGCATCCCATTTGGCGTCATTTTTATCAATGTATCGAAATTTTTATGAATTTGATAACATTTTTATCAATTTGGCAACATTTAAGCCAATTTGGAGAGATTTTTATCAATTTGATAACAGTTATATCAACTTGGCAACAGTTTCGCCAATTTGGCCAAAGTCGCAAAATTGGCGATATGCCGCCAAAATTCCGCCAAGCGTTACAGACCGAGAAATAGGTTATTCTTATGTTCTTTCCAAAATATTGAATTTTCATCAATTAGTTGTCATTTTCTTTGATTTAACGTCATTCTTATCAATTTGGCGATTTTTTCGTCAATTTGGCAACATTTAACAAAATCCAAGTTGGCAATATTTCGCCAAATTCGTCGCCAAAGTTTCGCCAAGCATTGTGGATGCAGAAATAGGTCATTCTTATAGTAGATAAACGACTAATGGCGTCAAATTAGAATGCTATTACTCAAAGTGTCTTCTCTCGTGAATGGAACGAGCTAGATCTACGAGAATGATGATAATAAATTTATCGCATAATATTACATATAAAAAGTGGACAGATTTTGCAATAGTTAATACTTTTTATGAATTTCATGTGAATTTTTGATAAATTTATTTGATAAATGTGCAATATCTCAAGAACGGTTCATACTAGTGTTCTATAGTTTTTGAGGTGATATCTGTGTGTGTGTTGTTCTTGTTGAGACCCAGGCCGTCCGACCTATCAGAAAGGTGTCAGAAAGGTCTGTGTGTGTGTGTGTGTGTGAAAATTTGTGTGTGTGTGTGTGTGTGTGTGTGCCAGTGAGTCTGTGGAGATGATAACTCACGAACGAATGGAGCGATTCGAATGAAATTTGGTACAAAAATTACAATCCGTGAATACTGGAAGCCTATTGTTTTAAAATACAATCGGATGTTCAGAATCGCCTAAATTTTCGAGTGCAATTTTGAAAAAATGATCAAAAAATCAAAACCTTTAATAAAATTATGCAAATAGTCATTTCTTATGTAAATGTTCCTTCGAAAACGATTGACATAAACTTTAGAACGCTAGCATGAACCGTTCTCGATATATTGCACATTTTTCAAATAAATTTATCAAAAAATTCCATAAATTAAAAAAAAATATTAACTGTTGAGAAACATGTTCACTTTTCATATGTAATACCATGCGCTACATTTGGTGACATTCTCGTGGATCTAGCTCGTTCCATTCATGAGAAAACATACTTTGAGTAATACTTTTGTATTTGAACGCCAATAGTCATTGAACTACTATAAGAATAACTTATTTCTTTGTCCATAACGCTTGGCGAGATTTTGACGACGGATTTGGCGGAATGTCGCCAAATTGGCGACTTTTTTAAATGTTGCCAAATTAACGAAAATCTCGCCAAATGGATAAAAATGACGCCAAATCAATGAAACTGACGACTAATTGACGAAAATTCAATATCTTGGAAAGAATATAAGTATCTACTATAAGAATAATCTATTTTCTTTTACTGTAAACGTAGTAAATTCATTTCATTATATAAGCTACATTGAACTGTGATTTTTGTCAATGTTTTGATAATAGTAGCAGTTGTTTCGTGAAATTAGTGAAGCATTTAAGTCATGTTTTACTGTATATTATTTCTGTTTAAGATGTTCTTCGTGAATAAATGTGTTAGTTATCCAGAAATTTGGCCTTATTCTTGTATCCTGCGTGTACACACACGATTCTAGAGTATACGTCGTAACAATATTGTCAAAAAGTATTTTATTATTCTTAAATATTTAGTTGCTAGCATATTTCAGAAAATTTAAGAAATATATGTGTTTAACAACTAAAACATAGGCTAAGGAATAATATATAATAGTCCAGGATGAGCTAACCATATATTTGACAAGTTTCTAACACAAGACAGGACCCTATTTATGTTACGTAATAGGTAGGAGAAAAATGTAAAATTCAAAGAGAATTAATTACAAAAATGTTGGTTGTAATTCATACAAAAAAAAAAAAATTGAATGTATTAAATATGATAGAAGTTTCAGAAATATTTTTTATTTTCTCATTAAGTGTGTAGAAAAGTATTGTTTCCCTTAAAATTTTTTAACTTATGATTTTTTTTAAGAAAAACAGGTTTTAAGGCTTTCGGAGAAATGTTTAGTGAGGTGAGGAGAGAATAACTTAAGATTAAATGTACATTACAGAATGTACGTAAACTTACATTAAATGCAAATGCGCCTCGGTAGCCGAGAGGTCTAAGGCAAGCATTTCTCCATGCTCTCTCGTCTTTTGAGTCATGAGTTCAAATTCCACCTTCGGATATGAATGTTGTAGTGTTGAAATGTAATCGGAAAGTGTATAATGTGTTCTGCCTCCTGTGGTGCACCGGACAACGTTGTTTGGTGGCAGAATGGTTCACACTTTGGCAGCTGTATAGGCGAATGATTAACATAAAGAGCCTGGCCATTGGAATTACACATTAAACGTAAGTTTGTTCATTCTAGCGTAATTGAATTCAATGGCACAGCCAAAAAATTTTTTTCTGAAGGAAGGTAATCTTCCAAAGCTTTTTCTGTAAGAATGAATACTGTAAACTAGAAACCATAACTAGGTCAAAGTGAAAACAAATCGGTGGTGGCTCCATTCCTATGGAGCTGAAATGCTTCTGCTTGAAAAACGTTTTGTAAAATATAACTTCAGTAAAGTTCAATAAGTTTATTCGATTTTTAACACTTTACAACAAAGTTGAAAAGTGTTTATGACTTTGTTCATTCATTCTGTCTGTCTGTCTGTCCGTAAGCACGATAACTGCCGTAAAAATGACTTTATCAAAATGAAATTTTAGTATGTTGTTCAGACTGTCTGTGGGACCTATGGGAATATAAATGAATAATATCACCCAATTACTTTTGGATTGAACCCGGGTTGAAAAAATGAAATACATTGAACCCTATGGGACTTAATTTTTCAAACATTTTTTAAACGGATTTAAAATTCACAAATCGCTTCGAAAATTTTAGAAAATATTCAAATTATTCCATAAAACATATAAAAAAAATTTCAGCAAAATATATTCAGTAGTTTTTTAAATAAAATTTAAAATAATAATGATACCTTTTATATGGGGCGATCACGTAACCATTATATGAAGAGATCACGTGACCCACTTCAAAATAAAATACGTCATCCATCGTGTGTCAAAATTGTTAATTTTAAAGTTCTTTTTAATTCATATTTAGTGTTGTATCCGTCCTAAAACCGCTTAAATTCTGTATATCTACGTACTGAAACAATGCAATTACATTATATTTTAGTTTAAATGTTCATCCAAATTTGATTATTTCTACATCGAAGCCTAGTTTTCACTTATGGAAAATGTAAACAGCAAAATATATAGAATGAGTCGTATAAGAATTGCTGCATTTCTTTAACGCAAAAATTTTTAGCTCATTTGAGTCTACAATATAGCTGATATGTATGAAATATTCATTGATTTTATAGAGAGAAGGACGATTTTTTCGATGAAGTTTTAATTACTTGTACCTCCATGGTCTTAAGTTTTTAAGTAAAATAAATTATTATAGTATTGTGATGAATGAAATGAATGGAAAAATGTTAATGGATGAAATGCTACTTTTATAGAGAGAGCCAGGCGTGTTATATTTCGATGACGTCATTTGAATAAATTTCATTTGTTTTCGATGAAGTTTTCAAATATAATAAATTATTGTAGTATTATGATAATTTTAAAAATATTACCGAGGAATGTATCGCATTTTAGAGATGTTTAATGCAGGCAATTTATATTTCAATGCCATCATTTAAATATTGTTCATTTTTTTTATGAAGTTTTAAGTTTTTAAATATAATAAATTAATGGAGTATTGTGATAATTTAAAAAATATTACCGAGGAATGTATCGCATTTTAGAGATGTTTAAATAAAATTGCATTGAAGTTGGAAAGTGGTTCATAATCAGTGCTTTATGCATGATTGATCTTTCTTGTCTCAGACTCATTTGTTTTGTTTACAGAGTTTCGAAGTGTTACAAATTACTCGCTAACTATTTATAGCTAGTTAGCACCTTCAGCTTTTGTCCAAAATTCATCTGGAACCACGTCAAAATGTCAATTTATTAATTTCCTTATATGCATAGTATAATGTATAAAGAAAGTATTGTGACGGGATCGAAAATTCGAATTCGAGTTTTCGGCGGGAGAGTACGTTTCAAGCATCCCTGAGCACGAATCGAACATTTTTGAGGTGATGTCTGTGTGTGTGTCAGTGAGTCTGTGGAGAAAGATATCTCACGAACGAATGGAGCGATTCGAATAGAATTTTGTACAAAAATTGCGACCCGTGAATACTGGAATCCTATTGTTTTTAAGCGTAATCGAATGTTCAGAACCCTTCTAAATTTACGAGTGAAATTTTGAAAAATTAATCATCAGAAAAACAAAATCTTTAATAAAGTTAAGCAAATAGACATTTCTTATGTAATTTTTCCTTAAACGATTAACATAAACTTTAGACGCGAGCATGAATCGTTCTCGAGATATTGCACATTTTTCAAATAAATGTATCAAAAAATCACATATATATATATATATATATATATATATATATATATATATATATATATATATATATATATATATATATATATATTATCTATTGCAAATTATGTTCACTTTTCATATATAAAATAATGCAATAAATTGTGACATCATACTCGTGGATCCAGTTCGTTCTATTCATGAGAAAAGATACTTTGGGTAATACTTTTGTATTTGGACGCCAATAGTAGTATAGGAGCAACTTATTTCTCAGTCCATAATGCTTGGTGAGATTTTTGAGACAAATTTGGCGGAATGTCGCCAACTTGGCTACTTTTCAAAATGTTGCTAAACTAACGAAAATGTAACCAAATTGATAAAAATGACGCTAAATCAATGAAAATGGCGACTAATTGACGAAAATTCAATGTCTTGGAAAGAAAATAAGAATATACTATAAGAATAACCTATTTTTCGTTCCGTAACGTTTGGCAAAATTTTGATGATGAATTTGTCGGAATGCTGACTTTGCTGACTTTTTAAATTTTACCAAATTGACGAAACCGACGCTAAATCAATGAAATGACGACAAATTGAAGAAAGTTCAATATCTTGCAAAGAACATAAGAATAGACTATAGGAATAATCTGTTTCGCTGTCCGTCTGTCCATAACGCTTGGATAAAAATTTAGCAGGCTGTTACCAACTTGGCGACCATTTCAAATGTTGCCAAAGTGACAAACTTGTAGCTAAATTTTAAAAAATGACGCCAAATGGGAAGTAATGTTTTGCACTTAAAATGCAGAATTTGCTTACACATTTTCTGTATTATAGACATTTTTTTGAAATTCTGTTAACAGTTTTACATCAACATTCTCTGCAAATTGGTGAAATGTGAAGGGGTCATTTCTTAAGAAATTAGTTTCTGACAATTTTCCTGGTATGAAGGGGTTGTTATAAAAATATATCCCGACTATCTGAGTCAGTTTTTTCCAAAACAGACTCCGACTCTAAAAAACAACAATATAAGTTAAATTAGACAAAACACACAGTTTAGTCATTAACACAATTTTAATGTTTATTACTGCTTAAAAAATAATTAATAAACTATAATGTAAATAAAGTTGAAATCAGTGCTGTGGAGTCGATAGCAGTTTGGGGTGGATAAGAATATACCGACACCTAAATAAAGCTATTTAAATATAATTTCATTTTGGAATATTTAAGTGTTTAATAGTTTTTTAAAATATATTTGAAGCAATAAATTTTAAAAATATTAAATATTTACTGATTAAAAGTCTATTTTTACGTCGGTGTCGGAAACGGATATTAGAATGTCGGAGATGGAGTCGGACCGTAGATAAAAAAAGGAGTCGGAATTGGAGTTGAAGGTTTGAGGTTTCGAATCCACAGCCCTGGTTGAAAACCATTTTAATTGATATTAATGTTTTTAAATAATTTTTTAACTAAAAAATCTGAAGTATTTAATGGAAAACTGAACACATTTATTATGTTCTTAACTGGCATTTTTACTTTCCTTTTATACATAATGTATCAGGAAAGTATTGTGACGGGGTCGAAAATTCGAATTCGATTTTCGACGAGAGAGCACGTTTCAAGCATCCCTGATCACAAATCAAACATTTTTGAAGTGATGTCTGTGTGTGTGTGTGTGTGTCAGTGAGTCTGTGGAGACGATAACTGACGAACGAATGGACCGATTCGAACCAAATTTGGTACAAAAATCACAATCCATAAACACTGGAAGCATATTGTTTTTATACGCAATCGAATGTTCAGAACACTCCTAAATTTTCGAATGAAATTTTGAAAAAATCGTCAAAAAATCAAAACCACTAATAAAGTTATGCAAATAGACATTTCTTATGTAATTTTTCATTAGAAAACGATTGACATAAATTTTAGAACGCTAACATGAACCGTTCTCGAGATATTAATAAATTTATCAAAAAATCCCATAAATTAAAAAAAAATATTAACTATTGAGAAACACATTCACTTTTCATATGTAATATCATGCGATAAATTGGGTGACATCATTCTCGTGGATCCGTTCCATTCATGAGAAAATATATTTTGAATAATACTTTCGTATTTGAACGCCAATAGTCATGTATCTGCTATAAGAATAACTTTTTTCTCCGTCCATAACGCTTGGCGAGATTTTGGCGACGAATTTTGCGGAATGTCGTCCACTTGATGACGTTTTTAAATGTTGCCAAATTAACGAAAATCTCGCCAAATGGATAAAAATGACGCTAAATCAATGAAAATGACGACTAATTGTCGAAAATTCAATATCTTGGAAAGAATAATAGTATCTACTATAAGAAAAATCTATTTTTTTTACTGTAAAAGTAGTAAATTGATTACATTATATAAGGAAAGTCTGTTGCCCACATCAGATTTTTTATTTGATATTCAAAATTTTGGCGGGGGCCAGGGTCCCGTCGCCCCCCTCCCCCATCAAATACGTCCATGTCTTTGTACATAATTCTTATTTTCTTTAATACATAAACACATTTTCTGCCTCATGTAAAATTTTGAGTTAATCAAAGCTTTACTTTTCCATTTTTGTTGATTTTACCGTCCGTGCTTAACTTTTGGAAGCCAGTGTATAAAAACACACTTGCAGACTATAACAAGAAAGATCAATCATGCTTAAAGCATTGATTATGAAACACTTTCCAACTTCAATGCAATTTTATTTAAAAAAGTCGAAAATGCAATACATTCCTCGGTAATATTTTAAAACTTATCACAATACTACATTGATTTATTATATTTGAAAACTTAAACCTTCATTGAAAAAAATGAACTTCATTCAAATGACGGCATTGAAATATAAATTGCCTGGTTTAAATATCTCTAAAATGCAATACATTCCACGGTAATATTTTTAAATCTATCATAATACTACGATAATTTATTATATTTGAAAACTTCATCGAAAACAACTGAAATTAATTCAAATGACGTCATAGAAAAAATAACACGCCTGGATCTCTCTATAAAAGCAGGATTTCATTCATAACTTTCTCCATTTCATTCATCACAATACTATAATAATTTATTTTATTTAAAAATTAAGACCATGGAGCTACAATTCATAAACTTTATGCTTAAAACTTCATCGAAAAAAATCGTCCTTCTGATTATAAAATCAATTAATATTTCATTCATATCAGCCATGCAGACTCCATGGACTGAATTATTTTGTGTTAAAGAAATACAGTAATTTTAATACAACTCATTCTACATATTTTGCTGTTTACATTTCACATAGGTGGAAAATAGGCTTAGTTGTAGAAATAATCAAATTTGAATGAGAATTTAAACTCAAATATATTGTCATTGTGTTGTTTTAGTATGTAGATGCACAGAATTTAAGCAGAAATAAAGTAGTTTTAGGATGGATACAACACTCAATATGAATTAAAAAGAACTTTAAAAAATCACGAATTTGAAACAAGATGGATGCCATATATCATTTTGAAGTGGGTCATGTGATCGTTTCATATAAGATGTGTAATTATTATTTTAATTTTTATTTAAAAAACTACTGAATATATTTAGCTGAATTTTTTTTTATATATTTTATGGAACAATTTGACTATTACCTAAAATTTTCGAAGCAATTTGTGAATTTGAAATCCGCTTAAAAAATGTTAGAAAAATTAGGTCCCATAGGGCTCAATGTATTTCATTTTTTCAACCCGGGTTCAATCCAAAACTAATTGTGTGATATTATTCATTTATATTCCCATAGGTCCTACAGACCGTCTGAACAACATACTAAAATTTCATTTTGATTAAGTCATTTTTACGGCAGTTATCGTGCTAACGGACAGACAGACAGACAGAATGAACAAAGTCATAAACACTTTTCAACTTTGTTGTAAAGTGTTAAAAACAATAGTAATTTTGTAGCTGTTTGATGAATGATCTCATAAGAACAATATAAGATTTAATCAGAATTTAAATTTCTGGTTCATTTTCCTTAAAATTATTCTTGGAGATCATACATTTTTTATGCGTCTTGTACCTTTCAGTGCCAGTGATTTTTTAAACTGCATTTTTCTGAAATTGTTTTGCATGTATTGAAGTTTGATCACTGAAAAGGGTTTATTTATAATCACCTTGCATATATTGCTCGCGCTGAACCTATTCTCAATTTTCTACTACATTAATTCACTTATTTTTAATTACTTTCCATAATTTTTTAAATGCTTTAACCTTTATATCTAATTTATTTATTTAAATTTATTTCCCGGAACTCTTTTAATTTCAGCTTTCAGTTCTGTCGCCAGATGGCAGCACCACATATTTGTTTAATTAAAAATTAAGTTCTTCTAACTTAGTTTATTATTCTGGCACCCAGAGGGCAGCACCACATCAATTGCTCCTTGATATGTAAAACTACACAAAATATTTGAAGATATCTCAAAAACATACCAATCAGTCAAATGTGCACAAGACATAGTAAAGTTTTTCTAAAATCGTTAGAATTGTTGACGATAACTCCCAAGGGAGGTTATTTCTATATAAAAATATTTATAGAACTATTTATTCCCATTGTAGTAAACATCATAGATGTGGATTTAGCCACTGGGATTCCCGTATTTTTTGTCAAGAATGTGTGTGATTTGATGTATGCAATTTTCTGATTGAAACCATTGTAAACAAACTATTCAAATGTATTATTTAGGTGCCTATTTAATTGGGTAATTCGTTCTAATATACCGGGTGGTCCATTTAAATTGAGACATCAAAATATCTTGTGAAATACGCATCATACAAAAAAAATGTTTTAACAAAGTCATCATATTTTCGAGAGGGAAATTGAACCCCACAAAATTTAGCCCACCACCTCCGGGGGTGGGGGAGGGGGCAACTTTGAAATTTCAAATGAGAATCCCACTTTTTATTGCAGATTCGGTTTCTAAGGAATAAAATATGTAACTTTTGTTTGAAACATTTTTTTTCGAATCTTTGTAGATTGCAATCACAAAAATAAATAATTTAAATTAATTTACTAAATACCTCATTTTGACTCCAGGTATAAAAATACTACTTGAAGATGGTAAAACACATCTAACTGACAACAAAAGATTAGTTAAGTTTCGTTTTTTCAAGAAGAATCCACATGTTTTACTTACATTGGTGCATCGTTGAAAAAAGAATGTTTTATCGGGTAGCGCTAGAAGTAGTTATTTCATCAAGTAGTATTTTTTATTATTTTTCTGTTTGCTCCTCTTACGTTAGTTAGGCATGTTTTACCATCTTCAAGTAGTATTTTTACACCTGGAGTCAAAATGAGGTATGGGCATAGCTGCCAACTTATTTGGAGTAAAAATCAGAAGATTTTTGAAAAAAAATCAGAATAGCGTGTAAAATGAGTTTTACAGAACAAATCGACATAAATCTGATTTTCAAAGGACACAATGTAAATAATGCACAAATATGTGAAACACACAACTGTTTTGAGATCTCTTTGGAAACAGTTGTATGCATGTTCATTTGTACATTATTTACATTGTATTCTTCATCTCTCAAAATATTTTGACAGAAAGTTATGTTATGTAATGATGATATAATTCGTTATGTAATGATGAAAAATGATATAATTCTATTATATTTAGAAAATGCAAGTTTGACAATTGCGTTTAAGAACAGGGTTGTTTAAATACATGGGCAAATTTAATTTTAACACATTCCTTTATATTAATTCTAAACTATGATTTTGTTATCTATAATACCTCATGCTTTTATTTTGTCAGTTTTGTTGAAATTAAATCATTACAATAGTCAGGATTTATGAACTTAATTTCACAAAAAAATTTTTTTTTACAATTGGGAAGACACAAATTTTTTGTTCTTAAACTGCAGTATATTTTGCAGTATATTATACACATTCATAAAATTATCATGTATTATTAAAATGTGCATTGTCTAGTGTCTACACATAAATAAAAATTGGTGGCAGTATATTTAAAAAAAAATGTTTATTTTGTTCGAAAATATCTTTTCATAAAAATGTGGCAGAAAAGGCTTTAGATAGAAAAAGATTGAATTTCATGATCGTACTATTTATATGAAAATAATTAAAAAATTAACTTTTATAATCAACCAAACTATGAAAATAAGCTAGTTTAGTCCAGTTAATGTGCAACAATAAGGAGAAGGAGATCGATGGAAAAGGATAATTGCGTAATCTCGGAAACACCCGCGAAAAAAAACTGAATTTCACGATCGTACTATTTATGTGAAAATAATTAAAAAAATTTGCCTTTATAATCAACCAAAATATGAAAATAAGTTTATTTAGTCAAGTTAATGTGCACCAATAGGGAGATGGAGATCGATGGAAAAGGATAATAGCGTTCTCTCGGCAACCGCTGCAGAGATGAAAAAAAAATTACTATTTATATGAAAATAATTAAAAAGGTGACCTTTATATTCAACTGAAATATAAAAATAAGCTAGTTTAGTAAAGTTAATGTGTAATAATCAGGGGATGGAGATGGATGGAAAAAGGCAATTATGTACTCTCAGCAAAGCCTGAAAAGAAAAGACTGAATTGCTCATCTTATAATTTAAGCGAAATATAATTTTAGTAAAATAATTCTTTATTTTTATTCGCACTATAAAAATAAATTAGGTCTATTGTTCTGATATGAAATCATTAGAAGAAGAAAATGGATGCAAACTGGTAATTTTGGACTCTCAACAAAAAGGGGTAAAAGTAAAACAAATATTTTCAAATGCTGCGCGAAGTTTTTTCTTCTGTTTCCCATTTGAGTCCAATGACAACATATGTATTAATGACATACATCACGGTGATTACAGAGACAAAAATTTACAACTTATTTTTGATTCCTTTCTGTGGGGGATTTTATGCCTACACGTCCGGGTGAGAAAGACGAGCATTGTCTGCTGTCCGTTTCTTGAACGCTGCGTGCTGGAAGTACCAGAATAAATATAGCTTGTCACACAAGAACGTCTGCGTTCATTTGGATTGCCTATCACACGAGAACGCGAACGTTCTCGTGTGACAAGCAATCCAAATGCTTGGCGACATTTTGGTGTAAAAATATAAATTTGGCGATAAATCGGCGCGATTTTTAAGCGTAATTAGTAAAAAATATTAAAAATCGTAAAGAAATCGATTACGCGCGTAAAATCGTAAAACGAGAATTTTCGTAAAAATTACGAAAAATTTGTAAAAGTTGGCAGGTATGGATATGGGGCTAAATTTTGAGGGGTTCAATTTCCCTCTCGAAAATATGACTTTGTTAAAACAATTTTTTCTTTTTGTATGATGCATATTTCGCGAGATATTTCGATGTCTCAATTTAAATGGACCACCCGGTATATATATGCATAGTACAATTATCCGAGTTAATGAAAAAACTGTTCTTGAATGTCTTACTTCTAAATAGGCATTTCAGAAAGTGAGTAGTATTATCTGTATTTATTTAGGACCCAAGTGACAAAACAGTATATCTAGAGCCTGTGAAATATCAAAGGGCTTTTATGATTTTGTATCTCGTCTTCAGATATGTCTTGCGAGTTTGTCTGCAATTGAAAGGACTTTTTCAAACTTTTCATTTTATTCATTCAAAAATGACTTGTCTGACATTTTTCAAAAACAAATATAAGCAAAAATGATTAAAACAGGTAAGATGAATTCCATGCTATTTATTTCATATATTAAGACATTTTTGCAATCTTGCTTACAGGCATTACAATTCACAATTTTACTTAGAGGCCAGAGGTAGTACTTCTCTTTAAATTCCTGAAAAAAAAAAATTATCTCCTGAAATTTCACCATTCACCTTAAAAATCCTAAATATTTTACTTGCATCATGTAGTCCAACGGCCTGCCTCACTTACCGTTCCATGTCATGCTCTTAAATAAAATTGTAAATTATAGCACTTTTTTAATAATGTCTCTCTTTTAGAATTTTAAAATAAAATCAGGTATTTTAGTGCCAATAAAATGGCATAGTTTAGCATTTTAAAATAAAATTGTATATTTTGATGCTTTTAAATAAAAGCATGACTTTTAGAGCTCTTAAATGAAATCTCAAATTGTAGCACTTTTAAATGAAGTTGCGGTTTTAGCACTTTCAAATGAAATTAAAAAGAAAATTTTTTGTTTTAATCTTTTTCATTTTTTAAAAGAAAATTGCTTTTAAATCAAATCGCAACCTTTAGCATTCACATTAAAATCATGCATTTTGGCACTATTAAACATAACTAATTTTAATATTTTTAAATAAAACTGCATTTTAGTACTTATTTTGATGCCTTTAAAAAAAATCACGTATTTAAGCACTTAGAAAATTGCAAATGTTAACACTTTTAAATCAAATTGCAGACTTTAACACTTTTTATAAATATAGTAAATTTTAACTTTTAATTAAACTCTTGGAGTTTTTAAATAAAATAAAATCACAAATATTTTAGCACTTTTTGTAAAAGTGCACAGTTGATATTGACAAGATCGAATGACAAGCAAAGCTGATTTGAAACATTGACAAAATATACATAAAGTTTTATTAAAATTATTTAAAATTCCCAATATTAAATAACAAGTTACAGTAACTCATTTTATATTTTGAATTTTAAACACTTATTTAACATTTTTACAGTCTGTATTTTCCCTAAGCTTCTGTATTTTATTAAGCAAAGATTCTGTTTTAGTAATTATTGTATTTATGCTGTTTGAACTTAGGAAATATTTTTGCTAGTATAGCATTCACATATTTTATTTTATGTGGCATACGATAAAATATTATGGTATGTCCTGAAATTTGGTTAAATTGGTGTCAGTAATTGTAATCTGACACCAGTAAGAAGCGTATTTTTACCAAAAAGTGCTAATGTGTTCATGATTTTATTTAAAAGCTATAAAATAAATTATTTCATTTAAAAGTGTTAAATTTCCATGACTTTATTAAAAGAGTGTCAATGTTTAATAGTTGTTGTTGTTGAGACCCAGACCGTCCGACCTACCAGAAATGTGTAAGGTAACTGTTTGGACGGCCGGGAAGTGCCACCCAATTTAGACCGGAACCCAGTGGGGGAGGCATCCACAGGGACCGTACCCTCCTTCCCCTACCACCAACCTCTCGGAAGGACTTACGGACCCACATGTTTAACGTGATCGTACTCCGCGTGAACACGGCGGCAGTTTTGGCAGCGGCTGGAATCGAACCTGGGCCTACCGAGTGCAACTCCAGCGCGCTAACCAATGGGCTACCGCGCCCCAATGTTTAATAGTGCAAAAGTTCATGATTTTTATGAAAAGACCCCAAGTTTGCAATTCAAATTAAAAGCACTTTAATTTTTTCTTTTCTGTAATAAAAAGTGATTGATTTGTTCATGATTTCATTTAATAGTGTTAAAATTCATGATTTTTGGACAAGTGCTGAAATATGAAATTTCATTTTAAAATGCTAAACTATGCAATTTTATTTTTAAATGCTTTAATACATGATTTTATTTTAAAGTGCTAAAATACATGATTTTATTTAAAAGTGTTACAGAGATATTATTTAAAACTGTTAGAATTTACAATTTCACTTAAAAGTGTCGTAAGAGCGGCTGTGTTTAGGCTGCCTGCATGTGTGGTCGCTTATAGAGTTGTAGTGGGAAATCTGCAAGTGGGCTTCCATCAAATTACGGTGGTTGTCTTCCGGTGGAATCATTATATTCTGCTTAGGTCAATATTATGCTGACTGCAATATACAAGTATAAGAAATTTTCGTATATATTTAAATTTAAACCCTTTTATATAGCTATGTTGTGTAATATGTGTTTGACTGTAGCTGTAATATAACAATAAATACTTTAAAAAGTCATTGGACATATTATTCCAGCTAACATGTAATATTGAAAATAATTTCAATAAAATCAAAGCCCACGCTTCTAGCTATATGTATATAGGAGGAAAGGAAGACTCCATTTTTCATGCTCTATTTTACTGTTATATGTGCATTGGTGAGAAAATAATTTCTTAAAACATAAACTTCTTAAAACATAAATTATTAAATATAATAAATAAGAGTACATTATTAAATTATAAGAACAAATTTAAAATGCTTTTGAAAAATATATTATTAAATATTATATTAAAATTTGTTTTAAATACTTACAGATAAGAAACCTTTTGCCACTTAGTACATACCTTTCACTGCAGACTTATATCCACGTTCTCTTTAATTAAATTTAATTCGCTTTTAATTCAATTTTTGTTCTCATTTGAACTTATTTTCAAAGGTGGCATAGAGAAAATCAAGGATGTATCTACAGTGGTCGGGGTTTCCACCACTCAGAATTTCTAACCACCACTCATCCAAAAAAATATACATATTATAATTACATTTAAAAAGAGTTATATTCAATTTTATTAAATGTTTTCTTTAATATAAAAGTATACAATACTAATACTGTTTGTGTGTGCGAATTAACGTGAAGCTTGTTTTGAAATTTTATATTCTTTATTATAATTGTTCTGGAAAATCAACCACTACTCACATTTCTCTAGATACATCCCTGGAAAATATAAAGAAAACTAAAATATATTGAGATTGGCTAGTCCTAGTTTAATGGAGTTAGTCTTACTCTTTTCTTCATTAAAAATTAAGTATAAAACAAACATTTAATTGATATATTTGTGCATACGTAGTTTTTTATTTTAGATTTTGATGATTTTTCAGGCCATTTTGCAAAATAAGGAAGGTTATTTTTTTACAAATCGTACCAAAATCCAATCAGCATTAGTGTAACACACAAGTGACTTATCTACCGAATTTTGTGAAATTTGATCCATTAGTTTTTCTTTTTCAGTTAGAGTGGATACAGGCAATTTTTGAGGGCCATTTCACAAAAAAAGGCAGGTTCTTTTATCCCGAATCGTACTAAAAACTAATCAGCACCAGGGTCACTTGTAACTTGCCCACCAACTTTTATGAAATTTGGTCCATTAGTTTTTGAGTTAGAGTGGATAAATACATTGCACAGACAGACAGACATATGTCGAAAACTCGAGTTGCGATTTTCGGCATGATTCCAATACTTTCCCTATACATTGCCATGTATTGCAGGGAAGGTAAAAAATGCATTATTAAATAATTTCAAAAATTAAAAACAGGTTTATAATTATATCTTTTTTAAGAATATATTAATTGTTAAAAAAATAGCTGTTTGTAATTGAATGGTTGAGTATCATGAAATAGAAGAGACAATTTGCTGAAAGATAAGCATAAATTTAGTGGTATTATTTTCCTTCACTAGAAGTACTTAGTAAACATTTTGTATTTCTCCTTCACAACTTTACCAGCATTTTTCTGAGGAGTAAAATGCCACCTATACTTTTTTTTTTTAAAAATAAAGCACACACATGCAGGTCGGTGGAAAGCGAGATGGGAAGGGGCCTTTCGGGTCCCTTCCCCGGAAAGATTATATTTTATTTTGAGAAAAATAAAAGTGGAAGAAAGGAATCGCTCCATTCTTCAAGCTCTATTTTAATGTTATATATACATTTGTAGGAGCTAGAAACATTAAAATTCGACTATTTTATCGGTAATTTAATTTTAAATAAATTCGAAGAATTACAATTTAAATAACACTATCGTCTAACATTAGTAAACGAAATATAATGGGTTCCCTTCCACCATAAGACAACAAACATTCAGTTAATTTGATGGTAGCTCACTGGCAGGTAGCTCAATGCACGTCCGCACTTGACGGCATCCAAATTACATCATTTTCGCAACCGCACTTGCAAGTAGCCTAATCACTTTGGAAAAGAGCATAACATCCAATAGAACTACGGGTGAGGTCATCAAATTGTGGCACAACTATAATATTCAGGAATTTTAGGACAACATTTCTTTTCCAGAATTTAAGTACAAGTATTACTTTTGAAAATCTCATTCTTCATCATCATAAAAAGATTTTCTTTTTCTTAAAATAGTTACATCATTTAAAACAAGCTGAATATTTTCTTTATCATCAAATTCAAGTCTAGTTGACAGTAATAAATCCTTAGCATATTTATCTAATACATATTTTTTATTAGTATAATGACTTTCTTGCCAAAATTCTGCAAGCAATTTTTTATAGTCATAATCCTTAGAATCAATGAAATTCTTGTAAACAATAAATTTTAACAAATGGAAATACTGTACTTCAGGATTTAAAGTAGTAGTAAACATTTTAGTGGGACAGCAAAACATTGACTTTGCAGTCTCCATAAAGAAAATTTGCCTAGGCCAGATCAAAAAACAGTTTAGCACACTAGTCAGATAGTTTCCAAACAGATATTTTAGTTGTTCTTTGTCTAGCTTAGGAAGGATGAAATTAAGGATATCTCCATAACATTCACCATCAAAATCTACATTTTTATATGTATGCATTTCTGCCGAAAAACATGAAATATAATTTAAAATGCGTTTCTTTTCTTCGGGCATTAGCCTATCAAAGAAATATCTAGTCGCCGTTTCATTACCCACTTCAACAGAAATTCGCAGCATATATTCATTTACAGTAATATCATAAGGAATATTTTTATTATTACAGTACTTTCTGATTTTGCTGTTTAGTAGATTTAATTTCCCTTTTACACAATGAGACCAAAATGAGACAAAGGGTGACTCATATCTTCTAATCATTTTAAGATTTCTAATTCCTTTATGATTTTTCCACCCTTTCAATTGATTCCATAAAGTACATATATAAACTTCTAAGCAATGCCGACAAGCAAATTCATAGCGCATTGTAATATCTATGTTTTCATCTTTTACATATAGTTCTGCTGATTTTCTTTTGTTAATTGTTCCATATGGTGTCCAGAAAAATTTAGTAAAATTCGTTTTGAAGGAATCTACACACTGATAATATTCTCTCCACTTTATGAACTGCCAAATTACAGCTTCAACAAAACCTAATAATTGTTTTTTTAATAAATATGGTAGTGGTAGTTTTAGTGCATACTTTAATGCTTTATCCTCTACTTCCATCAACATTTTTTTTTTGCTATTTCAATGCTTGCCACATTTTTAAGAAGCGGATGCATACTAAAATTCAAAGGAGTTGTTGACAACAATTCTTGAATGTCATTGTGACAAACCATTATCACAGTTATTTTGACCAGAGCTATGTGCTTCAGTGATGGCATCCAAGTGTAATCCATTATGATATTTATCACTCAGTAGTGATTAAAAGGTAAATATTAGGCACTAAAAATTAGAATATTTATAACAATGCAGTAGCAAGCTGACTATATGCTTAAAATACATATACTAAATTAACCCATATGTTTCTACTAACTGAAAGTTAGTATTATTACCTGCCTGGGGTTATTTACTCTGTTCCTTTTCTGACTGGACAGTTCAGTACTGTGTCTTCTTCTGACTGGACAGTTCGGCCCTGTGTCTTCTGACTGGGTAGTTAACAGAAGCCCTTCTCTTATGCTATTTTCTCTTAGAATCAAGTTTCCTATATTTTTAATATATAACGGATCTCTTCCATTTCAGTATTGAAATGCTGTAAGCCATTATAGTTGTTAATTGCTCATTTACTATATTTTTTCCGATTAATAATGTTACTCGAGAATACCTTGATCCTAGCTAGCACTCTTAGCAGTTTGTTGCCCTTTGCACACAGTAGCGTATTTGGATTTTGGGTCCGTAATCTATTTAAGATTCTTCATATGCGATATATTGTCTCTGGAAATGTGTTGAGTGTTTCTTTTCTTCAAAATAAAAGTTCTGCAAACATCTCACGTTATTCTACAGAGATGCAAATAAAATGCCTGACAGGCACTGTAAAACCACAGAACGATTGTATTGGATTGATTTCTCTTTGGCTTCGGGAAAAAAAGCTAAAAGCACGACACGAGGCAACTAAGATCTCAATCCTGCGGTCATTCCCAATGGGAAACAAAATCCGGTGCAATGCGCATGCTTACACGAGAGATTAACGCTGCGCGTTTCCTATTCGCTCAAAATCTTGTGACCTCACGATTTTGTTTTGGCGTATTACTTGGCGCTTTTTATAAACTTCCACGAAGTTATCGATAGAAATGGCGGAAGTAATTTAATATAAATTAATTAAAAACGATTGTGTAATAACAAATAGCGTTTGCTTTGTTTTGTTAAGTACAGAATCCTCCAATAACCCGAATTGACTGTAAAAGTGTATTAAGCAGTTTTACCGTTCATGAAATCAAAAGTTACAGCTTTGTTTATAAATATGTCAAACAGTACAGCTTTGCTTATAAATTATTTCTAATATCATGCATAGTATACCATCTATTACATTAGGCATAACGAAATATATTTTAGAGTACGTATTATATATTTCATTAGCAAAATGAACTACCACGATTTCGTTTACAAAATTTTTTGCCATGCTTCATCAACTTTGCAAATATGTCTACAATAAAAATACTTCGATAAAGTTGGAATTTTATTTTTCTTTTAGTTTCTAGTAAATGTGTAAAACCTATTTCTGAGAAAAACTAGCTAGTTGAAGCACTCGGATTGGTTAATGTGTTCTGAATTTTTAATCATTTTAGTGCATTTATTAGTATATTTTTTACAGATTAATGGATTCTGGATTTATATAGATCAACGATTTAAAAATCAAGAAAAATATTATGGATATGCGTTATGTTTTTACAGTAAAATGTATTGTTTGCAATGTATTCTCCACTTTTAAAAAATCCATTATTAATTCATTCATGTTCTGTTCTATTCAATTTTAGGAATTTTTGCAAGATTGCATAATTTAAAAACAATTGCACTTAATTTCATAGAAATCAATTTCTTCTTTTTAATATCATATCCCCCTCCCCCCACTCCATATATATATAAAAAAATATTATTATAAAGCAATAAAAGCATATTGGTTCAAAATATTTTACAAAATAATTTTTTATTTATAAAATGATTTACTGTACTACAAATAGTATTATAATATTTCACACATTGATGTATTACACTTGGTAATTAAACCTGCAATCATAATTGGAAATGTACCGAATCAATGTGTTAACAAATTTAAAACATTTAAATATCAAATATGTGGCAAAATCTGTTTTCATCTCTTTATGATTCACAAATGGTATTATTTCATAAACACATTTAGAATCCGGTGAATTTTTATTTATGTGGTAGGGTCTATTAAAAATTATCAATTTGACTAAAAGTAAATAAAATTAAACTCAAATAATGAAAGTCAGCAAAAAATCAATGTTTCTGTCTGTTTGCTGGTATTGTCACAGAAAATCGAAGCAATGTCAACTATGAAATTTAGTACAAGGATACTTACGGGCAAGTTCTGGAAAAAAAACTTTAAGGGAACAGTGGACGTTCAAATTATCAAAAATCGACAAATTTATGCAAAAAATTTTGTTTTGCATATTATTATTATCTTACACATTATTATGCACATTATCTTACATCAATTACAAAATCTGCATTCAAATCCAACTATTATTAAAATATTTCCCCAACCAAAAGCTATTATCCAAATAGTATTTCCAATCATAAACATGGACCAGTTGTCACTCACAGTTGATAACTGACTGTTTTAGTTCAGTGTATCGAGTAAACATATTTTAGCAACCCCATGTTTATTACAATTTGGCAGCAACCTTTTTAACTGTGACTTCTTTTGAAAGTGCTTATTTACATTCAGTACCTTTGACAGTATTTGTTTGTTTACCTTGCATCTGTTATTTACCTTCTCTTCGTTTACTTCGAATAATAAAAGTTTTTTACAGAACTGACAGCTGCATTTTCAAAGTTGTATTTGTAATTTGTTTTTATAGTTTTAAAGAACTTTTCTATTAGCAATTTATATGATAAGTAAGCATTATCATAAACCGAAATCTTGTTTTTTTTTTAAAAAAAGAGATAGAAAAAAAAAACAAGCAACTACAAATAAAGCTCACAAGCGATCGGCAGCTTCAATTGTTACATCAAACTCATTAGATGTAATTTCCAAAGGAATGTTTGGGTACTCACAAAAATTTAATTGACTTGTAAAATCTGTGGAAAAATATTTGGATCAACATTTTCCAGTCCTTGTGTAAATAATTCAAAAATGCTTCAATACAAATAAAAGACTCATAATTTTAAAAATTGGAATAGGTCACGCAGCTTTGGAAGTGACCTTGGAATTCAAACCATGGATAAGAAGACATTTTATAATTGTCTAAAGAAAGGAAGAACTTGAACCAGGATATACTTCTGATTGCTCGGAATATTGTGCAGGAAAATTACAAAGAACTTTGTGTATCGTGGATGGCAACTTCATTGATATTATAGTCTCTTATGATGCAACTCGGTAGAAATGTGGACACACATTAATTTACATAATAGGAATTGCCATTGATATTTGACAGAGCTTGCGATTGATTATGGAATTTTGTTAAAATATTACCCCAAATGCACAAATGCGAAGAGAGATGTAAAGGAAAATAGTGTTGAATGCAACATTTGGTATCAAGGTCACAAGTATGAGTGTTCACGAAATTATGATGGATTCTCGGGTTCAATGGAAATGATAGCTGCAGAAATATTATGGAAACGATCTCTTGATCATGGAATGAAATATGCAAGTTTAGTTTCGGATGGTGGATGGACTTACAAACATTTATTGCAGTTGAATGTCTATGGCAGTGATGTAAAAATTACAAAGGAAGAATGCATCAACCATGTGGCGAAACGATTGGGAACTGGATTGGGGTTAAAGAATGATGAAGTAAAAGTGTTGCCATCGGAGGTCATAAAAAAGGTAGTTTGAAAAAAGGTAGTTTTTAAATACCTTAATAAATTTTAAATCCCTTAAATAATTATAAAACTTAAGAAGTAATTAAAAAAAACATACGGTCATCTTGTGAACCTTGGACAAATGACGTCATCTTGTGAACTTTGGAGCGATGACGTCTCATCTTGTGAACCTTGGACCAATGACGTCATCTTGTGAACTTTGGAGCGATGACGTCATTTTAGGTGAAATCTTAGATAAGAACTGATAAGCTATCATCTTAGTGTTGTAATTAGTGTGTATATCGATCATTTCTAGTTTGGGTGTGGGCTAATGAAGACCTCATAGTGTAAGTTATTTTCGTGTTTTTGCCAGCTATTCTTGTATATTCTGCGCGATACATATCTCCTAAAGTTATAAAAATATACAAAATTTTTCTAAGTATTTAATGTTAATGTGATTTAAAATTTGGAACTTTAACTAAGTTTGGTACATATTTTTACTCTATGATTTCGAAGATGAATAAAATACTGTAGAAATTTTCACATGTAGATAAGAATTACATTTAGCACAATCTAATGTTGTACGATTCATTAAAAATTACGAGTTCTAATCACTTCATATCTTATGTGATTTGTTTGCTCACGACACTCGATTTAAGTCACGTGGTTATACTTATGACGTGGCCCGAGAAGACATTTCAACCTTGGGCATTGCGTGGGTAAGTTCGGTTCGTTCATAGCTGTGACACATTTATAGTGTTTTAAGGTCTTAGTGTAAAAACTAAATCTTATACTTCGAATGTGGTAGTTGGTTGTTACTATCTAAAAATAATGTCTAAAATTCAAGGTATGCCATCACTCGAAGAAATAATTTCTAGTGGAAATACTGTGGAGTGGTCTGTTCCTGCCCTAGAAAAAGCAAAATCTGTGGACATTGTCTCAGATGTGATTAATTCACCCTCACAAAAGATTGCTGTGGATTGGTTAGAGACTTATCTTATGTCTTTCATAACTCCACCTGAAACATCTACCATTGTCAATTCACAAGTTCACACCGAGATTGAAAACTTAACTCAAGATCTGCTTTCTTGTGCTCTAACTCATAGCGGAGTGTTATCCTCCACTACAGAATCAGTTTCGATTGAATCTGCTTCTTCAGATTTTATGCAAGATACGCTCCGTCGTTGGCATTTAGGTTCTGATGTGTATGTATATTTGAAACTTCACCATGGGAAGTTAAAAGTGTATATATGGAAATATCTCTCTAACAAGCGAAATGAATTACAGCCTACGCGTGAAGGTCACTGTCACCTGCTACATGGAGTGAATTTTCTCAAAAATTGTGATCATTCAATATTCTATATGCAGATACCTCTTTCGTCAGTCACAATGAGTTGTTCTGTTTCGATGATAATGGAAAACTGCATTTGCAGAAAATAATTCAATTATATGATTCAAAATTTTGTCTAACGCAGTGTCATATTACCTTAAATAAAAATCAAATAGCATGTTTAATGAATTGTGTCAACAACATTAGTATAAAACTTCGAGAAAGTATATTTATAGAGTGGCTTCCTGCTCAAATATTAAAAATAAAGGACACTATAAGCTTTCTACCATCACTTATTTGTGAGAAAAATTCTGCATTCGAACAATTAATCTCTTGTATTCATGACAACATCATGTGTCATGTAAGGAAACTTTTCAAATGTGTTGGCTGTGTTGTTCAAATTGAAGATCAAAGTTACCATGAGTGTCTTTACAGCACTCCATTACAAATGTATGACAGAGTGGCTGAACAAGTATTTCCAAATCTTGACATTAATAACATAGCAAAGACGGTTTTGTTGCGTGGTGAAGAAGTCTTTTACTGGTATGATCGAAATTTTTTCAAGTCATTTAAATCAGAGGACTATGAATGCGCAATAAGAAAATTATTTTAACTTGTTTGTTTAAATGTGCAACAAAATAATGTTTAATGTGTATTTTATGAAGAATAGATTCATTAAACGGATTTTTATCTTTCAAACTGAACTCCTTATTTACGTTCATCAACTCATGTTTAACATGTTCTATTTTAAAATGCTCTGTGCTCATAGGTTATGTAACTATACATTCAAGTATAACAGGTTTACTAATATCGCTTTTTAAAATAAAATACAAAAAAATTAAAAATAAATTTATTCGAAACATATTAGATGTTTACAGTGTGAGTTTCGTAATGAAAGATATTTACACTTTACAGAGTTTAAATCATAAAATTTATAATCAATGTTAAAATTCTGAAATATTCTTATTCATTCAAATTAAATGCTAAGTTATGTTCCATTCTCTAAAGTATGAAGATTCATAAACAATGTTGTGTTTCAATCTCTAAGAATCGGTGAAAATTCGACTCTAGTTTCTTAAAAATCTATGAAGTTGAGATTTATTCTATAAAATTTTGTTGTAGATCTCAGTTTAGTTCTGTCATTTTCTGTGTGTTGTTAAATATGTATATTCAAATGTGGTCATTCAATAAGAACTGGTTGGTTTTATGATGCACCCACAGTCGCGAAATCGTGACATTTTTATGTGGATGTCAATAATGTCTAGTATAAAGATATCAAAACTCATTACATGTTTCTTTTAAGATGTTAATTGCATATCTTTCATATTTTTAATGTTGCTGCAGTGTAGGGTAGTTGTATCAGAGGGACACTCTTTCATTTAAATTCAATGTTAACAATCGCATATCCTTAAAAACAGTAAGTTATATTCTATACTTCTTTAGGGCAGTTTTTAAAAATATATATATATAGTCATTTAATGATCTTAAATGTTGTATAATTTGAAAAATATTCTTCATTTAAATATGTGATCTGCTTTAAACAATAACATTGTAATTTTCTCACTTTGCGAACACGAACTTTGGGTCACTATCTATTATACTGATAAGCACGATAAGCTATAGAGCCGATTTGGAATGCATTCAGGGTGAGAGTCCTTGGATTGAATATTGTGTGTGTGTATGTATGGATGTGGTGGTGGGGAGGTGGAGGGGGGGGGCTGTATTTATGGAAAATATGTATTCATATACATATTCTTTCTCAGAGCAGAGTTTTCAAAATAAGATCCACACATATTAGTATTGTTTATGGAAATGTAAGGTTCCAATCATACATTTGCAATCGTTGGATTTCCACTTGGATGAATTCAGACGTGACATACATCTCTAATGTTTTTTTCAAAACTATAACTTAAAATTTAGAAGGTATATGGAATATCTGCTTATATGAAATAAAAAAAAAATAAAAAAATGGATGGCATAAGGCAGTTAGTAGCAAGTTATTAAAAAAAATGCATAATTAAGAAAGAATAACTGCGTGGTGGCAACACGTCAACATAATGACGTCATTATAGATAAGATCTAATTTTTAATAATGTAATGAGAGTGTATCACTCATTTGAAGTGTGGACAGCAAGCTGTGAAGACGTCGTTCCGTGAGTTCTAATTTTGTTAACTATTTTCAGTGTGAATATAAAAATTATATAAAATGTTTCTAAATATTCAAACTTAGAAGCTTCACAATTTTAGCTAAATATAATGCGCTATGAGTTTAAATTTCAATTTGTTAACTATTTTCAATGTGATACAATACTTACTCGTTTCATGTTTAGCAGGTTTTAATGCTGGGTGTTGAAATCTAGGTACATGTATGTGAAAAATGGTCCATTCCTATTCAATAGATTTTAAAATGTGTTGGCGTTCTGTAAAAATAGTCGAAACTGTACACTCATTTCTAAGTTCTATAATGGTAGTAAAATTACGATGTGAAAATGGTCAAATAATATTCACTGGCTTTTATTTTATTTAAACTTAATGCTAAAATTTTGAGGTGCACACACATCAATGAAAATTCGTTAGCTTGTTCAATTCTAAACCTCGATATTTAAATTATACCCACCACTTTAAAAATGATCAAATCATGCATGACATACAATATTCAGATTATGTGTAGCAAATCAGTGGTTAGCACCAGGCGGTTATTAAAAAATATATATCATTAAAATATCATCAAAAATATATATCATTAAGAAAAAAAATAGGTGGCAACAGCTCAAAATGCTGACATCACATATGTAAGCACATTTTTTTTAATAGCGTGGTTATAACTCATTTGCAGTGTGGACGTCAAGCTGCAAAGACGTCGCATGTGAGTTCCAATGTGTTTGTTAATTATTTTTAGTGTAACATATATATGCATCACCTGAAAATATATTCAAACTTTAAGTAAGCTCACCAAAATAATTGTATTGCAATCCGTGAAAATGCTAGTTCATAAAATACTCCGTTCATATTTAGAACCGTAAAATCTATTTTAACATATTCTGTATGTGTTTTTAAATACACAACACTTAAAAGGATCGAATCTTGTTCACTTAACACAATTTTAGCTAAGTATATTGCACTATGAGTTTAAATTTGTTTTTAAGTGTACAACACATAAAAGGGTTGAATCCTATTCACTTAACACAATTTTGTGTTCACTGGAAATTTGTAATCTATTATATTTTTGTTTTTAAACATTCGGAATTATTTCGATAGTTAGATTTATTTTTAAAAATCACATTGGTATATATCACTTGGAATGGTCGAATCCTGTTCACGTAACATAATTTTAGCTAAGTATTGCATTCATGTTTTTAAGTACACACTTAAAAGGGTTGAATCTTGTTCACTTAATTATAGCTAAGTATAATGCGTTTAAATTTGTTTTTAAGTGCACAACACATAAAAGGGTTGAATCCTATTCACTTAACACAATTTTGTGTTCACTGGAAATCCGTAATCTATTATATTTTTGTTTTTAAACATTCGAAATCATTTCGATATATGCTGTTAGATTTATTTTTAAAAAATCACATTGCTATATATCAAACACACACACACTCAGAATGGTCGAATCATATTCACTTAATTTTAGCTAAGTATAATGCGTTTAAATTTGTTTTTAAATGCACAACACATAAAAGGGTTGAATCCTATTCACTTAACACAATTTTTGTGTTCACTAGAAATCCGTAATCTATTATATTTTTGTTCTTAAACATTTGAAATCATTTCGATATTTAGATTTATTTTTAAAAAATCACATTGGTATATATCACTTAATACAATTTTAACTAAGTATTACATTCATGTTTTTAAGTACACACTTAAAAGGGTTGAATCTTGTTCACTTAATTTTAGCTAAGTATAATGCGTATAAATTTTAAGTGCATAACACACAAAAGGATTGAATCCTATTCACTTAACACAATTTTGAAAATGCGTAACTATACTTGAGTATTCGATTCGTTTAAAAAAAAAAAGAAAAACATGTGCTAAAAAATTGTAGTGTTAGAATCCACTTAATACAATTTTTGTGTTCATTGGAAATCCGTAATTGTGTATTCAATTTGTTTTAAAAAATCATAGTGTTCAAAACACAATTTTATACTCAATTCGTAACTTAACATTACATCTTGTTTTGAAACGCACCGAAATCCCTTTATAAAATACATCCCTATTCAATCGGTTCATAACACGTCGAGCCTCGAAAAATATTCTATGTTCGGTCTTCTTTCACAATCACGGACAAGAACGCCGTGGCGTAGCAGGTAAGACGAGTCTTGTGATCGGATGTTTCCGAGTTCGAGTCCCGTATCTGACAAGTAAGAAATTAAATTCTTTTGGAAAAAAAAATGTCGATAGATGGCAGAAATTCATCAACTTTCGCCAGAGGGCGCTTTAACTACGTCACGCTGATAAGAACGATCACTTTGTCCAGTGGGGGGGGGGGGTGCTACTTCATAGAGTTTCGTCCAGAACAGAGCACCAGGCGCCTTTAATCTCCAATCTCTAGGTGTGGTTCTTATCTTCATACTGTGACATTATTTCATTGGTCCATAGTTGGAGGTTCGAGGTTTTTGATTTACTGTTTTTATTATTTGTCCTAGCTCCTAGTGTGGCAGTTTGTTGCACATTAAGAGTTTAAGCAGTTTGGGGGGTTGATGCAGATCTGAGGGTAACCTAGCATTTTAGCAGTTTAGGATTTTAAACATTTTGTACAAAACCAAAGATCGCGAGTTTTCGTTAATATCAACTGATTAAGGTGGGACGTTCCTAGTACCGAATATCAAAGTTAAGTACCGAGCGGGGTCTCTTACGAAAAGAGATTTAATTTCTTACTTGTCAGATACGGGACTCGAACTCGGAAACATCCGATAACAAGACTGTCGTCTTACCTGCTACGCCACGGCGTTCTTGGGGTGCTACTCTTCTGCCACGAACACTATCTGTGACGTCAGATGAAGTTTACTTGCAGCGTGCGGCACAAGATGGCGCGCGGCGTTTTTTATTTTTTGTTTTAAGCAGGTGTATTTTTAAAGTGTTTGTTGGTTTTCGAAGACTTCTTACAAGTTCAACTAAAATTTTAATCAAGGATTTGCATCTTATATTCCAGACAATTCTAGCTTTTTTTTTATGTGAATAAGTAAGTGTTCTTTTCGTAATATAATGTATATTTTAGAGTCGTGTTTCCCAACCTCAGATGCATACAAAAATTTCAGCATTGAAAAATAGGACTCATTTAAATTATTTTATTAAACCAAAGATATTTTTTATTAAGAAATTAATGACTAAAAGTACATTTATACTTATATTTTCAAAATTTATTTATATTCATTTTTTAAGGTTAAATAATGCAACCGTTAATCAAAAATTTTCTTTTAAAATAGTCAACATTGTAAAATTTATATTAATTTGGGAAAATCCACGTCTTTCTTGAAACATTAGTTCAGTTCATGAAGTTCTATTATGTAGGATTTTTAAATCTTAAAAGACGAAAGTACAGTATACTATTTATTCCTTTCATTTTACAGCAAGTTATTTGTATCTTTATATATTTTCTAATGATGCTCTTGTAATTTTTGAAAAATCTAACAAGATTTAATCTCGCACATTTTATATTAATTAAATTTTATTACATTGCATTTTATTAATTAAATTTTATTATATTCAAAAAATGGGGGGGGGGGGGGGGGGTACGAGTTAAGGAAATAAACAAGCGCGGGATTTCAAGGGGATAAAGGTTGGGAACCGCTGTTCTAAATCAGATTGCAAGTTGTGTACATGTATGTGCATGAAAATTGTGTAGTGTGTATAGGAGATGGTTTGTGTACAAGCCAATGGAATGGTTGTAAAGCTCTGTAAGCTTGGCATGATTAAATGTGCATCTAGACTTTCATGTGACTAGTTAATTAACTGATATAAAGTAGGATTATTTTAAATTTTCTACTTTGTTTTGGTTAATTTGCTGGTGTGAAATGTCTGATGTATATCTGAAGATTGAAAATATGAAGTTATAGTTCTGATGAAGATGCTTAACCATAGTAAGTTAAAAATAAATGTAATGATATAATTTGCTTGCTCGTATATTTTTCATCATGAATCAATATACTATAATACATTTAATTTATTATTCTGAAAGTATATCATAGTGTGTGTGTGTTAAACGATTAGTTTCTATATTTTTATATGTTTACAATGAATTTCGATTTGATATAAATTCTCTTTTTGATCTAAAAATAACTAATAAAATCAAGTGTTTAGCAATAATATAAGTTCTTCATTATAATAACATCACTTAAATCGTTTACTAGTTAGGCATAAGTACATCCTCCCCCCCCCCCCTCTAAAAAGACATAAAACTCTTTGTGTTAGCGTTTTAATTATTGTTTTGATTTTCAATTATTAGAGATAAAATAATCGAAAATAACTTTATTTATATGCATTTAGAAAGAAATTACGCGATGTTTATTTGTGTATAATGAAAATTTTAGAATGATTGCTTGTTTAGAAAACTTTCCGAACATATTTCTGTAAATTCGTGTATTTAAAACAAAATTCATTACAAATAACATCGCCTCCTGTAATAACATTGACTGGTTTCAAAACGCGAAACGAAACTTTTAGATGATTTATATTTTTTAGAAAGTGAAATACAGTTTTATTATGTATGTACCCTTAAAAAAAAAACCCTGTACTGTATATTTAAGTTGTGTTCAAGTAAAATTAATGTTATTTGAGTATTTATTTCATATTCTAAATTAAAAAAAATGATTAAATTAATTTTGTTAGCATCCTTTAACATTGGAGTCTACCGGGCCTTTCCTAACATTTAACTCCAAGTGACGTTGCGTCTTTACGTGCTCTCATTGGCTAGAGCTGAAATGGCGCAACCTTATAGATATAATAACCTTGCACTTTGTCATTTACTTGCAAAACACCCTTACGTCTCAGTAATGCACAGACAGCTACAACAACACTTAGACATACTCCAAACATGGCTGGAAAAATGGCGAATAAAATTAAATCCCAATAAATGTCATTGGATTTATTTCTCAAGAAAACGTAAACCTCCGTCTCCTCTGTACATAAACAACCATGCCCTAAAAGCGGAAAAATCTACTAAATACCTAGGTGTAACGATAGACTCCCACCTAACTTGGAAACTGCACGTAACGAACATAATCAAAAAAGCGTATATAACCATAGGAGCCTTATACCCAATGATAGGAAACGGAAATCTAAGTTATCAAAATAAACTCCTAATTTATAAATCGGTCATCTGCCCGGGAATGCTGTATGCAGCACCGGTATGGGGATATGCCTGTAAAACTACCATAGACTTATTAGAGACAAGACAAAACAAAATCCTAAGGATTATAAGGAAAGCCCCTAGATACTTAAGAAACTCGGTAATTAGGAAAGACTTCAAAATAAAAACTGTTAGAGCCCAAATCAAAAAGCTAGCGCTTAAATTCTACAAAAATCTGCCATCTGTCCCAAATGAACTATTATTTAATCTGCATGACTATGATCATCGCAAGGCTAAATCTCGTAAGAGACCACGCTCGGTACTTAACTTTGATATTCGGTACTAGGAACGTCCCACCTTAATCAGTTGATATTAAAGAAAACTCGCGATCTTTGGTTTTCTACAAAATGTTTAAAATCCTAAACTGCTAAAATGCTAGGTTACCCTCAGATTTGCATCAACTCCCCCAAACTGCCTAAACTCTTAATGTGCGACAAACTGCCACACTAGGAGCTAGGACAAATAATAAAAACAGTAAATCAAAAACCTCGAACCTCCAACTATGGACCAATGAAATAATGTCACAGTATGAAGATAAGAACCACACCTAGAGATTGGAGATTAAAGGCGCTTCGCGCCTGGTTCTCTGTTCTGGACGAAACTCTATGAAGACTTTGTCATTGACTAGCGTCGAGGGAGGACGTGTGCTAAGAGCTCCTGTGATTGTGCAATCGGCGATTGCGACACATCTTCCGGTGAAAGGTCAGTCAGCGACACGTCATTTCCAGATTGTGCAGTCGCTGATAGCGACATCCTTTGAAACCACTTTCGAAGTTCCTCAGGTCAAGGGTCATCCCCGCTCAAGACAATTCACTCCGACAGTATGAGTCATCAGGCCTCTTTCAAACGAGGCATCCGGTGCTGCACCGCCTCACCAAACTCCCTCCCAAAAGAGGGGGATCTGAAGAGTGTATCCTTCCTCCTGGGGGGGGGGGGTCTAAAGACCCTCTGAGAGGATCCTCTCCAAAGAGGAACCTTCCTCTGAGAGGATCCTCCCAAAAGAGGGAAATCCCCTCCCCAAAGAGGGACTCTCCTCCTGTTGCACTTGCTGCACCTCCCCGAAGTGGCCCTCAACCCCCAATTTATAACTACTTGTGTGTGTGTGTCAAGTGAGTCTGTGGAGACGATAACTCACGAACGAATGGAGCGATTCGAATAAAATTTGGTACAAAAATTACAATCCGTGAATACTGGAAGCCTATTATTTTTAAATACAATCGGATGTTCAGAATCGCCTAAATTTTCGAGTGCAATTTTGAAAAAATGATCAAAAAATCAAAACCTTTAATAAAATTATGCAAATAGTCATTTCTTATGTAAATGTTCCTTCGAAAACGATTGACATAAGCTTTAGAACGCTAGCATGAACCGTTCTCGAGATATTGCACATTTTTCAAATAAATTTATCAAAAAAATCCCATAAATTAAAAAAAAATATTAACTGTTGTGAAACATGTTCACTTTTCATATGTAATACCATGCGCTAAATTTGGTGACATTCTCGTGGATCTAGCTCGTTCCATTCATGAGAAAAAGTACTTTGAGTAATACTTTTGTATTTGAACGTCAATAGTCATTAAACTGCTATAAGAATAACTTATTTCTCTGTCCATAACGCTTGGAGAGATTTTGACGACAGATTTGACCGAATGTCGCCAACTTGGCGACTTTTTAAATGTTGCCAAATTAACGAAAATTTCGCCAAATGACGCTAAATCAATGAAAATGACGACTAATTGACGAAAATTCAATACCTTGGAAAGAATATAAGTATCTACTATAAGAATAATCTATTTTCTTTTACTGTAAAAGTAGTAAATTCATTGCATTATATAAGCTACATTGAACTGTGATTTTTGTCAATGTTTTGATAATAGTAGCAGTTGTTTCGTGAAATTAGTGAAGCATTTAAGTCATGTTTTACTGTATATTATTCCTGTTTAAGATGTTCTTTGTGAATAAATGTGTTAGTTATCCAGAAATTTGGCCTTATTCTTGTATCCTGCGTGTACACACACGATTCTAGTGTATACGTCGTAACAATATTGTCAAAAAGTATTTTATTATTTTTAAATATTTAGTTGCTAGCATATTTCAGAAAATTTAAGAAATATATGTGTTTAACAACTAAAACATAGGCTAAGGAATAAAATATAATAGTCCAGGATGAGCTAACCATATATTTGACAAGTTTCTAACACAAGACAGGACCCTATTTATGTTACATAATAGGTAGGAGAAAAATGTAAAATTCAAAAAGAATTAATTATAAAAATTTTGGTTGTAATTCATACAAAAAAAAAAAAAAAAAAAAAAAAAAAATTGAAAGTATTAAATATGATAGAAGTTTCAGAAATATTTATTATTTTCTCATTAAGTGTGTAGAAAAGTATTGTTTTCCTTAAAATTTTTTAACTTATGATTTTTTAAGAAAAACAGGTTTTAAGGCTTTCGGAAAAATGTTTCATGAGGTGAGGAGAGAGTAACTCAAGATTACATGTACATTAAAGAATGTACGTAAACTTACATTAAATGCAAATGCGCCTCGGCAGCCGAGAGGTCTAAGGCAAGCATTTCTTCATGCTCTCTCGTCTTTCGAGTCATGGGTTCAAATTCCACCTTTGGATATGAATGTTGTAGTGCTGAAATGTAATCGGAAAGTGTATAATGTGTTCTACCTCCGGTGGTGCACGGGGCAACGTTGTTTGGTGGCAGAATGGTTCACACTTTGGCAGCTGTATAGGCGAATGATTGACATAAAGAGCCTGGCCATTGGAATTACACATTAAACGTAAGTTTGTTCATTCTAGCGTAATTGAATTCAATGGCATAGCCAAAAAAACTTTTCTGAAGGAAGGTAATTTTCCAAAGCTTTTTCTGTAAGAGTGCATACTGTAAACTAGAAACCATAACTAGGTCAAAGTGAAAACAAATCAGTGGTGGCTCCAGTCCTATGGAACTGAAATGCTTCTGCTTGAATAACGTTTTGTAAAATAAAACTTCAGTAAAGTTCAATAAGTTTATTCGATTTTTAACACTTTACAACAAAGTTGAAAAGTGTTTATAACTTTGTTCATTCTGTCTGTCTGTCTGTCCATTAGCACGATGACTGCCGTAAAAATGACTTTATCAAAATGAAATTTTAGTATGTTGTTCAGACTGCCTGTGGGACCTATGGGAATATAAATGAATAATATCACCCAATTAGTTTTGAATTGAACCCGGGTTGAAAAAATGAAATACATTGAATCCTATGGGACTTTATTTTTCAAAAATTTTTTAAGCGGATTTAAAATTCACAAATTGCTTTGAAAATTTTAGGAAATATTCAAATTATCCCATAAAACATATAAAAAAAAAATTCAGCAAAATATATTCAGTAGTTTTTTAAATAAAAATTAAAATAATAATGATACCATATATATGAAGCGATCACGTGACCATTATACGAAGAGATAACGTGACCCACTTCAAAATGAAATATGGCATCCATCTTGTGTCAAAATTGTGAATTTTAAAGTTCTTTTTAATTCATATTCAGTGTTGTATCCGTCCTAAAACCGCTTTATTTTTGCTTAAATTCTGTATATCTACGTACTGAAACAATGCAATTACATTATATTTGAGTTTAAATGATCATCCAAATTTGATTATTTCTACATCGAAGCCTAGTTTT
Source organism: Amaurobius ferox (assembly GCA_951213105.1). NCBI lineage: Eukaryota > Metazoa > Arthropoda > Arachnida > Araneae > Amaurobiidae > Amaurobius > Amaurobius ferox. The sequence continues at coordinate 98,499,776 of OX578138.1, forward strand.
CACTTATGGAAAATGTAAACAGCAAAATATGTAGAATGAGTCGCATAAGAATTGCTGCATTTCTTTAACGCAAATTTTTTTTAGCTCATTTGAGTTTGCAATATAGCTGATATGTATGAAATATTCATTGATTTTGAAGAGAGAAAGACGATTTTTTCGATGAAGTTTGAAGCATTGAGTTTAATTATTTGTACTTCCATGGTCTTAAGTTTTTAAATAAAATAAATTATTATAGTATTGTGATGAATGAAATGAATGGAAAAATGTTAATGGATGAAATGCTACTTTTATAGAGAGAGCCAGGCCTGTTATATTTCGATGACGTCATTTGAATAAATTTCATTTGCTTTCGGTGAAGTTTACAAATATAACAAATTATTGTAGTATTATGATAATTTTAAAAATATTACCGAGGAATGTATCGCATTTTAGAGATGTTTAATCCAGGCAATTTATATTTCAATGCCATCATTTAAATGAAGTTCATTTTTTTTTTTTATGAAGTTTTAAGTTTTCAAATATAATAAATTAATGGAGTATTGTGATAATTATAAAAATATTACCGAGGAATGTATCGCATTTTAGAGATGTTTAAATAAAATTGCATTGAAGTTGGAAAGTGGTTCATAATCAATGCTTTATGCATGATTGATCTTTCTTGTTTCAGATTCATTTGTTTTGTTTACAGAGTTTCGAAGTGCTACAAATTACTTGTTAACTATTTATAGCTAGTTAGCACCTTCAGCTTTTGCCTAAAATTCATCTGGATACTCCGACCCACGTCAAAATGTAAAATTATTAATTTCCTTATATGCATAGTATAATGTATAAAGTATTGTGACGGGGTCGAAAATTCGAATTCGAGTTTTCGGCGGCAGAGTACGTTTGAAGCATCCCTGAGCACGAATCGAACATTTTTGAGGTGATGTCTGTGTGTGTGTCAGTGAGTCTGTGGAGAAAGATATCTCACGAACGAATGGAGCGATTCGAATAGAATTTGGTACAAAAATTGCGACCCGTGAATACTGGAATCCTATTGTTTTTAAACGTAATCGAATGTTCAGAATCCTTCTAAATTTACTAATGAAATTTTGAAAAAATCATCAAAAAAACAAAATCTTTAATAAAGTTAAGCAAATAGACATTTTTTATGTAATTTTTCCTTAAACGATTAACATAAACTTTAGACGCAAGCATGAATCTTTCACGAGATATTGCACATTTTTCAAATAAATTTATCAAAAAATCACATAATATATATATATATATATATATATATATATATATATATATATATTATATATTGTAAATAATGTTCACTTTTCATATATAAAATAATGCAATAAATTGTGACATCATTCTCGTGGATCCAGCTCGTTCCATTCATGAGAAAAGATACTTTGGGTAATACTTTTGTATTTGAACGCCAATAGTAGTATAGGAATAACTTGTTTCTCAGTCCATAATGCTTGGTGAGATTTTTGAGACAAATTTGGCGGAATGTCGCCAACTTGGCTACTTTTTAAAATGTTGCTAAATTAACGAAAATGTAACCAAATTGATAAAAATGACGCTAAATCAATGAAAATGACGACTAATTGCTGAAAATTCAATGTCTTGGAAAGAAAATAAGAATATACTATAAGAATAACCTATTTTTCGTTCCGTAACGTTTGGCAACATTTTGGCGATGAATTTGTCGGAATGCTGACTTTGCTGACTTTTTAAATTGTGCCAAATTGATGAAACCGACTCTAAATCAATGAAATGACGACAAATTGAAGAAAGTTCAATATCTTGCAAAGAACATAAGAGTAGACTATAGGAATAATCCATTTCGCCGTCCGTCTGTCCATAACGCTTGGATAAAAATTTAGCAAGCTGTTACCAACTTGGCGACCATTTCAAATGTTGCCAAAGTGACAAACTTGTAGCTAAATTTAAAAAAATGACGCCAAATGGAAAGTAATGTTTTGCACTTAAAATGCAGAATTTGCTTACACATTTTCTGTATTATAGACATTTTTTTGAAATTCTGTTAACAGTTTTACATCAACATTCTCTGCAAATTGGTGAAATGTGAAGGGGTCATTTCTTAAGAAATTAGTTTCTGACAATTTTCCTGGTATGAAGGGGTTGTTATAAAAAGATATCCCGACTGGCTGAGTCCGACTCTAAAAAACAACAATATAAGTTAAATTAGACAAAACACACAGCTTAGTCATTAACACAATTTTAATGTTTATTATTGCTTAAAAATAATTAATAAACTATAATGTAAATAAAGTTGAAATTAGTGCTGTGGAGTCGATAGCAGTTTGGGGTCGATAAGAATATACCGACACCTAAATAAAACTATTTAAGTATAATTTTATTTTGGAATATTTAAGTGTTTAATAGTTTTTTAAAATATGTTTTAAGCAATAAATTTTAAAAATATTAAATATTTACTGATTAAAAGTCTATTTTTACGTCGGTGTCGGAAACGGATATTAGAATGTCGGTGATGGAGTCGGACCGTAGATAAAAAAGGAGTCGGAATTGGAGTTGAAGGTTTGAAGTATCGAATCCACAGCCCTGGTTGAAAATCATTTTAATTGATATTAATGGTTTTAAATAATTTTTTAACAAAAAAATCTGAAGTATTTAATGGAAAACTGAACACATTTATTATGTTCTTAACTGGCATTTTAACTTTCCTTATATACATAATGTATAAGGTATTGTGACGGGGTCGAAAATTCGAATTCGAGTGTTCGACGAGAGAGCACGTTTCAAGCATTCCTGATCATAAATTAAACATTTTTGAACTGATGACTGTGTGTGTGTGTGTGTGTGAAAGTATGTGTGTGTGTGTGTGTCAGTGAGTCTGTGGAGACGATAACTGACGAACGAATGGACCGATTCAAACGAAATTTGGTACAAAAATCACAATCCGTAAACACTGGAAGCCTATTGTTTTTATACGCAATCAAATGTTCAGAACCCCCCTAAATTATCGAGTGAAATTTTGAAAAAATCGTCAAAAAATTAAAACTACTAATAAAGTTACGCAAATAGACATTTCTTATGTAATTTTTCATTAGAAAACGATTGAAATAAATTTTAGAACGCTAGCACGAACCGTTCTCGAGATATAGACAATTTTTCAAAAAAATTATCAAAAAGTTATATAAAATAAAAAAAATATTTCCGATTGAGAAACATGTTCACTTTTCATATGTAATACCATGCGATAAATTTGGTGACATCATTTTCGTGGATCTAGCGCGTTCCATTCATGAAAAAAGATACTTTGAGTAATACTTTTGTATTTGAACACCAATAGTCATTTATCTGCTGTAAAAATAACTTATTTCTCCGTCCATAACGCTTGGCGAGATTTTGGCGACGAATTTGGCGGAATGTCGCCAATTTGGCGACATTTTTAATTGTTGCCAAATTAACAAAACTCTCGCCAAATTGGAAAAAATGACGCTAAATCAATGAAAATGACGACTAATTGAAGAAAATTCAATATCTTGGAAAGAATGAGTATCTACAATAAGAATAACATTTTTTTAAACTGTAAAAGTAGTAAATTCATTGCATTATATAAGGAAAGTCATGTGTTGCCCACAGCAGATTTTTTACTATGGAAGTACCTGTTCATGTTAATCTCATTCTCAGAAGTAGCCGTTTTTAATACAGAAATAACGAACATTTCCAAAGTGTTAAGCAAACGAGTATTTTGTTTTGAAAACTAAGGGCAAAGTTGTCCACGTGACCCTCACGTGCTCATGATCTAATAATCGAATCCTGTGTCTCTCGTGTTTGCACGTTATAAACTTATCTGTATAATAAATAAAATACCGGATTTTTGCATGTTTCTAAAGTGTTTGAAAATTATCTTAGTGCTCATCTGGGTATAATTTTTAGGGATAGGTCAGTATATAATTTTTTGATATCATCGGATGTTGGATTTGTTGGATATCCTCGAGCTTTTAATTACGTGCAGTGTAAAAAGCTACTGTTGGCACAAAAAGTGATAGAATGGTTACAGAATAGTTGCGTTCTTCGAAACTCTAAACTAATTCAGCTCCATATTCTTCATTTACAGTATCTCTATTACACTCCGCAGATTATCTTTCGTTCATGGCTTTTAGTGTATCAGTAAGCACACAAAGTATGATGTCTTGATGTTGAGTGTATTTTTCGTGTGAAACTACACTGACTTCCAAAAGTTAAGCACGCAATGTAAAATTTCATTTTTCGAAAGCGTATTTGAATTTAAGTGGCTGAAAACTGCTGCGGATGTAGATGGCAGAATGCAAATATCATATGTTACAGCCAATTATGATTGACTGTCCGGATATATGCTAATTAGGCAGTCGTTGAAGACGCCAGCATTCTGAAGAGTTTGAGGAGTTACATTTAAATGCTGATATGAAGTGTTTATAACTTTTGTAGGATGATATTCGTGTTTCTATGGCTGAAAGAAGATGAATGAGAGATAGTGAGCGCTGGCGTGCTGTCGGACGCATTGAAGCAGGACAGTCAATCAAATCGCTATTTTCTTTGGCGTTGATCATCATTCGGAAATTTCTCAATTATGGAAACAATTCCAAACAAGTTAAACAGTTGTCCGGAGACCTGTGCCTGGTCGTCCAAGGGTTACTACCTCCTCTGATGATCGGTGTATTGCTATCGTAGCCAAGTGGAATCGACAAGCGACCTCCACAACTGTTACATCCATGGTTGCAGCGGCACTTGGTAAGATAATATCTGCTAATACTGTGCACCGAAGGCTCTACGTGAAGGGACTGTACGCTCGAGTACCACGTTTTTGTGTTCCACTAACCGTCCAAGCCAGAGGGACAAGATTAAAGGGATGTCTTCAACATGTCAATTGGACTGTCTCAGATTGGTGCAACGTGTTGTTCACGGACGAGTCCAGATTTGCCCTGGAATCAGATGATAGCTTATAAGGCTTTGGAGAGAACGAGGCACACGCAATCAGGTCAAGAACATTATCGAACATCACGCATTCAGAGGTGGTAGTATCATGGCGTGAGCTGGAATTTCAATGGGATATCGCACAGAGCTGCACATCTTTAAAGGCGGTTCTATCAATGACGGTTGCGCCGTATCGGGATGAAGTCCTAGACCCCATTGCGAGACTTAGCAGTTGGTCCTGATTTCCTCTTTATGGACGATAATGTCCGTCCCTATCGAGCTAACATCGTTGTCGAATACCTGGAAAGTGAGAGCATTTCTCGTATGGAGTGGCCGGCGTATTCCCCCAACCTTAATCCCATTGTAAACTTTTGGGATGCCTCTGGGAATGCTGTCTCTGCATGCTTACCTCCTCTGGACAGTCTCAGAGAGTTGGAAACTGCCCTACTGGAGGAATGGCTATTGCTCGCATCTGCGATGGTTGATCACCTCATTGAAAGTATGGAATATCTTTGTAACGTTTGTGTGAAGGTCCGGAGTGGTCACATACTATATTAATATAAGTTTTGTTTATTTTGTTTGCCTTTAAACATCATTTTGTTAATGACCAAAATGTGACCATATAACTTACGAAAAGTAAATATTTTTTCATTTTTGTACTTGGGCGTATACAGGATTTTATTTTATTTTTTTAGGGGGGGGGGGGCAAGACAATTGAAGACACACAGTCGATGACACACAGTTATGAGTAAAACTGTAAATGTATGTTCGATATGTACAGTCAAACCTCGATAAATCGAATGCCTTGATAACTCGAATAAAATGTAGTTCCCTGTAAGTTTACTACAGTTATAAACTTCCTTAATAACTCGAATTCCTCGATAACTCGATTTTTTTGTAGCCTGTCGACTTTGAGTTATCGAGGTTCGACTATAGTTATATACTCTTAAAAATAAAATACTTTTTGAAAGTTTACAAGCAATTTACATAATAATATTATAATTATATTATTGAAATGCGTTACATGAAGTGAATTTTCTACAAAACAAAAATTTTTTTTTCTGAAAAACAAAAGGTTTTTCCTACAGAACAAAATCAAGTTTCCTTGGAACACTAGCAAATTTGTCAAGAATTTCGTCATCAATTACAAGTATGTCCCTATGAATGGATAGCAAAGCAAGTCCATTTAATCGGAATTCGGACGTAGTGTTTCTCAAATACGACTTCAACCGTCTAAGACGGGAAAAACTTCTTTCTGCGGTAGCAGTAGAAACGGGAAGAACAGTTAATATTTTTAAAAGGATGTAAATATTTGAAAAATAAATTTTGTCACATGCTGTAATGGTATCAATAGCAGTTTTTGGAATGTCTTTTTCACGAATCCACTTTTCTCTCCACAATGAATATTCGCTCTGAACTACTTCTTCATAACCTAAGTCTTTTTTGTAAAACGTAACAGCTGGCTCTAGTGACAAAAAATCACTCCTGATGCAAAATACTTGAAGAACGCACTGCAATGACAGAACTGTTTGTTTATGAGATTGGAAGCGTTCCTCTAGGGCATTACAAAAATCATCGAGGTACGGAGCGTACACTGCTCGGCGATAATATTCTTCAGGCGAAGTGTATGATACATTGTAGCGGGTTGTTTGCAATCAACAAATACAATGAACTTCTTCTGTTATATTTACTTTTTCTGTAAATGCTCTAATGTCTTCATACAAGGCTTTGAAGTGTTTATTTGCATCATTCCTTGTGATAGATAAGATCACTATAGCATCAGATATCTTCTGGAGGGCTTGCGATAGATCTATTTGTTTACTCTGCAGCGCCTCAGGCAGATTGTATGTGCTGGAGGACAGCATACTACTCAAGACAAAAGTACTAACGATAATTTGAAATTGACATATTGAGTTAATCAGCGTATGGACTTTAACTGAAAGTCATTTGATTCCAGTCCAATGTTGTCTAGTGCGATAATAATAGATTGAAGGGCTTCTTTAAACATCAACAAGGCGTCATAGCGCTGAATCCAGCATGTTTCACACAAGGAGATAAGTTTTGTCCTTCTTGATTCAGGACAACATTCAATAATTGCTGCTTTCAAGACATGAGTTCGCTTAGCTGACGTATGGAGAAACGAACACACTTCTGCGATTACACCCATACAATTTCTAATTAGGGGAATTTTGCTAGCATCAGATAAGCACAAATTTAACGAATGTGCAGCACAGTGAGTATATGGGGCTGAAGGGATTTTCTCCTTAATATAGGCCTGTACTCCACGGAACTCTCCACGTATGGTAGCAGCACCTTCGTATCCTTGATCTCTTATATCACTTAGGTTAAGCCCCATTTTTATTAGGCTCTCTATTATACTATGATCTAGAGCAGAACCTGTTACTTCATAAACAGGCACACAAAAAAAGAAAATCTTCCCTTAATGTCATTGACTCCTCTTCAATGTATCGTATATATAGGGAAAATTGTTCTATTTGGCTAATGGCAGTCGTTTCATCAGCTAATACTGAATAGACCTTGGTTTTTTTAACTTTCAATACAATTCTTGATTGTATTAAATCTCCAAAAATGGTTATTAGTTCATTTTGAATAACAGAACTTGTATACATACTTTTGTCCCCACTAGTTTCAAAATGCTCCTTTAGTTCTAAATCACCACTATTAGCCCTGTATTTAAGTAAGGAACGAAAGCTACCGTCATTGTTTACTGGTTCCTGAAGGTATATCCGCCCAGAATCATGTTTACTTCTTAATGGTATTTGTTGTCTGCCACAGAGCCCTAATAGTTTGCATGACTGGTAATAGTTTTTCTATTTTCAATAATATTCCTTTTACTTTGGGCATCCATCTGATTAATTATACTATCAGCTCCTTTAGTGATTATAGATTTTATGTTATCAGCAATCATCATGGCATTTTTGTGATATTTATAATTCTCATGCTGTTTAAATACTTCCCTTCTTTTATTTAAATTAGCAAAAGGTTTTGTTATCAAAGCTCCTAATGTATGATAATGTCCTTTACCTGCAACATCCTTAACAAACAAAATACAATATTTACAGAAAGAACCTTCCTGCATTTCTGAGAATGCTAACCATTTAAATTTGTCCAGCCACTTGATTTGAAAAGACCTGGAGTGAGTTTGATTTGAGTTGGTTAGCTTAGGGAATTTATAATTAAGCATAGGAGTCCATATATTGTCTGAAAGAGAAACTCTTTCTTCATTGCTAAGTGCTTTGAGTAAAATATCATTACTAGAATAGAATCCGATATCATTTAAATTACGAATTTCTTTACATGAATTATCAATTCCTTATGCTACAGAAAAAATTGAAGGCTGTTTACCACTTCTGATTGTACGTGAAGTCCAAGAAAGCCTATTCCCAACATTTTACTTCAGTACAAATGCGAAACTCACCAATCTGATAATGTGGTGGAAATGTATTTCGAAGTATAAAAGTTTTCAGGTTGAAAACAGTGCAGCTTTTAAATTAGCTGAACTAGCAATAATGCTGATATCCCAATTTGCTAGTTTGGCTTCTAAAGAAAGAATATTTTCAAATTTTGAAATCATCCATTCTAAACTGTGAAATCATTTAGGACTAGAGAAATGTTCTAAACTCGTTATGTGTTATCGAAAGCTAAGTGGGTGCAATGAACCCGAATATTAAAAACAAATTGTGCTATCTCTAAAATGTTAAAATAATAAATGTTATAAATATTGTTTTGGTACTTTTCCATTTCGCCAAGCAGACTTTATTGGTGACAACACACAGTATACACATAAGAAAATGTTAATAAATGTTAGTTCTAAGAATTTTTTACTTTGGAGGCATAAACATTTTAATATCGTTTGAAATTTTTTTCAAATGGGTCTTTCGTTTCTTTTCTCCACATAAATTCCGAAAGATAATTTTCTAGATGATGACGTGCCGTTCCTCTGTGTTTCTTATTTCGCCATTTGGCGCTACCCCACAGTCTTTCTATTTTTTGTGTGTGCGTTCCAGTGTCCGGATCGACAAAATTGTATTTATGGTTCACTTTGAAATGTTGGAAACTTTCCTCTTCCAGTTTTTCAATGCGATATGATTTCCACGAATCGGAATATATTATAGTTCCTTTTTCGATATTTTTCTTAATTGCTTCTAATATAATGCTCATGGATCGGTTTGGCACCTTCACAAGGAAACATTCGTTTGTTTCACGGCAAACTCCACCAAAGATCCACTGTTGTGATAGAATCCGTCCTGCATTGTTTTTGTGCTTTGTGAACATACTTTCATCCACTTCGACGATCATATCAGGTCCTCCTATTTTCCATTGTTGATGTTTAAGCAAAGAATCCACATAAACCTCGCGCATGTAGTTATTCCAGTCCACAACTGTTCAGTGACTGATTTCCAACTGCTTTTCACACCATTTAACTAAAGTTAATTCTTCGCTCCAACTATATATAAACCTAACACACTTCAAGAAACTCAATTTCGATGACTCAAACTATGTGCCTTTCCAGATACTTCTTTTACTGCGACAATTTGAAAGGTTGCAGCGTCATGGAATTTCATTTCCGAAATACAATTTTATTTCATGATTATTATCACAAGTACCAATTTTAGACAAAATGCCTTTCGCTTGAAAGAATCTGACAGATTCTTCCTCTTTTCTGGGCAAATTCCAAATTTTCGTTGGTTTTTCATCCATTTTTGACATATTAGGAAAAAGACGTGACTTATAAGAAATGGCCGCGACTTGTTTTGAAAATGTTGCGGTAAAAGGTTACCAGTGGGGATATTCCGTTTGGCATCGGTTGTAGTATTTTTGGTGACTTTATCGCCTGCGCCGACGAAATGGAAAAGTACCATTGCTTTTAATTTAAAACAAAATCAGAATACCTTGATATTTAAATTCAAATAAATGAAAAATTATTTTTAATTGTTGCTAGTATTTCAATATTTTAAAGGTATTTATGTACTTGTATTGTTGTAAGGATAATGTTTTAAAATTACTTTTTTTTTATAATAATGTTCAAATTTATATGGGTGATCGAAATTATGATTGACATGGTGGTTTTATTGTTTTTAAATCAGATTCCCCTTTTGTTTACAGCTTTTGGATTTTTGACGATTTTATCCGGTTTAAACACGGATTAAACCAATGTTACGTCCAAAATCCAACCCTGAAATTAAAGGATGCAGGACTTAATCTTTTAATTTAAATGCGCACATAAAAAGGGAGGAATACATATAATGAACCTTAAGTAGCCATTGATAATTACATTTACTGTTATGACTCAGCTACTTTAATGAATTAAAAATATGTGCATTTGAATTTTCAATCAAATAGCAAACATTTTCAATGCTCATTAAGTGGATTTAGGGTCAATAAAAAAAGAAGTGAAATTGTAAAGATCATGCCCTGCCAAGCTTTCATCTTGTCCTGTGTGTTCTATTAGCATTGACACAGAGATACAGGAAGGAAGTGGTCAATACTCTTTTGAGTCAAGATAAGTAGAAGTGATTTTTTTCTTAAAATTATGTTTAAGTATTCAGTTTTTAGAATTTTGTTTGTTGTACACTATATTATCAAAGGAATAAAAGACATATAGTATATAAAGTAGCTCGACAAATGTGCAAGAACATATAAGTTAGATACAAGCATCCATATTTAAAGTGTTAAAATTTCAAATATACTCCAACAACAATAAATACGTTTTACATGAATTTATTTGCTCGTTTTCTTTAATAGTTAAGAATTAAACATAAAAGAATAAATATATCATATTATGAATACATTACAAAATATTAACAATTCAGGTATTGGAATTTACCAACCCATGAGCAATAGAAAAAGAGTTTCAAATATAGTGAGTGATGGGCACGACAAGCAAACTTATTTAAAGTGTTAAAATTTCAAATACACTTTAACAGCAATCAATAACTCAGCATGTCAATTTCCCATCAACACTTATATAACATAACAGACTTTCATTACATTACGAACACGCATTCTACGAATTTTATTAACATTTTGAATACGTATAATATATGATTTAAATTTTATGCTTATCAGCATGAGCACGCAATAAAATCATGAATTTTATTATCAATATGAAGAAAGTTTTCACATACCTTTATGATCGGCCACACAAACAGCTGCCATAAACCTCCGGGTTGGCCGTGTGGTCTGGGCCTTCTATACCTTTATGATAGTCCACATTTCGAATTTAACAGCCGATAAAACCAAATTCTAATTGAATGCATTTCATAATATCCGGTTTCAGGATTAATCCGGAAGTGAGACTGTGGCTACTACACATTGAACATAATCGCTGTTTGGCGCAAGGTCGGATCTCGCCAAACCTGCAATATTCAGAGCCATCTATCGGAAAAAGGTAACTTTTCGGATCGGTTTATCTCCGCCTTAAGTCAAACTGAAAACTTGTGTGTACATAAAAAATTTCAAAACTAAACTTTAGATGGTATGTTACATTAATTCATATTTTTCAAATTTTGGTATACAAATTCAAATTTCGTATTTTGGTATACTATAATTTTTATGGTAAGAGACAGAGAAATCACTAGACGTGCCGATACGAAAAAAAAAGTTCACTTCAGAAGTACATAAAAAGTAAAATATTTCAAAAACTACATCAAAATTAAAAGAAGGGGAAAAATTCACCCATGTGGGTACCTGCCTGCAAAAATTTGTGGTCTTGCTATAGTTATTCTATCCAACCGACCGATGTGATGTTATAGCCGTGCTGGAGTGCCAAGCCCGAAGGCTGTAACCTCCGATCTGAATATTAGGTGTGAATACATGTCATCATTTGAGCTACAGGATATAAGTACTTTGACGACGGACAACATTGTCCGTATTCCTTAAGGGAAGGGGTGAGCAAATTAAACGCAGCAGTGCTGCCATCTATGAACCAGAAAGGTGTTAGACTTAAGCGTTAATGCAGAAATTGATACAAGTGAGAGATGAGACTTAACAGGAATGAAGCACTAAATGCGGACTGGGAAGGAAGGAATTAAGCAATGCTTAGGGCGGGTCAAAAAGAACAGCTCGGGGCCTCTTACGATTCGCCCGTGGATCGTAATCTTGAATGGTGAAGAGTGATTCGTTAGGGATTTTTGGGATATTATTGAAGAATTTGGTGGCCTGGCTTCTAATAATTTGTTTAATAGTTTTGATTTTATAATCTTTGCGAATTATATCGTTGCGCAGGTAGCGCGGGGCTTTTCTTATTATACGCAGGACTCTGTTTTGCTCAATCTGGATTTTTTGGATGCTGGTCTTACATGCAAAACCCCAGATTGGGCAAGCATAAAGGAGGATGGGCTGGATTATACTTTTATACAAGAGAATTTTGTTGTTAGTATCAAGGTGATCTGAGAATAGGAGATGACCGAGGGTGCCTATTAGTTTTCTGGATTTTTTAATTATGTAGTTAAGGTGCGTACTCCAAGTAAGTCGGCTGTCCAAATGGACGCCGAGGTACTTGGCAGTACGCTGGAATGGGACGGGCTGATTGTTGATCATTAAGGGGGGGGGGGGGGGATACGAGTGCCGGAAAGGAAGACTGCCTGGGATTTGGTTGCGTTTATTTTAATTTTCCATTGAGAATAGTATTGTTCGAGTAAGTTAATGTGAGCTTGAAGGTGAGCGTGTAGGTAATTAATGTTTTTGTTGGAGGAAATAATGCATGTATCGTCTGCATATAAGCAGAGGGTGGTATGCGGGGCGCGGGGGATGTCGTTAATATATAAATTAAAAAGGAGGGGGGCGAGGATGGAGCCCTGAGGCACACCTGCCTGGATATTTTTGATGTCTGAAAGGGTATTGAGGGTGCGGACGTGAAATTTACGGTTTTTTAGGTAAGAGTGGATGATGTGGATGTAGGGAGGGGGGATGCTGTACTGGATTAATTTATGGATGATTCCGGTGGTCCAAGTTTTATCGAATGCCTTTTCTATGTCCAGGAGAAGTGCACCTACGGGAGATTTATTTTTTAAGCCATTGGCAGTGAATTCTACTACGCGGAGTAGTTGGTGGGAGGTAGAATGCTGGGGGCGAAAGCCATACTGCTCGGGGATCATGATGTCGTGGTCTTTGATGAATTTACTGAGCCTTCTGTGAATAACTTTCTCTGTGATTTTGCTTAGGGAGGGGAGGAGGGAGATGGGGCGGTAAGAGACGGGTTTGGCGGCTTCTGAGCCGGGCATGAGACAGGGGATAACGATTGCAGTTTTCCAACAATTGGGGAAGTAACAGAATTGGAGAATAGAGTTAATCATTAAAACAATGTAAAAAATTATGTTGAGAGGGAGGGATTTGAGGGCTCTATTGGATATCTTGTCGATACCGGGGGATTTTTTGTTTTGAAGATTTTGTATAATTTCGAGGATTTCATCTACAGAGGTGGGTGGGCTGGGCGGGGGGGGGGAGGAGAGGAAATTGTTGACTGAATAAGTGATTTGGTCGTGGAAGGAGCTGTTAGGAAGATCAATCGCAAATTGCTTTTCATAGCAATCCGCGATTGCATTAGCTTTTTCCTTTTCCGAGAAAGCGGTGCCCGTGTCAGTTCGGAGGGGGGGGGGGGAGCTGGGAGAAGGGTTTACGGACTCTTTTGATATCTTTCCATAAGGAGCGATCGCTGGGGGAGAGTGATTCGATATAGTTTTTCCAATTATTTTGGTTGTGGTTGTAAATGTCGGTTCTGATTTTCCTACTGATGGAATTAAGCTGCGTTTTGATGCGGGGGTTTCTAGAGGATTGCCACAGACGGCGGACAAAGTTGCGGTGGGCGATTTGGTTTTGAATATGAGGTGGGAGGGAGTTGAAACGGGGGGGGGGGGCGGGCAGAGGAGGCTTTTTCGAGAGATCTTTGAATTTCTTCGGTGATTTCCTGGGCAGCTGAGTCAATGTCAGCGGTACAATTAATTTTTGGGATGAGCAAGGTGGTGTTGCGGAGATTGTTTTTAAAATTTAGCCAATTAACAGTGGAGGGGAGGCTAGAGACGGGGAGAAGGGAGTTAAGCTAAAGGGTGAGGAGGATGGGGAGGTGATCGGAGTTCAGATCGTTAATGGTATCAAGGGTGTAAGGAAGATGAATGTTTTTAAGTAGACAAAGGTCGATGGTAGAAGGGTGGGGGGAACGGGAGTAATGGGTCGGCGACGGCGGGACAGCAAGATGGACACCGCTAACGTTTAAGAAGTTTTGGAGAGCCTTACCATATTTATTGTTTCTACGACAGTTCCAGTTAGGGCTATGGGCGTTGAAGTCACCGAGCAGTATGGTGCGGTGGTTAGTGCTGCAGATATTGTGCAGGTCGGGGGTGATGTCGACATTTTGGTTGGGTTTTATATAGATAGATCCTATCGTAATGGGAGGGTAATTAGGGAGGGTGAGCTGAATTAATTTATTTTCAATATGATTGGAGTTAGCGGGGTTGAGTTCGTGATGTGGAAGGTTACGTTTTATGTATACGGAGACACCTCCGTGGACAGACTGGGAGTTGGGGGATTGGTTCCTTAGGGCAGTGTAATTATAATAGTTAGCAATTTTGAGGGGGGGGGGGCGGGGTCCAGGCCTGATTTCTTGAACTAAAATAATGTCTATTTGGTTGGAGTTAGCAAAGTTGCGTAGCTCGGTGATCTTGCCGCGGAGGCCGTTGGCGTTCCACGACAAGATCTTAAGTTCAGTGTTTTTACTCCCCATGATGGGGGGGGGGGGGGGGCTGTGCTAAACACCTCTCCGAGGGCAGTAATCACATTTAGTAACTTGTCCAGGGGGTTGATGGGTTTGTTTATTGTTTCAATTATGATATTTATGAAGTTTTTAATTTTTGAGAAGTTTATGTTTAAGTCTGAAAACATTTTGTTTATTTCTTGAATTAGGAGGATGAAGTCGGAAATTTGAGAGGAATAAGTGTTTGAGGGTGGAGTAGTGGTGGATGGGTTTTGAGAGGTCTCGTTGGTTTGGGGGGGGGGAGATGTAGGAGTGTACGGATATTTGCTGTAGAGTTTGTTTGCGAGCATTTTCTATGATCTGAGTTCTAGGGAGGAGTTTAGGGGTGGTGGATGAGGTGGTGGGGTTTTTGGCGGCGTTGTTCGGTTCTTTACCTGTGACAGTTTCGGCGAAGGATCTATTGTCAGTTAGATTGTTGATGCTGGGAGCCGGAGATTTGTTAGGGTTGGGTTGGGTGGGAAGGGTAGTTTTACCAGTTACGGTGGTAGGGAGGCGGGGAAAGTTTTGCGGTTGGTAAGCGGGTTGAGAGTTTCTTGGGGGGGGGGGCAGGTTGAGTTTCGTTATTTAGAGCGAGGTATTTATTTTGAGGGTTAGCGGGGCAGAGTCTGAAGTTGGCCGGGTGTGGCCCTTGGCAGTTTGCACATTGTGCAGGGGTATCACGAGGTTTGGTGCATTCCCTTGTAATATGTCCCATTCCACATTTAAGGCAGCGTGGTGATAGACGACAGCATTCACTCGAATGCCCGAAGCGCTGACAGCGGTAGCACATCTTTAAGCCGCGTGATTCAAAGCTAGTGACTTTAATGGTCATATCCAATAGCGTGGTTACTTTCCAAATTTCTTCCCATCTATTTGTTGGGTTTATGTATGTGAGAAAAATGGGGAGGGGGGCCTGGTTCTTAAGATCGCGAAGTTGAGTTATCCTGTGCACACTAAATCCGATAAGTTTAAGTTCTGCTTTAATTTCAGGGATGGATGAGTTAGTGGGGAGCCCTTTTAGTAATATTTTTATTGGTCTTTCAGCTTTTATGTTGATCGAGTGGAATTCTAGGTTACTATCCGTTAGGAATCTTTGTACGATTCTATAATCTTCGAGAGTAAGGGGATATACTTTTATTAGTTCTCCTGCAAGTTGCGCTTTCACATTTTTAGAGGTTTTTGTATTAATTAACTTAATTAGCTCTCTCCAATCATTAGGACAATTAATATAGAACGGTTCAGGTTTATACGCGTTGGTGACGTGAGATTCTTCTTCTTCAATATTTTGACCGTTATTGTTATTAACGGAAGTGGCGTTTTCAGCGGGGGGGGGGGAGGTATCCATATCGGACGAGTCGAAGGGGTTCCGAGCTGTTTCAATGCTGTTGATGGTCTGTATAGGTGCCATCCGGCAGACTTTTTTGGGGTATCTGAATCCTTCCGAGTCCTCAGGTGCTTCGATATCATTATTTCTATTCATTAAGTTTTTACTTTTATTATTTACAATAGAGTTACTTAAATCAGAGTTGATTAATCCAGAGTTATTTATCTTATTTTCTTCATTATGCACTTGTAAATTACTGCTGTTACTGGGCATGATATAATTATGCTGGCTAGTTTCTTTAAGGTTAGGATTATTGATTTTAATTACAGTGGGATTATTAGTAGTTATCATGTTATCATTACTATCTTCATAATTAGTTTTATCATTAAAATTTTTAAGCTTGCGCTGGGTTATGCCCGTGCGCTCAATGTATTTATCAATTTCTGCCTTAAAGGGGGTATTGTCGTCAAAGGTTCCTGCATTCTCAAAATGAGAGGACAATGTAAAGCACATACCCATATAGGAGTCCATGGAGCGTTGGGAGAGGCCACCGGTGAGTCTGTGGAATTCATTCAGCAGGAAATCGCCGATCTGTCTGAGGTTGTTCATCTGGGCGAGGTCTCCGGATTCCGATGTAGAAGGAAGAGGCAAAGTCCGAAATCTTTCGATAATCATGTTAATATCTTGAGGGATGCCCAGGCCGGCAACTTGAGTTGTAGGGGAGGACGCCATGTCCGACAGAGATGGAGTCCAAAGCAGCAAAAGTCAGAGACACGCTGTACGAAATGGTACAGCAAGGTTCCACGTGGTGAGATTAGAGCAGGAGCGAACAGGAAACGGTCCGAGCAGCAGGAGGTCACGTACACGACTGTATTCTATCCAGGACGTGAACTCGCAGCTCAAATATTTTGTCTTTGACTTCGATATTAAATGTTTCTTAAACTACAATATATATCAAAAAACAATTTATTTCAGCGTATTTCCCAAAGCTTTTTCAACAAGTGTACCAAATTTCATATTTTTATATGCAATAGTTTTTGCAGTACGAAGCAAAGAATCTCGAGAAATGAGAAATTTGTCAAATAGTGGTGGCGTCAGCTACTTTTTTTTTTAATATAGAGAAATTTTTAGGCAATAAATTAAGAAAACATCCAACGTTTAACAATTAAAAAATTATTGATATAAAAAATATAAAACTAATTGCTATTTATATCAGTATTGGAGTAAGATATTAGAAAATAGGAGGAGTCTGTGTCAGACAGTAGAAAAAAAGAGGAGTTGAAGTGCACGGTTTGAGTTACTGACTTCACAATCCTGCTAGAATGTATTTTGCTCATCCAAATTAACTGACGCACCACCTGGCTCTTGGATAGGGCTTATTTAATTCATACCTATCCTATTGTAGGGTTATACATGAAACAAAAGCATAATATACTTTTAAGTTTGTTATTAAGAATATATTTTTCTTTCAATTTTGTGCATTACTTTTTTATGGATTTGCATCATGATCTAATAGCACCATTGTGTCACATAGCAGAGCATACTAATCACTGGTTCCCAACCAAAGTTATGAAATTACATTTATGGTTGTTTCCATTCCACACACACACATTTCTCTACATTTGTGGCAGTACCATTCATACAAATCTACCACATTGAAATAGTATTTATGGTGCGAATTAAAGAAACTATATATACTGATCGTAATACAATTAAAAATAGAGATTTTTTTTAATTGGGTAACTTCTTAAATTAGAAATATATGTATTAATTTCAAATACGTATTTCTTAAAAAGGAAAGAATTCCCGCTAAATTATAACAAAATCTTTTCTCATAATGTATATATATTTGTGTAAACGTGAATGATATTTATATTATTCCTGTAGAACAAATTTGATATAACACGAAAATAAATAAATTGCTCCCTTACGAGAAGTAAGAACGTAAACATGTAGAAGTTGAAGTTGTATTTTCCAGATAGTAATATCGGGCCAATCAGAGAACTCGTATCATCTAGAAATCGGTTTAATCATTGATTAACTAACCGGAACATTTTTAACAGTCGAATAGCTTGGTGAGACGGGATGGTTTTTAAGCATCCATTAGTGGGCCGTTAAATTTAGTGACTGATTAGTTAATCAGACATTAGCACTATTTTAACAGACGTTGGTGGGATCGGCTCTAAACTACCTAATATTACTAGTATACGATAGTAAATTTAACAGCTGAGTGATGATGAGTTCGTATTATAAACTGCCATCTAGTAGTTCGTATTATAAACTGCCTAGCACAGGCGCAGTTCTTTGAAGCTACTATTGGTCGTCGATATTGACGTCGGGTGACGTCATATCATGACGTTGGAGTGGGTCCGGTGCTATTTATCCGCTCGTTCTTTGACAGTATTTGTTTGTTTACCATATATCTGTTACAGTGGCTAGAATAGATAGTGTGCCGACCGAGGCGAAAAATAGGTTCCCTAAAAACCGCCTACGCCAGACGGCGTTGGTCTCGAATAAGCGGTCTAAAGCGGAGGAGTTAACATTGAAACTAATGGGAATTTAATTCAAACGAAATGATTGATATCTTTGGAAATAATTGAAGAATTTGTCTGAAATTTGGTGCAATTATTGCAAGTGGTATACACAAAATGTCATTTGATTTTCAGAGAGATTGACCTAGGGATATATCCATATTTTAAAAATTTTATTTAGCTTTATCTGTGGTCGTTCAAACATTTGAGATCCAAAATAATCAAATTCATTCATCACAGTAACGTGAAATTCGGTATGACGTTTTCTCTTGTGGTACATTTCAAGTCTTTCGATTTTGAAGCTTATCGGGCTAGCCCGTCCTGGGCCCGCCATATGACTTTACTTTTTGGTATAACTCGAGAACAGGTGTATCTAAAAATTCGAAGTTTAGCATATGCTTGTCATTTGCTGTATATTTTAACTCTTTGGATTAAAAATCTTATCGGGCTAGCCCGTCCTGAGCCCAACAAGAGGAATATATCGTTTTTTGAGAATAACTCAAAATTCGGAGCATCTAGAATGTCTAAATTTAATATATCATTGTCTTTTGTGGTATATTATATTTCATCGCATTTCTAACTTTATCGGGCTAGCCCGTCTTGGCCCGCCAAAGAAATTTACTCGCTTTTCAAGAATATCTCGATCAAACGAAGTAGCTAAAGAATGTGAATTTTGTATATCATTTCCTTTTAGATGGATTTTAATTTAGATTTTGAACCCCATCGGGCTAGCCCATCCTGAGCCCAACAAGAGGAATATATCGTTTTTTTAGAATAACTCAAAATTCGGAGCAACTGGAATGTCTAAATTTAATATATCATTGCCCTTTGTTGTATATTATACTTCATCGCATTTCGATCCTTATCGGGCTAGCCCGTCTTTGCCCGCCATAGAAATTTACTCGCTTTTCAAGAATAACTCGATCAAACGGAGTAGCTAAAGAATGTGAATTTTGTATATCATTTCCTTTTGGATGGATTTTAATTTAGATTTTGAACCCCATCGGGCTAGCCCGTCCTGAGCCCAACAAGAGGAATATATCGCTTTCTGAGAATAATTCAAAATTCGGAACATCTGGAATGTCTAAATTTAATATATCATTGCCCTTTGTGGAATATTATATTTCATCGCATTTCGAACCTTATCGGGCTAGCCCGCCTTGGCCCGCCATAGAAATTTACTCGCTTTTCAAGAATAACTCGATCAGTCGGAGTAGCTAAAAAATGTAAATTTAGTATATCATTCCCTTTTGGATGGATTTTAATTTATAATATAGTATTCTCTTTTGGGATATATTTTAATTCTTTGGATTTTAAACTTTATTAGATTACCCCATCTTTGCCCAGCCTTAGGAATGCATTCGTTTTTGGAAAATAACTCGAAAATTGGAGAAAAATTATAATTTACCAAACAATTAAACAATTACATTAGTTCTCCTTAGGGATTATAGTTGAGAAAGTATTTTGTACTGTTGTGTTAACCCACATTCGATCGTCGACCCCCCCTATCCTAGATCTTGCCTACGCTTATATGCAAGAGAATTAAATAATGCGAAATCAGTCCACGGTGCACTTTAAAGATTCATAGTAATATAGTGATTCGTACTACATAGTATAATAGAAAGAAAAGTCTTGTGACGGGATTTTTGGATGCTGAAATTCGCTGATTATGAAATGTTAAGCGATTTTTTAGCCTATTCGTCGAAATGCAAAATAAAGTAATATGCTGGATGAATCGAATTAATACATTTTTCTAGGCAATTTTACACAGAAAAGGCGATAATGGTACAGCTATAAAAACAGCCCTTTTTAATCCAAATATAGATTTTCAACGTCAGTTACAACAAACATCAAATGAGTGAAAGCTTGCTGCTTACAATTTCGAAAAATCTTTCTTTCTGAGTGGGTCCATCCTGTCCAATCTTAGAACGAAAAAGAATATTGTACATGTGACGGTTCTTAGTAAAAACAAATTCGATCTCAGATGACCAATGTGCTAATGAGATACTTCCTATTGTATCTAGAGGCCACCCTGAAGGCAGTACAAAATGCCATTCTCTGGTGTTCTACCCATTTCCAGAGCCCCCGCTGATTTGCGGATCTTTTGAGCATTGTTCGTGTAAGAGATGTGGCAACTTGCGGAAACGTATGTAAAGGAGACGCGCCTGTCGAAATAAAATAGCGGTCGATTACATGTCCACCCTCAATCGAAATTCTTATCAGCACTATCTTTCACCATACAAAGAGACAGCACTTGTAGGCAGCCCCCACCTTGTTCTAATGTTCAAGCGGCAATGGTGTTTCATGTTTTTCTTCCAAATTCACAGGGCCACCCACAGACATTTTTCCTAGTAGCCGAACATATGAGATAAAACAAAATATTTGCCAGACATTCTCATACATTCTTTTTTTAGGTTTACATGGTAATATGTATCAAAATGCAAAACAAAAATTTGGTTTTAAAGCATTCGTTCAAGTTATTCATATAATGCTTTTAAAAATTATTGAAAAATTTCAATTTCAAGTAAATAAAATCAATACGTGCGGTCCAAATTTCTGCTAAAGAAATAAAATTATCTTTGTAAAAATCAGAATACCACTCAAAATACTAATATCGACCGGTTTCAAAGGCATAAAACCTTCTTCGTCAGATCACGCAGAACCGTAACCTTCACTCGTACTCCCAGTGCACCGACCCAACATCCGTGGACAAATTTCGCACTTCTTAGCTCATTTGCATATGGATGTAACTATGTATTTAGGACACAAGGGGGTCGACGATCGAATGGAGCTTATAGTACAGAATTCATTTTTTTTAAATATAGACAATTTTGAGAACTAATGTAATTGTTCGGCAAATGAGGTTTTTTACCACACATCCTATCTCTCATGCCTACGCCACTAATTATAATTATATATACGCCGAAAATATTAAATTCTACCCGAAATGGAAATAATATAGTAAATTTGAATTTTCTATCTGCTCCAGTTTTCGGGTTATTCTAAAAAAATGAGTCTATTCCTATAGCAGGCACAGCACGAGCTAGCTGAATGAAGTTCAAATTCGAAAAAATGAAATATATCACAAAAGACAATAGCATGCTAAATTTGGAATTTTTAGCTACTCCGGTTCTCGAGTTATTCATCAAACACGATCGCATTCCTAAGACGGACTCAAGACGATGAGGTTCAAATTATAAATTATGATAAACCCCAAAAGAAATTGATATACTAAATTTGAATTTTTTAGCTGCTCCAATTTACGAGTTATTCTCGAAAAATGAGTACATTACCACTCTGTCGGGCCCAAGACGGGCGAGTCTGATAAGGTTCAAAATCCAAAGAAATAAAATATACCCTAAAAAACAATGATATACTAAATTTAGATATTCTAGCTGCTACAGTTTTGGAGTTATTCTTAAAAAACGAGTACATTCTTTTTGTTGGGACCGGGACGGGCTAGCCCGACCAGGTTTTAAATCCAATGAGCTTAGACATACCGCAAATGACAACGACATTCTAAACTTGAAACTTTTTGATACTCCGGTTCTAGAGTTATTCCACTAAAAAAGTGAATTTCTAAGTCGAGCCCAAAACGGGTTGGCCCGATACGGTTCAAAAACAAAGGAATTAAAATATTCCCCAAAAGATAAGGATGTACAAAATTTATATTTTCTAGTTTCCCCGATTTTCCAGGTATTCTAAAAAACGGGTCCATTCCTATGTCGGGCCCAGGACGGACTACCCCGATAAAGTTCAAATTCGAAGAAACTTAGATATACCCCAAAAGCCATCGACATGTTAAATTTGGAAATTTTAGCTACTTCGGTTCTCGTCTTATTTTTCAAAATCTAATGCATTCTTCAGCGGATCCAAGACGGGCTAGCCCGACGAGATTCAAAATCTAAATTAAAATCCATCCAAACGGAAATGATATACTAAATTTATATTTTTCAGCTACTCCGATTGATCGATTTATTTTTTAAAAGCGAGTAAATTTCTATGGCAGGCCCTAGACGGGCTAACCCGATACGGTTCGAAATGAGGTGAAATGTAATATACTCCAAAGGACAATGACATATTAAATTTATACTTCCTAGATGCTCCGAATTTTTAGTTATTCTCAGAAAACGATATATTCCTTTTGTTGAACTCAGGACGGGCTAGTCCGATAAATTTTTTATCCAAAGAGTTAAAATATACAGCAAATGGCAAAGATATTCTAAACTTCGAATTTTTAGATACACCTGTTCTCGAGTTATACCGCAAAACGGGTGAGTTTCTAAGGCGGGTTAACCCGGTACGGTTGAAAATTGAAAGAATTAAAATACACCCCAAAAGAAAACGATATATTAAACTTAGATTTCCAACGTTATCTGATTTTCGAGATATTCTCTAAAACCAGGTAATGTCCTATGGCGGGCCCAGGACGGGCTAGCCCGATATGCTTCAAAATCGAAAGAACTGAAATGTGCCACAAGAGGAAACGTCATAACGAATTTCGCGTTACTATGATAAATGAACCTGATTATTTTGGACCTCAAATGTTTGAACGAACACCAAATCAAGTTAAATAAAATTTTAAAAATAAGAATATATCCCTAGCTCAATCTCTCTGAAAATCAAATGACTTTTTGTGTATACCACTTACAATAATCACTCCCAATTTCACACAAATTCTTCAGTTATTTCGAAAGATATCAGTCATTTCATTTGCAATAAATTCCCATTTGTTTCAATGTTAACTCCTCCGCTTTAGACCGCTTATTCGAGACCAACGCCGTCTGGCGGAGGCGGCTTTTCAGGAACATCTCCCAGCATTGGGAGGTATAGGCGGTCGGCACACTATTAGTTCGAGACACTGTATATCTGTTATTTACTTTCTCTTCATTTACTTCGAATAATAAAAGTTCTTTACAAAACTGAAAGATGCATTTTCATAGTTGTATTTGTTATTTGTTTTTATAGTTTTAAAGAACTTTTCTATTAGCAATGCATATGATAAGTAAGCATTATCCGAAGTGGTTAGGCTACCTGCAAGTGCGGTTGCGGAAACGATGTAATTTGGCTGCCGTCAAGTGCGGACGCGCATTGAGCTACCTGCAAGTGGGCTACCGTCAAATTAACCGGATAGTTGTTGTCTGACGGCGGAATTATATTTCGTTCACTAATGTTAGATGACAGTGTTATTTAAATTGTAATTCTTCAAATATATTTAAAAATGAATTACCGATAAAAGAGTCGAATTTTACGGCTTCTAGCTCCTACAAATGTATATATAGCATTAAAATAGAGCTTGAAGAATGGAGCGATTCCTCTTTTCCACTTCTATTTTTCTGAAAATAAAATATAATAATCTTTCCAAACTTTTTAAGGAACTTGACAAGAAGTATTTGATCATAAAACTGTCTAATAATAGACCTGAGCCTGAGTCCCCCCCTCCCCCGGTGTGCAGGGGAACCCGGCCCGGACAGGAAAAATTAGGTACAAAAATGAGGGGACGGGGGCCCGAAGAGGCCCCTTCCCCCGCGTTTTCCACGGGCCTGCATGTGTGTGCTTTATTTTGAAGAAAAAGAATAAGAGAAAGGTACAAGTGACATTTTACTCCTTCTCAGAAAAACGCTGGTAAAGTTGTGAAGGAAGAATATAAAATATTTAAGCAAGTACTTCTAGTGAAGGAATATGATTTAATTGCACTAAATTTATGCTTAACTTATCTTTCAGCAAATTTTCTCTTCCATTTCATAATATTAAACCATTCAATTACAAGCAGCTATTCTTTTTAATATTATATATAATAATATATTCTTAAAAAAGATTTAATTATAAACCGGTTTTTCATTTTTTTAATTATTCAATAATGCATTTTTTATGTATATAATAAAGAGTAAATTATGTTTCTTTTTTTGGTATTAATTTTATTTTTTTTATAAGTGGCAAAAAGGTTTCCCATCGGTAAGTATTTAAAACGAATTCTGATATAATATTTAATAATATATTTTTCAAAATCATTTTTAAATTTGTTCTTATAATTTAATAATTTACTCTTATTTATTATATTTAATAATTTACGTTTTAAGAATTTTAAATTATTTTTACCTGCTATTCCTTTTGTGCAATGTTTTAAATTTATCATTAAAAAAATCCTGTTATAGATAAAACATAATTATTTTATAACTTTTCATTATCAAGAAAGAAAATATTTAAAAATAAACTACTTTAAAAAATTAAAAATATACTATTTTTAGATCTCACCAATTCATATATAACATCAAAATAGATCTTGTAAAATGGAATTTTTTCCTCCTATATACATATAGGAGGAGGGAATTGGGGGGGGGGGGCTTTGATTTTATTGAAATTATTTTCATTATTACATGTTAGCTGGAATAATATGTCCAATGATGTTTTAAAGTATTTATTTAAAGTATTACAGCTACAGTTAAACATATATTACACAAAAAGGGGTTTGAATTTAAAAAATATATAAAAATTTCTTATACTTGTATATTGCAGTCAGCATAATATCGACCTAAACGGAATATAACGCTACTTTCCACCGGAAGACAACCATCCGACTACTTTGACGGAAGTCCACTTGCAGGTTTCCTACTACAACTCCATCCGCGACCGCACATGCAGGCAGCCTAACCACAGCCAGCATTATCATAAACTGAAATCTCGTCTTAAAAAAACAAAAACCAAGCAACTATAAATAAAGCTCACAAGCGATGTCAGCTTCAATTGATACATCAAACTCATTAGATGTAATTTCCAAAGGAATGTTTGGGTACTCACAAAAATTGAATTGACTTGTAAAATGTGTGGAAAAATATTTGGATCAAACTTTTCCAGTCCTTGTGGAAATAATTCAAAAATGTTTCAATGCAAATAAAAGACTCATACAAGCATTTTTAAAAATTGGAATAGGTCACACAGCTTTGGAAGTGACCTTGGAAATCAAATCATGGATAAGAAGACATTTTATAATTGTCTAAACAGAGTTTCTAAAGAAAGGGAGAACTTGAAACAGGATGTACTTCTGATTGCTTGGATATATTGTGTGGGAAAAGTACAAAGAACTATCGTGGATGGCAACTTGATAGATATTTCAGTATCTTATGATGCAACTCAGCAGAAATGTGGACACACATCAATTTACGGAATAGGAATTGCCATTGATATTTTGACAGAGCTTGTGATTAACTATGAAATTTTGTTAAAATTTTGCCCCAACTGCACAAATGCGAAGAGAGATTTGAAGGAAAATAGTGTTGAGTACAACATTTGATATCAAGGCCACAAGTAAGAGTGTTCACGAAATTATGATGGATCCTTGGTTTCAATGGAAATGATAGCCGCAGAAATATTATGGAAACAATCTCTTGATCATAGAATGAAATATGCACGTTTAGTTTCGGATGGTAGATGGGCTTATAAACATTTATTGCAGTTGAATGTTTATCGTAGCAAAGTAAAAATCACAAAGGAAGAATGCATTAACCATATTGCAAAACGATTGGAAACTAGATTGCGGTTAAAGAATGACGAAGTAAAAGTATTACCATTGGAGGTCGTAAAAAAGGTAGTTTGAAAGTAGAAACAATTGTAAAATTAACTAATTTCTATATGAAAACTATAAAAGGCAATGTGTCGGATATTGACAGGATGAAAAATGCCATCTATGTTACTTTGTTGCACTGTTCATCTACTGACAATTTCTCCGAACACAATAAATGTCCCAAAGCGATCAGTCCTAAATAAAGAAACGCTATCTGAAGATGTTGTTTCGAAAAATTGCCAGTGTACCAGAAATTGCTACATAATGAATTATTGTCGCAGTGTATTATGGGTAAGACACAAAATGATAATGAAAACGTCCATAGTGTAATTCAGAAAAACTGTTCTAAAGAAGTCTTTATATTAAAAAAACAATTGGAATTGTCAGTAGTCTCTCGTGTGAGTGAATTTAATATTGTATGTTTAAATACTTTAGGTGTTGAACAAAGAAATTCTGATCCAATATCAGTATCAATTGCTGAAAAGAGTGATGCTCAACATATAAGTCAGAGCAAACGATGCAGTTCTCTTTTATGGCAAATGCAAAAAAATTAATAAAATAATTTGTAAATTAGTTAACAACAACAATTAAAAATATAAAAATTCCTTGATAGAAGTAGAGATATGAATAGTATGTGATTACAATTATGTTAGGAACATCATAAGCATAAAATAAACAAAAAGGAATAATAAATAAAAGTGTATACTAATCAAATGGTTAAATACAACTGCCATTGTATTTAATCTTTTGATTAGTACACATTACTTTTATAACCTGATGAAGGGGACACACAATGCCTTTGAAACAATTGTAATAGCTTACTTTTGATGTCTGCTTATATCAAGGAATTTATGTTTTTACAAGCAACAGTTACATTCAGATTCATTGTAGCTAAACACGTAATACAATAATGGACCAATTCTCTAGAAAAAATTTAAAAGTTTTTTTTGTGTGTGTGTGTGTTTTCAATGGAACTTGTTAATTTCCTTTAATATAAACAAGATAAAAAACAAAATACCTTTTTTCTTTTAAATGTATATAGTGGTTTTATGATATAAAACAAATACAGAACCTAAAAAAAAATGGACGTTTTTCAAATTTAGTTATTTTAACTATTGGACTGTCAAAGTCGCAGATTTGAAACAACAGAGTAAGATTATGTATATTGAATTATATTTCATAAAGTTTTAAG
Source organism: Amaurobius ferox (assembly GCA_951213105.1). Classification (NCBI taxonomy): domain Eukaryota; kingdom Metazoa; phylum Arthropoda; class Arachnida; order Araneae; family Amaurobiidae; genus Amaurobius; species Amaurobius ferox. Next base: position 98,527,070 of record OX578138.1, read on the forward strand.
TTATAAAATAAATGTAATTTATAAATTGCAAAATATATAAATGTTTATAGTGTATTTAGCATAGTACGGAGATTAGACAATAATGCCAAATCAACGTAATTACCTTGTTTAGCGGCCGTTTTGGCAATGGATCAGAAATCTGGAAAACTAGCAGTCCGAAGGATTTCAGATAATTGGTCCATTACTGTATTTACTTAAATTTACTGTAAGTATGATTAAACGAATCATGAATGTTTACTATAGGAGTATCACTTCCACTACAAGCAAATTCTGTTACTTCATGCTTATATTGAAGGCTTGGTTTTGCCATTGGCTCAACTCTGATGCGTCTCTTTTTTGTTGAATAAAATATTGATTGACGCTGTATTTTCTGTAACTCTGTTCTTTTATTGGTTGTTTCAGTTTGGATTTGACCCTTATTTCCTTCATTAATTATAGAAATTATATCGTCCAGATGTTTACAAATTTTTTTTTCAGTTACATGATTCAGAGGTACAGTATTTACCAACTGAGTAATAAGGCTTAATTTTGTTTGTAGGTCTGCTTTGTGGAAATTGTATTTACATAAAGGAGATCCTTAAAACTCTCACTTTCCACTATTTCGCCAACATCTTTCTCATTTTTAACACTTTAAAACATAGTTGAAAAGTGTTTATGACTATATTCATTCTTTCTGTCTGTCTGTCTATCCGTTAGCAGGAAAACTGCTGTAAAAATGACTTTATCAAAATGAAATTTTAGTATGTTATTCAAACGATCTGTGGGACCTATGGGAATATAAATGAATAATATCACCCAATTAGTTTTGGATTGAATCCGGGTTGAAAAAATGAAATACATTGAACCCTATGGGACCTAATTTTTCAAACATTTTTAAGCAGATTTAAAATTCACAAATTGCTTCGAAAGTTTTAGGAAATATTCAAATTATCCCATAAAATATACAAAAAAATTTCAGCAAAATATATTCAGTAATTTTTAAAATAAAAATTAAAATAATAATTACACCCTTTATATGAAGAGATCATGTGACCCACTTCAAAATAAAATATGGCATCCCCATCTTGTGTCAAAATCGTGATTTTTAAAGTTATTTTTAATTCATATTTAGTGTTGTATCCGTCCTAAAACCGCTTTATTTTTGCTTGAATTCTGTGCATCTACATACTGAAACAACGTAATTACAATATAGTTGAGTTTAAATGATTATCCAACTTTGATTATTTCTACAACAAAGCCTAACTTTCACTTATGGAGAATATAAATACCAAAACATGTAGAATGAGTTGTATAAGAATTGGTGCATTTCTTTAACGCAAAATTATTTAGCTCCTGGATTCTGCAATATAACTGATATGAATGAAATATTCATTGATTTTACACAGAGAAACTAACGATTTTTCGATGAAGTTTTAAGCATAGAGTTAAATTACTTGTACCTTTATGATTTTAAGTTTTTAAATAAAATAAATTATTATAATATTGTGATGAATGAAATGAATGGTAAAAAGTTTATGAATAAAATGCTGCTTTTATATAGAGAATCAAGTGTGTTATATTTCGATGACATCATTTGAATAAATTTCATTTGTTATCGATGAAGTTTTCAAATATAATAAATTAATGTAATATAGTGATAATTTAAAAAATATTACTGAGAAATGTATCACATTTTAGGGATGTTTAAATAAAATTGCATTGAAGATGGAAAGTGTTTCATAATTAATGCTTTATGCATGATTGATCTTTCTTGTTTTTTCTGCAGAAAAGATTTTTCCGACAGAAAACGATGCCTAGCATCAGTGGCATAGAGTCCATTGAGGCTCAGAAGCTGAACCTCCCTTGTTTGACAACATTCATATTGGTTATGAACCTTTACCTTTTATTGTAATTTGTATTTTATAATTATTTATATTTTAAATGCCTCGTTTTTTAAAAAATGTAAATTGATGATATGTAAATTTTACCTGGCAGTTAATGATGGCATAATGATGGCTGAAAGTGCTCTGGCCATGTAATTTAGTACATTATAAAATAGAAATTTTAATAAAGGACTTTTAAACCTATTTTATGGTTGTCTTTGATTTTAAAATTTTAATTAATTGACGTGTTCCCATACTATTTTACTAATTTAAAGATACTTTTATTTATTATATTTTTAAAAATAGGTTTGTAAATATATATGTATTTTTTAGAAAACTGTTACACTTTACTTACTTAAAATGAGGCATTTCTAAGTATTTTTCGCATTAAAACACATATCTAGAAGCAGAAATCATCTAGTCTTCACGGTGCATTGAAAGAATCATAATATTAGGACTGCTCACCTGTTAAACTCCATCCTGGCTGATAAACTAGAACTATATGCTAGCTTCCAGAAAGGTGTGGCTATTTCTTCCCCCATTTAAAACCCTTTAAACAGCCTAACTTAAGACAATAATTGGATATAGGACGTGACTTTTCATGAATGAAAATTTCCTGGGCAAGGCTAATGGATCCGTCATTTTGGGTCAAACATGGTTCTATTAATAAATCCTCGCAAAAAAAGTCATATGTAATACTAAAAATATGAGGAATTTTCTGCGAATAACATGACATTCACCTAAATTTAAACATTATCAAGATAAAGAAACACACTAGTAATAATGTAGTTTGTGAAGTAGACTTAGTCACAGCAACAATATGACGAAGCATCTGTTTGCGTATTTGGGAGTTTTAGAAAGAATAAATCTGATTTCCCTTTAAAAATCATGGTACACGAGAATCTCAGAACAAAAGCCATTAATAATTTTCTAACGGATTTTTAGCATATTGTGGTTAAGATATTTTAAGTTTTCAAAGTATAGTATTTGTAAATAATTAATATACAAAATTGTTTAAGAACATTGTTGACTGCAGACTGTGTTCTCACCCATTTTCAGTGCACTCCTTTGAATTGCTTTATTTCGTTAGTTCTAGCTGTTTATATTTACAAAACTGATATATTTTTTGTATAACTTTCTAATAATATTCTAATATATTTATACTTCATACATAGGTACCTGTAAAACTTTTACCCAGGGGTGGGGGCAAACTCAAGCACATGATGAACAACATTGACTGGCTTCATGCCCACCTTTGTTATATTGAATGTCCAAGGGGGAGTGTGACCCCCTCTCTACCTCTCCTATGGGTGACTATGACTTTATTTAATAAAATGATTGTAGAAGTTCTATAAAATGATTGTAAAAATGTTATATCTTGTATGTATTCATCTTTTAAAATCTCGTGCATTTCATCCATTCTTTGCATTTTTATGTAAAATTATTTTATTTTATTCACCAATAAATAAAACTTATGACAGTGCGAATTCCAATATAAATTTCACTTGTAATACCAAATTTTCAGCCTTCCTAGTCAAAAATCTCACGCTACTCTCCTCACAGCATGTATATGTTTGTACGTTTATTTTTAATGTTACATCAATACAAATCAATACATGTACATATATATTCATGATTACAGATTTTGCAAAAGTTACTTTCCATGTCACACTGTTGTGGGCACACATTCCACAAAAACTTTGTCACAGTACTCGAATTGCAATTCTTTATTGACATCCATAGCAAGTGAACGATGTAAACTTTCTTATTAACGCGAGGAATTAATAATAAAATACAGTAAACTGAATGGAATACAATGCATTTTTTTATAAAATAATACAATGTGGGGAAATAATTAACTTTCTGAAAACAAAGAGCTAATCATGAAAATACACACGTAAGGTAAATAAAAAAACCTGTCAATGAAAGGCAGGCAGGAAATACACGCCAAACTAAATATTGCGAGAAGAAAATGCAACCCCTGTATGAATGCCACTGACTAACTGGCCAATAGGAAACGCGTAGTGTTTTGACATTTAATCTCTCGTGAAGAGGCCGAACTACCTACTGCCCCCCTTTGCACTTTGAAACGTATGAGCTGTAGGCCCAAGTCTGGCCTTCGAATTCCTCCGTCTCATCTTTTCTGGAAAGTACTCCTCTAGTAGAGTAGCCCACACAAAGAAGTATCGTATGTGCAGTGCATTCCATGGGCTCGCGCTCGTGGATGCATAATAGTTTTTTTATCGTATTTTTGAATGTCTTATATGTTAGTTCATGATTTAATAAACATTTTGACCTGCATACCTTCGACTACATACCTTATAACATTGGATTACTAATTACCTTATTACTCTAATGTTAGATACTGAAAATGCTATTTAGAAGTAAGTGCTTACCATTTTTTGCTTATTATCATGTCATTTAAAATTACTTAGAATTTTAAATATATGGCAATCAATTATTGCTATTCAATTAAAGCTAACTGGATTCTAAATTGTTTTGTTGCTAATTATAACGTCAACAAACCTTTTAGAGTTTTCCTAGTCTGTTTTAAAATTTTATTGTTGTCACTTTAATTAAGAAAACTGCCTAAGCACTTGTAAAATTAAGCTTTGTTAAGTAATTGTGAAGTATTTAAAATCATTCAATGTTTAAAATGTATATTTTATCAAGTTAGCTTGTGTCATTCATTGCATTTACCTAGTGTACTTAATATGTTGTCATAAATTATTCAGTTTCCTGCAAATATTTTAAAATTACTTTAATAATGTTGTTAGTTGTGTGATATTTTATAATAGACTAGCAGTATGTCCATTTTTCGTACTGATTATATAATACAAGAAACATAAAATTCAGAATTTGATGTGAAGTTTTAATATTTGGAGTCTCTATTTTTGAAATTTTATAATTATTCTAATGAAAAGAAAATGGTGAATGGAAGGTGAGCTCTACCGTGCTGAGATAATAAACAGACAGATAGATGTACAACATACAATTTTATGTATACTGTTAATAGCAGATATACCCGACATTGCCCATGATTTAAAATATTTCATTTAATTCTCCCTTCACATAATTCTTCTAAATTTAATTCTCCTGTGTTTTCTATACAAAATTATCTTCAAGCAGATCTGAAGAATAAAACATCCTCGTTTGAAAACAAATTATAAAATATATATGAAATTGGATCAATATAAACTAAAATGAAAGTGCTAAAATGGTATAAAAATGGTTATAAAATTTTCTTTTATATCGATTTCTTTATTATTTAAATCTTAAAAAATTTAATAATTGTCTGCCTAATAAACACATTTGAATTAATTGCGTTGCTAAGCATCATGATATAATTTTCTTAATAAATTTGCGGAAAATATATCATCTGCATAATTCTATTTTTATGGAAGGTTTAATTGTGGGATTTTTATTCATATCTCGACAATCCCTGGTCCTAGAAACTCGAAACATGGACTAAATTTTAAGTAGGGCTATTTCAAGGCTACCCACAGAATTTTCATGAAATTCGATTCAGCAGTTCTACCGTGATGATGAGATAAATAAACACACAAACAGATAGATGTATTTTCAATTTTATTTATATAGATAAAAAAATGTCATTCTCTTTTTAAGATATTGTCAATAGTAAGAAATCGTAGCAATAAAAATGCTACACTAAAGTTATGAAAGTAAAATAATGTAAAATGTAATATTTCACACATTAAATAACATATTTTTAGCCGTTTGATAAGTAAGTAGTTGCATGTAAAAGATTTAGTATCTTAATATATTGCATGTATATTTTTTATTATTTGTTATGGCATGTTGAAATTTTAAAAGAATAGGTTAAGAAGTCATTTGTGTTTAGGTTGTTCACATTTTTTTTTATGTAGCGAGTTATTATATATTATTAAAAATTGTTAAAATAACTTGGAAAAAAGCAAAGTAACTAACTTACAATTTCAAGTTACCATTGTATATTTCATTATATTATAGTTAATGTTATTTTAATAATACAAAGCTAATTTAATCTTTCTTACATTTTCACTTCAATGGAATTGTAAATGGAATATTAATACCAAAAAGTTTTATTATACAGCTTTATTAAATTTTCAAAGCCCCTGAGGTATTTCAAACTCTATAATTAAGCAAAATTGTTTACAATTTGTTAATGTGTGGTAGTAAAAAAAGGAATATAAGATGTGCTATATTAGAAAACCTGAACTTCTACAAATTATAATGCATAGGTTAATGAATGACATTCAACTAGTATTTTATCTTAATTCTAAATCATTTTACAATTTATAACAACAACAAAAAATGAATAAAATAAAATGAAATAAAAACAAGAAAGATCAATCATGCAGAAAGCATTGATTATGAAACATTTTCCAACTTCAATGCAATTTTATGCAAACATCTTTAAAATGCGATACATTCCTCGGTAATATTTTTGAAATTATCACAATACTACATTAATTTTTTATATTTGAAAACTCCATCGAAGAAAATGAACTTCATTCAAATGACGACATTGAAATATAAATTGCCTGGTTTAAACATCTCTAAAATGCGATATATTCCTCGGTATTATTTTTAAAATTATCATAACACTACAATAATTTATTATATTTGATGAACTTTATTCAAATGACGTCATCGAAATATAAATCGCCTCTATATAAAAGCAGCATTTCATTCATAAACATTTTTCCAATCGTTTCATTCATCACAATACTATAATAATTTATTTTATTTAAAAATTTGAAAAATTGTTATCTACCATATTTATTTTAAAATATGAAACCTTTCTCATATATAAAATAATTAAACTCTTGGAAAGATATTTATTATATATCTATTTTTTCTTTCAGGAGGATATAACGAGAGTCAGAATTTAATTGAATTTGTTTTTCTCCCTATATTAAATAATTTTTATTTAAAAAACTACCTAACATATTTTACTGACATTTTTTTTTATATATTTTATGGGATAATTTAAATATTTCCTAAAATTTCCGAAGCAATTTGTGAATTTCAAATTCGCTTAAAAAATGTTTGAAACACTAGGTCCCATAGGGTTCAATGTATTTCATTTTTTCAACCCGGATTAAAAAAAAAACTAATTGGGTGACATTATTCATTTATATTCCCATAGGTCCCACAAACCGTCTGAAAAACATACTAAAATTTCATTTTGATAAAGCCATTTTACGGCAGTTATCGTGCTAACGGACAGACAGACAGAATGAACAAAGTCATAAACACTTTCAACTATGTTGTAAAGTGTTAATAAATAAACATGTAAGCATATTAAAAGTTAAATTCTGAGTGTCTTTTTAATGATTATCTTATGATATTTAAAGATATAGTATTCAGTAATCATTTTAGTTTCAGCATACTTTAGATGTTAGTGAACGTACTGAAAGATTATTTAAATAAAATACCTGATTAAGCAATAAATATACAGGGTTCTTTTTCAAACTTTTATTAAAACACTAACTGAATGGAATCCTTTCATCTTTGCTCCCACAGTGAATTTGAGTCATTATAAATATTTTATTTTAAGGAAATGTACAGCAATATTAATATTTTAAATCACCCATTTTAATGAACATTATAGAAAACACTTCCAAATTTCATGAATATTATTTGATTTACTGATAAATTATGATTCCTTTACATCGAACAGAGAATTAAAAGGAAGCAAATAGCAAAAGCTCCGATCGCGATCTGGAAGACCTACTCGCAGTGGATCTACAAGCCAAGACGTCAAAAGTTAGTGCTCCGGCCTCTGCTTTCGGAGGTGACCGCGGAAGAGAACTTCCCCCACTTTTTCATCATACAGCGCATGCATGAACTCAACCTTCCTCTGCGGTGTGTTGCGTTGCGGTGAGTGGGAAGGCACCTTTACTGCTATCTAGTGAAACAAAAGTGAAGTATATTGCATTGATCTTCAAAAGTACCACCAGAATTGTTCGAATAAAATTAGTTTTATTAGGGTTTGAATCTACTGGTACTTCGGTAGATAAAGGGTTAAGAAAAAGACAGAAAAATTTATTCAAAGTATTTTTTAATATGTATAATGAGGTAAATATGAACAAATATTAACGTTCAAAGCATAAACAAAACGTAATTGTACGTTAATGTTAGTATTTTTAAAATAAAATAATTTTTATGTAGTATTTCTCCTGGGTAAACACTATTTTTTTAAGTCATTCTCAATTTTAATCAATTGCTCGGAATGTATGTTCGGAACATCTTCTACTGATTGAAAAATTAAATAAATTTTGTCTATCTTAATGAATATATTCAGCAATGTTTATAACATGCAATGTCCATAGATCTTAACCAGGGTATCCATATTTGTACGCAATAACGAGAAATCCATCTTAAATGGGTGCCGTCTTAATAAGCGTCCACTGTATATATATATATATATATATTTTTTTTTTATCTTTCATCAGCAAGTTTAATTGTGATTTAAGGATATTGGGATTTTAAAATTTAAAGATGATCTGTGTACAACTTTTAATTAACTCCTAACTTAAGTTTGGCGTAGAAATTTCAAATCATATTTTAATGAAATATGGCATGACATATTTTGTAATTTGATAGTTGTGTTATAAAGTATGAATTTCAAAATATTATACATAATGATAAAATTTTCTTGTGTAAAGATGTAGAGGATATACAATAAAAAAAATATATGAATTTTTTTACTTTCAATAATTTTTAATTAAAATATATACAATTTAATGGGTACCAATTACAATACAAGAAAATACATTGGTGTTTCTTTCCTATTGGTCTTTCTACACAACCCAAGTTTGGTACAAAAGTAACTTGTTACATGAATGTAAAAACAACTTTGTAATGTTTTTGGAAAATTTACCCATGTTGTTCATGTAAGCACATTTTGTACTATGTGTTGGTGTTGTTACTAATCTTAACTGGTCTAGCCAATAGGCTAGACTAGGTTCATGAGTTAAAAAAAACTCAAAAAGTCCAAGACAAAGAGGGGACTCAGTGAACCATGTTGTAATGCCCAAGTACATTCCGTAATTCAATGCATTACAGCAGTTTGGAGTTTATCCAATTAACTCCAAATTAAGTAGACTGGGATAATTTAAAAAGAAAGTCAGATTCAGTTTGATGTGAATTTGCCATGGCCCCCACATCCTAGGACGGGATTACACATTGGACATTAGTTCCACTATATCCCCCTCCTTTTATGGCGGACCTTCAGGATCCTAAGATTTTGCATAGGGGCCCGGAAATTTTATCAGCGCCCCTGAGTACAAGTAGTGTTTCTTCCTGGAAAAATGGAAACGATGCGATAGCACGGCGATGGTGATTGATCTTTTTTGTCACACCATATTTTTAAGGACATAACCATGAATTGGGCTCTTAAAAAAAAATCATGTTACAGTTGTTATTTTTCAAATTTCTCAAAGTCAGTGCCTCTTTCTTTTTTAGCAACTGTCAATTACTGAATTAGAAAAAACCCTGAAAGGCTCCGCCGGGCCCCCTTTCACATCCATTTGTCCCAGGCCCCCTGGATTTAGCCGTGCTAGCCAGCCCCTTGTGGGGGCCATGGAATGTGCTATGCTCAAATTATGTATTTAAAATCCAAATTATAGTCTATAATACACATGTCTACATACAAGGAAAACCACCAGTAAATAATGTATAGTATATCCACATGTTTTTCATTTTGTTGGTAAAGAAGCAGATGATGGTATTTATGTCAGATCCTTGATATTATAAAAATAAAATATTTTATAGAAATCTTATGAGAAAGACAAACAATATTATATAAATTTTGTTATAGCATTATGAAAATACTTTATACAGTTTTGAAGTACCTTCAATTCCATTATAATGTTCTTTACTAAAATTATACTAAAATTTATTAGAATTGTTCAATTTGTTCTTAAGATATTGTGTCCATACACAAACATACATTGTTTGTACATGAGGTACCCGTTTTAAGACTTTTTTGGAGGAGGGGGGCAAAAATTGTAATGTTCCAATGATGGAAATATGATTCAGCATGAAAAATTTTATAAGAAATACAATAACTTGGATATCCTTATGGGGGGCAGCCCTGTTACACATACTGACATAATTTGGAATATGTTATGTACATAATCACAAAACCCATTTGTAAGGAGCATCCCCAAAATTTGGAAAACACTCATATTGCAGATACCAGAATTCATGGACCAGTTTTTCACTTATTGTGCTCGTCAACATGGAATACTCAATATCTACAATGACAGCAAAAAACTTGTTATAAGTAAGGTGACCAATTTTTTTACAATGAAAAGGAGGACGAAAAAATTTAAGAAAAAAGTACAACGTAAATAAATTAAACATTTTATTAATTCAAACAAAAGTACACTAATTATGCTTACATCCCTTTTAATTATTTACTTAAACGAGTATTTTGCCATTGAATGAATATTTTTTATCAATATATCATTTTCTAACAATAACAATATTTTGAAAATTTCGGAGCAAGAAATATCCTTCATATTGAATTTTACGGTAAGCGTTGCAGCTAGAGTATCAACATTCAATTTTGATTACACGAAGTATAATATAGAGATAAAGTAAACAAAGTGAAATGCGCAATGATGCGAGACACGTGAAATTCTCCTATGCACTGCGCATGTGTTTCATAATCGCGTCTTTCCGAACTGTACCGTCACATGACGCGTAACAGTTCGGCGCGGCATCTCTGAATACAGAGATTAACAGATTATTCTAAAATATCGAAAAGGAGGACAGGTAGGAGGACACTTTTCGAGGAAGGACAGAACCTACAAAAGAAGGACTGTCCTTCCTAAAGGAGGACGATTGGTCACCTTATTATAAGTCAAAATTTTTGTTAACTTCCCTGAGATCTGACAATATAATAAGAGCAAAACTGGTCCATGGATACTTATATCTGTAATGGGAGTGTCTTCCAGATGTTATGTGTAATTCAGTGATGCTAAAAGTGTGTAAATCAGAAGAAAAGTATACAAATATTTGATTCCAGTCACAATACTTTCCTTATGTATTAAACTCAAAGCTCAAACTTTTACATACTTTGTACGACATATATTCAGTTATGAAAAGATGCTTGTATAAACAATTTTACACAATTGTAAAAAAATTTCCATATTAGGTGAGAGAGTTGTACCTTGGACTGAATGCACTTTGGGCCAGTCTAAATATCTTGGCCACCTGGTGGAGAAATTTGATATTAAGTGTATGTAGTTGACACCACAGAATACTATAATAGTCTGTGGTTGACACTTGTAACACAAGGCACTATTTACTATGCTGGTGACTATTTCAGATTTTCCAGCCATGTGCTAGGGAAATTTTTTTGTTTTTCCAGTTGTTGAGTAATTTTCTACTATAAACTTAATTAGAAAAAAGAACAACTACTAGTGCTGTACAGTTGAAAGCAGAACTAAGATAGGTAAGTACCATAATTTCATTCTCTATAAGATAAAATACAAAGTTTTTAAGAAACATGACTAATATTTGTTAGGCTTAACAAAATAACAAAAGTGAATGTTTGTTGTACCTTGGACCAGTGTTGGTGTTGTACCTTGGAACAGTCCAAGGTACAACATGTTTAGTAGCTCTTTTGTGACTTGTTTTAAGATTTTTTAAATTAATTACATTGAACTCATTATTTTTACCACAACATCAATTGGTAAATAACTGAGAATAATAATTATGCCTACAATTAATATTCTAAATAATTTAAATTAAAAATAAATAAAACAATGTTTCTAAAATTTAGTTTTTAACACTAAGCCTAATTTGTATGAAGTTTAAGTTAATTAAATCTGGAATTAATAAGTTAAACCCTGTATTTCAGCTACAAATAAAATAAAATTATCTATAACCTGTATATGAGACCTTTAATTTGTAACCTAAATGCAGTATTATTCTTTTCCACAGAAAGATATCCAGAAGTAAAGGGGGAACAAAAAGGCCTGCTGTTGATGTTGAAAGTTTGAAAGCAGCCATTGCCAAAAAGTTTTCCATTGGAGCAGCTGCAAAAATTCATGGAATTTCTAAAACAACACTACTGCGACATTTGAAAGCACATTCTTATTCAGGAGATAAGGATTTTTAATACAAATCCAACATAAATGTAAAACAAATCTTTACTGAAGAAGAAGAGATGAGTCTCGTAAATTACTTAAAGATGGCTTCGAGACTACATTATGGCCTAACTAAAAGAGAGACAAGGAACCTAACTAAAAGAGAGACAAGCAGCCTAACTAAAAGAGAGACAAGCAGCCTAACTAAAAGAGAGACAAGGGCCTAACTAAAAGAGAGACAAGCACAGCTGGTAAAGAGTGGTTAAGAGGGTTTTTAAAGAGACACACAAGTTTGTCTTTAAGAAAGCCAGACGCTACAAGCATTGCTCGTTCAACTAGCTTTAATAAAAAAAATGTTACAGACTTTTTTAGTAATTTCAAGGCCTGTTTATCTCGTGATCAGTTTGATGCCAACAAAATTTATAATTTAGATGAGACAGGTAATTCAACTGTCCATGTTCCTCCCAAAATGATTGCACCTCGTGGTATAAAACAAGTGGGAAGTATGACATCTGGCGAACGAGGTGTAAATGTAACTATGATTTCTGCTATAAGTGCGGTAGGCAATCATGTACCACTAATGTTGATATTTCCCCTGAGTGCATTTCAAGGATTACATGTTAAAAGGGGCTCCACCTGGATCAATAGGAGGGGCTAATCCTTCTGGCTGGTCTAACGAAGATCTGTTTGTTGAGTATTTACGACATTTTATAAAATATGTAAAACCTACAATTCACAAGAAAGTCTTATTAATTGTTGATAACCATGATACTCATATTTCTATACCATCTATAACGTTAGCAAAACGCAATGGAATAGTTCTACTAACGCTTCCACCTCACATAAGTGACAGAGCAGTTTTTGGGCCATTTAAAGTGTTTTACAATCTAGCTGCATCTGAATAGATGCTCTCAAATCCAGCAAAGCCTATGGGAATTTATGATGTTGCTGAAATTGTAGGAAAAGCCTATAAAAAAGCTTTCACAATTGAAAACATTGTTCAAGGGTTTAAGGCAACCGGAATATACCCTTTAAATGAAAACATATTTACTGAAAATGAGTTCCTAACATCTTGTGTTATTGATCGATCATATGATGTGTCCAATAGAGATCAAAATCTTAAAAATACAGATAACAGGTCTTCATGTTCCATTGATTTATCCAACAATCATAACAACAATGAGCCTAGACCAGTGACTAGTTTTGGCCAGAAAAAATCACATGTAGCAGTGCCTCCTGAAATGATTCGACCTTATCCCAAAGCTCTTCAAAGAAAAAGCCGAGGAGGAAGACAAAAAGGAAGGACCAGAGTATTAACACACTCCAGAAAAAGAAGATATTGAAAAGAAAAGACAAAAATATGTTAAACCCAAAGTATCTTCTTTAAAGAGAAAAGAGTTTGTCTGTAGTTCTGAAGAGGACTTGGACAAAGAACTGATTTTACAAGATTCGACTGACAATCAGTTTGATGAGACTCTTTTGGAATTGCATGGAACTGATGATGGAAAGGAAGAAGAGAGACGTGTGTCAAAAGGAGATTTTGTTCTGGTTGAATTATTGGGGAAAAAAAACAAAAAGCATTATGTTGCTGAAGTTTTAAATCATGTTAGTGATGGATATCAAGTTAAGTTTTATAAAAGAATGGTTCACTCAAATAAGTTTTTGCCAGGTGAGCATGATGTTTCTGCTATTTTTGAAAATGATATTGTAAAGAAACTACCTTGTCCATGTACATCAGGTGCTTCTGAATGCCAGTTAGCACAAATATATTTTCAAGTGGACTTTACCACTTACACTATGTAGCTAACAAATATTTTTAGTACAGGAGTGTCAGTTTTCCAACTTTTTTTTAACTTTCTTACCTAACACATATATAACGTTAGCATCATATGTTTCTGTGTTTTTGCTTGTATGTCAGTAACACCCCTGTTAGTATAAATTTTTCAAACACTTAAATAAAATATTAATTTGCATTAAATGTATCATTTATTTGGTTTCATTTATTTTAATTACTGTTCCTGAAAACTTAGTTAAAAATGTGCTTGGCTGAATATCTAGCTTCAATAAACTAACAAGTTAAGAATATAAGAACAGCTCGAAAATAATGTTATCAATTGGTAATATTAATAATAATGTATATCAAAAATAATGTATATCAAAAATAATGTTATCAACATCTAATGGTCCAAGGTACAACACGGTGTTGTACCTTGGACGACTTTTTCTTGCTTATTTTTTTTTCCCATACGAGTGCATGATAAAATTCTTTCATCAAAAAAATATACATTAGTACGCAAAGGTCTGATGTATTTCTCACAAAATTTCCAAGTTATTGGGAAAATTAATTTTTTCACAAAAAAATAAAAAGTGAAAATTGGTCCAAGGTACAACGCTCTCCCCTACCTAATTTCTTTTTTTAAATACTAAATATGTAGTTATCAGAAAATACATATACTTTTCTATTTTAATATATAGATTTATAAATATAAAAGAAAGCCATAGGATTATAAATGAACTTGACCGACTGCACTGTGTGGTACAAAATGCTCACTACAAGCATTTTTTTTTCACTTTCCTTAGTTTCATAATCTATATGCAGAGCAAGAAATTTCAGTTCAGAGTTTACTCGCCAAAACAGCTTTTCACTCACCAGTTTAATATAAATAACATTGAATAATCTGTTTGTAATTTCTTATTGAAGACAAAATTGCATTAAATAAAGCTTAATATGCAGACTTTTTACAAGTTATTGTGTGATTTGGTTTATTGCAGTTTGGAGAAGCATTTTAAGAATAAATTTAAACAATTTTCAGCCTACGATTGCTAGCTTTATGTAGTATATCAATAATTGTGCAAGAGATATTCAATGGAAATATGTACCCAAGGAAAAAACAAATAGATCACTTCTACAGGGTAAGCTTATATAATACATAATTATGCATGTTTCCTGTTGCATATCTTCAGTAATAACTAATACAACAACAGAACAACCGACTTTTTTAATATATAAATGAGCCAGCTGCTATGTTACTATACAAGTTTACAACTTAATATATTACTAATAGAAGCCTTGTAACATGGGTGTTTTAAGTGCATGATTGAGGGATACCTAATCTACAAGCACTGAGTGAGTCCCATTTTGTAATAGATTATATATTGAATTATACATTAATAAGAATTATTTTACCGAATAAATATAAGCAATTAATAAGTATTAATTAAGAATTGATTATCATCAAAATATGCTGGTCCACTCTAGTAAAAAGGGACAACTTGTATTTTATGAAGAATGAATTTAAGATGAAATATTGCTCAGCTTTATCAAAACATTGAATATTAGCAATGAATTAAAACAAAATGCACTCAAATTAATAATATGAGAAATGATATGTTTTAGAGTTTGAGTATGTTATATAGATATAAGAAAAGCTGAATCAGTAAAATGAGCAATATGTTTTATTTGTTTGATTTTATATATGGTAACAGTTAATATGAATTCTAAATTTTATATAATCAAGAAAAAATTAAATAATTAAAATAACATTGTGATTTTACATGTGTTATTCTCGGCATGCCTTTATAAAAATGTAATTGCTTCACATGATATGCCAGCTTGCTGGTAATGCACCTCTTGGTGATTAAAAAAAATAAGGTAAAGAGGGTGATTTTAACATTTATTCAAAAACTGAGACTAATTAAGTAATTAGTCTATTTCCAAAATGGAATTATATTTAATAAATGAAATTAAGACTGCTGCACCCTGTTTGCTTTACTAAGATATGGGGAAGTTTATTTATTTACGAATCCCTCCCCATAAAAGGTAACTTATGTACAAAAGTATATGGGAGCATATGTATGCTGATATCAAGTAAATAAACTATTATTAAAAATCAGAAAGATCATGGATAAATAATATAAGAATTCTAAAGCATATTTTGAACAAAATGTATTGAAAAATAAATGTATTATAAAAAAAATTTTGGCAACTGTTGATGTATGGTAGCTACATTAGAATGTATCTTTTGTAAATGTAAGTGTTTTGGAATAAGGTGTTAGTCATATTTTTACAAAATAGTCATTGATTTTTAGTCATTTGTTATTCATGAAGGTATTTGTACCCTAATTCATTTTCTATAGCATGATTAAATCTTATTCCTTCCTTTTTAAAATATTCATTGGCTATGTTCATAGTAAAATAGCTGAAATAGTTGTAAAATTTTTCTTGGGTTGAAATTTTATACTTTTACAAGGCCGAGAATTAATTAAGCTGGAACCCATCCCGAGTATTTTGCAATTTAAAGGCTGAACCCAACTTAGCTTAAAAATTAAAGTCTCGGTCTAGCAAAAACTATCAATTTATCACATATCTAAAATCATAAATCAAAGCCAACAGGTGTTCAGAATTCTGGAAAATGTTTTTTATGCCTTTTCTCTGCATTGCAAAAATTAACAAGGTTTCAAATGTTTTGGGTCAATATTTATGTATAACTTATCAAACCACTGACCATGTCCAGTCTGCCTCAACCGGTTCAGACCTACTTCATAAAAATAATATTTATTCATTTTAAAGCTTAACATTATATAATTATAAAATATATAAATCATACAATGTAAATCTACTCTTGATGATTTCAACACAATGTATCAACACATTTGGTCATGAAACTAGGAATTCCAGACGGAAGGCACTTCATATTGGTAAATCGGTAGAATAGCCCACACCTCATTTTTCTAAGTACAAAATTGCGCCAAGTTGGCACGTTTCTCCTTGTTTTGAAATTGACTCCTCCCAACTCAAGTGACGTTTTTCCAGTGTTTCAAAATAGGCTCCTCCTACCAAAGTGACGTATTCTACAGTTTTATGAACTGGAATTTTGAATGTAAATGATAGTGCAATTCAATTTTAATAAAAGGGAATAATACTCATTAAAAATAAATACTCATAAAAAGCTTCCAAAATGCTATTTCTGTGCATAATAAAAATATTGCATAATGGCAGAATAAAAAACTTTTAAAATTTTAGAAACCATATTGAAACACGCGATACTTAAAATATTTTTTGATTTTAAATCAACATCAAAAACTTATAACTAGAAACATAGAAAATTTAAAAAAAAAGCAATACTTAGAAAAAAATACGAAATTTTAAAAAAACGTTTGTACTTTAACAAATTTAAGAAACAACCGAACTTAGAAAAAAGTTTGTACTTTAAACTAAATTTAAGAAAAAACAGAACTTAAATTGGACTTGTTTTCTAGAACATTCGCTCTAATGCATTTACCGCTTACCAGATGCCATTTACAAACTTTATCGGCAATCACAAACTGAAAATCTTTATGTACGTCAATTATGTGGAAATAAACAAATATGTATTCGAAAAAAGGTTGCTGCAAAACAAATCAACGAAATTGATTGAAAAAGATCCACAAAACCAACTGTCATAGAAACAAATATATATTTGAAAAAAGTTTGCAAAAAGATCTGATGAAATACTATTTCGTAAAAGTCGCAGCCTATTGGATGTCCGGAAAGTCATAGGCTACCAGATTGGCGAAGCAAACGGAATGCAATTGTAACCCGGTATTAACTTGGAGCTATTTTGTACTTTGAAAATTGAGGTGTGGGCTATTCTACAGATCACCCCTTCATATTTATTAAGGTGTATGTGGATTTAGCCACCTGTTTCATGAGCTGTTAAATATACGTTCAATTGGGATTCCCATATTTTTTGTCGAGAATGTGTGTGATTTGATGTATGCAATTTTCTGATTGAAACCATTGTAAACAAACTATTCAAATGTATTATTTAGGTGCTTATTTAATTGGGTAATTTGTTCTAATATACCGGGTGGTCCATTTAAATTGAGACATCGAAATATCTTGTGAAATACGCATCATACAAAAAAAAATGTTTTAACAAAGTCATCATATTTTCGAGAGGGAAATTGAACCCCCACAAAATTTAGCCCAGCACCTCCGGGGGTGGGGGAGGAGGCAACTTTGAAATTTTAAATGAGAATCCCACTTTCTATTGCAGATTCGGATTCTACGGAATAAAATATGTAACTTTTGTTTGAAACATTTTTTTCGAATCTTTGTAGATTGCGCTGCAATCACAAAAATAAATAATTTAAATTAATTTAATAAATACCTCATTTTGACTCCAGGTATAAAAATACTACTTGAAGATCTAACACATCTAACTGACAACAAAAGATTAGTTAAGTTTCGTTTTTTCAAGAAGAATCCACATGTTTTACTTACATTGGTGCATCGTTGAAAAAAGAATGTTTTATCAGGTAGCACTAGAAGTAGTTATTTCATCAAGTAGTATTTTTTATTATTTTTCTGTTTGCTCCTCTTACGTTAGTTAGGCATGTTTTACCATCTTCAAGTAGTATGCTTACACTTGGAGTCAAAATGAGGTATGGGGCTAAATTTTGCGGGGTTCAATTTCCCTCTCGAAAATATGACTTTGTTAAAACAATTTTTTTTTTGTATGATGCATATTTCGCGAGATATTTCGATGTCTCAATTTAAATGGACCACCCGGTATATATATGCATAGTACAATTATCCGAGTTCATGAAAAAACTGCTCTTGAATGTCTTGCTTCTAAATAGGCATTTCAGAAAGTGAGTAGTGTTATATGTATTTATTTACACCGTGGGTATTTATTTAGGACCCAAGTGACAAAACAGTATATCTAGAGCATGTGAAATATCTAAGGGCTTTTATAATTTTGTATCTCGTCTTCAGATATGTCTTGCGAGTTTGTCTGCAATTGAAAGGACTTTTTCAAACTTTTCATTTTATTCATTCAGAATGACTTGTCGGAAAACAGCAACAAAACTTGTTTCGGTATTTTTCAAAAACAAATATAAGCAAAAATGATTAAAACAGGTAACATGAATTGCATGGCATTTATTTCATATATTAAGACATTTTTGCAATCTTGCTTACAGGCATTACAATTCACAATTTTACTTAGAAGCCAGAGGTAGTAGTACTTCTCTTTAAATTCCTGAAAAAAAAATTATCTCCTGAATTTTCACTATTCACCTTAAAAATCCTAAATATTTTACTTGCATCATGTAGTCCAACGGCCTGCCTCACTTACCGTTCCATGTCATGCACTTTTCATGCTTTTAAATAAAATTGTAAATTATAGCACTTTTTTAATGTCTCTCTTTTAGAATTTTAAAATAAAATCAGGTATTTTATTGCCAATAAAATGGCATAGTTTAGCATTTTAAAATAAAATTGTATATTTTGACGCTTTTAAATAAAAGCATGACTTTTAGAGCTTTTAAATGAAATCTCAAATTGTAACACTTTTAAATGAAGTTGCAGTTTTAGCACTTTCAGATGAAATTGAAAAGAATTTTTTTTTTTTTAATCCTTTTCATTTTTTAAAAGAAAATTGCTTTTAAATCAAATCGCAACCTTTAGTATTTTCATTAAAATCATGCATTTTGGCACTATTAAACATAACTAATTTTAATATTTTTAAATAAAACTGCATTTTAGCACTTATTCTGATGCCTTTAAAAAAAAAAAAAATCGCGTATTTAAGCACTTTTAAAGAAAATTGCAAATGTTAACACTTTTAAATCAAATTGCAGACTTTAACACTTTTTATAAATGTAGTAAATAACTTTTAATTAAACTCTTGGAGTTTTTAAATAAAATAAAATCACAAATATTTTAGCACTTTTTGTAAAAGTGCACAGTTGATATTGACAAGATCGAATGACAAGCAAAGCTGATTTGAAACATTGACAAAATATACATCAAGTTAAATTAAAATTATTTAAAATTCCCAATATTAAATACCAAGTTACAGTAACTCATTTTATATTTTGAATTTTAAACACTTATTTAACATTTTTACAGTCTGTATTTTCCCTAAGCTTCTGTATTTTATTAAGCAAAGATTCTGTTTTAGTAATTATTGTATTTATGCTCTTTGAACTTAGGAAATATTTTTGCTAGTATAGCATTCAAATACTTTATTTTATGTGGCATACGATAAAATATTATGGTATGTCCTGCAATTTGGTTAAATTGGTGTCAGTAATTGTAATCTGATACCAGTAGAAGCGTATTTTACCAAAAATGCTAATGTTCATGATTTTATTTAAAAGCTATAAAATAAATTATTTCATTTAAAAGTGTTAAATTTCCATGACTTTATTAAAAAAGTGTCAATGTTTAATAGTGCAAAAGTTCATGATTTTTATGAAAAGACACCAAGTTTGCAATTCAAATTAAAAGCACTTTAATTTTTGCTTTTTTGTAATAAAAAGTGATTGATTTGGTCATGATTTCATTTAATAGTGTTAAAATTCATAATTTTTGCACGAGTGCTGAAATATGAAATTTCATTTTAAAATGCTAAACTATGCAATTTTATTTTTAAATGCTTTAATACATGATTTTATTTTAAAGTGCTAAAATACATGATTTGGTAAATCCGGAGATTAGGTCACCGCAAATTTTTTTCTAAGTACAAAATCGGGCCAAGTTGGCCTGTGGTTGGCGCTTTCTTCCGTGTTTTGAAATTGGCTCCACCCATCCTCAGTGATGTCATTTACCGTCATTAGAAATAGGCTCCTCCTACCAAAATGATGTTTTGGTAGAAGAACCCTGTTTCTAAAGACAGACTATTGTGTTTGTTCTAAACAAGATTTTCTAATATAAATGATAATTTAATTTAACTTAAATAACAGTGAATAATACTCAAAAAAACGTTACAAAATAAGATTTTTGTGTATTTTAAGAAAATTAAATAACTTTATAAAACTGCAGAATAAAAAAATTAATAATACTCATGTAAACGTTCCAAAATCAGATTTTTGTAAAATTTAAAATTTTTATGCTACAATTTTATCTGTGCATATCGTACGTATCAAGATCGCTTTCTCCATCTAACTGAGGATCCATATAAAGGAATGGGTTCGACCTACAGGTCCGTGTAAGAGCAGGGATTTGATCTAAAGATCGAAAATTGTGGAACGGATGTATTAGTGGGCCGTACAGGGGCAGGGGTTCGACCTAAAGGTCGTTCTACACCGGAACGGGACCCCCAGTGATCTCCGGTTTATTAGGAACAGTCGCCTGCGGCGCCCAGACTCAGAATATGCTACAATTTTATATGTGCATACACTACACTCACCTTCCATTTGCTCGCGCATACCAGAAGACATAAGGGAAATATAATCGACGACAAAAGCAAATCTGCAAAACTAAAATGAATAATTATTACAAAATAAATCAAATAACGAAAGAACAAGCAAACACGCACAATGGCCAAAAATATTGATAGAAATGTTCTTTTACATCAAAAAACTGTAGCAAACACAAAAACGTATTCTTATTGGATGCTACACAATTTCCGCCGAAAACATCCGATACAAGAGGTTACCAGATTGCGACATAAAGTGCGTGGCGTCTTCTCCGATTTAACCTCACAAAGTGCGTGGCGTCTTCTCCGATTTAACCAAGGTGACCTAAGCTCCGGATCAGCCCATGATTTTATTTAAAAGTGTTACAGAGGTATTATTTAAAACTGTTAGAATTCACAATTTCACTTAAAAGTGTCGAAAGAGCGGCTATGTTTTTTAGGCTGCCTGCATGTGCAGTCGCTTACAGAGCTGTAGTGGGAAATCTGCAAGTGGGCTTCCATCAAATTACGGTGGTTGTCTTCCGGTGGAAGGTAAAGCATTATATTCTGTTTAGGTCAATATTATGCTGACTGCAATATACAAGTATAAGAAATTTTCGTATATATTTAAATTTAAACCCTTTTCTATAGCTATGTTGTGTAATATGTGTTTGACTGTAGCTGTAATATAAGAATAAATACTTTAAAAAGTCATTGGACATATTATTCCAGCTAACGTGTAATATTGAAAATGATTTCAATAAAATCAAAGCCCACGCTTCTAGCTATATGTATATAGGAGGAAAGGAAAAGACTCCATTTTTCATGCTCTATTTTACTGTTATATGTGCATTGGTGAGAAAATAATTTCTTAAAACAAATTATTAAATATAATAAATAAGAGAACATTATTAAATTATAAGAACAAATTTAAAATGCTTTTGAAAAATATATTATTAAATATTATATTAAAATTTATTTTAAATACTTACAGATAAGAAACCTTTTGCCACTTATAAAAAGAAATTAATAATAAAAAGAAAAATAATTTACTCAATTTATTATATGCATAAAAATCTGATGTGGACAGTACATGCCTTTCCCTGCAGACTTATATCCACATTCTCTTTAATTAAATTTAATTCACTTTTATTTCAATTTTTGTTCTCATTTGAGCTTATTTTCAAAGGTGGCATAGAGAACAGAAAATATAAAAAAAAACTAAAATATATCGAGAATGGCTAGTCCTAGTGTAATGGAGTTAGTCTTACTCTTTTCTTCATTAAAAATTAAGTATAAAACAAACATTTAATGGATATATTTGTGCATACGTAGTTTTTTATTTTAGATTTTGATGATTTTTCAGGCCATTTTGCAAAATAAGGAAGGTTATTTTTTTACAAATTGTACCAAAATCTAATCAGCATCAGCGTAACCCACAAGTGACTTATCTACCGAATTTTGTGAAATTTGGTCCATTAGTTTTTTCTTGTTCAGCTAGAGTGGATACAGGCAATTTTTGAGGGTCATTTCGCAAAAAAAAAGGCAGGTTCTTTTATCCCGAATCGTACTAATAACTAATCAGCATCAGGGTCATACCCAAGTAACTTGCCCACCAAATTTTATAAAATTTGGTCCATTAGTTTTTGAGTTAGAGTGGATACATACATTGCACAGACAGACAGACATCTGTCGAAAACTCGAGTTGCGATTTTCGGCATGATTCCAATACTTTCCCTATACATTGCCATGTATTGCAGGGAAGGTAAAAAATGAATTATTGAATAATTTCAAAAATTAAAAACACGTTTATAATTATATCTTTTTTAAGAATATATTAATTGTTAAAAAAATAGCTGTTTGTAATTGAATGGTTAAGTATCATGAAATAGAAGAGACAATTTGCTGAAAGATAAGTTAAGCATAAATTTAGTGGTATTATTTTTCTTCACTAGAAGTACTTGAGTAAAAATTTTGTATTTTCCCTTCACAACTTTACCAGCGTTTTTCTGAGGAGTAAAATGCCACCTATACCTTTTTTTTTTCAAAATAAAGCACACACATGCAGGTCGGTGGAAAGCGAGATGGGAAGGGGCCTCTTCGGGTCCCTTCCCCGGAAAGATTATATTTTATTTTGAGAAAAATAAAAGTGGAAGAAAGGAATCGCTCCATTCTTCAAGCTCTATTTTAATGTTATATATACATTTGTAGGAGCTAGAAACATTAAAATTTGACTATTTTATCGGTAATTTAATTTTAAATAAATTTGAAGAATTACAATTTAAATAACACTATCGTCTAACATTAGTAAACGAAATATAATGGGTTCCCTTCTACCATAAGACAACAAACATTCAGTTAATTTGATGGTAGCTCACTGGCAGATAGCTCAATACACGTCCGCACTTGACGGCATCCAAATTACATCATTTTCGCAACCGCACTTGCAAGTAGCCTAATCACTTCGGAAAAGAGCATAACATCCAATAGAACTACGGGTGAGGTCATCAAATTGTGGCACAACTATAATATTCAGGAATTTTAGGACAAAATTTCTTTTCCAGAATTTAAGTATAAGTATTACTTTTGAGAATCTCATTCTTCATCATCATAAAAATTTTCTGAAAGTAGTTACATCATTTAAAACAAGCTGAATATTTTCTTTATCATCAAATTTAAGTCTAGTTGACAGTAATAAATCCTCAGCATATGTATCTAATACATATTTTTTATTAGTATAATGACCTTCTTGCCAAAATCCTGCAAGCAATTTTTTATAGTCATAATCCTTAGAATCAATGAAATTCTTGAAAACAATAAATTTTAACATATAGAAATACTGTACTTCAGGATTTAAAGTAGTAGTAAACATTTTAGTGGGACAGCAAAACATTGACTTTGCAGTCTCCATAAAGAAAATTTGCCTAGGCCAGATCAAAAAACAGTTTAGCACACTAGTCAGATAGTTTCCAAACAGATATTTTAGTTGTTCTTTGTCTAGCTTTGGAAGGATGAAATTAAGGATATCTCCATAACATTCACCATCAAAATTTACATTTTTATATGTATGCATTTCTGCCGAAAAACATGAAATATAATTTAAAATGCGTTTCTTTTCTTCGGGCATTAGCCTATCAAAGAAATATCTAGTCGCCGTTTCATTACCCACTTCAACAGAAATTCGCAGCATATATTCATTTACAGTAATATCATAAGGAATATTTTTATCATTACAGTACGTTCTGATTCTGCTGTTTAGTAGATTTAATTTCCCTTTTACACAATGAGACCAAAATGAGACAAAGGGTGACCCATATCTTCTAATCATTTTAAGATTTCTAATTCCTTTATAACTTTTCCACCCTTTCAATTGATTCCATAAAGTAGATACATAAACTTCTAAGCAATGCCGACAAGCAAATTCATAGCGCATTGTAATATCTATGTTTTCATCTTTTACATATAGTTCTGCTGATTTTCTTTTGTTAATTGTTCCATATGGTGTCCAGAAAAATTTAGTAAAATTCCTTTTGAAAGAATCTACACACTGATAATATTCTCTCCACTTTATTAACTGCCAAATTACAGCTTCAACAAAACCTAATAATTGTTTTTTTAATAAATATGGTAGTGGTAGTTTTAGTGCATACTTTAATGCTTTATCCTCTACTTTTATCAACATATTTGTTTTTGCTATTTCAATGCTTGCCACATTTTCAACAAGCGGATGCATATTAAAATTCAAAGGAATTTTTGACAACAATTCTTGAATGTCATTGTGACTAACCATCATCACAGCTATTTTGACCAGAGCGGAACAGATTGGATATAAAGAATTTGGCTAAATCCGCCATTTTTTTTTGTCGCCAAGACTGGCGCCAACGCGTACGGTGTTTATAAATTCTTAACGGACGCCATCTTAAACTTTGCGCGTAAGAAATCTAAACATATCTCATTAAAAATGCCGATAATTAACAATACTTATTAAAAATACGAAATTACTAAATTTACGAGAAACAATACTTAGAAAAAATGCATACAAATGCCGATAATTAACAATACTAAAAAATACGAAATTACTAAATTTACGAGAAACAATACTGTGATATTATGTTCTTGTTTTGGCAACACTAACTTTAGGTACTTGAAGAATGGCAACACTACTATGTTTTGATGTTCCAACTACTAGCGTGCGATACTGCTTTGCCATTTTGTCATGCATCATTCTAGTTGATTAAAGCTTTCTTTAAGTCTAACTCGTTTTCTAATGATCATTTCTATTACAATTTAATCAACTAGATTTCTTGGATCTAAATTCACATGAGATGGAACGACTTCTCAAGCCAGAGAGATTCGACGTGGATCCAACGTGCGTAGGAGCTGAAGCAAAATGGAAACATTGGAAACGGACATTTTCAAATTTCCTGGGCGAAGTTCAGCATTCGACTGAGGAAAATAAGCTTCATCTCTTGTGTAATTACGTGTCGGCGGGTGTTTATCAGCATATCAACGAAGCAGAAAACTACAATACGGCTATTACTGCCCTGGATTCTATTTACGTTACTAAACGAAACGAAATATTCGCCAGACACTGCGTGGCTTCGAGAACTCAACAATCGGGAGAGTCTGTGAGTGAATATCTACAGATACTTAAACAAATGAGCAAAGATTGTAATTTCAAATCTGTTACGGCTGAACAATACAAAAATGAGTATATTAGAGACGCATTCATCCGGGGTTTAAGGAGCACTCGAATTCGAGAACGCCTGTTGGAGAACACTACAATTACGTTGGATAATGCATTCGACCAGGCTAGGGCATTAGAACTGGCAGAACATCACTCCGCTTCATATTCTGCAAATTCGAATTCGGTACCTGTGGCTGCTATGGAGCAGAAAGACGAAAAACCCGAGGAGACTCACGCAACTGCAGCTATACCAGCCCGCACCGGAAAATGCTTTTTTTGTGGGAATGACCGCCATGTTCGAAACGTCTGCCCGGCCAAGGACGCACTATGTAGAGGGTGTGGAAAGAAAGGTCATTACCAGAGAGTTTGCAAGTCTAGACTGTCGCGCCCCCCGAACAATTCTACGGCATCAGTTCATACTTTAGCATCAGCATCAATTATCCCCAGTTGTCTCCAAAAATCTATTACTAAAGTGGATATAAATGGAATAGAGCTAAATGCTCTGATCGATACTGGCAGCTCACTCAGTTTTCTAAACCAATCTCTGGTAAAAAAGTGTCGAATACTAGTGAAGCCATACTTCGGTAGAATAACTATGGCTAACTCTTCCTTAAGCTCGGACATTACTGGCTGTTCCATGATAACGGTAAAATTACAAACTCATTCATATACAAACGTAGAGGTGTTAATCATGAAAAACCTTTGTGCAGATTTTCTGATCGGCCATGACTTACTAAAAAATCATTCTTCAGTTGAGATTGATTTCAACGGTGACAGACCACCTCTGAAAATCTGCTCATTGGCAATTGCTCAAGTCCCCTCTGTCTCACTGTTTGCTAACTTAACCCCTGACTGTAGACCAGTGATCACGAAGTCAAGGCGTCAAACGGAAGAAGATAGACTATTTATAGCTGCGAACGTAAACAGACTACTAGAAGAAGGTGTAATCGAACCCAGTAATTCACCTTGGCGTGCACAAGCATTTGTCGTGAAAGGAGAACACCACAAGCCCAGAATGGTTGTCGATTATTCACAGACAATTAATAGATTCACGATGCTTGATGCTTATCCTCTTCCCAGAATTGAAGAATTAATTTCACAAGTGTCTAAATATGAAATATTTAGTACTATTGATCTCAAAAGTGCCTATCATCAGGTACCCATATTAGAATCTGAAAAACATTACACAGCTTTTGAAGCTGAAGGTAAACTGTACCATTTTCTACGTGTCCCTTTCGGTGTGACTAATGGGGTAGCATGCTTCCAGAGAATCATTGATAAAATAATTAAGGATGAAGGTTTAGAAGGCACTTTTCCATATCTTGATGATGTAACGGTATGTGGGAAAAATCAAAGAGAGCATGACTGCAACTTGGAAAAATTCATGATTACTGCTAAGAAATACAACTTAACACTGAATGATGAGAAGTGTGTTTTTTCTACTAAATCGATCAAACTACTAGGATACTTTATCGAGAACAAAACTATAAAACCTGACCCCGACAGACTGGCTCCACTGTTGAACTTACCTATTCCTAAAGACACAGCGTCTCTACAACGTGCGCTGGGCATGTTTGCCCATTATTGTCGTTGGATTCCCACATTCTCTGAGAAGATTCGCCCTCTCTTGGCTAAGGGTCCCTTTCCTCTTCCGGAAGTTGCTGTGAAGGCTTTTGACTCATTAAGGACCGATATAGCTAATGCCTCCTTGTTTGCTATTGAGGACAACATACCCTTTAGAGTGGAAACAGACGCCTCTGAGTTTGCTATAGGGGCTTCCTTGAGTCAAGCTGAACGTCCTGTGGCATTCTTCTCAAGAACTCTGAACGCATCTGAGCAGAAGCATTCCTCGATTGAAAAGGAGGCCTATGCAATTGTTGAATCCCTACGGAATTGGCGACATTACTTAATTGGTAGACATTTTGAAGTTTTTACTGACCAAAGATCAGTCACATTCATGTTTGATCAGTGTCATAACAGTAAAATTAAAAATGAGAAAATCATGCGTTGGAGATTGGAACTTACCTGCTTCAAATTTGATATTATCTACCGACCTGGAAACAGAAATGCAACTGCGGATACTCTATCAAGAATAACGGCGGCTACCAGCCCAGGAGTGAATATAAGAGAATTACATGAGGCATTGTGTCATCCGGGAATCACCCGAATGTATCATTGGATCAGATCTAAAAATTTAGCCTTCTCTTTGGACGACATTAAGAGGGTCATAAACGCTTGCCCCTGTTGCAACGAAGTCAAGCCACGATTCTGTAAAAATGATGGAAAATTAATCAAAGCAACTGCTGCTTTTGAAAGATTAAATCTGGATTTCAAAGGACCTTTACCAACAGTTTCCAGGAACCGCTTCCTCCTGACTGTAGTAGATGAGTTTTCGAGATTCCCCTTTGCAATTCCCTGTTCTGATATCTCGGCGTCTACCATTATAACTCACTTGCAAAACATCTTCTCAATTTTTGGAATGCCGGCTTATATACATTCTGATAGAGGTTCATCTTTTATGTCCCGTGAGTTAAAATCTTTTCTCACTCCACTTGGGATAGCGACTAGCAGGACGACTGCTTACAATCCGCAAGGAAACGGCCAAGTCGAAAGATACAATGGAATCGTATGGAAAACTATCCAGCTGGCACTAAAATCAAAAAACATGGCAATTGAACAGTGGGAAAATGTTTTACAACCTGCCTTACATTCGATTCGCTCCCTACTATGCACCTCCACAAATGCTACACCTCATGAACGAATGTTCTCCCACATTAGAAGATCCTACAATGGTTACTCCATACCTACTTGGCTTACCCATCCAGGTCCAGTGCTAATGAGGAACAACACACGAGCTAATAAGTATGAGCCTATTGTGCAGGAAGTAGAACTCATTGAAGCAAACCCAGACTATGCTTATGTTAGACTCCCAGACGGACGTGAAACCAGTGTCTCTATACGGCACTTAGCTCCAAGAGGGGAAACTCCTTTACCTATCAATGACGACGGAGACAGCTGTAGCAGCCATCTGCCTTCTTCTGATATTCTGAATTCTGAATTGTCTAACGCACATACAAAAACCCCACCGGTGAGTCTCAAAAATATGACAGAAGATGAAGCTCAAGACAGTGTACCACCATATCCTAGCAGTCCAGCCTCCTCATCAGAGAACTTCTGTAAGAATACTGGGGAGAGGTCCCAGGATCCTACTACACTTCGTCCCAGCAGACCGAAACGCCTGCCTTCCTATTTAGCCGACTATGTGATTGACTAACACTATGGGAGGGGTGAATGTGATATTATGTTCTTGTTTTGGCAACACTAACTTTAGGTACTTGAAGAATGGCAACACTACTATGTTTTGATGTTCCAACTACTAGCGTGCGATACTGCTTTGCCATTTTGTCATGCATCATTCTAGTTGATTAAAGCTTTCTTTAAGTCTAACTCGTTTTCTAATGATCATTTCTATTACAAATACATAGAAAAAAGTTTGTACTTTAACTAAATTTAAGAAAAACGATACTTAGAAAAAAGTTTGTACTTTAACAAAATTTAAGAAAAAACGATACTTAGAAAAAAGTTTG
This sequence comes from Amaurobius ferox, assembly GCA_951213105.1. Taxonomy (NCBI): domain Eukaryota; kingdom Metazoa; phylum Arthropoda; class Arachnida; order Araneae; family Amaurobiidae; genus Amaurobius; species Amaurobius ferox. The sequence continues at coordinate 98,556,482 of OX578138.1, forward strand.
TACTTTAACTAAATTTAAGAAAAAACGATACTTAGAAAAAAGTTTGTACTTTAACTAAATTTAGGAAAAAACAATACTTAGAAAAAAGTTTGTACTTTAAAGAAAAACGATACTTAGAAAAAAGTTTGTACTTTAACTAAATTTAGGAAAATACAATACTTAGAAAAAAGTTTGTACTTTAACTAAATTTAAGAAAAACGATACTTAGAAAAAAGTTTGTACTTTAACAAAATTTAAGAAAAAACAATACTTAGAAAAAAGTTTGTACTTTAACTAAATTTAGGAAAAAACAATACTTAGAAAAAAGTTTGTACTTTAAAGAAATTTAAAAGAAACGATACTTTACGTGGACAACAAAATCAAAACACAGTACCTGGTTTAATGAAATCCAAAACTTTTCAAAGAAAAACACGTGTAAATATCCAAATTGCACAAATAATTGTTTCCACACTGCGGTCATAAAAAAACTCTCATTATTTCTATGTAAATTTTCTGCTTCTACATTCTTTATCTAATAACATGTGCTATCTTTAATTTCTGTATGATATTTACGTTTTTAACACACTCAAACACGTTTTTACACACACACCAACAACAAAACAAAAATAAAATGGCCGCAGCCGACTATATCAGAAAGCTAAAAGGGGTGGGGTTGCCAGAATTTCCAGAAAAAGCAAAATGTTGCGCAAAGCAGGCGCGCCACATTTGGCCATTTGGCGCCAAAATTGGCTCGTGAAAAAAAGTTGAAAAATCCAAATTCTTTATATCCAATCTGTACCAAAGGTAAATATTAGGTACTAAAAATTAGAAACATACAAGATAATTAGAATATTTGTAACAATGCAGTAGCAAGCTGAGTATATGCTTATAATATATACTAAATTAACCCATATGTTTCTACTAACTGAAAGTTAGTATTATGAGCTGTTAGGATTACCTGCCTGGGGTTATTTCCTCTGTTATTTTTCTGACTGGACAGTTCAGTACTGTGTCTTCTTCTGACTGGGCAGTTCGGCCCTGTGTCTTCTGACTGGGTAGTTAACAGAAGCCCTTCTCTTATGCTATTTTCTCTTAGAAGCAAGTTTCCTATATTTGTAATATATATCGGATCTCTTTCATTTCAGTATTGAAATGCTGTAAGCCATTATAGTTGTTAATTGCTCATTTACTATATTTTTTCCGATTAATAATGTTACTCGAGAATACCTTGATCTTAGCAGTTTGTTGCCCTTTGCACACAGTAGCGTATTTGGATTTTGGGTCCGTAATCTGTTTAAGATTCTTTATATGCGATATATTGTCTCAGGATATGTATTGAGTGTTTCTTTTCTTCAAAATAAAAGTTCTGCAAACATTTCACGTTATTCTACAGAGATGCAAATAAAATGCCTGAGAGGCACTGTAAAACCACAGAACGATTGGATTGGATTGATTTCTCTTTGGCTTCCGGAAAAAAACTAATAGCACGACACGAGTGCGATATATTGTCTCAGGAAATGTATTGAGTGTTTCTTTTCTTCAAAATAAAAGTTCTGCAAACATTTCACGTTATTCTACAGAGATGCAAATAAAATGCCTGAGAGGCACTGTAAAACCACAGAACGATTGGATTGGATTGATTTCTCTTTGGCTTCCGGAAAAAAACTAATAGCACGACACGAGGCAGGCAGGTATGTTCTGAACACAGAATACTAATTAATCTGCCAAGCCAAGACGATTCGTTTCAGGGACCACATCGGATGGCATGTTCTGAAAACGTACCCGCTATACCGTCACCTCCAAAAGAAGGATACGTCCTACTTTCGGACTTTTTTTTTTTGTTTCGGAGGTGACGGCTATACCCCCTGCTGTGAGGCCGTTTCTTCGCTATTGGCTAAGTTAAATGACGTCATGGGCGGAGCCTAGTATACACTTTGAAGTTTGACAGTTTCACACAATATCTGTCGTCTTCGAGATTATACATGGGAAAAAAATGTTTGTTATTAAATCGGGAAGAAAATTATGATAGAAAGAAGTAGTGCAAAGATATAACGTTGTGTGACAATATTCGGAGATATATACACGTTCGTAAAACAACAAAAATGTCTTAAATTTAGGTAAGTAGTATATGATATATTTATTACAATTTTTGCGAGTAAAATGCTGACACTGGAAACGTTCTACCTTATACATCTGTAATAATCCGATTGAATGATTTTCTAACTTATTTTTTATAGTACCTAATTTTAGATAGAAGATCGCCAACCAAATATGAATATATCAAAACTTGTACTGCAATATTTCACCTGGCCTGTTTAAATAACTTAAGTGGTCAGATGTTTTTATTGTTGTATCAGTTAAATTAAAGGAAAAACTTTGATTTATTTCCTTCTAGGCTAATTAAATTTATGTAGAAGACAGCAATATATTTTTTAATCTGATTCATAGTTCCTTTGTTTATCACAGTAGTGTATTATAGTATAAGAGTGTAAAGATGTTATACAAATTAATGAAATTACTAATAAAATTAATATATATGTATATACCAAGTTGTAATTTAAATAGCATATATATGAAGTTTGATTTCAATTGTATGGGTGTTGATTTTAAGATTTTATAGATATTAAGTAACATTCTGAAGAAAGCAAACACTAATAGCCATTATCTAATGTTTATGAAATACTTTGAAGTTTGATCTGTACCCAGTAGTGAGTTGCCAAATTTTTAACAGCGAGTAAGCTATTATGCAAGATTATGGTTTCAAATGCTATCATTCTTCGCAGTTCACACTAACATAATATACATTTATTGTGCATTTAGAATTCATTTGGTGTTCAAGTTAAAATTATTTATATTTTAACGCTGTTGTTGTTTCTTATGACCTCCTGATTTCGATGGATATTTTAACTCTTAAACATATTTATTTCAAATTATGTTTAAAATAAATAAAATTGGCATCACATCTGATTTCAACCAGCAGAAACAACAAGCACACAACTATAATAGAAGGTCTTTATTTCACTTCTTTAAGATGTACAAAACTTAAAAAGGCCAGAGCGCTTTCGAGCGTAAATACGCTCGTCATCACTGCTCTGAATTTGGTTTCAGACCTGCTCACTCTAATGTTTCTGGGTGATAAGGATGACTTTAAAAGCTTTGCTGGGGTATATGTGGTTCCCCTGTTGTCCATCGATGGTAACTTTAAATTTTATATTGGCAGTACAAAATATACTATTGATATCCGTTTGGCAGAACATGCTAGGGATGTCAAAGGTGGTAAACTTTCTACGGCCCTTGCTCATTTTGTTGTTAAAGAAAATTTCCGGCCCCTTTTTTGAAAGAACTTTCCTTCTTATGCGTTGTAATAACCCTCATAATATTCTCCTTTTTAAGTCCCTCTTTATTTATGTTTACCGCGAGTCGATTTGTAATTTTGACCCCGTTCAGATTTTAAATTATGCTTGGCGACTCAGTCTCGACTCCACGCAATTCAAGTCTCTTCATAGTTATCTTTGACGTCATCCTCTCGGGGATTGGGCTTGACTGCCCCCATTTTTTAAAATTTTTTGAATTTGAAAATTCTGCAATAAAATTGTAAATTTTTACTGTTCTTTTCGTGATTTATGCTCGATTTTTTTAATCTGTTCAAAATGTTTTGTATTTTTGGATTCTCCTTAGATAAACGTAAGTTTATTGATAATTGTATTTATGCAAATTTGCCACCTTTTCTGGTCTATATATGAACGATCAGTCCTATTTCCATGCAGCCACTAATGGAGAGCGTGAACGCTCGAAAGCACTCTGGCCTTTTTAAGTTTTGTACGTCTTAAAGAAGTGAAATAAAGACCTTCTATTATAGTTGTGTGCTTGTTGTTTATGTTTAAAATTTAACAACCAATATTTAAACTTTGGAAATGTTTAATAACAATTACATGTGTATTATCCTACACTTTGAATTTTGAATATACAAAATTTTGATATTCACATTTAAAAGGCATGTATTGATACATCATTCAAATTTTTCAGAACATTTTGAATTTAACTCAACGTTAATTCAGTTAAAAACCTCTTTACACTTGCTATTCTGTATAACACATCTAAAATATAAAACCTGAAGTTTTATTTTTCAATCTCTTGAATAATTTCAGTTTGAAACATTTAGTCAAAATACTATTAATTTCTAAACCCAAAATTATTTATTTGAAACAAATATTAATTTCAATATCTTTATTACTTCAACAACTATAATTCGATTTAGATAATATATTACTATCTAATGTTAACGAAATACTTTAGTATCGGTTGGACGCAGTGATAATTAGTCAAACTTTTAACTGGTACATGTATTTTCAGCTTCATTATATCTCATTACATCAGGATAAATCAGATAACATCAGTATTAACTAGGTAAGTCATTTTGCATCTATTCATGCATCCTAAGACATCAAATCCATCTTCATATAAAAACAGATTGTACTGTTAAATAGAAAATGCATATTTTTAACTATAGTAAAGCACTATCACTACTCTAGGGACCAGTGAAGTAAAGCGTATACCTGTGAAAATATATAACTGAAATTAATGTCACTGGATAGGAATGTTTGACGAGCTATGTAGAAATGCATATAAATGATGTATGTACTGTATTTCAAATATTTGAAATTTAATATTCACTGATTAGAATGGGAAATTAGACTATATAAGATTTAACAAAATATTTGAAACATTTTTATGTAAATAAAATTAAAATTTGTTTTGATTTGACAACAAATTATGAATTTTATACAAATATTGAAATTTAATATAACTATCCATATTTCATTACCTGAAGATACATTCAATTGAGTACGTAGAAAATTAGTACTAACTTTTGGAATCATTTGTGAGATATCAGTGATTACACACGTACACATGCTTATCTCAAAAGCATTCAATTCGAAAATAAGAATATTTAAAACAAAAACATGTAAATTCATTGATAGTTCAAATATTTGATCCTATTACAATATTTTCCTTTAACGTTAGTATTATGTGCGTAACAGTAGCATAGCGTCCCCAGGCAATTCTTTTTTTGAGGAAGGGGAGGGGGGGGGGGGTGAATTGGTAACTAAACAGTTTCCTTCCCATTTCGCTAAATATCATTTCTCTGAACTTAAATGGGTTTCTAGGGAATATGATTTCCCTACTTGGTAATGCTATTGGTGTTTAGAGACAAAAAATATTTCTTAAATATATTTCTATAATTTTAAAGAATCAAGGGTACTTCCTTATTATAGTGGCCCCCGAGGATGAATCACCAAGCGTCCGAGATTTATGGCCAAAGTAGGTTGTAAAATCTCACCAAACATTTGCAGTCCTAAAGAAACAGCATGTGTTTATATTATTGTCATATTGCTTTTTCGTTAACGAAAACCTTGGCTCAATCGGATATGTGGGAGCCACTATAATAAGATAGTACTGAATCAAGCTATATATACAATTTCTTTCTAATAGTACAATGATTCTAGCTAAAATTAAATCTGCTTTTCAATTTCTTCGTCTACAGTTACAATTGCAATATATAGATATTAGTTTATTAAATGGGATATTTTTATTTACTTTTGAAATTTATTTTTACCTTTACTCTAAGGCAGGAATTTACTTTTATGCATCAAAATTCTATTATTTGTACTACTGATGGGAAAAAATCAGTACAAATAAGATAACCATATGCATTACTTAAAAAACATATTTTAGTTCATCCGGTGAACAATATCTTGAAAAATTATAAATATTTAATCAACTGAACATGATTGACTAGTACCTACTTAATCAAATTTAAAACATAATTTTTATTACATAGTGTTTATGTTAATCCATGTCTAACCAATTCGGATTTCTTATAGAAAGCTGAAGGTTAATTAGGTCCTTGTAAATTGATAATCATTCAATGAGTCATGAGTACAGTTAACCAAATTTAAAAGGTAGCTGCAAAGTTTACAGTTAGTACATTACAAGGGCAGATTCAGGCAGAAATAAAAAGGGATTTACAGGGATGTATCTAGAGAAATGTGAGTGGTGGTTGATTTTCCAGAACAATTATAATTGAGAATATAAAATTTCGAAACGAGCTTCACGTTAATTCGCACACACAAACAGTATTAGTATTATATACTTATATATTAACGAAAACATTTGATAAAATTGAATATAATGTTTTTTAAATGTAATTATAATATGTATATTTTTTTGGATGAGTGGTGGTCGGAAATTCTGAGTGTGTGGTGGAAACCCCGACCACTGTAGATACATCCCTGGATTTACTTCGACATGTTTCTTTTATTGAACATTCGTTTTTGTAGTATATCAGTAAATAGTTAAACTGATAAATTTTTTTTTATTAATCATAAAATGAAGCAAACTAGCCAGATAAAATGAATTTTATGTCATTTTGCGATTTATGACATTGCAATAAACTTTTATAAGTGAATCTATAGAATCACAAGAAATGACATATCTGAAAAAAAAAGGGGGGGGAGGGTAATTGCCACAATGACCCATACCTGGATCTACATTAAGTTTCTTGTTACCATTATAGATATCAGATATTCTATATGGACGAATGCATAATAAGCATGAAACCAGTCCAAGAATGCTCATGCTGGTATCTGTAATAGGAATATCACCCATATTTTTTAGAATGCCTCTTATAGATGGGCTTTGTGTTTATAAACTTTGCCTTTGCAACTTCATGTGACCTGAGCTAAATTGTATATGAATTTTGAGCCGGTCACGTGGAAGAACTGAAATTGTTAGTTCCCATAGAAGTTCTAAAAAATTGTGGTGCATGCTAACTTTCATGCTACCACTGCAAATTTTGATTATTTCATGATGACGAGCATATAATAAGTGAGAAACTAGTCCATAGATGCTAGTATCTGCAATAGGAGTGTCTTCTCCATTACATCCTATTCACAAATTGATATATTAGAATGTTGCAAAACTGTAAGAGCAAAACAGTTTTATCAAGCTATTTTCACAAAAAATATTATGACTGGAGAAACAAATATGAGCAAGATAAATAGCAGATATATTTTGAAGTTGAAATTGGGGCTGCAGCTAATATATTTCACATGACGTCTTTGATGAACAAGTATTTTAGCTATATTTCAGGCATTTAACTTGAATGTACTCGGAAAGCTGTATCTGTTTACTCATATTTGTTTCCATTCACCTATTACGTGTACATATATTACGTAGATGGTTATCATAGAGACAAAATATCAATTTAGAATGTTCCGATACTAAAATATGGAATTATATGAGGGTTTTGCTGTCTAAGAAAAGTTGAAACCACTTTATGTGAAATATCAGTTAGAACGAACTGCAGGCTAGGCACTATTAGTGCCTATTATATATTCTATTATACATTTATTTGTTACATATGAAGTAGTTAACATGAAATTTGAATTAATGTAAAAAAAAGCTATTCCTCTGAAAGTCAAATTCTTCAGGTAACACACTAAGTTAGAGTGCAAATCTCAACCAACTTGTTTATTTCTGGTGATATCAATTCAAATCCATAGCATCTATTCTATTGGTATATAACTTTTTAATACTTCTGTAAAGAAACCAGGCATAAAAAAATTAGGTGACAAATCAGATTCTTTAAGAAAGTATTACAAATTTATATTCTCAAAAGCAGTAGTTCAATTATTTTGATCTATTGGTATCTTTTATTCACATAGAAACAAGGAGCAAGCATTAAAGGAGAACTAGAGTCAGTATGTACATACCGATTGTCAAAATTTACAATGTTCAAGTATCAGTTGTTACATTGAAAATGTTTAAAGTAAATAAAAGTTTAATAAAGAATGCCAAGAAATTAACTTATATATTTAAAAGTATGCACTGGTTGTGACTGATGGACTTACCTGGTTAAAGATACTCCCCCCCCCCCCCTCCTCCCAACTACAGGAAAATATTTATTCGAATTTTTTTTTTAATTACATTAAATCAAGACACAAATCATATTGTAATTGTTAATGTGTGTAAAAATTTCCTCAAAATCCAGAAGAAGGTGTATTGAAGTACTTTAATTGTAAATCCATTGACGCAGTTCTATAAAAATATAGGTATGCCATTCTTTTGGTTTTGCCACTTTGGTTTCTTTCGGTTAGTGACAGTGGCATAGCATTACTCACACCTATTCAAATGGTAAAGTAACCAATATGCATATCTATTTGTTTGGAATTTAATGGGAACAGCAAACAACTGATATATATATAATTTTCGAAGCATATCAATTAATAAAAATTTTATAATTTTCGAAGCATATCAATTAATAAAAATTTTTAGCATAGAAAATTATTAGCACATCACTGGGTATATAGAGTGGGATGGATTACCCACCCTCTACACTAAATATTTTACCCAGGATTACATTGTAAGCCTGCATTTTTATTAATTTTAGATTAATTTTGAAAAAAAAATTCCACATTTTTTGTCCAAAATATTCCATTGTATGGCATTTTCTTTTAAATCAAACACATAGTTTTGTTTACAAACTTGCATAAATATTTGAAACAGACTTCAAAAAAGGTTATGGTAACCCACATTTAAACGGTTATATATTTTGTTTTGGATAGCTAACTTGTTTTTTTGTAGTTAAAACATTAATAAAATAAAACAAATTGCCTCAAGTGCTATAAGTCATCAATGAAAATAGGATTAAAAAAGTTGCGATACACGTACGGAATACAACATAAAATGGGCATAAGTTGCCTTTAATAAACATAATACATATAACACAAGCATTTTAAACTGTATGCTGTATATACTTTTTTTCCCGTAAATGAAGCATTGGCTATATCCCAAAGACCGGTACGGTCGTTTTTTTTTATCGCGCCCAAATCGGCGATAAGCGGAGTGCTATATTGTGGCGGAGTGCTATATTGTGAACTCTTTAACTCTTCATAATCATGGTAACCTTGCGAGTTGGTTACTATGGCAACTGTCTAAACTTGTGTTATTCTACGCTTACTTAATTCTTATGCTGGTTTTTTGTGTTTGTTGGATGTTTAGAATTAGCTGTCTAGTTGGAATTAATTCTATTATTATTTTATAAATCTGCTGATTTTTTAAAAGTAAATTATTTGGATAAATTGAAAGTTTTTCTCTATTTATTTAATTGCTCTGGTGCTGATCTAAGAGGTGACGTAATGTGAAGGAATACGTACAAGTATTGGTGAAGTTTCTTCGATTTGTTTTGTGTGTGCTAAATGGCTGCGAAGAGTGAAAGATATAGTATTGTTTTGTTTGATCGTTTGATAGATAGTGGTAAAATGAATGTGATTAAATGGTGTATGAATCAGGGGTTGATTGCAAGTGGGTACGAATGTCCTAAATGTAAATCGCCTATGCGATTGTGTGAAAGAAATGATAGTACGGAAGAGTGTGATGGTTATACGTGGGTTTGCCGTGTTTTTGGAGCGAATGCGCATTATGTGAAGAGGAGTATAAGGAATGGTACGTGGTTTGAGCATTCTAGATTGAGTTTGATTGAGATTTTGAAAATGACATGGCTGTGTGTGAAAAAGACTCCGCATGATTGGATGGTGGATGAGATGAATATGTCTAAAAACACAATAACGGATTGGAAGAGTTTTTGTAGGGAGGTATGTGTGGAAGTGATTGTGAGTGAAAGTAGAATGCTTAGTGGACCTAGTAAAATTGTTGAGATTGATGAGAGCATGTTTGGCAAAAGAAAGTATAATAGGGGCAAGCAAGTGAAAGGTAATTGGGTGTTTGGAGGAATTGAAAGGGGGTCTGTGAGTTGTTTTTTTGAAGTGGTTGAAAATAGAAGTAAGGATGTGTTGTTAAATGTTATAAAAAAGTATGTTGAACCGGGGACAACAATAATATCAGACTGCTGGAAGGCGTACGATTGCCTTTCAGATGAAGGGTTCGTACACCAGTCAGTAAATCATAGTCTGAACAGGCGCGCACACAAATACTATCGAAGGAACGTGGAGCTGGATTAAAAGACAGCAGCGTGGTAACCGGCGTTGCGTGGGATCGGATCAGTTTGATTCCTACCTGGCCGATTTCATGTGGCGTCGTTACCACAAAGGAAATTATCAAGAGCTTTTTAAATCGTTTTTAGAGGCCATAATCAAAGTTTATCCTCCTGACATGATAGATCCACCTCCTGAAGAGAAAAAGAAGAGGAAAGAAGCCTTAAAAAAAAGAGGAGGAAAGTAGAAGGTGAGAAGTGTTTTATCGAATTCCTAAGTATCGTTTTTTATCAAATTTTGGTACTTTGGGTTAACATGGTATCGGTTTTTAATTAAAGTTTATTTCTCGGTTAACGGGGCTACAGTCAGATTTGGCCACAATATGCAATAGATGTGTTGGCAACAGTTGGTCCGTAGCAATTCGAACATGGATCCACGACCGCTTCGCGGTCTTACCGTTTCCGCTAAAAACACACAGAATCCAGCCCCGCTGAATGTTGAAGTTCGCCCGTAGCAAAATCTGTGCAATAGGTGTTCTATGGTTCACAGAGCACAGGCTTACTTCCGCGCGGCGGACGTAACATAAAAATCACTGAATGAGTTATGGAACACCTGTTGCACAAACAGCTGTTGCTACGTGCGACCTCCGACAGCCAGCGGGACCGGATTCTGTGATGTTTTTTAGCGGGCGAGCGTAGCGAGGTTAGCTCGCGAAGCGGGCGTAGATCCATGCTCTAATTGTTACATCACACTATGAGCCACAGAACACCTGTTGCACAAACAGCTGTTGCTACGTGCGACCTCCGACAGCCAGCGGGACCGGATTCTGTGATGTTTTTTTAGCGGGCGAGCGTAGCGAGGTTAGCTCGCGAAGCGGGCGTAGATCCATGCTCTAATTGTTACATCACACTATGAGCCACAGAACACCTGTTGCACAAACAGCTGTTGCTACGTGCGACCTCCGACAGCCAGCGGGACCGGATTCTGTGATGTTTTTTTAGCGGGCGAGCGTAGCGAGGTTAGCTCGCGAAGCGGGCGTAGATCCATGCTCTAATTGCTACATCACTCTATGAGCCACAGATCACCTGTTGCACAAACAGCTGTTGCTACGTGCGACCTCCGACAGCCAGCGGGACCGGATTCTGTGATGTTTTTTTAGCGGGCGAGCGTAGCGAGGTTAGCTCGCGAAGCGGGCGTAGATCCATGCTCTAATTGCTACATGACTCTATGAGCCACAGAACATCTGTTGCTACGTGCAACCTCCGACATATAGTACATTGAATTGCGATATATACATATGTATATATATATTCAAATACACGACACATACATTACTTTAGAAACTTACATTCGTTTAACCTCTAATTTTTGCAGGATATATCTAAATTTATCTTCTTTGATGGATATTTTTAATTAATCGGAAAATAAAATATTAAGGCACGGCAATATTAACTTTCATTAAACTATATACACGAATTTTTTGCGAAAATTCTTTATATATCTTTTCCCTCACTCGCATATACATTGCAGAATTTTCTAATAAATATATACATCTTTAGAACGCTACTTAGTGACTACAGTAAAAATAAGTAGTAGTGTATAATCACTTAAAACGCACTTTAGCAAATGAAATCTTTAAATATATATTGTTATTAATGTATTCTAAATAACGAATATTCATCACAAAGATAAATTCGATGTTTAATGGGTTTAATTTCAATTTTTATTTGACATCATCGTCAGTTTACCATTATGCTCTATGGTAAAAATAATGCTCCTTTGCACTTACGTTTCTGCGCATTCTACTACGCAGGTTGTTTATTTACATTCGTGCTCATCGAGCGCCGTAAGAGAATTGGAGCCAAAGAAGTCGCCAAAGTAGAGACCGTACCGGTCTTTGGGATAATGCCGAAGCATTTTCATCATAGATCAAGTAGTAATAATAATAATATATTTTATTTAATTCTTTAGTTTAAAATCATATCAAAAGCAAATAAATATGTGTGTATGAAGTAAAATACTTGACGAGATGTATATAAGGAAAATGTAAACACGTATAATCTCGAAGATACTAGGCTCCGCCCATGACGTCATTTAACTTAGCCAATAGTGAAGAGTCGGCCTCACAGCAGGGGGTTTAGCGGGTACGTTTTCGGAACATGCCATCGGATGTATAGCAATGTTCACTTGATGTTGAGTGTAACATATAATAGCAATATGCGCTGTGGCGCTCTATTCCATTGAGGGCGCTGTTCTGGCAGTTGCTGGATGATGAAATGTGATCGAACTTTGTCTTGGAAGGCTTCGACCTGCAAGTGGGTGCTAAGGAGGAAGGGGGAGGGGCCAATGCCCCGAAAAGTTATACGGGTTATACGTCTGTTCTACATCCCGCAAACAGGATCTATTAGAGTTAACCTTAGCATTTGAGTGAATGGGCCGAGATTTGCTCGATAATTCCCGAGACTTTGAGATCGTGATGAATCACTTCGTCTTGGACATACCTAGGTGCCCTAATGATGCAACGTAAAACCTTATTTTGAAACACTTGCAGTTTCCTAATGTGGATGTTTGCCGCCGACCCCCAAATCGGGCTGGCGTACAAAAATCCCGGTGCAATGATCTGTTTGTAAATAATAAGCTTATTGTTAAGGGAAAGGTGGGATTTACTACCGAGAATGGGAAGAAGGGCACGAAAAGTATTATTGGCTGAGGCTACTTTGGAATCAATGTGATTTCCGTAAGTCATATGGGCGTCCAATGTGACGCCCAAATACTTAGCGGAGAAACAAAAAGGGATAGTCTGATTAAAAATATTCAATACGAAATTATGATTAAGTTCTCGGTAGTTAGGCTTGAAAATAACTACTGCACTCTTGGTAGTATTAATTTGGATTCTCCAATGAACGAGCCAGTGCTCAAAGCTATGATTGATGTAACTTTGTAAAGTGTTAATAGCGTTCTTAGGTGAACTACTACGTGCAATTAACGCTGTGTCATCTGCAAAGATGGCCAGCTTGACTTGTGGTATGCTTGGAATGTCGTTGATGAAGATGTTGAATAGAAGTGGACTAAGGTTTCCTCCTTGAGGAACACCGGCCTTGATTGCTCTAATAGTAGAGAGAGATTTATCAACTCCTAATTAATCTGTGGTGTGAACACAGAAATATATATTTATTAATCTGTGGTTCTGAAAACGTACCCGCTACGGTTAGAAATTCTTTGCCCGCTACACGATTCTTCGCTATTGGTAAGGCTCCTATATATACTATATAGGAGCCTTAGCTATAGGTCTATATAGGAGCCTTACCTATTGGCTAAGTTAAATGACATCATGGGCAGAGCCATAGACTAATATTATAGAGACCTGCCTTTCTGGATAGTTTCGTTTTCGCGGCGGCCATTAGAGATAAACACACACCACGTTGCGTTTGTCGCTTATTAGAGCACCTAGCCTCAGTGGGCTGAATCTCTAGGAGGATATGGCATGATACACTCAACATCGGTACGCAATGTGGCTGGATTTGTCGGAATCCCCAGTCGATAAGACTTTAATCTCCAGTGTGATAATGTTGTCTCACAGTCATGACATTAGATGAGCAGAATCAGGTATCAAAAATGGGTGAGCAAACACTTAGGTGCTGCCATCTATGCTTGAGAGGTGGCATAAAAGGGTGCAGAGATTGAAAATTTACCAGATAAAAGAGAATTTTAAGAAGTTTCAACACTCTCTCTAAGAAGTTAAGATTTACAAATTAATAAATAGGATATGGAAGGATCAGAGAATTACAAAGCTCAGGGGGGATCGAAAAGAATGGCTCGAGGCCGCTTCCGATGCCTTCGGGGGTCATAATCAGTTAGGTTGAAGAGGGTTTCATTCGGAATGGAAGGAATATTTGCAAAGAATTTTGATGAAAGTTTACGGATATTGGAATTGATGGTGACGATATTGAAGTCTTTCCGAATTATGTCGTTTCTCAGAAACCTAGGCGCTCTTCTGATGGTTCTGAGAACCTTGTTTTGTTCAATTTGTACTTTGTTCATATTGGTCTTGCTGGCAAAACCCCAAATTGGGCAGGCATAGAGGAGGATAGGGAGGATGATGGACTTGTAGAGGAGGATTTTATTTTTGAGGTCGAGGTGGCTGGAATAAAGAAGGTGATTAAGGGAACCGGCGAGAGTTTTAGATTTTTTGTGATATGGTTAATATGGTCTTTCCACGTTAGGCGACTGTCAAGATGCACTCCAAGATACTTGGCAGTGCGCTGGAAGCAAACTGGCTGATCACTGATGGTGATGGGGGGGGGGAATCTTTTCCAGGAGAAGAGGATGGCTTGTGATTTGTTAGCATTTATTTTGATTTTCCATTTTTTATAAAAGGTTTCGAGAAGGGAGATATGATTTTAGAGGTGGGTATAAAGATAGTTTACATTGTGATGTGCAGCGATGATACATGTTGTTGTTGTTGAGACCCAGACCGTCCGACCTACCAGAGAGGTGTAAGGTAACTGTTTGGACGGCCGGGATGTGCCACCCAATTTAGACCGGAACCCAGTGGGGGAGGCATCCACAGGGACCGGACCCTCCTTCCCCTACCACCAACCTCTCGGAAGGACTTACGGACCCACATGTTTAACGTGATCGTACTCCGCGTGAACACGGCGGCAGTTTTGGCAGCGGCTGGAATCGAACTCGGGCCTACCGGTGCAACTCCAGCGCGCTAACCAATGGGCTACCGCGCCTTAGCGATGATACATGTATCATCATCCGCGTACAAGCAAAGGGAGGAGTGGGGCGCACGGGGGGTGTCATTTATGAAAATATTAAAGAGGAGGGGGTGCAAGGATAGAGCCTTGGGGGACACCAGCTTTAATGGGTTTCTTTGAAGAGAGGGTATTGAGAACTCGAACGTGGAAGTTTCTGTTTAGAAGATAAGAATTTATAATTTGGATAAGGGGGTGGGACGTTGATTTGAATAAGCTTAAAAATTAGGCCGGTATGCCACGTTCGATCGAAGGCCTTCTCCACGTCAAGCATGAGGGCGCCAGCTGATTGCTTGTTGTGAAAAGCGTCAGAGACGAATTCCACAACACGCAACAGCTGGTGGGACGTAGAGTGGGAGGGACGGAAGCCGAATTGTTCCGGGATGATAATTTGGTTGGAATCAATAAATTTAAAAAGATGGTTATGGATGATGCGTTCAGCCAGTTTGCTGAGGGAGGAAAGAAGGAAGATGGGGCGGTAGGAGGAGGGGATGGCGGGGTCGCCGCCCTGTTTAAGGATGGGAATGATGATTGCAGATTTTCACGGGTTTGGGAAGTGACGAAGAGTAAGGATGGCATTTACAACGTGGACAAGGTAAAAAAGTATGTTTAGAGAGATGAATTTTAGTGCTTTGTTTGTTACTCTATCCAGGCCGGGTTTTTTTTGAGGTTACGGATGTGGTCGTAAAGTTCAGAGGGGGTGGTGGGGGTGACAGGTTCAGGATGGGTGGAGTTAAGAAAATTTGAAACGGTTTGATTGACATGGGCCTGAAAGGGGGTGTTATTACTGGAGTTATTGGGCTTGAATTGATTTTTGTAATTATCAGCAAGGGCGTCCGCTTTTTGCAGGTTGGTGTATACCATACCAGAGGAGGAGTGCATGGGGGGAGCTGTGCAAAGGAACTTCTGACCCGTCGCACTTCCTTCCAGAGTGATTTGTGATCCGGGGATAGGGATTCTATGAAGGACTTCCAGTTATTTTGCCTGAATTTGCTGATGTCAAGTCTAAGTTTTCGATTAAGGGAATTTAGGGTGGTTTTAAATTGGGGGTTTCTAGTAACCTGCCAGAGTTTACGGATGAAATTTCTGCGTTTAATTTGCTTTTTAATAAGGTGAGGGAGAGAATTATAACTGGGGGAAGGGCGGGTAGTGGTGGAATCAGAAAGGGCACGTTGAATTTCAAGAGTAACGTCTGTTACAGCTCTGTCAAGGTCGGCCGGGGTGCTAATTTTGGGGTTGAGGAGGGGGGAGTTTTTGAGTGATTTTATAAAGTTTTTCCAATTAGTGGAGGTGGGAAGGTTGGAGATGGGGAGGAGGGTATTTAAATTAAGAGTTAAGAGGACAGGGAGATGATCGGAGCTAAGCTCATCAGGAGTTTCAGTAGTGTAGGGGTAATGGATGTTTTAAGGAGGGCAAAGTCAATGGTAGACGGGGTGGCAGAGAAAGAATAGTGGGTGGGGCCAGAGGGCACAGCTATGTGGATATCTTTTGCAGTGATAAAATTTTGAATTTGGATTCCGTAAGGGTTTCTTCGACGACATTTCCAGTTGGGGTGATGGGCATTAAAATCGCCGGCAATGATGATTCTATGGTGAGAATTAAAGATTTTATTAAGGTCAGGGGTGAGGTCAATCGAACGGCGAGGGCGGATATATACGGAACCAATAGCAATGGGAGGTCGGTTGGGGAGGGTGACATTAATAAGTTTATTTTCAATGTGGTTTGTGGTGATATTGGAGAGCTCATAATGGGGAAAATTATTTTTGACATAAATCGATACGCCTCCGTAGGAGGAGGGGGTATTTGAATTTTGGAGCCTGAGAGCAGAGTATTTTTTGTAGTTAGGAATATTAAGGGGGGGGGGGTGGCGGCCAGGTTTGATTTCCTGAATTAAAATGATTTCGACAGAGTTGGAGTTAATGAAGTCGCGCCATTCGGCAATTTTGCCAGCAAGACCGTTGGCATTCCAGAAAAGAATCTGGAGGGATTCGTTGGGATTACTCGTGATGGTTGTTGATGGGTTCTGAGCAGAAGACCTCCTCGAAGGCTGAGATGATAGAGAACAGCTTGTTTAATGGGTTTGTAGCTTCTTTAAGGCTGATCTGAACTTGAAAAATGAATTTTTTGATTTTGTGAAAGTCGATATTAAAACTACTAAAAATGGTTTTGATCTCATTAAATAAGCTGAGTATGTCAGAGAAGTGAGAGGAAGTGCTTGGCTTTTCTTTGGGATTTGATTTCTGAGTTTGGTCTGAAGCAGGAGCGGGGGTTATATATGAATGTATGGCAAGGTTTGCAAGGGGTGGATTATTTGGGTCGGTTAAGGGCGGCTTGGTACTGATTTTTGGGGCTGCGACAATGGGCCTGGAGTTTTGGGGAGCAAATTTAGCGTCAGTGGAAACCGGGCTTAACAGTTTTTATTTTGAAGTCTCCTAATTACCGAGTTTCTTAAGTATCTAAGGGCTTTCCTTATAATCCTTAGGGTTTTGCTTTGTTTTGTCTCTAGTAAGTCTATAGTAGTTTTACAGGCATATCCCCCATACGGGTGCTGCATACAGCATTCCCGGGCGGATGACCGATTTATAAATCAGGAGTTTATTTTGATAACTTAGATTCCCGTTTCCTATCATTGGGTATAAGGCTCCTGTGGCCATATACGCTTTTTTGGTTAAGATCGTTACGTGCTGTTTCCAGGTTAGGTGGGAATCTATCGTTACACCTAGGTATTTAGTAGATTTTTCCGCTTTTAGGGCATGGTTGTTTATGTACAGAGGCGGCGGAGGTTTACGTTTTCTAGAGAAATAAATCCAATGACATTTATTGGGGTTTAATTTTATTCGCCATTTTTCCAGCCATGTTTGGAGTATGTCTAAGTGTTGTTGTAGCTGTCTGTGCATTACTGAGACGTAAGGGTGTTTTGCAAGTATCGCACTGTCGTCTGCATAGAGTGCCAGCTCCGTGTCTGGGGTTCTGGGAATGTCATTTAGATATATGTTAAAGAGTGTCGGGCCCAGGATGGATCCTTGCGGAACACTACTTTTAATGAGCTTGGGTGTAGACAAGTTATCTTTTACTCTAACTTGGAAGTGTCTGTTATTTAGGTTATGAGATTAAAAGTTTGACAAGTGCGTCAGGGACTTTTAGAGTGATCAATTTGTATGCTAATCAACAGTGCCACACTTTATCAAATGCTTTTTGTATATCAAGAAAAATCGCAGCTGTGGGTGTCTTACTATTAAGTCCAGAAGATATGTACTGTACCACTCTCAGCAATTGATGAGTGGTGGAGTGTTTTGGCCGAAATCCAAACTGCTCCGGAATGATAATATCATTCTCACTAAGGTGCGTGTTCAGTCTATTAAGAATTATTTTCTCAGTAATTTTACTAAGTGTCGGTAGTAAGCTGATTGGTCTGTAGTTGGCTGGAATTGTGGCATCCTCACCAGGCTTATGGATCGCTATAATTATCGCTTCCTTCCATTCTTTGGGGAAATAATTAGTTTTAGTATTTTGTTTATTAGGGTGGTCAAGTAAAATATTATATTTAGGGGTAGGTTTTTCACCGCGATATTCCTGATTTTGTCGTGCCCTGGGCTTTTACGGTTTTTGATGATATCAATTATCTCTTGCGGGGTGGCTGGGTTAATCTCAGCCGTGACCGGGAAGTTCCTGAAGTTGTTTAGAGTTTGCCTAACCATTCTTAGGGTGTCCTGACACATTAGATCGTGGTTTGGTTCACATTTCTTTTCGTAATGCCTAGCAAGCGCCTCTGCTTTTTCGTCGTCTGAGTACGCGATTTTAACGCCATCTATTAGTGGCGGGAGTTTAATTTGACGTTTTCTGAGTCTTTTAGCGAATTGCCAGAGCGATACGTCTTCCGGGCTAAGGGATTCAATTAACTCTTTATACTGTTGCTGCTTTTCTGCGACAATTTTATCCCTGACTTTCCAGGGATGTCTGTGCGTGAGTATAATGTATATATGGATGTGTATAGGAGTCTAAAGAGACAACATTTCTAGAACGAATGGAGTGAAGTGAACAAAAATGAACACTCTGAAGGTGGCAAGTTTTCAAACTTCTTTTAAATCATAAAAAGAAAACGGCATTCAAAAATATTAAATAAACAATCATATTATATGTAAGTTTACGGGAATAACATCTATGTTTGGGGTTTCTGTCTGGGAGAAACGAAGCGTTACGAAAAATGTAAACCTTTTGGGCGCTTATAATAATAATTTCATTATTTTAATATTCAGAACTTTTTTTTTAGAAAGCAAAAAAGTGTCTGTCCGAGCGAGTGTTTTTATTATTCTTGTTTTCATTTTAAATATAAAATAAAGATATAAATAGTAAACGACAAAAATACGTACTAGGAAATTTAGTATCAAAATCTATATTTATTATTAAGAAAAGCTTTTAAGCTTTTATAATTCTCGAGTAATCGTCTTGCCAAATTGAAGAAGATTCAAATTTTTCCATTTTTCAACTTAGTAACATCTCAAAAACTAAAAGAACTAACTTTGAACAATAAGCATGAATTTGTAGATCTGTGAAAGCCCTACAAGTGTATATAATTGGATTTTGGATCAACCTCTATTTTTCTTTGGGGAGGGGGGGGGGGTAAACATTGAAACATAAAAATTAGTTTTTTTCCTTGTTTCATACTTTCACTCGAAATTTCTTTGAAAGTATAAAAGATCGATAGAATTATTAAGTGATAAAAATATGTATGAGGAAATTTAGTTTCTAAATTTATATGTATATTTAAAAAAGCTTTTATGGTTTTCGAGTAATCATCTTGTCAAGTGGACGAAGTTTGAAAATTTGAAGTATTTCAAGTTTGGAATGCTTATATCTTTAAAAGTGATAACTATAAACAATTAGTATGAATTTAATGCTCTTGGTTTTTGAAGTATAATATTTAAAATTTCGATATTTTAACATATCGAAATTATAACCACTATACTTCATAAACCAAGTTTTCCAATGGGTGGGAAAGCTGTAATGTTTGAATTGCCACTATTGCTGCAAATCAGTCTGGTTACTTACTCTTTTGCGAAATATTGGTGCACAAGCACGAGATATTTTGCTTTGTTTAAAAAGAATTAGGAAGTCAAATGAATATGGGGATTCTAAAGATGTTTAATGATTGGTGAGGGTTGAACAGAATCGATAGAAGTATATACGTATTCAAGTACATATTTATGTGCTGCCAGACAAGTTTATAGATTAACTATAATGTAAAATTTTGTCAGTAAGTTTAATTTTTATACTGCAAATCAAGTTAGTATTAAAGTGGAGTCTATGGGCGGAGTTTTCAGATGAAATCAGGGTGAAAATTAAAAGCGCTAGCTAGTTATAAATAGTTGATTTGTATTGCTAGTAATTTGTATTGCTTTGAAAGCCCATAAACGAAACAAATGTGTCTGAAATAATCGAATAAACTTATTGAACTTTACTGGAGTTTTATCTTACAAAATATTATTCACGCAAAACAATTTCGGCTCCATCTGACTGGAGTCACCGCCGATTATATTTTTGTGATTTATCAGGAGTCAAAAGTAACTTACTCATTATGTAGTGTCATGAAAGTTGCCCTCATCAATTTTTTAATAAAATGTGAATTTTTAATTGAATAAATCTTATGAATTATTTGTACATCTTAGCAGTAAAATATCGCAAATCAAAGAAATGATCTTATGCATAAATTAGGAAAGAGGAGAGATGAAGGAAAAGCATTTCAATCCCTACGAAGCTAAGATATAATATAATAGGACAATTCAGAATTTTGCCGGTTATTATCAGCAATTTATTTAAATAGCTAATCTTTAATATTAAATTAAAAATGCAAAAATATTTAAATTTATTGGTTTTTGATTTCGCAGATAAAAATCTGGGATTTTATTTCGAAGCAGTTTGTGACTGTCTATTGTAGTTCCTCTAAAGTCTAATTAAAATACGGAAGGGACATAGAATATAACCACTATACTTCGAAAATTAAGTTTTCTAATGCGTGGGAAAGCTGTAATATTTGAAATGCCACGATTGTTGCAGATCAGTCTGGTTACTTATTCTTTTGCGAAATATTGGTGCACAAGCACGAGATATTTTGTTTTGTTTAAAAAAAAAATAGGAAGTTAAATGAACATGGGGATTCTAAAGTTGTTTAATGATTGGTGAGGTATGAACAGAATAGGTGGAAATATGCATACGGAAATATACGTGGAAATATACATAATAATGGAATACTTTCCAAATTACAACAAAATTTTACACTTTGACTAATTTAGTATTTGTTTTATTGTATCACTGGAACGAATTACCTAGTGTTGACCGGGACGTAAATAAACCCCCGTTACATAATACATTTACAAATAACACTACTCAATTTTCTTCAAATCCTAAACTGACGCCAAATTACCAGTACGCTATCCGCAAAGAGCAAAGAAAATAAACGCTCTCCGTAATGCAAAATATAAATGAATGAAAGATTAATAACTTCTAGGAGATGAACGTGGCATTAGATAGTTACGGTAGCTGTTAAATCGTATGATTAGCTGTTAGATCATATCGATGGCTGGGGGTTCTGTAACTGCTAAATCGAGAATAAAGCTGCTAGGTCATATCGGTAGCTGAAGATTATCTGATTTTGGAATTTAAAAATTCGTTAAAAATCGAATGTAAATTTTGGTAAAAGGCTTTCGAGATTCATTAGTTCAGGTATAGATGCAACTGTGTCTGCGTGAAAAAAATTCAATGAGGTAGATATCGGTCGGCATTGTAGACAAACAAACAGATGGGTTCTTCTTTTTATTATTATAGATTCACTGGGAGGTGAAGACGATTGATATGTAATCTTTAAAATGTCCCTGAGCTTGTGACAAGTGAATGAAAATATATAAAAAAATGTTCGAAGATACAAAACCTAATCCAAAAGCAGGAAAAATATATAGAATAGGAAAGGGGATAACAATTAAGAAAGAAAAGTGGAGAGGGTAAAAATTAAAAACATTCTAATTTTCTGCCGAAAGATAAAGTGCATAACAAAACTAAGAGAGGGGGGGGAAAATCATATTTGCAATCATTAGAGAACAAGGTGGTAAAAAACGCAATATTTGTTTTCGTAATTTTGAAAAAAATAATAAACGAAAACATCTGAAAAGAATTTAGAGATACATGGGCCCAACAGAAACACAGGGAAATATCCAAATGCTTCCAAATTCTTAAAAAAAAAGGACGGGGTGGGGAATGGGGGGTTAGAAATTAAAAAATATGAACTTTCGAGTGGGGTAATAAAAATAGGGTGTATTAAGAATAAAAAAAAAAAGAAATCCATTCGTTGGAAAAGAGGACCGTCAATGTTTCGTTTTTTCTCGGTTTTGAAAAAAAAAATGGACAAAAAAATACCACATATCATACAATACAACTTTATATAAAAATAATAATGAATCGAATGTTGACTGGAACATGGGGATATTAAATGAATTGTTTGAGTAGAAATAAAAAAAAATCACAATATCAAAATGTATATTACAAATTTTAAGATCGCTTAATTAACATTTCACTTAAAAGTGTATTAAATTATAATTATAACTAAAAGTGTAATTATGCAAAAATAAAATAGTATTTACAGATTATTGAACGTATATCTAGACAGAAATTTGTGTGCATGAGCAAAAGAATATGTATAATTCCCAGATTGAGTCTATAGAATAAATTTATTAATTTATAAAACAGCTCTAACAATTTATAAACCACTTTTGCACTTTCATACAAATATTCATAAAGGAAGATTTTACTTCGTAAAAATATTTTGTAGCATTTTTTTTTTTTCGTTTTGCAGTGAAACTGGAAAAATTACAAAATTAAGATCATTTTACACCATTACTTAATTATTTACCTCTGAAATTCTTTATAGAACAGCCACGAGACATATTATTTTAGATAAAAACATGAAAAAATTATTCTTTTATCAGTATTATTCTGTGGCTAATGCCATAGACTAAATTCAGTACCAAATTAATTTTATTTGTTGAAACACATTAAAAATCGACAAAAAATGTAGTTAATTAAGAAATTTTGCAAAAATATTTTAAATAATTGAAAGAAAAAGTTACCCGAATAATTAGAACTTAAAAGACAGCCACATTTGTCGATGGATTTGTGAATCTCGCACAGCAACATAACACAACACATTGCTGCTTTGAACACAAAGAAGTAGCTTTTTACTTCAAGTCACTATGTTTGTTATCTGCATGGCCTCCAGCTAGTCTCAATGCCTAAATGAGCTAAAACGGTAGACAACCAAAAGAATGACCATCTGGACTAATCTCCTCCCTCCCGTCCTTTTAGAAGTGGGATCATAGAGACCGCATCCACGTGTTTGCACGACGCGTTAGAGACAGAGGCCGCTCCACTCGCGCAAAGTACTCTGGGATCGTTTGGCGAATGCGGCGAGATTTAAGGTATAACAAAATTGGCGCACTATCGCCTATGTGGCGTGTAAAGTTTTATTGTAAGATCGCAGATATGCACCGTCGGTCAGTTCATTCGAAGCTTCGAAGGTGGGGGAATGTAGAATGGGTGCATTTTCGCCTTGGCCATTCCTTTCACAGTTCTGCAGTTTCAGTTGGCTGTCTGATAAGATTATAATGCGCTATCTGATAAGATTGTAATCGTTTTTAAGAAAAATATCTGAATATCGGCCCTGTCCAGACACAAATGCTATGTATTCAAATGTTTTAAAAGTCCGAATTTGTGAATTTTATGTACAAAAATTAAGATAAAAGTTAACTTATTTTTAAACATTATCTTTACATAACTGAAATCAACCTACGCTATCTGATAAGATTGTAATCACTTTTAAGAAAAATATTTTAAAATTTTGTCAAATATTTTATTTGATGACGTTGTAATTTAGAGATTGACTGCGAAATATAGCACTGTAATACATAATATAAAATATTCGCTGAACCTGCTTAAATAATCTGCAATTAAAAGATACTTCGTAATATAATTAGATCATAAACAATTTGCTAAAAATATTAACCGGTAGCCTGTGGTAGCGGTCTACACGGGCTCGTGTATGACGAACAGACAAAAACCGAACCCAACCAGTGGGCATAGTCGGGCCAGACTTGTTGTGCTTAGATTGAAAAAAAGTCTGGTCGGGCAGAACATATTTAATTTTGCAAACCATTTAAATGAATTTCAATAGAGTACATGAAATTATTGTGTTGATTTCAGTTATGTAAAGATAATGTTTAAAAATAAGCTAACTTTAATCTTAATTTTTGCACATAAAATTCACAAATTCGGGCTTTTAAAACATTTGAATGCAAAGCATTTCGGTCTGGACCGGGCCGATATTCAATGCCCTTCAGGCAGCGCCGAGCTCGGGTTCTACATCTGTAAATTTCTTCGGATGAAAGTCTGAAATTTTGGCCTCTAGCTAGCGGTTACCCGGCCTAGGGGGCTGAGAATTAGGTTAAAAAAATCCATTTGATATATTTTTAAAAATATATGTCCATTTACTGAATATTTAAACGATAATATCAAGAACGATTTCTTCCTATAGCAAACATTCGATACATACAAAAAACCTTCAGATATAATGATAAAATTATTATTATATAATGAAGCAATATAAAGTGATATAGTAATATACCGCCTGAAGTAATACAGTACAGTAAATAAAACAAATTTATTTCCACATTTATATACAAGTTATACATATATAAAGCATTATGATTTACTAAGTGCATTTAATTTATTGTAAACATCATAATTTATTAAGTGCATTTAATTTATTGTAAACATCATAATTTACTATGTGCAGTTAATTAATTGCAAGAATAATTTAGTGATATTCATTTTGTGTCAGTTTATTTTAATTTTCTAAGTGTTACATTTCACTCTTATTTACATAAAAGTACCTATTTTTAATTTAGTAATTTCAAACAAAAATAGCTTTAAAATTCATGTTTTTTTAATTAGATATTAATGTTATACTTTAAGTGTGAGCAAATTTTGATTCCAGTTGTGAAATCAGTCACTTTTTTAATAATTTATGTGTGTTTTGTCTGTTTGTGAGTCTATTGACACGATATCTCTCGAACAAATTAGGAGCACTGAAGAAAACTTGGCACGATTATTTTCATCAAAAGCACCAGAAGTCTATTTATTTTCAGAATGATCAAATTAAAAGAAAGCATTCAATTTGCCATCATTTTCAGAATATTAACATCCACCGTTCTCAAGATATTGCATATTTTTGATCTAAATTGGAAACGTTAATAAAATATAAATATGTTCACTATTAGTAAATGTTTAATCGCTTTGTAAGTACAGTACTTGTAACTAAAATTAAATGGATCCATTTAGGACTTGATGCAACATGTTATCCTTACATATGATATTTGACTATGTTGTCGCTTTGTATTTGACGGCATTTTTTCGATATTGTATTGCTACATATCTTCCACTTCATGCTTTCTTCATTTTTATGATGTAAAGTAATTCGAGCTTTACGTTGCTAACATGGTGTAGCTGATAGCATGCATTAAAGCAGTAGTGTAACAAGAACGTACAGAATCTTCAAATAAAAAAATAAAACATAATTTAATGATAAATTGGTGACATAATTCAATGGTATGACGTCATGCTATGCACCGAAATAAGGATTAACGCAAGGGCTCTGCAATTGTTAATTCTCCGACATTCTTTGCATTTACTATCTGATGTTACAACCTGCAACTCACTATTATTCTGCATGTTTTTATTTTGAATTTTAAAGGGATAAAATATCTATAGCAGTGAAGAGAGTTTGTTGAATTCTCCCTCTATTAATTTTAAAATATAATAATTACTTATAAAAACAATAATTACTGATTATTTAAGTAATATGTATATGAAAGAATAACGAACGAATAAATAAGTCAATGAAGGAATAAACAGCGTTCTTTATAAAATCATAGCTCAGCGACTTGCAGTCTTCTGCTTTCTGTGCATCATTGCAAAGCAGTGATACCATATTGCAGCGGTACTTGTAGGGACACTGCTGTGGGACTGGTAGGGAAATACTTCAGGAATTTCTTGTTTGAGAAGTAAAAAATATAGGAAATACAAAAATTCTGTAGTTTGCAAAACAATGATTGATTGTGCTAATCTATAAATTACAATTGGTCTAATCTAATTGTATGTTGTGTTTGTTAAAACAATTAAAATGTTTTGAAATCTCTAAAACTAACTACTATTCAAGATTGTCAAAGGATGAACATAAATATCTAGCTATATATATTGAAAAATATATATGTTGAAAATATTAGAAAGAAGGGAAATAATTTTAAACCAAATATTTACATCGATTAAATGCTGAATATTCATGGTATGAGCAATTACAAAAAAAAATGTGCAGTTTCCTAATTTTTTTTTAAATCATTTCACACCTGAAATACTTTTACTCTTATTCAATAAAATATTTTTAATGATATTTTGAAATTCAAACTTTTAGGGAAGATAAAATATCTACGCAGTTTGTAACCGAATAAGGTGACAGATTCCATCCCCAATATCACCTGTTGTCAAGAGAGCCCCCCCCCCTCCCCCCCCCCCACACACATACACACACCTCCTTTTTTTTACGTGCAGTAGCGCACGACTTTTTATAAAATTAATTCTAGTTTATCTGTTGGGGTTTATCCGTTATATATCATAATAATTAAATTTGTTTATTCTAATGGCCGTAATTATGTTATTAAAATTGAAGAGTTTGGGTTAAAAGAACTTTCTTGTAAATTAAGCCCTTTTATTTACTGAAAAGTGCACAATACGTTTTGTGTGGACGACCCAGGCTACTCATATCTAGGCCACCCCAGGGAATGAGCAGGATGAGTGGCCGAATACATTTTGTGTGGATGAATTATTTATTTATGACCAAAAAGAAAAAAAACAGCAACATAAACATTATATATTTGATATTTTATCATTCTAATATTTTATGTTTTATGCAACCCTATTCGGCTTTATATATTCTATATTAAGGTAATATTTTTCGATTAAAATATTTTTGCTGCCATTGAAAATAATGTCAACAATATTTATGCATTACATTTTATTACAATTACATATTTTATTAAGTATTAATATGTGTTCATTTAAAATAAAAATTCGTAATTAATTTTACGTATGCTGCCCCTAAGTATTAGTCCCATTCAAGGACCGCCATTTGCATAATCTTGCATTTGAGCTTAGATTCCATGGCCAAATTATCTAAGGAAGGACGCAATCCCCCTCCCCCCCCCCCTTGCCTCAATTCGATATGCAAAATGTAAGATTTTTTTTATAAATTACTAAAATAACCATATATTAAATTTTGAAATTTTCTAAATAATTATTAAATATCTATTTCCATAACAATTTTATTCGTAACTATCCTTTTATAACATCTGTATGGTTTTTGAAAAAAAAATGTTTAAAAAATTGAGATCCTTCTCCTGGATCCAAATCAATAGGCATCTGACGTTTATCGATTTCAGAAATCATGCAAAATGTTATTCAGTTTTGTCAATTTCTTTGGAATATATTATACCCACAGTCATACAGACAGACACACAGGAAAAAAAAATATTTTCTCATGCTACTATATAGTGAAAATATTGTTTATCCGAAAATTTTCAAATTTGAGATTTTCTCGGATAAGCACGTTTTATGACTGCCTGATCCCATTTGAAGGACCTTTGGAAATGTATATGTTTGTGTGTGTATGTGTATGTGTCTATGAGGTACACCTCATAGACACATAGACACACACGGCCCTATAGGGCCGCCTGTAGATCTGGACATACATCACTCAGATAGAGAGAAGGTTCGGGCGTCAGAAAAGACTCAATCACTTTTTTTTATGGCTAGTGCTTGGTGAAAAATGTTTGTAAGGGGAGAGTGAGGACTGGATAACTCACGAACGAATGTTCCTACGACTATAAAACTTTGTATGAAAAACTTAATAGAAAAATTTTTTCTTTCCATTAGAATTCAAATTTTAAGAATTGTATGGCTTTGTTTTCTATAGAAAATAATAGTAATTCCAAAAATAAAAATATGATGTGAGCACCACAAGACTTTTCCTGCAGATTCAAATTCATTTTGTAATTTTATCTCGTTATGCATTAAATTGAGCTTAATTGCAAAAACTAATATGGATAATTTTCTTATATTATATCCAATTTGTCTTTTTATTGCATCTTAGTTTTGTTTCACAACTTAATTCACTTTAATTTCCTCAGGTCATTAGAATTCCAAAAAAGCTTAGTTGCCAAATTTTACATGTAGACACAAGTATTTAATTAATATATTTCAACAATTTTAGTCATTTACTTAGAGTTTCACTATCTTTGCAGACCATTTTTCAAAAAAGTGTCAGTTATGCATTTCTTAATCATATCAAAATCAAATCAACATCAGGATAATCATCATGGAACTTAACTACTAAGTTTTAAGAAATTTTATTAAATCGTTTCTGAACTACTGTTAAATCGCATTCATGTCCTCAAAATTAAAAATTTAAATATATCGAGAATGGTCTTATCTTAGATTAATGGAGTGGAACTTATTCATTTTGCAGTTAATAATTACGCATAAAACAAACATTTAATTTTATACATTTGAACATATGTAGTATTTTATTTCAGATAGAATACATTAGATTTGCAGGCCATTTCCCCCCATAAAAGGCAGATTCTCATTTTTTTAATCATATCAAAATCTAACCAGCATCACAGTATCCTACAAGAGACTTACCCACCAAATTTTGTGCAATTTGATCGATTAGTTTGTCAGGTAGAGTGGAAATATACAATTTTTGTGAGCCATTTCGTAAAAAAGGCAGGTTCATTTATCCCAAATCGTACCAGAATCGCCAACGACTTATCTACTAAATTTTATGAAATTTTATCCATTAGTTGAGTTAGAGTGGATACATACAATTTTTGCGGGTCATTTCGTAAAAAAATGCAGGTTCTTCTTTTTTGAATCGTATAAAAACCTAATCAGCACCAGAGTATCCCCTACCAAATTTCGTGAAATTTAGTGTATTAGTTTGTCAGTTAGAGTGGATACAGGCTAATTTTGCTGGTCATTTCGTAAAGAAAAGCAGGTTCTTTTATCCTGAATTATACCAAATTCTAATCAGCACCAGAGTTACCTAGAAGGGACTTATACCTAGCCAATTTTATGAAATTCGGTCCATTAGTTTTTGAGTTAGAGTGGCTACAGACATTGTACAGACAGACACACACACATACATACACAGACGTCACGCTAAAAATAGTTTTTCGTATTCTAGATGTCTGTAAATGTGTAGATCCGTCGAAAACTCGAGTTGCGATTTTCGACACGATTCCAATACTTTCCCTATACATTACCATGTACTGCAGGGAAAATAATAATATATATAAAGTATCTCATCAGAAAGAGAAAAAAGCTTGTAAAAAATAAAAAGTTGAGCTTTATAAAAAGTACAAAAATAATTGAGATAAAAACTATTGTCACGTTTTTCAAACTTTAGGAGTGAAAAGTATAGAGAGGAAAAAGTATTGGCTATATTTCATAATAAACGTGGCAAATTTGCCTCTTTGTCCTTGATCTAAATCAGTTTCTTGATGCAGTGAACTATAATAAATTGAAAGGAGTTTGTATGATAAAACTTGAACTGTATAGCGGGGCTGCCCTCAAAAACTAAAAACCCCACTCTGCTAGCCCCAATACTACACTGAAAACGACCTGACACTGAAAACGACCGCCCCGCAGGCCCCTATTCAAAATGACATGTATTTTCAAATTTTCAAAACATCCTGTGTGCGACATTCTTTCCCATTCATTATTTATTAAAGCCATGTAAAAGTCACACATTATTTACAATTAAATGAGTGGGGTGTGTACCAATATAACTGAACACCTGAGAGGCATTCTTCACCCTGTGTTGGCGTCCTCCGGCCCCCAGGGTGAAATCGCACAGGGAGCCCAGGAAATCGCATACGGCTTATTGTTCCCCACCCCTCGGGCAGAGAATCTCTGCCTTGGATCGGGTGAATATTCATTTATTCCCAGCCCAAGTCGCTACCTTTGAGGAACAATTTCCGCTACATTTATATTTGAAATATTATTCTCAATTTGAAAAATTAAGGATTAATGTAAATTAAGGATTGATGTAAGCGATAGCCTAGAATGACCTTTTCCCTAAACAATCCTTCCTGTGGAACGAGAAAAATATGTCAACAATCATTATCATACTGCTAGGGTTTCTAATAGAGACTACAGAAATATTTTTTATTTTTCAGTCTGTATAAAGAGAGGGGTTGTAAAAAATACCATTTCGTTTTTAGTTGTAAGAAAAATAATAAGCAAATCATTTGAAACAATTCTCAAAGATATATCAATCCAATCCGCATTTTAAAAATTCATTGTTCTCATTCAGTTATCACAATAAATATCAGTTTAACAGATGTTATATTACAAATTGAAAAGCAAAAATCCTTAATTTGATTAAAAATGGTTACTTTTTTTTTATCTAGATCAAAGAAAAATTGAGCACATTTTGTTCATTGCGCAGAATTTTCTATCACAAAATTAACAAAACTATCTTAGATTTCTTATAATACTACTTCACTAAATATGTCCCCCTCCTCAGGGCTGGATTACCCAATAAGCACACTAAGCACGTTCTTAGGGCATCAGCAAATTAGGGGGGCACCAATCAAAATCCATTTTTCTTTTTTTACTTCAACGAGAATAAAATGAACCCCCTGATCTCACTAAAATTAAGATAAGCAATATTTTTCCTTATTTTGCAGCATGATTTTTATCTTCAGTAGCAATATTATTCTTAAAACTTTAGTGCTACATAGACCTTTCTGTATAATCGCCCGTTCTATAAATAGAACATGGTCCTTTACACAAATCCATGCTGGTAGGGCTTGACTAACAGTAAATGGGACCCAGGGCCTCACCTACAGTAAAGAAGAACCATGACCTAATTACATCTGAGGACCACTGATAAACATTTTCTTATATTATTCTTAAAACCTTAATGCTACATAGTCCTTTCTAAGTATATTCGCCCGTTCTAAACAGAACATAGTCCTTTACACAAATCCATACAGGGTTTGATTTATAATAAATGGGGCCCAGGGCCTGACTTACAGTAAATGGTACCCAGAGCCTAATTACATTTGGGGATCCCTTTCTAAACATTTAAATATTTTCTTCTAAATATTTAAATCTTATATTTAAATATCATATTTACTTTTAAACATTTAAATATTTACTATAAAGTAAATAAATATTTAAGATAAACGGCATACTGGAAATCTGGATCACACAACATTAACTTTGTTGTGATATTGAATAATTTTGCTGAAATTTTCTTACATGTCACTGACATTCTCATTTATTTTTAAAACTTTTAAAAGTTTCAGGCCAAAATGATAAATTTAGATTCTATTGTGCCACGGACCCTGTGGACCGTGTATAAATCAGGCCCTACATGTTGGTCCATGACCACATATTTTTATTTTATATTCTTTGAATTTTTTACACTTATTATATTTTTTTTTTCGAAATTCGACAAAGTCTTTCCCTTCTGTTACCGCATAAAGCAATGAAAGGGAGCAGAGAATTGAGGAATTGGGTATGGACGACCGTGTAAAGAGAAAGAGGTTTTCTTTTCTGTTGATAGTGAGTTTGTGAGTTTTCTAGTTTGGACAAGGCTACTGGTATAGATGATACTATCTAGTAGAGTAGAAGCTTTGAAAATGCCACGATCTAGAATGAGACGTATAAATTTATACGTATCATTTGTTTGTACGTGTTGTTTAAAGAACACTGAGGGCATCGAACTTTCCAATATCGGCTGCATTGCTCTTTGGGAGCCCAGGGCGGTCTTTAGAAAGTTTCTGAAACCCGTGCTAAATTTTAGGGAGTGGGTTAAGGCCAACTAAATAGTTTCGAGTTCTTAACATTCTAGGAGCCTTTTTTAAATTGAATGTCCAATTTTTTAATAATTATTAAAAATTCATTTGAAAATAAGATCGTCTTCGTAATCGAATGATTGCGTTTAAAATCAATAAGGTTCCAGTATTCCTTAATTGTAATAATCGTACCAAAACCTTTTCATAACGCTCTATTCGTTAGCAAGATATCGCATCCACAGACTTATAGACACACGCACACACACAAACGGCACTTCAAAAACGTTAGATTCGAGTTCAGGAATGTTTAAAGCGTGTCCTCCTGTCGAAAATTTGAATTTTCGCCCTTGTCACAATACTTTTCTTATAGATCCTTTCCTTATATGTAGGAAAATAAATATATTCTATGAAGGGAAAGAAAAATGTTTAATACAAATACTATTTTTAAAGTAAATTTTTACTTTCCTTATATACATAGTATAATGTATGGAAATATTGCGACGGGGTCGAAAATTCGAATTCGAGTTTTCGACGGGAGAGCGCGTTTTAAGCATCCCTGATCACGAATAGAATATTTTTGAGGTGATGTCTGTGTGTATGTGTGAAAGTATGTGTGCCTCTGTCAGTTAGTCTGCGGAGACGATATCTCACGAACGAATGGAGCGATTCTAATGAAATTTGATAGAAAAATTACAATCTGTGAATACTAGCTACCATAAACCTTCGGGTTGGTCGTGTGGTCAGGGTCTTCAATCAATCAATCTGTGAATACTGGAAGTCTATTAATTTTAAACACAATCGAATGTTCAGAATCCCCCTAAATTTTCGAGTGAAATTTTGAAAAAATCATCAAAAAGTCAAATAAAGTTAAGCGAATAGACATTTCTTATGTAATTTTTCCTTAGAAAACGATTGATATAAACTTTAGAACGCTAGCATGAATCGTTCTCGAGATATTGCACATTTTTCAAGTAAATTTATCATAGAATCCCATAAATTAAGAAAAATTATATTAACTGTTGAGAAACGCATGTTCACTTTTCATATGTAATATCATGCAATAAATTTGGTGACATCATTTTCGTAGATAGCTAGCTCGTTCCATTCGTGAGAAAAGATACTTTGAGTAGTACTTTTGTATTTGAACGTCAATAGTCATTTATCATAAGAATAACTTATTTCTCCGTCCATAACGTTTGGCGAGATTTTGACGACAAATTTGGCGGAATGTTGCCAGCTTGACGACTTTTTAAATGTTACCAAATTAAGGAAAATCTCCTCAAAGAGATAAAAATGACGCTAAATCAATGAAAATGACAATTAATTGGCAAAAATTCAATATCTTGGAAATAATAAGTATCTATTATAAAAATAACCTTTTTTTTTTTACTGTATAAGTGGTAAATTCATTGCATTATATTAGGAAAACCATGTGCTGTCCACATCAGATTTTTTAATATATTTTTATATTAAATATATATATATATTTCTAATAAAACTAAAACTATCACCTAACGTGGCAACGATAAATCGATTGCATTAAGTTGCCATTTCTTAAAATTTTGCAAGTATATGTCATATAAAAGATTAACATAGCAAATGAAAAATAAAATCATTTAAAAACTGTAAATTTATTTTTTTTAAAAATGCTTAGATAGTTTTCAACTTATCGCCTTATTAAGTTGAAGAAATATGGAAATTTTAGGTTGTAATGCTTAAAACTAAAAGTGATAGCTATAAACAGCAAGCAAGAATTTGTAGTTCTTTGATAACCTTATAAATGTATATAATCAGATTTGGTATCGATTTCTTTATTTATTTTTTGATATTACAAAAGTTGGTCATATTCTTGATGGTGTTGGTCATATCTCCTCTCTTTTCTGAGATCTTAGCTATGTCTATACACTGGTATGGATTTGTGCATGTGTGACTGTTTCGGGGAGTTTGGGAATTACGAAATTGACTCAAACTAATGTGAATACATAATTGTTCGAGAAATTACTTTTAAATCAATTGATGATTTTACATCCATGTGCTGGATGTAGTAATGATCTTGCTATGTGGGTGCATTTCTCTGGCGATGTAGAATATTAATGACATATTGAGGAACAAATAATTGACATGACCATTTGAAAAATAGTTCACATGTGAAAAGAGGATTCTGTTCACAAAAAGCATATTTAGATAAAACTTTGGATTACACAAGTGCTATGGGTGCCCATAAGGGAAGGCAAGAGGAGGCACTTTACCCCCTGGACATTCAATATCACAAAAGTGGACGTCAAGCTAGTCAATGTTATACACCTTATCATTGAGTTTGCCCTGCTGCCCCTTCTGGAAAAAGTTACATGGGCGCCCATCCCTAAGGCATTGGCAGCATTGATTTTACAAAAGTGTAGAGACTAATCGTATGACAATGCTTCTAATATATTAAGCCGTTATCAAGTGGCACATTAAAACTTTTAGAAGGGAATAAATATGCAATATTTATGATATGTGTTTGCACTCTATATTTGGTAGGTATTAGTGCTATTGATTGTTACCCAGTAGCAGTGATTTTTTCCAACTGTTCAGATATTCGATACATTTTTTTCTGCATCCACATACTGGTGGACAATACTTATATTCCACTGGGAAACGATCGTGCTTTAAAACTTATATCAGTTTCTGAGTGTTTAGAAATGGTGAAACAATTCGAGAAATTAGAAGTGTTGTAAACAAAATGTTGGAAATTGTTTTCATGTTGATACTGTGAAATAAGATTTTAAACCACCTCCACCGCATATGTCAAACACTTTAAGAACTATAAAATTGAAAACGTGTTCAATTCTATAACAGTTTCTCGTGGATCATATGAATATTTTAAGAAATGATATCAAAAGATTTTAAAGTTTGTCAAAAGCAATACTATCCGAGCTATACCATTTTTCTTGTATCGTCGAAAATAGGGTCAAAATTATAAATATATAAAAATAATTTCAATATTTTAATCATTAAACTTTAGTTTTTTATATTATTGAACTTAAGTTTTTTCGAAAAACTTCAAAAATAGTGTAAAGTAATAAACCAAGTGTTTTATTTTCTCATTTTCCTAACTTTCACTCGAAATATATAGTAAACTATAAAAGATATATATAAATAGTAAATTACAAAAATGTGTATTAGAAAATTTAGTATTAAAAATTATATTTATTATTAAAAAAGGTTTTATAGTTTTCGAGTAATCGTCTTACCAAGTTGAAGAAGATTTAACATTTTTCGTTTTCCAAGTTTGTAATGCTTATGTTTCAAAAATTAAAAGAGCTAACTTTGAACAATAAGCAAGAATTTGTAGATATTTTAAAGCTCTACAGGTGTATAAGAAAGATCGGATTTTTGATCGCGTTCCACTTTTTTTTTTCGAAAAAACTTAAACAGGTACATCTGTTAAAACGAGGTTTTTTTATCTTTTTTTTTTCATACTTCCTCAAAATATCTTCGAATATAGTAAGTTGCAAAAATATGTATGAGGAAATTTAGTTTCTAAATCTATATTTAGTTTTATAAAAAAACGTTTAGATAGTTTTCAACTTATCGTCTTATTAAGTTGAAGAAATATGAAAATTTTAGGTTGTAATGCTTAAAACTAAAAGTGATAGCTATAAACAGTAAGCAAGAATTTGTAGTTCTTTGATAACCTTATAAGTATATATAATCAGATTTGGGATAGATTTCTTTCCTTTTTATTTATTAATTTTTTGATATTACAAAAAGTTGAGTTTTATTTTACAAAATGCTATTCGCGCAAACCCATGTCGGATCCATTGGACTGGAGCCACCGTCGATTTTTGAATCTGTGAAAACGACCGAAATCCACCTTAACTTAGCCAATAGCGAAGAATCGGCCTCACAGCAGGGGGTATAGCAGGTACGTTTTCGGAACATGCTGTCCACACGGTCACACATATTTGACGTGTTTATGATAATGAGCTAGTTTCCCTTCATATCTAGTAGATGGCGCTGTTGTACTTGTTTACTAATTTCGTTTGTTTTCAAATTAAGGTGGTTTTCGGTCGTTTTCCAGTGTCCCAAATCGTTACAATCAGTGGCTTATCCTGACTCTAAAAAGTGGGGGGGGGGGGGGGGGGCAAATGTTTAACATTTGCTTATGCCAGAGTTATTTTAAATGAAAAGTACGAATAACATTAAAAAGCCTTGAAAAGTGTGTGTGTGGGGGGGGGGGGGGGGCACGCATACGCTACAGGTTACAATGACTACAATGGTTACAATATATAATTAATTCAAATATATTGTTTTATAATTGTTATTTAGTTTTGTTTTATTGTCAGTAGAGTACTTGATTGATTAGAACCTGTTGATTATTTTTTTTTATTTTTGCAAACGTATCTGTAGTTAATTATGGCTAAGCAAGCAAATATTAAAGCAAGAACTAAAACCTGTTTTAAGATTGACAATTAAATCAAAATTATAATTTATATATATGTTTTGTTTTCTTAACCTTTTACTTTTTTAAATAAATATAAAAAAAATATGGTACTTTTTACTCATTCTGTATTCTCCATTTCATATAAATGTCCTCTAATATATAAAAGGAAAAACATAACTATATCTTGAACCATGAGATGGATTTTGATAATTTGACCCTGCAGCAAAGTACAGAATAAGGAGGACTAAAAACCTCTTCCAATCTCATAACAGGGTTGTGGAATTTGAGTTGGTAACAGTTTGTGTTGTTGTTGTTGAGACCCAGACCGTCCGACCTACCAGAAAGGTGTTGAAGACCCAGACCGACCGACTCGTCAACAAGGACATGAGTAACCATTTGGTCGGCCGGAACCAGAAAGGTGTAAGGTAACTGTATGGACGGCCTGGAAGTGCCACCCAATTTAGAACGGAACCCAGTGGGGGGAGGCATCCACAGGGACCGTACCCTCCTTCCCCTACCACCAACCTCTCGGAAGGACTTACGGACCCACATGTTTAACGTGATCGTACTCCGCATGAACACGGCGGCATTTGTGGCAGCGTGCAAATCTAGCGCGCAAACCACGGGGATACCGCACCCGAGATGGCCAACAGCACGCGGTGTTCCGAGGTGGTCACCCACCAAGTACTAACCGCGCCCGATGCTGTTTGACTTCGGTGATCTAACGAGAACCGGTGTTTTCAGCACGGTACGGCCGTTGGCCCGGTAACAGTTTGTGTGAAGTTATTAACAAAATACTAACTTGGGCTCAAAAAAACATTTAAAAATTCTAATTGTTTAATAGTTTTTAGGCGATAAATTATGAAACATCAAATGTTTTACAAATTAAAAAAAGTATGAAAAGTAATGTTATTAATTTAACGAAAATAATTAAATATAAAATGTTAGCGGAGTAAATTTGCATTCAATGAGCACTTTTTTTTATGTATAAATGCAAAGAAATATTTTAGAAGTCATGCACGATATCACACATGAATGAAAGTACTTTTAATCAAAAACAAATTAACATCATTGTTTAGTAGTTATGAACTGTTCTTAAAATATTATAACATATAAATATATAATATACTATAATTAATAACATAATAACAGTTCATTCACATTATAAACAAACAATGAATCATCAAACAATGAATGAATTAAAAAAATTACAGAAAAGAAAAAAAAGACTACAAATAACAAACAAACGGGCAAAAAATATACGCGACACAATATATGATGAATACGGATGCAAATCCAAAACGGTAATATGCTTGTGATTGGTCAATACAAATGCCAATCATGCTGATCCGCAATGTTTGGCGAAAAAAGTAGGACGCTGCTCTACAAGAAAAATGTTTGACCTCACTCTTTGACAACTACGTCAAACACGTGTTCAGATGATCAAAAATAAGTGATCAATCTTGTTTGACAAACATTCACTGACCGTCTGTACGCAGCTTTAAACTGAAAACATTTATTTTAAAATTGCGTATAACAATTGAAAAAAAACTGAGAAAATTTAGAGTTTTTAGTTTGCACAATAAGCACTAGAAGGCGGTACTATTAGCAGAATTGTGCAGTGCATTGTTTGGCCCGGGAAAAAATGCCATTCTTTACGACGGCGTGTCCTCTCCTTCTATCTAGTCACAGACTACTATACAGACCTGTCACTCTCGATAGTTTCGTTTTCTCGGCGACCATTAGAGATAGACCAAACATTGGGTTGGCGCGCTCTTGGCGATGGTCTGGTTTGATCCGAGCGCTTGGCGATGATCTGGTTTGGGTCCAAGCCGATTTTCAATGTTATAACCCGTATAATAAGTATACACGTGTTCATAAGTATACACGTGTTCATATAAGTATACATGTGTTCATCATACGAAATTAGTGCTGTGTTGTTATTACTGCCGGATTAGACTAAATTTTAAGAGGTAGTGGTATAATTAGTTAAAAAATATTTTCCGTATTTTTATAAAATGCGAAATAATTGATATTTGGATAGCTTTTTCTTAGTTGAATGTGATATAGTATGTGTATATATTTATGTAAAATTTTTATTAAGTGCCTTATGGTGAAAAATTCCCCCCCCCCCCTCGGGTAATTAATGATTGAGTTCCACAACTTCGATAGTGCATTTATGTAAATTTGATATTTACTATATGAATATTTTTATATTTAAAAAAAAAAGTCTATTATCAGTATCCCAGAATAAATTAAGGATCAAGTAATTAACGATCAACACGCTAGTATACTTTTTAGACTGAAAGTATTATATAATATTTCAGTCTTTTGAGTATGTTAGCTTGTAATTTTTTGTGCATTATGTTTTATAGTGAGACAATGCAATGTGTCTATTTTTTAATCTATTTTATGATTATTTGAATTAAATATATAACTATGTTTATTTAAATATTCTTAAACTAATGAATATTTATGTTACAGATTAATGTATTTTTAAATCCTGATCCTTTCTATAGTTTCAAAAATTATAAAAGTACAGTCCTCAACATTTTGTTCCCCTCCCGTTTAAAAAAAAAATCGCCAAGCGAGCGATAACGCGCCAAATCTGGCAGACGCATCGTAGTTCAGTTGGTCCAACTCACGAGCTCTAGTTTCTATGCGACATCCCATATTAAAAATGTTGCCATAGGGTCCTATGGGAGTGCACCTTCTGAATATAGTATTCTGTGTATCTAGTCTTCATGTTTCGTATTTAGCAACTCATTCGGAGACTGGTCGAGCTGGTGTTCGGACGTGTTCGTGCTAGCTCCTGAGACTATGGTGAGACTGCACGTGGTGACTTTTAGTGCTAGCCTGGGTATAATTGTACCAAGTTTTGGTAGAATATATCGGGCTAAGCCGATCAAGATGTTTTCGCCGGAGGAAAAAGAGAAATTACTGCTTATTAGGGATTTATTTGTTAAAAGCTTTGGAAAAACAGAGGAGGAGGTACAAGAGAAACTAGAGGAATATAATTGGATTTCAAATGAAAGTGTACAAACTGAGGGACGACAGAAGATAGCCGAGATGCCTAGGCCTAAAGACAAGAAAGCCAACGACAGTAAGGAGATACCCAAAGGCAAAGAGGAGGACGTAAAAGGCAAACAGACCAAGAGTAAGGAAAAAAATCTTTTCGAAAGGCACAGGAAGGACAAGCAAAAGGAGACTCTCAGCTGGGCAGATGCCATGGAGATCGATGAGGCGGAAAAGGAAAAAAGAAAAGACTTGGACGGAGCAGCACGTGCTGAGAAGCTGGTGCGACAGGCGCACAAGACTCCTGAGTACTTCACATCCTTCGCTGCCAGATGCAAAGCAAGCGTGGGATATACCCCTGAGACACCTGAAAATGAAGCCTTCGATATCCACAGACACTGTGAGATCTATGA
This sequence comes from Amaurobius ferox, assembly GCA_951213105.1. Taxonomy (NCBI): domain Eukaryota; kingdom Metazoa; phylum Arthropoda; class Arachnida; order Araneae; family Amaurobiidae; genus Amaurobius; species Amaurobius ferox. Next base: position 98,596,034 of record OX578138.1, read on the forward strand.
CTGGGCCAAGAGACACCTGGATGCCGAAATCGCCATCGAGGAAGTCTGGGACATCGACAAGGCGGCACTCATCAAATAGATATTGGTAAGCATAACTTCTGATGCTATCTTGCTAACGGATACCCCTACCCCTGAGAACCTGTTGGTTAGGAAATCCTATCTGGCTACGGCTTATGTCATCAAAACATGGAATAGCTTATCTGAGGATTTTTTGTATAGTCAATACAAAACCAAAATCGCGAAATCTTTGGTTTCGCGTTTTGAGCTCCCGCGCAGGAAGCCTAACGACGAGATTACGGCTGCTGAGTTAGCTGAGGCCATGCAACGAGAGGCTGCATCTAGTAAGGACTTCCTTCTACTTAAAAATAAATTCATGCCGCTTGATAATCAGGAAGAGGGAGCCCTCATCGAAGAATTAAGCAAAACTTTAGGCACTGAAATTGAAGGACTGCTGATGGGGAGGGTGATTAGGTTCACTCCTGGATCCGTTGAGGATTACAGGAGCGTACAGACTCACCTGACTCAGAATAAAATCCCTTTTAGCTCCATATGCTTAAAAAACGAAAGACCAGAAAAAGTAGTGATAAACGGGCTGCCAACCAACACTAGTATAGACTCTATTGAAGAGGCTATATCCGGTGAAGGATTCAGGATTGTTAGGATTTCACATCTTAGAAATCGTCGTCATAGGTCACCTCTCCCCATCTTCTTGGTCTGCCTAGAGCCGGCTGAGGGGTAGGAGAAAATTTACAACCTCGCCCCCATTCTCTACATGAGAATCGTAGTGCAAGCTTTCAAATCAAAAGGAGGAAAAATTTGTTACAATTGTCAAAATTATAACTATTCTTCGGATAATTGCTCGCTTCCCGCCAGGTGTTTAAAATGCGGAGAAAACCATCAAACTCGCGAATGCTTTAAACCTAGGGACCCTCCGGCAAAGTGTGCTAATTGTGGTGGGGGTGGCCCCGCCAAATTTAGGCTCTGCCCCCAAAACCCCTGGTACCGTAACAAGTTCCAGGAACCTAAAACCAAACCCCAAAACCTTCGTACCAATAGATCAGATAATTCAAACCTGAGCATGGAAAACTTTCCACAGCTCCCTAAATCACAAATCCTCGAAATTGTTACAGACCACGTGGCGATGACGCGTGCCGACACAAGAACACGAAGTTCTGAAGAGCACGTGGCCCACACGCACTCAGATGCCCAAAAATCTTCAAACCAAATCCCTAACCTCTTTCTAGAATTCATTAAATTCTTTAAAGAAATACAAGATTATTTCAATATCAATGATGTCAGGAACTTCTTAAATCAAATCACCAATATAATTAAAGCAGACGTGGACCCGATGCAAAAGACCTTTGATATAATCACACTAATTGCAGATCAAAAACCTCAAACTCGCATGCAAGATAGTTTTTCGGAATTGTGCTCCAGTTCTCTTGACCAACAGGAAAAAAAAGATCCCGTTGCTCCGCCCACTGTGGGTAGTCCCTATGGACTCTAGCTGCACCCTGCAATCCAGCCAACTGATGTCAAAGCTTTAAGATACTCAACGCACACATCGAAGATACGGAACAACCTGCCAGGCGCTTCATAAATGAGGAAACAACGCTGAAGGACCCTCACCTCCACATCAGAATGTAGATATTGTCCAATAGTAGGTTTTTCAGTAGCAATAATGATAACAATATGTACTCCTAGAAAAGGGGACTAATTGGACCGAGACGACATTGGTCATGACCGAGGAGTTATGATCCAGTTTTCTAACGCTCTGGTCATGATCGGTGACCTCCGGTCACAAATGCGGGGACTTTTTGAATGTGCTCTAAATCGAATATTCAGGTCTGGGGATTTTTCGTGCGCGCGCGCAGTCTATCAGTTAACATGACACAATCTGTCAGCAGATGTTTGCATACTATATATATTCATTCCAGCTCAATTAATTTTTTTTTCTGATACTCGTATGAAATAGTAACAGTCTTTTCGGAGGTAGTAGACATAAGTTAGAGACAAGTTGGACCATACATTTATAATGGCAGAAGGGCGAGAAATTATTCGTATTTGTCCTAGTTGTGGAATTTGTCTAAAAGGAATTGATGAAATTAATCTACACGACTGTTCTGAAGAGTTAAAGTGTAACTTTTGTAAACAAGTCTTTGACAGCCACGTTGCTCTGAATACTCATGTAGCTAGCTTTTTCAGAAATGGCGTTTACTATTGTCACTTTCCAGAATGCAATCAAACTGTAAAAAATAATAGTAATCTGTTACAACATTGTAACACTCATACAAAAGCTACTTCCTATCCATGCCCTCACTGTGATAAAATTTTTTCAAGAAGGCACAGCTGTAATAGACACGTGGCGTCAGAACATGAGAAAATAGAAGTTACTTGTGATGTCTGTGGAAGAACTTTCGGCAGAAAAGACGTCCTGTTGAAACATAAAAAGGACATGCATTTTTCAGACCAGGCCCCAGGATCGAGTGGCCAAAATGATCCAGATGTCTCTACTTAGTCTACTACCTCCATGGGCGTATTATTTGATAAGAATTTTAGGCGGGTTTTCTTTCAAGTTTACGTTATCGTTCTTTCATTTTAAGCTAAAATTTACAAATATTTAAAGTTATACTAATATATGTCTTGTTTTATGGCATGCTTATCATTTTACCTCTTTACTAACACGAGTTTTAACGCCCTTATTTTTAAACTCCATTTGAAAAATAAAGAAGCTCTGGTTGAAATCTCTTCACTATTCCCATACCATGTAAGTATCAAATTTATGTTATTGAGGATAACATATGTTGTTTATAAAATTTGCTTTATTGTAATGAATATATATATCTTGAATTTTGCTAACATCTTCTAACTTACGTTATTTTAATTGTTTAATCATGCTTATCCTGTTTTATTAATCATCTTTAATTCTTTTTCAGTGCTTATATTTATAATTTTGTAACATAAATTCTGTAAAATTATAATTTACAAAGCTTACAAATAATTTTTTTATATAAAAGAAAAATATCGTAGCTCCTATAGCCAATTGCTTAAAGGTAACTTTGCCAGTATGTATAACCTTACTTTACCAATATTATAGCTAGATGCTATAATATTGTTAAGTAAGTGTTAATAAGTGATTTTGCATGAAAATTTTTAATTTTATCAACTGTTATTAAAATGCTAAAAATTTACTTATCAGAGATTAAGTAAATATGTATTTGGATATTATGATGTATTTGCATAATTTTTAGCAACATCTTTTAAATCCATACTAGATTTATTTATTTATTTTTTTGTATATTTTTAGGCAAAGTTATTTTCTCAAATGTATGATGATGTATGAGATTTAATGTATGAGCCGCACACGGCACGTATAATGCTCTACGATTGATATCAAGAATCCGTTTCTGAAGCCCTATATTTTTCCCCTTCATGTTTGATCCATTGTCGTAGCCCTGACCCCGTATATCTTTAACTTCGAGCTACAGACTAGGTAATAGCTTCTCTAATAGAAAATTGCACCTAGACCTTCTCCAGTGGTATTAGTTACTGGAAAAAATCCTAGAAAAAATTCTAAAATATCTACCTTACCATTAGTAGTGTTCACACATCTAATTACAAACATTATTTGTTCTGTGTGGCTAATATCTGGTGTAGAGTCAAGAATTATAGTGTAATATTTGGCTTTTTTGACAATGCGTGTTATCTCATTACGAATAGATTCGGCTAAAATATTAATTGTTTCATTTTGAAAATGCTGCCCTAAGTAGTGTGGAATACGTGTTTTGTTATCTTTGTATTTACTGACATTAAGGTGTTCTGAAATAACTGGATCAAATTTGGCCAACATCTCCACTGCCTTTAAAAAATTACCCTTATCTCTATGATACAACTTCGTACTAGTTCCTCTGAATGCCAAATTTTGACTGGCTAAAAATTGTACTACAACAATCATTCTTTCAATGATGGCGCACCATCGCTTTTTCTCTCGATTGTAAACATTTTGTTGTTCCGCGTTAATAGTGCAATTTGTTTCCAGCCTCGTCTTTATTTCGCACCACGATCTTATAGAGTTTATGTGTTTTAGAGTGTTTTCATGCTTATTAAGGTAATCCGAACAATGACGCCAATCAGAAAAGCCAGTACTTACAAGTTGTGTTGAACTATCTTTACCAAACAATTTACATGCAAAACAAAAAATACGATTTAGTTTTATGGAATATCAGAGCCACGCGCGATTTATTTTCTCCCCGTTCACTAAAGTTTTGTTATAATATGAACAGCTAAATTTTCTACCACTCTCATCGACCGGAAATTTAACATTTACTACTTGTTTGGGACCATGTTCTACCAATAAATCAATATTTTTTTCGTTAAAATGTTAGGCCAAGAATTACGTTACCTTCATTTTACTCTTGATAGTAATGCCTAAAAACTAGATAAATTGAAACCCGTTTTAGATGCATTAGTTTCAAAATTTAAATCTGTATATACACTCCTGATAACTGATTTAAATCTATATACACTCCTGATTAACTGATAACTATTTTATTCAAGGTAAGTTATTTTTAATACGCTAAAATTTTTAATATTTTTATAAAAGAAAATTTGAAAGAAAAATATACATCAAATAGAAAATAAGAATTTCCTTTATTCCTGAAAACAGTAGAATTCTGTGTTGAACGGGTGATTTTTAGTGAATTTTTTTCGATAGTTTGGCTTAGCGCAATAAAATTGACGTCTCCTGGGAACAGTTCGAAAAAGAAGCGCTCCGTCCTTTGGGCCGCCGCAGCTCCGGAATGCTGACGTCGCGAAAGGGTTAACTTTGCCGAAATAATTCAGTTCTAATTTACAAAGGAGACCGCTAAAATAAAGTTTCTTTTGACCATTGATCTGCGAGCCGCGTGCCGAACATGGTATACATAAATAAGCCGCCGCACAGTGGAACGCAACATCCTTAGGCGTCTCAAAAATATGCCCCTTGGTTATTTTTTTAGATAGAAATTTAAAATTTGGTATCCTTTTCTATGCCGTATTACCGGCTCTGCCACGAATTTTGCTATCAAATGAAGGATGTGTGTAAAGAGTAGACATTAATGGACAATGGATCAACACACTGTGCACTAAAATTCTATTTTTCTTAAACTATGGGACTTATTTTGATTTTTCAATAACTATTTAAAATTAAACATATTTATTCGACTTATTATAAGTTTAAAAAAATTTTGCTTGATTGATAGAACTATATGCGGCCGCCCCTTGTTTTGGCCGCCCGCGTGCGGTGCACGCGCTGCACACCTGCTAGGATCGGCCCTGGCACGGGTCTAATTTCACCCGGCCCGAAAATATCAAGATTTGACTCTGCCAAAGCCCAAGAATTTTTTAAAACATTTCACCCGAGCCTAACCCGTCCCGAAAGCACTCAAAGCCATCCCCAACGCGGACCGGCCAGAATTTATTTATAATAAATCGAACACTGTTGACTCGTATGATGATTCAAATTTGCATTTCAGAAATCAAACACAAGTTATATTACATATAGCAATAAATTAAAATGAACACAAATTTGAAAAATCTGTACAAATCATGAATGAGCATTACTGTAAAATAAGTTTTTATTTATCATTTTGGTTTGATAATATCAGAAATTAAATGAGAAAACGGCTCTTCACTGAGATGTTTATAAAAATGCTTTATTTATCCATTTAAGTTACGTAATGCAATGCCCTTTTGTTAGTGTTCATCAGCACCAGATATTCTAGACTGTAGTGGTTGCGAAACAAATATGTCACATGCCACAATTGTTAATATTTCTAAACATATTGCAATATTTGCTACTTCAATTTGAAAATAAATCTTCTAAGCAAATTTATAGGCTTATTTATTCAACTCATGTTTTTCATTTTTGACTCATGTTTTTCAAATTAATTAATCACATTAACTTATGAAAATATAAAGTGCAAGTTTTGATCTTGCACAAGGTTGACCTGAGAATCTCTAAAGCCTAGAAAATCTGTAATATTGCATTATGTCCTCTCAGACTAACCAGCCTAAAAAGGCATATCATGTACCAATGGAACCACACGAGTCTAAAACTTATTTATACTGGTGTCCAAAATTATTTTTACATACATAAAAATAAGCGGTACAAGCGCTGTGTACAAAGCATGTTTCTCTAAAAATTTCTGCAATTCAGGATTTGATTCTGGTTTTTATTGACTCAAAACAATTTTTTATGGTGCCAAAGTATAATTTGGAAAGAATCGAGGCGACGAGTTATTGGTTATTTAGAGGCTGGGCAGACATTAATAAATTGGCAAATTGTTTCTTAATTAGTTTTGTATCATATGCACTCGTGTTCTATTTTTCAATTTGTATTTATATATTATGATACTAGCCGCCTTTGGCGACCAGCCTGTTCGCTACCCTTGAAAATTCTGACCGTGGCAAACTCGTTGGCGCGACCTACCAGAAAGGTGTAAGGTAACTGCTTGGAAGGCCAGGAAGTGCCACACAATTTAGACCGGAACCCAATGGGGGAGGCATGCAAAGAGACCGTACCCTCCTTCCCCTACCACAAACCTCTCGGAAGGACTTGCAGTCCCACACGTTTAACGTGATCGTACTCCGCGTGAACACGGCTGCAGTTTTGGCAATGGCGGGAATCGAACCCGGGCCTACCGAGTGAAATTCCCGCGCGCTAACCACTGGGCTACCGTGCCATCCGCGACAATCTCCATAACTTTATTTTTATTCGGCAATTTTGGGAATCGAACCCGGGCCTACCAAGTGCAAATCCCGCGCACTAACCACTGGGGTACTTCACCCTCCGCGATATTCTTCATAACTTTCTTTTTATTCACCCAATTTAGACCGGAACCAAGTGGGAGAAGCATCCACAGGGACCGTACCCTTCTTCCCCTACCACCAACCTCTCGGAAGGACTTACAGACCCACATGTTTAACGTGATCGTACTCCGCGTAAACACGGCGGCAATTTTGGGAATTGAACCCGGGCCTACCGAGTGCAATTTCCGCGCGCTAACCATTGGGCTACTTTGCCCTACGCGACAATCTCCATAACTTTCTTTTTATTCATCCAATTTAGACCGTACCCTCCTTCCCCTACCACCAACTTCTCGGAAGGACTCACGGACCCACATGTTTAACGTGCTCGTACTCCGCGTAAACACGGCGGCAATTTTGGGAATCGAACCCGGGCCTGGTAACTGGTTGGACGGCCAGGATGTGCCACCCAATTTAGACCGGAACCCAGTGGGGGAGGCATCCACAGGGAACGTACCCTCCTTCCCCTACCACCAACCTCTCGGAAAAACATACGGACCCATATGTTTAACGTGATCGTACTCCATGTCAGTGGCGGAAATCGAACCCGGGCCTACCGCATGCAATTCCCGCGCGCTAACCACTGGGCTACTTCGCCCTCCGCGACAATCTCCATAACTTTCTTTTTATTCACCCAATTTAGACCGTACCCTCCTTCCCCTACCACCAACTCTCGGAAGGACTCACGAACCCACATGTTTAACGTGATCGTACTCTGCGTGAACGTGGCGTAAGTTTTGGCAGTGGCGGGAATCGAACCCGGGCCTACTGAGTGCAATTCCCGCGCGCTAACCACTGGGCTGCCGCGCCCTCCGCGACAATCTCCATAACTTTCTACATATTCACCCAATTTAGACGGGAACCCAGTGGGGGAGGCATCCACAGGGGCCGTATCCTCCTTCCCCTACCACCAACCTCTCGGAAGGACTTACGGACCCACATATTTAACGTGATCGTATTCCACGTAAACACGGCGGCAGTTTTGGCAGTGGCGGGAATCGAACCCGGGCCTACCGCTAACTTCCCGCGCGCTAATTTGCAATTTAAAATGACCATATGCTTAATTCCATCATCCTCATTCCATTGTTTCATTGTTCCATCATTTAAAATATCCATAAAATTAAAATATCCATTTAAAATATCCAAAAGTTAAAATATACATTTAAAAAATCCAGATCGTCCCATCATTTAAAATATAAATATAATAATTTATATAGAGCAAAGGAGCTCTATTCAGAACCGTGACGTCACCTCCACCTTGACGTCCCCACCCACCACCTTCCCTGCTTCAGCGGGGGAGAAACGAAGCGGCACGCCGAGAAATTTAAAATCATGACGTCTTTAAAATTGCGATCCTGAAGGCAATTTTCATTATTTCTGGACCAGATTAGACTTGTAAGAATGCCAGATATTTCAGCTTTCTAAAAATGTAAATTATTAGTCGAAATTATGAGTACTTTTTACTATGCGAGAATTTAAAAACCAAAAATCGTTTTTTTGAGCCAAAAGTTACTTTTGTTTTAAAATCTTTAAAAAATATTAGAAATCGAAATGGAGATTTGAAATTGATATATTTTTACTCGCAATTGTCTGCTCTTTCCGATGGTGTGAGTTGTTTTTTTCTACGACGTCTGGATCGTGGAGAAAAAAGGGCAAAAAAAGGTCGAAATCGCATAAAACATTAAATAAATAAAAAAATAATTAGAATTTTGAAAATCGGTTTTCACGTGTCCCCTTCCCTCCCCCCCAGGTCTCCGATTGCCAAATTTCGTAGCTCTCCGACGCGCGGTCGCGAAACGTATAGTGTATAAGACAGACACACAGACATTGCCTTTTATTATTTAAGATGTATCACCTAAAAAAAATTCATTCAAATTATTGAACAGTTGTTGAGAAATCAGTGTTTTGGGGCATTCAAAGATAAATTTGGACACTTGTGTAATAAATTTTAATTAAATACAAAAAGCTTTTTAAAAATCTGAATTTCATTGTTAAAACTTTAAGACAATATTCTATTTCTGCCAGTCTCTGCAGGTTGTCATAGCATCTCCTACTGGCATAGCAGGAATATTGGGGTTGTGTACTGGTTGGAGATTTCCATTTTTCTATTTTTACTTTCCTTATATACATAATGTATAAGGAAAGTATTGTGATGGGGGTCGAAAATTTAAATTTTCAACGGGAGAGCACGTTTCAAGCATCTCTGATCACGAATTGAACATTTTTGAGGTGATGTCTGTGTGTGTTGTTGTTGTTGAGACCCAGCCCGTCCGACCTACCAGAAAGGTGTAAGGTAACTGTTTAGACGGCCTGGAAGTGCCACCCAATTTAGACTTATTTGACTTATTTAATTGTTTGTATGTGTGTGTGTTGTTATTGAGACCCAGACCGTCCAACCTACCAGAAAGGTGTAAAGTAACTGCCGGGAAGTGCACACAATTTAGAATTATTTTTTGGTGACGAATTTGGTGGAATGTCGCCAACTTGAAGACTTTTTTCAATGTTGCTAAATTAACGAAAAACTTGCCAAATGGATAAAAATGAAAATGAGAACTCATTGACGAAAATTCAATATTGTGGGTGGAAAGAATATAAATATCTACTATAAAAATAATCTATTTTTTTTACTGTAAAAGTAGTAAATTCATTGCATTATATAAGGAAAGTCATGTGCTGCCCGCATCAGATTTTTTGTTTTATTGTTACTAAGGAAAATGATATAATTTGCTTCCAAGGTACTTTTAAGGTAGACTTTTAATTGGTAGACTTTTTAAGTTAATTGTAAAGGAGTTCAATGAATATTTTATATATTTTTTCAGGATTTGGGAATTAGATAAATGTATTTTAGAGTATGAAGCAGTAAAAATTTTGAAATGGAATATTTAATTCAATGTTTTTATATAAAAGTGATTTTTGTAAGGATGGATGGAGAAAAGCGGATTTATAGTAATTTAGTCAAGCCTGTTGCCTTTAATATTTGTGTATTTTAGTTCAGACAGTTTGATTTGCACAGTCTAATTCAGAACCCCTTTTCCTTGGTCACTTTAGTAGGTACTCAGCAAACCAGTGAGCTGTGTTCGTCACTTCAGAGCAGTGGCGTAACGTCCATAGAGGCTTTAAAGCTTAGCCTCTCCAGTTTGAGATCTAGTTTAAGGAATTATTTAAACATTTTTATTTATTTTATTTTTTAAATAACTTTGCGAATATATATATGTATATTTTAGAAAATGGTTACACTTTATTTGCGTAAAGTAACACGTTTTAAAGTATTTTTTTCCATTAAAACTCATCTTTTAAAGTATCGTAGGCTGAAATATTCAAGTCTACATATATATAAAAATTAGCATGATAATGAAACAATTGAATGAATAACGATTAGCATGATAATGAAACATCCGGTCTCTTCCATGGCTGATTGCCGCGTATAACAGGCTCGTGAAAGCTAGCCTTTCAGGAGGCATGGCTATTGCTTTTCTGTTTGCAAATGACAATAGTTGGATTTGAGAAGGGATGTTTCACAATGAAGTAGCAGACATGATGGTTGTGAATAAGTTTGCCATTTTGAGTCAATCGAAGTGCTGTTTTTGCAGAAAATATTAACTTTTTGTAATTCTAATTAATTTGAGCCATTTTTCATGAATAACTTGACATTCACCTAACTTTAAACAGGATCAGGGCAAATAAATACACTAATAATGACTACTATTTAAACTTAGTAGTTAGTAAGTGAAGTAGCACTCGGCATCAATAGTAGTTAGTATGTGAAGTAGATCTCGGTATCAATATGGCGAAGCATCCACTTGCGTATTTGGGAGTTTTAGAAGGAATAAATTGGATTTGGCTTTCGACCTGTTACATGAGGATATTTTTTACAAAACTGATTGATAATATTTCTAGTAGATTTTAAGTATATTGTAACTATAAGATATTAAGTTTTCATAGTATAGTATTTGTCAATAATTAATATACCAAATTGTATAAGAACATTGTTGATTACAGAGATTTGCACCTAAGCTTGTTACATTCTAAATTTAATTTTCACCCATTTTCAGTGCACTCTTGAATTGTTTATATTTACAAAACTGAGGTACTTTTTCTGTCACTTGCTTGTCATATTTGAATTATTTATATCTACATATTTAATATGATGGTTGCAAAGGTTGATCTAATTTAGAAATATGATAACATTTAAAATGTATATCCTGTATGTATTTATCTCACATCAGTAACATTTTAAAACTTTGTGTATTTCATGCACTTTTTGCATTTTTATTCTACATTATACTATTTTACTCATTAAAATAATAAGAGTGAATTCAAATATAAAACTCACTTGTAATAACAGCAAAATCCTTTCTAATTAAGGCCAAGCTCTCAGCCTCCCCAGTCAAAAATCTTACACTACGCTACTGCTTCAGCGAACATGTTTTCTTCAGCTGTTTTATTTTTCCCATGCTGAGCTATGGAAAAGAGTCCCTAATCTGTAGCTTGTTTTATTTTTAGAAATTTTTTCTAATGTTCTTGCCAACAGTAGTTTGTTTTTTTAAAAATCTCTAAAATAATTAGAAGTATTCTTAATATATTAGTAAAATGAATGCATTACTTCTCAATACATATTAAAAATATTCTATTTTACCAATTTTTAATGTATATAAATTTGCCACTTTCTTAAATCCATGTTTGGTAAAAAACATCAGGAAAATACCTTAAAACTAAAGTTAGAGGTTAGGGACCCTTTTCCATAGGTTAACATGAGAAAAATGAAAATGAAACAAATAGTTTGAGGGAGAATACCTTCTTAAGCTAAGGTGGGCAGGCAGCAGACTTTGGAGAATTCTCAAGTACGTACGTATTCATTGAACTGTGTTTCCAAAATTTATAGATTTTTAATAAACATTTTTATAAAGACTAGCAGCTGACTCCTGGTACCACTGTAAGTCAATAGTATAGCGTGCTAATTATTCTTTATTAATAACCACTATGTCATAAGGTAAATAAATCATCCTTACCAAATTTTACATAAAAGGACTTACATTTGGATACCTTCACTTAGTGTGGAATATGAAATCTCCAGTGGGTCTCGAATACAAGAGAATGACAGGAGACAAATTCAACAATGCTTAAATTTAAATTGGCTAAATCTTTATTTTATATTCCTTTATTAATGGAAAGTATTTTTCTTCTATTATCTAGTGCAAAAGTTATAAGAAAATGAAAGCTCAAATCCATTGTCCTGTTTCTGGTTGCTTGTATTCATGTGGATCTGAGAGACATTTTTCAGAAAAAAGGTTTTTGACTCAAGTAATATAAAAATTTTTAAGTTACATATCATAATATGGTGCATTTGATGTGATTTTTGTTTTAATATCATTTTATTTACTTTTAATGTGAATATTTAATGCAGAAGTTGGAATTTTTAAAGTGTTGGATACTACCTTAGATCAGGGGCAAAATATGATTTCACTTGTGTACCAGAATTAAAAATATTAATGAGTAAAACTCTTTGTGTGTCAATTGTGTCTTACCTGTATGTATGTGCATGGATGTATATTAATAAATTCCACTTTTTAGATCTTATTATTTCAATTTACAAAACTTTTTAAAGTTTTAGCACTATTTTCCTTTATTTCTGGCAAGCATTAGATTCAGGTTATTTTTTTTTTTGTTTTTGAATATGAAGCTATCTTTTTATGAGCATTTTGAAATTTTTTATGTATAAATTGCATTTAAAATATAATTAAAAAAAATATATATATATATATATTACAGTACAACCTTGGATATTAGAATTGTCTGGAATTTGCTAATTTTAGAATTTTATGGATTATAGAGAATTTGGATGAAATTCAAACTTCATATTAACTATTTTTGGTAAATATAATAACAAAAATGTTAAGTTAATCAATCGAAAAATATTATGCAGTATGATCTGGAATGATTGTTTTCTGGATTTCAAAATTTTTGATCGGTAGCAAAAATGGCTGCAAAGCATTACAAATTATATTGATTTAATGCCAATTTCTAATGAACACTGTATGGTTGTACTGTATGGCAACCAGTTGAATTGTTTTAAGTGCTGATTTTGAAAATAGGCAAACATTATTTTGTCTGGCAGATTGTTTTTCTTTATGTTGTTAGTACTGCCCATTCATATTACCTGGAATATTTATGGATATTATTACCTGGAATATTTATAATAGGAATGACAATGCACTTTTTAAAGTTTGGATATGTTTGTAAACCAAAATGTTATTGTTTATTCTTTGTTTAAATACACAAACTTCGGATCTCAGAAAGAGAGGATAATTTTTTTGTCTGATAAATTGATTTTGTTTGTTTTACTTTTTACTGCTATGGATGCATATTATGTGCATGATGAATGTTTATGTTAGGAATGCATTTTGGCATTGTTTATAAACCAACATTTTTCTTTTGATCCTTTTAAAACACAAACTTAAATGTTTAAATTTTTATTTGAGAATTAGCAATTTCTATTGGAAATATAAAAAGAGGGGGATGTCCAGATATTTGAGGTTGTACTATATTACTTTTTCATTGATACGTTACCCATTTTAATTAGTTCAAAGGTACTTTTAGTTGATTTATAAAATTATAATGTGTAAATGTAATTTTAAATGACCATGCATTTTTGCATTAAATACCTGATTTATTTTTCTATTAAATTTTTGTACTATGTCATAAGGTAAATAAATCATCCTTACCAAATTCTACATAAAAGGACTTACATTTTGATACCTTCACTTAGTGTGGAATATGAAATCTCCAGTGGGTCTCGAATACAAGAGAATGACAGGAGACAAATTCAACAATGCTTAAATTTAAATTGGCTAAATCTTTATTTTATATTCCATTATTAAGTCTTAAAATGGAATCATTAAAATCAACTTAGATATACATATATATAGGTTTTAATTTTATAAAAGCAACTATTCCAATTTCATTATTTCATAAAAGCAACATAAAAGCCATATTCCTTTAAGACTGGAAATATTTCATCTTTAAATTTAATCTTTTTAGTTTTTAAGTAGGCATTGCCCCACTTACACTGAAAAAAGTAATTTAAAAAGTCCAATACTCCTCCCAAACCTTGGGGGCACTTGTGTGATTGTGTGGGTTAGGCTTTTTCAGTGTAAATGTTACAGAACCTAACATATATGATCATACAGGTTAGGTTTTTCTCGTTCAATCTCAATTGCAGAAAAGAACTTTTAAAACTGAAAACTTTAAAAAATAAACTAATTACAATTTTACAAACTATATTTATTTACAATGAAAGTATTTGAAGCATTTCTTTGTTTTAAAGATATACTCTGCATTTTTTACAACATGTTTTTGTACTGCTTTTGCAGTTTTTGTAATGTGAGACCTTGAAATGTCATCACAATGGCAAAAGTGGTTATACTAATCATATATTTTATCTGCTGGTGGATTATAATGCCTTGAAGGAACTTTGAATTTCGTCACTTTCTTCATTGTCACTCAATTTCAAAATCTAGGTAGATGAACATGGCCCTCCCTGCCGTCCATGCAAACATTTCCTGACTAACGCAAAAGCATGCTGGGCAGCTGTTCTGCTTTCCCGCAGTAGAGGGGATTCCCAAATTAAACAAATACATCATTGAAGAGTTGACTGCTTCTTGAAGGAAAAAAATATACCACCGGAATAATAGTTTTGCCTAGCGAAAAAAATATTCATTTTGGGGATATATAAGATTGCACTAATTTAAAATCTAAAGTATATTGACCTCTTGTCTATGATAGAAAGAAAGTTGCCAATATATTCCACTAAAATATGTAAAAGCTTCATTTTTTATATCTTTTTCTAGAATGCAATTATATTAAAAAAAAAATATGTTTGTTCAATTCATATATGCCAAGAGATGGAGGGGGCCCCACAGAAGTGTCTGCCCCAGGCCCCAGTTAAGCTGTTTAGCCCTGCATGCAAATATACATTTTGTTGATTGTATATTATGTAGATATTTATGTTTCTTGTAATAATTTAGGACACAATCAACATTCATAATATGCTAAATAAAAGTTTCTTGGAAAAATATCTCATGATTACGACAGTAAATGTGGCTAGCTTAATGCTGAAATAGCACCATCGTACTATTAAAGAAATATTGTGTCCTGTAATAAAAAAAATAATGTATAATTTATAAATTTTATTATTTTCCATTTATTTAAACATTAAATTAATAATTTATATGTAAGCAATTAAAAACATGTGGATAATTACTTAATTGCAATAGATAAAGTGCTGAGAACAAGAATGATTGTAACTTAAAAACAAATTGTAACTTAAAAACTGATTAGGCTCACTATCTGTTGAGCAAAAATGATATTATATACTTTCTGTAGACTAACACGATCATTCTTTTCCAGTGCTTATTATATAAGACTAGCCATGGAGCCAAAAATGTAGGTAATGCCTGACCTGTGCGATCGTACAACCTTGGGCTTAAAGGATTAGAGTGTTGACTAAATTTTTTTGTTTCCAAAGAAAAACTACTGTACTAAAAGGGGGCTACCATTTTGACTGGTCCACCTACAAATTGAAAAAATTAAATTCTCTTAGTTATATCAAATAAGTAGGTAACGAGTGAGCTGCCAGCATAGCGACATCTGGGAAAGAAAATAATAAAAAAAAGAGAGAGAGAGATGGAGGACTCACGACATTGGCTCTAGGCTGAAGCCACCAGTTCTGTTGTTGTTGAGACCCAGACCATTCGACCTACAAGAAAGGTGTAAGGTAACTATTTGGATGGCCGGGAAGTACCAGTTCTGTTGTTGTTGTTGAAACCCAGACCGTCCGACCTACCAGAAAGGTGTAAGGTAACAGTTTGGACGGTCGGGAAGTGCCACCCAATTTAGACCGGAACCCAGTGGGGGAGGCATCCACAGGGACCGTACCCTCCTTCCCCTACCACCAACCTCACGGAAGGACTTTCGGACTCACATGTTTAACGTGATCGTACTCCGCATGAACACGGCGGCAGTTTTGGCAGCGGCTGGAATCGAACCCGGGCCTACCGAGTGCAACTCCAGCGCGCTAACCAATGGGCTACCGCGCCCACCCACCAGTTCTGTTGTAGAAGACCCAGACCGTCCGACTCGTCCAGGGGACTAAGAGCAGCTATTTGGACGGCCGGGAAGACCAGTTCTGTTGTGTAAAACTTCTTAACTTTGTAATGTTTGTATTGTATTTGTGAATAGTTTAATACTGTCATTAAACTTCAAAATGTGTACAAGTGTATCCGTGTCAGTCCTGTACAACTAGCTGATATAGTAGTCATTTTATGTTGAATATCTTATAAATGCAAATTTTCAGGTTCTAAATTTTTTTTTTAAATGTTAAGATTTTAAATGAATGATAGAGCTGTTTAGCATAATTAATAGAACTTTAATATATATTCATTGTGTTCCCATTATTAGAAATTACATGTGGTTTTTTTTTTTTTAATTCCACATGGAAATTGAAACTAACATTGGGAAATAAAGCATGTATTATGTATAATTCATTTTTATGCACTAAGAGGAGACATAGTATTTTTAAATTTTTATTCATATTAATAATAACTAAATGCATATCAGAAATGACAGGTAATAAATATACTCATCAAAAATGAGTAATAAAATTGTGTTTTTCACAATTTTCAAATAGATGTAGAACAAAACCCTAAATCATTGTTTAGACTAAATTGAATGTCTTCAAAGGCTGTTACACTTTGATTATCCTCACATGTTGTCTCTCCTTATAAAACCTCCTTTATTTTAAACAGCAATATAAAAAACTAAATGTTTTTCTAAAATAAATAAATATATATTATTATAAAGGAAATATTTTGTTAAAAGGGATTGAGTAAAAGAAGGTTGTGCATTATTGGGTTACGCTACTGATGATGATTTAAAGTAACACTTAAATTAGTCCAAAGTTTTTCATAAGATTGTCAGAATCATATTTTTATATTACTGTCTAAAAAACTAGTTAGAAATGTTGTATAATAATGCAATATGCATGTTTCTATGTAGCATATTGCAAAAGTTCATGCAGAGAAAAATTTTCATGTGCCAAATGTCAGAAGAGCTTTGGATTAGATTGGTGGAGGAAGCATCATGAGAAAACCAGTGGAATAGAATGGAAATGTGAATGTGGTGGGAAATATGCATCTCGTGAATCTCTTTTGACACATGCAAGGAGAAATCAACACAAGCTTCCAGACTATGTGATATCCAGTGATAAAATGTAAGTTTTGATTGTTACTTTAGTTTAAGTTAACAGTGGTAACTGTGGTTAAGTTTTGTTATTGTGGGTATGTATGTGACATAATTGCACATGGTCTTCTAACTTTTTGATGGAGTTCAATTCATGGTTAATTTACTTTTTTCAATAGATATTACTATGTATCATTGTCTGGTTCAGAATGCTATGAATGATTTTAAAAATGATTCCAGTTTTAGCCCTTTTTCCTAAATTGAGTATTCATGTTGCCACATACTCAGTACTTTATATGATATTCAGGGTATCTTGCTATCTTGAAAAGATTTTCTGATTAGAAAAGTAAATGAAATTTGTACATGTTTATTTTCTCAATCAGTGGTATGCAAAGAGAGCAGTGGATTAAGTAGGAGGTTATTGTTTTATACGTGTATCTAGATCACCAGGCAAACTATAATTCTTCCTATGTTATAGGGATGTTCCGATACCAGTTATTGATTTTGCTGATAATCAGTATTTTTCTGATACCAATGATAATCTAATACTTAATCAATACTTTTTAAATTTTTTCCTTTTTATACTACAGACTTATAGAAATTACTTTTCTTGAACTTCTATAACAGAATGAAGTCTAGAATGATGATAAAATACAGTAAATCATTGCTAGTCTAATGAGTGGGCACTAGGCAGTATGCCCAGGGCTAGGTAAGTCTGCCTTATTGTGTGCATGGGCAGAAAAGAGAACTCTAAAGCTGGGATGTTGTTTACTTATAAGTCAAAGGTCCTATTCTTCTGTTATTTATTTATCTTTAGAATAGTATGGAGATCTTTACTTCTTGATACATAAATTAAATCCCTTTTCACAACCTTTTATTTAACTTTATCTAATGTTTGTCAGTGTCATTCAAATGTTTGAGGCCATAGCTAATCAAGTTCTATTAATCACAGTAATATGAAATTTAGTATAGACTTTTGTGGTACATTTTATTTTTTATTTTGAACCTTATTGGGTTAGCCTGTACTGCAGCCACCATTGGGATGTACTCATTTTTGGGAATAACTTGGTAACTAGAAAATTAGCAGCTACATTTTAATACATACAAATAATAAAAGGGGGTACTTTAATATTTTGCTTTTACTGATTAAATTTGGTTCCTTAAATTCAGGAGATCAACTTACTTTTCTGCTTTTATTAATTTTATACTTTCATTTTCTGCATGATAAATTATAGTAATAGTGATTTTTTCACAAATTGAGTTTGAAGAGGAAAAATATCGGATGGAATATCTAGATACCAGAAATTGCTATTTCAACTGAGCTTGCTCATGTGCTAACCACTTATTATTCTTGCTTTTTTTGTTCTCTTCTGAACCTCTACTTTTATTTAGTAGTTTTCTTTGATTTAGGTTCATTTTGATAAATGTACTTTTAATTTAGGTGCATATTTAGGACGTAGCCACTTAGTGGTCTATGCACCTGCTAAGTGGGCTTGTATTAACAAAGGCTGCATAGGACCGAAACATCTCATGTCCATGCAACAGTCTAAAGGTGGGTGAAAAGTGTTTAGAAAAAGCGGTCGCTTTTCAACAAAAGCTGCATAGTCATACATTAAATTAATAAAGTTCGAAGCGCCTTATGCCAGTGCAATGGGTCAAAAGGATTTATCTAGGGCTTGTTACTCCCACTGCACTGGCGTACCCAGATTGCATATGTGTATTGCATGTGTACAGTAAATGGCTGTGTGATCTACAGCTACTGCAAGAAATCTAAGTAAAGAGCTTTTTAAAAAAGTGATCGGGTCAATCACCGAAAGCAGGATACAAACTACGCCCACACAGTAAGCATAGCACTGCTAGCGGCTATGCTATCTAGGAAATATTTAGGGACTACTCCGCATCTAGTGATATTTATTATTTCAGGATAATTCTTTTACTATAATTAGCAGGAGAGAGTATAGCTTTATTATCATGCTTATTATAAATTGTTTCATTTAAGAAGGTGGCTAGTTATAAATAATGCTTGAAATAACCTTCATACATAATTTTACAATAGTTGTAAATTTTTTATATGTAATATCAATCTAATCAGTATTGGATAGGTATTGAATATTTGGTAATCTGTTTTTATTGGATATTCGGTATCAGTTCTTTTTTGGTCTTGTGATATTCTTACTATATTTGCTATATAAATCACAGATTTGCACTGTGTGTATGCTGAATATGTTTATTTATAAATAAACAAAGTTTGAATTAAAAATGAAAAATTAGTTGTATCAGAACTAAATGGTGCAATTTGAAAATGAGAAATGTGATATTAAAAAAATATGAAGACATTTAAATAATTAACCATATAACAAGCGGGAATGAAATATGAAGCTTCAGTTTTACTACTATTACACAATCAAATCTGTTTATTATGAACTTAAAGTGAATGTATGAAACATAAATTCATTGTATATATTTAATTTAATGTGGATTTTTGTGTAAGAAAATTAAATTGTTTTTTGTTACAATGTAAATTCACTGTAACTGAATTATAAAAAAATTTGATCTGTGTGATTGGATCTGACTTTTTTCTAAATTGTAAATTTCATTAAGTTATAATATGTAGTTTACTCGAAAAGTCAGAAAATTTGGAATTAGAGTTGGTGGGAAGATTTAAAAGATAAGATATGGGTAATATGAAGGAAGCCCTGACTATGTTGAAGACCCAGACCGTCCGACTCGTCCAGAGGACTTAGAGTAACTAGTTGGACGGCCGGGCCCTGACTATGTTGTTGTTGTTGAAACCCAGACCGTCCGACCTACCAGAAAGGTGTAAGGTAACTGTTTGGACGGTCGGGAAGTGCCACCGAATTTAGACCGGAACCCAGTGGGGGAGGCATCCACAGGGACCGTACCCTCCTTCCCCTACCACCAACCTCTCGGAAGGACTTTCGGACCCACATGTTTAACGTGATCGTACTCCGCATGAACACGGCGGCAGTTTTGGCAGTGGCTGGAATCGAACCCGGGCCTACCGAGTGCAACTCCAGCGCGCTAACCAATGGGCTACCGCGCCCTAGCCCTGACTATGTGTGACTATGTTGTTGTTGTTGAGACCCAGACCGTCCGACCTACCAGAAAGGTGTAAGGTAACCGTTTGGACGGCCGGGAAGTGCCACCTAATTTAGACCGGAACCCAGTGGGGGAGGCATCCACAGGGACCGTACCCTATGTGTGACTATGTGTAGGTGTTTGTAGTGGTCCGTTTTTACTGATGAAGTTTTAAACTGCGATTTCTGTTCAATTTATATAGTCCTTATTAGTTCAAAGCATTCATAGAATGCCAAAACTTAAACCTTTTTTAGAATTCATTATAAAAATAATTTGGACAATATGTCCTGATTAATAGGTCTGCTGATATTGTGTTATATCATGTTGCATCTTTTTTATCCTACTGTGTACTAAGTTTGTAATCTGACTTGTGTGTCTTTTGCAAACAACTTGTAACATGCGTGTAACTGGTACAGAGCTCAATATGCAATTGGTGTCAGGAAATGGACTTAAATAGTAATCAATAAGTAAAATACACTGTGTGTAAAGGATAAAGAAAATTTATTAAGGAATTATGTTATTTATATTGCTCAAGTTTTTCATAAAATAGCAATGTTAAAGTATGACACGAATGTAAATTAGGTCACAAAGTTTTCACCCACCAACAGTGATATTTTTTTCATATGGTGAGTGAAAAAAATCTGCATATTATATATTTTTAATGTTATTTTTTTTTTCAAAAAGAAGTGACAAACATGTTATGTATTAGCAAGTGATAATTCTTTTTGGATAAGTTAACTTTGAGCTTAAATTTCTTGCCCCAATGTAAAACACATTGCTCTCTATTGGTTTCACATGCATTTCTATGCAAACAAAAATTTCTCATAGTTTTCATTTCTCAACATTGTAGTAGTTTTAATTAATTACAACTTTTATATGTTTGAAATTCAAATTCAGGGCTTCATTATAACCTTGATTTTATTATTATGTGTAAAAATTATAAAAATCAGTCAAAATATTTCGAAGTAACTTGTATTCGGACATTTTACAATTTAAATTGTTGCCATAGGAGTTTCACTACATTCAACTCCAATTAATGAGTAACTCTAATTATCAGTTATATTGAATAACGAGACATATTATAGGTACAAGCAAAAGTAGATATATGTTATCTATTGTGTTATACAATATATCATGAATTTGGTTTCCTGGCAGTCTGTCAAATGTATATTTATCATTATTTTAAAACATCGGTGTTATCTTTCATTGGAGTCCTATACTTTTTGAAGTGCATGTGCTTTTAGGATTTTCAAAGATCTTAAAAGTGTTTAATTTCGATTATTTTGCCCGAATTTTATATCAATATTTTGGCAGCAATTTATATTATTTTTTGAGCCATGATTTATTTAAAATATAAACAAAATAAGTCATGTACTTGTTTGGGAAAAGAAAATAAAGAGTCAAGAATAACTCTAATATTTTTTATTCATAAATCACTTATTGAATTCTTAGTCACAAAAGCCACACATAGCAGACATATGAAAGTTTGGAATTATGCGTGCAGTGCAGCAAGTAGAGCATCGATAGACTGATGGTCATTGGTACCAATTAGCTGGTTAACTAAAAATAGCAAATTTAACAAACAAGAAAAACTTGTTATCCCAGGGTCCTAAAAAGTCTAATTTTCTTATACATGTTTTCAAGGCCTGAAAGGTAGACCTGAAAATAGGCACTCATCACAGGTCAATAAAACAATGCAGTTTAGAGATTAAATTTAACTGGCCACCACTCCCCTATTCCATTTTAATCTGGAGAACTGCTCAGAATTTTACTTTCTTCCATCTCCAATACTCATCTCATTAAACTATTTTTGTTTACAACTCATTAGATAATTATCTTTCTTATCTCTGTCCTGCCCCCCTAGTGTCGTCACATTTTTAAAATTGAAAGAGAACAAACCAGGGACTGCAAAGCTCTTACTTTTTTAATCTTCTTTCTTATTTTTTTTGTACGATTTCAGAAAGGAAGTCATAAATTGATGACCTGTAGAATTTCTCTCCTCGTTCTAGCAATAAAAAAAAAAATCTTTTGCCCCCCAAATTTATACTCCATTAATAGAATCAAAACTTACATGCAAAACATCCCCTTTCATCTTTCTCTTGAAAAAAAAAAAAAAAACAGAGCCAAGCCAAGACGCTTGGTTACGGGGTACCTGCGTCTCAGACGCGTAAGCCCACATCGAAAGTGCTGTAATGTCCATTTGTTGTAGCGGTTTTAGCAATAGCAATGATCTAGCATGTGTACTCTTCTCCGTAGAGGGTGCTCTGGTTCGGTGAACTTGCTTACAGCATGTTTGAAGATGGAGATTCTGTCCTGGGAGGCTAAACCCGTAAGTAGGTACTGGAAAGGAAAGGGGGCGGGGTAGGGACCAATCAGAATGATTGGTGCAATTACAAGTATAAGAAAATTTACAAAAATAAGTTAAGAATTACAAATTACATATTATGTAAAAGGGTACTGCATACAATGAATTTTAAAGGTTATAAATAATTTACAAAATAATTTACGTTTGACTATTTACAGTTACTATCACTATCAAAATTTCCGGTCGCTCTAGTTGTGAATAAAAAAGGCCCTTTTCAGGGTACACAAAAGTCTGGAAAGAGACTGAAAGATTGTAGAATAGTGTGCTCTCTTTTTCTACTTGATACATTATTATATTTTTTTCTTCATACAGTTTAAATTACTTATTTTCATATTTTGGTTAATTTTGAAGAAATATTTTGCATAATTAACTATTGAGAGATAATTATGATGGGAGTAAGTTGATTCTTAAAAATTAACATTCGCATGCAGTGTTTTGAATCTAGACTTTTTTTTACACTTTAGGTTTTCGAATAGTTATTATTTTGAAATTTATGCTAAAATATATATATTTTTAATTGATAATGTATTAAACGATAAATAAAAAAGTAAATATAAGTTAATAAAAATTTTGTACACCACTTATTTATTCTTATATTACAAAAAGTTAAATTGTTTTGATAACCAAGAAAAATGTATATATACATACAGGGTGTCCCAAAAACATTGACCTCGGCTTTTATTCTTTAAATATTGATCTTAGACATATATAATAAATTACAAAGTTGTGTAAAAAAAGGTACAGAATTTTATGAAATTGATAAAAAAAATTTCAGGGGATTAATAAATTTGAAGAAATACTAAATTTAAATTTTTATACAGCCCCCGTACAAAAACATTTCCAATGAGCAAAATGTGCCCCATACACTAATAAGGTGATGCACAAAATTTTAGCATTTTATCATAAAAAGTCTCAGCGATATGTTTAAACAAAGTTGGTGAGGGATTAATTACAAATTAAAATGTAAATGTTTGCAGCAAGAGTGCAAATGATGCAACACAGAAATGCATCATAGGCAAATAATATCTGCCTCTTATCTTTAATGGATATTTGGCATGGATGGAAAACATTTTGAACAAGCTTTGTAATCTTTATGTAAAGTTATTATTTCTACACAGTGTAGATACTTTTGTACCAATAAATAGCAAAATTATTATTTATATATGTAATCATTGTTTCCTTTCGTAATTTGTGTATGACCCCCGAAACGCGATCTGCGGACATGATTTTCTCCTCTGAGAATCCATGTTGATGCATTGAAAAGTGGTTTAAGTCAGCACTTTTGTCTTTTCATATCTCTGGGACTTTTTATGATAAAATGCTGAAATTTTGTACATACCCTTATTAGTGTATGGGGCACATTTTACTCATTTGAAATGTTTTTATACGGGAGCCGTATAAAAATTTAAATTTTGTATTTCTTAAAATTTAATTCCCTTGAAAATTTTAATCGATTTCATAAAATTCTGTACCTTTTTTATGCAACTTTGTAATTTATTATATATGTCCAAGATCAATATTTAAGGAATAAAAGCCAAGGTCAATATTTTTGGGACACCCTGTATATATATATATATATAAAATTAAAATCATAAAAACAAAATGTGCAGGAGTACATATCTGTTTACAGCATTAAACTTCGGGCCGTAAAACAATGCATATTTAATTTACATTAAAAGCAAAAAGTAAATAAAACAATAGTATATTTGCTAGAAACACATTATATATATATATATATATTAAAAAATTAAATAATAACTACTACTAAACAATTAATGAAAAAATTCAAACAATAATTTATCCAAAACATATATATATATATATATATATGTTTTAGATGTAGAAAACCCAGACCACACGACCAACCCAAAGGCTAATGGTAGCTTTCTGTGTGGCCGGGTATGTTTTAAATGTATATATTTTCTACATATCTTTAAAAATTATCCTTCCTCTGAATTGTCTCTTATCTAAGATTTTTAGATATTAATATTTCTTTAAAGCCATATGTTTCAGATAAGCCATACGTTAAGGCCGAATGCCATTTTTATGTAGTTTTATATGCCATAAAACTAGAAAAATTCTAAAATCCTCACTTTATTGCTCACTGATCTGCCTACACTATGTTAATGAGTAGTAATAACTGCGAAACCAGGGTCCATCAATGGTGTTCAGCTGAGCATTTAAGAATTTTAAAGTTACACTTCCTTTAATGCTTAAAAAAATTAATTTGAGAAAGTACTTGGTATAAAAGTTTTAAATACAACAAAAGTAACAAAAATGCTTAGGCAACATATTTGTTGTCTTTTTTTAAACAATACTAAAGTTAGCTGTTTTAATATTTTTATAAATCAATATATAGCACTTGTTATAAAATTTTTGAATAATGTTCTTTTATGCATATTTCCTTTTTTTAGGAAGCACAGCAAAGCTACTATAAAACTAACTGATAAACCTGTTATATTACTGATTCAGCCTATTATTCAAAATGTTACTTGTCTTCAACCTATGCAAACTTCTGTTATTACTCCAAGACCTATTCTTCCCAAAACTAAAGTGCAGTCTTCTGACTTCCAATGTTTTCTGACCAACTTCTCTTCTGATCAACCAATGCTTTCTTCAACTAATCAGCTTTTTACAAATACTGATAGCACAAAGGAAAACACATTTGCAAGTAGTCAGCAAAAATTGCAGAACACTGTTGCTACGCAGACTGCAGATAATGTTGCTGATAATTCTGCTAAACTGCGACAATCACAAGCATCACAGTGCACAAGGCGCAAACCAAAATCTTTAAAAGTAGGGATTGAAAGCACTCATACCCAAACAGCTGAAAGTGCTGTTGTGAAAATCAAAAGGAAGCGATCTCGCAGAAAGTCTGTTGCCATCACTACAGAACCAAGTATGTTAACAGACCAGATGCTTGATCCTGAAAGTTCTTTCTGGCCTGGATTCCAGGATTTTTTTTTGCAACAAGCAGATAGTTTGGGAACCCGATTGTTTTCATGGCTGAAGTTTGCGTTACTATTTGTACATTTGTTTCACAATTTTATTTTTTTTCATTTGTTAAATATGTCGCAATAAATGTGTTTACTTTGTTAAAACTTCTTTTTTTAACATATTACTATGCAACATAAAATACATTCACATTCTGCTTATGAAGCATGGAAATTTTGTTGCTATATATGGTGTATAATGAGCTAGATCTCATTTATAAAACTAAACATAACTATATTTGGTTGCCAACATAATTGCCAAAAATGTGTAACAAACTATAATATTTGCAACATTACTAATCAGAAGAATTTAATCAAGTTTCATTTGTACTGTTCTTTTTACAAAAGTAAAATATATTTATTGACGATAATTAGGATTTTTCAAAGTTGCTAACTTAAAAAGAAACTTGAATAGCTTGAGTGTATGTAATGCATACAGCCATGAACTTTTCCTTGCAAAGTTGTTGAGGGTATTTAAGGACTGACTATTAATAGATTTGAAGAAGAAATTTTACTTTCATTGTAAAAATTTCCCCAATTAGATAAGAAATATCCCATTTAAAAGCTGTAAATACATTGTGTGACCAATGTTCTTGCACATTTTTCATTAAAATAAAATAAGTACCTTTTAAGAACCACAGGAAAAAAAAAAATTTAAGCATTATGCAAAAAGTAGGTTTAATGCAATTATGAAGTTTTTTTAAACTTCACAATCGAATAATCTAATAATAATATTTGATTTCAACACTATATTAGAAATTTCGGGGAATGGTTATAATATTTTTTTTGGCTGTCACTGATAAAAATTTCTTTAAATTTTCATATATTTTTAATGTTGGTGATTTGAAGACATTTGGCAAACTTTTAACGATATTTTACGTGAATGTAAGAAAACGTGAGTTTTTTTACATTAGACATTACAAATGAATCGTAAAAAAAAAGAAAAAAGAGAAAAATTTTTCTGATCAGATCAAACAGTTATGAATATAATTATACAGTAAAATGAAATGAAATAAATGTTACACAAGGCCCTTCCAATTTTCCAGGTACTCTCTGATTATTGTACCAGATGCTGCAGCAATCTATTATTAGATTTGGGGAATCAGGGCTAGGTTTTTACCAAGACAGTGGAAAACAGGAACTTTTCCATGTGGCGATAGGAAAAATTTTGCAGTTTGCAATTTTTTCTACTTTTATTGTAATTTCTGATCTGTGATATCTGTAAGAAAATTGAGTACTTTTTAAGCACTTTGGTACAAATATAAGCAATTTTTAGGTTCTTAATTAGGAATTAAGCACATATCGAAACTTTTAACGGCCGCCAGTACCATGTGGGATTGTTTAGAATATAAATCAACTGCACAGTGATCAGGTTTCAAAGTAAACCTAGTTTATCTATATTTAATGTTCTAAGTTTATTGAAAATTATTAGCAAATATGCAATGCATCCATCCCTACTAAGTCAATATTAAAAAACTTATGATCATTGTGTGTGTTTCAATATAGCCTTCAAAGTAATTTTTAAAGATAATTAAGTAAAAAGAAAACAAGAAAGATCAATCATGCTTAAAGCATTGATTATGAAACCCTTTCCAACTTCAATGCAATTTTATTTAAAACAGTCGAAAATGCAATACATTCCTCGGTAATATTTTAAAACTTATCATAATACTACATTAATTTATTATATTTGAAAAATTAAACCTTCATTGAAAAACATGAACTTCATTCAAATGACGGCATTGAAATAAAAATTGCCTGGTTTAAATATATCTGAAAAGCGATACATTCCACGGTAATATTTTTAAAACTATCATAATACTACGATAATTTATTATATTTAAAAACTTCATCGAAAACAACTGAAATTAATTCAAATGACGTCATAGAAAAAATAAATAAAAAGAACGAATATGAGTCTGCAGGGAAAGACATGTGCTGTCCACATCAGAATTTTTAACAATATTACAACAATGATTTATAGAAGTGAACGGGGATTATTTTCAGGCCATTTTGAAAAAAATGTATGATCTATATTTAAAGATCCATCAAATTTTTGTCGAATAAAATGTTCAACAAATTTAAGCTGTGTACCAAATTTTAACTCTCTAGGACGTAGGAAAGTGCATTAAAAATGCCATCAAATAAATTTATCATGAAGAGTTATATAAAATTTAAAAAAATGAAAAATTGTTATCTACCAAATTTATTTTAAAATGTGAAGCCACTCCCATATGCAAAACGTTTAAACAAATGGAGAGATATTTATTATATAATATATCTCTCTTTTCTTTCTGGAAGATATCCCAAAGTCAGAATTTAATTGAATTTGTTTTTTTCCTTATATTAAATAATTTTTAATTAAAAAACTACTTAACATATTTTACTGAATTTTTTTTTATATATTCTATGGGATAATGTGAATATTTTCTAAAAATTTCGAAGCAATTCGTGAATTTTAAATTTACTTAAAAAATGTTTGAAAAATTAGGTCCCATAGGGTTCAATGTATTTCATTTTTTCAACCCGGGTTTAATATAAAAAACTAATTGGGTGATATTATTTATTTATATTCCCATAGGTCCTACAGACCGTCTGAACAACATACTAAAATTTCATTTTGATAAAGTCATTTTTACGGCAGTTATCGTGCTAACGGACAGACAGACAGACAGAATGAACAAAGTCATAAACACTTTTCAACTTTGTTGTAAAGTGTTAAAAATGGGATAACCATGGACTTTAATATTCAGCATAGAAATAGTTATGCTTAATTTTAGAAGTCTTTTTGATATTACTCAAATGTACTTGGGACTAAAACAAAATTATTTTATCATGAGAGTTATATAGTATATTAATATTCATAAATGTAATTATGTACCTAAGCTGAGTCCAGGTTCATATAGAATTAAGTTCATAAATACTTCTTTGATTTCTCAGAATCTACTCTTAAAATGCATTTGATCATTTTCATATAACACAATTTACAAAGTCCTTTGCTTAGAAAATCATATTTTTTTAAATTGGGTAATGATCTGGAAATATGCACAGTGCATTAGAAAAATTTATATATATATATATACAAAGTGTACATAATCTGTGATTTAAAATACTAATTTTTGGACTAAAAACTTTTTTTTTTCAAAATGAAAAAATGGTCTTTTTTAAATATGTGTATGAAACATTTGAAAAATGAAAAAAAAAGTTTTTAGTTATTTACAAAAATGCCACAAATCAAACATTATTTCAATACAGTTAAAATTGTTAAAATTACGGTTAAATTTTTGCTCTAAAAACTAGCCTTTTTTAAAAAAGAAAATGGCAGGTAAATATATGAAAATATGCACAAAACATTCAAAAATTAAAATATTTTACATTATTACAAAATTCTAATTTTTTAATACATATATTCATTATACTAATTATACCATAGAAACTTGGTATCTAAATATTTATACAATACATTCAAAACTATAACTATAAAAAAGGCTAAAAATTTTAATATGCTAAAAAATGTCAATTCCTGCCTTACAATTTAATCTTTTTTTTTTTTTTTAATGACAGCTAAATATATAGGCAATTACACAATACAGTCAAAAATTAAAGATAAGAAAATATAACAATTTTTTTTAATACAGATTTTTAAAATTCATTAAAAAACATTATTTTTTATTTGCTCTCATGTTGAGAACCTCACAAGGTAGAAAAGCTAGCTTTTCTAGGAACAGAAACAAAAGTTTTTTTTTAAATTGACACCTGGTTGCAAGTGATATTTTTTAATTTTTACATCCTTCTCTAAAGATAATGCATTATCCTCTATAAAAATATCAAGGCAAGAGGACAATTAATTGCTTTATAATTGCATAGAAAAGATATATGCGTAATTCAATTTAGCTTTTCAAGTATTGGATGTACACCCAATTTAAGGCATTTCACTAATTTGGTCACATTTCAGTTCCTAATTATGCTAGAGCTTAACTTTAAAGACTGTACTTCTTAGTTTGAGCTAAATGTTATGCAAGGCATGAGCCTTTATAGGCATATTTAAATACTTATTTAGGCCTAAAGGCATGCACCTGTATAGGCATGCTTAAATACTTATTTAGGGTTTATTATGTGTGTGCAGAGGTGGATGGTCAACGAAAGTGGCTAGTAATTAATCTTGGTGCTTTTAAAAAATATAATTACATTTAAAAACAGCTCAACTATCTATAGAAGTAGACAATGGTATTTTAAATAGTACTTTAGCACCATTATATGTAATTAAATATAATTATTCTAATATAAGAAAATTTTCATGTATTCCTGAATAATTATTTGGCAAATAATTAATCACAATACAGTCAAATAATAAGTCACAATACAGTGGTGTTCCGTTTATAGACTACAAAAGATTTATTTTAGGTTTTAATAAATCATCTAACAGTTCAGAAAAATTAGTTACTTGTATTATGATTAAAATAACCACCAAATTATCACACCACCCCTCTAATAAATATTCTAGCTAACTCACTTTGAGCAGTTTTTGGTTTTGAAATATGCAATATTAATTTTATATGCAACATTTGTATAAATTAAATTATATTTAAAATACTGAAGCTTTTTTGCAGTTTTGATTATGGAATTTTTGTTTCTTGTTCAAATAAAAGTTATTTATATGCAATGGTTTACAGAAAAAGGGTTCAGCTGACTATAATTTAACTTCTGAAATAACATGGTTTATAGCCATTATACCGACCATTATATATTAGCCATTATACCAACTGTTTTTTTAGTTTTCAGTAGATTTGCGTAGCCACATACTTCTCAAATACAGGAAACAATTTTATTATACTCTACATATTGTCAATTCTGAGAAATGTATTTTTATTCTATCAAGTGGGGTTGGAAAAAACTTTTTTTGCCCCAAAAGACCATGGTTAAAAAAAAATAAAGGTTAAAGCACTGTTTAAACAAATGCAGTTTAAACAAGACGTCTTTACTATCAACTTTAAAACTTTCAAGTTGTTTTTCTCTGTTTTAATGTTCTATCTCAGTGGTTTCCAACCAGTGGTACACAAGCTGACTGGTGGTATGTAGATATTTTGTGTAATATACTTTATAAAATTTTTACAATCCAAAAGTAGTGTTTATTTGCAAAATTATTCATTTTCAATATTAGCATGCACGATTGCATCAACTCTGAGTGGCTTGGAATGGTGCAAGTGTGTATACTTTTGGATTAAACAAAAGAAACACTTTAAGCACATTTCAAAAAGAACAATTATATTTTTAATGCTATTTTGCTCAATGTACTTATATGAAGCCGAATTTTTGTCAATGCTGTACTTAAAAGGCAAACATAAAACAAACATCAACTTCGAGTCTTAAAATTAAGTAAAAGAGAACCAGGAACTAATTTCTGTCAAATGAACACTAAAGTATTGTGTTAAGTCATTTTGTTAATTATATTGTTAATCAATAATCATATTGCTAATTGCTAATATTTATTTTTATTCAATATTTTTTACTAGAAACAAAATAAAATTATGCAACAATAACTTAATTAAGCGTATCTTAACTTCCTATTTGTACACAAGACATATTTTTGTTGGTGGTACTGAAATTCTTGAATTTTGGTTTTGATGGTACGCATTTATGAAAAAGTTGAGAACCCCTATTCTAACTGATGCAAAATTTGTAAGATGAGTTGTAATTATTGTAAAGATATGCGGTTTTGTTTTTTAGAATCAGCCTGCCAAGCTGTACTTAACCTAAACTTAGGCCCTAAACTTAATTTTGAAATTTATGACAACAGGACCTTTTTCCTGTAAACCATCACATATAATATTCTGTTATGTGGATCTTCTTCAGTCCTGTTTTATCCATATATAGGACTCCATAGAAGAACTAGACAGAAGGTACAAAAAATTCATAATGCAAGATTAAAAGGTTTATCACATAGTTTAAAATGCTTCACTTTATATTTATTACAAAAAATATAAAAACAAAACAAAATAATGAATTGTGATACATTAATTTTTTTTTTTAGTTTGGAAAAATGAAGAGCGAGAACACTTATGTAGAATTTTAACAATCTGACTCCCCCCCCCCCCCTTTTGTCTCAATTTAAAAAATGCTGTGAAAAGGCAATCCCCCTAAAGATTGGGAAAAACAAAAAAATAATTGTTGTCAAAATAATATAAATGTATTGATAAAAATATACTTTATTTCTTTTAATTAAAAGTTCCAAGTAAGCTTTTCCCTCTACATATTTGTGATTTTTTGTTGCATTTGAGGGGGTGCATTAGCAGAATTTTATTTGTTTCTTTTAGCAGAAAATTCTCCAAAAGCACCCTCTCCTTTTGTCTTAATGTGAAATTTTTGAAAAATTTTCCATGAAATAGCCCCCACCCCTAAACATTGGAAAAAAATCTAATGTGAGCAGCACTTGACTTTCTCTACAAAATGCAATGTATTTATTCTTTCACTTTGACAAAAT
The DNA here is from genome assembly GCA_951213105.1 of Amaurobius ferox. NCBI lineage: Eukaryota > Metazoa > Arthropoda > Arachnida > Araneae > Amaurobiidae > Amaurobius > Amaurobius ferox. Next base: position 98,628,054 of record OX578138.1, read on the forward strand.
GATGTACAAGATCCATGGTACAACATTTATAACATTAAATTGGACATTTGGCATTGTTTCTGGTTGTTAACATGTAAAACTATTTCAAAGTACTACTTATATTTCAAGCAAATCTAACTTGACAATTATCAATATTGATAGCTCTCATAATAAACAATATAGTCAATGTATTAAAATATTTTGATTAATTCATCAATTTGGCATCATTTTCATTAATTAACTTAGCATTATTTTGAAATTTTGGCAATGTTTTTGTCTATTTGGCATGATTAAAAATAGTTTTCAAACTGATAATATTTTACCAAATTAGTCACCAGATTTGGCAAAATTATTACCAAGTGTTACAGATAGATGGATATAAGAGCTTTATATATAACTAAATGATTATTTGAGTGGATTTTTGGGCATCAAAATACAAAGCTATTACACACAGTATTGTCTCTCGTGAATGGTACGAATTAGAGTCACGAAAATGACATTAAATATGTAGCATAATATTGCATATGAAAAGTGAACATATTTCATGATAGTTAAACCTTTTTTTTATGTAATTTATTTTAAAAACATTCAATATCTTGAGAACAGTTTATGCTAGCACTCTAATGTTTGTGTCATTGGTTTTATAATTAAAAACTATATAAGAAATTATTTATGTAACATTATTGAAAGTTCTAAGTTTAGAATAATTTTTTCAAAATTTCATTAGAAAATTTGGAGTTTTTCCGAATATTCAATTACATTTAAAATCGTTTATGAGATATCACATGAGACATCGCATCCACAGCCTCACGGACACACACAAATACATATAGACATCACCTCAAAAACGTTTGATGCAAGTTCAAGGATACTTGGAATGTTGAAAAGTGCTTTTCTATCAAAAACATGAATCTAAATTTTTAATCTCATAATACTTTCTAAGAAAATTCTAAGTAAGTTTCCTTCCCTCAACAAAGTGTGTGATTTTCTGTCCCATTTGAAGGGCGGAATGACAGATTTCCATTTGTTTCTTTTATCCAGAAAATTCCCAGCCTACATTTTTCATCATTTTCAATTGCATTTGAGGGGGTGGATCAACAGAATTCTACAGTACATTATTTGTATTATTTAAAAGCTATAAGAGTTATTCTTAATTGAAAGGAAATATGGCTTTTCACATGTAATCTAATGAGTTAAATATATATATATACAATAAATAATCTATTTTTAAAATTCTCTTAATATTTGAGAGGATGATATAATTTTCCTAAGGGTTTTTGTAACCTAGCACAGTTTATTCTAATTTTAATTTACTGTTTTTTGCCAGTATTTTAATTCATTTTCGAATTCTTTTGATTTTTGTAATCTATTTGCATCCATTAAAATGTTATAAAATGTAAATTGATAAAAACTATATCAGAATATATATTTGTTTTGATATGGAGCAGAACTAGATTAAACAAATTTTAAGAATTTTATATATTTTATGAATTCAAAAAGTATATATAAGCAAATAAATATTGAAGCGTTTAAATGTCTATTAATCTTCATCATACCAAAACAGATTAAACACAATGCATCTTGATACAAAATTGATAAAGTAATTGTTGCTTTTCTTTCAATTCAATCAAACAGAGATTGTAGAGTCAATTTGGTTTGTGTACTTTATATTCATACAGCAATTCTCAAAATGGCTGCCATGAAATTGCTTGGCTGTGTTGCGAGAAAAACAAAAGTATATTTTATTACAATGACAAAATAAAGGGAAGCATAAAATAGGTATTAAATATTTTAATAACATTATTTATTATATTAAGTGAAGAGTGCTAACTTGAGATATCCTCCATTAAGATTCCAGAGCGTTTGAGACATTTCTCGAATTATGATTCCCCTAATCGACCTCAGGCGAATTGTAGAGGCTAGGCTCACATTGTAGTACCTTAGGGGTACTATACTATAATGCAGGTCTAACCCCTAGCCAATGGATCTTACATTAGATCTTTAAGGTCTAATGAAGGCATAGATAGGGGTTATACCTCTAGCACAGTTTTGCAACCTACTGTACAGGTGTGTTCTAATATCCCACATGGTTTGAAAATGTGCTGAGACTTACAAATTTTTTGAGAATCACTGCATTAATACATGCATCTCTACATGTACTTTAGATTTTGTTAGCTTATAAAAAAAGAAAATAAAGCATGTGAGTTATAATGCTATTTATACAGCATCTCACACACACACACATAAAAAAAAATAATATATACATATATATATATACACAAAAATATATGGATATTTATCCCTAAAATTGTTTAAACTGCATACAAAAATACAGTATAAAAATTATGTACAGTTACAAAAAATTTTATAAAATTATATACAATTAATATTAATTGATATCAATTGATTTTCAACTAAAAGATAATATAAAAAGGTTCTACAGGTAAAAATATAAAAAGGTTTTACATTGTCGATTATACAGTAAGAGCAAATGTATTTTTTCCAGTCTTGGGTTCCTTGCATAAGTAATCTGGAAGTGGAGAGTTAGCCATTCCACTGTTAACAAGTTTTCCAAATCCTTTTAAGATATTTGTTCCTTGAAATGTAATTACACAACAAGCATTTGTATTCTCCCATGTACCAAAAGAATCAGATTTAACCTGAAAGCAAAAGTGTTTAAACTTTATTTATTATATAGTTTATGTTGCTGCTACATAAATATTATCTAATAAGAAAAACAGGATCAGATTTTTTAAAAAAGAAATTTAGAACCTTTTTTCATATCTTTACAAAATTCTATATTTCAAAATCGGCCTTTTCTTAAAATTATTAGTTACCAAGAATTGAATGAAAATGCTTTGATCAACCATCTGTAAAATCTTTCAGATAAAAACATTAAAAGAAGGCAATAGCTGTACCAAAAGCATCTTGTTAATCTACAGGGTGATTATAATTAAAGTTGTGATTTTAAAACGCTGTAAAGTAAGAACTACTAGCCAGAATTACCTGATATTTGACCTGAGTATACGTGAAGCAATGGAATTTTGTTTGGTGAAAAAAAAAATTACTTCAAAAATGTACCGATAGATGGCAATGTACGAATCTAACATGGAATTTTGATGAAAATCGAAAAAATTAGCTGCACCTTTAATCTGGAGGTATGCTAATTAAGACTAGGCATGTGCACTGCACATTACAGTTGTGGTAAAAATGAGGAGCACATGCTCATTGAGCACACGAGGAGCTCATTGAGTGCATTGTTATGACTCTGTCACTGAAGGATTGTGCTTTGCTCGTAAAGTTTTTCTACCAGAACGGTGACTGTTCCAGACATTAAAGACGGTGACATGTTCCAGACATTAAAGGGCTTAAAATCTGGTCCAATGTCTGTATATGGCCTACGGAAGATGATTCTTAAATTTGAAGAGATTTTGTTCATTGGACTTGAAACGTGGCAGAGGGAGGAAAGCAATTGAGACATTAGTGGAATACTTGGCTACAGCGTTACAGGAAGAGACGACCAGTGATGTGGGATGCTGCAGTGCACGGGGAATTGCCCGATCGTTAGACATGCCTGTCAGCACGGTCCGTAAAATTTTACGAAACATCCTGCAATGTTATCCGTACAAAATTACTCATGTTCAGGAGTTCCTGCTGACCTGCCACAATGAGAAGCTTTCGCGTTACAACTTCTTGCTCGGATGGAAGTGGACAATGGATGGCCATGGAGCATTTTGTGGACAGATGAAGCCCATTTCCATCTGCAAGGTGCTGTCAATATGCAAAATTGCAGAATATGGGAGAACGCCAATCCATTCCCACTGCAACCATTGCCTCTTCATTCTGCAAAGATCACTATGTGGTTTGAGTTTACAGCAACGCTTATCTTTGACCCATTATTTTTCGAGTAGATAGGCCCTACAGGCTCGATTACTTGTACCGTCACTGGTCAGTGGTATGAAGCTCTTTTGCAAAACCACATCATTGCTACACTTCAATAGCGTAAATGTCTGGATATCACAACTTTTATGCAAGATAGCGAACCTCCACACATTGCAACACCAGTGAAGCAGCTGCTGAATATCCATTTCGGAAATGACAGGATTATCAGTTTCATTTTCCAACAGTCTGGCCACCACATTCACCTGACCTTAATCCTTGCGACTTTTGGTTTTAGGAGCACCTCAAAAATGTGGTGTACAGTGGTCGGATTGCGAACTTAGCTGACTTAAAAGCATGCATTACTCACCACATCCATAGCATCATCTCTGATACACTCCGATCTGTTGTGGAACATGCTGTTTTGCACTTCCAACTCATAGCCGAGCACAGTGGACAGCATATTGAACATTTTTCGCGTATATCATAGGTGTTTGTTTCATGTTTTCGTGATGTTTCAATCAATTATTAAATTAAGTGATGTTGATTAAATTGTCATTTTCTTTAGTTGACTATTGGTTTCTTTTGGCTAACTACACCCCGTGTTTGGCAAATACAGCGCCGTCTATCGCTACATTTTTGAAGTATTTTTTTCCTTCGCCAAACAATATTCCATTGCTTCACATATACTCATGTCAAATTTCAGGTCATTCTGACTAGTGGTTCTTTTTAATTATAATCACTCTGTATATTAAATAGTGTGAAATATAAATGGATGAAAAGCAGAGAACCTTTTACACATTATCCCCATATTTAATGCTGTTTTTGCTATAATTAACATTCTAATTAAATAAAATTAGGTTAAAAAATCTGTAAGTTAAAAGAACTTCACAGTAACTGGAGATAGTACATTTTTCTATTCATTTGTCATTTTAAGCTCAGTGCTTGTGCATTTTTAAAATCTTGACAAATGACAAAAGTTTAAATCCAGTGCCTTAAACTTTATTAATTTATTTGCAACAAAGAAGAAAATGTTTTTTATTTACTATTCACTAACAAAAGTTTAATTTAAGCAGTCTTAATTATTAAATAATTTATGTCGAAAAAATTTCTTAAATAGGTTTAAAAAAATTCAACTTAAAGCCACAGAAAGGAGTGCTATTGATCAGTTGAGAAAAATATGTCCTGAGTAATTTATGTCTAAAATACTTCCTAAATGGGTTTTAAAAATTTCATCTTAAAGCTGTGGAAAGGAGTGTTATTAATTATTTGGGGAAAACACATCCAGAGTAATTTATGTCTAAAATATTTCCTAAATGGGTTTAAAAAAAATCAACTTAAAACTGTGTAAAGGAGTGCTATTGATCAGTTGAGATAAACACATCCTGAGTGAACTGGTAGAAAAATTACAAGTGAGATTGGAAGGCCAAGAAAGGCTGTATAAATGCTTATTTTAACACTTTAAATATGGAATAGCACAACAGAACAGATGATCAAATTACACCATATTTCGACAGGATGATAACCTGGAAAGCAAAATTGGATAAAATGATAGCGAATAAAATTCTTCATGAAATTACCCTGAATTGTCATTTTTACACTGCATAATGATGACTTCATTTTAAGTTCGCATCTTGTTTGGTGAAAATGGCAAAAAAACCATCTTTGATAAGAAAGCAGAAAGAATCTCACTTGAAATTTGCTCATATGCACATATCCTGGACAACTGAATGGAAGAAAGTAATTTTCTCAGATGAGGAAAAATTCAATCTTATTAGTACAGATGGTATTCCCAAATTACTGGCAGGATCTATGAGAAGAAAATCAATTTCTCTTCAGTAAAGAGCATGGTTGTGGTTCTATAATTGTGTGGAGAATTAGGCATGGCTTTTTCCCCTTAGTTGCATAAACTCATGACTATCAAGATAGGATTGGTGACTATTTATTACTACTGAGATCAGTAATTGATGTAAAAATTTGGATCTTTTTATAGGATAATAAATATTTAGAGGTGGAGGGAAAAACTACATACGTTAAAAATTTCAATTTTCATTTTATAACATATTCTATTAGAAATGTATGTCCTAGATTGTGGAAAAAACACATACGTCGGTCGTGTTTCCAAGATGTTAAAAAAGAAAAAAAAAAGAAAAACCTTAAACAACCTATTAGATTTTGCGCTGAAATCAGTAAGGAGAAACCAGTTATGAAAAGTAGTTGTTCTCTAGATTTTGTACAGATACAGATGGAGAAAATGCTCATAAGTTAAGGAACATGATTATTCTCTGCTATATTTGTACAGTTAGGTTGTTGAAAAATATAACCAAAACTACTTTCCACCTTTCCTGCATTGGCCACAACCCTCTTCACAGGATCACTGAAATGTTAGCATGAAAATTTTACTGATTGTGTTTACTTTCATTGAGTAAATTTTACAGGTTATCAGTGGAAATGTACTAAACTGGATCCACAAAGTGAACAAAATCATCATTCAGTTATGTTGGTCTATCTATTTATTAGTATCTAAATCATCTGCTCTTCATAACCTCTGAAACCCCTGATACAAGTAAAATAAAATTCTGTAGTAGTTTATTATGCTGCATGGAAGAGGGAGCAATTTTTTTTTTCTTTTATTGCCTTGGTTGCTAAGATCTGGATTTTGTCTAGCAGGGTTTTTAATTCTCTAGGCTAATATTCTAAAATGTATAATAATAATAATAATAATAATAATAATAATAAAACTTGGGGTATAAGAATACCAAGTACTTTATTTACTAATGTATACTGATCACCATCAAAAATACCATTCTGAATTTTATACAATTATTAAAACTTCAAAAGTGTTCCATTTTATTACACATTATATTTTTAAACTATCTAATAATAATAAATATCGCAATTAATATTTAATAGATGATTTGTAAGTAAGAATTTAGTCATGTTGATGTTATAGTGATGGAGGTCATCTGTTAACGGAATCTTCTATGTGTGTGTGTGCATCCTAGTATTTTTAATAAATGCAGAAAAAAAAATCTTGTTGGGTAGAAAATTTACTATAAATTTATTAATTACTTCATAAAATGGATATGTCCTATAAGCCCCCAAAATTTGATACTTGTCATCTTTGTGATATTTTCAAGATGAAATATGAAGTATGGAATGATATATATATATATATATATATTAAAATATTAAATCCAATGGTAGAATGGAAGAAGTAACTCATAATACACTAAAAATATTTTTAGCATATTTATAATTAATAACCTAGGCAAATAAAAGAAAAGAATAAAATAGGAGAATGAGCCACAGAAAACTTTCAACCAACATTGGAAGAAAGTAGATTTAAAAGTATTACATAATAATTATTAATAATAAATATAATAAATTCTATTACTATATATATATATAACTTTATCAAAATACCTTCATCATCAAAACCATCATCTTCTTTTACATTTTAATTATTACTTTATATATATATATATATATATATATATATATATAGCTTTACCCTCTCAGATTAATAATAATAACCCTAAATATTTAACTTTTTGTAAAGTTTATAACTGCATTTACAAATTAACTTGTATCTCTTGTAATATCTCATATATTGGACAAACAAGCACCCCTCTTCACCTTTGTTTTAATGTTCATCGAAACCATATTAAGAAATTTAGTTCTCGAGCATCACTCAATTCACAACTTCCTCCTCCTGCATATCATCACACTGGTAATAATTTTGAATATGCCCACTTTGACCATCATGGTATTGATAATATTTCAATTTCGATTCTAGATATTGTAAAGAATCCGGCTGATAGATTATATTTTGAAAATTCACTAATCAAACAGCATAAAACTATTTTTCCATATGGATTAAATCAAATGTAAAATAATAAAAATGTAGTAAAAACTACCTACAAAAATCCAAATTATGATATCTCTATATTTAACATCTTAAATTATAATTCGTTTAATGCCTCATCAAAAAGATCTAAGCGAGGAAATTATAACAACAAAAAGTGTCAAAATCTCGAACATAAAATCTAAAATTACTGAGCTAAGAAAAAACTTTAAATCTTCATGTAACATAAATACTTTAAAAACCTGGGTATTCAATATCAAAAAACAAATATTAAATCAAGTTTATAATATTTTCTTAAAGTCATTTAATCATGATGAGCATTTTTCACACCTTTTATATGATCTTATTATAACAAGAACTTATTATATAAACCTCCATCTGTACATTCAACCCATTTCTACCTCTAATTATCATCAAAATAAAACATAGAATATTTATTGTGTAATTAATTACAAAAATTCACTTTACAATAATATAAATTTTAATTATTTATTTCAACAGTATAAACATTGCTTTCCTGTTCCTAATACTCAAATTTTCAAAACATTTAAATATAATACCCCTTTAGGTAGGCAAATTTTCAATTACAATGATATATCTAAATCTATTATAAATCAAAATTCCTCTCCCAATTTACTCTGTGTCTGTAACCAGCCAAATTATTCTAAATATATAGACAGCAATCATAAACACATAATTACTGGTGATCTCAACATTGTTCAAAATGTAGCACTTAAAAATCTTATGCTTTATGGTACCAAATTCCGAATCCAAAATACATTAAATCACTCTCTTTTAATTAAACAACTAAATATTGATCTAGAAAAATTCATATACAAAATTGCTTGCAGTAAAAACTATCCCATTGAAGCTTTCTATATGTGGAAGGTCAGCATTCTGACAAACATTAAACATCTTTTAGGTAACTTGCCTACAACTAAACCTACAATTAACTATACAAACTTGAAGCAGGCAATTAATGAACTAAAATCACAATTTGTCATCACATATGTGGATAAAGCTGCCAACAATTATGCCATCATATGTAAAAAATATTATGTACAAATCTTAAACGATTTTTTAAATCACAATGATATTTAAAAAAAAATTGATTCTTCAGCAACATCCATATCTAAGAAAATTATTGCTTTTCATAAATTATTAAAATTACCTTGCAACAATATAAGATTCTCTTATATTGTCATGATCCCAAAATTTCATAAAAATCCTATCTCTTTTAGATCTGTAACTATAGGACATAATCATATGCAACTGTTGCTAGTAAATCTCTATTGGTAATTCTTAATAAAATCATCTCTAATATAAATGATAATTCAACTTCTCATATTATTAATAACAGTTATCAATTAATTCAAAAGTTGGATATGATTAATATTTTGGGATTTAAAACGTATGACTTTAAGGACTTTTTCAACAATATTGACATAACAGATCTATATAAAGTAACTTGGGATATTATTAAATCGTACTATAATAGACAAAATTTGGATATAGATCATTCTTTCGTGCACCACCTTCTCAAGTGTGGAAAACCCAGGCCGTCCGACTCATCCAGAGGACTTGAGCAACTATTTGGACGACTGGCACCTTCTCTCTCTCTCTCAAGTGTTGAAGACCCAGACCGTCCGACTCATCCAGAGGACTAAGAGCAGCTATTTGGACGGCCGGTCTCTCTCAAGTGTGTAATTTTTAATAATTACTTGATGCAAGGCAATAAAATTTATATGCAAATTAAGGGTGTTTCCACAGGGTGGCTCTGCCAGTTTAGCTCTCGCAAATCTTTATCTACACTTCTACAAGTCAAATTTTATAAACTCTGCATATACATTTTACAGATATATTGACGATGTTATACTCATTAAAATAGCTCCCTCATCAAATGATATAGATTTTGATTTTTATCCTCCAAATTTATCCCTTATACCAAACGAAAGCATCATCTCGCCTAGCGTTAATTTCTTAGATTTAACTCTTTCTCTTGATAATGAATATTCATTTTTGTCAAACATTTTTGATAAAAGAAAAAGTTTTCCATTTAAAATTCACAAGATAATCAATTTTAACTCATGTATGAGTAAACAGGTATACAAAAATATTTTAATAAATCAATTTCATAGGATTTTTAGGTTATGTGAAAATACACAATACAGTAACCATCTAGCAGATTTATTTCGATACTGTAAGGCTGAATCATATCCAGTTAATTTTGTTAAATATCACTTTAGAAATTTTGAATACTATTTATAATATTTTATTTATTGTTTTAGTTTAATTTGAAATTGCTATTGTATACTTTAAACATTAAAATATTCTTTGAGATTTTATTGTCTTAGTAATACGTTTTGGATACATATTATATAATTTTTAATTATTACTTAGTATATTGCGTAAACATATTTTTCTTTATTTTTATCTTTATATCTCTAATTTTTGGGTTTGAAACATATAAATTTGTATAGTCCATTGGTTGAACATTCAGAAGTATTTCCTATAATTCACAACAGATCGCGCTTTCTAGTACTCTTTCCTAATACTTTGTTTAGTGCAACGAAATATGTGTCCTGTATAATGGTGATGAAAGGTACGACTTTAATTCTATCTGAATCATTGTGGATTGTTGGTTATATTACTTATATGTATGCTTTATGCACTTTCATCATATTCCTTCCAATTTCCTTTTGTTATTTTTTTGTTATTTTCATTTATGTTATTGTCTGGAAATGTGTCGGATCTTTTGACGATATTTCGGCCATGTGGCTGTATCGTTGAGCGAAACACATTTGGAACCTCTGTGGATGCAAAGATCCTTGATAAGTTGGATCTATAGAGCTTCTATCCAATTTCAAATTTTCGGATTGTATCTTTTCTCTTATTTTGTTATTTTAATATTTTGAGCCTCCAGATTTTGATAATCCTTTGATGTTTGAACTTGATTTGTTTGCATCGCTCTTGAATGTTGATAAATTCATGCGTATTACCAATATTTAAAATTAAGATCATTTTGTCTTTTATGGTAGCATTGTTTTCCTTTTGTCTGATATTTCCTTTCATATCATCTTTACTTAATTTTCCTCTGTATTGTTTTTGAACCAGGGTATGACACTGATCATGTTTTAAATTAGTCTAACTATTTTTATTTTATTTTTAATTTTATCATTTTTATTATATACTAGCCGCCTTTGGCGACCAGCCTGTTCGCTACCCTTGAAAATTCTGACCGTGGCAAACTCGTTGGCGCGACCTACCAGAAAGGTGTAAGGTAACTGCTTGGAAGGCCAGGAAGTGCCACACAATTTAGACCGGAACCCAATGGGGGAGGCATCCAAAGAGACCGTACCCTCCTTCCCCTACCACAAACCTCTCGGAAGGACTTGCAGTCCCACACGTTTAACGTGATCGTACTCTGCGTGAACACGGCTGCAGTTTTGGCAATGGCGGGAATCGAACCCGGGCCTACCGAGTGAAATTCCCGCGCGCTAACCACTGGGCTACCGTGCCATCCGCGACAATCTCCATAACTTTATTATTATTCGGCAATTTTGGGAATCGAACCCGGGCCTACCAAGTGCAAATCCCGCGCACTAACCACTGGGGTACTTCACCCTCCGCGATATTCTTCATAACTTTCTTTTTATTCACCCAATTTAGACCGGAACCAAGTGGGAGAAGCATCCACAGGGACCGTACCCTTCTTCCCCTACCACCAACCTCTCGGAAGGACTTACAGACCCTATTTATAGGACTTACAGACCCTATATATAGGACTTACAGATATAGGACCCTATTTATAGGACTTACAAACCCTATATATACATATATTTATATATATATATAATATATATATATATATATATATATATATATATATATATATAAATAAATTCACCATGAAGAAGCGGAATGAGCTTATTCTAAAAAAAAAAGGAAAGACAAAGAACTGTCTCAAAAATTCCAAATATGATGTGCTTTACATTTGAAATGCAGCAATGCTACACCAAAGCTGGAATCAATTGTCACATTCTATAAGTTATATACATACAATTTGACTAATCATGAAAATACTACTGGAAATTCCCAGCATTATATGTGGCATCCAGCTGTGGAGCCCACAAATTTGTTCTTGTCTACACAAACATCTAAACAGCTTACATCCCAATATTTTACATGTTGTCTTTTATTCTGATACTTGCAGAGTTCAAAATAAAAAGTTTTACATTACAACAATGCTGTCTCAGCCATATTAGCAGCTGAAACACATACTATCAATGTCATTGATTACAAATTTATGAAAATAGTCCATAGTTTCATGCATGTTGACATTGATTGTGACATTATAAAAGAAAGAGAAATATTTTAATTTATCACCTCTATGACTGGTTGCCACTTGTAAGGTTGAGAGGTAACAAATTTACGGTTGTGGGAAGGAAACAAGGAAATTTTCAAAACGTTTATTGCAATGTTTTATAAGAAAGAAATACACAGGCTTTCAGGTAGAATGATGCTTACTGAAATACACTTGTGGTTTGGTTTTGGAACTGTAAACTACAAATTATTACTGGACATAAGCTGTTTAAAAGAAGTTCATCCTTGAACGTAATTAAAATCACAAACATGCCTATTCCCATAAACGCTAGAGGGGGGGGGGGGGGAAACTTATATTTTCTGCCTTTGATGCCATCTATTTTTTTACTAATTCTGTGTCCTGCTTTTGGCTTCAACTGAAGCAGATATTGATCCTGATCTGGTTGAGATTGATTCGAATGAATTATAAACCATAATTCACTTTTTTTCCATCTAGTTTTGAGTTATTTCTATATTTAGATAAATTTAAATTTAGCTGATTTGTTTATATAAAAAAAAGTGCAATAATTTAACTATATTTTAAAAATAGTTTTAAGAAAATTTTGCTGAAATAGTTACTTACACAAAAACTTTAATTATTGCAGCTCTAAGAGAATGTTAAATAATAATTTAAATTAAATAATCACTTTTTCTGTACTTGTAAAAACATTTGTCAATTTAGTTTGAGAATAATCACTTAAATCAGTGTTGATGTGAAAAATCATTTTCTAAAATAACCATACAATAACATGGTTATGCAGTTTATAAAGGTTTAACAAACTCTAAAATTTAAATGGGTATTTTGAAAAAAAAAAAAAAAAAAGATAACTGGAGGCTCAACACAACAATCTCATACTGGAATTCATGTATAAGTAGCTTTTGTTTTCTCACAAATTTTGTAAATAAAAAAAATTGAAAAATCTGAATTGTTTGGCCCAAATGATCACAATTATAACATGTTACTCTTCATTTTAAAGGTCTTGAAGAAAAAAAAAAATCTTTTGATTGACATCAAATTCAACAATGTACCCCCTTTGGGGGATAAGTTCCACAAATGCAAAAATTGTACTGTGGCTAGTTTTCACTACAATTATTAAAACTGTTAAGTTTTGTGACTACTTAGCCATAAATAACCCCTTTATGCATAATTATGTGATATTTTATCCTATGTTATCATGTTAATAAAATATAAAATTTCAAATAAATTAAAAAATTTTTGCCCGAATTTCGAAAAATCTATATATGCTAATTGCCAAGTGTTCATCTGTCTGTCAAGCTTTTTTTAGGCACTTCCCGAATAGATAGAGACCTTCAATTTTGTTCATGGCTCGATCGTTCGATAAAACCCCCTAGAAAAATAAAATTTTTTGAAAACGTTCTCTAGAGGGGGTGCTCCACACCAAAACGTTCGAAAAGTGAAGTGATAGGAAAGCATACTTTGCCATGAGATAGAGATTTTGAATGTAGTGTATGGGTAAATCGTTCGAAAGGAAGAAAGTGTGCAATTTCAGATTTCCAATGTTTTCTACTTAAGGGGATGCTGCACACCAAAATGTTCGATTTACCGAATAAATGAGAAACGGCTCCTTTAAAATTTGATAGAGGCTTGAAATTAGGTATATAGACTAATCATTTGATGAAAACACCCAAGACGAACATAGTTTTTCAAAAACGTTCGTTTAAGGGGGTGCTCCAGAGAAAAACGGTCGAAAGGTGAATTGATAAGAAAACATGCTTTGGGATGAGATAGAGATTTGAAATTTGGTGTACGGGTAGATAGTTTGGAAGCACAAAAGTGTACAATTTCAGTTTTCCAATATTTTCCACTTTAGGGGTGTTGCACACAAAAATGTTCGATTTTCAGAATGAAGTAGAAACACCCCTTTTGGAAAGTGATAGAGGCTTGATATTTGGTATATGGGCGAATCATTTGATAGAAACCCCAAGAAATATGGAATTTTTCAAAAATGCATGTTTAAAGGGGTGGGTACTCCATAGAAAAACATTCGAAAGGTGAAATGATAGAAAAAGCATGCTTCGTGATGAGTTAGAGACTTCAAATTTGGTATACGGGTAGATAGTTGGAAAGGAAGAAAGTGTGCAATTTCAGTTTTCTAACGCTTGCTATTGTAAGGGGTGTCACAAACTAAAATGTTCGATTTGACGAACAAATGAAAAACGCCTCCTTTACAATGTGATAGAGGCTTGAAATTTAGTATACGGGTTAATCATTTGATGAAAAACCTAAAATTATTACGGTTTTTCAAAAATGATCATTTAAGGGGGTGCAACACAGAAAAACGTTTGAAAGATGAAATAATAGAAAAACATGGTTCACGATATGATAGAGACATCAAATTTGGTGTACAGGTAGATAGTTTGAAATGAAGAAAGTGTGTAATTTCCAATTTCCATATTTGCTAATTTAGGGGGTACCGCACACCAATATGTACAATTTTCGGAATAAATGAGACACGCTTCCTTTTAAATGTGATAGAGGTTTGATATTTGGGCCAATCATCTGATAAAAAACCCAAGACGAACAGGGTTTTTTAAAAAAAATGTTCATTTATGGGTGTGCTTCACAGGAAAAACGTTAGAAAGGGGAGATGATAAAATAGTATGCTTTGGGATGAGGTAGAGACTTTAATTTGGTGTACTGGTAGATAGTTCGAAAGGAGAAAGTGCACAATTTTTTCAATATTTTCTTCTTTAGGGGGTTCTACAAACTAAAATATTCGATTTGCCGAATAAATGTGAAACGTGAATTATTAAAAAATTACAATATTCAGGGGTTGCTTATTGCAAGAACGTTGATTTTCAATGGGTATTCGGCTAGTTCTATCTAGTTCTAGATTTTTTTATAACAAAGCTAGATATAAAGTTTCATGAAAATCCATTAATAGTTGTGGCAGCTACCATGTACACAAAAAATGACCACGGGGGTGCGGTAGCCCATTGGTTAGCGCGCTGGAGTTGCACTCGGTAGGCCCGGGTTCGATTCCAGCCACTGCCAAAACTGCCGCCGTGTTCATGCGGAGTACGATCACGTTAAACATGTGGGTCCGAAAGTCCTTCCGAGAGGTTGGTGGTAGGGGAAGGAGGGTACGGTCCCTGTGGATGCCTCCCCCACTGGGTTCCGGTCTAAATTGGGTGGCACTTCCCGACCGTCCAAACAGTTACCTTACACCTTTCTGGTAGGTCGGACGGTCTGGGTTTCAACAACAAAAAATGACCACAGAACATAGATGGACATCACTTAAAAATAGTCAAAACATGTTCAAGAGGTCTTAAAATATATATTGGCATCAAAATCTCGAAATTGAAAATTTTTGTGAAAGCAATACTTTCTCTATACTATCCTACTTAATAAAGGGAGATGTTTGTCTGTGTGTGCAGTTTGTAGAGCGAAATCTAAACGTCGTACAATCATGAAATTTGGTATTTCTGAACATACACAGGTGCACCTCAGTGTTATTTTAAAAACTAAAGTTAAAAACTAAGTTTTATACTAAAAACTAAGTTGAAAATTAAAATTTCAACTTAGTTTTTAGTTATTTTATGTTTTAGCCCAATTTACAATGATTTTGGCTAATATTCACACAAATCAATTCCTTAGCAACCTAAAATATTATCAGTTTCTATCTTGACACTATCGAAAAGATCAAAAAATTCTTTTTCAAACAAACTTTGAAAGGAGTTCATTTGACGAACAGACAAATTTTAATGAATTTTTAAAATATATATATACCTTTTGTATATTTTAAACTTCTCAGATTTTTATATTACAATAATATTAAAATTGATGCGCCATCTAACATTCAGCTTTCTTTTCAACAGCTGTTTAAAATATATAAGACCACTCTAGAAAAAAAAATTTTTTTAATCCGATCCATTGATTAATTATAAATTCTTTATCCGAGGCACGTCTTTGATTTTTTAAATGAAATTTAGCAGTTTTTGGACTCAACTGGAGGAAAAGGTCTGCATGTATGGGGAAATGGACCAGACTTATTTTGTTTAGAGGTGTGGTTATTTTGGAATTAAGTAAGAGAGTCTATCAAGATTATCTTTCAATCCAGGTGGTGTTTGTGTAAACTGATTTTCTCAAACACAATAATGGCTCACAACCGATTCTGAAACAAAATTATAGCCAGAATGTGTGATCCGCCATATGCTTCAAGCCAGTGGGAAGTCTCCATTGTTTTATATAATCAGAAGCAGCACCACATTTTGAGCATTTTGGATTAAAATTTCAAAATTTTGGTGAATCAAATGAAATTGGACTCACCAATGGCGAGTGGGATCCCCCACCCCTGTTGTTGTTGTTGAGACCCAGACCGTCCGACCTACCAGAAAGGTGTAAGGTAACTGTATGGACGGCCGGGAAGTGCCACCCAATTTAGACCGGAACCCAGTGGGGGAGGCATCCACAGGGACCGTACCCTCCTTCTCCTACCACCAACCTCTCGGAAGGACTTACGGACCCACATGTTTAACGTGATCGTACTCCGCATGAACACAGCGGCATTTGTGGCAGCGTGCAAATCTAGCGCGCAAACCACGGGGATACCGCACCCGAGAATTACCTGTGAATTACCTGAATGTCTAATTTGTCAAAGACATTGAAAGCCTTCAGAATTAGGCTCAAGTTTGAATTTAAACTCCAAGCAGTATTGTATAGTGTTCATTACACTAACAAATGTAGTTGCTACATGATGCATGAAATATCTTTTTATTTCTAATTTAAACAAATAAATTTTCTGTGACATCAACAATTGCATTATTTAAGGCATGAGATATTTAAGGATTTGTGAAATACAGCAGCAACCAGTCATTTTTAATTAGCCATAGGAATAGCATGGGGAATAAAATTGCTTCTCACAGTGTCCCGAAGTTGGAAATAAAAATTACTTACAATATATTTCAGATTTTTAGCTGGTGGTCCCAGATCATCTTTAAAAGTCTTTTTCACATACTTTCTTTTTCTCCTTAACTCTCTTTCATTTTCATTCACAATAGATGGTAGAACTTCCCTAGCATATGCTTAGAAGAAGAAAAAATTACATCACTGAGAATAAATAGTTGCTTTGAAAAATATATTTAACAAAGTAATAAAGTTAAGAAATTTTGTTTAATTCAGATTGCATAATATATATTTCTAAAACTGATACACAGAGGTTGAGTTAAATATTTTTTTCCCTTAGAAATCGATTTTTTTCTATTTAATTTATAAAATAAAATTTTCACAAGCAAGTATTTCATACAGCATTACATAATTTTTAATAGAAAATATTAATTATTTTGTGTCAATCAGGATAAACAGAAAAGCAAGAAATATTAGTATACATAATTAGAGATGGGTAAATATTATTTGTGAATACTTGAAAACTATAAAGCATTCAAGATTTGAGATCTTGAATATAACATCACTTGAAAAAGTCAAATACCTCAAATATCGTACCATGATTGACAAGAGGTTCTGGAATAAAAAGTCAGGATACTCCAGAAGTAGAAATTTGAAAGTACCAAGAAGAAAGTTTGCCTCAAACATTTTTGACTACTGGAAGAAGAATAAATAGTCTGTATCTTTGCTCGAAGGAATTATCAATCACTCCACCATCAACAGCTTTTCAAAGCAACTTTTCAGCATCTCTACTTTAATTTGAGATGAAAAAGAAGATTAGAACCTGAACATATTTGACTGCTTGTTTTCTTAAATAAAAATTTGCAGTAGGTGAAAAAAATTTACAATTATTCAGTTATTGTGTAGTGCCTAAAATAAAAATTTATTGCAAAAATAATTAAAATTTAAACTAAAAAGTTTTATTTCTAAATTAATATAGTTTTATTACACTAATTTAATTAACTTTTATTTTAATTTATTAATTAATAATTAATATTTAATAAATATTCATCAGCATTAATGGCTTGACAGCCAGCTGTGGGCCTTGGCGTCTTCCAGAAAATCCTTCCAAATGGTCCCCCTTGGAGCAATGTTTTGTCATTTTAATTTTTAACACCACGAAGTCCTTGTCCACATTATCGATCCACCTTAACTTCGGTTGTCCTTTATATCTTTTCTTGAACGGTGTGGACATAAAAATTTTCTTTTCTGATTGTATTGTAATCTATTCTTAGCAAATGTCCTGTCCATTGCATTCTGTTAATTTTGATATATTTAATTATGGCAGAATCTTTATATAATTTGTATACTTCGAAATTGCATCTTCTTCTCTAAACATCATTTTCCTAAATTCCAGCAAAAATGTTGAGTAAAATTTTTTACTCAAAGATGCAAATAGCTTTCTCATCGTATCCTGTGAAGAGTTCAGGTTTCTGAAGCATAAATTAAGGTCTTATAGTACTTTATATAAATGTAATTTTGTTCTACCAATGATCCCTCTACATGATCTGAATTTTTTTTTTAACAAATTAAAACAGCGATTTGCAGCTATAATTTGATTTTGAATTTCTAAATTAATATTTTTACAGTTTATTTGAGATATTAGGTAGTTGAAATGTTCCTCAGATTCAAATTCGTATAAACCAGCCTCAAATAGGAGGGGCAAAGATCCACGTCTGGTAAATGCTATGTATTTAGTTTTGTTTTATCCTTTGTGGATTTGACTACAATATCGATGTCATCAGCATATGCAAGAATTTGAATAGGTTTGCAGATGTTTCCTTTAGTGTTGATATTAGAATCTCTAATCTTAAAGTAGACAAGCAAGTGCATCTCCCTGCCTAACACCATTTTTAATAACAAAAGGTTTTGAGATTTTTCCTTGGATATGTATAGAACAAGCTCCAGTCAATGTAAGATGCACATGTCTAATTAATTTTGCAGGTATTTCAAATTCTTTCATGGCCTGTCAAAGACCAGTTCTGTCAATACTGTCATAGGTAGCTTTAAAATCAATGAAAAGGTGATGCATTTCAATATCAAGTCCTTTACATTTTTCTAGAATCTGATATAAAAATTTCTTCTATAGTGGACCTTCGACTTCTAAATTTACATTTTTATTCTTCAGCAGTTGCCTCCACCAAAGGGAACAATTTATCAAATTTACCAAAGGGGGACCACTTATCAAGATTGAAGAAATTTTCATATGTTGCGCGCACACACGCACGCATACACACGCACGCACGCACACACACACGCACGCACACACACACGCGCACACACACACACACACACACACACACACACAAGTTAATTCCTCTATAATTTTAGCAATTTAAAGCATATCTTTTCTTATGAACTGGACATGATATTTAATTTCGAATCTGCAGGCAACTTTTCACTAATCCAGATTGAGAGTATTATTTCATGGATTTGTTTTAATAAAATTGGCTCTAAAGATTTTAACAGTTCTGATGGCATTAAATTAGCACTAGCAGCTTAGTTATTTTTTAGTTTCTTTAACCCTTTCGAGACGGGTGTCTCACCAGTGCACCAGTAGTGAATATAACTCACAGCTGGATAGCACATATGCGAGCCTCTGCTTCAATTGGTTCTGAGGACGGGTGTCTTATATATGAGTTTGAAGTAATACTCATTATAAGATATCCGTGAATTCACTAGTACTCACTAGTATTTTTAGTACTCTCTAATACTGACTAGTATTTTTTAATGCTAATGCCCTATGTCCAGTACAGTTGAATTTATCATGAGTCTAGAATGCTGATCTTTGATTTGTTCAAGAGTTTTGTATTTTTTATATTTTAGTTCGATGTGGAAGCCAGAACTGTGAGTAATGTAAACAAACTAAGCTGGTTCTTTAAATGTTGCATGTGGTATAGACATTCTCGTGTTTCTGACCCTTCTGAATATTTTTATTTTTTAGAGATGGGGGGGGGGGGGGGTATTTCTGTAGTTTTGTTTTGGTATTCAGTCATTTGTATTTTTTGAGTTTTTCGCAGTGCACAAAGAGATAGAGTGTTTAAAGAAGGAATTAGTGATTTGTAAAGGCTAAAAGGGATTTTTTATTCAAAGAAATTATTCGTATTGTCAATTAACTTTTTAGTTATTCAGATGATAGTTATGAAACTGTTCTTTCTCTTAAAGAGTCGTAAGTGTAAGTCTCTCAAAGAGTGCGTAGTTTTGTGTGCAACGTATTATCTTAGCAACGTAGTTTTTGTGTGTATCCCTGTTGTTATCATAGAAAATCAAACTTTTAAACATTGTTACATTTTATTGTAAATAGTCTTTGCTGTATATTTCCTACTAATCTTTGTTTTCATTAATTATTGTATTTATTAAAATTCCTAATATTTTACTTTTTTTTCCTTAAATGTTTAATCAATGTAAATCAATTATTTATGATCATGTAATTTGCAAAAGAAAATATAATTCGAAAACTATGATATTTATGTACTTGATTACTTCAACAGTTAGTTAAGGTGATATGAAAAAAATGAAGCAATTGAATTTAAAGTTATTTTTATTTGATTTTTTTTCGAAAGTTAGGCTTAGCTATGCAAAAAAGCTCCATCCTCTGTGATCAGTGTATTTCGACTCTGCTCCGTCCTGAGAGAGTGTCCCAGACAGCAGTACACCATCGCGAAAGGGTTAATGCTGTTTCATTCTCCTCAACTATAGGGGATAAAAAAGAGAGTTCCAAAGTTTCATATACTGTAGAACTTATTACATGTTCTGGAGTATTAGTGTTCAGAGTAATTCATTAAAATGTTCAATCCATCTATCAAGTATATTTTCTTTCTCACTCAAGATAATTCCACCTTTATATTTACAAAGATTTAGTCTTGGTTTAAAGTCTTTATGATCCATGTTAATAATTTACAGATAAAAAGCACTGCTTTCATGGGAATGCCTAAGATGCTCTACATCTCTGAGCAAATTCTCTTTGTGTAGTCTTTTTTTTTTTTTTTTTTTCTCTTTTTTGTGAATACTTTTTCTTTTCTCCTTATCATTTTGTACTCCTCAACTGCAATTGAGTGTCTCCTTTGTAACATATTTTTTATAAGCTCAATTTTCCTTTTCAGTTATCACCTCACATTCAGTATCAAACCAATCTACTCATTTGTTTCTCCAAGAACAGATTCAGTAGCATTCAATATACTCTTCTTGATGGTGTTCCATCTGCTGTCTATACTCATTATTGTTACACCAGCAAAATCTGAACATTTTGTGTGTTACATCCACCCAAGTATACCATGGTCATGAATGGGAAAAAGGAACAGCAGACATTAACTCCTGCTAACCCCCCTATCCGCTCCTAATATCCACAGATACATACGAGCCATACACCTTTCCTATTCAATATTACTATTTCTTATACAACTCGATCACATACTATACCAACCCTTAACACAATGCAATGAATTTAAGCTTCTCCAGACCCTTTAACAAACCAATTTATTAAGTTTAATATCTCAAGCTTTCAATTTCTGGTTACTATGGAAGAATAGGGACTAACTATCGTTAACTTTATGAGTCATACAATTCATCTATAAACAAAGTTTGCATTAATTGCATTGTTTAAAATGTGAATGTGAAGATATCGCTCCAACTCTATGGTTTAAATATTCCTATTCTGAATTTTTAAATTAGAATAACCTCTTAATATTAACCTTTTCCTTACAGCGGTGCAACAGTTATATCACTCTTTTTCACCCCCATTTTTCTGGGAAAGGAAGAAAGCGCCTATTGTATCCAGTTGAGTGCCTTGAAGAATGTCTGCAGTCCTTCCTTCAAGTTTCTCCTGACTAAAGGGGGCACGAGTTATGAACAAAAGACAAGGTCATTGAAGGTGTTTATTTAGAGGGGTGGAATTTTCAATTATTTTGCTGTTCTGGAGTTAAAAAAATGGATTCTTGGAGCCGTAACGTAAAGGTTGACTTTCCTATTCAGCTGAATCACAGAGGTGGTGTCACCTCTAACTCGATGAGCTACAAACAGTTTTCCGTTTATTTCTTCAGGCATTAAAGTTTCATAACCATGCAATTGCATTATGTTGTTGCAATGCCTTTGGCCTGAGATTGTAAACACAAAAATAGCAAAAAAGGCCAAACTTTGAGATGCTATTTCTCCAGATGCAAGAGTTAATTTGAAAAATGAATTTCAAATTTGGATTCAGCATATATGGTCGAGTATTTATTAGTATTTATGAATTTTTTTCAGTCCTTAGGGTTGTATTTGGGACTCTGATATACTGGAACTGCACTTTTAAAGAGGTGATTGGTGGCATCATATGCCAGTTTTTTATCCAGTATATTTTGATATTAATTTATGATTTCAAGTTCTTTTAGTCTAGCACGATTAAACTTTTCTGGGCATTTAGCCAATGTTCTTCTGGCATTTAAGATTCTCGCTCTAATTTTACACATTACAAGGTAGTGTACTTGTCTATTTGAAATGAAGTTTCACCAATCACAGGGCTAAACCTCGCCTTAGGTATGATATATCCAATATGAAACAAACTGGTCTCATGGGTTCAATTACAAAACTGTAATTTATTTCATATTTAAATAGTTTTAATTTATGGATCAAAATTTCACATTATCAATGGAGCAATTTTGCACACCTTATGTTAAATCACTTTTGTTTTGCTGTCCTGTACACAATACTAATTAATTCGGGATGGCAACGCAACATACAACCACTCTAACTAAGAATCATCATCCAAGAGATCAAAAATCTTAAAGTTAGCTGCAAACTTGTTATATGTAAACATATTTTGGAACATATTTTCAGAGTGATGTATCATTATATGGAATCAGATGAAAGCAAGAGTAAAAATTTCTCATCATTCTCAATATACCACTAATAAACTGGATCCATTGTTACCAATGCCATTAAAATGAAATCAAACTGAATTTACTAAAATTCATCTAATACGCAGATTAACATAAAATATATATTATAAAAAAAAAAGGCTAAAATTATTTCCATTTACTTGATATAAAACTTACTACTACCAAATGTAATTTTAAGATTTATTTTAAACAATTTTTAGACTACAACTATTAGAAGACAAAGAAAAGTCTCAAGATCTCAAGAGTGGAAAAAATTAAAGCTATTTAAATTTACCCCACATTAAAACCATTATCAATTTTAAATCTAAATTAAAAAATTAGGTTATAGACACTATTTAAAGGCAAAAGAGTTGCCAAATAAGGAAAATAAATAATTTAGTTATAGAATTAGAAATATTTAAATCATTAAAACTGCTGCTGGTTATTCAAGAATCAGAGGAATTTCACAAAACTCAGATCTACCAGGGTTCCCACTCTTTTTTAAAAATAAAAATAAGGAGTTTTAAGGACTTTTTAAGGACCCAATTAATATTTTATAAAGACTAATTGAGATAGGCCGTAAACCATATTGCGGTCTTCATTGCACCAATGAAATGCACTGGGGTGTGACGTATATACATATTTGCAAAGATAGAAGTTGTCCCATATTTCCCATATATTTTTTTAAATAGCAAAAACCCCGGAAGCAGAATTTTTTTCCATGTGTTGCATGCAGAACAAAGAAGTCTTGTTGCAAAACATAGAAAAAATTCTGTTTTTGGGCTTTTTCCTATTTTAAAAAATATATAGGAAATATAGGGCAACTTCTAGTCCTGCATTTGGGAAAAAACTAAACCCTTTTTTAAAATTTTGCTAGTTCCGCAGTTTTCCTGTCAATTGGGCTAGTTTTTTCAAAGAGTTGTGGTAAAGCATGATGGAAATTTTTTTGGTTACAGATTTTTGGGCTACTTTCAGAAAAGTTTGATGATTTATTTTGGGGGCAAATTTTGATGAACTTTTAGAAGGCCAGTAAATTTTATCTTGGAATTTTGGTAAATTTATGAATTTTAGTAGTTTTTGGCAACATTGCATAGTTTTCGTCAATTTTTGGGCGCGATTTTTGGAAAAAAACTGGTAACACTGGGATATCAGGTAGTGGAGCTTGAAAATAGATAGAAAATGGAAAAGTGATCGCATCACTGGGGGAATTCAATCATCAGAGTTCTCCCTAGGAAAAAAAAATTAAGTGGGATTATCCTACCCTAACTTCAAAATTAAGTGGAATTTTGGTAAATTTATGAATTTTAGTAGTTTTTGGCAACATTGCATGAAATTTCACAACACTAAACATTGGGTTAGTTTTCGTCAATTTTTGGGCGTGATTTTTGGAAAAAAACTGGTAACACTGGGATATCAGGTAGTGAAGCTTGAAAATAGATAAAAAATGGAAAAGTGATCGCATCACTGGGGGAATTCGATCATCAGGGTTCTCCCTAGGAAAAAAAAATTAAGTGGGATTATCCAACCCTAACTTCAAAATTAAGTGGGATTTTAAAAATTAACACAAGTAATTTTTTTTCTTGAGGATTTAGCAGCAAATTGTGGGAATCACGCTCTAGGGAGAACCCTGATCATGCTCTAATTTCCAGTTCAAAATAAGGAGTGTTGATGAAAACTAAGTAGTTTGAAGGTCCTTTAAAAAGGAAAGCTAAAAATAAGGAGTTCTTAAGGACCGTGGGAACCCTGTACACATAACTTGGTGATCAACAGTTCCCAATCTTTTACAGGTTGTGGCTCCCATGTACAAATATAATTATAGCTTAGCTATGAACCATTGTAAGTGACCCTCTATAAATATGACAATCACATCTGAAATAGAACCTGCTGGAATTTATTAGTAGGGAAACCAATATGAACAATGCACCTGTTAAACAAACAACTATTTCATGAAATGTGAAAAATTCCTTTTGAATTACTAATATATTCATTAAATCATAGGAAAATAGAAAATATTGCAAACTGTGGTGGAAATCAAATAAATTTAACACAGCTATAAATTCTAAATATGGCTATAATTCAAACTTAAAAGCATTATCAAGTTGCAAATATTGGGCAAATCTGCAGGTTGACTATTTATTTAATATATATGTTATATATATATGTATATATATATATGATCCAGTCATATTTTGCTCGTCATGGTTGCGCTGAAGAGGTGCGTTTTGAGGTATTTATGTTTCCTTTATTGTTCCAATCTTTATGCTTGTCGTCCATATAACACAAGTTTATAGATAAAATCTATCTTGTGTTTCAGAAACAAGCATTTTTGTGTTCATTTCGAAAAGATATATGGACCCGATGAGAATTTTTTCGAAATGAACTTTTCGTAAGCCTAATCTCGTAAGCCTAAATCTCCTCCATGTGCAAGCTTTTTTGCTTGATTTTTTTGTTTTCTTATTTGCATTCCTCATTTTTGAAATTTGTTGATTGTCTTTGTCCTTATGACTTGCATTATGCTTTATTATTTCCTTTTTTTGTCTTAATTTCTTTGTATTTGTAGAAAATTATGGAATAGTGTATTATGAGTTACTACATACATTCTAACTTTGGATTTAATAATTTATTTTTATATATATATATATATATATAGTCATATTTAGAATTTATAGCTGTGTTAAATTTATTTGATTTCCATCACAGTTTGCAATATTTTCTATTTTCCTATGATTTAATGAATATATTAATGATTCAAAAAGAATTTTTCACATTTTATGAAATAGTTGTTTGTTTAACACAGGGGTCTCCAAACTACGGCCCGCCGGGCCAACACCGTCCCCCGAGCACCACCAATCCGGCCCGCGGTAGCATGCCGGACATGCCCGGTATCCGGCCCGTCATAGTTTATTTTGATTACATTGTAAAATTTATAATGCATGTTTTTATTTAACGACCAATTAAAAAACACAATAACTGACATACACAATTAAATTGAACATTTTAACTGTAATTAATGGTTTCTCATGTTTCGCTATTGAATTAGCCACGCGGAAACTAGCACGAGTTGCTGCTTCTTGTTCAGCATTTATTTTCTTAAACAACAATTGCTGAGATTTCAACCCGCTTTTCAAAGATTCATATTTTTCTAACCGTAGGCTTCCTGTAAATTTGGAGTAATTCTGAGAATGTTTAGTCTCATAATGGCGTTTTATATTGTATTATTTGGGGACTGATATTGTTTCATTGCAAATTATACACATTGCCTTATTACTTGACTAAATCAGGAAATATTGATATCCCCATTGCTGTTTAAATGTTTTGCACTCTTGGCCCTTGGGCTTTTGCACTCTGGCCCTTGGGACTTAGTGGAGGAGTCAGTGTGGCCCTTATGCTAAAAAGTTTGGAGACCCCTGGTTTAACAGGTGCATTGTTCATATTGGTTTCCCTACTAATAAATTCCAGCAGGTTCTATTTCAGGTGTGACTGTCATATTTATAGGACATTGTTATATATATATACGAGGCATGTTTTTTATGTAAGTACCGTTTTGCGATTCTGCCGCCGCAGCGCTACGCTTGGCGTTTCGCGCTGGTTACCTACATCTCTTGTCTACGCACTGACGCCATTACAGTCTGATTCTTCATTGTATACGTTGTTTACTGAGTGTTTAAGATGCCTCCGACAATCGTGAGTCCCGCCGATTGTGAAGTACGGGCTGTTATACGATTTCTTAGTGCTAAAGGCGTAAAACCGATCGATATTCATCGTGAGATCTGTGAAGTTTACGGACAAAACATTATGAGTGATGGAATGGTAAGGAAATGGGTGAGAGCATTTAAAGATGGCCGCACAAATGTGCATGATGAAGAACGGAGTGGGCGTCCTTCGGTCTTTAATGAAGATTTGGTGCAGAAAGTGGAAGAAAAGGTGAGAGAAAACAGACGCTTTACAATTTCATCAATGTGCGACTGGTTTCCTCAATATTCTCGTAGTGTTTTGTATCGCATTGTGACCGAGAACTTGAATTACCGGAAATTGTGTTCACGTTGGGTTCCAAAAATGTTGACGGATTTGCACAAAACCCAACGTTTAGGCAGTGCATTGACTTTCCTTGAGCGGTACCACAATGAAGGTGAAGATTTTTTAGACCAAATTGTTACTGGTGACGAAACATGGGTGGCCTACGTCACACCAGAATCAAAACAACAATCCATGGAATGGCGAAATTCATCATCACCCAAAAGAGTGAAGTTTAAGCAAACAATTTCTGCCCGGAAAATCATGTGCACAGTTTTTTGGGACAAAAAAGGAGTATTGCTAGTGGAGTTTCTGCCTCGTAATGAGACAATCAATGCAGCGTCTTATTGTGAGACATTGAACAATCTGCGTCGTGCAATCCAGAACAAAAGACGTGGCAAGTTGAGTAAGGGTATCGTTTTGCTGCATGGCAATGCCCGTCCACATGTGGCTAATCGGACCAAAGATCTCATCAAATCTTTTAAATGGGAAACTCTAGATCATCCTCCATACAGCCCTGATCTGGCGCCCAGCGACTACCATTTGTTCCTGCACTTGAAGAAACACCTGGGTGGTCAGCGTCTTCAAGACGATAACGAAGTCAAAACAGTTGTGATACAGTGGTTAACAAGTCAGGCGGCAGAATTTTATGAGGAGGGTATTCAAAAACTGGTGCCACGTTATGACAAGTGCCTCAATATTCACGGAAATTATGTAGAAAAGTAGATTAAGGTACAGGCTTTCATGTAGAAATAAAATTATTGCGATATCTTTGCACGTCTTTTTTTAATTCCAAAACGGTACTTACTTAAAAAACATGCCTCGTATATATGTACTTACTATAGATTATACATAGTTTTCAATTATTATCAATTTTATATATATATATATATATATATATATACAGGATGATTAAAAAAAGATGCGCCAAACTTTACGAGGTGGTAGTACCAAACCAAGCATTTTTCATCACAGTTTACCGGGTTGGAAATGAAACGAAAAGGTTTTATAGGGCACTTACTTGTTGGGAATCGGATGCTCCGCTAACTTAAAAATGGCATTCTGGTTGTTATTTTCTGATTGAAAAAAACCAAGCATGCAAATTTCATCTGGGGAAGAAGAACACTTATGCAAATTTTCATAACGCCGATTGTACGGATTTATCAATTTGTAGCAGTTAGTCGCAACTCCAACTTTTGAGAGGTTGATCACCCAATTTGCTGTGTCTTGACTTCTTTTTATGGGGATATCTCAAGAAGTCTCGTCTGTTCGACAGAGTTCGCCAATTCCTCCATCGACGCTGTGAGACGTGCATTCAGGTTGGCGGTCGCTCTGCTTTTGAGCCATTATTGTAATTATTGTTTATTAAATGTCATTTTATAACTCCTAAGTCATTCTTGTATTTTCGTCTCACTTTAATGGTTTCACTATTAAGCACCCACTGGCGCATTTACGTTTCATTTCCGACCCGGTAAATTATGACGAAAAACGCTTGGTTTGGTGTATAGTACTACCACCTTGTAAAGTTTGGTTCATCTTTAATGAATCACCTTGCATATATATATATATATATATATATATATATATACACAGTGATCTCTCACTTATGCGCGGGCGCAGGGGACAGCGAGAAAAACATGCATACGTGAGAGAGGCACATAAGCGAAAAACCACAAAAGGGAGCCTTAAAGTGAAACATCAATACATTGTCCTACATTATATTGTTAATTAATACTATGTATACACTACTGAAAAATGTAAATAAGATTAGTTTCAAAATGCAATGAATTTATTTTTTAATGAATTATTTTTTTTTAAGGACACAAATAAAATGGAAATGGTTACATACTCAAATTTTGTTTTACTCCTATTACTGCTTTCTCACAAAATAATTTACAATCAAGGATTGTTTTTGTTTTCATGAATTTTCAAAAAGAGTCTTTTTCAAGTTCATCAAGACGTGAAAAAGTTCCTTCACTTCCGGAATTGAACTGAAAATAGTCACACAGAGTTTCTAATGCTTCTAATGCTACTGTGTGAGTTGGAGGAACTTTTGCAGCATCTTCTTCATCATCGTCGTCCACCTCTTCATCTTTGTCGCCACCATTTATTTCAGCTGCAATGTCTCCAATTTCCCGCAATTGAGCTGTGATTAAATTTTCATCTACATCAACAAATTCATTGAAAGTACACATAGCGAGTCCATCAGATACAGTATGCCAATCTTCTTCGTTTATGTCATTTTCACAATTTTCACTTTCATTTTCTGGCTTCTCACATTCATTTTCTGCTGGAAACGAAAATCCTGCTTTCTTAAAGCAGCTTTTAATACATTTGTCAGTGATGTTTCTCCATGATGAGCACAACATATGAATTGCATCAAGGACGGTAACTTGCTTCAATTCGTCTTCCGTTGCACGTTTTGTTTCTAAAGTAGCCAGAAGTCGACAGATTAAAGTTGTTCTGTAGTTCACTTTCACACAACGAATGACACTCAGATCCAAAAGTTGAATGTTGCTCGTGCAATTCGTAGGAAAAAACACAACTTTCGTGTTGTTGAAAGTTGGAAGATCTTGTGGGTGAGCAGGACACTGATCCATGAATAAGAGAACTTTCCATTTTTCTTTTACCATTTTCCTGTCGAATTTATGAAGGAAATCCAAGAAAATGTGCAATGTCATCCACGCCGTTTTGTTGCTAGTGTAGTCGCAAGGAAGCTTCTTCACGTTTTTAAAACAGCGAGGTTTGTTTGATTTGCCAATGACCAATGCGGGAATTTTTCCGAACCATCGGCGTTGCAACACAGCAAGTCTTTCTTTACTTTTTTTCCCACCATGGCATGGTTCTCTCCCTTGAATATTAAGATTCTGTCGGGCATCATTTTATAAAAAAGACCAGTCACAATTGTAGATGTTTTTCGGTTTGTATCCGTTTACTAAAGTAGCCAAGTCTTCTTTCCATTGTTCTACAGTTCCTTCATTGACACTCGCACTTTTCTCAGAAAGGACACGAGTTGCCAAGCCATGCCTATTTTTGAATTTTTCAATCCATCCATGTGATGCAGAAAAGTTTTTCATTTCAAAACTCTTTGACAACTGTACGACCTTCACCCTTAGAAGCTCAACGTTAACAGGAATGTTCGAGGCACGAGCTTCTTTAAACCATAGCACCAAAACTTTCTCAAATTCTTTGTATTTTCTGCCTTGAATTCTGCTTCTTTTCTTCGACTGAATTCCACATTCTCGATGAGCTACAATTATCGCTTCCCGACGTTTTAAAATCCCTCCAAATGTCGATTCTGGGACATTAAAATGCTCCACTAAAGATTTTTTCGAGGTGCAAGGATTTTCTTCGAATTTTTTAATAACACCCATTTTAAACAAAAGCGACAATTTCGTTCTTTTCGCCATTTTAAAACGTAACCATCTAACCAAAGCTCCAAAGATTGTTCTTTTGTTAGCGATCAATGCCACGTGGTACGTACCGTACTAACCTCTCTAATTGGCTGCGACTTTTACTGACGTCAATCACAAGAACCCCTACGTACATCCCTGTGTATAAGGTAGAGGAATGTGTTCCTGGAATCTGAACAATAGGGGAAGGGCGAAGGGATGCATTCTTAGAAGCAGAATAAAAAGGGATTCTTGCGATAAGCTACACCTGACTACTTGAGGAACCTACTTGAGAAATTTTTTTTTGCGACGTGCATAAGTGAGAGGTGCTTTTTTAGTGCGACGCATAAATGAATAAGAGTTATCGTTGTTTTCTATATCCCTGGCCGGGACCGTGGAAGAATTGGTGCATAAAAGAGAGCGTGTATAAGTGAGGGATCACTGTATATATATATATATATGGATCATTCCATGCTAAATCAACAAATGGGGCTTGCATCATAGTAATGGATTTTGATCAAAAATTAAAATTAGCTTATATACCTGGGAAAAAGGCAAAAGCCAGAATTTCAATTAAAAAAAAAAAAATAGAATGGGAACCCCTTGAAATATCGTTCAAGGTCATATTTCTGTGAAAAGTGATGTTCATTCATTCCAAAGTAAAATCACTTGTATTTGTCACAAAATAATTGTAACATTTTTTTTTTTTAATGAAATCCTTTTTAAGCAATTTAAATTTGAAATTTTTGAGCTTTTTTTTTATGTTTAAGATTTTTTTCAATTTATCTGGTGAAATTAAAACAGGAATAAAATATGGTTAATTCAAAGAGTTGGGAGTGATGTCTAAACAAAAATATGATATTTTACCTGTGTATTTGTTTTTTTCTTATTATTAACATTAATTTAAATGTGATTTGATCAATTTTTATTGTAAATATCATTGCTGAATGTTTGAAACTCTCCTACATTCGATAGCATTTAATTCAAAACAAAAGTTCCTGGACATTAAGATATTCATCTCAAGATTGCAACTTTCATCTTCTGTAGAGCAAAATATCATTTTTAGTAATAAAGTAATATCCCAGCCTTTATATTTATTGCTGAAACCATTAGTTTTATATTTTGATGATAGCTGCATCATATACACTGCGAGTGCCACTAGCACCTGTTAAGATACACCATTTGGGTCTTAGCTCTGCAAATTGCGAAAAGCCTATCCTGTAATTTGGATGGTTTAAATTCAGTATACAATTCTTTAAGATTTCCTTAAAGCAAGCATTTTTGCTTTAATTCTTGTATTCCTGTAATAGATTGTATAGATAAACATTCTTCCCTGGAAAATAACGGTTGATTTCATTATATGCAAAGAATGTACAAACTGTTACCTTCACTTTCAAATCGAGGGTCCTACCTTCTTTTTACTTTCCTTATATACATATAATGTATAAGGAATATAATTGTGACGGGGTCGAAAATTCGAAATCGAGTTTTCGATGGGAGAGCATGTTTCAAGTATCCCTGATCACGAATCGAACATTTTTGAAGTGATGTCTGTGTGTGTGTGTTAGTGAGTCTGTGGAGACGATAACTAACGAACGAATGGACCGATTCGAACGAAATTTGGTACAAAAATTACAATCCGTAAATACTGGAAGCCTATTGTTTTTATATGCAATTGAATGTTCAGAACCCCCCTAAATTTTCGAATGAAATTTTGAAAAAATCGTCAAAAAATCAAAACCTCTAATAAAGTTACGCAAATAGACATTTCTTATGTAATTTTTTATTAGAAAACGATTGACATAAATTTTAGAATGCTAGCATGAACTGTTCATGAGATATTGCACATTTAAAAAGAAAAATTATTAAAAAATCATATAAAATAAAAAAATATTTCCTATTGAGAAACATGTTCATTTGTCATATGTAATACCATGCGATAAATTTGGTGACATCATTCTCATGGATCTGCTAGTTCCATTCAAGAGAAAATATACTTTAGGTAATACTCTTGTATTTGAATGCCAATAGTTATTTATCCGCTGTAAGAATAACTTATTTCTTCGTCCATAACTCTTGGCGAGATTTTGGTGGCGAATTTGGTGGAATGTCGCCAACTTGGTGACTTTTTTAAATGTTATTAAATTAGCGAAAAACTCGCCAAGTGGATAAAAAGGACACTAAATCAATGAAAATGAAACTAATTGACGAAAATTCAATATCTTGGAAAGAATATAAATATCTACTATAAAAATAATCGATTTTTTATACTGTAAAAGTAGTAAATTCATTGCATTATATAAGGAAAGTCATATGCTGCCCACATCAGATTTTTTTAATTGAGGAAAGAACCATGTTCTTGAGGTCTTTAGTTCTGTAAACTAGATACTGGCTAGCCCCAAACTCTTTCATAGTTGTTTTAGTAGCCCAACTTTGAGGCATAAGACTTAAAATTTTAATTTTTTCTGGTGTTGAACTGCTTTTGTAGCATTTTCCCTTTAGTTTTGTGATTAAATTAGTGCAGTCCCCACACTGTAAGCTAAACGCAAAGGATTCTGATGACTGTTCGGAAAGTAGATCAATATATAAACTTTTTGCCAGGCTAAGTTTAACAGCTTTTTGAGTTTTGTCTTTCTATGAGATTTCTTTTTGCATTGATTTAGATTTCTTTAATCGGTGAGACACCTAATACATTACATGCTACGTTGACTGTTTCAGTGGTTATTTCACATCTGATATTCATCAGAACTACTCTTTTCGAAATTCTCAGTGGTTGACTTTATTTTAGCATAAGGATTTACCTTGGTATAAGATCATGCAAGTTTGCTGCTTTTGATTGTTCTATAAAGTAATTGTTCTCAGGCTTTTAATTAACTTACTTAAGCTTTATGAGATGAAAGTGGAACACAGCAAGAATGATCTATTTAAGAATTAAAATTTTAAAATATGATAAAATACGAAGCAGCATTTTCAATGGTAGACATAATTTCCAATAGAAATGCAACTAGACTGCTGTTCAGCTCAATGTTTCACAGCAAACTGATCTAACTCTCACACCTCCTACAAAACTAAGCCAAAAAAGCCTGATTCCAAAACTAGATATGACCCTGACCTTTGAACTATTCCTTCCTCATTTGCAACCCAGTAGGATGTCTTGACCAGTACGAAGGCTGCTGGGGAAGAATTGGAACACATTTGAGCAAGATGTTTTCCACAACAATTAGGAGGAAAAATAATTGTTTTATTACATTTCAGATATTTTCACCATAATAAATGTTTTAAATTTATTTTCATAACATATAATTAGGCAGGGAACATAAAAATTAATTTATTACTTTATTTTCAGAGATAAAAATATGATAGAATCTAATAGATAATTAATTTAAATGATTGGACATATATTTGAATGTACAAGCAAAATGGTATATTTTGTACAAATATGAGGGGGCAGCATTGCGTCACTCATTGCTGCGAAAGACTCGCCGGCTATTCCCTCAGCCCGAGAGGATCCTTTTGGGCCAGATGGCATAGTACAAGAAAAGTAATCTAAAGGTTCCGAATTAGAACCTATACCCCACCATCAGGGATTTGCGGTCCCTCACAATGGTGACCTAGCACGAGATGGCAGAACTACAGTTGACGCACACATTTCCCCCTCGTTTTCTGGTTGACTATGACTGATGTCAAGACACCACACAATGAAGTAGACACGCCTCCTGGCTATTTCAGTTCACCGACTGAATTTCAGCTTGGGGATCAGTTGGGGGTTTTCTGGCCGGCTTCCCTCCTCACTGAAATTCGACCGAGCACTCCCCAGGAAAGGGAATGTGAGGGAGCAGCATTGCATCACTCATCACTATGAAAGACTTATCAGCTATTCCCTCGGCCGGAGAGCATCCTTTTGCGCCAGATGACATAGTACGGGAGCAGTAATCTAAAGGTTCCGAATTTCAACCTATCCCCCCACCATCGGGGATTTGCAGTTCCCCATAAAAAATTAAATATAAATAACTAAATTCCTATAATTTAAAATTTCTAATACAGAAAATATCGCTTTTCATTTGAATTTCATAAATAAAAAGGATGAAATATACAAAAATTGAGATTCAATATGATCATTTGTATGTATTTGTGGCTTCTTTGAACCAGTTTTTATATTTTTAACTTCTGAACTGTTATTTCTTTTTATTTTTCAGGGGGGGGGGGGGGGAGGGGGTAAAAGTTATAATTTCCACATCAGTTGAAGATAATGCAAAGTTATAACATTGAAATAACTTTTTATTTGAGGTAACATGGTACAAATAATATTTTGATAAGCCTTTTTTTTTAAATCTAGATAACTTCTCCCTTCCCCTGTCTGAGAGTAAGCAAAAAGTAGATGAAATCATTTTTAAATTAATGTTAATGATAATAAAGAAAGAAATGTACAAGCAAACAAAATATTTTAAATAGACATTTAAGTATTAATAATTGACTTTCTGTTTTGAAATTTTTCCATGTGCTGAAAATGACACTTTACATTTCAATTTTAAAAATAGACAGGATAAAATATACAAAAAAGGACCTTTCACCTGATTTTCTGCAGGGAGTTGTTGTTTTATTGAACCAGTTTTTAAATTATGTACCACATGGAGTTTTAGGGGTTTAAAAGTGATCATTTTTGAAATTTTAGAAGTTTAGCAACCCTAAAATCCAAGTAAAAAGTGAATTAGAAACTAAATTTTTTCCATGGTAAGATGTGGTGAAAATTTGAAGATTTAAATTAATTTCTTTCATTTATTTTATAAGGCTTACAAACTGCATTTTTAGTAAAATTGATGCTGAATTTCAGCCCCTCAGGTTGCAGTTAGCCAACAATTACAATGACACGAAATGTAGTCCATTTCAAGACTAGTAAAATAGTTTCTATCCTAAGTTTCTATCCTTTTCGAGTCCTAAGATATTAAAGTTTACATGAGCATCAAAATTGGCCAAATTTATAGTCGGTCATGTTGGAAAAATGGCCGTACCTAAAAAACAAACAATAAGAAAAACATTTAAAAATTGTTTTTTATCTACTGGAATATGTAGGAATATATGT
The DNA here is from genome assembly GCA_951213105.1 of Amaurobius ferox. Classification (NCBI taxonomy): domain Eukaryota; kingdom Metazoa; phylum Arthropoda; class Arachnida; order Araneae; family Amaurobiidae; genus Amaurobius; species Amaurobius ferox. Next base: position 98,663,389 of record OX578138.1, read on the forward strand.
CCAAAATATAAAAAATTTTAGAAATGATCATGTAACCAAATATTTTATTTTTAGTTGATTTCACATGGAATGACCCATATATGGATTGCTATGACAAATGCTAAGGACGGATCACAAATTGTAATATAGCACAACATTAAGTGGGGGTGGAGGCCCAGCAGGATAAAATATTGTTGCCACACTGTTCGGACATTAGAATAAAGATCATTTATTGTTCTGGAAAATGCAGAAGGTTTTGAAACATCTGAAAGGGAAAAAGTGTTCATTTGATGCCGTGTACGGAGAAATAGAAAAATGCATATGAATGACAGTAGGCACTCCTGAGAAAGGTGTCAGTATGGGACATGTCCACAATGGAGTGCGATGCAACATTCCACACTTTGTGTCATGCTTTGCACAATATTATTCAACAGCTGTTGAGGCAAGTTATTTCACTCCTCTGTTAGTGCACGACTGAGGGTGTTCTTGTTTGTTGGAGGATATTTTTGACCAGCAAGTCACCCCCCCCCCCCTTAGCATTCCAAACATTTTCAATGGGGTTTAGATCTGGAGAACGTGTTGGCCATACGAGACATTGAATACCCTCACTGACTAGACAATCCTGAACAGCGAGTGTTCGATGACATGATGGGTTGTCATCCATGAAAACAAATCTATTACTGACAGCACCAAGGAAAAGGCGAACACGAGGCAGTAGAACTTCTTTACCACTCTCAAGACAGATCAAGTTGGTGTCTACAATCCAATGACAGACTGAACCTACTCTCATCTGAGAATAATACGCAAGCCCAGTCCTGTTTGGTCCAATTGCGATGCTCATGACACCATTGCAAATGGGCGGTACGATGCATTCTAGACAATGGGACACACACAACAGGTCTGCGGGCATATAGTCCTCCTTCTCCCAAATGTCTGGCTGCAGTTTTTCAGGAGATCCGCTGTACTGTAGTAACAAGAAACTGATTTGCCACCTGCTGAGCTGTGGTGCGCCGGTCCCCTTTTGCCGATATTTCTGTCTCCTGCAGGCATCGTACTTCTAACACAACCTCCCCTGTGATGCTTGCTGCACATTAAAGTTGTTTTAAATGCTTGCCACAGCCGTGAAACAACGCTGTGGGCGATGTCGAACTCCCTGGCAATATCTGATATTTTTCGCCATTTTTCGATCTTTCCAATAATACGGCCACACGTAAAATCATCTAAGTGATATCAGGAAGACATACCGAAAATTTCAAATTCATTAAATAAATCTTTCTCATAAAACTTTCACTTGGAACAACAACTGTCCACATGTGTCAAATCCTTCAAATCACTTATCAGAGCTATCACGTGATGAACAGGCGTGGAAATGAAAAATTTGCATAAGCACACTTCTTCTTACTGTATCCTGCACTTATTCTAATTTTCCACATTTTGTGGTTGCTATGGGTGATAGTGTCATCTGTCTTTAGCAATTGTCCAGCAGTTTATATATATACAGGGTGTCCCAAAAACATTGACCGCAGCTTTTATTCCTTAAATATTGATATTAGACATATATAATAAATCACAATGTGTAAAAAAAGGTACAGAATTTTATGAAATCGATAAAAATTTTCAGGGAATTAAATTTGAAGAAATACATAATTTAAATTTTTATACAGCCCCCGTACAAAAATATTTCCAGTGAGAAAAATGTGTTCCATACATTAATAAGGTGATGTACAAAATTTCAGCATTTTATCATAAAAAGTCTCAGATATGTTTAAACAAATTTGGTGAGGGATTAATCACAAATTAAAATGTAAATGTTTACAGCAAGAGTGCAAATGACGCAATGCAGAAATGCATCATAGGCAAATAATATTTGTTTCTTATCTTTAGATTTATTTACAATTTTTCAAAAATATGCTTCCTGAAAAATACCTTAAAATTTTACATGATTAATTTAATAACAGAATAAAACTTGGAAATGGCACAATCAAAATGAACATTAAAACAGCTTAGAAATGTATGCATATGCAAATATCTGCCTCTGATCGGTGCGCACACAATCACAACAGATGCATCATCACATGAGAAATTTGTTTTTGTTCTGCCATTGATCAATCGTCTCATTTACACAAGCGTAGTGCACGCAACCTGGAAATCTGAGCGACCCTTAAGTATTTCGCATTTTTGCTACATTGAGTGTAGTTAGCCTGTACCAATAGTATGTCGCAATACAGAAAAGAACTTTTTGAAATGCTTATGCTGTACAGTTTATGCAATCGCAATGCTAACAAAACTGCACGGGAATATCAAAGTACTTTTCCCAATTCTTGACATCCTTCTGGGAGATTTATTTCCCGACTGGTACAATGAGTGCGCAAAAGAGGAACCATACATCGTGTAGGTGGACTAGGTAGGTCCAGACTTTACTCAACTGATGTAGAAATTGATATTTTGGTTTACTTTTGCAGTCATCCACATAGTAGTGTTCGTACCACTGCTTCAGAAATGAACGTACCGCATGCAACAGTGTGGAGAATACTGAGACTGAATAAATGGCATCTGTTTAACATTCATGGTGTGTAAGGACAGGAGTCAACAAATTATCAACATTGTCTAGATTTTTGTAATTGGGCTCTAAATCAGGAAGATGCAAATCCCTCTTTCCTGAAAAACGTAATTTGGACTGACGAATGCTGTTTTAAACAAGATGGATGCATAAATCCATTCGTGGTATGTGATATTCATCATCAGAAGCAATTTTCTGTGAATCTATGGTGTAGTATTTTCAGAAACCATTTGCTTGAACCCACACTGTATGATGGTACGTTGATGGGTGATAGATATGTTAATGAGATTCTGAAGGCAGTTATTCCTGATTTTATGGATGAACTGCCCCTAACAGTACTTCCACATGTATGATTTCAACAGGACGGATCTCCTGTTCACCATCCTACAGTTGTGAAACACTGGTTAAATAACGAGTTTCCAGACAAGTGGATTGGATTGCATGGGCCAGTTGAATTTCCCCCTAGATCACCTGATTTAACGCCTATGGATTTTTATTTGTGGGGTCGTTTATGCACAACTGTTTATCTATCTGTCACCTTCCTTAAATAAAGCAGAGTTGCAACAATGCATTCAAGATGGTTGTCGTGACATCACCGAACAAGAACTTGATCGAGTGCACAGAAGTGTTATCAGGCAAATGCAGCTCTGTATTGGTATGGATGGAAAACATTTTGAACAAGGTTTGTAATCTTTGTGTAAAGTTATTATTTCTATACAGTGTAGATACTTTTGTACAAATAGATAGAAGAATTATTATTTATTTATGTAATCATTCTTTTCTTTTATAATTTGTGTATGACCCCTGAAACACAATCTCCTGACATGATTTTTTCCCTCTGAGAACCCAGTGGAGAAAAGTGGTTTAAGCCAGCACTTTTGTTTTTTCATATCTCTGGGACTTTTTATGATAAAATACTGAAATTTTGTACACCACCTTCTTAGTGTATGGAGCACATTTTACTAATAGGAAATGTATTTGTACGGGGGCCGCATAAAAATTTAAATTTTGTTTTCCTTAAAATTTAATTACCATGAAAATGTTAATCGATTTCATAAAATTCTGTACCTTTTTTTTACGCAACTTTGTAATTTATTATATATGTCTAAGATCAATATTTAAGGAATAAAAGCCGAGGTCAATGTTTTTGGAATACCCTGTATATATATATATATATATATATATATATATATATATATATATATATATGTGTGTGTGTGTGTGTGTGTGTGTGAAAATTGCCCAAGTACATTCTGAGAACTCGGTGGGACAAAAATGCTATTAGACTAACATATAAATAACAATAATAAACATATAAATAACAATTTCAAATGAACCTACATTATTTAAATTTTGAAAGGATTCACAGGGAAAAACAGTAAGGATAGTAAACATAAATGTTCAAATGCAAGAATTTTTAATTTAGTTCTGCATGGCTTCAAAATTTATGAAAGAAGGAATAATATATTCGTATATCTATGCTACCTTTTCTTCTCTCTTTTAGCTTATTTTGCTTTATTTTATGGTTATTTTTAATTTTTTTAAAATAAAAAATAAGCATAAGCTTATTTCTTATGTTTTTCATATTGTAAGCCTAAATTTATATTGTTTCATCCCTTTTGAAAATTTTAGTATCTCTCTGAAATAAGTGTAAGGTGCACGTTCTTTCATAAATTGTGAATTATTAATGCTTAACTTTTGTTTTTATAGCTTATTGCTAAGATTCCTGCATTCCAAATTACACCCTTTTCAGTGGCGAAGCATGAAGGAAATTTAGGGAGACAGTGGCTACTAAGCAACTCTCACATTATCTATACATTATAGAAAATATTTATGTACTTATGAAGTTTGGTGGATGAATGAGAGTTTGATGATAAATTGAGAAAGTAACTTGGTAACAGGTTGTTTTTGAAGATACTATCTCTCCAGATTCCCTTCATACTTTGCTACTGTCCTTTTTACTGGCAAACAATAAATTAAAAATATATTTTATAGTAATTTTCTGAACCCTAAAATATCAATAAATGATTCCAGATATGTAGATCATTAAAATAAACAGGAACATTCTCTGCTGAGATTGCAAAATGTTTTTAGAGACTTCGAATTGTTATACAAATTTGTGAAATTATATGTACTCAATATCTGCATTTGCTATTTAAGACCGATTTTTTATGCTTTAAATTGTTGAATTTACATATATACATACCTACATAGTCAGATGCATTTTAATAGTGCAGATAGAAAAAATACATTTCCACATAAAATGTGAGTAAGTGTGAGCCCTGCTCATTGTTCTTGAGCTTCAACCTGATATTGCTCAAACTCTGACTAAAAAATACCAAGTCTATTCTACCTCAATTTGAAAAATTAATACTGAGAACTTCAAGCAAAATTTCAGAACTGGTGTAGGGGAAAAGTTTAGTTCTGTTCAGGCTTGTCAAAGTAAAATCCTGATTAAATTTTGAAAGCGTTTTAAAGGCAACAAAACACATATTGAGAACCTCTAGCTTAGGTAATATAGGCATTTTGTATCATCTTATTAATTATTTTAACATTTTGCATAATTTTATTATAGAAGTAATTATTTTTAAAATAGAGATAAGAAAAACATTTACCAGAATCGTGTTCAAAATCATCTGTAATCTCGGTTGCATTTCTTATAACTTGAAAGTCTTTTTGTAAGTCATCAGAAGACTTTGTTTTAATATAATTCTGAATTTCAGAGCCTCTTTGCAAGTCTTTTAGAACCTTAGTTTTACCTTTTATATCTTCAGCTACTATGCTTCTTTCCAAATCATCTAAAATGTTTGTTTTACCTTTTATATTTTGAGGAACGAAGCTACTGTGCAAATTATTTGAAGTCTTAGTTCTCTCTCTAACATCACGAGTCACAAAGCTGTTTTGAGAGTTATTTAAAATAAAAGTTTTGCTCATTATATGTTTAGAAACAAAGTAATTTTGCAAATGATTTGAAGTTTGAATTTTTTCTGGGACACCATGAGTCTCAAGGCAACTTTGCAATGTATTTAAAATTATAGTTTTGTCTTTCACATTTTTAGTAGTACAGTCATCTTGCAAATTATTCAAAGTTTTACCTTTCTTTGTGACATTATGAGTCACAAGGCTACTCTGCAATTCATTTAAAATTATGGGTTTGTCTTTTGCATTTTCAGTAACAAATTCGCTTTGGTTATCATTTGGTGTCCCAATTTTTCCTATGACATCACAATGGTTACTTTGTATGCCATCTAAAATTGTGGTTTTGTCTCTTACATTATCAGAAACAGCATCCCTTTTCAAATTAGAAGCACCGATTTTATCTCTTGAATTTGTATGCACATAGTCACTTTGCAAACCACTATCAACCTCATTTCCTTTTTTACCTTGAGTCACAAAGGTATTCGTCATAACACATGAAGGCACAGTTTGATATTTAACTTTTTTGGTTACCTTGTTACTTTTAAAATCATCTAGAACTTTAATATTATTATTCTTTTTTGGAGAAAAAGAATTTTTAAACAAGGATTGATATGTTTTAATGTTCAATTGTTGTAGATATTCTGCATAATTATGGATAGTAGCTAATTCTTTTATATCTGTGCCTCTATATGTTTTTCGAAGAACCTTTAAAGAAAAAGAAAGATAATTAGTTTTATATAAATCACATTTATTTTTAGACATATATACAATAAAAATATATATACACAGTGACTATCAGTGACACAAAGTGAATATAGGAATAATCAGAGGTCTAAACTAATGGTAATCTAGTTAGGACTTTCTCCAAAAGAAAAAAAAGACTCTCTCAAGGGGGAAAAAAAAGTTAAATATTTAACAGTTTTTACCAAACACTTTGCAATTTCAATCCAAACACTTTTATCAAACAATACCATATATACATAACTAAATATAATTAAAATTTTTTTAACAAAACCACTTGGTTTTTAAACAAGTTTACCACCAGTTCATGAATAGCTGTATTGGGAGCCATGTTATATCAACATGGAATCTTTTTTGAAGATGTTCAGCAACAAACAATCCTCATTGCTACTTATCCAAATTAAAAATCAAAACAAAAATGGTTAGTTTAAGAGCGTTATTGACAAACAAGCAGTGTTTGAAATTAGCTGTCATTAGTCGTAATTTGCGACTAGAAATTTCAATTTCAAGACCAGATTCTTCAAACTGGTCGTCAAATTTGAAGCCTAACAATGCTCAGTCTTTCCTTTCCCTTTGACTAAATTATGATCCCTGGTAGAAGACTGGACAGCGGTAAAAAAAAAAGCTGCATTTTATACACGTCCACAGTGATAAATCTGAAAGCGGTACACAGACAGTAAAATCCCCCTCTGTCTATTCAGGGCAGGAAGCATTGGGATCTTTATTGTGCTTCAACTCACCCTCACTCTTCAAGGCCTGAAATTGCACTTCTGAAGAGTTTATTTGTTTACTTTAACTTCAGACATTCTGATGTCCGAGACTCTGGGTATTTGACGAGTTTCTATTGCTCCCCTCTACTTTATCCCCGTACGTATCCCACTTGGAAGGAAAGGGGGTGATCCTGCAGTCTTTACATTCTAATTGCTTACTATTAAATAGAACACACTGCGTTCCAGATTAAATCGTTCCAGCGTCTTGCAAATTTGGTTAGCTAATATTTTGTTATCAGGCATTGAAAATGACATTTTTATAGCTGAGAAGTGTTCAGATTTTTATGTACTTGTTCCGGGAATCCGATTTGGATCCACAGTAGTCTGATTTTCCTTTTCCATAACATTTATATTTTATTGTATGCAAATCCGCATAAGAGTGTCTACAAGTCATGAAATGAGAAACAAAGTCAGGAATTTTAAGATGGAGGTTTTCCCTTTTTTTCATCTATCCATTTCCACGTGATTGTGTCTGTTTCTAAATAATGTGGGTGAAACACATTTGCATCAACTAAAATTTTTGATTATTTCTTGTTATGTACAAGAAAACTATTTTTTAGACATATTATTAAAGAAAGGAAGAGCTATATTGCACGAGTACCGGGTACTGCGATAAACGGCATTTGTCTGCGATCTTTTTTATATTTTATTTTATGGTGAAAATACTTTTCCACTTCTGCAATCTGTTTGCATCGTCTAAAACATTCGTAATTATTTCGTATATACTATATTACACAGAAAAACTATTTTTCAAGCGTATTTTTAATGCCATGAAATGCTATTTTGCAGCAGTATTGCGATAAATGGCATTTATGCGCGATCCTCTATATTTCGTTTTATTTTGAAGTATTTTTCCACTGTTACAATTTGTTTGCATCATTTAAAACGTTTGTAATTATTTTGTATATTATATAGAAAAACTATTTTTCAAACATATTTATTAATGACATAGAAGGCTATTTTGCAGCAGTATGGGGGAAAAAGATATTGGTGCGCGATTTTTCCTCGTGCAATATGTCCCTATCTTTCTTTCTGGTAGGTTAGAATCTATGCATTTTTTATATCAATCCCTGAAATTAATGCAATTCATACTTTTTTTATTATTACCCAGGCTGTCTAGTTCACCCAAAGGGTGTAGATGAGTTTCAAGGGTATGATTTATATTTTGTCAAAGAGATAAGAAAAAGAGTAGCTACTATAAAACAAAAACTTATTATTGACTTGCAAATACTGAACCCTAGCTGCCAACTCTGCATTTCTTCGTGAAGCTCTGATATTTGCATTGACTGCTGATCTCCGCAGATATATATGCAAATCTCCCCCCCCCCCCCCCTATTATTTTAAACTTTTAAGATGAATATAGTAAACAGATTTTAAAATGAAATTCCATACTTTGACAAAATTGGCCACAAAATATGACTAAATTTCGCTCAAGATTTCCTTATAATATTTTAATTTTAAATGTGTTTAATTCTTATATTTGTAAGTAATATGAGAAAGATTATATGGAAATGTCACTAAAATGTGCATTTATACGTGAGTATCAGTTTATCCCATTTTATTATCATGTATTTTCCATTTAATTCATTTTTATCAACTTAAACTTTTATATTAATTGCTATTTTAACTCAGGAAAATTAATTTTCAAGCATGAATTGAAGGAGAATTGGGTCAATGATTGTACAAGATGACCATAATTGAAAATTGTTAAATAGAAGTTTTTTTTTTAATTTGTTGTTTTTTAAGTCCTTTTTGCCAAGTAAAAACAAATTAGCAATTTTTTCTATTTATTTTCTCTTGGGTTTTTTTTTTTCAATTTATTATAAATTTTATGAACATTTAAAACAATTTTTAATACAAAAATCTGAATTATTCTTTTTTTATATCTTTAACAAAAATGGGCATTTAAAAAATAGCTTTTATTGTTAGAAATGTAAAAATGGCAACTAGCCGTGTCTATTTGGCACCTAGAGTCAGAACTATAGGCGTCAAATGACGCCTAGTTCAAATTTTTAATTTCTAACACTTTAAACAAGGTATATCAGTAAAGAGGGCATAGCACAATGAATTTTTACCTAACATTGTTCAGCAACAAATTTGGCCTGTAAAACATTAATTTCCATCATATAACCAAAATAAAAATGGAAAAAAAAAAAAAAAAAAAATCAGTTAAGTTTTGAGGATTTATCCTTGGATAAGTTATATAAATAAAGGGGGAGCTACACCACAATTTTTATCCGATCATATTCAGCAACAAAATCAAACTTTAAACATTGATTTGTGCATAAATATCTAAATTAAAAAAATTTTAGAGAAATGATTTTCAGACAATGTGAATCAGTAAATGGGATGCAGCACTCACAATTTTTATCGGACTATATTCAACAACAAACTCGGCCTGTATAAAATTATTTTACAAAATATCCAAATTTCAAGAAATTAAGTTTTAGAAAAATTATTATCGCACAATGCGTAGCATATCAGCATTGGAGGCATAACTCATTGGGTGCCTTCTGAGTGCAGGAGGTATCTTTTCCCAGCCGTGCAGCTAGCTGCTCTAAACCCACTATGCAGGGATCATAGCAGATTTTCTAAAAATTTTAGGAGCTAATTTTTATTATTTCTATTATTAGTAGTTTAATTACCATTCTTTTCATTAATTAAAGGAGAATTGATACAAAAAACAAACATCATTGAAAGAAAAAGGTAATCTTTTGAATATTTTTCCAATTTCATTTTTCATTTTAATGCTCTGTAGACTTGAAAATTTAAATTATCACATAGCAGGGTTCCCATTTCAGCGCAAACCCGCGAGATTCTCGCGAAATTCTTAAAAAATCTCGCATAAAAATTTAGACTGCGCGAGAATTTCTCTCTCTCCAGTTCCGGCCTAAAATTATTTTTTCCTTCAAATTGGATACCGAGAAATCCGATGCCCGATCCCGATGACTAGAGATACAGATTCGCGGTGGCCAGGTCGCCATTGGCGACTAAAATTATTACAGTAAGTCGCCATTTCTGGCGACCGAAATTCTCCAAAATCCTTTCAGTCCCACGGCGCCTGCGGCCGATAGATCAGGCCGATTGCTACGCAACTGCAAATCGCGATCAGTTGCCTCGTTGTTGTGAATTGCAGGCCTATTGCCGCACGGTCGCGGACCGCGATTTCGTAGCTACGTGTGAATCGCAGTCAATTGCGATTTGGGCACACTAAAAGTACTACGTGTTAGCGAGATACGTACTACGTAATTAGCGAGATATTTTATAGAAAAATATAAGTGTCTCCCCTGCTTGCGCGGGTCGCAAATTCGATCAAATGAAATTTTACTTTTTTTTTATATAAGATTCTTTCACGGATTTGAATTATGCTCTTTCTGAGTACTTCCCGCATTTTTCATGTTTTGCTAGAGAAATTTTCTTCTTTCCGCGGACGAAAATCCTTTCCCCCGTACACAGTATGTCTACAGGTTACAAAAATCCCGAAAATGTCGTGAAATTGGCCATATATACCCCAAAAATGTCACAAAATTTGAACAAAGCGACGAATTTTTTTATCAGACATTCCTTTCTTACATGATCTGAAAATATGTTTCTGTGCGATTGCGAAAACGACGTTCCCATACGGCAATTCCCACATTTTCTGAGGAGACCAATGAATATCTTTTTGCCATTTTTGCAATATATTTGCATCGACTGAATTTTTTTATAATTATTTCGTTTAATATACAAATAATAAAACCAAATCATTTTTCTACCGTATTATTAATAAAATGAAAGGTAATTTTGCAGCAGCATCACGAAAATCTGCATTTGTATGCTATCCTCGGCATACCGCGTTTAATGTAAAAAATATTTCCACTTTTCCAATCTGTTTGCATCGACTGCAGTGTTTGTAATTGTTTCGCGTTTTATACACAAAAATTATTTTACAAACGTATTATTTATGAAATAAAGGGCTATTTTGAAAACAGAAAGAAAAAAGTCGAGACTTTTCAAACAAAATGGCTAAAATCACATGACTGGCTTGAGATTCAACAAAAGGACGATGTAACCCTTATGTTCTGCAAGTTTTGTAAAAAATACAAAAAGAAAAAAAGAATCCATTTTCAAACATCAAGTCAAAATTATTACCTAATTCTATTTGCCTAGTGAAATAGTTTTCGTCGATATTCGCCTTCGGCGATCAAAAATCGTTAAAGTTTTTAATTACTATTGCTGCATGAAAATTGATCATAAAATGATTTTAAAAATCAAAATATAAAGTAAATACAGTCGGCCCTCGACTTTTGCAGGGGGAGGGGGGGGGGACTTTTGCAGTTTACAGACAAAAAAATCGTAAATTCGCATGTGAGTCATTTTACATAAAATAACCCATGTAGACGTTTTTATGTCAGCAAATAAAATCATAACGTAAGCATGGGGGGAAGTCAGGAATTTGAGTATTTTTGCTAACAAGTGGGAGGGGGGGGGGGGGGAGGTATAAAATTACCAAAAATGTGCTTACTTAATACTTAAACGACTCCTAATTAATTTTTAAAAAGAATGTTATAAGAACGTTAAAAGAATATTATTTTTAAGAATTAAAAAATTTAAATGTTGTAGAATTTGAGTTATAGTTAATGCTTTCTTTTTTATTACTTTTTAAATTAGCATGGTAAAAAAAAAAAAAAAAAAAAAAAAAATGAAATTTTAAGTGTCTCTCCTTATGACAGAAAATCCCTCCCAAAATTTTTTGGAAGGAGAGAAATTCTCGCCCTCTTTTCCTGACTTAGTGGGAACCCTGGTGTATACAGTCAAAAGAGACGAAAGGGGTGAAGTTAGCAGGTATAAAGCTAGACTTGCAGCTCAGGGATTTAACCAGGAAAAGGGGCAAACTTACGAAGAAGTGTTTAGCCCGGTGATTAACTTTACAATCGTTAGGATGTTTTTTACTATTTTTGTGTGTTTATTAGGGTGGTTCCATACTCAGCTTGACATCAAATGCGCATATTTATATGCCAATCTCAGTGAAAAAATATTCATGAAACAGCTCCCAGGATTTTTTGACAAAAACAAAAGTGGATATGTATGTCAGCTAAATAAAGCGATTTATGGCTTGCACCAAAGCGGAAGAGAATGGTACCTTGAATTAGACCAGGTTCTCAGAAAACTCAATTTCATAAAGTTTAAATGGTGCAATTGTGCATATAATTTTAATAATAAGGTTTTATTGATTGTTTACGTTGATAACATAATATTTGCCAAAAATCAAACGGATCTAAATTATGTAACTTCATTACTAAAAACTAAATTTGACATTAAAATGTTAGGAAAAACAAAAATTTTATTAGGTATTGAATTTGAGAAAAAACATGATAAACATTTCATCCATCAAAATCAATACATCGCAAAAATTTGTGACAAATTCTCAAAGTTTAAATATCCTATTTCTAGTTTACCCATAGCTAAAGGTGTAGTTTTAAGCAAAACAGATTGTCCAGCAAATCATGCAGAAATCGAACAAATGAAGAATATACCTCACAGAAACTTATTAGGTTGTTTATCATTTCTTGCCAGCAGAACTAGACCTGATATTAGCTATGCCGTAAACATTTTATCCCAATTTCAAAAAAACCCAGGCATTAAACAGTGGGATGTTTTACTTAAACTTCTAGAGTATGTAGATAAAACAAGGGATTTTAAATTAAACTTATCAAACATTCAATCTGTAAATTTAAATTGTTTTACTGATTCTGACTTTGCAGCTAATCGGGATGATAGAGTATCAATGGGAGGCATGATATTTTTTGTAGATAGGGTACCTATTTCATGGAGGACATTTAAACACAAATGTGTGAGTTTATCTACAATGGAGGCTGAATATATCTCATTAACCAAATCGGCAAAGGAAATGGTATGGGTACAGAACATATTACTTGAATGTACTAAACTTAGCGTTAAGTTAGGAAATAATGTAATATTCTGTGATAACCAAGCAGCCATAAACTTTTCCAATTCGCCCATTGAGAATCATAGAACCAAACACATTGATGTTAAATATCATTTCTTAAGAAATCTAGTGGAAAAGAAGCTCTTTGAGATTAAATTTGTAAATAGCAAAAATAACAAAGCTGACGGTTTTACGAAACCTATCACCAAAGAAGCAATCTCTAAATTCTATGAAATCTTTAAAACTTCCTAAGATGTTTAGATTCTAATGTGAAATCTAATGTAAACAAGTTAAATTCATTCTAAATTGTATAGTTGTATTTCTCAAAAATTAACTTCAACACTTTTTCAAAACCACAATTGCGTAGTTTAGTTACCAATGTGTTTATACTGTGTGGCGAAGATTTTTAAAGTTTTTGATACATACTAAAAATAACTTATACATTTTTTTCATCTCTCATGTAGTAGCTTAGATACTTATGAGTTTAAACTGTGTGGCGAAGATTTTTAAAGTTTTTGATACATACTAAAAATAACTTATACATTTTTTTCATCTCTCATGTAGTAGCTTAGATACTTATGAGTTTAAACTGTGTAGCGAAGTATTTAAAAATTTAAGATTTTCGATGTAATATACAAACTTTTTTACATTCCCTCAACATGCAGTTTAGATACTGTTGAGTTTATACTGAGTGGCGAAGTATATAAGATTTGAAAATTTGTATCTCCTGCATTTGACACAGAGATATTTTTTAAATTATTTTCTCATATAAGTTGTATCATGATGTATTTTGTACTTTTTAAACTTTGTCTTAATATAATTATACACTAAAATTTATACATGATATTTTAAAACTCTATAATGTAGTATATGTTCAACTGAAATTTAAATTTGATTACTACTTGTATTTATGTGATTAGACAACTCAATCTGCAGGAGGGGGCCGCTTGTTAGAAAAACTTCGGTTGTAAACAAGCACATACATGAATCGGTCGATGTACAGGCTAAAAATCCAAAAGATACTTCGTTCTAATTGGCTAATCGCTTTCGGATCGCTTGTTTAGAAGTTTTACCCCCATGGTCTGTGGTCCTGCAAATTGAGACGTCAACTTCCAGTTTATGCTAATTTCTACTTCAACCGATTAGAGATTAGCATACTCCGGAAGGAAAACATTAACTACACCTTCAATGATACTGGGCTATTTAAGCTAGTGCTTGTATCAGTTGATTATCTTAATTATCTTGATGCTTCTTGATGTATCTTGATCTAACTTTGTCTTCGTGATATGCATTCATGATCACGTATGATCGTTATCTTCATATACGCCAGTTATGGCGATGTTTTTAGCTGATGCTGTTAGGCCTAACTGAAGTCTTAGAATTAAATTGACAAGACTTTGTTTGACTAAACTTTCTGATGTTACCATTTTCCGAAGTTACGGAAATGGATATGTTTTTGTTCGTTATGATGTTTTAAGTTCGCAGAAATAAAGTTATTTTTCATTTACGTTGACTACTTTCATTTTTCTCCACTGTGACGCTCTGCTATTCAACTGGTTTTTGAATTTTCACCAATGCAATAAGAAGTAACATTCCAACAAACATGACTTGCGCACGTAACGAAGGTGTGCGATCGACATCTACTCCATGAACTGCACCGGTAACCAAGATTTATGCGTGTAGCTGAGGTATGCGATAGACAGCTACTTAATGAACTGAACCATTAGTTATGACTTGAGCGCATAACGGAGACGTGCGATCGACAGCTACTTCATGAACTACATCGTTAGCCGTAATTTGCATGCGTAGCTGAGATAGACAGTTACTTCATTAAATGTACCGCTAGCCGTGACTTGCCCGCGTAGCTGAGGTGTGCGAATGACAGCTACTTGATCAACTGCACTGTTAGCCATGACTTGCGCGAGTAACAAAGGCGTGCGAACGACATCTATTCCATGAAATGCACCGCTAGTCACGATTTATGCGTGTAGCTGAGGTGTGCGATAGACAGCTACTTCATGAACTGAACCATTAGTCATGACTTAAGCGCGCGTAATGGAGACGTGCGATCGACAGCTACTTCATGAACTATATCGTTAGCCGTAACTTGCGAGAGTAGCTGAGGTACAAGATCAACATTTCATAAATTGCACACTTAGCCGTGACTTGCAAATGTAACGTAGGTGTGCGATCGACAGTTACTTTATGAACAGCCCCGTTATTTATGGCTTGCGTGATTAGAGGTGCACGATCGACAGCTACTGCAAGAAAGGTATTGCAAGTTTAAAAACTTTTTCAAAAACAATAGGGCTGGTCGCCGAAGGCAGCAATTAAATAATATGAGGGAAATAAGTTATCCTATATTTCATCAAAGCTACTGTAATGTGTTAATCTAGACACAGCTATTTCCCTTCAATCATCCTCTGTTTTGATAGAATCAACAAAAACACATACACAAGTTCCTGCGGCTCAAAAGAACTCTAGTCCAGAAAACTATATTTTTAGATATTGGTTTTTGAGCAAAAATTCTTACAGAGTTCAAATCTTTGGTACTTTTCATCCCAGATGCATACTAAACATGGAATAATTTGACAAAATTTTAAGTTTAAAAAGAAATGAAAACTGTTTAAAAGTTTTATCTGTTGGAAGCGGGAATGTGTTTATTTAACATTCTTCACATTTCTGCTCTTTCATTGATTTTAATTTATTTTTTATGGGGAGCGTGGCGATCCAATTGGGGGACCTCCTTACTATGTAGTATTTCATTTTATCCATTGCTTTTCTTCATAAACTGCTAGGTGGTCCGGGCCCCCTACGCAATGCATCCATTTGAAGAGATATCCTTTAATATCATCAATGCCTAGAGAGGTTGCTAACAGCAGACAAAAATTCCTTCTCTACTCTCCTGTTTTGACATGATGTTGATCAAATATTACGTAATGAGGGGCGTAAGAGAATCATAATCCAACTAACTATATTTGTATTATTGGATTTAGACCTAAAATTCTTCAAAATTTTTGCACCCAATTGATTCCCAACAAAGAATAGTTGAGCAAAATTTTAACTTTGCAAAGAAAGAGAAACTTCGTGATTTATCTAGTAAATATGAGGAAGCACACTATTCAACAATCGAACCCGTTTTTTTCTATTTTATTTCTTTGAGAGGTTAAGGGCTTCTAGGTTTGTTAGCTTGCGCTGGAGATTCCCACTCCCACAAACAAAAGAATCTCCCCCAAACTCTGGTCTGTAAATGATCACGTGGGTCGCCATTCGTCTAAAACCGCCCGTGGACGGAGAGGATTTAACCATTGAAAATCGGCGATTTTGTCGTCGTTGTAAAAGATGAGTGCTATTTTGAACAATATTTTAATTTCTGAAGTCTTTTTTAACATCGATTGCCGTATGAATGGAATGTATTCGGGCGATAGTAGAGTAAATTTGACGCCGCAGCAAAACATTACAAAATTTTAGGATGATTTAAAAATTTTAGGTTAATTTTAGGAATTCAACGGAAGCTTCAAACTTTTAAGAATTTTAGGAATTTTAGGACGAATGCGATACCTGCACTATGTGAGCCGCACGGTCTAGGGTCTTCAGGAGGCACAACTCATTTAATATTTATCCGATTATATTCAGCAATGAATTAGGCCTATAAAATACTAATTTAAAACACATAATCAAACTAAAATATAATCATAAATTAAAAATAAACATAACTAAGTTTCAGAGGAGTTATTGATGGATGATGTACATGGATAAAGGGGAAACAGCACATGCAATATTTGTGAGACCATGGTTCAGTAATAAATTTGGTTTGTGAAACATAATTTACAGACACAATATATCCAAATTGCAAAATATTGGATAAGTTTTAGAGAAGTTATCAACAAATGATGCATATCAGTAAAGGGTGTGTAGTCTGCATAATTATTTAACTACACTCAGTCTGTAAAACATTAATTTAGACAACTTCAAAAAATAAATAAAATAAACTAATTAATTAAATTTTACAGGAGTTATCAGTGAAAAGAAATTATGAGCTTAAGGGTTATAGCAAGTGCAACTTTTATCCAACCACATTCAACAATGAACTAAGCCTGTAAAAAGTTAAATTACATCACATATTCAAATTTTAGAAAATTTTGTGATGTTTTACGGAAGTTATCATCGAACACTATATATCAGGGGCAGAACGTGGTTGCATAATTTTTATCCAACTACATTTAGCAACAAACTTCAATCCATAAAATATTTATCTTCAGATATCCAAATTGTAAAAAAATTAGATTAAATTTTAGAGGAGTTATTGTTGAATACAATATATCAGTAAAGGGGGCATAGCATGTTCAATGTTTATTCGATCACATTCAGCAACAAACTCTGCCTATAAAATATTAATTTACACCATACACATAAATAAAAAAAAAAAAGTAACATATTAGAAGAGTTATCACAGAACAAAACTTGCAAACAATAAAGATAACAGCAAGTCGTATCCAACTCAAAAGTAAGAAGCTTATTGACTTCACTCCCTTAATTCAATTACTTGGAACATTACTTTCACAACAGTATCCAACAATAGCA
Source organism: Amaurobius ferox (assembly GCA_951213105.1). Classification (NCBI taxonomy): domain Eukaryota; kingdom Metazoa; phylum Arthropoda; class Arachnida; order Araneae; family Amaurobiidae; genus Amaurobius; species Amaurobius ferox. The sequence goes on from OX578138.1 coordinate 98,680,871, forward strand.
GATCGGTTTTGCTCTTGTTAGACCTCATTAGCATTGAATATTGTTATCGAAGTGGCAGCAAGAAAACTTGTTCATAAATTAAATTATGATTAAGCTTAGTAGACACTGGTTAGTGCATCCATCCCATAGTTTTACTATTTATTTTTTGTGTATCATTAGTTGCTTTAAACCACAGTAAGTTAATCATTACATAAAAGTTATACACACTAAACAGATTAATTAAAATACTATTCAATCTGAGCTTATTTTTATGACTATCAATTTGAGTTTCATTCTTATTTGATCTGTCACATCAATCGGTTTTGGATTTCATTATGTAAATGTGATTTCATCATGTAAATGTGATTTCATCAGTATCACATTAAAATTTGCTGCTCTTTCAGATTTTTCTTTAGAAGAATGGACTTATGTATCATACCTAGATTGTGGGATATGCATACACAAACTTAGGAATCATTCAATGATCTTGAAATACACATGTTTAAGTTATATTTCATTAAAGCGTTAAATCAAAATATTAAAATGTGTTATGAATTTTGAATTTGTTTACTTTATACGTATAAACATTTGTCAAATTATCATTTTGATAATCAATATTATGGACGTGATACATCTCAAAGCCACTTTTTCCGATCAATATTGGTTATGACCTGTGTCACAACACAGGATACATCATCAATATTTTTTATTTACCATAGAATTCTATCAATCTGCCTTATCAAATGCGACTAAAAACCATGAAAAATGTTGGGGTGGGGACTTACTGGTAATTTTCTGCTAAAAGGAACAAGTAGAATTCCATCGATACTCTCCTACAAATATGACAGATAAACACACAGTATGTATGGGGGAGGAGGCTTACTCGTAAGTTTCAGATAAAATAATTAATATATATTTTTATTAATTATTTTATTTGGTGAATTTTATTTTATGCTTTGGGGACTGAGATTTTTAAAGAGGGGGGGTGCTTTTTTTCAAGGGCGGATCGGTGAAATTCTACAATACTATAATTCATAAATATCTTCTTAATTAACTCACAGTGAATATAAATTGATATTTTGGTATTTGACTTCTAAATCTGAAACATTTTACGGCTAAGCAAAATATTTGGTTTCTTGACTAAATAGTATGTTCAGTATTCGATGCAACTCTATTATACATTCTATAGAAAGTAAAATTTGAAAACAATACATAGTGACTACAAAATAATTTTAAATAAAATTATATTTTTGTTAAAATCAAAAATTACAATCTTAACAATATATATAGAATATATGAATGTAGAATACCTTTTCAGCAATCAAAGAATATTTTGGTTTTAGATTATGGTAAAAAACAACAGATAACCTCATGTGTGCAAGAAAAACTGTTGGGGTCTTTAGAGGTTTATCATCTAAGAGGAACATTGCTGTCCAAATACAATTGCTCATCTTCTCAGAGAAAATTTTCTGAAATTCAAAAGTTGTTTAGACATATATAAATAAAAGCATACATACATGAACACAAAAAATCTGATGCAGGCAGCACAAGACTTTTCCTACAGCCTCAAATTCGTTTTTTCTTTATCTTTTCCATAATTCATTAAATTAAGTTTAATTGCACAATATAACACAAAAAAATTATTTGAAAACACACTGAATTTGCAGTTTTAATTAAATTTTCATTTTCAATTGTACGTATGTTCAAAGGAGACATGGCAAATTGCAAAGAAAAAAAAAATCTCGAGAACAGTTAGTCCTAGAGTTATAGTGTTGATCTTATTCTTTTCGTTGTCAAAAATTGAATATAAAACAAGAAAGATCAATCATGCATAAAGCATTGATTATGAAACACTTTCCAATTTCAATGCAATTTTATATAAACATCTTTAAAATACAATACATTCCTCAGTAATATTTTTAAAATTATCGCAATACTACATTAATTTATTATATTTGAAAACTTCATCGAAGAAAATGAATTTCATTCAAATAATGGCATTGAAATATAAATTGCCTAGTTTAAACATCTCTAAAATATGATACATTCCTCAGTAATATTTAAAATATTATCATAATACTAATACAATAATTTATTATATTTGAAAACTTCATCGAAAACAAATGAACTTTATTCAAATGACGTCATCGAAATATAAATCACCTCTATATAAAAGCAGCATTTCATTCATAAACATTTTTCCAATCGTTTCATTCATCACAATACTATAATAATTTATTTTATTTAAAAATTTGAAAAATTGTTATCTACCATATTTATTTTAAAATGTGAAACCTCTCTTATATATAAAATAATTAAACTCTTGGAAAGATATTTATTATATAATATATATCTTTTCCTTTCTGGAGGATATAGCAAGAGTCAGAATTTAATTGAATTTGTTTTTCTTCCTATATTAAATAATTTTTATTTAAAAAACTACCTAACATATTTTACTGAAATTTTTTTTATATATTTTATGGGATAATTTGAATATTTCCTAAAAATTTTCGAAGCAATTTGTGAATTTTAAATTCGCTTAAAAAATGTTTGAAAAATTAGGTCCCACAGGGTTCAATGTATTTCATTTTTTCAACCCGGGTTCAATCCAAAACTAATTGGGTGATATTATTCATTTATATTCCCATAGGTCCCACAGACCGTCTGAAAAACATACTAAAATTTTATTTTGATAAAGTCATTTTTACGGCAGTTATCATGCTAACGGACTGATAGACAGAATGAAAAAAGCCATAAAAACTTTTCAACTATGTTGTAAAGTGTTAACAAGAATATAATTGATATACTTGATCATATACAGTCTCTTGTTTTAAATTTTGATAATTTTTCTTGGCCATTTCGCAAAAAACAGCAGGTTATTTTTTCCAAATCATACTAAAACCTAATTAGCACCAGGGTAACAACCTACAAGTGATTTACTTACCAAATTTTGTGAAACTTGGCCAGTTAGTTTTTCAGCTAGAGTGAATACATACATTGCGCAGACAGATAAACATACACACAGACATCATGCTAAAAATAGTTTTTTCGGGTTCTAGAGTGTTAAAAACATGTAGATCTGTTGAAAATTTGAGTTGCGATTTTCGACACAATTTTAATACTTTCCCCATACATTATGATGCATTGTAGTATAGGGAAAGTAAAAAGTAATAACTAGGGGCAAAATTAAAGTAAACTTTACTCGCACTTTGGAGTGAAGCACAAACAAATAGATCCTGAGATCTGAGTTATTTTTTAAATTTTGAATTGAAGTAAAGATGTATACTGTTACAATGCATCCTTTGGAATTATGGGTGTACTTTCAGGATACAAGAATGAGTCCAAATTTCTGGATAACTAACACTTTCATTTAAAAGCACAAAAATGTGTAAACAGGAACAATATAGAGTGAATAGCTTGATAACTATCTTACAAAATCACTAAATTTTCAGATACAATAAAACAGCAATTAATTGCTCAACTAATTCTTAAAACACTGACGTATTTTATAATTCACTTCAGCTTGTATCACGTTAACTCTTATCCAACTGAGCGATGATGACTCATATATTTTCCGAAGAACTGTCTAGGACTCATATTTCCAAGAATTTTTGATATTTTGAGAAGGTACATTAGAAAAGTCACCAAGTTAGCAATAAATAATAAATGTGGTAACCCTTCCCTGAAAGTCAAACTATGGCAACTGTAGTTTCACACAATAGGAATGGCTGCATGTAAAGGTTGTTTCACAGTGTAGACAAGCAAAGAAAAGTGAAGACACTTTTCATGTTCATAACAATACATTGAGTTTGTGACAGTATAAGATGATGTGTAAGAGTATAAGATGTCAAGCGTAATAGATTCATTTTATTAATTCCAATATGTGGGATGGAATGACCTACACAAGACAAGTGTTAAAACAGGGTTCATACAGATTCAGCCAAGGAAAAATCAAGGGCTATTCAAGGACTTTTCAAGGTAAAATACCAAATTTTCAAGGATTCAGAATCAAAGTAAAAGTAATTATGTACTAGGCAAAATTGTACAATTGCAAAGTAAAGATTTAATTACATTCATTCTGTATTTCATAATATAATTTCAAACTTTATACTTAACTAGTGAGGTAGGTCGCAAGCAGTCGGCCTGCAAGTAATTTAAAAAATTTGTTTATTCATGGGATATCTTTTACCATAATAAAGGACAATGTCATAAAGTAAATAGTCTAGTCCTTACCCTATGTAAATAAAAGGACTTATTTTTGATGCCATCACTTAGAGTGGAGTATGAAAAACTCCAATAGCTCTTAAGTACTGAGGAATAACACACAACAAATACAACAATAATTCACATTTAAATTGATCAAATCTTTAATATTTTTATATTCCTTGATTAAGTCATTAAAATTAACTTAGATAAACACACACATATATATACCAAATTAATTAATATTACATACATACATTTATAGGTTATCTTCTAGCAAAGCAAGTATTATTTATTCAGGTTAGCTCACTCAATTAATGATTATTGCGATCTCTAATTTGTCCGTTCTCTCCATGACAGATATTAATATAGGCTAAATAAAGGGTTACCTCAGTTTGCATAGTAGCGGTTGAAATCATCAGATCACAATTCTGTCATACATTTATCACAGAGATTTGTATAGAAGAATGCGTATTACTGATATGCATATTGTAATTTGCACAGTCCCAATTAAGACACTTGCATTAGATGAAGTGGATACTATGTGTGAAGTGGCACTGTCGGATGATCAATATGCAGTTATTAAATTTTCCACTTATTAAATTCTCAGTGAACATGTTGCTATCACTCAGCATTTATTATGCTGACAGTGCATATGTGCTAAATACTGTTACTATCCTTGATGGTTCAAATTTGATTATTCATGGCACATTTTCGTTTAAGTATGACAGGATACAGTACATCGTGACATCCCCGCAGTATTTAGACGCAATCTTGTGAAACCACAACAGAGTTGGAGTGATACTCCTTTTTACATATTTACTACATTCTGGTTAAACATCAAATCTCCAATGCTTCTCAGATTCTCTGTGGGAACACACTTTTTCATTCCCCTTGTTATGTCATACATTCTTTGATTTGTTCTTGGTGATGGAGAGGATGTACACTGTTTATATGAGTTCCCATTGGTTCTCATGAATGCATTATTTACTTATGTGCTGTATTAGAAGCACTTATTAACTTGATTGACATTTGTATCCAAAATGTCAACATGTTATACGACAGACAACACTCAATCACTGTCTGTGCAGCCACAACACAAAAGGGGGTATTATAATATCCATTGTTGTAAATAAAATAAATATGAGTCCAACATACAGCTTCGCTTTCAGTATCTGATGCCATATGCAATGTAGAACTCCAAAATATTGCTCTTTATAGATTATTAAAAATTCAAAATAATATAAGATTAATAATATCATCACTTAATTAAATTAATTTTATTCAGTTGACTTAAAATTTAAAAGTTTTATACAATAAAGGAATATGTAATTTATGATATATGTGTGTGTGAATGTATGTATGTGTATATATATATATACATACATATAGGATGTCCCAAAAAGATTGAAACGTGCTTTAATTCTTTACCTGTTGGAGATAAGTGGGCAATGTAAATTGCAAAAAAGTTGAAAGTAAGGTAGGAAATAAGACTACGTTAATGAAATAGTACTCCCATTAATTTTGAAAAAGTTACATTTTTTAAATTTTTATACGACCCCCTTAGACAAATTTGTTTAATCAGAAAATATTTACTTTTAATGCAACAAGATCATTAAAAAACCCGCATATCTGTACCTTTAAAATCAACTGAATTATGATAAAGGAAAAAATCTGACTTATGCCACTTTTCCTTACCATGTGAAAGGATGTTTCATCAGTGAAAATAGGGATCATAAACAAATTGATGATGGAAATTGTTTAGACGAAAAAAAAAGTTCTTAAAAGTATTTAATTATTGAAAAAGTACTTAAGAATCCGCGATTGCATTATGAGCTTATGCAGAATTCGCAAAAATGTCTCCTATGTATTATCATCCAGTTTTATCTTTTTTGTGATATGTCACAAATTTACATTTCTAATTTGATATATGGTCCCCATTCACAATGTTCAATTTTCAATTAAATATAACTCGTTCAATTTTAAAGATACAGATATGCTTTTTTTTTTAACGATCTTGTTGCATTATAAATAAAGATTTTTCTGATTGACCAATCTAAGGGGGTTGTATAAAAATTTAAAAATTGTAACTTTTTGAAAATTAATGGGAGGACTATTTCATTAACATAGTCTTATTTCCTAACTTACTTTCAACATTTTAGCAATTTACATTGCCCACTTATCGTTGACAGGTAAAGAATTAAAGTGTGTTTCAATCTTTTTGGGACACCCTGTATATATATATACATATATATATATATATATATATATATATATATATATATATACACATATAATTTTTTTTATATTGTTATTTTATGTTTTATTAAATTATTCCTTCTATACATTATTATTAGGTAATCTCTAGAAGTTCAATTATATTGCTGCTTCAACTAAATTGTTAATGATCAATAAGATTTTTTATCATTTTCAATTTTGCTCGATCGTAGTGTTTTTATTCAACTTCCAAATTTAACATACCAAACTGTTTAATATAGATATTTATTATTTTATTTTTTCCATTTCATTTAGCCTGTGATCACTTATTTAATTTTAAAATATCTCATAGTCATAAGATATACAAACCACTTACATTGTCTCATCAAACTTTACACAGGAAAACACCATATGTAACCACAAAAATAAATAAAGGTAAGTGAACATTATTTTATTCAAGAAATGAATGATATAAGAATAATCACAAAGGGCCGAGTATAAAGGAATCATATTAGCCTTACCAAAATAAAGACAACTTTTTAATGTTTACAAATAAGTTACAAATCTGAATTCCCAGATTCGCATCTATCTTAGATTCTTAGGTCTGAAGACCGGAGTTTGGATTTTGCTGGTTGCCCACAACGTGCTAATTTTAGAATTAAAAGAAAATGTTAATTCATTATTTTAGAATAAAACTTTAAAATTCAAGAAAAAAATATACAAATCATTAATTTAGGATTACATGAAACGTGTCAAAATATTCATTGAAAAATTAGAGATTTAAATCAACCCCTAGGTACAAGACATGAAAATTAGATTGACACGAGTAAAATGAATAATATCCATGGATCCACACTTGTGGGTTTGTAAATACCGATCCTTTAAATTAGCTCATAAACACTGATCAATTTTAAAATCCAGAGAATAAAAAAAAATCTTGGATTCACACTTGTAAACTTTGTGAACACAGATCTTGTAAATATACTTGAATTTGAATTTGCATGTTTATGCACTGGCAAATTGTTTAAAACTTCTTGATATGCGCCCTAGAGGACAACAATACTGAAGAGCCAGTCTAAGAAGATGGAATGGTTTAGAAATTACAACTTTCCAAAAGGAATGTGTAGTTACGATGGCTGCAATGTACCATGCCAATATTTGATGAAGAGCTAATATGAGAATTATTACCAATCTAAACCTTGATAGCTCAATAGAGGCTACTACGACATACACATACTGGTAGAAGAAAAAGAACAGTTTGAAAGTGAAATGCTCCATCTTTTGTATTATGGTTGTTTTGGAATGCCGCCATCCGCAAAGGGTTGAAAAGAATGTAGTTACATATCCAGAAATTTGGACTCACTCTTTTATTCTGAGAATATACTCACAATTCTAGAAGACACACTTATAACAATATATTGTACATATATGTATCTAATGCATAAAAACACTTTTATATTAAATTCACATAGTATTAAAAGCTTCAAAAGGACTTACACATGAAATATCATATTTGCTGAAATACTTAAGCATAGAATTTGAAACTTTTGTAGAAGACAGATCTTGTTTCTTGAATCCTAAATAAAGAAACAACATTTTATTATTAAAATCACTACTCATCAATAAATATGCTAAAAAATTGTCCATACAATTTCTGAAAATAAATCTAAGTTTAAACACTACTTTTCATCATATATGGCTAAAATATTGTTTTTAATCTTTAGGGAAACAAACAGTACAGGTTCAAAGGTAAAAGCATACCTGTCAACTAAATTAAATGAGAATTGTGAGAAATATTTAAACATAATGCCATAAATTAATTTAAACACACACAATACCCCTTTTAAATAATGCATACAGTATATGCATATTAAGCTTACTTATTAGTTTATAGCACATAGCTAATTGAGAATAAGACACTTTTCAACAGTATATTGATGATTGCCATATCTCTAAAGCAAGGTAAAAAATTTGGTTGCTTACTATTGGATATTTTAATAATATTTTAATGCTATAATATTTGCTTCATGTAAAAATGGAAAAAGGGTTGGGGGGAGAGAACTATATTAGAATAAAATATATTTCTTTTCTATTATTTTATCAAAATTCCTATTTTACATATTATATTTTGATTTTTGCTATATTCTTCAGGTCTAGGTTACCGAGAGGCTGAAAATGGGCATGGAATCGAAAAACGAACCTTTGGTATCTTCTTTAATGCTTTCTTGATTTTAAAAAGGTTTTCTATAAGGTCTTAATTAAACACATTACAAGATCAAATTAAAATTTAGATGTAGCAAAAGAGAATTAAAAACAATCAGTAATTGAATTATAAAATTAAGCTTAAAACCATAGAGGAAAAAATACACATGCATCTTAAAAAGTTATGCAGACATACTTTTTGCATCCTTTATCTCGAGAATATTCCAATATCTTTCTTTTCTCTGTGTTTGGATGTCTATAAAAGTAAATACTACATAAAACAAAAGCTGAAAATGAAATAAAATCTTGTCACTAGATTAAAACAAGCGGTTAGTGTTTTCAAAACAAAAGCAACTTTAAGAGTGAGTGCACTATTAAATTACTTAAGATTATTAAGTTTATTTAAAAGCATTAAAAGTTAATTTAAAAGCATTTACGGCTTTTATTTATGGCTGAATTTCTAATAATCGGTAATTTTGGTTCCCTTGAGCTCTAAAAAAAAATTATAAATAAAACATATATTATTTGCTGTATTGGCTGATCCGGAGATTAGGTCACCTTGGTTAAATCGGAGAAGACGCCACTTACTTTGTGAGGTTAAATTGGAGAAGACGCCACGCACTTTATGTTGCAATCTGGTAACCTCTTGTATCGGTTGTTTTCGGCGGAAATTGTGTAGCATCCAATAAGAATACGTTTTTGTGTTTGCTACAGTTTTTTGATGTAAAAGAACATTTCTATCAATATTTTTGGCCATTGTTGTGCGTGTTTGCTTGTTCTTTCGTTATTTGATTTATTTTGTAATAATTATTCGTTTTAGTTTTGCGGATTTGCTTTTGTCGTCGATTATATTTCCCTTATGTCTTCTGGTATGCGCGAGCAAATGGAAGGTGAGTGTAGTTTTGTAAAGCGTGGTAGAATGGATGTTGGTATGAATGAATCTAGAATAAAATTTTACTATGATTTGGAAAATAAAGGTTTGAAAGAAGTGATTAATTGGTGTGTTATGAAAGGGATTATGAGTGATAAATACGGATCCTCGGTTGCATGGAGAAAGTGATTTTGCTACGTGCGATATGCACAGATAAAATTGTAGCATATTCTGTGTCTAGGCGCCGCAGGCGACCGTTCCTAATAAACCGGAGGTCACTGGGGGCCCCGTTCCGGTGTAGAACGACCTTTAGGTCGAACCCCTGCCCCTGTACGGACCACTGGTACATACGGACCACTAATACATCCGTTCCACAATTTTCGATCTTTAGATCAAATCCCTGCTCTTACACGGACCTGTAGGTCGAACCCATTCCTTTATATGGATCCTCAGTTAGATGGAGAAAGCGATCTTGATACGTACGATATGCACAGATAAAATTGTAGCATAAAAATTTTAAATTTTACAAAAATCTGATTTTGGAACGTTTACATGAGTATTATTAATTTTTTTATTCTACAGTTTTATAAAGTTATTTAATTTTCTTAAAATACACAAAAATCGTATTTTGTAACGTTTTTTTGAGTATTATTCACTGTTATTTAAGTTAAATTAAATTATCATTTATATTAGAAAATCTTGTTTAGAACAAACACAATAGTCTGTCTTTAGAAACAGGGTTCTTCTACCAAAACATCATTTTGGTAGGAGGAGCCTATTTCTAATGACGGTAAATGACATCACTGAGGATGGGTGGAGCCAATTTCAAAACACGGAAGAAAGCGCCAACCACAGGCCAACTTGGCCCGATTTTGTACTTAGAAAAAAATTTGCGGTGACCTAATCTCCGGATTTACCGCTGTATTTGTTTAGAATACAGTCTGTTGTACATATTTTTCAATAATATTAAATATAGTTTTGATGTCATAAAATAGCGAATTTGTCACTTCTGTCACTGTCTCCCAGTGATGAGTGTAGATTTTACCGGAGGGGAGAAAACTGGAGTGTTTAGAACCCTTCCAAAAATTTTTCACTGGTGAAAGTGGGCGTTTTAAAAAAAATTCAGATTTTTCAAAATCTCCAATGGGGTTGGTTCACAGTAAAAACCTGAAATTTATATTACTGAAGCTTCTATTAGGTAGCAACATCATAATAAAATTTGATCACTTTGTTTTGCATAGTAACAAAAATATTTGAGTTTAAAGTTGTGAATAAAATCAGTGTATTTCCATTTGTTTTGACGATAATTTTTATGTATATATACAAGAAAATTATCATTATAGTTACAAGGAATGCATTACATGTTACTTGCTTGCATGTTGTAAACAATTGAACAAACAAAAATTATATGTATATACAATAAAATTATCATTATAGTTAAAAGAAATGAATGTTACTTGCTGCTTAGGCCTACATGTTGTAAACAATTTTATTTTATTTTATTTCATTTTATCCAATTTACGTGGCAACTACAGATGAAATCCAGTTACAGCAGCCACACAAGAAATTAAAAATTACAGAACATAGGATATAAGAATACTAAGTAGTAAACATGTCAAGCGCATTGAAACTGGCTTTTTTAAAACAGGCAGGAGTCAAGTTAAATATATCAATATCAGCACAATAGGTATTATATAGATCAACAATTGAACAAACAAACAAAAATTATATCACTTAGCAAGTTTTTTTAGCTTGTTTCTTTTTATCTTATGTTGTTGTTGAAACCCAGACCGTCCGACCTACCAGAAAGGTGTAAGGTAACTGTTTGGACGGTCGGGAAGTTTTATCTTATGTTGTAAAAGTTCTGTAAGATCATTGCACAACCTTTGGATCAATATTCCATGTCCGTCCAGTAGCAGTTGACAACTCGGAAGGAGTAAGAACATATAAGACATTGTCATATGGCATCCAGACCGTATCTGCTTTAGATGTTTGAAATGATGTTGATGGTCCCACTGAATGGAAAAAATGGACATTGCAGTCCTTTCTGATTGCTGCAGCTCAATAGTTTGTGCAAGTCACCAATGAGAACCATAAATGCATGCAATGTAATCTCTTTCTTTAAGTTCAAGAGAAAGATCTGTTGAAACTTTGGTGATGTTTATTTCTTCAATATCTCGTGAATTGGATAGTCTTGTGAATTGAGTCTTTTTTGTTTTGTTTCCTTTTGACCATCTGTATTCCTAATAGAAACACAGTCTTTTGCACCAGGGCACATCCTACTGTTTTCATCACTTTCATAAAAATCTACAACTTTATCAATCACTTCCTCTGGAAAATTTCTGGACTTCCTTTGTTCTATATTATGAAGAATGCCATAGCTCTTAACTAATGCCTGTGTGTTTCTTACTAAGTGCTGACTTGCACCAAATTCATGACATGTTTTTGCTGACCAGAACTCAGGCACTAAATATTTTTACTTTCTCTGAAACTGTCAAACTTCCTTTAAATTTTTCTTTTAGCTTATTTAAGAGAATACTGTATTCATCTTCCTTCAGATCAGTCATTATTTCCGAAAGACTCATTCAAACTTATATCAAAACTTGCACTTAGTTTATTTTTCATTGGTGATGTAACTTCTTTTTTTTATATAACTTTTGGTCTTTGTTTAATGTTAAGCTTTTAAATTTTAACAGGTGAAACTCTCAGAGCTGCACATGCAACATTTATGTTATTTAATGTCTGATACACTGGACTAAATGTTTCATCATTGGTTTCATCTTTGTTAAAACTATAAATTTTTTTCAAACAAGAAATGTATAAACTTTTACCTGGAACTCTGCTGCTTTAACAGTTATGAATTGTGTAGTATGTTTTTTCATATATTTTCTTGGTCTTTAACACTTTTATTTGGTTTTAATTACAACAAATTAAAAAGAAAATATATTCATGCTTTATTAGTTATAAAAAAGTTTGTAATTGTCCTTCGAAACAAAAACAAAAATCAGCAGATTTTGTTCACAACTTTGAACTCAAATATTTTTGTTACTATGCAAAATAAAGTGGTCAAATTTTATTATAGTGTTGCTACCTAATAGAAGACTCAGTAATATAAATTTCAGATTTTTACTGTGAACCCCACTGGAGATATAGCTTTTGAAAAATCTGAATTTTTTTAAAACACCCACTTTCACTAGAGAAAAATTTTTGGAAGGGTTCAAAACACTCCAGTTTTTTCCCCTCAGGTACAATATACTATTACTATAGTACTTGCAAAATAAATTTGGTTTGAGTGTATTGTCTCCTTCCTAGTGAAAAACAGGTTCGGAAAATGAGAAAATGCAAACTTCAATGGAAAATTTTGACTACCATTAAATTTTCAAAAATATATCAAATGATGAAACAAAGTTGAACCAAAATTATCAGTACTTTATTCTGAGTAAAATGTTTTAATTTTTTAATTTACTCAATTAGGAGGAAAGTTAAACCATTTTGCGCAAATGCTTGTAATCACAAAAATGTACATGTTTAAAGTACTATTTGGGGACCTCTCTGCCACATGGTAAGAAATTTTTCTTTTCTAAAAATGGTTTTGAACTCTATAAACATGTATAAATATATGTGCAAAATATAAAAAATATTAAAAATGGTGCAGCAATCAATTAAAAAAAAATGTTGAAATGGCATGGAATGACCTATTTTAAAAAATTAGCCCTTTTATTTTTAATTTCTCATTATTATATAAACAATAAATGACTTTATACATGCTATTTTATATATGTTAATGATGAAAATATATTAAGAATATATATTAAGAATATATATGAAAATATATTAAGAAAATAAAACTGTTCCATAGTTGAGAAACTCCCCCTATCCTCCCAATGAAAATATCTGGAATTAAAACTGAATTGTTAAATTTTACGTGTTAAAAAAAATGCAATATTTGAATCCAATCACAAGTTAGCTTAAAAATTATTCACTATTACTAAAGTACAGTACATTCAAAATTAAAATATGAATTTATGCAATGGTGCATGCATCAAGATTTTTCTCATTGTGACCAGCAACCTCTTAAATCTGGGAAAACTCATTGGTTGTCAAGTCCAAAATAGTTATGGCTCTGTATACAAAGAAGTAATAAAATTTACAAATCAGAAGTATAATTGTGCCAAAATAGTTCAAAAGATTTTACAATTAAAATGTGCATTAATTTTTAAAACGTTAATTAAATTTTATGCTATGCGAAAAATAAATGTAGTAAACAAATACTTACATTTCAGTTGTAAGTATAATATCAGTTCATCTAGATCTGAAAATTTTTCCTGAAATACAACAAAATAATTTTAAAATGAGAGATTAAGCAATTAAATAAGCCCAGTTTATTTAACCTGCAATCATTTTCAATATGTAAAGTTTTTTTTTAACAACACAGTCTTTATGGTTCAGAAAGAGCAGTCTGATATTTTGAGGATCTTCTTCATCATTATATCCTTTTTAATACATATAATTTTGATTATCCTTTGATAGACATACTTCCTCTTTAAATGGATTTAGCTACCCTTTAAATATATTTAATGCTATTTTCAATTTTCTTTAAACAGTGACATTTTTTAATATGAAAGTTTACATTAAGATTGTTTAACAGCAACACATTTTAGAGATTAACTGCTGTTCATATTGATCATATATAAGAAATATTTCATTAATGATAAATATGGTTTATTACTAAATATGTATCCAATAGGCTGTAGTAACCTAAAGTATTGGTGCTTAAACAAAAGTATTTTATGGAACAAATCCACACATTTTACAGCAAAAATCAATCCATTATGAAACATACAATGCATTTCCCTTTTATTTATAATAAAAGTTTGACAAAACAGCTGCATTATAAATATCATGTGCAGAAATATGCATTTATTCAACACAGTAAACTAAGATTTTATTAATTTTACCGTAAGAAAATTTATCGCTTCTTTGATAATGTTAAAATGCGCCGTTGCTGTCTAGAGCTCCCCTAAGACCGACCGTGACGTCATTTCATCGCCAATAGTCAACGCTTGGCATTATTCTGGGGGTTACATTTATTTGAGGAGGATATCGTCACGTTTGGCATTTTCCAAGGCATTATTTTGGGGTTACATTTATGTTGTGTTCAAGATGATGGGGATTTTGTTCGGCTCGCAATGGTCAAACGTGCTTTTTACAATTTCTCTTTGTCGGTTTATAACGGATGCTTGATTTGAATATGGAAATATTAAATGTCGGAGTGATGGGATGGGGTTTATTTTTTTGCCAATTCGCGGCAATGCAGTGATTTCGGGACAAATATGATACTTACAATTAAATGATACGGTACAAAATATTTATTTGTTTGAGTCATTTATAGTATATTTAAAACTACGTGTTAATTTAATGATTTCAGTTAAGGTTCGAAAAATACAAATATAACGCCGTTTTAACAAACTTTTGTAAAATAAACATTTCTGCTTATGTTATAAAAAGCTAATATTTATGAAGTATAAAAATCACTGATTGGCCGGAAAACTTAGAAAAGAAGATAATTATAGAATATTTAAATATTTGTTTTAATATGTCTGTGCCGTATCGTAGCCAGAATTTTACAAAGGGTGGGGATTGACGATCGAATAGAGGGCATTAAGAGTGCTGGATTTTGTTTTGCAAGAGGGATTGCATTGATAACTAATATGCTAATTCACAAGAAAGGGAGAAGGGACCCCCATGTGCCGTACGCCACTGGTACCGTTTGCAGAACAGCGGTTACAATGAATACTTTGGAAAGAATTAAGAGGACCATGCTTTGAACGTAAAACTTGTATATAAATATATGATTATGTATAGGATATTGAAATATTTTTATAGGATCCGTAGAGTTCATAGGCGTTGCTAGAATTTCAAAAGGGGGGGGGGACATTTACATTGTTAGTCGTTGCATGGGAAGAGAACAGTGCCTCCCATAAGGGGGAACGGACACCATTTGAATAGGAAGGAGGGGGGGGGGGGGTCCAATGACTACTTCGAAAAGGAATAAAATGACCATGCATTGAACGGAAAACTTACAGTAGGATATTGAAACATTCTTTTAAATATCCGTATAGTTTATAGGAGTAGATAGAATTTTAGAAAGGGGGGAGGACGAGGATCGAATGGAGGACATTTACAGTACCCGATTTCATTTTCCAGTATGGATTACAGTACCGGGTTTCGTTTCCCAGTGATTTCAAAACCATCAAGCTTTAAAATAGGATGTATTTCTATTTTTTGTACAGGTGTTTAAAGTTAACACGATTCACTAGAAGTGAGTACGAACCGTATTGTAATGAAAAAAATTTACCTTGATAGTAGTATTATTTAGGAATCTTGGGTAATTCATTTATTTTTAACATTCAACGCAATTTTGAATTTTCATAAAAATAGAAAATATAACAAAAGGTGTAACATAATTTACGGCTGGAATAATGTAACTGGTTACATGCTTGGGTACAATCCAAGAGGACTGGCTTCGATCTCCGCTTTCAGCCGTAATTTTGAGCTAAAAATTTTTATACGCGAAACTTTCAATTTTACAAAAAATATATTAATGCTTGTAAAATTTAACTACATTTACTGGTTTTTATTTTCTTTCATAAATATTTTTCTTTTGTAAGTTTTGTATACTTGTATGTGCAAAATCGCATAATAGTACTTTTAATGGAACTTTCATGAGAATTTGTTTTTCAGTATGATTAAAAGTATAAGCTGTTGTAAGTGAGATATAGGAGTTCAGCCCCCATTAAGATCAGTCTCAACTCTAAAATTTTCTTCTACTTATGATTTTATAGAATTATGTAAAAGGATTTAATGCAAAACATTTTCATTGTTGATTTAAGCTGATTTCATAATTGAAGCTACCGAACAAGGGGCAGCGTGCCTCAATACAGCGTAATGTGCGCATTAATAATTGATATATCTATAATTTCAGCAATGTAAAATTCTTGTTCGCTTACAATTAATATTTTTTAAAGCAGTGTAAAGTTAATTTCACATGGCAACTAACATAAAATCAATCTTTGAAGCCGTCAGTTACAATAATTATTACAAATGAAATATATGTACACCTATGCAACTATTTTCCCAAACGATAGAAGAATGATTTAATGAGTATTAAAATAGATTTAGTACATGGATTTCTATAAAAATGGAAAATTTGAATTTTTAAAACAGTTTATCAATACTTCACGCGGAAGCATAAAGGACATGCACGATATTTAGTATTAAGTTGAATAAAAAAGATGCTGCGTCCTGTGAATGCACATCTCTGAAATTTATATCTAAAAAAACTTTGATTGATTTTATCAAAATATTGCTTACCCATTTCGATGTGAATAATGTCTATGGTTTCTCTGGCGGAAAAGCGGAGCTTTACGAAAAATGTAAATACTTTAGACGCTTCCCAGGTAACACACATACGGTATTATAACCGTTGATAAACCGTTTATACGTTATATTTTCGTATGTGTTATACGATAAACGGTAATACATCGGTTATAATACCGTTATGAGTAAACGGTATATAAAAATACCGTATATCATACGTATGAATTACCGTGTATGAACATACCGTATGTAGAAATACCGTTTTAAATACGTATGTATTACTGTTTATTTTACATTAAAATAACCGTTTTTATTACGTTAAAAATACCAATTTATCATACGTAAAAATAACCATTAACGCTCCCCTCTCGCTCAAATCCTCTTTCAGCTTTGTTCTCGAACCCTTTTCCCAAAGGCATTTTTATGTATTACCGTTTAAAATACATTATAAATACCGTTTATCATACGTTATAAATACCGTTTATATTACATTAAAATTACCATTTTTCATACGTAAAAATAACCATTAACGCTCCCCCTTGCTCAAATCCTCTTTCAGCTTTGTTCTCGAACCCTTTTCCCCAAGGCATTTTCATGTATCCCTTCTTGTTTATCTTCACCCTCCCAAGTTCTAACCCCGCCGTGACGTCACGCAGTTCTGGAAGCTTCCAGAACGGACTCATTTCTACCTCAGGGGACGAAGCCATAAGCTTTGTGCATCTGGCAACACTGAGTGCAGTAATCATTCTTTACGTTTCCCGCCATGGTTTGTAGCACAGAAAGGTTTGTATCTTGAACTTTATTTTCCCGTGTTAGGTTAACATGTTGCTTAATTTATATAACTTATTTAATTATATTTAGCTTTAACTTTTATTTTATTTTATATATCTTCCTAGCTTTGTTGTATGTATGCACATATTGCTTTAAAAGCAAACGGGAAAAGTGCATGTTTTCAGCATCGTGGTATGATGTGCATCCATGCTCGCATTTAATACTATCTAAGCGGAGATTAAATGAAAACGTGGTCCGAGATTGCATTTGTTGTCATGCATGCATGTTTATTTCAAATATTGTAAAATCAGAAATTATTCTTTTACATGTTTTTATGTATTTTAAACTTAAAGATGGTATAACTTAAATTTTAAACTTAACTTAGATTTTAAACTTAAAGATGGTAATAGGCTGCAACCTGAAAATGCAGAACGCTTAATTTTCCTGTACCGTAACTTACCTCTAACTTTGATTACAAAGAATAATTAGTTTGTTTTTAAACAATATTTCATATGGTGTAAAACTTAAGAAATTAAAATACTGCCAAATTGAATATTCATCCAAGGGTCATTCCGTGTCAAATCAACCAATGATCTGAACCTTGACATCATGGAAAATGATAATTTTTGGTACAATAGTAGTACCAGTGAAGCTGACAAAAACTGTAAATATTAGATTTTTTGGGCTCTTAGTTTTCAGTTATTGACTTTCTTAAAAGCGAAATTTGGCAAAAAAAAAAGTATTTGACCTAGAGATCTCAAATTGGTGTCATTTTTTTTTTCTTTTAATGGGTCTTAATTTGATATGACTATGCTATTCTCTAAAAACAATTTCTCTTTTAGTTTGTAATTATTTTAGAAACTCCAATTTTAAAAAAGAGTTAAATACCATAATCATGTTGTATATCAAATTAAGGTCCATCGAAAACAAAAGACTGCACTAATTTGAACTCTTGGTCAAATAGTTTTTGATCTACCACTGTTTAAAGATTTCAAAACTTTACCAGATTTGGCTTTTTTAAAAAAGTGAATAACTGAAAATCTAAAAGCGCAAAAAATATGAAATTTTACGGTGTTTTTAAACTTTACTGGTACTATCACTGTACCAAAAATGATCGATTTTTTAGATATCAAGGTTCAAACCATTAAGTGATTTGACACAAAATGACATACATTTAGTACATAACTCATTAGCCAGTTTTTTCATACATTCAGCCCACATATGTTCTCAATTTTTACAATTTGCTACACACTTAATATTCAGGATGGCCACTCAACCGGGAAAAGTCAGGGAATTTTGTGAAAATTCTGTTTTTTTTTTTTTTTTAAATACTAGTTGTCCTTATAAAAACAGGACTGCCCAGTTTGTATGCCATTTTCGAAAAATTTCGCCAAGTATTATGCTGTACTCGTAACTTCTAAATAAAGGCTGCCATGTGTCCATTTGATTCCGTATAAAAACAAAAATGCAGAGTTTGTGCTCCATTTTGGACAACTGTTGCCAAGAATATTATATACATTTTACAATATTTTTTCTATTTTAATGACATTCTTTTGACATTGCTGAATTGACATTAATTATTCAATGGCTGTAGCTTGTTACAGTGTAGTTTTTGCATATCTTTAATGTCTGTCATTGTGAACAATTTGCAATGCCCATATTTAAGGACATCAGTTTAGACTATTTCTTTTTATTTCTTCAGGGAAAAAAAACATTAAATTCTTTTAAATATTTCAGTAGTTCAATTTTGCTGCATTTACATGTATTTTTTATTAAAAATGTCAAAATTTATTTGTAAAAACAAAAAATGTGTATTTTTTTCTCCTGATTTAATATAACTTTTTTTTTAATAGTGGAGTAATTGTTAAGATTCTTTAATCAAATTTATAACTAAATAGGGATGTGCACGCATTTTATGTTAAAATTACTGGTCTGGAATTTCTTTTCAATTCACCTGGAAAAGTCAGGGAATTTCAATGTGTCTGAAGAGTGGCCACCCTGATATTTCACATGCCACTCAATATAATTTTATATTTACAATTATAATTACAAAACGTTCAAGAACTTTTAAAATAAGTTCTTCTCCAAACTGAGTGAAGATAATTTCATTTCTTCCTTGCTCAAGAGTACAAACTCTCCCAGTTGCAGTAACAGGCTCTACTTTTTGCAAAATGGTCTCACCTGGCACATTCAGTACGTCACTCGGTTGAGGATGAAAGTAAGAAAAGGTCCCTTAGGATGTAGGAAGCTTACTTTATAGTCGCTCGTAACATTATTCTTCTCAAGAATACATGCAAGCCACAAAGATCCTTTATAGACTATATAGTGCCAAATCCAGATTCAATTTTTACTAAATTAGTTTGTGTAATATAGTCGAATGCTGTCACACGTTCAGTAAACCGGTGTTCACTACAGTAATAATGCTTAACAAGAAGCCAATTTTCAGAAATTGGGTAAAAAGAATGAAGTTTTTGAGTACAGCACAGTTGATGAGTATGAAGAAGTTAAAGAAATACTGTCGCCACAGTTGAATGACTTTAAGGCAATCATGGGTACTCAAAAACTTCATTCTTTCTACCCAATTTCTGAAAATATACTTCATGTTAAGCATAATTACTGTAGTGAACACCAATTTACTGAACGTGTGACAGCATTAGACTATATTACACCAACTAATTAAGCAAAAATTGAATCTGGATTTGTCACTATACTCTATAAAGGATCTTGGTAGCTTGCATGTATTCTTGAAAAGACGAGCGACTATATAGTTAGCTTCCTACATCCTAAAGGACCTTCTTCTTTCTTTTATCCTCAACCAAGTGACGTATTGAATATTTGAATGTGCTAGGTGAGACCATTTCGCAAAAAGTAGAGCCTGATACTGCAACTGGGAGAGTTTGTACTCTTGAGCAAGGAAGAGATGAAATTGTCTTCACTTGTTTGGAGAAGTACTTATTTTAAAAGTTCTTGAAAAGTAACGTTTTGTAACTGATTGTAAATACAAAATTAAATTTTGAGTGACATATGTGAAATATTAAGTGTGTAGCAAATTGTTAAAATTGAAAAGAACATATGTGGGCTGAATGTTTGAAACAACTGGTTAATGAGTTATGTACTAAGTATATGTTATTCCGTGTCAAATCAATTAATGGTTTGAACCTTGATACCTCAGAAATCGATCATTTTTGGTACAGTGATAGTACCAGTAAAGTTTACAAAAACTGTAAAATTTCAGATTTTGGGGGCTTTTAGATTTTCAGTTATTTACTTTTATTAAAGACATTAAGGGACTATTTGTGTGCCAAATTTCATAGTCGGTCGTTAAGGGGTTCCTATGGAAATTAAATTTTTTGTAATTTAGCTAATTTCACTTATAGTTTAATACAAAAAAAAAATAATTTTCATAGGAACCCATTGGCTTCCCATTATGAAACTTGGCATACAAGTAGTCCATAAAGCATATATTTTTTTTTTCAAAAAAATTAAAAGGGGTGTTTTTGAGATTTAAAAAAAAAATTTTTGAAGCTTTTCAAAAAATTCAAATTTGAAATAGCATAGTCATGTTATATATCAAATTAAGACTCATTAAAAGCAAAAGAAAATAACACTAATTTAAGCTCTCTAGGTTAAATAGTAAGTCTCATTTATAAGCATTTAAAAAACGATATTTCGGTATAATTTTTTTAAATACATGATTTGGAAGAATTAAAAAAATATATATACTAGGAAGAAATTTTAAAATAATATGCTACTTAGGACAAATTTTAAAAAAAAGTTGATACTGGGGTGAAATGTTAAAAAACACAATACTAAATTAAAATAATTTGATACTTTTAAGAAAATAAAAAAAAATACCTGGAAGAAGTTAAAAAAGCCTTATACCTAAAAGAAAATAAACATGATACGTACAAGAAATAAAAATATAATTCTGGGAATTTTTTTAAAAACATTAAACACAATATTATATTTCATAATGTAGTAGATTATAATTTTTGCAATTTTTAGAAATAATTGTGAAACAGTTTGTGTTCTGTGTATCTAGAAACATGTTCTACTTGGGCTCTGTGCCCTTACTCACTGTTTTCACTCTTAAAAATCATCACAGTTGCATGATACCACCATTGATCAGAGATGTGTAGTTTTAGCATGCTAAATTAAAATTTAAAATAGCCTATAATTGTAATTTAAAATAGCCTATAAACTTAATTACAATATTATTAATATTGTTTTTTTTATATATTTTTAGTATTGAAGTTTACTTTTAAAAAATTAACTCTTTAAAAATTGCAAAAATGTTTTAAGTATTATGTGTTTTAATATATCCCAAAATTTTATTCTGTATTTTTAAGTTATTTTCAATTTAAAATAGCTTATCTTTTAGATTTAAAATTATATTTCATAATGTAGTAGATTATAATTTTTGCAATATTTAGAAATAATTAGAATTAAAAATATATTTAAATATAAACTGAAAATAAAGGAAAAAAACATTTTTGCATTAAAATTATTGTATTAACAATATATAATATAAATTAAAATAACAATTTTATTACATATGAACAGAGTGATTCTATAGTATTGTGAATTTTGCATATATGACACATTTGATATATCGTATCTTTGTAAAAATATGATTTAGATGAATGTATTTTAAATTTTAAAGATACTGTTTCAGATTGTGTTGATTTCAAATTTATAAATTCAAGTACATTATTGAAATCAACACAATCTGAAAATTTGACATCTATTATAAAAATATATTCACCTGACTCAATATGTGTTACGTACCCCTCCCTGTCCATGCCAAGAAGACTGGGAAAGGTTTTTCTAGGCCCGCCATCTTACTTCTCCGAGAGTTTGCAGCTGGCCACGCAATTTGATACTGCGGACTGCGGGGGGGGTCAACGGCCAGATTTTGTAGGGGAGGGCGATGGCAGTTTGAAGAAAAGGGGACTTGCTTTCTGGACTCGGATCTGGACGGACGATGGAACTCGCGGAGTCCCGAGTATTATGTATCAATTTCAATGTGTGAATATAATGGAACTCGCGGAGTCCCGAGTATTATGTATCAATTTCAATGTGTGAATATATATATATGTGTGTGTAAATAGTTATATGTAATAAATAGGATGTCTTGTGATTATCAAAGTGGTTTGCATAAGCTTAGAAAAACGAACCATCTAACGGGCTCAAGGCGATGAGCAATTGAAAATGAGAGCCGAGTTCGTTACACTGTCGCAGTCGACACAGGATGATAAATGCTTAAGCAAATGTGCAAATCGCTAAACAAAGGGAAACGGCAGGAATACGTGGAAATACCTGACTAATGATTGGAATAAATTGGATGAGGATATATCGGCGTGAATCATATGGACTAATTTATGTGGGTGTTTGATGTATGTAGTAGTGGACTAACGGTATAGCTTGCGACAAAGACCCCAACCCATAAGGAAGAAAGATTGATGACCTCCATTACAGAAGAAGAGGTAAGTGGAAATTTTCACAATTCATGGGTGATGCTCTCTGGGCTAGAGCGGATTTTAAATTAAATGGTAAAATTAGTAATGGTTTAAAGGGGGTCATTTGGTTTGTGGGGAGTAAATTATTGATGGAAGTAAATTATGACTTTTAAAGTTTTGTTAATAAATAACGAAAATTCCTAGATGAGCAGTGACAGAAGTAATACATGGATAAAAATTGTACTTCAATATACAAATATGTTTAAATGCTGTTTTGATAAGAAATTAGGGTAAATATTTGCATGAAATTGTGTTATATTTAATATTAATGAGAAATTTGTGGAAATATAAATAATATTATGTGTAGGTTATGTGAATATGAAGATAATTTTAAATGACTTTGTTCCTAAGGTATTGTTAATGTATTTCATGTATGGTTGGGGAGCATAAGGGGTTGTTGGAAGTCCTGGGTTAAGGTTATTGTGAAGCAATTTCGAGCAATTGTTAGGATGGCTTTTTTATTAAAGGTGAGGAAAATTGATCTTGTGAGGCTCTGTTATGAAATGGGGGAGACCGCGAGCTCTGAGTGCAACATGGTAGAATTAAGAAATATAATTTGCAGGAGCGAGGCTTATGAGGAAGAGGCGATAAGAAACTTGTTAGGTTCTATTAAGGAAGAAAGAGAGTGGGAAGAGAAAGAAAGAAAGGAAGAGGCAAATAGAGTGAGGGATCATGAGATCAGACTAACAGAATTGCAGGGAAATAGAAACAGGAATACTGAAGCCCAAGGGAATTTGACACCGGGCAGTGAGTTTATTAAATATCTAAAATTGATAAAAGACCAATTGCCAGCTGCCCCGAGTCGTACAGAAAATTGGGTTTTCTTTTTCCACCAGGTGGAGACTATGTTTGAAATTTATGAAATCCCGGAGCAATTTCAAGGGAAAATAGTTCTTCATAAATTGGCTGATTTTACTCAAAGTTTAACAAATAGCTTGGGAATAGATAAATTGTCTCAGTACCAGGCAATTAAAGATTGTATTTTAGCTGAGAACCGTTTGACACCGTTACAATACAAAAGGAATTTTCAAAACTGTGTAAAGAAAGGGGATGACAGTTATGTACAATGGGTATCGCGGGCAAAAACAAATTTAGACTATTATTTAGAAAGCAGAGATATCAAAGACTTACAAAATTTAAAAGACTTAATTGTTTCAGATCATGTTAAAGATATGTTGCCAGCGCAAATTAGATCTCATGTTTTAATTAGAGAAGGGTCGAAGTGGTTGCAACCGGTGGAGTTGGCCAATGAAATTGACATATATGTGGAAGCACAACCCAAAGATACAAGTGGTAGGGTTAATCGGGAGGAGAAAGGGCGGAATTGGCGAGAGCTAACGCAGAAGGTTGAATACAAACCTAAATATGATGAGTGCAATAAAAGAAACAATTTAGGTGTAATTAATGGAAAGGGAGGAAAAAATTATGAGAAGGCTAAAATCAGTTGTTTTGAGTGCGGCGGAAAAGGACATTACCGATATGAATGCCCAAAGCTTACGGAACGGAAAGATAAAGAGAGGAAGGTTAATCAGGTATGTTTAAAGTTGGGAGTCAATGCAATAAACCAACGAGGCGGAGGAAGGAATGAGACTCGGGAGGAATTAGACTTGCCGGTAGTAACAGTCAATATTGGGGGAAAGAAAATTGAGGCGATCAGAGACAGTGGGTCTCAAATTTCCGTTTTTCATACGGATAGTGTTCCGGGAAAATTTAACACAGGAGGAAGTGTGTATCTAGTTCCGGCGGTAGGGGAGATGCAACGTGCGGACCTGGCAAACGTTCCCGTAGCACTTTGGAGTGAAAATCAAAATATCACTCCCGAGATAGAAATTATGGCAGCTCTAACACCTAAACTAAACTGTCCTGCGTTAATTACTCCAGCGGTGTATGAGGCATTGATAAATCAAGCCAAATTGTATAACGTATCGGTAAAAACCGCAGAGGATCAGAGCTCATCCGAAGATAATATGGATAGGTCATCTACGGAAGCTAACCCAAAGGGGGAGGCTAGTAGCTTGGGGTCCAGGGAAAGCGAGTCGCGAGAGTTGGAACAAGGGGACAAAACAGACATTCCGTCAGTGAAAGAATTGCCGGAGAGAATGGAGCCTCCGAGGGAGGAAGAGGGGGATGAAGAGACTGGGGGGTCAGGAGCGGAGAAGGAGAGTGACCGCAGTTCTCAAGCAAAGGCTTTTCGGGGTCAACAAAGAGAGTGTGGGATGTTGAAACGGTGCTGGGAGGAAGCGAGGAAAAGGGCGAATAATTATTTTATTGAAGATGGATTATTGTACCATAGTACCAAAGTAGTCAGTGAGAGTGTAAAACAACTGGTGATTCCTGAATGTAGGCGCAAAGAGGTGTTAAGATTAGCACATAATCACTCGACAGCGGGACATTTGGCAGCGAGAAAAACATTGGAAAGAATAAAACTTTCATTTTTCTGGGAAGGGGTGAGGAAAGAGGTAAAAGATTATTGTAGTGCGTGTGAGGAATGCCAATTGAGAAGGAGAGTACGGGTGGCAGATCGATCTCCAATACAACCCATTGCGCGTCCGGAACTTCCGTTCCAAGTCGTACATGCGGATCTTATTGGACCGATTGAACCGCGTTCGGCGAGAGGCCATATGTATGTGCTCGGTGTGGTGGATCAGCATAGTAGATGGCCTGAGGCGGTGCCATTACGGTCACTTTCAGCGAAAGCGACATGTGATGCTTTGTTACACATATTTATGAGGATGGGAGTTCCTCAAGTTATTTGTATGGATAACGCCACAAACTTTTCTGCCAAATTAACTGCAGAATTTTTGAAACATTTAGGAGCTGTACCGCGTTTCTGTACGCCCGGATACCCGTTGAGTAATGGATTAGTTGAGAGATACAATGGGTCGTTGAAGAACATGATGCATCACGCGATTCGAAACCATGGGAAAGATTGGGATAGAACCCTCCCGTTCCTGTTATGGGCAAGCCGCGAAGCGACCAATGAAACTATCGGAGTATCTCCATTCCAGTTAATGTATGGTAGATTACCAAACGGACCTCTGGCGCTATTGAAAACGTGCTGGGAAGGGGAGACAGCTATACCTGAAAATATAGGACAGGGTACCCCGGAATATTTGGAACAGTTGCGTGGGAGGTTGACGTCGGCATCGGAATTTGCAGCGAATGTCGCTGATAAGAAACAGGCGGACTATGCAAGAAGGTATAATCTAAGGTCGTCAAACAAGCAATTTCAGATTGGGGACAAAGTTATAGTGTTGATCCCGGATTCTACTAATAAAATTTATTCAAGATGGACAGGTCCAGGGAATATTGTAGACCAGAAATCGGAGCATTCATTCCTAGTCGAGTTACCTAATGGGAGTACGCGACATTTACACCAAAATAAGTTGAGATCCTATATTCAGCCTGTGGCGGCAATAGGGTTAGTGTACGAAGCGGATGAGGAATTCGGAGATATTCAACATGCTCCGGTGTCGGGAAGTAGCGATCTTGAGGAAGGATTCAATTTGATGATAACCTCTAAGACAAATCACTTGAGTAGTGATCGGCAGAAGGAAATAAAACAGATTTTGAGGCGGTATGGAGAATTGTTTACAGGGGAAGTAAAACAGGCGAAAGTGGGGAACCATTGTATTAGATTAAAGCCAGAGATAGAGAGAAAACAACCTCATATTTATAGAGTACCCGAAATTTTAAAACCGGTGATAGAAGAACAGATCGAGGAATTACTAGTTAAGAAGTTAATCGAGCCATCAGACGCGGAAATTGCGTACCCTTTAGTTTGTGTAGCTAAGAAGGATTCGAGCGTAAGGATGTGCGTTGATTATCGGGGTCTCAACCTTGCTAGTAAAATTACTTCTTTTCCAATGCAGAATGCCACCGAACTGAGATATAAGGCGGGAGCGGCGAATTATCTTACGACGTTGGATATCTTAAAGGGCTATTGGACAATCCCGATGGAGAAAGAAAGTCGAGAGCTAACATCTTTTGTGAGCCCAAAAGGGCAATATCAATGGAAGGTGATGCCATATGGGTTGAATGGGAGTGCGGCTACATTTCAAAAGGCCATGAATATAGCACTCAGTAAACATAGAAATTACGCGGATAGCTACATCGACGACATCATTATTTATTCGCAGACATGGGAAGAACACATGAGGCATTTAGGGAAAGTTCTCGACACGTTAAATGATCTAAATTTTACCGCTAACCTTAGCAAGTGCCATTTTGTTCGAGGGAAGGTGACATATTTGGGTCATGTTGTGGGATCCGGAAAACATGGTCCGGACCCAGGAAAATTGGAAACCATTGAGAATTTAAGAAGCCCAACGACTAAGAAGGAATTGCGCTCAGTGTTAGGGTTCTTTAACTATTATAGGGAGTATGTACCAGAGTACGCGAACATCGCTAAGCCGTTAACTGACCTTACTAGGAAATCAATTCCCAATGAAATACCGTGGTCAGAAGAGGCACAGATAGCCCTGGATAAACTGAAAGAAGCATTGTGTAAGGCGGTGTCTTTGTACACTCCTAATTTGGCTAGACCTTTCGAGATACATACCGATGCATCCTTAAGTGGAATTGGTGCTTGTTTAGCGCAAAGGGATGAAAAGGGACAAGTTAGACCGATAACTTTCGCTAGTCAAAAATTGAATAGTACGCAGACGAAATGGAGTACAATCGAAAGGGAAGCGTATGCAATAATCTGGGCTTTATCTAAATTTGAAACGTGGATTTTTGGGGGGTTAATTGAGATTTATACAGACCATAATCCATTGAAATTTCTGACGGAAAGCGCCCCACGAAATGCCAAATTGCAAAGATGGTTATTAGCTCTGCAAAGATATAACGTCATTATCAAATATAAACCAGGGGCTAGTAATCAAAATGCAGATGCCTTATCGCGAATATCAAATTAAATTTTAAGAAAGAAACAAATAATTTTGTATGTGAATTGTAAGATGTGTAATATAATTAAGGTGTATTTGAGTAGTATTGTAATGTGGTCAAAAGTGGAAATTGATAATTAGTATTTTAAGTATAATTTTGGTTTATAGTATGTTTTGTTTAATGCTAAACAGTGCAAGTGGAAATTAATAATTAGTGTTTTAAGAATAATTTAGTGTCTATGGAAATTTACTTTTGCGAAATTTCATTCTTGATAATTATTATGTAATGGTTAGATCCTGTCACTGGCTCATAGAGGAATTCCGGGTTGCAGAGAGCATGACCTGTGTGTGGGAATTTCCACTATGTGGAGGGGGTGCAAGATTTGGACTTTCCAGTCATCGTTGGTCAACGGATGGACTGAAAAGTGGGGGGAAGGTGTTACGTACCCCTCCCTGTCCATGCCAAGAAGACTGGGAAAGGTTTTTCTAGGCCCGCCATCTTACTTCTCCGAGAGTTTGCAGCTGGCCACGCAATTTGATACTGCGGACTGCGGGGGGGGTCAACGGCCAGATTTTGTAGGGGAGGGCGATGGCAGTTTGAAGAAAAGGGGACTTGCTTTCTGGACTCGGATCTGGACGGACGATGGAACTCGCGGAGTCCCGAGTATTATGTATCAATTTCAATGTGTGAATATAATGGAACTCGCGGAGTCCCGAGTATTATGTATCAATTTCAATGTGTGAATATATATATATGTGTGTGTAAATAGTTATATGTAATAAATAGGATGTCTTGTGATTATCAAAGTGGTTTGCATAAGCTTAGAAAAACGAACCATCTAACGGGCTCAAGGCGATGAGCAATTGAAAATGAGAGCCGAGTTCGTTACAATATGTTTGTTTTACAAAGATGCATAAAACTTTGTAAATATCATGTCTGCAACATGCACTATTCTGTAGAGTTGTCCAATGTGTGATAAATATGTATATAAACACGTAATAAATACGTGTAGAAACACAATATAAACACGTAATAAATACGTGTAGAAACACAATATAAACATGTAATAAATACATGTAGAAACACAATATAAATATGTATGGGAATACATTATAAATGCGTATGGGAACGCATAAATACATATGGGAACACGTTATAAACATGTATGTGGATATACGTAAGAAACACGTATGTGAATATACGTAATATACACGTATATGATATGTAATAAACATGTATCTGGATACGTAATAATAACGTATGTGGATATACGTAATATACACGTATGTGATACGTAATTAACATGTATCTGGATACGTAATAATAACACATGTGGATATACATAATAATAACGTATGTGGATACGTAATATACACGTATGTAGATACGTAATAATAATGTATGTGGGTATACGTAATAATAACGTATGTGGATATACGTAATAATAACGTATATGGATACGTAATAAACACGTATGTGCATATACGTAATAATAACGTATGTGAATATACGTAATATTAACGTATAAGGATACGTAATAATAATGTATAAGGATACGTAATAATAACCTTTTTTATAACGGTTGGTATACCGTATTCTAACGTACCATTTTTGCGTAATAATTACGTATGGCCTGACACGTAAAGATTACGTATTGCTTGATACGTAAGAATTACGTATTTGTGCTACCTGGGTTATAACCCCGAGCCTAATAAAAATGTAAATAATTTTTCTTGTTTGGTAGGAAATAGCGTTCAGATTATGCATATATTAAAACAATTTCAATGTTGTAAAATTTTAACCTTTTTTTATGAAAAAATTTCTCTCTGAGCGAGTAGTTTTCCTTTTTCATTTTACTAGCTTTCATTTAAAATACATAGTGAAATATAAAAAATAGATATAAAGAATAAACTACAAAAATGTGTATTAGAAAATTTAGTATTAAAATCAATATTTATTATTTAAGAAAGCTCCTATAGTTTTCGAGTCATTGTCTTGTCAAGTTAAAAAAGATTGGGAGTTTTTCCGTTTTTCAAATTTGTAACGCCTATAAGCTTAAAAACTAACAGAGCTAGCTTTGAACATTAGGCAAGAATGTGCATCTCTTTGAAAACCCTACAGGTGTATATAATTAGAATTTGGATAGAGTTCTATTTTTTTTAAATAACTTGTCCGATTGTGTTTGTAACAAACGATTTTTTTTTTCACTCGAAATATTTTCGAAAATAAAAAAAATAGGTATAAACAGTAAGTGAGGAAATTATGTATAAGAAAATTTATTTTCTAAATCTATATTTATTTTTTAAAAAAGCTCTTATAGTTTTCGAGTAACCGACTTTTCACGTTGAAGAAGTATTAAAATTTTATGTTTTTCAAGTTTGTAATATGCTTATATCTTCAATATTTAAGTGATAGCTATAAATAATAAGCAAGAATTTGTATCTTTTTGAAAACCCTATAAATGTATATAATCCGAATTTGGATCGAGTTTTTTTTTTTTTCTTTTTGTTATTAGGAAAATTGAGTTTTATTTTAAAAATGTTATTCACTTAAAACCGTTTGAGGCTCTTTCGGACAGGAGCTACCGCCGATTTTTTTTTTCTTTTTCATTTTATTTTCAAATATTTTTCTTGAAATATATGTTCTCAATATATTGCACTTTTTTAAAACAATGTATCAAAAAATTACATAAAATTAAACATTATAAACTACTGTGAAATGTATTTACTTTTACATGTAGTATTCTGCGCTAAATTTTTTTAACATCATTCTCGTGGGTCTAGTACGTTCCATTCACGACAGAAGATACATTACTTAATAATTTTGACGCCTAACAATTCGTCAACAGTCATTTATATATAAGATATGCCCTTATCTCTGTCTGTATGTAACGCTAGGGGAGATATGTGGCGTACGTAATGACTTATTTAGCTTTTGACTTATTTAGTGGTGTCTTATTTAGCAAAAGAACACCAGCTTTTATATTTTGCCCCAGATTAACGTAAACATTGTTAAAATCGAACAAAAAATGAAGTAAAGTTAACAAAAATGACGCCACAATGGTGAGTTAATTATTGAAATATATGTAGACTATTGCTTATTGCGTATGCAATCAATATTGATAATTGTCCATTTAGAGTGGTGCGAAACATAAATTAATTGGGTACTTCGAAATCATTTTACATGTTGTCATCGAGAAAAGCGCCCATTGTGCAATTTAACATTACAAACATTGTGCCGTAACGTAGATCTTATACATCATGTGAAAAAAGTGCATTCATTGTACTATATATGGAAAGTCATGTGCTGCCCACATCAACATTTCTTTATTTGCGCTGGATTTTACGAAACTGATATAGTATAACTTGATAACAATTTTAAAACTTCTACAGTTTTCTTTTACAAGTTATTCTAAAATGTTTCCTAAAATTTCTTTTAAAATCCTGTTTATATTAATGTGAAATTATTACATAAATTAGGAGCAGAAGTTATTATTTAGCATTAGATATTAAGTTAGGAGCAGACCAATCATTGAAACGAATCTTAACAATAACGTAGAAGAATTGTGTGATTTCAGATAATAAGTATTAATAAATGGTATTTTAACACTTTATAGCGTAATTCAAATGATATCGTATTCTCACATACACAATGAACCGGGGACACTTTAAATTTTTGTTACAATAAAAATTATTTTTAAAATATACTCTATGTGTTCTGTTATAAACCATTATATGCACCTGTGAAGCTTGGCTTGGGCAACAAAATGAAAATACTTCTGGGACGGGGTCTTTTCCTTTTAAACCCTTCGAGGTGTAATCAAGTTCTTTGTTCAAGCCTTGTAGCGGCAGCCCCCATAGCGGCACCACTATCGGAATTGACGCTTCGAGGCAGACATGTGTGGATCGTTGAGGCAAGTGGCACCAATTAGGGACGGAAAATTTATGGCTCTATTTTTGTGAAAAACAAGAAAACGTTTGAGTTCAGTTTGCTTTGAAAGCGAATCCATGCTAAAACCCTCTTCTTTGTTGTTGCAACAAAGATCTACTAGTCACACAGAAGCGTCAAGCAATCCATGCGACTGCTTGGGGCTTCAAAACTGGAAAAGAAATTTCTTTTTTTCTTCTTTTTTATATTTTTTTAAGAATTAAATAATAAGAATTTTTAGAATTAAATATAACTTTTGTCTGAAGCTAATTATTGCAAAGTCGCATATGATCACTAATTTGCCCCTCTTACGTTTTCCTTTATTATTTCGTATTATTCTGAAATTTACCTTCATTTAGATTTCAGTAGTTGCAATCTGAATAGGGTTTGAAGTTGGTAAGGCAGAATCAGTAACATCTTTTATTAGTCTATTCGCTTTTGTATATTTTGTGGTTGCAGGGGCCCCATAGAGCCTACTAGGCCTCGGTCTAAAACCTTTTGTCTAATCTGTGTTCCTTCTTCACCTTACCCAAACTATAATTATCGGCCTTTTAGTAATAGATCAATTAGCAAAATTATGACTATTATTTTGGCCGAAAAGTGGCGTAGTTACAATTTTAGGGCCTAGAAGCAACATCTTTAGTCGGCCTTATTTTTTACATCCCCCCCCCCTCCCCTACGCTATATTTTACATTCGGTTTTAGGAACCCACTATACGATATTTGCCATTCGATGTGAGGCTCCCATATAGAGATAGAACTCTGAACAGCGACATTTTTTCAAAGGTTCCTAAGTTTTAGGGCCCCAAAGTATCTATTGTATATGTTATGCTCATCTGCTGGAAACAAGCCTATCAAAATAGATTTTCCAAGACTCAGATTTCTTTAAGTCATCGTAGTCATCGTATGATGTATGACAGTCATAATTGTTGGCCATGCCTGACTGATATATAATGCCCAAGGCCGCCAACTGGGGGGACAAAAAGATGCATTGCATAGGGACCTGAAAGACTTGTAGGTCCGGACCGCATAAGTAGTTCATGAAAAAAGGCCAAGAACTTGTAACATAGGGAGTAATAAGGGGCCACATATTTGCTGCATAGGGGTCTAAATATTCTGTCGGCGATACTGTTCATACTTAAAGAAATAAGACATTAATAATTAAATGAAGTCAGTTTATGCTTACGGGAATTTCATGAAGTGTTTTAGGTGCAGAAAGCCTTCAACGTATTTAAAATTTTCTGACAAATTTATTAAAAGTCTACTTGACTGGGTATAAACATTGCAGGCTAATACACAAGCAGAATAAGGCTAGATTGCAGAATGATAAAAGCATGTTTGATACTGAAAATTCTGCTGTCTCAAACCCTGTTCTCTGACAAAGAGAGGCCTTGAAATGACGGTTTTCATGCAACAAACATTTATGTACTAGATTTTATTGAGAACTGAAATTAAGCTTTTGAATTGTACTAAGTACTAACTTTCAAATGGTTAAAACAACTTCGATAGTCCTTGAAAAAGAAAAATCTGATGCCGGCAGCACATGACTTTCCCTGCAGACTGAAACTCATGTTTTCTTTATTTCCCTAATAATTCATTAGATTGAGTTTAATTGCCCCAAATAACACTCAATTTGCATTTTTAATACAATCTTTGTTTTTATTTGGTAATTGGATATTTTTCAGAAATCGGATAACAAAAACGCAAGAAATCTCAAATATCTTGAGAACAAGAATTGAAACTATGAAACAAGAATTTAATTGGTATATTTGAGCATAAGTAGTCTTTTGTGTTTTTTAGATTTTTGCGGGCCATTTTGTAAAAAAAGGCAGGTTGTTCTTTTCCGAATCGTACTAAAATCTAATCAGCGCCAGAGTATCCTACAAGTAATTTATCTACCAAATTTGGTGAATTAGTATTTTAGCTAGAGTGGACACATGAAATTTTTACGGGCCATTTCGCAAAAAAAGGCGGTTTCTGTTTTTACGAATCCTACCAAAAACTAATCAGCACCAGGGTCTCACCCAAGTGACTTACCTACCAAATTTTATGAAATTCGGTCCATTAGTTTTTAGTTAGAGTGGATACATACATTGCACAGACAGACACACACACAGACGTCACGCTAAAAATAGTTTTTTCGTATTCTGGAGATCTCGAAACGTGTAGATCCGTCGAAAACTCGAGTTGCGATTTTCGACATGATTCCAATACTTTCCCTATACATTACCATGTATTGCAGGGAAAGTAAAAACTGACATGGGGAGTTCTCTTTTTGTTCGAGTGTCAGATTACTTTTAAGTTTTATCTACATATTACGATTTCTGAATAAAAATTGCCAGCGGTTTCTTTGTGAAACAGTAGTTTACGGCCAGTCGTTTATGGATATTGATAATCAACTCTTAGCTTACAAATATAAATATGCAATTATTTGTTAATAATTTATATGTAATAGTATGGTTTATAAATGATCATGAGTAATTGTGTTTTTGGTGAGCCCCCATGAATTTCTCTTTAGTTCATCTTCAATTTCATCTGTGGCTACGGCCCTGAACCATTGAATTTACCGGATTACAGGTCACTAAGGGAACTTAAAAAATGTTATTTTCAATTGTCTAAATTATCTTAATTTCATTTATATAAATGTTATCTCACAAAGTTGATTAAAAATTGAATTTCTTTTATTAGGGATAGGCGCCTTCAAAAGTCATTTTCACTACACCTGATTTTAATTCCACACGGCAGCCCTAAGCAATTGTCTATAATTGCCCATACCGGGCAAATATAGACAAAATTCCCCATAAATATTTTCCATATTGTATTTATCTATACCTAGCTCAAAACTTTATCTTAACATCTGTGCTCGAGTTGGGTTGTTAGTCATTACGATTGTTAGTGCATATCGTTTTTAAATTTCCATATTAGTTATATATATATATGTATTAAAAAACGGTTCAATTAAAAATACACCTACTTATTGCGCTAGTGCAGCACATAAATAAGATGATATTTATAAGTAATAAAGATGAATTATAATAGAATTATTGAAGAGAAACAGTAAATCAATTGTTTCGAATTTACAGATTATCAAATAGAAAGTTTCATCAATTACATATAAAAACCTTATTCAAACTAGTAAATCATACTTTTATCCATTATATTTGGTTAGCAGTATAGTAAAAAGTTTAGGGTAACACAGAGTTATTCATGCCCTTTGTCATGTCTAAATCACTATAGAATTTTAACAATTTTTCCCTTTTATTTACTAACTGATACTTATGGTTATATTTTCTTTTATTACGCATTTCGTTATACTTGTATCAACTAACAGAGCATTTTGCCAGGAGATACATGTAAGGAATCGGCGGAAGGCCGTGTCTAATTTCTATAATCGATTAATATTCGATTCTCTATTCAATACATATTTTATTATTTCTTTATTTTTATTTTAGTGTTAATAATGATTATCATTTTTATCTATATGTATTAATAAGCACTGGTTGTATTTTGAATGCAAATAATCTGGTTTTTACACTTTCTAATATACTTTAGAATGGGTTTACTATTTACAATTATTATTATAATCTTTATGAATGGATTTATTATTTACAATTATTATTCTAATCTTTATGAAAGACAAATAGAATACGATAAAAGTACGATGCATCCTCTGTAATCCAAAGGCTCTGTTTGTGTTTTTGCTCATATTCAGACATAATTTTGACATAATTTGGGGTTCCTATGCAACAAATGTGCCCTATTTAACACGTTATTGACCTTTATATATATATATATATATATATATATATATATATATAAACTGTTTATAAGGCTCAGGCATCCCTACCCACTATGCATTTCATCTTTTGCCCTCCTCAACAGAATGAAGAAAGCAATAATACATAGATGTGCGTTCATAAATAAATAAATGCTCTCGTGGACTGTGTATTGACGAGAAGGTACTTTGTGACGCTACTTAAATTTTGGTTGTCCGTTCATAATCTATCTATCTATATATACCAATTGCCAACTGTCCTTCTGTTTGTCCGTCATGCTTTTTTTAGGCACTTTCCGAATACATAGAGACTTGCAATTTGGTACACGGATCGATTGTTCGATAAAATCACATAAAAAAAATCGAATTTTTCAAAAACTTTGTGTAGAGGGCTGCTCCACACCAACATGTTAGAAAAGTGGAATGACTGGAAAGCATACTTTGTAATGAGATAGAGACTTCAAATTTAGTGTATGGGTAAACCGTTCGAAAGGAAGAAAGTGTGCAATTTCAGATTTCCAGTATTTGCTACTTTAGGGGGTGTCACACACCAAAATGTTCGATTTACCTAATAAATGATAAACGCCTACATTAAAATTTGATTTATGGGCTAATAATTTAATATAAACCCAAGGCGAATAGAATTTTTCATAAATGTTCATTTAAACGGGTGATTCACATAAAATGTTCGAAAGGTGAAATGATAACATTTGCATGCTTCAGTATGAGATATAAACTTAAAATATGATGTATGGGTAGATAGTTCGAAAGGAAGAAAGTGGTCAATTTCAGGCTTCCAATATTTCCTTCGTCAGGGGGTTCCTCACACCAAGATTTTCGATTTTCCGAATAAATGTGATACGTGAATTATTAAAAAATGCATGTTAATCGGGGTTGCTTATTGTGAGACCGTTGATTTACAACGGGTATTCGGCTAGTAAACACCTATTTATGTATTAGTCAAAAAAGCACGGTAATATTTACATCCGTTTGCGTCAACATACTTATGTGAAACTGCTTTTACTGCTTTCATCATTATAAAAACCGAACATTTTTAGATAAACTAGAAGTTGAAGATGATCTCAGAGTAACGATCTCAAATATAAATCGAAAAATGGAGAGCTTTCAAACTCAAATTTCTCATTTGGACTGTCAAATATTGTATGTAATTTTTTTTTTCTATTAATAACATTCGTTTTTTGTTTCAATATATAAATATATAGATTTAAGCTCAACTTTCCCATTAGGACTGTCAAACAAGTGCACATTTTTATTAACAGCTTGTTTCAATAAATTCTACTATTTCTAGCTAGACGAAGCATTTACTTTAAATTGTTAAAATTAACTAATATTGGCGAATGCAAAATAAATACTTTTAAAAATCTGTATTTAATTGTAATTTTTAATCCCTTTTACTCTCCCTGCAATACATAGTAATGAATAGGGAAAGCATTGGAATCATGCCGAAAATCACAACTCGAGTTTTCGACGGATCTACACGTTTCGAGACCTCTAGAATACGAAAAACTTTTTAGTGTGACGTCTGCGTGTGTGTCTGTTTGTGCAATAAATGTATCAACTCTAACTCAATAATTAATGGACCGAATTTCATAAAATTTGGTAGGTTAGTCACTTGTGTGTGACCCTGGTTCTGATTAGTTTTTGGCACGATTCGGGATAAAACAACCTGCCTCTTTTTGCGAAATGACCCGCAAAAATTGCCTGCATCCACTCTAACTGAAAAACTAATTGATCAAATTTTACAAAATTTGGTAGATAAGTCACTTGTGGGTCACCCTGGTGCTGGTGGTTTTAATACTATTCGAAAAAGATCTCGCATTTTTTTTACAAAAAACACGTAAAAATTGTATGTATCCACGCTAACTCAACTAATCGACTAAATTTCATAAAATTTGATAGATAAATCACTTATGGGCGTCCTTGGTGCTGATTAGATTTTGGTACGATTCGAAATAAATGAACCTGCCTTTATTGCGAAATGGCCCGCAAAAATTTTATCCTCTCTAGCTGACAAACTAATTGATTAAATTACACAAAATTTGGTAGTTAAGTCGCTCGTAGGATACTGTGATGAGGGTTAGATTTTGATACGATTCGGAAAAAAAGAATTTGCCTTTTTTTTTTAGCGAAATGACTCGCAAATCTAATATTTTCCATCTAAAATAAAATACTACATGTGCAAGATAGTGAAACTCTGAAATAAATGACTGAAATTGATGAAATATATTAATTATATGCTTGTTCTACATATAAAATTTGACAACTAAGCGAATAAATCTGACCGCCTGACTATAGGATAAACCGTTCTCGAGATAGTGGAAACCCCAGGCCGTCCGACTCGTCCAGAGGACTTGAGTAACAAATTGGACGACCGGCGTTCTCGAGATAGTGTAGTTTTTGGAATTTTAAGGACCTGAAGGATTTAAAGTGAATTAAGTTGGCAAAAGAAACGAAGATGCAATGAAAAAAAAAAACGAATTGGATATAATATCAGAAAATTATCCATATTATTCTCGGCAATTAAACTTAATTTAATGCATAATGGAATACAAAATTACAAAATGAATTCGAATCTGCAGGGAAAGTCATGTGCTGCTCACATCAGATTTTTATTTACATCGGGTGACTTGGAGTCTCCTAAAGAAAATAATGCTTCAATGGGATCGCACCAACGAAAATGTGACGCACCACTGATGTGAATGATATTTAATATTGAATTAAATAAATAAAAGGACTAAGTTCCTTATATTTGTATTAGACGTAAATTGCTCTTAGCTGTGTTTGCTAGCTGTGTAATTGTTTTACAGGCCGAGTTCGCTGCTTAGTTCGGTTGCGTAAAAATTGCATGTGTTCTACTCCCCATACTGCTATACTATAGATTATTATAACAGTAATGGATTTTTTTTAAAAATCCGATTTTGAAGAAATTTGCATATGTGTTTCATTCTTCTAAAACGGGTATCGTTGATGAGAGCGGCCGAAATGAAATTATCCTACCCATGAAGCAATTATCATACCACAAACACACG
The DNA here is from genome assembly GCA_951213105.1 of Amaurobius ferox. NCBI lineage: Eukaryota > Metazoa > Arthropoda > Arachnida > Araneae > Amaurobiidae > Amaurobius > Amaurobius ferox. The sequence continues at coordinate 98,719,654 of OX578138.1, forward strand.
TTCAAATACATCTCCTCAAATGGAACTGCTTTTTATGAAATGGCCAGATGTGATACATTTTAATGTTTTTGAAACGTTGGAGCAAAGTAACTGAGATTATTACTTTTGACACGAATTATTTTTCTCTGTGTCTGCTATATTCAATGATACGTCATCTAAAACATATCCGAATTTCAAATAAAATTTACAAATTTGAGTTATGTCTATAGATACATTCTAAAGAAATATAAGTAGCAAAAAACAGGTAACAGTTACATTATTTCTCTAATAAATCTAATAATTCAAGTATATTGCGTTAGAAATCTTTGAATTATTATTACAATTATTGTTATTTCATAATAGTGTATATACGCACACACATATATATATTCCATTCCATTGATATTTGTTGATAATCTTCAGCTTGACTAGAAATTTGTATTTTTTAATCGATGATTCTCTATTTAATACTTCTTTTTATTATGCAGGCATATTTTAGAGTTTTTTGAGTTGCAACTTCTCTCTATTCTATCATTGAATTTTTAAACTATTATATATATATATATATATATATATATATATATATATATATACATATATATATTATTTATTTATTTATTTATTTTTCTTATGCATATTCTGATGCAATTTCCTGATGCATATTTTTGTCCTTTATTATTTTGACCTTTATTTATATCTATTTGTTATAGTTTCATTTCAAAGACATTTCAAGTGAAAGTAAGAAAAATACAAAAAGACCTCGCTCAGACAGATAACTTTTTAAAGTTTTTTCAAAAAACAAGTTCAAAATATTAAATTAATGAAATTATTTTTATATATGTTTAATCTGGAACAAGAAAAAATATTTACATTTCTATCTATTGAGTTCGGCAGTATACGCGTCCAAAGCGTTTACATTTTTCGTAACGCTTCGATTTCCGCCACAGATCTAAGCACAGATGTTATTCACAGCTAATATGCGCTAAGTATAGATGCTATTCACATTAAAATATAAGCAAGTTAATTTTAAAAACAAATTATTTTAGTGTCAGATTCCCAAGAATGATGTTAACAGATTTTTAACATAATATTGCATATGGACAGTGACATATTGAATGATATTTACTACTTTTTTTTATGTAATTGTTTTACCCCAGGGGTGGTCAAACATCAAACGCACGAAAGCCGCTTTTAGGGGTGGGAGGAGTCTTGACTTTTTTGACGTCACAACGGGACAAGCAGAGAGGAAGATATGAGGATCTATGGAAATTGTAGACTTTATTTTATCAAATAATTCTGTTCTTTTTTTAGTATTGCCTTAGTCTAAGAGCTTTTATCGAATATACAGCAATAATCTATCTTAATATCTTGGAAAAATTAATGCAGCTGCAATTATTTTCAAGTAATTGATTAGTTTTTATAACAGTTACAATATTGATGGAGCAATGATGAATTATGCGGCACTACTGTTATAGCTATACGAAGAAAAACAAAATAGTGGATGTAAGCTTGAATAAGTTTTTAAAGCTCCAAAGTTACAAAATGAATGGCTAATTAAAAGTTGAAAGGAAAAATTACTTTTAATCGTACTACAATATGCTCAAGGCATTTTCCATTCCATGATTAATTCAGCTCTCAAAAATGAAATTCGGGTTGGAAAAAAAACGGTGATGTAGTCATCACTTTCCCTATATACATAGTATAATGCATTGGGAAATATTGTGACGGGATTGAAAATTCGAATTCGAATTTTCAACGAAAAAGCAAGTTTCAATTATTCCTGAATTGAACTCGAATCGAAAGTTTTTGAGGTGATGTTTGCATGTGTGTGTCCATGAGTCTGTGCGATATCTCCCGAAAGAACGGAGCGTTTCGAACGAAATTTGGTGCAAATATTAAAATTAGCCAATACTGGAACCCTATTGATTTTAAACGCAATTGTATGCTTAGAACACCCACAAATTTTCGAATGAAATTTTGAAAGAATCATTTAAAAATTAGAACTTTTAATAATGTTACACAAAGGATCATTTCCTATATAATTTTTCATTAGAAAACGAATGACATAAACTTTAAAACTCTAGCAGGAATCGTTCTCAAGATATCGCAAATGTTTCAAATAAATTTATCAGAAAAATCCAATAAAATTAAAAAGTATAAATTATTGTGAAATTGTTCAATTTACATATGTAATAATATGCGATAAATTTGTTAACATCATTCTCGGGAATCTAGTTCGTTCCATTCGCGAGAGAAAATACTTTGAGTAATAGTTTTGCATTTTGACGTATAACAATTGAACAGCAGTCATTTATATGTAAGAAATGCTGTTCATAGAGTTTCGTCCAGAACAGAGCACCAGGCGCGAAGCGCCTTTAATCTCCAATCTCTAGGTGTGGTTCTTATCTTCATACTGTGACATTATTTCATTGGTCCATAGTTGGAGGTTCGATGTTTTTGATTTACTGTTTTTATTATTTGTCCTAGCTCCTAGTGTGGCAGTTTGTTGCACATTAAGAGTTTAAGCAGTTTGGGGGGTTGATGCAGATCTGAGGGTAACCTAGCATTTTAGCAGTTTAGGATTTTAAACATTTTGTACAAAACCAAAGATCGCGAGTTTTCGTTAATATCAACTGATTAAGGTGGGACGTTCCTAGTACCGAATATCAAAGTTAAGTACCGAGCGGGGTCTCTTACGAGATTTAGCCTTGCGATGATCATAGTCATGCAGATTAAATAATAGTTCATTTGGGACAGATGGCAGATTTTTGTAGAATTTAAGCGCTAGCTTTTTGATTTGGGCTCTAACAGTTTTTATTTTGAAGTCTTTCCTAATTACCGAGTTTCTTAAGTATCTAGGGGCTTTCCTTATAATCCTTAGGGTTTTGTTTTGTCTTGTCTCTAATAAGTCTATGGTAGTTTTACAGGCATATCCCCATACGGGTGCTGCATACAGCATTCCCGGGCAGATGACCGATTTATAAATTAGGAGTTTATTTTGATAACTTAGATTTCCGTTTCCTATCATTGGGTATAAGGCTCCTATGGTTATATACGCTTTTTTGATTATGTTCGTTACGTGCAGTTTCCAAGTTAGGTGGGAGTCTATCGTTACACCTAGGTATTTAGTAGATTTTTCCGCTTTTAGGGCATGGTTGTTTATGTACAGAGGAGGCGGAGGTTTACGTTTTCTTGAGAAATAAATCCAATGACATTTATTGGGATTTAATTTTATTCGCCATTTTTCCAGCCATGTTTGGAGTATGTCTAAGTGTTGTTGTAGCTGTCTGTGCATTACTGAGACGTAAGGGTGTTTTGCAAGTATCGCGCTGTCGTCTGCATAGAGTGCCAGCTCCGTGTCTGGGGTCCTGGGAATGTCATTTAGATATTATGTTAAAGAGTGTCGGGCCCAGGATGGATCCTTGCGGTACACTACTTTTAATGAGCTTGGGTGTAGATAAGTTATTTTTTACTCTGACTTGAAAGTGTCTGTTATTTAGGTATGAAATTAAAAGTTTGACAAGTGCGTCAGGGACTTTTAGAGTGATCAATTTATAAGCTAATCCACAGTGCCACACTTTATCAAAGGCTTTTTGGATGTCAAGAAAAATCGCAGCTGTGGGTGTCTTATTATTAAAACCAGAAGAAATGTACTCTACCACTCTCAGCAATTGATGAGTGGTGGAGTGTTTTGGCCGAAATCCAAACTGCTCCGGAATGATAATGTCATTCTCACTAAGGTGCGTGTTCAGTCTCTTAAGAATTATTTTCTCAGTAATTTTACTAAGTGTCGGCAACAAACTGATTGGTCTGTAGTTGGCTGGAATTGAGGCATCCTCACCAGGTTTATGGATCGCTATAATTATCGCTTCCTTCCATTCTTTGGGGAAATAATTTAGTTCTAGTATTTTATTTATTAAGATGGTCAAGTAAAATATTATATTTAAGGGTAGGTTTTTTACCGCGATATTCCTGATAATGCTGTTCACTTCGTCTGTTTTTGACACTTGGTGATAAATTTGGCGAACTTGGTCCCAATTTGGCGAAATATCACCATTGTCGTAAAAATTGCAAAAATGACGCCAAATTAATGGATTCATTCCTAAAATATTAAAATATATAGAGTCCATTGCTTATTGCTGATGCCATCAATATTGATAATTGCCAATTTAGAGTTGTGTGAAATATAAGTGAATTGGGTATTACGAAATAGCTGTGATCCCGGAAAATGTCAAATGTACTATCCTGTATTAAAAATCCAGTGTCGTGGATCTTATACATCCTTTTTCACTGTAAAAAAGCTAAATTAATTTCATTATATAGGGTTAGTTGTGTGCTGCCACATCATACTTTTTGATTTAAATAGTTACTGGGATCTTCAGTCTCAAAGAATTCCACTATTGGTTCTGCAGAATTTTAAAGCGCCCACAAATCAATGATATACGGGAATAATACAAATTTATCATATACAAATTTATTGCAGTTCGCTTTAGAATCTACATAAACAGTAGCAATATCTAAATATTTTCCCAGGGAAACAATTTTCATTTTAGTGTAACACATAACTCTTTTAAAAAGTTGTCTTTAAAAGTTACAGTAATAATAGTTGAATATATTTTATTTTACAAAACAAAACATAAATACCAAAAAGGAAAAATGAATTAATTGTTTCTCAAGAGTTAACATTTTCTTTCTTTTTTTTCGGGGGGGGGGATAAATTTATTTGAAAAATGTGCAATATCTCGAGAACGGTAAATGCTAGGGTTCTAAAGTTTATGTCAATCGTTTTCTAAGGAAAAATCATTTAAGAAATGTCTATTTGCATAACTTTATTTAATATTTCGATTTTTTGATGATTTTTTCAAAATTTCACTCGAAAATTTAGGGGGAGCTGAACATTCAATTGTGTTTAAAACCAATATGCTTCCAGTATTCATGGATTGCAATTTCTATACCAAATTTCATTCGAATCGCTTGATTTGTTCGTGAGATATCGTCTCCACAGACTCACTGACACACACACACACATACTTTCACACACACACACATACATCACCTCAAAAATGTTCAATTCTTGATCAGGGATGCTTGAAACGTGCTCTCCCGTCGAAAACTCGAATTCGAATTTTCGACACTATTACAATATGTTCCTTATACAGTATACTATGTATATAAGGAAAGTAATAAAACTTTTATTGTAATGCAATATATGATGGGATGCATTTTACTAATTAATCACAAATTTTCTTGCTATTAAATCGAATGCTGGAAAATTTTGTTCTCATATTAGGTGTAATTTATAAAAACACTCAAGCCTCACCAGTGATTCGTATGATAGATTAGTTACAAAATTAATATTAGACAAAAGTTAAAATTAGCCGTATAACAAAAGTTAAAATGAGTCCATAGCTGTATAGAGTGCTTTTCATTAAGCTAGTGGGATGATATTGTTATGTTCTAAAAGGATGTGAACCCTGTAAATTCAAAAAGTGACAGCAGAAATTTATATATTAAATACATTATTTTAGTATTAAACTCTGTACTTCATTGAAAATAAGAAATACACGGTAATAAATACCGTTTTCCTCTATTTTACAATTATTGTTCAATCAATTTCAATTACGGAGAAGGGATTTCTATTTAAGTTTCTTTTGAATTAATTATTAATTATTTTTGTTCTATCCTTTCCAAATAGAGAAATCGCGTTTATTATATCTTAAACCTGCAAGTTTATGTTAATTCATTAAAACATAGACTAAAATTATTCATAAATCTGTTATAATATAAAATCATTTTCTAAAAGTTCAATAATAATTGAAATTTGAAATCATTTGAAAAGCGCAGCAGAACTCAAAACACATAGAAACTATATGAAGAAATTCCCTTCAGTCCCGATATGACGTCACGGAGCGGGAACGAATGGTATTCTCCTGCGCTGTTTGACCTACCTTCTTTCTAAATACCTTGGTTTTACCCTACTGAAGAATCGCCCTTTCCTTCGGGCCTCACTATTGACCATGAAGACTAGAGAGAAGGAGAGGACACGCCGTAGTAAATTTCCCTCGAGGCAAAAGGCTTAGTGCCAAGCCTCATGCTTACTTCTCTCCCTCGGGAGGGAGTTAAATAAATAAATAAACGCCGTAGTAAAGAATTGCATTTTTTCCCTGGCCAAGCGATGCACTCCACAATTCTGCTAATGGTACCGCCCTCTAGTGCACATTGTGTAAACTAAAAACTCTAAATTTTTTCAATTATCATACGTAGTTTTAAAACAAATGTTTTCAGTTTGAAAATAATATTTAATTCGTATTGAAAGTAAATAAAAAAAAAGGCAAGCCGTGTTAATTTTATTTTTTATCTCTAAGAATTATAATAGAATTATAATTCATAGAGATGAGAAACTTCATGAAAAAACTTGATGAGACTGCACTTGCTCATTAATTTTAAAATACAGTCGTATAAATTTCGGGATATGAACGTATTAAAATCTAACATTAGCTTTAATATATTTTTAGATTTTATTTTCTTGATTGATATTTCCCTGCAGTGAAATTCTAATCCATAACTTTTGTCAAAAAATGATGAGAATATGCATATAAAATAATATATGTTAAGCACATAAATTAATTTGTAATAATTACACATTTACAATTTATTTTATGTGCTTACCAATGTTTTAGGAAGTTTACTTTTAAGTTACTTTGTATTTGAGAATGTTTCAACTATACCACTGTTAAAATGATACCTTCAACTTAAAACACTGTAAAATTATCTTTACCTTTAAATAATCCAAACCTGCAATATTATATTATCTGTTAACAGCAATTTCGAATTCTAATAACTCAGTTTAGAATGTATTTATAAAAGATAGCGCTCTGCAATGAATAGGATATTAATTTTAAAATGCTATCTATATTTCAACATATGCACTGTGTTTAAGAATATGTATTAATTACAAGCAAACAGAGGGAAATGTTACGAGAAACAAAACATTGCAAGCTGTTATCGATATAAATAAAGTTGAAAATCTGCTTGTGTGTTTGTCTCATCGCAAGAGAATTAACTAGTGCATTGAATTTCATGAAATTTTGTGGATAGTCATAAAATAGCCCTTCTTAAAATTTAATCCATGTCTCGAGTTTCCAGGACCAGGGGTTATCAAGACATTTATGTAAAAAGAATCTCCCATAGACAGGGCCTGATTGTTACTTTGTAACTTAATCAGCACGAGCCTTCGGGGCCGCGGCCCTAGGCCCCAAATTTTAAAGGGCCCTAAATTTTGTATGTGATACAAAGATTTAAACAGAAATAATTTAATTAATTTAAAACTGATATTCGTTTTCATTGTAAATTAAAAAATATGTTAATAGATATCCTTTAAAGTCTTAATAAATTACATTTTATAAAGTAAAAAGTTTGGAAGTTCTATGCATGTACCAAAACGCTTTTGGAGCTGTGATCCTGAGCCCCCAAATTTGTTATATGTTAATATTTTGCATATGTTTGGCATGTATTGAGTGCATGCATATAGGCCCCAAATTAACAAACATCAGGCTCTGTGTCCCATTTTGGCTTTATCAGGCCCTGCCATTAGATAGCATTATGAAAATTATCTTTTTTTTGCAAGTTTATTTATTTTTTTTTTTTAAATGACATCATGTTACTAAGCAACATAATTAAACCCGATAAGTTTATATAGCAGAAAAAAATATGTTACTAAGCAACGTAATTAAACCCAGTGACCCCCAGCCTACTATTTTTATTAAATCTTCTCAGATGTGAATAAATAAGAAATCCATATAACAATAAATGTGATCAGAATGACATTATTTTGAAAGGTTGTGGAGATAACAGATATTTTCAATTTTTTAAACAGAATAAAATTGGTATGGGTATATCTTCTAATACCATTTCAGCACTTTCAATTCAGCATATGTTGATTCAATTTCATAGCGCTTTCATTCAGGCATATATTGATTCAATTTGATATTTTTTATAAATTTGTTAAGAATGGATATGCTGCTAGTGAAAAATACTTAGGTTTCATAATTTTACACTTTGCCTAAAAAGTTGAGAAGAGGGATTCTTTCCAAAATAATTTTGTTCAATATCCAGGCAAATTATTTAGGTTATAAAACAATATCAATAATACAGGTAGCAATATTGTGTATAGGTAACAACAGGGTGGCATACAAGTAATAGAGTGTTTTAAGGTATCTTCGTTACATAGAATTTTGTCAATGATTGTGCGAGCTAAAATAATGCTCTTCACATTGCTAGGTTCTGTGTAAATCTTTGACTAGAAAAAAAAAATATAAAATCAGTGCAATAAGTGCTTATTGATCATCTCATTGCCTACCTTATGCTGATGAGTGGTAAGAACCATGAAATCATTCACATGTGGTTAAGTACTTATTTGCTTGTATGCAGCAGTGTGTTTTAAGGTAGCAGTTGCTTTACTGTTATAGATATCTGCTGTCAAACTTGGCCCAAATTCCCAAACAAATTACTTTGTGGACCACACTGTTTTATATATAATACACCCTTTTTTTTTTAGAGGTTATAGGAAACAAAATACTCATTTTATTAACACAAATTTTTATTGATATTTTTTTATTCAGAACACATGATTGCACATGCCATAAACATTCCTTTGATAGTTGGATCCAAACTGCATATCACCAATTGAACAGTCTGAGTTAGATACAACGATGGCTAAAAATACCAAAATTAACTTCCTTGAATTACAATAAAGGCAAAGGTTAAGACTATCTTTGCATCCTGTCCTAGAAAATTAAAATCATTTGACATATACATAAAATTGTTATACATTATTAATGAATTCGATTAAAAATGGGCTTTTACCATTTGTTTTAATTTTTACATACTATGACAAATAGTTAATAAACAAAAATATACATGCACTATATAAATATATTAAAAAATTTACATGAAACTACTTACGTGCCACACTGTACATAAAAAGCATATATTCTTCATATTCTGTGAAATGAGAATATTCTTGAAAATTTTCAGCCAAAAAACCACTAAAGAGATTGCTGACATTATAAAAGCAGCATAACTCTCTAGTGATCATTTAGCTCTAAATGGTTGTAGATGAAGAAACGGTACTATATATCTCAGAAATTCTATAACAAAATCTAAAAGTTTCTATTAAAATTAAAAGAAACACAGAATGATACTCAATAAAGACATAAAATAATTGTAGGATTGCACATTAAATCAACAAATCTCCATGACTCTTAAAAACATGAAATTCTTTTACCAAATCTTTTATTACCAAACATCAAAATTATTCTGTGACTTCATGCACTTAGTTAAAAGCTTGGAGTTCTATTAAGTATTTTTCCAAAACATGAAAAATTGTTATATTTCTTGCAACCTCTAAGAAGCATGCTATTTCTTATTTGCTATTCTTGAACTCCATCTTAAACTAAATTATACACATGCAATCCATCAAAATATTACAATTTTTACTTGCAGCTACTTACATGCATCACTGTACTTAAAAATCACCCATTCAACATATTCGGTGAAATGAGAATATCCTTGAAAGATTTCTACAAAAAAACTAGAAAGTTTGTTGAAATTTTAGAAATTTTTAACAATTCTGATATATTTTGTATCATAACATTCTAAGTGCCCAATTGCATGCACTCTGTTTAAAATTGCAAAATTGTTAAACTTGATGCACTCTGTTAAAAACATAGTTTTGTTAGTTTTAAAAAACATGTAAAATTGTTAGATTTCATGAAATCTATTATATCACTCCTTGAGCTCTAAATTATGCATATGCGATAAATCAAAATAATACTATTTTCACCTGCAACTACTTACATGCCTCACTGTACTTAAAAATTACACATTCTCCATATTCTGTGAAATGAGAATATCTTTAAAAGTTTTCTGAAAAAAAAAAAGAAACTAAAATTTGCAGAAATTTTAAAAATCTTTAACAATTCTGATATTTTTATGTACCAGAACATGCTAAAAAGATGTCTCATTGCATGCACTCTGTTAAAAATTGTTAGACTTCATGCACTCTGTTAAAAACATACAGTTATGTTAATTATTTTTTCAAAACATGCAAAATTGTTAGATTTCATGCAATCTATTAAAACACTTCTTGAGCTCCGCCTTAAAGCAAGTTAAATTATGCACATGCAGTAGATCAAATTACTACAATTTTTACCTGCAACTACTTACATGCCTCACTGTACTTCAAACTCACATATTCCCTATGTTCTGTGAGATGAGAATATCCTTGAAAGTTTTCTGCAAAAAAACTAAAATTTTAAAAATCTTTAACAATTCTGATATTTTTATGTACCAGAACATGCTAAAAAGATGTCTCATTGCATGCACTCTGTTAAAAATTATTAGACTTCATGCACTCTGTTAAAATCATACAGTTCTGTTAATTATTTTTTCAAAACATGCAAAATTGCTAGATTTCATACAACCTATTAAAACACTTCTTGAGCTCCACCTTAATCTAAATTATGCACATGCAACAGATCAAAATACTACAATTTTTACTGTTAAAACACACAGTTCTGTAAATTAGTTTTCCAAAACATGCAATATTGTTAAAAACATGGTATTTCACTTCTTGAACTTCCCCTCAATCTAAATTAAACACATTCAATAGATTTATGATTTTGAAATGTTAAAGTTAATATTAAAATTCATCAGATTAAATGTTAAAAAGTTAAATTAAATATTATTCCATTTAAGATCTTTAATAATTTTTATACATTCCAAATATCTGCACTCTTTCATTTAGAATATTAATAATAAATTGAAGGATAAAAACAAATTAAAATAAATGTTTAAATTATGTAAAAAATGTAAAAATTTAAAAAGAAGACTGTAAATTTCTAATAACTAGAAGCACATGAAATATTGTGAAATTTCAAATCTTTAGCAGTCTTCATTATGCATTAAAAATGTTATATTCTTTCACAGAATTAAAATTGAAATATTCAACAGAAAGCATATTAAATATTATCACTCTTAAAATCTTCAAGAATTTTTATACATTCCAGAGAATAAGTGCCCAACAAGCGAAAGAGCATATACAATAATAAATTAGAGACAATACTTCCAAAGAATGCTTTCATCTAGTGTGTTATTAAAGCAAGTGATAGACCATTACCTCATATTCGCAATAATGCAATGTACAAAAAATTTGTACATTGTTGCAAATTACTCAGACATTTTGATGTCAGCATCTATGCTTGGGGATTTTGTGGTGGAAAATGGAGAGTTGCGAAAAATGTAAACAAAAATGTAGCTTATGCCCCCAAATGCAATAGATATAAATATAAATATTTTTTCTTGTTTTGTCATAAATATGATTCAGATTATGAATATATAAAAATAATTTTGATATTTTGAACTTTCTTTCCTAAAAACTTGAAAAAGTATCTGTTCGAGTGTTTTTTCATTTTTCTTACTTTCATTTTAAATATCTCTGAAAGTATAAAGATATAAACAGATACCAAAATATCATATTTAGTATAAAATGAAAAAAACCCAAGGTTTCCACTTATTTCTTTACAAGTTTTTGTTTTTGCAATTAACATTTTTAACAGCATTTCAATATTATTTCAATTAGTTATTTGTTTTAGAGCATATAATATTTACAAGTATTAACAAATCAGTCAGTGGCATTAATTATTGAAAATACAGTTTGGGCAGTAAAAAAAAATGTAAATACAATTTCAAATAATTAATTAACAAAATCATAATTTAAGTTATCTTTATACCAAGGATGGGGAGTCTGGCATCTTAACACATTTTAGAAGAGTGTTAACTGAGTATATTGTATTAATTTAACGTGATTTACCTTATAAAAGTTTTTTGCTTTTGCAAGGAGTCGAAATTATTTTTTTTAACTCCCCTCATCCCTGATTTATATAAAATTAGAAAAGATACTCCCTTATTTAGTGGCCTTGGCAAAATCGCATTGGAGACACAGATTACACATATTATTATGTATATTGTATTATGCATATATTTACAACAAAGGCGACCAAACTTTGTAGTTAATCAACTTGTTTACTTAATATGGCCAAGGCTTCCATTTTAAATAAGGGAGTACTTTAAACAGTTACTTACTTTGATATCCCTATTATATTGAATAACTATTCTTTTTTCTGAGTAATATGATACATTCCATCTGGCACACATCACAAAATTATCCACATGAGTAATACTCCAAAAAGAATTTGGTTTTTCCACAGACTGAAGATGCATCAAAAAGTTATCAAATGTAAAATCTTTTTCTGATTCTACCACAGGCGAATCATCAACATATTTACAATCAGTTGTATTTTCAGTTGTACACACTTTAGATTTTTTCGGTGGTGCAGCTCTGCTTGCAAGGGAATTTCCTGTTAGGCTTGGTCTTACATAAATAAGGTGGCAGATGTTGAAAAATTTTGGAATTGCTCCTGATTTTAAAATGTACCTCATTCTTTCTAATTGAAAAGCACTTCCATCAGTAAAACATTTTCAATATCCTCATCCAAAAAATGCAATTCACAGACCTTACTTATTTTGGTCAATTCTTTGTCCGCTCTAGGTATGGCCAATTTCCTTTTTGGGAATAGATCAGCATCCTAAAATAAAATACGTTACAATATTTTTATTTATTAGTTATCTTTTTATGTATTACTAAACACTGCATTACAATCTTCTTATTTATTTATATATAAAAGCGCTTAATAGATGCTCACCACAAAATCTATGTTTACAGGAAATACAATAAGCACACATTTAGCATTGTTGGCTATCAGTTACAATGATCGTATGCGAAACAAAACTTTTGACTTGTAAAATGTCAGATTAAAATAACAAATACTCCATTGTATTCACAGCTTCAAATTTTATAGGTGGGGGAAGGTGCACTTCAAATGTAATGGCCCTCTTAAAAGAAAGAAATTTCCTTTCAAAATCAATTATTTTATAACTATAGCAAGTAAAACTGACTGAGAAGCGTTTGTAAATATACAGTGAAATCTAATAAAGATATGATACTTACATGCGGCGGGTAGAATAAAGTGGGATTCTTTTTACCTTCAATTTTACGTTGTTTTCTGTCACTGTCTTACTCTCAGGAACGAAACATGTACTAGAAACCATATTTTGAGAAAAATCGAAGTATTGGTAATAAAGGAATAAATTAAAATCAAATAAACTTGTGATCAACCTAATGCTATTTGAATGGAACAATAAGGACTGTACTAACAGCAGCGCCACTAAATTGGAATCTTTCTTCCCATCAATCATTTGTCACTTTTCTCCGCTGCAGCCTATTTCGTTTCCCCTCCTTCTATCTAGTCTTCATGCTATTGACAAAGAAAGGGAAAAGTAGAGCAGTAACCCTCCCTCTTTCGAAAAGTCATAAATCACTTGTCTAATTAAAGACACTTTAAATGGACACATAGGGTTTTTCCAACCATGAAACCTAAACGTGTTTGACGCCTTTTCCTAGCTGTTTCATTACCAGTTTTTTTTTTCAGGCATACCTCGGATGGGGGGGGGGGGGGGGAGGCAAAGACCGCCCCCCCCCCGAGACGAGTATTCACACCACAGACTATTATAGTATTTTTCCTATTATTAATATAGTATTCTGTGATTCACACTCCCGGAGATATTTTATGTTAACCTAGTTTCTATGTATGTGACATAACATTTAGATATATTTATATAGGACAAATAGAAAACTTGCCCCCCCCCCCTCTAAAATTTCATTCACCTTCCAAGCCCAAAAATCCTGAAAGAAGAAACACAGTTCACTACTCACCGCATAAGGTAGAGCCCGGGATGGTTCTCAAGAAAAAAAAAATTGGTAAGAATGTGTATATCAAATGTACAACCAATGGGGCTGAATCAGTGAATTTTCTGAATAAGAAAAACCCATAATATTTGTGGCAGCTAACATGTACCCCAAAAAATCGACCATAAATACAGACAGACGGGCATCACTCAAAAACTAGTCAAAACGTGTTCAGAAGGTCCTAAAACATATATTGGAATCACTAGAAAAATTTCGTGAAAACACTACGTATAAGAAAGTAAAAATAGGTGTAATATCACGAGAATAACGCAAGTTAGCGTCTATAGAAATGTGAACCCTTTTAAATAAAAATTAGCATATAAAATGTTTCTATAGTATTTTTAAGATAGTTAATTTGTTATAATATTTTACGATTTGAGAATAGCATGTCTAAAAAGTTCAGGACTTTTATCTGGTACAATCTGCCTGAAAATAAACTTTTTACCTTTACTCATTGAAATAATCGTACAAAATTTCATTTAAATGTTTCAATTTGCTTAAAAGATATCCTGTCAAACAAGCAGGCACATAGATATAATTGAAGAAACGAGTTTAAGTGGATTAAGTAAGCAGTTGTGGTCACTGAATAGTGACAAAATTCTTTAATTCGTTAAAAAATACAGAATGGCGTGTCATCGCTAAGACAGCAAATCCGTTACTATATGCAAATTCTTTACTAAGAATTTCTTTTAGTTTCGAGTCATCTATTTTAATTTGTACGCAATCAATTCATTTTATATGGTTTCAAGCGTAGCTAAATCACAAGCCTTTATTGTTTTTCAAGCGCTTTATCGTTTTCAATATCCTTTAAGAAACTGATTCAGTTTCTTATGACTGTATCGCAGATAATTATTGCCACCGGAGTCAGTGGAAACAGTAGTCTAATAAAATTATTTACGAGCAAAATCAAACATTTTTCCTGAGTCATGAAAAGAAATGACTTTTTAAAATAATATGGAAATTTAAAATCAATTCTATAACATTACCCCATACTTATAATCTACCAAGCTTTCCATTCAGCCCATAGTATTTTGATACCAATCCAAAACATTAATTATAACCGAGTTCATTCAAGCCATACCATTAGCGTAAGCAGTGAAGATTGAGAGTCATCTCCACTCCTCCCATTGTTGAAACATATGAGTATATTTCAATATCCATATTTGTATCAAGTTTTCCTTGAAAGTTCCCTCAATTTGATCGTTACCCCCCCCCCCCCCCAACTCTGAAATTCTGGCTATGTATATGAACCTTGCTGATATTGGTTAAAAATCCTATAGCATTATCCCATATTTATAATATACCAAGCTTTCCGTTTAACTGTTATTAATTATATCCGATATTAATTATGAAAGAATAATTTAATGATCTATACCATTATCTTTGCTCGATCAATATTTCAATCTTAATCAATATTTCAATGTCAATCAATCGTTCAACATCAATCAATATTGATAATTAATATTTTAGAAATATGTCTAAATGAAACTCAATCAAGTAATCAATCAGTACGTGGTTTTAAGTATATCATCATCATAAAGCTAAAAGAGACATCCAGCTATATAATCATCAGTAAAACCAGTACCATTTACATTGCATTTCATTGCACTGCACGTATTCAGAGAGTGATCATATTTATTCCGAAATCGCTATATTGGCGACAACACACAAAAAATAATCCCAGATTCATGACGTCAATGAGATTTCCGGACTACCATACTTGGCAGGTAATCGCCTATATTGGCGATTCAGTGCATCTAACGGCGCATTTGCGGAAGCTCAACCCTAAAATCTATAAAAAAACATATTAAAGAATAATTTGATTTTACAGGATTTGAAATAAACATGCATGCATAACAAATGCAATATGACTACGTTTTCATTTATTCTCTGCTTAGACAGTGTTAAATATTATAATTAATTTAATGTTATTTGCAGAAATAAAAAAAATATACTAGGAAGAAATTTTAAAATAATACGCTACTTAGAAAAAGTTGATACAGGAGTGAAATGTTTAAAAACACAATACTAAATTAAAACAAATTTGATACTTTAAGAAAATAAAAAAAGAGTTGATACTTGGAAGAAATTTTTGGAAGAAGTAATAAAAGCCTTAAAAGAAAACATGATACTTAAAAGAAATAAAAACACACATAATTCTTAGAATTATTTTAAAAACACCGCAAAATTATATTTCATAACGTAGTAATTATAATTTTTGCAATTGTTAGAAATTAGAATTAAAAATATACTTAGAATTTTTTCGACTAATTATATTTCTTTTAATTCATTTTATAGCAGTTTGTGTTCTGTGCATCTAGAAACATGTTCTATTTGTGCCCTTACTCACTGTGTTCACTCTTAAAAATCATTACAGTCCTATGATACCACCGTTAATTTTTTTAAAGGTGATATTTCTATTTTATGCCAATTTAAAATAGAAAATGTTTCTATTTTGTGCCATACTTGCAAAGATAGCAAGAAAGTACTTGTCTGCACCAGCGTTGATAGTGAACGTTTATTTTCAGAAAGAAGCAGGGAATGTTTATGAACCAAAACTTAATAGGCTGCAACCTGAAAATGCAGAACGCCTAATTTTCCTGTACCGTAACTTACCTCTAACTTTGATTACAAAGAATAATTAGTTTGTTTTTAAACAATATTTCATATGGTGTAAAACTTAAGAAATTAAAATACTGCAAAATTGAATATTCATCCAAGGGTCATTCCGAGTCAAATCAACCAATGATCTGAACCTTGGCATCATGGAAAATGATAATTTTTGGTACAATAGTAGTACCAGTGAAGCTGACAAAAACTGTAAATATTAGATTTTTTGGGCTCTTAGTTTTCAGTTATTGACTTTCTTAAAAGCGAAATTTTGCAAAAAAAAAGTATTTGACCTAGAGATCTCAAATTGGTGTCATTTTTTTTTCTTTCAATGGGTCTTAATTTGATATGACTATGCTATTTTCTAAAAACAATTTCTCTTTTAGTTTGTAATTATTTTAGAAACTCTAATTTTAAAAAAGAGTTAAATACCATAATCATGTTGTATATCAAATTAAGGTCCATCGAAAACAAAAGACTGCACTAATTTGAGCTCTCTTGGTCAAATTTTTGATCTACCACTGTTTAAAGATTTCAAAACTGTACCAGATTTGGCTTTTTTAAAAAAGTGAATAACTGAAAATCTAAGAGCCCAAAAAATATGAAATTTTACAGTTTTTTAAAACTTTACTGGTACTATCACTGTACCAAAAATGATCAATTTTTTAGATATCAAGGTTCAAACCATTAAGTGATTTGACACAAAATGACATACATTTAGTATATAACTCATTAGCCAGTTTTTTCATACATTCAGCCCACATATGTTCTCAATTTTTACAATTTGCTACACACTTAATATTCAGGGTGGCCACTCAACCGGGAAAAGTCAGGGAATTTTGTGAAAATTCTGGTTTTTTTTTCTTTTTTTTTTTTTTACTAGTTGTCCTTATAAAAACAGGACTGCCCAGTTTGTATGCCATTTTTGAAAAATTTCGCCAAGTATTATGCTCTACTGGTAACTTCTAAATAAAGGCTGCCATGTGTCCATTTGATTCCGTATAAAAACAAAAATGCAGAGTTTGTGCTCCATTTTGGACAACTGTTGCCAAGAATATTATATACATTTTACAATATTTTTTCTATTTTAATGACATTCTTTTGACATTGCTGAATTGACATTAATTATTCAATGGCTGTGGCTTGTTACAGTGTAGTTTTTGCATATCTTTAATGTCTGTCATTGTGAACAATTTGCAATGCCCATATTTAAGGACATCAGTTTAGACTATTTCTTTTTATTGTCTTCAGTGAAAAAAAACATTAAACTCTTTTAAATATTTCAGTAGTTCAATTTTGCTGCATTTACATGTATTTTTTATTAAAAATGTCAAAATTTATTTGTAAAAACAAAAAATGTGTATTTTTTTCTCTTGATTTAATATAACTTTTTTTGAATAGTGGAGTTAAATTGTTAAGATTCTTTAATCAAATTTGTAACTAAATAGGGATGTGCACGCATTTTATGTTAAAATTACTGGTCTGGAATTTCTTTTCAATTCACCTGGAAAAGTGGTTAATGAATTATGTACTAAGTATATGTTACTCCGTGTCAAATCAATTAATGGTTTGAACCTTGAAACCTCAGAAATCGATCATTTTTGGTACAGTGATAGTACCAGTAAAGTTTACAAAAACTGTAAAATTTCAAATTTTGGGGGCTTTTAGATTTTCAGTTATTTACTTTTTTAAAAAAGCCAAATCTGGCAAAGTTTAGAAATCTTTAAACGGTTGTAAATCAAAAAATATTTTTAGACAGAGCTAAATTTAGTGTCGTGCTTTTGTTTTCAATGAGCCTTAATTTGATATACAACATGATTACGGTATTCTAACTCTTTGTAATTTTTTAAAAACTCCAATTTAAAAAAAAAAAAATTTTTTTTTTTTAGGAAATCCAAAAAAAAACTGATTTCTTTAAAATATATATATATATATATTAAAGACATTAAGGGACTATTTGTGTGCCAAATTTCATAGTCGGTCGTTAAGGGGTTCCTATGAAAATTAAATTTTTTGTAATTTAGCTAATTTCACTTATAGTTTAATACAAAAAAAAATAATTTTCATAGGAACCCATTGGCTTCCCATTATGAAACTTGGCATACAAGTAGTCCATAAAGCATATATTTTTTTTTTTTTCAAAAAAACTAAAAGGGGTGTTTTTGAGATTAAAAAAAATTTTTTTTTGAAGCTTTTCAAAAAATTCAAATTTGAAATAGCTTAGTCATGTTATATATCAAATTAAGACTCATTAAAAGCAAAAGAAAATGACACTAATTTAAGCTCTCTAGGTTAAATAGTTTTTGATCTACAGCTGTTTAAAGATTTCAAAACTTTGGCAGATTTCGGTTTTTTGAAAGTCAATAACTGAAAAACTAAGAGCCCCAAAAATCTGAAATTTTGCAATTTCTGTTGTCTTTATAGTTACAGTAAATAAACACTTTTCAACTATGTTGTAAAATGTTAAAAAGGAAAAGATTTCATTATGAACAAGAGTACATTTTGAAATTGACACTGAAAGAAATGTGAAAACATGAATAGTCGAATTTTCATAAAAAAAAAAAAATTGTACAGAAAAGTCTCATTTATAAGCATTTAAAAAACGATATTTCGGTATAATTTTTTTAAATACATAATTTGGAAGAATTAAAAAAATATATATACTAGGAAGAAATTTTAAAATAATATGCTACTTAGAACAAATTAAAAAAAAAAGTTGATTCAGGGGTGAAATGTTAAAAACAATACTAAATTAAAATAATTTGATACTTTAAGAAAATAAAAAAAAAATACTTGGAAGAAGTTAAAAAAGCCTTATACTTAAAAGAAAATAAACATGATACGTACAAGAAATAAAAACACACGTAATTCTGGGAATTTTTTTAAAAACATTACACACAAAATTATATTTCATAATGTAGTAGATTATAATTTTTGCAATTTTTAGAAATAATTGTGAAACAGTTTGTGTTCTGTGTATCTAGAAACATGTTCTACTTGGCCTCTGTGCCCTTACTCACTGTTTTCACTCTTAAAAATCATCACAGTTGCATGATACCACCATTGATCAGAGATGTGTAGTTTTAGCATGCACATATATAATTTAAAATAGCCTATAAACTTAATTACAATATTATTAATATTGTTTTTTTTATATATTTTTAGTATTGAAGTTTACTTTTAAAAAATTAACTCTTTAAAAATTGCAAAAATGTTTTAAGTATTATATGTTTTAATATATCCCAAAATTTTATTCTGTATTTTTAAGTTATTTTCAATTTAAAATAGCTTATCTTTTAGATTTAAAATTATATTTCATAATGTAGTAATTATAATTTCTGCAATATTTAGAAATAATTAGAATTAAAAATATATTTAAATATAAACTGAAAAAAAGGAAAAAAACATTTTTGCATTAAAATTATTGTATTAACAATATATTATATAAATTAAAATAAAAATTTTTATTACATATGAACAGAGTGATTCTATAGTATTGTGAATTTTGCATATATGACACATTTGATATATCGTATCTTTGTAAAAATATGATTTAGATGAATGTATTTTAAATTTTAAAGATACTGTTTCAGATTGTGTTGATTTCAAATTTATAAATTCAAGTACATTATTTAAATCAACACAATCTGAAAATTTGACATCTATTATAAAAATATATTCACCTGGCTCAATATTTTTGTTTTACAAAGATGCATAAAACTTTGTAAATATCATGTCTGCAACATGCACTATTCTGTAGAGTTGTCCAATGTGTGATAAATATGTATATAAACACGTAATAAATACGTGTAGAAACACAATATAAACACGTAATAAATACGTGTAGAAACACAATATAAACATGTAACAAATACATGTAGAAACACAATATAAATTGGGAATACATTATAAATGCGTATGGGAACGCATAAATACATATGGGAACACGTTATAAACATGTATGTGTATATACGTAAGAAACACGTATGTGAATATACGTAATACACACGTATATGATATGTAATAAACATGTATCTGGATACGTAATAATAACGTATGTGGATATACGTAATATACACGTATGTGATACGTAATAATAACATATGTGGATATACATAATAATAACGTATGTGGATACGTAATATACATGTATGTAGATACGTAATAATAATGTATGTGGGTATACGTAATAATAACGTATGTGGATATACGTAATAATAACGTATATGGATACGTAATAAACACGTATGTGCATATACGTAATAATAACGTATGTGAATATACGTAATATTAATGTATAAGGATACGTAATAATAATGTATAAGGATACGTAATAATAACCTTTTTTATAACACGGTTGGTATACCGTATTCTAACATACCATTTTTGCGTAATAATTACGTATGGCCTGACACGTAAAGATTACGTATTGCTTGATACGTAAGAAATACGTATTTGTGCTACCTGGGACTAGAACAGAAATAATTTGGCTTATTTTGATCATAAATATATTCTTTTTGTACGAATACCAAATAAAATATTTGGAGTGCGAGCCCT
Organism: Amaurobius ferox; assembly: GCA_951213105.1. Classification (NCBI taxonomy): domain Eukaryota; kingdom Metazoa; phylum Arthropoda; class Arachnida; order Araneae; family Amaurobiidae; genus Amaurobius; species Amaurobius ferox. The sequence goes on from OX578138.1 coordinate 98,740,667, forward strand.
CCACCTGACTTTCTCGTACAATCATATTACTTATGTAGAATTTAGTTCCATTTGTATTACAATTACAAAAATAGATGTTAAGATTTCATACTCAAGTTATAAACATTTTTAAAGTTAGCAAGTTTAGTGACATTGATGAATTGGGCTTTATTTGTGTTAATATAAACTATTATCAATCCAGTGTAGTTCAAATGATCAAGCTCTCCCACACACTTTATATTATCACAATTGTTCAAAGCTGTAACACGATTTCTTACTAAAAACAATTATGTTATGGAAAACTTTAAATTAGATTCTGAGTTTGAATTATGAGAATTACTAAAAATTCTATCTAGTTCTACACATACTATTAAAATCTGGTAGTGGTAGGAGCATTTGCTCGAGTTATCCCGTCTAAACCCCATAAATAGAAATTTTTCCAAAACTATTCAAAATGGATTCAGGTTATATCTGTTCAGAATATTAAAAGAATATTTTCCCTTCAGTCACTTGTTTCATTCCCCCCCGACTAATCTATGGTAAATAGTCCCTAACAACCTATAGTTCCATTTAGTCTTATGCTAAAAATAGGAAGCTTTGTGTTTCTTTAAAAATTGATAAAATAATTAGAAATATTTCTAACAATTTTGTGTACTTTATGATAAATATAAAAATTATATTACTAATTTTTTTTTCAGCATCCTTGGCAAAAGACAATGGGGAACAAAATCCTAAAAATGAATGAGCTAGGGACTATTTTCCATAGATTAACATAAAAATAAAACAAGCAGCTATTTGAACATAATTTTTATCTATTTATAAACAAACTTGTAGCTGAAAAATAAAAACAAACAAAACACCATATTTCTTTAACTAAATGAACATTTATTTACAGAGGAATCAATATACCAAATAAAATTTATTTAAGCTAACAAACTCATAATATAACAAATAATTTGATTCCTATTTTAACAGACGTTGGTGGGATAGGCCCTAAACTACCTAATATTACTAGTATACGTATACGATAGTAAATTTAACAGCTGAGTGATGATGAGTTGGTATTATAAACTGCCATCTCTAAGGCTTAGCCATCTCCGTGCACAGGCGCAGTTCTTTGAAGCTACTATTGGTCGTCGATATTGACGTCGGGTGACGTCATATCATGACGTTGAAAATGGGTCCGGACTCAAGGACGGTTTTAACTGCAACCATCGACTGATCATCGCGGGTGATTTTAATGCCCATCATCCCGCATGGAACTGCCGTCGTCGTAACCCTTACGGAAACCAAATCCATAACTATATCTCCAACAATAATATCCATATTGCTGTGCCCTCTAGTCCCACCCACTTTTTCTTTTCGGCCACCCCTTCTACCATAGACTTTGCCCTCCTTAAAAATATTCGTTTCCCGTATAACACCGACACCCTTAACGAACTCAGCTCCGACCACATGCCCGTCCTTCTGACCCTTAAACTAAACACGCTTCTCCCTTCCCCTGACCTGCCCACCTCTATTAACTGGAAAAATTTCAAAAATACCCTTCAAAACCCAGGTAACACACATACGGTATTATAACCGTTGATAAACCGTTTATACGTTATATTTTCGTATGTGTTATACGATAAACGGTAATACATCGGTTATAATACCGTTATGAGTAAACGGTATATAAAAATACCGTATATCATACGTATGAATTACCGTGTATGAACATACCGTATGTAGAAATACCGTTTTAAATACGTATGTATTACTGTTTATTTTACATTAAAATAACCGTTTTTATTACGTTAAAAATACCAATTTATCATACGTAAAAATAACCATTAACGCTCCCCTCTCGCTCAAATCCTCTTTCAGCTTTGTTCTCGAACCCTTTTCCCAAAGGCATTTTTATGTATTACCGTTTAAAATACATTATAAATACCGTTTATCATACGTTATAAATACCGTTTATATTACATTAAAATTACCATTTTTCATACGTAAAAATAACCATTAACGCTCCCCCTTGCTCAAATCCTCTTTCAGCTTTGTTCTCGAACCCTTTTCCCCAAGGCATTTTCATGTATCCCTTCTTGTTTATCTTCACCCTCCCAAGTTCTAACCCCGCCGTGACGTCACGCAGTTCTGGAAGCTTCCAGAACGGACTCATTTCTACCTCAGGGGACGAAGCCATAAGCTTTGTGCATCTGGCAACACTGAGTGCAGTAATCATTCTTTACGTTTCCCGCCATGGTTTGTAGCACAGAAAGGTTTGTATCTTGAACTTTATTTTCCCGTGTTAGGTTAACATGTTGCTTAATTTATATAACTTATTTAATTATATTTAGCTTTAACTTTTATTTTATTTTATATATCTTCCTAGCTTTGTTGTATGTATGCACATATTGCTTTAAAAGCAAACGGGAAAAGTGCATGTTTTCAGCATCGTGGTATGATGTGCATCCATGCTCGCATTTAATACTATCTAAGCGGAGATTAAATGAAAACGTGGTCCGAGATTGCATTTGTTGTCATGCATGCATGTTTATTTCAAATATTGTAAAATCAGAAATTATTCTTTTACATGTTTTTATGTATTTTAAACTTAAAGATGGTATAACTTAAATTTTAAACTTAACTTAGATTTTAAACTTAAAGATGGTAATAGGCTGCAACCTGAAAATGCAGAACGCTTAATTTTCCTGTACCGTAACTTACCTCTAACTTTGATTACAAAGAATAATTAGTTTGTTTTTAAACAATATTTCATATGGTGTAAAACTTAAGAAATTAAAATACTGCCAAATTGAATATTCATCCAAGGGTCATTCCGTGTCAAATCAACCAATGATCTGAACCTTGACATCATGGAAAATGATAATTTTTGGTACAATAGTAGTACCAGTGAAGCTGACAAAAACTGTAAATATTAGATTTTTTGGGCTCTTAGTTTTCAGTTATTGACTTTCTTAAAAGCGAAATTTGGCAAAAAAAAAAAGTATTTGACCTAGAGATCTCAAATTGGTGTCATTTTTTTTTTCTTTTAATGGGTCTTAATTTGATATGACTATGCTATTCTCTAAAAACAATTTCTCTTTTAGTTTGTAATTATTTTAGAAACTCCAATTTTAAAAAAGAGTTAAATACCATAATCATGTTGTATATCAAATTAAGGTCCATCGAAAACAAAAGACTGCACTAATTTGAACTTTTGGTCAAATAGTTTTTGATCTACCACTGTTTAAAGATTTCAAAACTTTACCAGATTTGGCTTTTTTAAAAAAGTGAATAACTGAAAATCTAAAAGCGCAAAAAATATGAAATTTTACGGTGTTTTTAAACTTTACTGGTACTATCACTGTACCAAAAATGATCGATTTTTTAGATATCAAGGTTCAAACCATTAAGTGATTTGACACAAAATGACATACATTTAGTACATAACTCATTAGCCAGTTTTTTCATACATTCAGCCCACATATGTTCTCAATTTTTACAATTTGCTACACACTTAATATTCAGGATGGCCACTCAACCGGGAAAAGTCAGGGAATTTTGTGAAAATTCTGTTTTTTTTTTTTTTTTTAAATACTAGTTGTCCTTATAAAAACAGGACTGCCCAGTTTGTATGCCATTTTCGAAAAATTTCGCCAAGTATTATGCTGTACTCGTAACTTCTAAATAAAGGCTGCCATGTGTCCATTTGATTCCGTATAAAAACAAAAATGCAGAGTTTGTGCTCCATTTTGGACAACTGTTGCCAAGAATATTATATACATTTTACAATATTTTTTCTATTTTAATGACATTCTTTTGACATTGCTGAATTGACATTAATTATTCAATGGCTGTAGCTTGTTACAGTGTAGTTTTTGCATATCTTTAATGTCTGTCATTGTGAACAATTTGCAATGCCCATATTTAAGGACATCAGTTTAGACTATTTCTTTTTATTTCTTCAGGGAAAAAAAACATTAAATTCTTTTAAATATTTCAGTAGTTCAATTTTGCTGCATTTACATGTATTTTTTATTAAAAATGTCAAAATTTATTTGTAAAAACAAAAAATGTGTATTTTTTTCTCCTGATTTAATATAACTTTTTTTTTAATAGTGGAGTAATTGTTAAGATTCTTTAATCAAATTTATAACTAAATAGGGATGTGCACGCATTTTATGTTAAAATTACTGGTCTGGAATTTCTTTTCAATTCACCTGGAAAAGTCAGGGAATTTCAATGTGTCTGAAGAGTGGCCACCCTGATATTTCACATGCCACTCAATATAATTTTATATTTACAATTATAATTACAAAACGTTCAAGAACTTTTAAAATAAGTTCTTCTCCAAACTGAGTGAAGATAATTTCATTTCTTCCTTGCTCAAGAGTACAAACTCTCCCAGTTGCAGTAACAGGCTCTACTTTTTGCAAAATGGTCTCACCTGGCACATTCAGTACGTCACTCGGTTGAGGATGAAAGTAAGAAAAGGTCCCTTAGGATGTAGGAAGCTTACTTTATAGTCGCTCGTAACATTATTCTTCTCAAGAATACATGCAAGCCACAAAGATCCTTTATAGACTATATAGTGCCAAATCCAGATTCAATTTTTACTAAATTAGTTTGTGTAATATAGTCGAATGCTGTCACACGTTCAGTAAACCGGTGTTCACTACAGTAATAATGCTTAACAAGAAGCCAATTTTCAGAAATTGGGTAAAAAGAATGAAGTTTTTGAGTACAGCACAGTTGATGAGTATGAAGAAGTTAAAGAAATACTGTCGCCACAGTTGAATGACTTTAAGGCAATCATGGGTACTCAAAAACTTCATTCTTTCTACCCAATTTCTGAAAATATACTTCATGTTAAGCATAATTACTGTAGTGAACACCAATTTACTGAACGTGTGACAGCATTAGACTATATTACACCAACTAATTAAGCAAAAATTGAATCTGGATTTGTCACTATACTCTATAAAGGATCTTGGTAGCTTGCATGTATTCTTGAAAAGACGAGCGACTATATAGTTAGCTTCCTACATCCTAAAGGACCTTCTTCTTTCTTTTATCCTCAACCAAGTGACGTATTGAATATTTGAATGTGCTAGGTGAGACCATTTCGCAAAAAGTAGAGCCTGATACTGCAACTGGGAGAGTTTGTACTCTTGAGCAAGGAAGAGATGAAATTGTCTTCACTTGTTTGGAGAAGTACTTATTTTAAAAGTTCTTGAAAAGTAACGTTTTGTAACTGATTGTAAATACAAAATTAAATTTTGAGTGACATATGTGAAATATTAAGTGTGTAGCAAATTGTTAAAATTGAAAAGAACATATGTGGGCTGAATGTTTGAAACAACTGGTTAATGAGTTATGTACTAAGTATATGTTATTCCGTGTCAAATCAATTAATGGTTTGAACCTTGATACCTCAGAAATCGATCATTTTTGGTACAGTGATAGTACCAGTAAAGTTTACAAAAACTGTAAAATTTCAGATTTTGGGGGCTTTTAGATTTTCAGTTATTTACTTTTATTAAAGACATTAAGGGACTATTTGTGTGCCAAATTTCATAGTCGGTCGTTAAGGGGTTCCTATGGAAATTAAATTTTTTGTAATTTAGCTAATTTCACTTATAGTTTAATACAAAAAAAAAATAATTTTCATAGGAACCCATTGGCTTCCCATTATGAAACTTGGCATACAAGTAGTCCATAAAGCATATATTTTTTTTTTTCAAAAAAATTAAAAGGGGTGTTTTTGAGATTTAAAAAAAAAATTTTTGAAGCTTTTCAAAAAATTCAAATTTGAAATAGCATAGTCATGTTATATATCAAATTAAGACTCATTAAAAGCAAAAGAAAATAACACTAATTTAAGCTCTCTAGGTTAAATAGTAAGTCTCATTTATAAGCATTTAAAAAACGATATTTCGGTATAATTTTTTTAAATACATGATTTGGAAGAATTAAAAAAATATATATACTAGGAAGAAATTTTAAAATAATATGCTACTTAGGACAAATTTTAAAAAAAAGTTGATACTGGGGTGAAATGTTAAAAAACACAATACTAAATTAAAATAATTTGATACTTTTAAGAAAATAAAAAAAAATACCTGGAAGAAGTTAAAAAAGCCTTATACCTAAAAGAAAATAAACATGATACGTACAAGAAATAAAAATATAATTCTGGGAATTTTTTTAAAAACATTAAACACAATATTATATTTCATAATGTAGTAGATTATAATTTTTGCAATTTTTAGAAATAATTGTGAAACAGTTTGTGTTCTGTGTATCTAGAAACATGTTCTACTTGGGCTCTGTGCCCTTACTCACTGTTTTCACTCTTAAAAATCATCACAGTTGCATGATACCACCATTGATCAGAGATGTGTAGTTTTAGCATGCTAAATTAAAATTTAAAATAGCCTATAATTGTAATTTAAAATAGCCTATAAACTTAATTACAATATTATTAATATTGTTTTTTTTATATATTTTTAGTATTGAAGTTTACTTTTAAAAAATTAACTCTTTAAAAATTGCAAAAATGTTTTAAGTATTATGTGTTTTAATATATCCCAAAATTTTATTCTGTATTTTTAAGTTATTTTCAATTTAAAATAGCTTATCTTTTAGATTTAAAATTATATTTCATAATGTAGTAGATTATAATTTTTGCAATATTTAGAAATAATTAGAATTAAAAATATATTTAAATATAAACTGAAAATAAAGGAAAAAAACATTTTTGCATTAAAATTATTGTATTAACAATATATAATATAAATTAAAATAACAATTTTATTACATATGAACAGAGTGATTCTATAGTATTGTGAATTTTGCATATATGACACATTTGATATATCGTATCTTTGTAAAAATATGATTTAGATGAATGTATTTTAAATTTTAAAGATACTGTTTCAGATTGTGTTGATTTCAAATTTATAAATTCAAGTACATTATTGAAATCAACACAATCTGAAAATTTGACATCTATTATAAAAATATATTCACCTGACTCAATATGTTTGTTTTACAAAGATGCATAAAACTTTGTAAATATCATGTCTGCAACATGCACTATTCTGTAGAGTTGTCCAATGTGTGATAAATATGTATATAAACACGTAATAAATACGTGTAGAAACACAATATAAACACGTAATAAATACGTGTAGAAACACAATATAAACATGTAATAAATACATGTAGAAACACAATATAAATATGTATGGGAATACATTATAAATGCGTATGGGAACACATAAATACATATGGGAACACGTTATAAACATGTATGTGGATATACGTAAGAAACACGTATGTGAATATACGTAATATACACGTATATGATATGTAATAAACATGTATCTGGATACGTAATAATAACGTATGTGGATATACGTAATATACACGTATGTGATACGTAATTAACATGTATCTGGATACGTAATAATAACACATGTGGATATACATAATAATAACGTATGTGGATACGTAATATACACGTATGTAGATACGTAATAATAATGTATGTGGGTATACGTAATAATAACGTATGTGGATATATGTAATAATAACGTATATGGATACGTAATAAACACGTATGTGCATATACGTAATAATAACGTATGTGAATATACGTAATATTAACGTATAAGGATACGTAATAATAATGTATAAGGATACGTAATAATAACCTTTTTTATAACGGTTGGTATACCGTATTCTAACGTACCATTTTTGCGTAATAATTACGTATGGCCTGACACGTAAAGATTACGTATTGCTTGATACGTAAGAATTACGTATTTGTGCTACCTGGGAACTCTACCCTCATGAACCCCAAAATTAATAACTCTGACGACCTGGAACGAGCAGTCTCCGAAATCACGCTCGAAATGCAGCGTTCTCTTGCATCTGCTACTGCTACACGCCCTGCGCCCCGTTACAACTCCCTCCCTCACCACCTCAAAAACTTAATCAAAACTAAAAATGCAACCCGTAAAATCTGGCAAATTTCTAGAAATCTCCAAATCAAAATTATCCTCAATACTCAAAATCGTAAAATTAAAAAAGAAATCTCCAAATTCAGGCAGAAAAATTGGAAAAAATATATTGAATCCCTCTCGCCTGAAGACGGCTCCATCTGGAAGGAAATTAAGCGTGTTAGAAAACCTTTCGCCCAGCTCCCCCCCCTCCATTCCGATTCAGGTACTGCCTTCTCCAACCTTGATAAAGCAAACTCACTTGCAATCAACTACCAAAAACAATTTGAACCTAACAACCTCAGCAGCAAAAACTTCCAAAGCCACATAAATCAGACTGTTTCTAATTTTCTTAATTCCCACCACCCCGAGATCATCGAACCCACCAACCCGTCGGAATTATACGACCACATCAGAAATTTTAAAAACAAAAAAACTCCTGGTCTTGATAGAATCACTAACAAAGCCCTTAAATTCATCCCCCTTAATATCCTTTTTTATCTTGTCCACATTATCAATGCAATCCTTAAATTCCATCACTTTCCAGACAGCTGGAAAACTGCAGTTATTATCCCCATCTTCAAACCGGGCGGCGCCCCAGCAGACCCCACCTCTTGCCGCCCTATTTCCCTTCTCTCATCCCTTAGCAAACTGGCTGAACGCATCATTCATACCCGGCTTTTCAACTTCATTGATAGTAACAGTATCATCATCCCGGAGCAGTTCGGCTTCCGACCCTCCCTTTCCACTACCCACCAGCTCCTGCGTGTTGTGGAATTCGTCAAAGACGGATTCCACCGCAAACAGTCAGCTGGCGCCCTCCTTATCGACATCGAGAAAGCCTTTGATAAGACCCCCCACCTTGGATTAATTTTTAAACTTATTGAAATTAAAGCGCCCCCCCCCCCTCATTCTGATTATAAACTCCTATCTGCAAAATCGAAATTTTCACGTCCGCGTTCTTAACACCCTCTCCAATAATAGACCTATTAAAGCAAGAGTTCCACAAGGTTCCATTCTGGCCCCTCTCCTTTTTAATATTTTCATAAACGACATCCCACGCTCACCCCACACCACCCTCTGTCTCTATGCTGACGACACTTGTATAATCTCTGCCCATCACAATACTAACTATCTTCACGCCCACCTGCAGCATCATATCTCCCTCTTAGAGACCTTTTTTAAAAATTGGAACATTAAAATAAATGCCCGTAAATCTCAAGCCATCTTCTTTTCATGGAAAAGATTTCCCCCCCCCCCCCCCCCCCCCCCCCGCTCCAAATCAACAATCAGCCAGTTTGCTTCAATCGTACTGCTAAATATCTCGGCGTCCACTTGGATAGCCGCCTGACCTGGAATACCCACCTTACCCATGTTATCAAAAAAACCAAAAAGCTCGCTGGTGCCCTTAACCATGTCATTTTTTCAAACCACCTTGATTTAAATAACAAAATTCTTCTTTTCAAGCAAATCATCCTACCCATCCTTCTATACGCCTGCCCCGTTTGGGGATTCGCCTGTAAGACAAGCCTGGAGAGAATCCAGATAGAGCAAAACCGGATCCTTCGAAGTATACGCAGAGCACCCAGATACCTTCGAAATGATGTTATCAGAAACGATTTTAATATCAATACTATCAAATTTACCATCAAAAAACATTCCAAAAAATTCTTCGATAACATCCCCACCATTCGCAATGAAGCACTTTTCACAATCACTGACTACGACCCTAGAGCACAGAAAAAGCGCCCCAGGGCTATTCTTTATGACCCCCCTTAGCTTGCTAATTTGTACCTATCCAAATCCTCCTAAACTCTTTAAACTTTTTATTTATCTCATATTAGCTTCATACTTAGCTTAACGTTTAACTCTAACTTGCCATCATAGATGGCAGCACCGGACCGCTTGCGGACCCGAGCTTTTTCATTAGATTATTTTAACGCAATCCTTCTATGAAACTCTCTAATTTCTTATTGGTTGCTCATGTTAACTTTTGTTTTTAACCTGGTCTTATTTTGTATCTTAATTCCCATCTTCTGCTCAAATTATGTCATATGTATCAAATATGGTTCCATACCGGAGGTTAAAGTCCTCGGACTAGGGACTCCAACCAATCGACACACTACGAACGGCGGACTCAAGGACGGGGTTAGTTAAGGCTCCTATATAGACAGGCTGGCGCAACTGCCATTGAAGCTCCTGCCGTAACTGTCTGTTACCGTCTGCCTATGCTATTTCAATGGCGAACGCACGTTACTTGTCTGATGTTTGTTAAGTATTTTATCTGTAAAATGGGTGATTATGGTATTATATATAGGAGCCTTAGGGTTAGTGGAGTACCCAGGAGATGAAGACTCCTCCCTACTCCAGGCGAAGAGAAAATAGGCATAAAGAGAGAGTAATAAAAGCTTTTAAACAACTGATAGAATTTAATATCTAAGATATGCCTGGGGGGGGGGGGGCGCGACCTAGGTCGTGCCCTTCCCCAGGTCTTCAGAAAACTGAAAAAGTTGGGGCCCAAGTGGGTTCCCAACAGAGAGAAAAAAGAGGGGGATAGACTGGGGCGCAGGGATTGAAATGGTCCGGTGCTATTTATCCGCTCGTTTTTTGACAGTATTTGTTTGTTTACCATATATCTGTTATGTACTTTCTCTTCATTTACTTCGAATAATAAAAGTTCTTTACAAAACTGAAAGATGCATTTTCATAGTTGTATTTGTTATTTGTTTTTATAGTTTTAAAGAACTTTTCTATTAGCAATGCATATGATAAGTAAGCATTATCATAAACTGAAATCTCGTCTTAAAAAAACAAAAATCAAGCAACTATAAATAAAGCTCACAAGCGATGTCAGCTTCAATTGATACATCAAACTCATTAGATGTAATTTCCAAAGGAATGTTTGGGTACTCACAAAAATTGAATTGACTTGTCAAATGTATGGAAAAATATTTGGATCAAACTTTTCCAGTCCTTGTGGAAATAATTCAAAAATGTTTCAATGCAAATAAAAGACTCATACAAGCATTTTTAAAAATTGGAATAGGTCACACAGCTTTGGAAGTGACCTTGGAAATCAAATCATGGATAAGAAGACATTTTATAATCGTCTAAACAGAGTTTCTAAAGAAAGGGAGAACTTGAAACAGGATGTACTTCTGATTGCTTGGATATATTGTGTGGGAAAAGTACAAAGAACTATCGTGGATGGCAACTTGATAGATATTTCAGTATCTTATGATGCAACTCAGCAGAAATGTGGACACACATCAATTTACGGAATAGGAATTGCCATTGATATTTTGACAGAGCTTGTGATTAACTATGAAATTTTGTTAAAATTTTGCCCCAACTGCACAAATGCGAAGAGAGATTTGAAGGAAAATAGTGTTGAGTACAACATTTGATATCAAGGCCACAAGTAAGAGTGTTCACGAAATTATGATGGATCCTTGGGTTCACCGGAAATGATAGCCGCAGAAATATTATGGAAACATTGATCATAGAATGAAATATGCAAGTTTAGTTTCGGATGGTAGATGGGCTTATAAACATTTATTGCAGTTGAATGTTTATCATAGCAAAGTAAAAATCATAAAGGAAGAATGCATTAACCATATTGCAAAATGATTGGAAATTAGATTGCGGTTAAAGAATGACGAAGTAAAAGTATTACCATTGGAAGTCGTAAAAAAGGTAGTTTGAAAGTAGAAACAATTGTAAAATTAACTAATTTCTATAGGAAAACTATAAAAGGCAATGTGTCGGATATTGACAGGATGAAAAATGCCATCTATGTTACTTTGTTGCACTGTTCATCGACTGACAATTTCTCCGAACACAATAAATGTCCCAAAGCGATCAGTCCTAAATAAAGAAACGCCAAAACCTCATTCAAGTATGAAAACCATACTATCTGAAGATGTTGTTTCGAAAAATTGCCAGTGTACCAGAAATTGCTACATAATGAATTATTGTCGCAGTGTATTATGGGTAAGACACAAAATGATAATGAAAACGTCCATAGTGTTATTCGGAAAAACTGTTCTGAAGTCTTTATATTAAAAAAACAATTGGAATTGTCAGTAGTCTCTCGTGTGAGTGAATTTAATATTGTATGTTTAAATACTTTAGGTGTTGAACAAAGAAATTCTGATCCAATATCAGTATCAATTGCTGAAAAGAGTGATGCTCAACATATAAGTCAGAGCAAACGATGCAGTTCTCTTTTATGGCAAATGCAAAAAAATTAATAAAATATCTTGTAAATTAGTTAACAACAACAATTAAAAATATAAAAATTCCTTGATAGAAGTAGAGATATGAATAGTATGTGACTACAATTATGTTAAGAACATCATAAGCATAAAATAAACAAAAAGGAATAATAAAAAGTGTATACTAATCAAATGGTTAAATACAACTGCCATTGTATTTAATCTTTTGATTAGTACACATTACTTTTATAACCTGATGAAGGGGACACACAATGCCTTTGAAACAATTGTAATAGCTTACTTTTGATGTCTACTTATATCAAGGAATTTATGTTTTTACAAGCAACAGTTACATTCAGATTCATTGTAGCTAAACAATTAATACAATAATGGACCAATTCTCTAGAAAAAATTTAAAAGGTTTTTTTTTTGTGTGTGTGTGTTTTCAATGGAACTTGTTAATTTCCTTTAATATAAACAAGATAAAAAACAAAATACCTTTTTTCTTTTAAATGTATATAGTGGTTTCATGATATAAAACAAATACAGAACCTAAAACAAAACGGACGTTTTTCAAATTTAGTTATTTTAACTATTGGACTGTCAAAGCCGCAGATTTACAACAACAGAGTAAGATTATTTATATTGAATTATATTTCATAAAGTTTTAAGTTATAAAATAAATGTAATTTATAAATTGTAAAATATATAAATGTTTATAGTGTATTTAGCATAGTACGGAGATTAGACAATAATGCCAAATCAACGTAATTACCTTGTTTAGCGGCCGTTTTGGCTATGGATCAGAAATCTGGAAAACTAGCAGTCCGAAGGATTTCAAATAATTGGTCCATTACTGTATTTACTTAAATTTACTGTAAGTATGATTAAACGAATCATGAATGTTTACTATAGGAGTATTACTTCCACTACAAGTAAATTCTGTTACTTCATGCTTATATTGAAGGCTTGGTTTTGCCACTGGCTCAACTCTGATGCGTCTCTTTTTTGTTGAATAAAATATTGATTGATGCTGTATTTTCTGTAACTCTGTTCTTTTATTGGTTGTTTCAGTTTGGATTTGACCCTTATTTCCTTCATTAATTATAGAAATTATATCGTCCAGATGTTTACAAATTTTTTTTTCAGTTACATGATTCAGAGGTACAGTATTTACCAACTGAGTAATAAGGCTTAATTTTGTTTGTAGGTCTGCTTTGTGGAAATTGTATTTACATAAAGGAGATCCTTAAAACTCTCAATTTCCACTATTTCGTTAACATCTTTCTCATTTTTAACACTTTACAACATAGTTGAAAAGTGTTTATGACTATATTCATTCTTTCTGTCTGTCTGTCTATCCGTTAGCAGGAAAACTGCTGTAAAAATGACTTTATCAAAATGAAATTTTAGTATGTTATTCAGACGATCTGTGAGACCTATAGGAATATAAATGAATAATATCACCCAGTTATTGAATCCGGGTTGAAAAAATGAAATACATTGAACCCTATGGAACCTAATTTTTCAAACATTTTTAAGCGGATTTAAAATTCACAAATTGCTTCAAAAGTTTTAGGAAATATTCAAATTATCCCATAAAATATACAAAAAAATTTCAGCAAAATATATTCAGTAATTTTTAAAATAAAAATTAAAATAATAATTACACCCTTTATATGAAGAGATCATGTGACCCACTTCAAAATAAAATATGGCATCCATCTTGTGTCAAAATCGTGATTTTTAAAGTTATTTTTAATTCATATTTAGTATTGTATCCGTCCTAAAACCGCTTTATTTTTGCTTGAATTCTGTGCATCTACATACTGAAACAACGTAATTACAATATAGTTGAGTTTAAATGATTATCCAACTTTGATTATTTCTACAACAAAGCCTAACTTTCACTTATGGAGAATATAAATACCAAAAGATGTAGAATGAGTTGTATAAGAATTGGTGCATTTCTTTAACGCAAAACTATTTAGCTCCTGGATTCTGCAATATAACTGATATGAATGAAATATTCATTGTTTTTACACAGAGAAACTAACGATTTTTCGATGAAGTTTTAAGCATAGAGTTAAATTACTTGTACCTTCATGATTTTAAGTTTTTAAATAAAATAAATTATTATAATATTGTGATGAATGAAATGAATGGTAAAAAGTTTATGAATAAAATGCTGCTTTTATATGGAGAACCAGGTGTGTTATATTTCGATGACATCATTTGAATAAATTTCATTTGTTATCGATGAAGTTTTCAAATATAATAAATTAATGTAATATAGTGATAATTTTAAAAATATTACTGAGAAATATATCACATTTTAGAGATGTTTAAATAAAATTGCATTGAAGATGGAAAGTGTTTCATAATTAATGCTTTATGCATGATTGATTTTTCTTGTTTTTTCTGCAGAAAAGATATTTCCGACAGAAAACGATGCTTAGCATCAGTGGCAGAGTCCATTGAGGCTCAGAAGCTGAACCTCCCTTGTTTGACAACATTCATATTGGTTATGAACCTTTACCTTTTATTGTAATTTGTATTTTATAATTATTTATATTTTAAATGCCTCGTTTTTTAAAAAATGTAAATTGACGATATGTAAATTTTACCTGGCAGTTATGGCCTATATTTAAGCACTTGTTCGCACCTTAGTTTCACTTCACCACAGATGAAGAGTATAATGATGGCTGAAAGGGCCATGTAATTTAGTACATTATAAAATGTAAATTTCAATAAAGGACTTTTAAACCAATTTTATGGTTGTCTTTAATTTTAAAATTTTAATTAATTGACGTGTTCCCATACTATTTTACTAATTTAAAGATACTTTTATTTATTATATTTTTAAAAATAGGTTTGTAAATATATATGTATTTTTTAGAAAACTGTTACACTTTACTTACTTAAAATGAGGCATTTCTAAGTGTTTTTCGCATTAAAACACATATCTAGAAGCAGAAATCATCTAGTCTTCACAGTGCATTGAAAGAATCATAATATTAGGACTGCTCACCTGTTAAACTCCGTCCTGGCTGATAAACTAGAACTATATGCTAGCTTCCAGAAAGGTGTGGCTATTTCTTCCCCCATTTAAAACCCTTTAAACAGCCTAACTTAAGACAATAATTGGATATAGGACGTGACTTTTCATGAATGAAAATTTCCTGGGCAAGGCTAATGGATCCGCCATTTTGGGTCAAACATGGTTCTATTAATAAATCCTCGCAAAAAAAGTCATATGTAATACTAAAAAATATGAGGAATTTTCTACGAATAACATGACATTCACCTAAATTTAAACATTATCAAGATAAAGAAACACATTAGTAATAATGTAGTTTGTGAAGTAGACTTAGTCACAGCAACAATATGACGAAGCATCTGTTTGCGTATTTGGGAGTTTTAGAAAGAATAAATCTGATTTCCCTTTAAAAATCATGGTACACGAGAATTTCAGTTCAAATCTCAGAACAAAAGCCATTAATAATTTTCTAACGGATTTTTAGCATATTGTGGGTTAAGATATTTTTAAGTTTTCAAAGTATAGTATTTGTAAATAATTAATATACAAAATTGTTTAAGAACATTGTTGACTGCAGACTGTGTTCTCACCCATTTTCAGTGCACTCCTTTGAATTGCTTTATTTCGTTAGTTCTAGCTGTTTATATTTACAAAACTGATATATTTTTTGTATCACTTTCTAATAATATTCTAATATACTTCTACTTCATACATAGGTACCTGTAAAACTTTTACCCAGGGGTGGGGGCAAACTCAAGCACATGATGAACAACATTGACTGGCTTCATGCCCGCCTTTTTTATATTGAATGTCCAAGGGGGAGTGTGACCCCCTCTCTACCTCTCCTATGGGTGACCATGACTTCATATTTAATAAAATGATTGTAGAAGTTCTATAAAATGATTGTAAAAATGTTATATCTTGTATGTATTCATCTTTTAAAATCTCGTGCATTTCATCCACTCTTTGCATTTTTATGTAAAATTATTTTATTTTATTCACCAATAAATAAAACTTATGAAAATGCGAATTCCAATATAAATTTCACTTGTAATACCAAATTTTCTGCCTCCCTAGTCAAAATTTCACGTTACGTTACTGCACAGCATGTATATGTTTGTACAAGTTTATTTTTACTGTTGCATGTATTCATCTTACATAGGTAACACTTTTAAATCTCGTGCATTTCATCCACTTTTTGCAATTTTATGTAAAATTATTTTATTTTATTCACCAATAAATAAAACTTATGACAGTGCGAATTCCAGTATAAATTTCACTTGTAATACCAAATTTTCAGCCTTCCTAGTCAAAAATCTCACGCTACTCTCCTCACAGCATGTATATGTTTGTACGTTTATTTTTAATGTTAAATCAATACATGTACATATATATTCATGATTACAGATTTTTCAAAAGTTACTTTCCATGTCACACTGTTGTGGGCACACATTCCACAAAAACTTTGTCACAGTACTCGAATTGCAATTCTTTATTGACATCCATAGCAAGTGAACGATGTAAACTTTCTTATTAACGCGAGGAATTAATAATAAAATACAGTAAACTGAATGGAATACAATGCATTTTTTTATAAAATAATACAATGTGGGAAAATAATTAACTTTCTGAAAACAAAGAGCTAATCATGAAAATACACACGTAAGGTAAATAAAAAAATCTGTCAATGAAAGGCAGGCGGGAAATACACGCCAAACTAAATATTGCGAGAAGAAAATGCAATCCCTGTATGAATGCTCTGAATGTCACTGACTAACTGGCCAATAGCAAATGCGCAGCGTTTTGACATTTAATCTCTCGTGAAGAGGCCGAACTACCTACTGCCCCCCTTTGCACTTTGAAACGTATGAGCTGTAGTCCCAAGTCTGGCCTTCGAATTCCTCCGTCTCATCTTTTCTGGAAAGTACTCCTCTAGTAGAGTAGCTCACACAAAGAAGTATCGTATGTGCAGTGCAGTCCATGGGCTCACGCTCGTGGATGCATAATAGTTTTTTTATCGTATTTTTGAATGTCTTATATGTTAGTTCATGATTTAATAAACATTTTGACCTGCATACCTTCGACTACATACCTTATAACATTGGATTACTAATTACCTTATTACCCTAATGTTAGATACTGAAAATGCTATTTAGAAGTAAGTGCTTACCATTTTTTGCTTATTATCATGTCATTTAAAATTACTTAGAATTTTAAATATATGGCAATCAATTATTGCTATTCAATTAAAGCTAACTGGATTCTAAATTGCTTTGTTGCTAATTATAATGTCAACAAACCTTTTAGAGTTTTCCTAGTTTGTTTTAAAATGTTATTGTTGTCACATTAATTAAGAAAACTGCCTAGGCACTTGTAAAATTAAGCTTTGTTAAGTAATTGTGAAGTATTTAAAATCATTCAATGTTTAAAATGTATATTTTATCAAGTTAACTTGTGTCATTCATTGCATTTACCTAGTGTACTTAATATGTTGTCATAAATTATTCAGTTTCCTGCAAATATTTAAAGATTACTTTAATAATGTTGTTAGTTGTGTGATATTTTATAATAGACTAGCAGTATGTCCGCTCTTCGTACTGATTATATAATACAAGAAACTTAAAATTCAGAATTTGATGTGAAGTTTTAATATTTGGAGTCTCTATTTTTGAAATTTTATAATAATTCTAATGAAAAGAAAATAGGTGAGCTCTACCGTGCTGAGATAATAAACAGACAGATAGATGTACAACATACAATTTTATGTATATTGTTAATAGCAGATATACCCGACATTGCCCATGATTTAAAATATTTCATTTAATTCTCCCTTCACATAATTCTTCTAAATTTAATTCTCCTTTCTGTGTTTTCTATACAAAATTATCTTCAAGCAGATCTGAAGAATAAAACATCCTCGTTTAAAAACAAATTATAAAATATATATGAAATTGGATCAATATAAACTAAAATGAAAGCGCTAAAATGGTATAAAAATGGTTATAAAATTTTCTTTTATATCGATTTCTTTATTATTTAAATCTTAAAAAATTTAATAATCGTCTGCCTAATAAACACATTTGATTCAATTGCGTTGCTAAGCATCATGATATAATTTTCTTAATAAATTTGCTGAAAATATATCATCTGCATAATTCTATTTTTATGGAAGGTTTAATTGTGGGATTTTTATTCATATCTCGACAATCCCTGGTCCTAGAAACTCGAAACATGGACTAAATTTTAAGTAGGGCTATTTCAAGGCTACCCACAGAATTTTCATGAAATTCGATTCAGCAGTTCTACCGTGATGATGAGATAAATAAACACACAGATAGATGTATTTTCAATTTTATTTATATAGATAAAAAAATGTCATTCTTTTTTTAAGATATTGTCAATAGTAAGAAATCGTAGCAATAAAAATGCTACACTAAAGTTATGAAAGTAAAATAATGTAAAATGTAATATTTCACACATCAAATAACATATTTTTAGCCGTTTGATAAGTAAGTAGTTGCATGTAAAAGATTTAGTATCTTAATATATTGCATGTATATTTTTTATTATTTGTTATGGCATGCTGAAATTTTAAAAGAATAGGTTAAGAAGTCATTTGTGTTTAGGTTGTTCACATTTTTTTTTTATGTAGCAAGTTATTATATTATTGAAAATTGTTAAAATAACTTGGAAAAAAGCAAAGTAACTAACTTACAGTTTCAAGTTATCATTGTATATTTCATTATATTATAGTTAATATTATTTTAATAATACAAAGCTAATTTAATCTTTCTTACATTTTCACTTCAATGGAATTGTAAATGAAATATTAATACCAAAAAGTTTTATTATACAGTTTTATTAAATTTTCAAAGCCCCTGAGGTATTTCAAACTCTATAATTAAGCAAAATTGTTTACAATTTGTTAATGTGTGGTAGTAAAAAAAGGAATATAAGATGTGCTATATTAGAAAACCTGAACTTCTACAAATTATAGTGCATAGGATAATGAATGACATTCAACTAGTATTTGTCTTAATTCTAAATCATTTTACAATTTATAACAACAACAAAAAATGAATAAAATAAAATGAAATGAAAACAAGAAAGATCAATCATGCAGAAAGCATTGATTATGAAACACTTTAATCCAATCCAAAACTTCAATCCAATTTTATGCAAACATCTTTAAAATGCGATACATTTCTCAGTAATATTTTTGAAATTATCACAATACTACATTAATTTTTTATATTTGAAAACTCCATCGAAGAAAATGAACTTCATTCAAATGACGGCATTGAAATATAAATTGCCTGGTTTAAACATCTCTGAAATGCGATATATTCCTCGGTGTTATTTTTAAAATTATCATAACACTACAATAATTTATTATATTTGATGAACTTTATTCAAATGACATCATCGAAATATAAATCACCTCTATATAAAAGCAGCATTTCATTCATAAACATTTTTCCAATCGTTTCATTCATCACAATACTATAATAATTTATTTTATTTAAAAATTTGAAAAATTGTTATCTACCATATTTATTTTAAAATATGAAACCTTTCTCATATATAAAATAATTAACTCTTGGAAAGATATTTATTATATAATATATCTATTTTTTCTTTCTGGAGGATATAACGAGAGTCAGAATTTAATTGAATTTGTTTTTCTCCCTATATTAAATAATTTTTATTTAAAAACCTACCTAACATATTTTACTGACAATTTTTTTTATATATTTTATGGGATAATTTAAATATTTCCTAAAATTTTCAAAGCAATTTGTGAATTTCAAATTCGCTTAAAAAATGTTTGAAACACTGGTCCCATAGGGTTCAATGTATTTCATTTTTTCAACCCTGATTAAAAAAAAAACTAATTGGGTGACATTATTCATTTATATTCCCATAGGTCCCACAAACCGTCTGAAAAACATACTAAAATTTCATTTTGATAAAGCCATTTTTACGGCAGTTATCGTGCTAACAGACAGACAGACAGAATGAACAAAGTCATAAACACTTTCAACTATGTTGTAAAGTGTTAATAAATAAACATGTAAGCATATTAAAAGTTAAATTCTGAGTTTCTTTTTAATGATTATCTTATGATATTTAAAGATATAGTATTCAGTAATCATTTTAGTTTCAGCATACTTTAGATGTTAGTGAACGTACTGAAAGATTTTATTAAAACACTAACTGAATGGAATCCTTTCATCTTTGCTCCCACAGTGAATTTGAGTCATTATAAATATTTTATTTTAAGGAAATGTACAGCAATATTAATATTTAAATCACCCATTTTAATGAACATTATCGAAAACACTTCCAAATTTCATGAATATTATTTGATTTACTGATAAATTATGATTCCTTTACACCGAACAGAGAATTAAAAGGGAAGCAAATAGCAAAAGCTCCGATCGCGATCTGGAAGACCTACTCGCAGTGGGCCTACAAGCCAAGACGTCAAAAGTTAGTGCTCCGGCCTCTGCTTTCGGAGGTGACCGCGGAAGAGAACTTCCCCCACTTTTTCATCTTACAGCGCATGCATGAACTCAACCTTCCTCTGCGGTGAGTGGGAAGGCACCTTTACTGCTATCTAGTGAAACAAAAGTGAAGTATATTGCATTGATCTTCAAAGTACCATCAGAATTGTTCGAATAAAATTAGTTTTATTAGGGTTTGAATCTACTGGTACTTCGGTAGATAAAGGGTTAAGAAAAAGACCGAAAAACTTATTCAAAACATTTTTTAATATGTATAATGAGGTAAATATGAACAAATATTAACGTTCAAAGCATAAACAAAACGTAATTGTACGTTAATGTTAGTATTTTTAAAATAAAATAATTTTTATGTAGTATTTCTCCTGGGTAAACACTATTTTTTTAAGTCATTCTCAATTTTAATCAATTGCTCGGAATGTATGTTCGGAACATCTTCTACTGATTGAAAAATTAAATAAATTTTGTCTATCTTAATGAATATATTCAGCAATGTTTATAACATGCAATGTCCATAGATCTTAACCAGGGAATCCATATTTGTACGCAATAACGAGAAATCCATCTTAAACAGGTGCCGTCTTAATAAGCGTCCACTGTATGTATATATATATATATATATATATTTATCTTTCATCAGCAAGTTTAATTGTGATTTAAGGATATTGGGATTTTAAAATTTAAAGATGATCTGTGTACAACTTTTAATTAACTCCTAACTTAAATTTGGCGTAGAAATTTCAAATCATATTTTAATGAAATATGGCATGACATATTTTGTAATTTGATAGTTGTGTTATAAAGTATGAATTTCAAAATATTATACATAATGATAAAATTTTCTTGTGTAAAGATGTAGAGGATATACAATAAAAAAAATATATGAATTTTTTTACTTTCAATAATTTTTAATTAAAATATATACAATTTAATGGGTACCAATTACAATACAAGAAAATACATTGGTGTTTCTACACAACCCAAGTTTGGTACGAAAGTAACTTGTTACATGAATGTAAAAACAACTTTGTAATGCTTTTGCAAAATTTACCCATGTTGTTCATGTAAGCACATTTTGTACTATGTGTTGGTGTTGTTACTAATCTTAACTGGTCTAGCCAATAGGCTAGACTAGGTTCATGAGTTCAAAAAAACTCAAAAAGTCCAAGACAAAGAGGGGACTCAGTGAACCATGTTGTAATGCCCAAGTACATTCCGTAATTCAATGCATTACAGCAGTTTGGAGTTTATCCAATTAACTCCAAATTAAGTAGACTGGGATAATTTAAAAAGAAAGTCAGATTCAGTTTGATGTGAATTTGCCATGGCCCCCACATCCTAGGACGGGATTACACATTGGACATTTTAGTTCCACTATATCCCCCTCCCTTTATGGCGGACCTTCAGGATCCTAAGATTTTGCATAGGGGTCCGGAAATTTTATCAGCGCCCCTGAGTACAAGTAGTGTTTCTTCCTGGAAAAATGGAAACGATGCGATAGCACGGCGATGGTGATTGATCTTTTTTGTCACGCCATATTTTTAAGGACATAACCATGAATTGGGCCCTCTTTGATAAAAAAAAAATCATGTTACAGTTGTTATTTTTCAAATTTCTCAAAGTCAGTGCCTCTTTTTTTTAGCAGCTGTCAATTACTGAATTAGAAAAAACCCTGAAAGGCTCCGCCGGCCCCCTTTCACATCCATTTGTCCCGGGCCCCCTGGGTTTAGCCGTGCTAGCCACCCCCTTGTGGGGGCCATGGAATGTGCTATGCTCAAATTATGTATTTAAAATCCAAATTATAGTCTATAATACACATGTCTACATACAAGGAAAACCACCAGTAAATAATGTATAGTATATCCACATGTTTTTCATTTTGTTGGTAAAGAAGCAGATGATGGTATTTATGTCAGATCCTTGATATTATAAAAATAAAATATTTTATAGAAATCTTATGAGAAAGACAAACAATATTATATAAATTTTGTTATAGCATTATGAAAATACTTTATACAGTTTTGAAGTACCTTCAATTCCATTATAATGTTCTTTACTAAACACTAAAATTTATTAGAATTGTTCAATTTGTTCTTGAGATATTGTGTCCATACACAAACATACATTGTTTGCACATGAGGTACCCGTTTTAAGACTTTTTTGGAGGAGAGGGGCAAAAATTGTAATGTTCCAATGATGGATATATGATTCAGCATGAAAAATTTTATAAGAAATACTATAACTTGGATATCCTTATGGGGGGCAGCCCTGTTACACATACTGACATAATTTGGAATATGTTATGTATATAATCACAAAACCCATTTGTAAGGAGCATCCCCAAAATTTGGAAAACACTTATATTGCAGATACCAGAATTCATGGACCAGTTTTTCACTTATTGTGCTCGTCAACATGGAATACTCAATATCTGCAATGACAACAAAAAACTTGTTATAAGTCAAATTTTTTGTTAACTTCCCTGAGATCTGACAATATAATAAGAGCAAAACTGGTCCATGGATACTCATATCTGTAATGGGAGTGTCTTCCAGATGTTACGTGTAATTCAGTGATGCTAAAAGTGTGTAAATCAGAAGAAAAGTATACAAATATTTGATTCCAGTTACAATACTTTCCTTATGTATTAAACTCAAAGCTCAAACTTTTACATCCTTTGTACGACATATATTCAGTTATGAAAAGATGCTTGTACAAACAATTTTACACAACAATTGTAAAAAAATTTCCATATTACCTACCTAATTTCTTTTTTTAAATACTAAATATCAGAAAATACATATACTTTTCTATTTTAATATATAGATTTATAAATATAGAAGAAAGCCATAGGATTATAAATGAACTTGACCGACTGCACTGTGTGGTACAAAATGCTCACTACAAGCATTTTTTTTTCACTTTCCTTAGTTTCATAATCTATATGCAGAGCAAGAAATTTCAGTTCAGAGTTTACTCACCAAAACAGCTTTTCACTCACCAGTTTAATATAAATAACATTGAATAATCTGTTTGTAATTTCTTATTGAAGACAAAATTGCATTAAATAAAGCTTAATATGCAGACTTTTTACAAGTTATTGTGTGATTTGGTTTATTGCAGTTTGGAGAAGCATTTTAAGAATAAATTTAAACAATTTTCAGCCTACGATTGCTAGTTTTATGTAGTATATCAATAATTGTGCAAGAGATATTCAATGGAAATATGCACCCAAGAAAAAAACAAATAGATCACTTCTACAGGGTAAACTTATATAATACATAATTATGCCTGTTTCCTCTTGCATATCTTCAGTAATAACTAATACAGCAACAGAACAACTGACTTTTTTAATATATAAATGAGCCAGCTGCTATATTACTATACAAGTTTACAACTCAATATATTACTAATAGAAGCCTTGTAACATGGGTGTTTTAAGTGCATGATTGAGGGATACCTAATGTACAAGCACTGAGTGAGTCCCATTTTGTAATAGATTATATATTGAATTATACATTAATAAGAATTATTTTACCGAATAAATATAAGCAATTGATAAGTATTAATTAAGAATTGATTATCATCAAAATATGCTGGTCCACTCTAGTAAAAAGGGAAAACTTGTATTTTATGAAGAACAGTGATGTGATTACAAAAACTCTTTTGGAGCAATTTTTGGAGCAGTACATTTCTGGAATTGTAGCAGGCAATATTTCGAAAATGTAGCAGTTTGTAGCAGGCAATTATTCGAAATTGTAGCAGTTTGTAGCAAGAGATTTTTTGACATTGTAGCAGTTCGATGCAAGGCATTTTTTTTATTTTAACAGTTTGTCATATATATAACAAGCAAATTCAAGACAACGAAGTTTTAAAAATCTAATTAACAGAATTTAAGTATAAACATTTTGAATTTTTAATTAACTTTTAATAAATTAAAATAGCATATAAATTACATTAATAAAAAATGCTTATTTTTTATTGAGAAAATCTACTTTTAATACATATTCTTTAATATAAAAAAACTGCAATAAATAATTTTAGTAAAGATCTATAAAATAATTTAATATTGCAATAAATAATTTTTGAAAAAATATAAAAAAAATTGAAAAAATAATTTTACAGATCTAAACAAATTTTATTACATTAAATAATTAGAAAAAAATCTAAATTAAAAAAAATTGCAATAAAGAATTTTAAAAAATTAAAATAAATAACTTAAGATCTAAAAATATCTTATTGCAGTAAAAGTTTTAAAAAAGATCTAACAAAATGAAATAAAAAATTTTAGGGGAAAAAATAATATTTAGGGAAAATATATAATTTTAGGAAAGATCTACAAAATTAAAAACTATTTTTCAAAAAGGATACGGGTCTTTTATATTGCGCTAAAAAAAGAAATAACGCAAGAAAAAAAATAAAATTAAAAATAAACATAGCGCAATAAAAAAATAATAATAAGAGAAATCTCCCTATTAAATCAAAACGGAAATTTTATTAAGAAGGACAACGGAAGAATTAACGGAAGTTAATCAAGCTATAGCAAATAAATATTATGCTCAAAACTTTAATAAATTATTAAAAATTCAGTAAACTTCCGTTAATACGGTGTGAAATCCCACGAGATTTGCCTGCTGTCTATATCAAAATTTTAGGTACTACATACATTTTTAATGATACCAATTTTAAAAAATAACTTTAGATTTAATTGATACCGTGAATACATGACAGTGTAAAAAAGCCATTTAAAATAACTTGAAATGTTTTATACAATCGGTAGAATAGCCCACACCTCATTTTTCTAAGTACAAAATTGCTCCAAGTTGGCACATTTCTCCTTGTTTTGAAATTGACTCCTCCCAACTCAAGTAACGTTTTTCCAGTGTTTAGGCTCCTCCTACCAAAGTGACGCATTCTACAGTTTTATGAACTGGAATTTTGAATGTAAAAAATGATAGTGCAATTCAATTTTAATAAAAGGGAATAATACTCATTAAAAATAAATACTCATAAAAAGCTTCCAAAATACTATTTCTGTGCATAATAAAAATATTGCATAATGGCAGAATAAAAAACTTTTAAAATTTTAGAAACCATATTCAAACACGCGATACTTAAAATATTTTTTGATTTTAAATCAAAACATCAAAAACTTATAACTAGAAACATAGAAAATTAAAAAAAAAAAAGCAATACTTATCTTTATGTACATCAATTATGTGGAAATAAACAAATATGTATTCGAAAAAGGTTGCTGCAAAACAAATCAACGAAATTGATTGAAAAAGATCCACAAAACCAACTTTCATAGAAACAAATATATATTTGAAAAAAGTTTGCAAAAAGATCTGATGAAATACTATTCCGTAAAAGTCGCAGCCTATTGGATGTCCGGAAAGTCATAGGCTACCAGATTGGCGAAGCAAACGTAATGCAATTGTAATGTAATTGTGTATTAACTTGGAGCTATTTTGTACTTTGAAAATTGAGGTGTGGGCTATTCTACCGATCACCCCTTCATATTTATTAAGGTGTATGTGGATTTAGCCACCTGTTTCATAAGCTGTTAAATATACGTTCAATTGGGATTCCCGTATTTTTTGTCAAGAATGTGTGTGATTTGATGTATGCAATTTTCTGATTGAAACCATTGTAAACAAACTATTCAAATGTATTATTTAGGTGCCTATTTAATTGGGTAATTCGTTCTAATATACCGGGTGGTCCATTTAAATTGAGACATCAAAATATCTTGTGAAATACGCATCATACAAAAAAAATGTTTTAACAAAGTCATCATATTTTCGAGAGGGAAATTGAACCCCACAAAATTTAGCCCACCACCTCCGGGGTGGGGGAGGAGGCAACTTTGAAATTTCAAATGAGAATCCCACTTTTTATTGCAGATTCGGTTTCTAAGGAATAAAATATGTAACTTTTGTTTGAAACATTTTTTTTCGAATCTTTGTAGATTGCAATCACAAAAATAAATAATTTAAATTAATTTACTAAATACCTCATTTTGACTCCAGGTATAAAAATACTACTTGAAGATGGTAAAACACATCTAACTGACAACAAAAGATTAGTTAAGTTTTGTTTTTTCAAGAAGAATCCACATGTTTTACTTACATTGGTGCATCGTTGAAAAAAGAATGTTTTATCGGGTAGCGCTAGAAGTAGTTATTTCATCAAGTAGTATTTTTTATTATTTTTCTGTTTGCTCCTCTTACGTTAGTTAGGCATGTTTTACCATCTTCAAGTAGTATTTTTACACCTGGAGTCAAAATGAGGTAATAGCGTTCTCTCGGCAACCGCTGCAGAGATGAAAAAAAAAAATTACTATTTATATGAATATAATTAAAAAGGTGACCTTTATATTCAACTGAAATATAAAAATAAGCTAGTTTAGTAAAGTTAATGTGTAATAATCAGGGAATGGAGATGGATGGAAAAAAGCAATTATGTACTCTCAGCAAAGCCTGAAAAGAAAAGACTGAATTGCTCATCTTATAATTTAAGCGAAATATAATTTTAGTAAAATAATTCTTTATTTTTATTCGCACTATAAAAATAAATTAGGTCTATTGTTCTGATATGAAATCATTAGAAGAAGAAAATGGATGCAAACTGGTAATTTTGGACTCTCAACAAAAAGGGGTAAAAGTAAAACAAATATTTTCAAATGCTGCGCGAAGTATTTTCTTCTGTTTCCCCTTTGAGTCCAATGACAACATATGTATTAATGACATACATCACGGTGATTACAGAGACAAAAATTTACAACTTATTTTTGATTCCTTTCTGTTGGGGATTTTATGCCTACACGTCCGGGTGAGAAAGACGAGCATTGTCTGCTGTCCATTTCTTGAACGCTGCGTGCTGGAAGTACCAGAATAAATAGAGCTTGCCACACAAGAACGTCTGCGTTCATTTGGATTGCCTATCACAGGAGAACGCGAACGTTCTCGTGTGACAAGCAATCCAAATGCTTGGCGACATTTTGGTGTAAAAATATAAATTTTGCGATAAATCGGCAAATTGGCGCGATTTTTAAGCGCAATTAGTAAAAAATATTAAAAATCGTAAAGAAATCGATTACGCACGTAAAATCGTAAAACAAGAGAATTTTCGTAAAAATTACGAAAAATTCGTAAAAGTTGGCAGGTATGGGTATGGGGCTAAATTTTGCGGGGTTCAATTTCCCTATCGAAAATATGACTTTGTTAAAACAATTTTTTCTTTTTGTATGATGCATATTTCGCGAGATATTTCGATGTCTCAATTTAAATGGACCACCCGGTATATATATGCATAGTACAATTATCCGAGTTAATGAAAAAACTGTTCTTGAATGTCTTACTTCTAAATAGGCATTTCAGAAAGTGAGTAGTATTATCTGTATTTATTTACACCGTGGGTATTTATTTAGGACCCAAGTGACAAAACAGTATATCTAGAGCCTGTGAAATATCAAAGGGCTTTTATGATTTTGTATCTCGTCTTCAGATATGTCTTGTGAGTTTGTCTGCAATTGAAAGGACTTTTTCAAACTTTTCATTTTATTCATTCAAAAATGACTTGTCTGACATTTTTCAAAAACAAATATAAGCAAAAATGATTAAAACAGGTAAGATGAATTCCATGCTATTTATTTCATATATTAAGACATTTTTGCAATCTTGCTTACAGGCATTACAATTCACAATTTTACTTAGAGGCCAGAGGTAGTACTTCTCTTTAAATTCCTGAAAAAAAAAATTATCTCCTGAAATTTCACCATTCACCTTAAAAATCCTAAATATTTTACTTGCATCATGTAGTCCAACGGCCTGCCTCACTTACCGTTCCATGTCATGCTCTTTTCATGCTTTTAAATAAAATTGTAAATTATAGCACTTTTTTAATAATGTCTCTCTTTTAGAATTTTAAAATAAAATCAGGTATTTTAGTGCCAATAAAATGGCATAGTTTAGCATTTTAAAATAAAATTGTATATTTTGATGCTTTTAAATAAAAGCATGACTTTTAGAGCTCTTAAATGAAATCTCAAATTGTAGCACTTTTAAATGAAGTTGCGGTTTTAGCACTTTCAAATGAAATTAAAAAGAAATTTTTTTGTTTTAATCTTTTTCATTTTTTAAAAGAAAATTGCTTTTAAATCAAATCGCAACCTTTAGCATTTACATTAAAATCATGCATTTTGGCACTATTAAACATAACTAATTTTAATATTTTTAAATAAAACTGCATTTTAGTACTTATTTTGATGCCTTTAAAAAAAATCACGTATTTAAGCACTTAGAAAATTGCAAATGTTAACACTTTTAAATCAAATTGCAGACTTTAACACTTTTTATAAATATAGTAAATTTTAACTTTTAATTAAACTCTTGGAGTTTTTAAATAAAATAAAATCACAAATATTTTAGCACTTTTTGTAAAAGTGCACAGTTGATATTGACAAGATCGAATGACAAGCAAAGCTGATTTGAAACATTGACAAAATATACATAAAGTTTTATTAAAATTATTTAAAATTCCCAATATTAAATAACAAGTTACAGTAACTCATTTTATATTTTGAATTTTAAACACTTATTTAACATTTTTACAGTCTGTATTTTCCCTAAGCTTCTGTATTTTATTAAGCAAAGATTCTGTTTTAGTAATTATTGTATTTATGCTCTTTGAACTTAGGAAATATTTTTGCTAGTATAGCATTCACATATTTTATTTTATGTGGCATACGATAAAATATTATGGTATGTCCTGAAATTTGGTTAAATTGGTGTCAGTAATTGTAATCTGACACCAGTAAGAAGCGTATTTTTACCAAAAAGTGCTAATGTGTTCATGATTTTATTTAAAAGCTATAAAATAAATTATTTCATTTAAAAGTGTTAAATTTCCATGACTTTATTAAAAGAGTGTCAATGTTTAATAGTTGTTGTTGTTGAGACCCAGACCGTCCGACCTACCAGAAATGTGTAAGGTAACTGTTTGGACGGCCGGGAAGTGCCACCTAATTTAGACCGGAACCCAGTGGGGGAGGCATCCACAGGGACCGTACCCTCCTTCCCCTACCACCAACCTCTCGGAAGGACTTACGGACCCACATGTTTAACGTGATCGTACTCCGCGTGAACACGGCGGCAGTTTTGGCAGCGGCTGGAATCGAACCTGGGCCTACCGAGTGCAACTCCAGCGTGCTAACCAATGGGCTACCGCGCCCCAATGTTTAATAGTGCAAAAGTTCATGATTTTTATGAAAAGACCCCAAGTTTGCAATTCAAATTAAAAGCACTTTAATTTTTTTCTTTTCTGTAATAAAAAGTGATTGATTTGTTCATGATTTCATTTAATAGTGTTAAAATTCATAATTTTTGGACAAGTGCTGAAATATGAAATTTCATTTTAAAATGCTAAACTATGCAATTTTATTTTTAAATGCTTTAATACATGATTTTATTTTAAAGTGCTAAAATACATGATTTTATTTAAAAGTGTTACAGAGGTATTATTTAAAACTGTTAGAATTTACAATTTCACTTAAAAGTGTCGTAAGAGCTGCTGTGTTTAGACTGCCTGCATGTGCGGTCGCTTATAGAGTTGTAGTGGGAAATCTGCAAGTGGGCTTCCATCAAATTACGGTGGTTGTCTTCCGGTGGAAGGTAAAGCATTATATTCTGTTTAGGTCAATATTATGCTGACTGCAATATACAAGTACAGGGATGTATCTAGAGAAATGTGAGTGGTGGTTGATTTTCCAGAACAATTATTATTGCGAATATAAAATTTCGAAACGAGCTTTGCGTTAATTCGCACGCACAAACAGTATTAGTATTGTATACTTTTATATTAAAGAAAAACGTTTGATAAAATCGAATATAACTTTTTTTAAATGTAATTGTAATATGTATATTTTTTTGGATGAGTGGTGGTCGGCAATTGAGTGGTGGTCGGAAATTCTGAGTGATGGAAACCCCGACTGCCGCCGACCACTGTAGATACATCCCTGCAAGTATAAGAAATTTTCGTATATATTTAAATTTAAACCCTTTTATATAGCTATGTTGTGTAATATGTGTTTGACTGTAGCTGTAATATAACAATAAATACTTTAAAAAGTCATTGGACATATTATTCCAGCTAACATGTAATATTGAGAATAATTTCAATAAAATCAAAGCCCACGCTTCTAGCTATATGTATATAGGAGGAAAGGAAAAGACTCCATTTTTCATGCTCTATTTTACTGTTATATGTGCATTGGTGAGAAAATAATTTCTTAAAACATAAATTATTAAATATAATAAATAAGAGTACATTATTAAATTATAAGAACAAATTTAAAATGCTTTTGAAAAATATATTATTAAATATTATATTAAAATTTGTTTTAAATACTTACAGATAAGAAACCTTTTGCCACTTATAAAAAAAAATTAATAATAAAAAGAAAAATAATTTACTCAATTTATTATATGCATAAAAATCTGATGTGGGCAGTACATGCCTTTCCCTGCAGACTTATATCCACGTTATCTTTAATTAAATTTAATTCACTTTTAATTCAATTTTTGTTCTCATTTGAACTTATTTTCAAAGGTGGCATAGAGAAAATATAAAGAAAACTAAAATATATTGAGAATGGCTAGTCCTACTCTTTTTAAGTATAAAACAAACATTTAATGGATATATTTGTGCATACGTAGTTTTTTATTTTAGATTTTGATGATTTTTCAGGCCATTTTGCAAAATAAGGAAGGTTATTTTTTTACAAATCGTACCAAAATCTAATCAGCATCAGTGTAACGCACAAGTGAGTTATCTACCGAATTTTGTGAAATTTGATCCATTAGTTTTTCTTTTTCAGCTAGAGTGGATACAGGCAATTTTTGAGGGCCATTTCACAAAAAAAGGCAGGTTCTTTTATCCCGAATCGTACTAAAAACTAATCAGCACCAGGGTCACACCCAAGTAACTTGCCCACCAAATTTTATGAAATTTGGTCCATTAGTTTTTGAGTTAGAGTGGATACATACATTGCACAGACAGACAGACATCTGTCGAAAACTCGAGTTGCAATTTTTGGCATGATTCCAATACTTTACCTATACATTGCCATGTATTGCAGGGAAGGTAAAATATGCATTATTAAATAATTTCAAAAATTAAAAACAGGTTTATAATTATATCTTTTTTAAGAATATATTAATTGTTAAAAAAATAGCTGTTTGTAATTGAATGGTTGAGTATCATGAAATAGAAGAGACAATTTGCTGAAAGATAAGTTAAGCATAAATTTAGTGGTATTATTTTCCTTCACTAGAAGTACTTAGTAAACATTTTGTATTTCTCCTTCACAACTTTACCAGCGTTTTTCTGAGGAGTAAAATGCCACCTATACCTTTTTTTTTTAAAATAAAGCACACACATGCAGGTCGGTGGAAAGCGAGATGGGAAGGGGCCTTTCGGGTCCCTTCCCCGGAAAGATTATATTTTATTTTGAGAAAAATAAAAGTGGAAGAAAGGAATCGCTCCATTCTTCAAACTTTATTTTAATGTTATATATGCATTTGTAGGAGCTAGAAACATTAAAATTCGACTATTTTATCGGTAATTTAATTTTAAATAAATTCGAAGAATTACAATTTAAATAACACTATCGTCTAACATTAGTAAACGAAATATAATGGGTTCCCTTCCACCATAAGACAACAAACATTCAGTTAATTTGATGGTAGCTCACTGGCAGGTAGCTCAATGCACGTCCGCACTTGACGGCATCCAAATTACATCATTTTCGCAACCGCACTTGCAAGTAGCCTAATTACTTCGGAAAAGAGCATAACATGCAATAGAACTGCGGGTGAGGTCATCAAATTGTGGCACAACTATAATATTCAGAAATTTTAGGACAAAATTCCTTTTCCAGAATTTAAGTACAAGTATTACTTTTGAAAATCTCATTCTTCATCATCATAAAAAGATTTTTCTTTTTCTTAAAATAGTTACATCATTTAAAACAAGCTGAATATTTTCTTTATCATCAAATTCAAGTCTAGTTGACAGTAATAAATCCTTAGCATATTTATCTAATACATATTTTTTATTAGTATAATGACTTTCTTGCCAAAATTCTGCAAGCAATTTTTTATAGTCATAATCCTTAGAATCAATGAAATTCTTGTAAACAATAAATTTTAACAAATGGAAATACTGTACTTCAGGATTTAAAGTAGTAGTAAACATTTTAGTGGGACAGCAAAACATTGACTTTGCAGTCTCCATAAAGAAAATTTGCCTAGGCCAGATCAAAAAACAGTTTAGCACACTAGTCAGATAGTTTCCAAACAGATATTTTAGTTGTTCTTTGTCTAGCTTAGGAAGGATGAAATTAAGGATATCTCCATAACATTCACCATCAAAATCTACATTTCTATATGTATGCATTTCTGCCGAAAAACATGAAATATAATTTAAAATGTGTTTCTTTTCTTCGGGCATTAGCCTATCAAAGAAATATCTAGTCGCCGTTTCATTACCCACTTCAACAGAAATTCGCAGCATATATTCATTTACAGTAATATCATAAGGAATATTTTTATCATTACAGTACTTTCTGATTTTGCTGTTTAGTAGATTTAATTTCCCTTTTACACAATGAGACCAAAATGAGACAAAGGGTGACTCATATCTTCTAATCATTTTAAGATTTCTAATTCCTTTATGATTTTTCCACCCTTTCAATTGATTCCATAAAGTACATACATAAACTTCTAAGCAATGCCGACAAGCAAATTCATAGCGCATTGTAATATCTATGTTTTCATCTTTTACATATAGTTCTGCTGATTTTCTTTTGTTAATTGTTCCATATGGTGTCCAGAAAAATTTAGTAAAATTCCTTTTGAAAGAATCTACACATTGATAATATTCTCTCCACTTTATGAACTGCCAAATTACAGCTTCAACAAAACCAAATAATTGTTTTTTTAATAAATATGGTAGTGGTAGTTTTAGTGCATACTTTAATGCTTTATCCTCTACTTCTATCAACATTTTTTTTTTTGCTATTTCAATGCTTGCCACATTTTTAAGAAGTGGATGCATACTAAAATCCAAAGGAATTGTTGACAACAATTCTTGAATGTCATTGTGACAAACCATTATCACAGTTATTTTGACCAGAGCTATGTGCTTCAGTGATGGCATCCAAGTGCAATCCATTATGATATTTATCACTCAGAAGTAGTGATTAAAAGGTAAATATTAGGTACTAAAAATTAGAATATTTATAACAATGCAGTAGCAAGCTGACTATATGCTTATAATACATATACTAAATTAACCCATATGTTTCTACTAACTGAAAGTTAGTATAATTACCTGCCTGGGGTTATTTACTCTGTTCTTTTTCTGACTGGACAGTTCAGTACTGTGTCTTCTTCTGACTGGGCAGTTCGGCCCTGTGTCTTCTGACTGTGTAGTTAACAGAAGCCCTTCTCTTATGCTATTTTTTCTTAGAAGCAAGTTTCCTATATTTGTAATATATATCGGATCTCTTTCATTTCAGTATTGAAATGCTGTAAGCCATTATAGTTGTTAATTGCTCATTTACTATATTTTTTCCGATTAATAATGTTACTCGAGAATACCTTGATCTTAGCAGTTTGTTGCCCTTTGCACACAGTAGCGTATTTGGATTTTGGGTCCGTAATCTGTTTAAGATTCTTTATATGCGATATATTGTCTCAGGAAATGTATTGAGTGTTTCTTTTCTTCAAAATAAAAGTTCTGCAAACATTTCACGTTATTCTACAGAGATGCAAATAAAATGCCTGAGAGGCACTGTAAAACCACAGAACGATTGGATTGGATTGATTTCTCTTTGGCTTCCGGAAAAAAACTAATAGCACGACACGAAGCAGGCAGGCATGTTCTGAACACAGAATACTAATTAATCTGCCAAGCCAAGACGATTCGTTTCACGAGCGGATAAATAGCACCGGACCCACTCCGGCGTCATGATATGACGTCACCCGACGTCAATATCGACGACCAATAGTAGCTTCAGAGAACTGCGCCTGTGCACGGAGATAGTTTATAACAGTAAACAGTAAATCAACAGTAAAAACAGTAAATCAAAAACCTCGAACCTCCAACTATGGACCAATGAAATAATGTCACAGTATGAAGATAAGAACCACACCTAGAGATTGGAGATTAAAGGCGCTCCGCGCCTGGTGCTCTGTTCTGGAAGAAACTCTATGAGTTTATAATACGAACTCATCATCACTCAGCTGTTAAATTTGCTATCGTATACCAGTATTATTAGACAGTTTAGAATATTAAATTCTAAGTTATAGTTGATGCTTAAAATGAACTACGCCTGTGCAAGGAGTATTTTGTTTTAATGCCGATCTCGGTATTATTCAAGGAGATTTAAATATATTTAAATCCCCTTCGTATTATTGAATAGCATAGAATATTAAACGTTATAATTGATGGCTAGATGTGATATATAGATATAATTTATTCATTTTGAGAGCCATGTGTCAATGGAACCTAACCAATTTTTCCCATTTGAAAAATTGTTCTACATAGATGCAATTTAAAAATTATTTGCTTTGTTTATATTATGCGACTCACAAAATCAATCTTCTTTTATTAGTCATGCAGATTATCAAAATAAAACATAGATTATAATTAGATTATCAAAATAAAACATAGTTCTTTGCAACATTCAAGTTGTCAACTTCAATTTAAAATTCACAATCATGTGCAAATTCCTATAATATACTAAATGACATTGTTAATCAAAATATTCTATTAAAATATTTAATTTAATGCTCCTAAAAAGAAGTTAAAGAATATCTGTTCTAGCTATACAAAATTATCTTCACGAGCAGATCTGAAGAATAAAATGTCCTGGTCTTGTTTGCAAACAAATTTACAAAATATATGAAGTTGAATAAATATATGCAAAATAAAAGAACTAAAACTGTATAGGACCCATACTACAACTTATGAGTTTCTAAAATCTTTACCAAAATAAAACAAATGACGTAATAAATTGAAAATATCAATAATTCCGTAATCTTAAAACCTAAAAGGTCGTAATTGATTCCAATATATGCCAAAATATGTGCTAATATACTTGTACTGCTTATATTCTCATAGAGTAGAAGCAGCAGCGTATGCTTGGGAGGGGGGGCAGGCCCCCTTACTTTTCAAGGCTTTTTATTGTTACGCGTATTTTTCATTTAAAATAACCCTCGCATAAGCAAATGCTAAAGAGTTGCCCCCCCCCCCACTTTTTAGAGTCAGGATAAGCCACTGAGTAGAAGATATATCCATGCATTTGTAGAAGATTACTCGGTACTACGTACAATATATGAGTTTCAAAAATTTTTGCAAAAATAAAACAATGACATAATAAACTGAAAATATCAATAATAATAATGTTTAAACCTGAAGACCATAATTGATATATTCCTGTCAAAAATGCAATATCGGTGAAATTTATTTTATATATATCTTTATTATTTAAATTCGAAAGGATTTAATAAAAATCAGCTGCCGTATAAACAAATTGGATTTAAATTTGTTGCTAAATGACATGATAAAATTTTCTTCAAACAAATTGGCGGAAAAAATATCATCTGCTTAATGCTATATGAAAGGTTTAATTATTGTTCGTTTTTAATTAATATCTGGGCAACCCCTGGTCTTAGAAACTCAAAACATGGACTAAATTTTAAGTCAGGATATTTCAAGGCTATCTACAAATTTCATTTAAATTCGGTTCAGTTGTTCTCCCATGATACTGAGACACACATAGAGACATATTTTAAATTTTATCTATATAGATTTAGAAAAATAGATTGAAAATAAGCAAAATGAGTAAACTTGCATTATAGCTATTAAAAGTCTACATTTGGATAATTTTAATCCAGAATCAGTCATTCATAAATGATATGTTTCAGCTGACAAATGTAAATATGTCAATAGCTAGGAAGAAATTGTTATCCACTCAAAAATTTTACTCAATTTTGTATTTTTGTTATTTTCTTACATATTATTATCAGCTTATGTAGAAATGTACTAAAATTTGTATTTGCCCAAGACTTTACAGTTATGTGCATATTTATGTTATTTTATATTTTTGACATAGCAATTGCATAATCGATATAAAGAAAATTGAAAATCTGTCTGTCTGTATCATTATCACGAGAGGCATAGTGAAACTATTTTATTTTATTCACCAATAAATAAAACTTATTGAAATAGAAATTATGAAAATGCGAACATACCTAAATAATTTTGAAAATCATTATCATGTTTTATTACTTTCCTTCTATACATAATGTATAAGAAAAGTATTGTGACGGGGTCGAAAATTCGAATTCGAGTTTTCGACGGGAGAGCACGTTTCAAGCATCCCTGATCACGAATCAAACATTTTTGAAGTGATGTCTATGTGTGTGTGTGTGTGTCAGTGAGTCTGTGGAGACGATAACTGACGAACGAATGGACCGATTCAAACCAAATTTGGTACAAAAATCACAATCCATAAACACTGGAAGCCTATTGTTTTTATACGCAATCGAATGTTCAGAACGCCCCTAAATTTTCGAATGAAATTTTGACAAAATTGTCAAAAAATCAAAACCACTAACAAAGTTACGCAAATAGACATTTCTTATGTAATTTCTCATTAGAAAACGATTGACATAAATTTTAGAACGCTAACATGAACCGTTCTCAAGATATTGTATATTTTTAAAAAAAAATATCAAAAAGTTATATAAAAAAAATTCCTATTGCGAAACATACACTTTTGTATTTGTACGCCAAAAGTCATTTATCTGCTGTAAGAATAACTTATTTCTTAGTGCATAACGCTCGGCGAGATTTTGGCGACGAATTTGGCGGAATGTCGCCAACTTGGCGACTTTTTGAAATGTTGCCAAATTAACGAAAATCCCGCCAAATGGATAAAAATGACGCTAAATCAATGAAAATGACGACTAATTGTCGAAACTTCAATATCTGGGAAATAGTATTAGTATCTACTATAAGAAAAACCTATTTTTTTACTGTAAAAGTAGTAAATTCATTACATCATATAAGGAAAGTCATGTGTTGCCCACATCAGATTTTTTCTTCCATGCCATGAAATCCGACTTCAGTTACTGTAAAATTACAATTTATTTCTTTACAAACATAATTTGTTTTTTCAGCAACTGGTGAACATTTTTTTTTATGTCTGTAAAAGGTAGATTTACTGGAAAATATATTTTTGCAATTGCACATTTTAGAAAACTTTTCCGTTTTCTGTGAATTTTTGGCTTGTGAAGTGTTTGGTCCATCCTTAAGCTTTGGTTCAACATTCATATTTCTCAAAAAGAAAAAATTCACCAAACATAAATTTGCGGCGAATGCTAAATAAAATCTCCGCTAACCAGAATCAACGTGTACCCCACGTCATCGGCTACGTCAATCGCATCATCGTCAGTAGCGGTTCCTTGTTGGTCGAATCGAAGTGTGTCCGGTGCTATTTATCCGCTCGTTTCGTTTCAGGGTTCCTGTGCAGGAGCACTTAACCCCACATCGGATGTATAGCAATGTTCACTTGATGTTGATTGTAACATATAATAGCAATATGCGCTGTGTTATTTCTTCTGGTTTTAATAAAAAGACACCCACAGCTGCGATTTTTCTTGACATCCAAAAAGCCTTTGATAAAGTGTGGCACCGTGGATTAGCTTACAAATTGATCACTCTAAAAGTCCCTGACGCACTTGTCAAACTTTTAATTTCATACCTAAATAACAGACACTTTCAAGTCAGAGTAAAAAATAACTTATCTACACCCAAGCTCATTAAAAGTAGTGTACCGCAAGGATCCATCCTGGGCCCGACACTCTTTAACATATATCTAAATGACATTCCCAGGACCCCAGACACGGAGCTGGCACTCTATGCAGACGACAGCGCGATACTTGCAAAACACCCTTACGTCTCAGTAATACACAGACAGCTACAACAACACTTAGACATACTCCAAACATGGC
The DNA here is from genome assembly GCA_951213105.1 of Amaurobius ferox. NCBI lineage: Eukaryota > Metazoa > Arthropoda > Arachnida > Araneae > Amaurobiidae > Amaurobius > Amaurobius ferox. Next base: position 98,779,505 of record OX578138.1, read on the forward strand.
TGGAAAAATGGCGAATAAAATTAAATCCCAATAAATGTCATTGGATTTATTTCTCAAGAAAATGTAAACCTCCGCCTCCTCTGTACATAAACAACCATGCCCTAAAAGCGGAAAAATCTACTAAATACCTAGGTGTAACGATAGACTCCCACCTAAATTGGAAACTGCATGTAACGAATATAATCAAAAAAGCGTATATAACCATAGGAGCCTTATACCCAATGATAGGAAACGGAAATCTAAGTTATCAAAATAAACTCCTAATTTATAAATCGGTCATCTGCCCGGGAATGCTGTATGCAGCACCCGTATGGGGATATGCCTGTAAAACTACCATAGACTTATTAGAGACAAGACAAAACAAAACCCTAAGGATTATAAGGAAAGCCCCTAGATACTTAAGAAACTCGGTAATTAGGAAAGACTTCAAAATAAAAACTGTTAGAGCCCAAATCAAAAAGCTAGCGCTTAAATTCTACAAAAATCTGCCATCTGTCCCAAATGAACTATTATTTAATCTGCATGACTATGATCATCGCAAGGCTAAATCTCGTAAGAGACCCCGCTCGGTACTTAACTTTGATATTCGGTACTAGGAACGTCCCACCTTAATCAGTTGATATTAACGAAAACTCGCGATCTTTGGTTTTCTACAAAATGTTTAAAATCCTAAACTGCTAAAATGCTAGGTTACCCTCAGATCTGCATCAACCCCCCAAACTGCTTAAACTCTTAATGTGCAACAAACTGCCACACTAGGAGCTAGGACAAATAATAAAAACAGTAAATCAAAAACCTCGAACCTCCAACTATGGACCAATGAAATAATGTCACAGTATGAAGATAAGAACCACACCTAGAGATTGGAGATTAAAGGCGCTTCGCGCCTGGTGCTCTGTTCTGGACGAAACTCTATGAAGAATATGCGCTGTGGCGCTCTACTCCATTGAGGGCGCTGTTCTGGCAGTTGCTGGATGATGAAATGTGATCGAACTTTGTCTTGGAAGGCTTCGACCTGCAAGTGGGTGCTAAGGAGGAAGGGGGAGGGGCCAATGCCCCGAAAAGTTATACGGGTTATACGTCTGTTCTACATCCCGCAAACAGGATCTATTAGGGTTAACCTTGTTAAATTTGAGTGAATGGGCCGAGATTTGCTCGATAATTCCCGAGACTTTGAGATCGTGATGAATCACTTCGTCTTGGACATACCTAGGTGCCCTAATGATGCAACGTAAAACCTTATTTTGAAACACTTGCAGTTTCCTAATGTGGATGTTTGCCGCCGACCCCCAAATCGGGCTGGCGTACAAAAATCCCGGTGCAATGATCTGTTTCCGAGAATGGGAAGAAGGGCACGAAAAGTATTATTGGCTGAGGCTACTTTGGAATCAATGTGATTTCCGTAAGTCATATGGGCGTCCAATGTGACGCCCAAATACTTAGCGGAGAAACAAAAAGGGATAGTCTGATTAAAAATATTCAATGCGAAGTTATGATTAAGTTCTCAGTAGTTAGGCTTGAAAATAACTACTGCACTCTTGGTAGTATTAATTTGGATTCTCCAATGAACGAGCCAGTGCTCAAAGCTATGATTGATGTAACTTTGTAAAGTGTTAATAGCGTTCTTAGGTGAACTACTGCGCTGTGTCATCTGCAAAGATGGCCAGCTTGACTTGTGGTATGCTTGGAATGTCGTTGATGAAGATGTTGAATAGAAGTGGACTAAGGTTTCCTCCTTGAGGAACACCGGCCTTGATTGCTCTAATAGTAGAGAGAGATTTATCAACTCCTAATTAATCTGTGGTGTGCTTATTGTAGGTGGCCTTGTGTGAACACAGAAATATATATTTATTAATCTGTGGTTCTGAAAACGTACCCGCTACCGTAGAAACGCTACGGTTAGAAATTCTTTGCCCGCTACACGATTCTTGGCTATTGGTAAGGCTCCTATATATACAGGCTGGCGCAAGAGCGGCCATTGAAGCTCCTGTGGGAGCGACGACTGTGCTTGGCGAAAACGAGGGTTACTTTTTCTGGCCATTTATCGCTATAATGGCGCATTTCTCTGCGTCTGTTTTTCAAGCTACCGGCTGTCAAACTCTGATTTTATCTGAGAGTCTCGAAATATTTTATGCTTTTAAAACGCGCATTTTGTATGTAATATTTTACATAAATTATTATATTTCTTATTTTGATTAGAATGAAAAGTGTTATTAATCAAATTTTGCATGCAATAGGCTTTTATTTTGAGTATTTTGGTAACAATTTAACAAAAATGTGTTTAAAAATAGTAAAAGTTCTAAAAGTTTTTTTAAACAATATAGAAAGGTCTACGACTGTTAACATTTTTACACCTATTTTGATAATATTCAATAATGTATTTTAAACAGACATGATTTATTTCACTTTATTTATTTGGGGTGAAAGGGAGAGGGGTGTGTATATTTGTCTAAATTTAACAAAAATTGGAAACTTCCAACGCTATATTCCAACGGTATTCTGCGCAATATTTTTACAATATGGTGGTGGAAGACTTTCGTTGATAAACCTTGCCTTATCATTAAAATTAAATTTCTGATTTTGAAAAACAATGGGGGGGGGGGCGTTTTGATATGGACGCCAAAAGCCCTTCGATAATGAAGTTGAAGCAAAATACTGTAGCTACTTCAGCATACTATATCATATTTTTATTCATTATCGGTGCAGAATCAGCTACAAAAAGCTATTGTTCAATTCAACATTGTGGGTGAATTTGTAAGGTAAATTATTGATCTTCTAAATGGATTTAAAATTTAGCCTTCACATGTAGAAATATCTTAATATAGATAGCTTATATCTATTTTAATAGAGAATTGACTTTCTAGTATTCAGTTATTTTGAGAAATTATTTCAAGCTATATCAGGTATGCGATTTTTAATGTTATATAAATGCCATAGTATTTTAAAGCTTAAGTTTAACTATATTTGACAGGATAATATATCAATAATATAAATAATATAAAATAGGAAAATCAATGAGCCAAAATAATGCATGCAATTCATATTAGTACAAGTAAAATAGTTATAGCATCTGCAGAAATATTAAAAATCTCTGGCAGCATAAGTCTATGCTAACTTAAAATGAGAAATAGGCAATCAAAAATATATTTGATTGTAACGTTCTAGTATGTACACTGAATACTTAATCATAAAAAAAAATATTAATTTTATAAATGCTTTGGAGACAATCAAAATACAAGTTTTTTTTTTGTTTTTTTTTTTTGAATGCAGCTTTCACATATTTCTACAAACAATTGTTAAAATTTTATATCAATGCACATATTTTATAATTGAAATACAAAACAGTTTTTAAAGCACAATAATTATATAAAAACACAAATTTCAAAGTCAAATCTTACTATCTTGGCGATAAGTCATCGATAAACCCACGCCAAAATGCGATAGCAACCCTACAATTTCATTGCAAGAAAAAATCCTATTTAACTATTATAAAAAATTATTTTATTGAAAGTTCAGCTTTAAGAAACCAATTTTCAAATCTTCGTTTCAAGATCTTAACATACATTTACTTTTAAAAAGATAAAGGAAGCATAAAATATGAAACTATTTACACTGCGCAATTCAGTTGAATGTCCAGGAGTCTATCCATTTCTTCGGCAGTTTATAAAGCCATATTTTCCTTTTCTCGGAATCTTGAGGAAATTTAAACATTTCCAACTTCCTCCTCCAATGATTAGTGCCATTTATTATACCACAATCACCCATTTTACAGATAAAATACGTATCAAACATGAGACAAGTAACGTACGTTCGCCATTGAAATAGCATAGGCAGACGGTAACAGACAGTTACGGCAGGAGCTTCAATGGCGGTTGCGCCAGCCTGTCTATATAGGAGCCTTAGCTATTGGCTAAGTTAAATGACGTCATGGGCAGAGCCATAGACTAATATTATAGAGACCTGCCTTTCTGGATAGTTTCGTTTTCGCGGCGGCCATTAGAGATAAACACACACCACGTTGCGTTTGTCGCTTATTAGAGCACATAGCCTCAGTGGGCTGAATCTCTAGGAGGATATGGCAAGATACACTCAACATCGGTACGCAATGTGGCTGGATTTGTCGGAATCCCCAGTCGATAAGACTTTAATCTCCAGTGTGATAATGTTGTCTCACAGTCATGACATTAGATGAGCAGAATCAGGTATCAAAAATGGGTAAAGAGCAAACACTTAGGTGCTGCCATCTATGCTTGAGAGGTGGCATAAAAGGGTGCAGAGATTGAAAATTTACCAGATAAAAGAGAATTTTAAGAAGTTTCAACACTCTCTCTAAGAAGTTAAGATTTACAAATTAATAAATAGGATATGGAAGGATCAGAGAATTACAAAGCTCAGGGGGGATCGAAAAGAATGGCTCGAGGCCGCTTCCGATGCCTTCGGGGGTCATAATCAGTTAGGTTGAAGAGGGTTTCATTCGGAATGGAAGGAATATTTGCAAAGAATTTTGATGAAAGTTTACGGATATTGGAATTGATGGTGACGATATTGAAGTCTTTCCGAATTATGTCGTTTCTCAGAAACCTAGGCGCTCTTCTGATGGTTCTGAGAACCTTGTTTTGTTCAATTTGTACTTTGTTCATATTGGTTTTGCTGGCAAAACCCCAAATTGGGCAGGCATAGAGGAGGATAGGGAGGATGATGGACTTGTAGAGGAGGATTTTATTTTTGAGGTCGAGGTGGCTGGAATAAAGAAGGTGATTAAGGGAACCGGCGAGAGTTTTAGATTTTTTTGTGATATGGTTAATATGGTCTTTCCACGTTAGGCGACTGTCAAGATGCACTCCAAGATACTTGGCAGTGCGCTGGAAGCAAACTGGCTGATCACTGATGGTGATGGGGGGGGGGGGGGGAATCTTTTCCAGGAGAAGAAGATGGCTTGTAATTTGTTAGCATTTATTTTGATTTTCCATTTTTCATAAAAGGTTTCGAGAAGGGAGATATGATTTTAGAGGTGGGTATAAAGATAGTTTACATTGTGATGTGCAGCGATGATACATGTTGTTGTTGTTGAGACCCAGACCGTCCGACCTACCAGAGAGGTGTAAGGTAACTGTTTGGACGGCCGGGAAGTGCCACCCAATTTAGACCGGAACCCAGTGGGGGAGGCATCCACAGGGACCGGACCCTCCTTCCCCTACCACCAACCTCTCGGAAGGACTTACGGACCCACATGTTTAACGTGATCGAACTCCGCGTGAACACGGCGGCAGTTTTGGCAGCGGCTGGAATCGAACTCGGGCCTACCGGTGCAACTCCAGCCAATGGGCTACCGCGCCCCTAGCGATGATACATGTATCATCATCCGCGTACAAGCAAAGGGAGGAGTGGGGCGCACGGGGGTGTCATTTATGAAAATATTAAAGAGGAGGGGGGCAAGGATAGAGCCTTGGGGGACACCAGCTTTAATGGGTTTCTTTGAAGAGAGGGTATTGAGAACTCGAACGTGGAAGTTTCTGTTTAGAAGATAAGAATTTATAATTTGGATAAGGGGGGGGGACGTTGATTTGAATAAGCTTAAAAATTAGGCCGGTATGCCACGTTCGATCGAAGGCCTTCTCTACGTCAAGCATGAGGGCACCAGCTGATTGCTTGTTGTGAAAAGTGTCAGAGACGAATTCCACAACACGCAACAGCTGGTGGGACGTAGAGTGGGAAGGACGGAAGCCGAATTGTTCCGGGATGATAATTTGGTTGGAATCAATAAATTTAAAAAGACGGTTATGGATGATGCGTTCAGCCAGTTTGCTGAGGGAGGAAAGAAGGAAGATGGGGCGGTAGGAGGAGGGGATGGCGGGGTCGCCGCCCTGTTTAAGGATTGGAATGATGATTGCAGATTTTCACTGGTTTGGGAAGTGACGAAGAGTAAGGATGGCATTTACAACGTGGACAAGGTAAAAAAGTATGTTTAGAGGGATGAATTTTAGTGCTTTGTTTGTTACTCTATCCAGGCCGGGTTTTTTTTTGTTTTTGAGGTTACGGATGTGGTCGTAAAGTTCAGAGGGGTGGTGGGGGTGACAGGTTCGGGATGGGGGGAGTTAAGAAAATTTGAAACGGTTTGATTGACATGGGCCTGAAAGGGGGTGTTATTACTGGAGTTATTGGACTTGAATTGATTTTTGTAATTATCAGCAAGGGCGTCCGCTTTTTGCAGGTTGGTGTATACCATACCAGAGGAGGAGTGCATGGGGGGAGCTGTGCAAAGGGACTTCTGACCCGTTTCACTTCCTTCCAGAGTGATTTGTCATCCGGGGATAGGGATTCTATGAAGGACTTCCAGTTATTTTGCCTGAATTTGTTGATGTCAAGTCTAAGTTTTCGATTAAGGGAATTTAAGGTGGTTTTAAATTGGGGGTTTCTAGTAACCTGCCAGAGTTTACGGATGAAATTTCTGCGTTTAATTTGCTTTTTAATAAGGTGAGGGAGAGAATTATAACGGGGGGCAGGGCGGGTAGTGGTGGAATCAGAAAGGGCACGTTGAATTTCAAGAGTAACGTCTGTTACAGCTCTGTCAAGGTCGGCCGGGGTGCTAATTTTGGGGTTGAGGAGGGGGGAGTTTTTGAGTGATTTTTTAAAGTTTTTCCAATTAGTGGAGGTGGGAAGGTTGGAGATGGGGAGGAGGGTATTTAAATTAAGAGTTAAGAGGACAGGGAGATGATCGGAGCTAAGCTCATCTGGAGTTTCAGTAGTGTAGGGATAATGGATGTTTTAAGGAGGGCAAAGTCAATGGTAGACGGGGTGGCAGAGAAAGAATAGTGGGTGGGGCCAGAGGGCACAGCTATGTGGATATCTTTTGCAGTGATAAAATTTTGAATTTGGATTCCGTAAGGGTTTCTTCGACGACATTTCCAGTTGGGGTGATGGGCATTAAAATCGCCGGCAATGATGATTCTATGGTGAGAATTAAAGATTTTATTAAGGTCAGGGGTGAGGTCAATCGAACGGCGAGGGCGGATATACGGAACCAATAACAATGGGAGGTCGGTTGGGGAGGGTGACATTAATAACTTTATTTTCAATGTGGTTTGTGGTGATATTGGAGAGCTCGTAATGGGGAAAATTATTTTTGACATAAATCGATACGCCTCCGTAGGAGGAGGGGGTATTTGAATTTTGGAGCCTGAGAGCAGAGTATTTTTTGTAGTTAGGAATATTAAGGGGGGGGGTGGCGGCCAGGTTTGATTTCCTGAATTAAAATGATTTCGACAGAGTTGGAGTTAATGAAGTCGCGCAATTCGGTAATTTTGCCAGCAAGACCGTTGGCATTCCAGAAAAGAATCTGGAGGGATTCGTTGGGATTACTCGTGATGGTTGTTGATGGGTTCTGAGCAGAAGACCTCCTCGAAGGCTGAGATGATAGAGAACAGCTTGTTTAATGGGTTTGTAGCTTCTTTAAGGCTGATCTGAACTTGAAAAATGAATTTTTTGATTTTGTGAAAGTCGATATTAAAACTACTAAAAATGGTTTTGATCTCATTAAATAAGCTGAGTATGTCAGAGAAGTGAGAGGAAGTGCTTGGCTTTTCTTTGGGATTTGATTTCTGAGTTTGGTCTGAAGCAGGAGCGGGGGTTAAATATGAATGTATGGCAAGGTTTGCAAGGGGTGGACTATTTGGGTCGGTTAAGGGCGGCTTGGTACTGATTTTTGGGGCTGCGACAATGGGCCTGGAGTTTTGGGAAGCAGATTTAGCGTCAGTGGAAACCGGGCCTAACAGTTTTTATTTTGAAGTCTCCTAATTACCGAGTTTCTTAAGTATCTAGGGGCTTTCCTTATAATCCTTAGGGTTTTGTTTTGTTTTGTCTCTAGTAAGTCTATAGTAGTTTTACAGGCATATCCCCCATACGGGTGCTGCATACAGCATTCCCGGGCGGATGACCGATTTATAAATTAGGAGTTTATTTTGATAACTTAGATTCCCGTTTCCTATCATTGGGTATAAGGTTCCTGTGGCCATATACGCTTTTTTGGTTAAGTTAGTTACGTGCTGTTTCCAGGTTAGGTGGGAATCTATCGTTACACCTAGGTATTTAGTAGATTTTTCCGCTTTTAGGGCATGGTTGTTTATGTACAGAGGCGGCGGAGGTTTACGTTTTCTAGAGAAATAAATCCAATGACATTTATTGGGGTTTAATTTTATTCGCCATTTTTCCAGCCATGTTTGGAGTATGTCTAAGTGTTGTTGTAGCTGTCTGTGCATTAATGAGACGTAAGGGTGTTTTGCAAGTATCGCACTGTCGTCTGCATAGAGTGCCAGCTCCGTGTCTGGGGTCCTGCGGATGTCATTTAGATATATGTTAAAGAGTGTCGGGCCCAGGATGGATCCTTGCGGTACACTACTTTTAATGAGCTTGGGTGTAGACAAGTTATCTTTTACCCTAACTTGGAAGTGTCTGTTATTTAGGTTATGAGATTAAAAGTTTGACAAGTGCGTCAGGGACTTTTAGAGTGATCAATTTGTATGCTAATCCACAGTGCCACACTTTATCAAATGCTTTTTGTATGTCAAGAAAAATCGCAGCTGTGGGTGTCTTACTATTAAGTCCAGAAGATATGTACTCTACCACTCTCAGCAATTGATGAGTGGTGGAGTGTTTTGGCCGAAATCCAAACTGCTCCGGAATGATAATATCAATCTCACTAAGGTGCGTGTTCAGTCTATTAAGAATTATTTTGTCAGTAATTTTACTAAGTGTCGGTAGTAAGCTGATTGGTCTGTATTTGGCTGGAATTGTGGCATCCTCACCAGGCTTATGGATCGCTATAATTATCGCTTTCTTCCATTCTTTGGGGAAATAATTAGTTTTAGTATTTTGTTTAATAGGGTGGTCAAGTAAAATATTATATTTAGGGGTAGGTTTGTCACCGCGATATTCCTGATTTTGTCGTGCCCTGGGCTTTTACGGTTTTTAAGGTTTTTGATGATATCAATTATCTCTTGCGGGGTGGCTGGGTTAATCTCAGCCGTGACCGGAAAGTTCCTGAAGTTGTTTAGAGTTTGCCTAACCATTCTTAGGGTGTCCTGACACATTAGATCGTGGTTTGGTTCACATTTCTTTTCGTAATGCCTAGCAAGCGCCTCTGCTTTTTCGTCGTCTGAGTACGCGATTTTAACGCCATCTATTAGTGGCGGGAGTTTAATTTGACGTTTTCTGAGTCTTTTAGCGAATTGCCAGAGCGATACGTCTTCCGGGCTAAGGGATTCAATTAACTCTTTATACTGTTGCTGCTTTTCTGCGACAATTTTATCCCTGACTTTCCAGGGATGTCTGTGCGTGAGTATAATGTATATATGGATGTGTATAGGAGTCTAAAGAGACAAAATTTCTAGAACGAATGGAGTGAAGTGAACAAAAATGAACACTCTGAAGGTGGCAAGTTTTCAAACTTCTTTTAAATCATAAAAAGAAAACGGCATTCAAAAATATTAAATAAACAATCATATTATATGTAAGTTTACGGGAATAACATCTATGTTTGGGGTTTCTGTGTGGGGGAAACGAAGCGTTACGAAAAATGTAAACCTTTTGGGCGCTTATAATAATAATTTCATTATTTTAATATTCAGAACTTTTTTTTTTAGAAAGCAAAAAAGTGTCTGTCCGAGCGAGTGTTTTTATTATTCTTGTTTTCATTTTAAAATATAAAATAAAGATATAAATAGTAAACGACAAAAATACGTACTAGGAAATTTGGTATCAAAATCTATATTTATTATTAAGAAAAGCTTTTAAGCTTTTATAATTCTCGAGTAATCGTCTAGCCAAATTGAAGAAGATTGAAATTTTTCCATTTTTCAACTTAGTAACATCTCAAAAACTAAAAGAACTAACTTTGAACAATAAGCATGAATTTGTAGCTCTGTGAAAGCCCTACAAGTGTATATAATTGGATTTTGGATCAACCTCTATTTTTCTTTGGGGGGGGGGGGGTAAACATTGAAACATAAAAATTAGTTTTTTCCCTTGTTTCATACTTTCACTCGAAATTTCTTTGAAAGTATAAAAGATCGATAGAATTATTAAGTGATAAAAATATGTATGAGGAAATTTAGTTTCTAAATTTATATGTATATTTAAAAAAGCTTTTATGGTTTTCGAGTAATCATCTTGTCAAGTGGACGAAGTTTGAAAAGTTGAAGTATTTCAAGTTTGTAATGCTTATATCTTTAAAAGTGATAACTATAAACAATTAGTATGAATTTAATGCTCTTGGTTTTTGAAGTATAATATTTAAAATTTCGATATTTTAACATATCGAAATTATAACCACTATACTTACTTTTTTGCGAAATATTGGTGCACAAGCACGAGATATTTTGCTTTGTTTAAAAAGAATTAGGAAGTCAAATGAATATGGGGATTCTAAAGATGTTTAATGATTGGTGAGGGTTGAACAGAATCGATAGAAGTATATACGTATTCAAGTACATATTTATGTGCTGCCAGACAAGTTTATAGATTAACTATAATGTAAAATTTTGTCAGTAAGTTTAATTTTTATACTGCAAATCAAGTTAGTAAAATAATCGAATATATTAAAGTGGAGTCTATGGGCGGAGTTTTCAGATGAAATCAGGGTGAAAATTAAAAGCGCTAGCTAGTTATAAGTAGTTGATTTGTATTGCTAGTAATTTGTATTGCTTTGAAAGCCCATAAACGAAACAAATGAGTCTGAAATAATCGAATAAACTTATTGAACTTTACTGGAGTTTTATCTTACAAAATATTATTCACGCAAAACAATTTCGGCTCCATCGGACTGGAGTCGCCGCCGATTATATTTTTGTGATTTATCAGGAGTCAAAAGTAACCTACTCATTATGTAGTGTCATGAAAGTTGCCCTCATCAATTTTTTAATAAAATGTGAATTTTTAATTGCATAAATCTTATGAATTATTTGTACATCTTAGCAGTAAAATATCGCAAATCAAAGAAATGATCTTATGCATAAATTAGGAAAGAGGAGAGATGAAGGAAAAGCATTTCAATCCCTACGAAGCTAAGATATAATATAATAGGACAATTCAGAATTTTGCCGGTTATTATCAGCAATTTATTTAAATAGCTAATCTTTAATATTAAATTAAAAATGCAAAAATATTTAAATTTATTGGTTTTTGATTTCGCAGATAAAAATCTGGGATTCTATTTCGAAGCAGTTTGTGACTGTCTATTGTAGTTCCTCTAAAGTCTAATTAAAATACGGAAGGGACATAGAATATAACCACTATACTTCAAAAATTAAGTTTTCTAATGCGTGGGAAAGCTGTAATATTTGAAATGCCACAATTGTTGCAGATCAGTCTGGTTACTTATTCTTTTGCGAAATATTGGTGCACAAGCACGAGATATTTTGTTTTGTTTAAAAAAAAAATCAGGAAGTTAAATGAACATGGGGATTCTAAAGTTGTTTAATGATTAGTGAGGTTTGAACAGAATAGGTGGAAATATACATACGGAAATATACGTGGAAATATACATAATAATGGAATACTTTCCAAATTACAACAAAATTTTACACTTTGACTAATTTAACATTTGTTTTATTGTATCACTGGAACGAATTACCCAGTGTTGACCGGGACGTAAATAAACCCCCGTTACACAATACATTTACAAATAACACTACTCAATTTTCTTCAAATCCTAAACTGACGCCAAATTACCAGTACGCTATCCGCAAAGAGCAAAGAAAATAAACGCTCTCCGTAATGCAAAATATAAATGAATGAAAGATTAATAACTTCTAGGAGATGAACGTGGCATTAGATAGTTACGGTAGCTGTTAAATCGTATGATTAGCTGTTAGATCATATCGATGGCTGGGGGTTCTGTAACTGCTAAATCGAGAATAAAGCTGCTAGGTCATATCGGTAGCTGAAGATTATCTGATTTTGGAATTTAAAAATTCGTTAAAAATCGAATGTAAATTTTGGTAAAAGGCTTTCGAGATTCATTAGTTCAGGTATAGATGCAACTGTGTCTGCGTGAAAAAAATTCAATGAGGTAGATATCGGTCGGCATTGTAGACAAACAAACAGATGGGTTCTTCTTTTTATTATTATAGATTCACTGGGAGGTGAAGACGATTGATATGTAATGTTTAAAATGTCCCTGAGCTTGTGACAAGTGAATGAAAATATATAAAAAAATGTTCGAAGATACAAAACCTAATCCAAAAGTAGGAAAAATATATAGAATAGGAAAGGGGATAACAATTAAGAAAGAAAAGTGGAGAGGGTAAAAATTAAAAACATTCTAATTTTCTGCCGAAAGATAAAGTGCATAACAAAACTAAGAGAGGGGGGGGGGAATCATATTTGCAATCATTAGAGAACAAGGTGGTAAAAAACGCAATATTTGTTTTCGTAATTTTGAAAAAAATAATAAACGAAAATATCTGAAAAGAATTTAGAGATACATGAGCCCAACAGAAACACAGGGAAATATCCAAATGCTTCCAAATTCTTAAAAAAAAAGGACGGGGTGGGGAATGGGGGGTTAGAAATTAAAAAATAGGAACTTTCGAGTGGGGTAATAAAAATAGGGTGTATTAAGAATTATAAAAAAAGAAATCCATTCGTTGGAAAAGAGGACCGTCAATGTTTCGTTTTTTCTCGGTTTTGAAAAAAAAACTGGACAAAAAAATACCACATATCATACAATACAACTTTATATAAGAATAATAATGAATCGAATGTTGACTGGAACATGGGGATATTAAATGAATTGTTTGAGTAGAAATAAAAAAAAAATCACAATATCAAAATGTATATTACAAATTTTAAGATCGCTTAATTAACATTTTACTTAAAAGTGTATTAAATTATAATTATAACTAAAAGTGTAATTATGCAAAAATAAAATAGTATTTACAGATTATTGAACGTATATCTAGACAGAAATTTGTATGCATGAGCAAAAGAATATGTATAATTCCCAGATTGAGTCTATAGAATAAATTTATTAATTTATAAAACAGCTCTAACAATTTATAAACAACTTTTGCACTTCCATACAAATATTCATAAAGGAATATTTTACTTCGTAAAAATATTTTGTAGCATTTTTTTTTTCGTTTTGCAGTGAAACTGGAAAAATTACAAAATTAAGATCATTTTACACCATTGCTTAATTATTTACCTCTGAAATTCTTCATAGAACAGCCACGAGGCATATTATTTTAGATAAAAACATGAAAAAATTATTCTTTTATCAGTATTATTCTGTGGCTAATGCCATAGACTAAATTCAGTACCAAATTAATTTTATTTGTTGAAACACATTAAAAATCGACAAAAAATGTAGTTAATTAAGAAATTTTGCAAAAATATTTTAAATAATTGAAAGAAAAAGTTACCCGAATAATTAGAACTTAAAAGACAGCCATATTTGTCGATGGATCTGTGAATCTCGCACAGCAACATAACACAACACATTGCTGCTTTGAACACAAAGAAGTAGCTTTTTACTTCAAGTCACTATGTTTGTTATCTGCATGGCCTCCAGCTAGTCTCAATGCCTAAATGAGCTAAAACGGTAGACAACCAAAAGAATGACCACCTGGACTAATCTCCTCCCTCCCGTCCTTTTAGAAGTGGGATCATAGAGACCGCATCCACGTGTTTGCAATTTGAATTTGAAACCAGAAAAAAATTCTGAGAATCGCTCCTTGAGTTTTCCCAGTATTTGGGGAAAACAAAGTCCCCTAAGGGATTGGACCCAACTGCAAGTTGTTTAAAATCTCCCAAGTGTTTGAGCGTACGTACTTTCAAGCAGAACTGTACATTGCTTCAAAAACGATATAATTATGGGAGTAAAACGATTTTATCATTTTATATTTTAATACTATCTAAAAAAGTAAATTCATTTATATTAAAGTGGCACAAAATTGGTTCATTTTCAAATTTTTTTTTTAATACGACCACAAAAGTCATTCTTACTACACCTAATTTCATTTCCAAATGGCCGCCCCTGTTTCGGCCGCTGTGGGCAATTGCTCACGCCTTAAACCGGGCCTGCTGAAAAGGGTTTATTTATAATCACCCTGCATATATTGCTTGCGCTGAACCTATTCTCAATTTTCTACTACATTAATTCACTTATTTTTAATTAATTTCCATAATTTTTTAAATGCTTTAACCTTTATATCTAATTTATTTATTTAAATTTATTTCCCGGAACTCTTTTAATTTCAGCTTTCAGTTCTGTCGCCAGATGGCAGCACTACATATTATGTTAATTAAAAATTAAGTTCTTCCAACTTAGTTTATTATTCTGGCAGCCAGAGGGCTGCACCACATCAATTGCTCCTTGATATGTAAAACTACACAAAATATTTGGAGATATCTCAAAAACATACCAATCAGTCAAATGTGCACAAGACATAGTAAAGTTTTTCTAAAATCGTTAGAACTGTTGACGATAACTCCCAAGGGAGGTTATTTCTATATAAAAATATTTATAAAACTATTTATTCCCATTATAGTAAAGAGCATTCATGGACTGGTTTTGCGTATATTATGAAGTCGTCAGCATGGAATAGCTAATATCTATATAATGCCAGTAAGAAACTTGCTGTATGCCACAATTTTAAAAAACTCTATGCCTTGGGATATGACCAATAAAAAATTCACTCATTAAAATGGTATACACAGACAGAACTAACATGTAGTGTAATCTCGCAATCGTTGGGAGGGGGGCAAATCTGTTGAAGGGGTCCAAGAGAGAAAATTACAAAGATTGAAATCTAGTAATAGTATAAATATTGATTTAGAGCTTACAGCATCTTGAGAGCGGCTCAAATTATCATTCCATTAAAGATACATTTAATTAAAACTACTTTAAATAAGAAAAACTACATCTTTCGAACGGTGCAATTTAGCATTCAATTATTGACTTTCTTTAATTACAAATATTTTATATAAGAAAAAATTACAATAACTTGAATGTCGCATGTTAACATCCTATAAATGATTTTTTTTCAATTGAAATATTTTATATAAGAATAAAAGATAATATTTTGAGAACTATTGTATTGTCAGTATGCAACTTCCATTTGCAAATAAGCTTTTATTGAATAATTTGATTACAACACAATTCTTGTACACCTTTACTCATCAGTTTTGTATTTGACTCCATAAAACTCCAAAAGTAAAACTAGCTGAAATGAAGATTTGCTCTCTCAAAGCGAGAAAAGAAAATTTGCCGAATGTTTGCCGAATGCCGAATGTCGCCTATTTCTGATTGGCTGAAGTGTCTTCAATCACCATTGGGTGATTGAAGACACTTCACTTGGGAATTTTATCTTTTATCTGCTCGTAATCATCTTTTCGTCTTTATTTAAAGACGAAATTAAAGCGGAAAAGGAAATACACTTGAATATAGCGAAATCATGTGATCCATTTTAACGAATCAGAGAGCACCCCAAGGGCGAGCCTAAAGACGAACAGGAAATTTGCGTAATTATTTCATTACGCAGTATTGTAGAATTTTGTGATAAAAATTTTTAATCATTGATAATCAAAGGCAGTTGAGTTTTCGAATCTACAATAGTCTGCTTTACTAAATTATTTAGAAGTGGTTAGGCTACCTGCAAGTGCGGTTGCGGAAACGATGTAATTTGGCTGCCGTCAAGTGCGGACGCGTATTGAGCGACCTGCCATTGGGCTTGTCTTACGGCGGAAGGTAGCAAATTATATGTCGTTTACTAACGTTAGACGACAGTGTTATTTCAATTGTAATTCTTCAAATATATTTAAAAATAAATTACCGATAAAAGAGTCAAATTTTGCGGTTTCTGGCTCCTACAATTGTAGAAGCTAGATATATACATTTAAATGTATATATAGGATTAAAATAGAGCTTGAATTGAAGAATGGAGCGATTCCTTTTCTCTTCTATTTTTCTGAAAATAAAACATAATAATATTTCCAAACTTTTTAAAGAACTTGACAAGAGGTATTTGATCATAAAATTTTCTAATTAATATATCCGAGCTAGAGCCCCCCCCCCCCCCCTCCGTATGCTGGGGAACCCGGCCCTGACAGGAAAAAGGTACAAAAATGAGGGGAAGGGGGCCTGGAGAGGCCCCTTCCCCCTCGCTTTTTACGGGTCTACATGTGTGTGCGTTATTTTGAAGAAAAAGAATAATAGAAAGGTGCAAGTCACATTTTACTCCTTCTCAGAAAAACGCTGGTAAAGTTGGGAAGGAAAAATATAAAATATTTACGCAAGTACTTCTATTGAAGGAATATGATTTAATATCACTAAATGTATCCTTAACTTATCTTTCAGCAAATTATTTCTTCCATTTCATAATATTCAACCATTCACTTATAAGCAGCTATTTTTTTTTAATAATTTTCAATATTATATATATTAATATATTCTTAAAAAAGGTTTAACGTTTAATATGTAATTTTTGTTATGTATATAATAAACAGAGTAAATTATTGTTTCTTTTTGTTATAAATTTCATTTTTTTCATAAGTGGCAAAAAGGTTTCCCATCTGTAAGTATTTAAAACAAATTCTAATATGATATTTAATAATATTTTTTTCAAAAGCATTTTTAAATTTGTTCTTATAATTTAATAATTTATTCCTATTTATTATATTTAATAATTTACGTTTTAAGAATTTTAAATTATTTTTTCCTGCTATTCCTTTTGTGTAATGTTTTAAATTTATCATTAAAAAAATTCCTGTTATAGATAAAACATAATTATTATATAACTTTTCTTTATCAAGAAAGAAAATATTTAAAAATAAACTACTTTAAAAAATTAAAAATATACTATTTTTAGATCTCACCAATGCATATATAACATTAAAATAGATCTTGAAAAATGAAATTTTTTCCTCCTATCTACATATAGGAGGAGGGAATTGGGGGCTTTGATTTTATTGAAATTATTTTCATTCTTACATGTTAGCTGGAATAATATGTCCAATGACTTTTAAAGTATTTATTCTTATATTACAGCTACAGTCAAACATATATTACACAACATAGCTATAAAACAGGGTTTGAATTTAAAAATATATAAAAATTTCTTATACTTGTATATTGCAGTCAGCATAATATCGACCTAAACGGAGTATAACGCTACTTTCCGCCGGAAGACAACCGTCCGACTAATTTGACGGAAGCCCACTTGCAGGTTTCTTACTACAACTTTATTCGCGACCGCACATGCAGGCAGCCTAACCACAGCCAAAATTATTTTGTTTCTTTTCTACTTGTGTTTACACAGCACTTTATCAACTCATCTTCTTATTGTTTTTGTGCTTTTGCAATTTCCACCTATGAGTAACGAATTTCACAATAAAATAATTGTTATATATTAGCTCTTATGCGAAGTTCTTATTGTAGTCGGGATATAGATATTGTTTGATAAATAAAAAAACTGGTATATTTAAGAGCAAGCATTCAGTATGCTTATATTAGTTTTGTTAACGTGTCCTACATCATAGGGGTTGTGTCAAGGTTTTGTTTATACTGGGATTTTAAATATTTTCCGCTATGAGTCGAAAAGAGCGAGAGGTATGTTGTCTTTTATTCAGTGGTACTTAATGAAAATTATACCTTGACTTTTACGAACCGTTACAAATATAAATTTTAATTTTTAAATTTAAATATTGTGCTAAAAGGTGTATGTATTTCTGTCATAAACAACCTGTATTTTTTGTAGGAGATGTTTGTTTTGGAAAATGTTCTTGTAAGTTATTCTGGACCTCATAAAGATGAAATTTTATTTGAAGGGAAGTTATTCATAATCGAAGAAGTGAGTTTGTTTCCTATTTACTTACTGATTTAGTTACCTATTTAACTGAGTTTTTGTTTGTGATTTTAATTCGTTGCTTCCTATCTTTCAAATTATCATAGAAATTCCGATTTCTTTCCTTAACATAATTTTCTGAAGTTTTTTAAGGTTAAAATATATTTAAATTAAAGGATTCTAAAATCCCCTTTTCTCTAAAAATCTTATCAAATTTGGGTACTCTTCCGTTAGCTGGGTACTAGACCAAAACCGCCGAGCTTTAAAGACGTAGTCATCAACGAGCCTAAATATTCACTCTGGTGGACTTTTATTTTTATATGCAATAAAGAAAAGATCAATTTATATAGCAGGCATGAAATTGTAAATTTCGTTTGCAATTGGTGAAAATAAATTTGTTTTAGCATGCAAACGTCTTTAGGCAATTGCCAAATTGTGTAGTCCATCTTAGCGTTTTAAAAAGTGACTAGTTTTTCTAAAAAGAAACTTATTTTTTAAAAAAACGGTTTGTTTTAGGGTTGCTATACATGTTAAAAGATAAACTCCTTAAAAGTTGTTAGTTTGGATGAGTTATTGCTGTAATTTGGCGGTTTTTATCTGGTACCCAGCTAATGGAAGAGTACCCAAGTTTGATATTTCCAAAATTATACCTAATTTCACATTCCCATACAGTACAGATATCCAGATCACACCTATATTATATCCTATTGACCCAAAACATGTCCATGCATAAAAAGATATGTCCAATAAATAACCATAACAAAGGTAATCAAGATCATCCAAAGTGGGTCTATTTTACATTAAAAAATAAACATGTTCTGGATGATGAACATAGTATTGGTCTATTTTTCATCTATGATGTATGTAATATGGATGTTATGGACAATCTAATCCAAATTACATCCATAGATGAAAAATGGACAAATCCTGTGTTCCTCGTCTAATTTACGTCTGTAAATTATATGTTGTAGATGAACCAGATTTGACATAACCTGCATATCCATAGACAATGTAATATAGTTAAAATACAAATCCATCATGGACGAAAAATTGATAAATACTGTGTTCAACAAAATCAAGCTGCGCAATAAAGCAATGCACAGATTTTTGTTCTTTACCTTACTGTCATGGCTGCCATGATTTGTGTTGTAATTTATTTTTTAAGTTGATTATGTTTGTTCTATATTTTTTATTCTAAAATTTACAGAATAACTATTAATGTCATGTTAAATCACATAGTACTTGACTTTTATAAGTTTAAACTTGTTAAAATCAAAATGATAATCAAGCTAGCTGTTTTACTATACTCAGGATTCTCTTCAGGTTTCCATAATCAAGAAAGAAAAATCCCTCAACTGAGGATTCTGAGGGGTATTTTGAAATATCAGAAGAGATTCAAAAGATTTGCAACAAAATATAAAACTTACTTTTTTGTTAAAAATGACATAAGCAGAAATTCATGGAAATATTTATAGGGAGTATTCACGTGACGTCACGAGCTAAGCCAGTGGTTTACTGGAGTACATGTTTGTTCTCTAGCAGATGACAGTAGCATAGGCATATGCAGTCGTGTATACAGTTGTCTAAAATAATTTGTAATTATGGTTATGTGTGCAATTTTTGGGTGCGGTAAAAGCACAGGCCAAGATACTGGTATATCATTTTACTGATTTCCACGAATTGTGAGCGGTAAAAGTCGCAAAATTGAAGAACTGACTAGAAAACGTAGGAGTGAATGGTTGTCTCGCGTTCATCAATTGGATTTAACTCTTTCGCGACGGCGGCATTCCGGAACTGCTGTGGCCTAAAGGACGGAGCGCTTCGCTTCCGAACTGTTCCCATGGGACAGCAATTTTTTTGCTCTAAGCCTAACTCTCGAAAAAATTTCTTAAAAATCACCTATTCAATACAGAAATCTACTTTTTTCAGGAATAAAAGAAATATTTATTTTCTATTTGATGTATATTTTTCATACAAATCTGAATACAAAATACTCGTTAGTTGCTCCCATTCTTTTATCCGAAATAAACGAATAATTTCACTGCCTCTAAAACCCAAACAAAAGAAAATACTCTCTTATATTCCTATGATTCACCAACGAAATCATAAAAGCTGAAATCAAAACAAGACCCGAAAACTCAATTATGAAATTGTTGATGCTGCGAGAAGTGCTCTATTTGTTTATATTACAAAACCATGTTTCACCGCTCCAAATGGAGAAATAATTCATTGGATCCTCCTTATGCCATGGTCAATTATCTGCAAAATACATTGAAGTTGTTTCCACGGACATTTAACGCCATCTAGTAGACAAATTAAAATGTTCCATGTGAAAACACTCATACGTGCCACTCGCCGTTTAGGGTAAAGTTTTTTCCGTCACGAATGTGTGCCATCCGTCATTGAATACAAGTTCGCAGCCGATAATTGGGCGTGCCAACCGTCGTGAAAGGGTTAACAGATGAAAAAAATAAAAAATGCTCGCGTCTGCAGTTTATACTTTATCAAAGGCGAGTGAAGCAAAATATTAGCATTTTAAATTTATTTATTTTGTAACATAATCCTTTAAAATTTTACGGAAAAGTAATAAGATCGATGTATACATTTAGCGAAGTGCTATTAGTACTTAACCAAATATATAAAATATAACAGTTCTATATATTTTTTTAGAGAGTATCCATTTACCGAAAATAAATATATGAATTCATTTTTGTCTGTTACAATTAGTCGTAATGAAATAATCTGTTTGAACTGATTTGTGTTC
Organism: Amaurobius ferox; assembly: GCA_951213105.1. Taxonomy (NCBI): domain Eukaryota; kingdom Metazoa; phylum Arthropoda; class Arachnida; order Araneae; family Amaurobiidae; genus Amaurobius; species Amaurobius ferox. The sequence continues at coordinate 98,800,109 of OX578138.1, forward strand.
TTAAATTTTATACTGTTTTATACCATATGCTGTGTTTATTGGCTAAATTCTTAGCACATACTATCAAAAATAGAATAGATATAGCATTGAAAAATTGTCCTAATTTGTAAACTTGTTTTTTTAAAACAAAATAATTTTACATTTGTGCTATAGATCAAAGTCAAGTTTTCAGTTAAATGCAGCTCATTTAAAGGTAACTCGTATAACATAGCTTCTCATGAACAGATTTTATGCATTTTATCAGCTATATTTATATTTTGTTTTTTTAGGGTGGGCATTACAGAGGTATTTGAAGTCAATTACTTGAACCTTTGCAATACGACTCTGTATTTCATACAAAAGCTTGAAAACACTTTTACAAAAGAGATAAAGCTTATTTCTGAAGACGATAAACATTTGTCAGATAGATGTAACTGATCTCCCCAAAACTAACAAGACTTTCAAGTAAAAGTTATGCTGTTTTGCACAACAACTGTGTTTGTAGGCGCAAAGCTACAGAATGTAGAGATGCACTGCAGGTTTTTTTGTTTTTGGGTGTCTTACTCCTCACTCACCCAGGAACTCATCGAAGTTCGAAGAAATGATATCTGGGGAAATGTAAAACAACATATTTTGTCTCCCCCCCCCCTCCAAAAAAAAAAAAAAAAAAAAATTGGCAATGCTGTGGGACATGCATGCATATGTCTTACACAGATATTATCTAAATTATATTTAATTTCACATATACTTTTCTGACAAATCTTGCCCTTTCATAACTACATACGCAACAATAACATGCTTAGTTTACCATATTTGGAACAAACAATTAAGAAATAATTACTTAAGATATTTTTTCATATCTATTTTTAAATATTGTTATATACACTCCAAAGTTTACAGCACATTTTCAACTACTTTGCATGTCTTCTGATACTAATGTTCTGATCGCAAAACATAAGCATTTTTTGTAATTTTCTTTACATTGACCAGAAGAACACGTGAGTAATCTATTTTTGCCACCTCTAAATACTGAGGATTACTGCCAGTTATGAAGAACCACTAAAAGTTTTTACTTGATCAGTCACACTAGCCATGCCAATGTTATTAAAACTAATTTTCGGCCATAAATATCGATTCTTTTACTACAAAATTTGTGATCTATAGGGAAAACATCCTCAGCCATGCAAAATATAAGCATTTGTTTGCAATTTTCTCTCATTAGACGAAAAACTACATATATTGTAAATTTTTGCCGTAGTAGCCAATTCAACCATTTACGTTCGCTTGTACTGCGAAATGAAACTGCTGACTTGTTGCTAGGAGCAACGTGACGTCAGTGAATACTCCCTATATTTTTTTATACAGTAATATTAACAATATAGGGAAGGTGGGGTACAGTGTTGCAGTGAATTTCATTTTAAAGTGATGGCAACATTAGCTTCAATTTGTTTACAATCTTGTCAGCCATCTTATTTTCCAGAAGTCTATGTGTTTTGGAAGAATTTGCGTATTAGTTACATTTCTGTAAGTAAATCTCTATATTTGCATGTTAAAAGTAAAATTTTGTGTTTGTAATTACATTCTCTTTATTCATGAGTGGTGTTTAATTTATAATGAATAATATTTTAGTAGTAAAGCTAATTGTGTTTAGGTTCTGTTGAATTAAAATGGATGATCCAAATTCACATTATGTAGTCATAAAAAAATGTTGTTACAAGCTATGTCAGATGGGGTACAATGTTACAGAATGAAATGGGGCACACTGTTATATACATAATTTGTCCATTTGTCAAGCTGACCCTAATCAGACAGCTCAAAATAATTGCTTCCAGTTATCCCCATATGATTCTTTACAAATTCCATCCACCTCAGATAGTAACCAACTTCACTGTTTACCTTCCACAGCTTTTCCAAAACATTCACAAGCTAATGAAATTATATCTCCGCAAGAAGTAAGGCCTTTCCCTAAAGCCCCACCCAGAAAAACTGCACGAAATAGATGACGGGTGAAAAGTCGGATCTTGACTGATACACCAGTTAAAAATATGGTTACAGAGGAAATATTGAAGAGGGAAAAAACACCAAATCCTAAAAAGAACGAAATTCCCAAGATGCGAGCCAAAGTGAACCTGAAGCATAAGCCTACCGAGATATCATCAACTGGTCATTCCGTGTGAAATCAGCAAAAAAAAGAATATTTGGTTGCATGACCATTTTTAAAAATTTTTATATTTTGCACATATGTTTCTATATATTCCAGTAGATAAAAAACAATTTAAATTTTTTTTTTTTTATTGTTTATTTTTTAGGTACGGCTATTTTTCCAACATGGCCGACTAAAAATTTGGCCAATTTTGGTGCTCATGTAAACTTAAATATCTTGGGACTCAAAAAAGATAGAGACTTGGGATAAAAACTATTTTTCTGGTCTTAAAGTGGGCTACATTTCATGTCATTGTAATGTTTGGCTAATGGCAACTTGAAGGGCTGAAATTCAGCATCAATTTTGCTAAAAATGCAGTTTTTAGGCCTCATAAAATAAATGAAAGAAATTAATCTGAATCTTCAAATTTTTACCCTAATCCCATAGTCTTAGCTTGGAAAAAATGTAGTTTCTATTCCACTTTTTACTTGGATTTTAGGGTTGCCAAACTTCTGAAATTTCAAAACTGATCACGTTTAACACCCCCAAAACCCCATGTGGGGCATAATTTAAAAATTTAAAAACTGGTTCAATAAAACAACTAATCCATACAGATAATCAGGTGATAGTTCCTTTTTTGTATATTTTGTCCTTTCTATTCTTAAAATTGAAAAGAAAAGTGACATTTTCAGCATATGAAAAAATTTTCAAACAGGAAGTTAGTTATTAATATTTGAATGTCTATTCAAAAATATGATGTTTCACTTGTGCATTTGTTTCTTTATTATCATTAACATTAATTTAAATACAATTTCATCTGTTTTTTGCTTTGGGTGTGTATGGGAAGAGATATTGTCTTAAAACATATCAAAATCTCATTTGTACCATGTTGCCTGAAACAAATTTTTTTTTCAATGTTATAACTTTGTACTATCTTCAACCACAATGAAAATGACCACTTTGAACCCCCCCCCCCCCCCAAAAAAAAAGAAACCCCATATAGTTCAGAAGTTTAAAATGTAAAAACTGGTTCAGAGAAGCTACGAAATACATATAAATGATCATATGAAATCACAATTTTTGCATATTTCATCTTTTTAATCCTATAAAATTAAAAAGAAAAGTGGCATTTTTTATATTATAACTTTGAATGATAAGAAATTAGTTATTCATATTTAAATTTTTGTACAAAATATGTCATTTTGCTTGTAATTTAGAGTATATGTTTAATAATTTAAATTAATTTTTATTAAGTTATATCATATTTTTATATTTGGAAAAAAATCTAAGAAAATAAAAGAGTAAATAAATTAATTTTGTATTTCCAATTTAATTATATATTAAGAAAATATTTTTAAAACATTTACTATGTTGAAAAAATGTGAAATGTAATAAAATAATTATTTTTTCTCCTAATTGTTTTGGAAACAACTTTGCTCAGATATGTTCTGATTCGTCCACAACAGCCTTCCTTCTTTAAGATAAAGCATCCTACTCTGGGTTGCAGTTGAGGGAGAAATGGGTCAAGGGTCACATCTGGTTTTGGAATCACTGGGCATTGGCTTTGTTTTGTAGGGGGAGTGAATTAGATCAGTTTGCTGTGAAACATTGAGTTGAACAGAAGTCCTGTTGTATTTCTATTGGAAATGATGCTTTATATTTTATCAGAAAATTTTTATAATTTTGATTCTTAAATAAAAATTTTTTGCATAATGGAACTTTGCTCAATTGGTCAGTTACTTAATGAAGAGTGTCATAAACTGTTATACTGTAGGAATTAAAAATATATCAGAATATAATGATAAAAGTAAAGCTCTGATGATTGCTCGAACTGGATGCTTTAATGTAACTACTATTTGTTTCCACCATGAGAAAAAGTATCTTAAAAAATACAGTCAGTCACCTCTTAGGACGTTTTTGCTGTGATCCATTTTCGTCTCATAAAACTCGAGTAAATAAAGGTCTGAGAGCAATTGCTTTAGAATTATCAAAAGCCATAAACTTGCATCTTATACCTGGTAAATCCTTATGTATCAATTGTTTATCTCCAGTAAATGAAACCACTGAGAATTTTGAAAAGAGTAGTTCAGATGAATATCAGACTAGTGAAATAGCCACTGAAATAGTCAACATAGTATGCAATGTATTAGGTGTCTCACCAATTAAAAAAAATTTAAATAAACACAAAAGAACATCACATGGAAAGACCAAACTCAGAAAAATATCAGCAGCTGTTAAACATAGCCTGGAAAAAAGTTTAGATGTTGATCTACCCTCTAAACAATTATCAGAACCCTCTACATCTAGCTTACAGTGTGAAGACTGCACTAATTTAATCACAAAACTAAAGGTAAAATATAATGAAAGCAGTTCAATATCTGAGAAAATTAAAATGTTAAGTCTTGTGCCTCAAAGTTGGACTATTGAGAAAACTATGAAAGAGTTTGGAACCAGCCAGTATTTAGTTCGCAGAACTAAAGAACTCATCAAAGAACATGGCATCTTGCCTCAATTACAAAAGAAACAAGGTAAGATGCTTGATTTGGAAGTGAAGGCAACAGTTTATTCATTTTTTGAGGATGATGGAATCAGCCATTGTTGTCCAGGAAAGAAAGAGTGTATATCTGTACAATCTTCTACAGGAATAAAAGAATTCAAGTAAAAATGCTTGCTTTTAAGAAATCTTAAAGAATTGTACACTGAATTTAAAAACAGCATCCAAATTACAAGCTAGGTTTTTCAATATTTGTAGAGCTAAGACCCAAAAGATGTATCTTAGCAGGCACTAGTGGCACTCACAGAGTGTGTGTATGCAGCTATCATCAGAATATAAAACTAATGCTTTCAGCAATAAATATTAAAGGCTGGGATACTGCTTTATTGTTAAAAATGATAGTTTGCTCTATAGAGGATGAAAGTTGCATGCTTGGTGAATGTTTTAAATGTCCAGGAACTTTTGTTTTGAATAAAATGCTATCAGATGCAGAAGAGCTTCAAACACTCAACAACATTATTTATAAGCAGTGGATTGCAGCTGATAGATGCAGTTTAATAACGGTAACTCAATCCCTTGATGAGTTTTCAGATAATTTTTGTGACAAATTGAATTTTTTTAAAAATCATCATTACATTTCAAAGAAACAGTCAAATTATTTAAAAGACAGGAAGGCAACACTTCAATCAGGTGAGTGGCAGATTTTTCAGAAAATTATTCTTTCATAGTCCAAGATGCTGTTCAAGGTTTTCACTGGGAAAATAGTCAGGCTACACTGCACCCCTTTGTGGCGTACATATCATCAGAAAACCAAGAAAAGCCGAAAGTGTTGAGTATTTGCATTATAAGCAATTACCTTGAACATACTACTGCTGCTGTATATACATTTCAAAAACATGTGATTAATTATCTTAAAGAAAACTCACAAGCCAATAAAATAATTTATTTTTCTGATGGTGCAAGTAGCCAATATAAAAACAGAAAAAACTTTGCTAATTTGTCTTGCCACTTTCAAGACTTCGGTATTGAAGCAGAGTGGCAGTTTTTTGCTACAAGTCATGGTAAAAGCCCATGCGATGGTGTAGGTGGAACTGTTAAAAGAGTGGCAAGTAAAGCTAGTTTACAGTGTCCAATACATAATCAGATTTTGACTCCTGAACAATTATATAAATTTGCAACTGAAGAAATTAAAGGAATTAAATTCTTTTTTGTTCCTTCAGAAGATGTTATTTCTACTGAAAACCAACTGAAACTCAGGTTTCAAAATGCCATTGCTGTAAAACAAACCCAAAAATATCACAAGTTTATTCCAATAGCAGTAGGAAAATTAAAAATTGCTCAGGTTTCTTCATCCTCTAAAAACTTTGAAGCATGTATTTTAAAGAACTATACAGAAAATGCAACGTTTATGTTAGATGATATTATGCAGTCTTCATATCTTATATGTTCTTATGATTATAAGTGGTACTTGACGTATGTTATAGGCATTTCTCATGGAAATAAGGATGTGCAAGTCATGTTCTTAAAGCCACATGGCCCAGCTTCCATGTTTTACTGGACAACTGAAAAGAGTTGGGTTGAACTCAATAAAATAATTATGATAAATATTATGCCAAACACAGTAACTGGCAGACAGTATACACTGCCAAAAGCACTTCAAGATGATATTAATTTCCTTTTTGATAAATCTGAAGCCTCAAGCTCCAGTAAATCAAATCCTTAAGATTAAACAACTGGAAAAAATTATGAATATGTACTATATCTATCTACCAGCTACGAAGTAATATTTAAAAATTATGATACTATATACTGGTGATTTACTTCGACTACATTTTAATAAAATTCTGTGTAAATTATTTTTTCTTTTGCCAGATACTGTAAAACTTAATGCATTTGATGAGAATGGTATTTTATATATCCATAAATTTGACATTATTGTATATAATATTGAACACCTAATTGAACATGTTTATTAGGAACTGTGAGTGTCAAAGATGTTTGGTTATGCTTATTTTTATTTACTAACTGTTACAGCTGCTGACAAATTTTCATATCATCAGTTGAAACTAATGCAACGAACATTAAATGAACTTTTCATTTCAAGCAACATGGTACAAATGATATTTTGATATATTTTTTTACAATAGACAATAACAGCTTTTCTTCAACCCATGCCCAATTATAAGCATAAAAATTGATGAAATCATATTTAAATTAATGTTAATAATAAGAAAGAAACAAATGCCAAGTAAAACAACATATTTTTGTGTAGACATTTAAATACAAAACAATAACTTCCTGTTTCAAAAAAATTTCATATGCTGAAAATGTCACTTTTTTTTTCAATTTTAAAAATAAAAAGGATAAAATATACAAAAAAGTACTTATCACTTGATTATCTACATAGATTTGTTGTTTTATTTAGCCAGTTTTTAAATTTTTAAATTATGCCCCACATGGGGTTTTGAGGGTGTTAAAAGTGATCATTTTTGAAATTTCAGAAGTTTGGCAACCCTAAAATCCAAGTAAAATGTGGATTAGAAACTTCAAATTTTTTATGCTTATAAAACGCTCTCAACTCTTTAAATTAGCCATATTTTATTTCTGTTTTAATTTCACCAGCTAAATTGAAAAAATCTTAAACATAAGAAAATAAGTTCAAAAATTTCAAATTTAAGCGCTTAAAAAGGGTTTCATTTTAAAAAAAAAATTGCAATTAGCTTATATCATATGAAAGCTTGGAGTCTTAGCTTTAAAATAACACCTGAAATATTAGTTTGTGATAAATACAAGTGGTTTTACTTTGGAAAGAATGATCATCACTTACGACGAATGGAAATATGAAATACGACCTTGAACGATGTTTCAAGGGGCAAAATGTCCCTTTCTAAATTTTTAAAAAAATTTTAATTCTGGCTTTCGCCTTCTTCCCAGGTATATAAGCTAATTTTAATTTTTGATCAAAATCCATTACTATGATGCAACCCCTATTTGTTGATTTCACACGGAATGACCCCAACAGAAGATGAAGATTCACCATCTTATGCTGATAGTGATGATAGCATCTCTTTTTCAGAATTGCAATCAGACATTGCTACAAATTCTGATCCCTTAACAATTAACAATGGTGATTATGTTATATTTGAAGAAGGACACCTCAAAGATCATGGCCAACGGCCCTACCGTGCTGAAAACATCGGTTCTCGTTAGATCACCAAAGTCAAGCAGCATCGGGCGCGGTTAGTACTTGGGTGGATGACCACCTGGGAACACCGCATGCTGTTAGTACATTTCGGGCGCGGCAGCCTGGTGGTTTGCGCGCTGCCACAACTGCCGCCGTGTTCATGCGGAGTACGATCACGTTAAACATGTGGGTCCGTAAGTCCTTCCGAGAGATTGGTGGTAGGGGAAGGAGGGTACGGTCCTTGTGGATGCCTCTCCCACTGGGTTCCGGTCTAAATTGGGTGGCACTTCCCGGCCGTCCAAACAGTTACCTTACACCTTTCTGGTAGGTCGGACGGTTTGGGTCTCAACAACAACCTCAAAGATCATAAAATTCACTCTATTGGGGAAGTTGTGAATCAAAACAATATTGATTTTGAAGTGTTGTACGTCAAAAGAATTTTTCCATCTTATAAATTTTCATGAACAAATGAAGTTTATTTATTTGAAGAATCAAAAATCATTGCTAAACTTCCTCTCTCAGTTCCATCAGGAGGGACAACGAGAAAAGCAGAAATGCTGGTTCTCCCTGTGGATTTTACTTCCTATCAAAATCTAAAATAAGTTTACAATTTCTTTAATCTTATCTACTCTGTAACTGTAGGCTACAATCATTGCTAATGTTTTGTTTTCTCAACTGTGTAGGCCATAACAATAATGATTGTTATAAATTTTATTATTTCTTCTCTATATTTTTCTCCACATTTAAAGCTGTTCAATTATATGTAAACTAATCAAATGTGGTATTTTATTTTAAGCCTGTTTAAGGAATCATTAGATATCAGTATATTGCAATCCAAATGAATTTTAGTAAAAGCCCATTCTTTATATTAACTGTTGCTACTACCTGTATAATGTAACACTATTATACCCCAACAGTGGGGCACAGTGTTATAATGTACATCACTACCAAAAACATTAAATACTGGAAATAAATGTTACTCTTTTTAATTTTAATGATATGTAACATGTATGCAAGAGATCAAAGATCATTTTAAGGGCTTTGTTTGCTTCATATAGATGCATATCTGGATGCCACAGCAGAAAATAAAAAACGTGTAACACTGTGCCCCACCTTCCCTACATTTATAATTACTACCTTTTTATTTTTGGTATTTATTAAAATTTTAAAACTTATTTATGATGTTTTTCTTAATTTTTTCCAATTTTATCTTTAAATAATTTACAGTTTGTTTCCTTAATTTTTTTTCCATTTCATAAAAATTTTCCAAATTTACATATTTTTTTTATTTATCTATTTTTTGTTTATTTTCTTAATATTTTAAGCATTTATGGTCACTATATACTCTAGCATATCATTAAACAGCTGTATGCTGCATTTTTGTTTTATTTGTACTTAAATATGTTGCCCAAGTTTTCCTTTTAGTTTATTGAGGTTTGTTATATTTTAATATATATTTGTCCAATTTTTACAGAGGCATGGCCCAGAAATAGAATGGCATCCCATGAAAATGAAAACGAGTGACTCGAAACACAGCAGTCCTGATGTAGAAACTCTAGACTGGGAAGATGTTACATCATCTGTTGGGTACAAGTCAAATCATGAAAATAGTTATGGTTAGCATTTTATTTGTATATGGCTAATTTTTTTTGTGTGTTTTATAAAAGTTCAATTGTAATGAGTATACTGACTGAAAAGTTTCTAACATGGAAATTTAATTGAATTTTTGAATTAGTTTACATTTTTTAATTAGAAATGCATGGGTTGGCATAGCTTAAAAAAAATTGAGGAAAATATTTCAAGTTTCATTCTTATACAATTCATAAAAAAAAAAAAAAATAGTTATTGAATACATGACAAAACTCTGGGGGAGGGAGGATATGCCAATAACTTTGAAAGGTACAGAAGTAATGTCAAATATCAATTCCGTCATTTAAAAAGTTCACATGAACTGTCAGTCAGTTTTTTTTATATATTTCTGAGTTTTCTGATTTTTTTTATTTTACATATTTTTGATTTTTTGAAATAATCTAACATTTTTTTAAAGTGTAATTTCGTGATTGATTCACATTTTGTTGATATGATGTTTGTCCCATTGTTTCAACAAAAAAAAAAAAAATGGCTGAATAAGCACATTAAGTTGGAACAGAGATTGAGTTCTTAAATTTGCTACAAAACACTATAGAGACAGGGAAAATGTTGTCCGCTTCAACTCACAGTTGACAATTTCTTCAAAGTAACCAAAAATTGTCTACCTACCAATCTAGGGCCATCAAGAGTACAAGAGGTTTCTGGTTCGCCAGACCAGGTTGATTTATTATACTATTGAATATTGACAATATGTACCTGTAACTACATAGACCCACTACTTGAAGAATTGAATAAAAATTTGTATTTATTTTACTAATTTAATTTTTTCTTTTGTTTTAAACCAAGTTCTATCTCAGTCATATTAAAATAAATCTATTTTATGCATTTTCTCAGAACCAATTAATCACATAATTTGAGGGATATGTGCATAGTGATTTATTTATGAATATTTTCTTGAAATTTAAGAATGTTGTTCTATAAACTGATGTCCTAAATTATCTTTACATGCACAAGTACACTGATGATTTTGATATTTTAATGATTATGATTTTAATATTTTGAAAAGATGGTTCTGATTTCAATATTTTAAAGTTCTGAAAATGACTAAAGAAGACATACCATCCATGAAGAAATATGTTATCATGTAAAACCACTTTGGCTTCTGTAGATTGGAGCCACCTCTGGTTTCTTTTAGGAAATTCTGTTGTGCATTGAAAGAATTCTTTAAAATTTGATAGAGACTTGATTTCTTCTATGATTTATTTCATAGTCATAAATTAGTATTCTCTTTCAATTGAATTCAATTGAGTTAAATAAATGCCTTCGATATTTTTCAAATTCAGCCCTTTCTCATTCCTTTCTGAAAATGTTGTTGCAACTTCACAACCACCAAAAATCTAATTGACAGAGAAGGTTTCAGAAATTGATGGATCTGGGCCCTCTTTTTTTGGAACTAATTTCAGAGCAATTAGAACAATGATCAAACTTTAAGGGTTCTGATTTTAAAATTTTGAACTTTTTTTTAAAAAATGTTTAAAGAGAATAAGCCATTCACAAAGAAAGACATTATTCATGGGAAACCACTTTGGTGTCATCAGACTGGAAGCATTGCTAATTTTTTATATTTTCACTGGTATGTTTTCTATGATAAACTGTTTAAAAAACAATAATATGTTATATGTGTCATTTTTTCCGCTTAATGATATAAAAATTGATTTTCTGTTTTGTAGATGCTGTTGAAATTAAGCCTGTTCCTGTTCCAAATCCAATTAAGTTTGATATAGCTGATTTGAAATCTTTTAAGAAAGGAGAAAATGCAGACCCCAGTAAGATTGTTATAACATTCCTGTTGAAAGATGGCACAAATATTCCTTCATTTCAGTTTCAAGATGGTGATTTTGGAAAACTTTGTGTGTCTTTAGACAATTATGTGCATTTTAGGAGGTATAAAACTTTTTATTTAAATCAAAGTTTAATAATTTGTATGTGTATTTAATATAAATGATGATATCTTAAATTTGAATATGAAGTTAAAAGAAGTTGAAAGAAGAATATGAAGATCTTTACGAAGTTATTTTGAAGTGTATTAACATACACCCTCTAATGGTTAAAGCCTAAAAAATGTTAATTTTTTTTTATTTCCTATTTCTATAAAACACTATTGCCTGGGAGTTAAAGCAGGGATCAAATGAAGTTATTCCTGCAAGTTTTCAAAAGCCTCCCTGATTTTGAGATTTTCTTAGAACTGTTATTTCCAACCTTGTGCACATTGTAGCATCAAAATAATTTAACTCAGAATCCTAAAAATTTTAAAGCTATTGAATTTTGCATATATGTACTTTGTCAGAAATGCCGTAGAAATTTACCCAACTTCACACATTTCAATATGTACGAAAATAATTACAACTGCTTTTCAGGAACCAGAAACTTTACTTCAAAACTTAACATTCGTACAGCCAACGTCAACTCGTAAACAAAACCGCTCGTTCCTCTGACCACGTCTACAGAAACCCAAGAGTGTTGCCATAGCATTATTACAAAACTAAAATAAACAAATTCACAAGAAATGAAAATTTAAATATAAAACTTGAATAACGAAATCAATGTGTGTTACTTAACATTCTCCCACCTTTTGATTTAAACATTATAATCAAAACTTACAATAAATTAACATTTAAATGGAAATTAAACTTTTCTACATTTATCTAAACCTAGATGGGAGTCTAATTGTTCTGCCACTTCTAGTAACAACAGTCTTTCGTTGAACAGAGGGTGAAGTGTCCACAACCCTTTTCTCACTAGCTACAGTATCAGTTTCTGGTTCTCGGGATGGACATTCAATTTCAAGAGGGAAAATTCTCTGAACTGGTCGAATTAGTTCCCCCGTTGCTGTCTTTAATTTCACAACTCTGTTGCTGCCATCTTTTCCGGGATAAACTTCAGTTATTTTTGCCATTGGCCAGAAAGTTCTTTTCTTATTCTCGCATTCAATGAGAACTATATCTCCAATTTTGACATTCAGCATTTTCATTTTTCCCCTATGTTGCACTAATTGGCCAAGATACTCTACTCTAAATCTTTTCCTTAGCTGATCCTTTAATGTCTGCTGATATCTCAGTCTTTTTGTGAGATCCACTTTGTCCAAAAGGTCCAAGTCTGGCACTCCCACCGTCTGCATGTCCTGCAAAAACATAGCCGGAGTCAAAGGAGTTAGGTTTTCAGGATCTTCGGAAATGTAAGTCAGTGGTCTGGCATTAATTATTGCTTCGCAATCGCAGAGAATGCTCATAATTTCTTCATAGTCTAAAGAAGCTGTTCCCAAGACCCGTCTCAACAGTCTCTTAACCATCTGCACAAGACGTTCCCAAAACCCTCCCCACCAAGCAGCGGAGGGTGGATTGAACTTCCAAGTAATTCTTTTGACTGCTGTTTCTATTTCAATGGTTTTCCAATCAATTTTTTGTAGAAGATTATCAGCTCCGACAAAATTACTTCCATTATCACTATAGATGGTATTAGGTCTTCCACGACGTGCTATGAACCGTCTGAAACTGAGCAGAAAAGCTTTAGTAGATAATGATGTTATGAGCTCCAAATGAATAGCCCTATAAACAGCACACGTGTAAAGAACAACCCAACTTTTCACACCTCCCCTCAATATGAGGGGTCCAGCCAGATCTACTCCAGTAATTTCAAAAACTGACGCTTGTCTCACTCTGTCTTCTGGAAGGGGAACTGGAGTTGTTTGTATACATTTTGCATTGTGTCTCTTGCATCTAATGCATTTCGAAATTACACGGCGTACTGTTCTCCTTCCATTAAGTATCCAGAATTTTTCACGCAAATCTGACAATAAGGAATGTAATCCGACATGAAGTTTGGTTGCATGGTGTTCTTGAATGATAAGTTCTACCAATTTATGTTCGCTTGGCAGTAGTATTGGGTACTTGAAATTGTCTTCATCTTTACGTTCTGTCAACTTTGTTTCCACTCGAATTAAACCATCACGGTCTTTCAACAGACACAAGGATTTCAAACTATTTAACCGTTCCTTGGTAAAGGTGTCTCTTTGAACAGTTTTGATAATTGCCTTTTCAGCTTTATTCAACTCATCAGCAGATAATTCTCCAGTGTTTCGATCATGAATGTTCTTTCGAGCATTCTGAAGAAATCTAAAAATCCATCCTACCATTCTTATAATTTTTGTATACTTTGAAAAATATGATAGAAACCATGTCTCTTTAAACGTTTTACTCAACAGAACCGCAGAGATATTTTTTCTTTCTTGCAGCACGTCTATTTCATTAACCGTGCATTCAGAGCATGGCCAATCCTTTTCATTCTGTTTCAGCCATGGAGGTCCCTCCCACCATCGGGATTCAATTAATTTCTTCACTGAGCATCCTCTGGAGGGCAGATCAGCAGGATTATTTTGGCTATTAACATGTCTCCAATTTTCAATATTAGATAATTTCTGGATTTCATTTACTCTATTTTTGACAAATACTCCCCACTGCTCATTTCTTTTAATCCAGTGTAGGGCAGTAGAAGAATCCGTCCAGAAATATTCCCTAACAGAATCAAATTTCAAGCTTCTCTTCACAAAGTCTGCTAGACGTGCACCAATACAACAAGCTAAAAGTTCTAGTCTTGGAATAGAAATGGGTTTTAATGGTGCAACTCTTGATTTTGCCATGAGTAGCTGCACGGAAATATTAGTATCGGTTTCACATCGCAAATATACAACAGCTGCATATGAAATCCCAGATGCATCACAAAACACATGTAGACTCAATGTTGAGTTATCATTGGTAAAAGCATGTCTAGGAATCCTCACGACATTAAGCATTTGTAGTTCAGCGATCCATTTCAAAAAGTTATGTTAAACATCTTTCGGTACTTCAGCATCCCAACTCAATTTAGATTTCCAACTATTTTGTAATAACAATTTAGGATACAATGTAACTGGACAAGTGAAACCTATGGGGTCAAATAGTCTTTGTGCAATAGATAAAATAGTTCTTCTACTGATGGTCCCTTCAGGTTTGCTTATCGCTGCGATGTCACAGAATAATACATCTTCTTGTTTGTCCCATAACAATCCCAAGACTGTTGACGGATTAGATTTGACACAAGTATCCGTTATTTCGGTATGTTCCCAGTCTCTTAATTCAAATTTTCCTTCCGCCATCACCTCTGTGGATATTTGAACAAATTCTTGCAATTCCACTTCAGAGTCTACAGAATACACACAATTATCAACATAAAATGCTGATTTAAGTTTCTGTGTTACATTATGTTGAGCTGAAGATGAATATTTGTCCAAATGGTGTTGTATCACTGCTCCAAGAAGAAAAGGACTACAGTTTAATCCAAAGACTACTCTGCAATGTTGAAAAATCTTTATAGCATTCTGGCTTTCACCTTGCCACCAAAGAAATTTTAAAAATTCTTGATCACTTTTAACAACAGATATTTGCAAGAAAGCCTTCTTTATGTCCGAAATAACGCCGATTTTTTTCTCTCGAAACTTCAAAAGTATTGTGGGAATCAGTTCCAATAGATTTGGTCCCTTTGCCAAACATTCATTTAAGGAATAAGATCCTTTCTGTTTACAGGATGCATCAAAGACAGGTCTAACATTAGTCGATGAATTGCATTTAAATACTCCTCGATGAGGTAAAAAATGACCACTATTCTCTGAACTTTCTGTGATTATTCCTTCTTGCCACCACTCATGGAAAACAGCATTGTAGCTTTCAAACTTTCCTTCTTTCATGAGTTTAGATGTTGTGTAATTCAATCTCTTCTCAGCTATTTCTCTGTTAGTTGGTAATTCTCCTTGAGTATGCATTCAAGGAAGACTAACTTGATATCTTCCGTCTTCATTAATTTTAACTGTTTTCTTGAAATGATCCGAAACAGCTGTTTCTACTTCGTCTTTGCTTTGATGTTCACATGGTTCAGTGATTCCAATAGCTTCTAACTTCCATAAATCAGGAACATTGTTACTATGAATCGAAAGTGAAGTTAAAACCGAACCATAATTGCTATACTTTGAATCCTCTTGCGACTTTCCCATTACAACCCATCCTAGATGAGTTTGCACAGCGACCAGTCCACACTTTAGCTGATGTACGCGTCCTGTGTAAAGTTGACCAGCAAAATCGGCTCCAATAAGTATTTCAATAGGTGGCTGATTGCTTCCTATATCCGTGAGCTGGATTCCCTTTTGTCTCATTTCTTCCAACCATAATCCAGTCTTGAGTCTTGGTATTGAACCACATATAACAGGTTGGTCTAACACTTTAATTTCACAGCAATAGTTATTAACTGAACTATTCAAAATTACATTGTAGCACTTGTGCTCTCTCCTAGAGGTGATTCCTCCAAACACGACTTGTGTTAATATATCAGTATTCACAGGATTAAATCCCATCTGCTTTGCAGTACTTTCTAGAATATAAGAACGCTGAGAACCTGTATCAATCAGTGCCCTAACTTTTCGGTCTTTTCCGTGAGCTTTAAGAACCACAAGCAGTGTTTGCAATAGTACTTCAGAGTGGCCTTGGCTGGATAAAGTAATATTCTGATCCCCACCTTCTTTGAACTCTGTAACTAAAGCCCTTTTATTATTGGTTAGTTCAGGACACATAACTACCCAGTGCCTTTTGGAGCAAATTATACACCGAACATGTGATTTGCACTGTTTAGAACGATGTCCAATCCGTAAACAAGTGAAGCATCCCTTCTTTCTTTTTAAAATATCGTGCTTCTCTTTTAGAGAAAGTTTTTGAGCTTTGAAGCATTCTTTACTTTCATGAAATTTTCCGCAAAATACACAAATGGACTTTTCACATGAATTTATCCCTAAAAATAAATCAGTAGCAGTCGGTAAATTCATACCCGTTTCCTTACAAATTTCCTTTCGACTACTTTTCTCATTTTGCTTAAAACCAGCTTTAGCAAGCGAGATACGCTCTTCACCTTCTACTTCAGTTCTTAGGAACAATAACAGGTTTTTCAACTTATCAATGTAAGTATCACTTTCTTCACCTTTAGCTGCCACCGGATTTCTTAACCAGACTCGTAGTATTTCTTCCGGTATGCAAGATTCAACAAGAGGAAAAAGCATTGCTGCGTATTTGTCAGAAGTCATACCAATTGATTCAAGAGACCTTAAATGCGATTCTAACTTATCATACAATTGAGCTGTATTTGCTTTGGATTTTGAAGACACTGCATTTTTAATCACCAGTCCAAGCAATTCCCTGACATAGAACTCTATGAGTAGCTCTTCCCTTCCAAATCTATTTTTAAGGCTTTCAACAGCTTTTGAATAATTTTCTGCAGTAGGAGGGAAGCTGTCTACTATTTCTTTTGCTCTTGTGCCAACGATCATAGACTGAATTAAATATTGAAATTTATCTTCTTCTTCCATCAATTTATCTTCATGGATTCTCTTGAATTGACTCCAAAATGCTAGCCAATCTTTTATTTCACCCCCAAATTTCAAAAATTCAATTTTAGGAAGCTTCAGTTTCGTTTTTTTTTTAACATTATAAAAACTCGCACTCGGTTTGGTTGCGGTTTTATTTAAATGCATTTCGACGCCAACCCTAGCAGTAACCATTTTTCCGCGATATTCTTCTATTACCCCATATTCAGTTTCATATTCTTCCACTTTTGAATCATCGGCAAGCAAAGCGTTACAGATTTCGTCGTCGATCTCTGCTAAATTCATCATTAATCTGTCCATATTTGCCAAATGTGTTTGAATAATTTTATCGTCTGGTTCCTCATCAATTAAAGCCGTTGTCAAAATGTTATACGACTTTGTAAAAGACGCTCGAATCGGCTTTCGCTTTCTTATGAGCAGTTCCATTATGAAAATGTTACAGCGACAGGCTTAGTTAAAACAAAATTCCAAACGAAACTAACCTTTCTATCTTCACGGTCACGTCCGGGTCACCAAATGTCAGAACCGCCGTAGAAATTTACCCAACTTCATACGTTTCAATATGTACGAAAATAATTACAACTGCTTTTCAGGAACCAGAAACTTTACTTCAAAACTTAACATTCGTACAGCCAACGTCAACTCGTAAACAAAACCGCTCGTTCCTCTGACCACGTCTACAGAAACCCAAGAGTGTTGCCATAGCATTATTACAAAACTAAAATAAACAAATTCACAAGAAATGCAAATTTAAATATGAAACTTGAATAACGAAATCAATGTGTGTTACTTAACATACTTTCTCTACCTAAATGTAAATAACTATCTCTCAACGAATTTTTATAAAAAAAATTACCAAACATTTTGACATTTTTAGCATTTAATCACAAGACAACGACAAAAAGTTTTGGGTGAATTTCAGTATACTTTTAATTGGAATTCTTTTTCAAACAAACTTTGAACAGAATCCATGCTATCAATAGATGAAGTTTTAAAAAATATATACTTTTTCTGTTTTGAAGATGTAATCAGTTTTAAAATTCTGGTCTGTGACATCTTAACACCATCAAAAAGATTGAAAAATTCTGTTTCAAATAAATTTTGAACTGAGTTCCTATGATGAACAGACAAATTTTAATGAATAAATATATATATATATACTTTTTGCATATTTTAAACTTTTTTGATTTTTATATTTCGATATACAGAAATTGATTTGCTATCCATCATTCATTTTTTTACCGCAAGTTGACGCTATCATAGACTACTCCAGAAAAAAAGAAATAATTTCATAAATCCATCCATTGATTAATTATAAATTTTTTATCTGAAACATGTCTTTGATTTTTTTCGATCAAATCATGCAGGTTTTCGGAGCCCTTGGAGGTCAAAATAAAAGATCCACTGCGAAAAGAGTGCATGACAAAAATCGCTTTATTACCTCTACAGGGATGGTCAGATTTCACGTTTACATGAACAAGCGGTGTTGAAGACCCAGACCACACGACCAACCCTAAGGCTTATGGCAGCTTAATGTGTGTCCAGATGAACAAGCGGTGTGTGGAATTTTGAGCAGTTGTACTGTCATTTGTGATTCTCATATTTTTTGCTGTTGCGGAAAGCACATGTGATTTGATTTGTGCAGTTTTGGGATTGAATCTATTTTAAATTGTGTTTAAATGTATTATTTAAGTAGCAGGTGCTTGCTTATTAAATTATTTATACTTAGTGAATGCCTATTTAGAACCCGGACAATGCTGGATATTTCGTTCTAGTATGATATATTAAAAGAAAAAACAAAAACAAAATTTGCATTTAAAAGTAATTTAATTTTGCTTCCAAGCTACTATATTGTTATTTTTTTCTAATTAGATCAAAGAAAGAACCTAATCTGTTTTTAGTGATTGATCCTAAGGTTGCAGCCCTGGAAAAGTCCTTCAGTGAATTAGATTTATTCAGCGAAAGTAAACCATACATTTTGGTAACTATTTTATTATGCATTCCTTCTGTAGTCATTTATGTCTGAATATCTGAATCAATTTTGTGTCCCTTGAGCTTAAAAAGGAAATAATAAATAAGATAGACATTTTTTGCAGTAATAGTTTAGAATACAATCTGTTTTATAATTTTTTCAGTAAAAGAAGTATTTTTCTATAATATTAAATGTTGTTTTGACTTCATAAAAATGCAAATTTTTCATTTCTGTCATTGTCCCTTGGATGATGAGTTGAATTTTCATCTCCTAATTACATCAGTAAAAGACATAAATAATGGAAATAAATGGGTGAAGCTTTTTGTAATTATGATTTTAATGTAAAAAAAAAAAAAAAAAGAAAAAAACTTTATTTAAAAACATTTTAATGATTTTACTACTGTTTTCACTTAATCTTAATTTGAAATAATTCTGGCCTGAGCTAGTCAAACATATCCAGTGCTTGAAAATTTTTATAAATTAAATAGTAAGAAACATTTTTGTTGATTTTACCAATTTAAATCTAAATGTGTAAAAAACAATATTTTTAACTGAATTCTGAGCACAAAAATGGCTATAAAAGGTTGTAAGAAATATAAATTTATTTTTATATCAAGCATTTCATTTAGAGTTAGGTACCAACAGTTTATTTTGGAAAAAAAAGTAACACAGCCAAAAATATTTTATTTGGACATCTACAAGCTCTTTATTTATTTATTTTTGCTTATTAGATTTGGTACATGGGCCTTTGGTTGGATAACCATATTCTTTTATATAAAGGAATTATAAGCAGTGGTAAAACTGCAAAATCATTGGGTTACTTGGATTGTTCTAATCTGCCCATGTTTAGTTATTTTTTAAGTGTATTTTAATTTCCTCCCTTTTTACTAATTTTCCATTAACCCATTCTGTACCAGTGTTTTGTGAGATAAACAGGGGGCCATCAGAATTCTTCACATTCTTTGTATTTTTTATAGTCCTTAATCCTATTTTCTTGAATCACAACATGTACTTTTTTTTAAATAAATAAAATTGGCATCACGTCTGATTTCAACAAGCACACAACTATAATAGAAGGTCTTTATTTCACTTCTTTAAGGCGTACAAAACTTAAAAAGACCAGAGCGCTTTCGAGTATAAATACGCTCTTCATCAGTGGCTACATGGAAATAGGAATGATCGTTCATATATAGACCAGAAAAGGTGACAAATTTGCATAAATACAATTATCAATAAACGTACGTTTATCTAAGGAGAATCCAAAAATACAAAACATTTTGCACAGATTAAAAAAATCGAGCATAAATCACAAAAAGAACAGTAAAAATTTACAATTTTATTATAGAATTTTCAAATTCAAAAAATTTAAAAAAATGGGGGCAGTCAGGCCGAATCCCGGAGAGGATGACGTCAAAGATAACTATGAAGAGACTTGAATTGCATGGAGTCGAGAATGAGTCGCCAAGCATAACTTAAAATCTGAACGGGGTCAAAATTACAAATCGACTCGCGGTAAACATAAATAAAGAGGTACTCAAAAAGGAGAATATTACGAGGGTTATTACAACGCATAAGAAGGAAAGTTCTTTCAAAAATGGGCCGAAAATTTTCTTTAACAACAAAATGAGCAAGGGCCGTAGAAAGTTTACCACCTTTGACATCCCTAGTATGTTCTGCCAAACGGATAGCAATAGTACGTTTTGTACTGCCAATATAAAATTTAAAATTACCATCGATGGACAACAGGAGAACCACATACACCCCAGCAAAGCTTTTAAAGTCATCCTTATCATCCAGCTTATCAGACCAAATCCTGTTAAATAAAGAAGAAACATTAGAGTGAGCAGGCCTGAAACCAAATTCAGAGCAGAACTGAATAAAGGGACGGAAAATCCCAGGATGGTACGGGAAACTAGATTTATGATTCAAACGATCTTTTAAAGAAATAAGCTTGGTATCAATTTGAGAAAATTTACGGCGAACATGTGTGTGTGTGTGTGGGGAAAAAACCTTATGTATAAATTCAAAGGAATAGGCAGCTTCATAGCCAAGATTGAAAATAAAATCAATTGTTCACTTAAAGAAGAAAAAGAAGAACACACGTTAAAAGCACGATTAAAATAAGCGTTAAAAGAAGCTTTTTTTAGAGGAAAAAGGATGGTAAGAATTAGTAGGAATACAGGAATTAGTAAAAGACGTTTTACGGTAAATGGAAGTGTGAAAACCAACCGCAGAACGGGTAACCAGAACATCAAGAAAAGGCAAGGAACAATTATTTTCGTGCTCAATGGTAAAATTAATCAAAGGGTGAAAATAATTAACCTTGGACAAAAGAAGAAGGAGATCATTTAAATCACCATCCCAAATAATAAAAACATCATCAACAAAACGTCACCAAAGAGAGGAGGGGATGGACTAAAAGGCAAGATTTCATTCTCGAGCTCCTGCAAAACTGCCTCTGCCAAAATACCAGATAAAGGGCTACCCATAATGGCACCACAAGTTTGTAAATAAATATTATCACAAAAGCCAAAATAATTTGTCTCTGTAACAATGTTCAAAGCAGAAGTGATTGTGTTTTTAAAATTATGATTTTGCAATTTTTTAACAATAATTCTAATAGCAATGTCAACGGGAATGCTAGGAAATAAAGAGACAACATCAAAACTGTGAAGAGTACTATTAGGATTAAATTTAGTTTTAAATAGAACATAATAAAATTTTCAGTGGAACTTATAGAAAACCCATGGTTATTAAAAAAGGGTTTTAAAAAAAAGGCAAGGGATTTCTCTAAAAAATAAGTAGGTCCACTACATTTAGAAACAATAGGATGCATGGGATGATTAGGTTTATGAAGTTTTATTTGATCCCTAAGATTTTTGGTCTCCTTCTTCTTTTGTCCAAGGTTAATGATTTTTACCCTTCGATTAATTTTACCATTGAGCATGAAAATAATTGTTCCTTGCCTTTTCTTGATGTTCTGGTTACCCGTTCTGCTGTTGGTTTTCACACTTCTGTTTACCGTAAACCGTCTTTTACTAATTCCTGTTTTCCTGCTAATTCTTACCATCCTATTTCCTCTAAAAAAGTTTCTTTTAACGCTTATTTTAATCGTACTTTTAACGTGTGTTCTTCTTTTTCTTCTTTAAGTGACGAAATTGATTTTATTTTCAATCTTGGTTATGAGGCTGCCTATTCCTTTGAATTTATACATAAGGTTTTTTCCCATGTTTGCCGTAAATTTTCTCAAATTGATACTAAACTCATTTCTTTAAAAGATCGTTTGAATCATAAATCTAGTTTCCCGTACCATCCTAGGATTTTCCGTCCCTTTATTCAGTTCTGCTCTGAATTTGGTTTCAGGCCTGCTCACTCTAATGTTTCTTTATTTAACCAGATTGGGTCTGATAAGCTGGGTGATAAGGATGACTTTAAAAGCTTTGCTGGGGTGTATGTGTTCCCCTGTTGTCCAACGATGGTAACTTTAAATTTTATATTGGCAGTACAAAACATACTATTGGTATCCGTTTGTCAGAACATGCTAGGGATGTCAAAGGTGGTAAACTTTCTACGGCCCATGCTCATTTTGTTGTTAAAGAAAATTTCCGGCCCATTTTTGAAAGAACTTTCCTTCTTATGCATTGTAATAACCCTCGTAATATTCTTCTTTTTGAGTCCCTCTTTATTTATGTTTACCGCGAGTCGATTTGTAATTTTGACCCCGTTCAAATTTTAAGTTATGCTTGGCGACTCATTCTCGACTCCATGCAATTCAAGTCTCTTCATAGTTATCTTTGACGTCATCCTCTCAGGGATTGGGCCTGACTGCCTCCATTTTTTTAAATTTTTTGAATTTGAAAATTCTATAATAAAATTGTAAATTTTTACTGTTTTTTTCATGATTTATGCTCGATTTTTTTAATCTGTGCAAAATGTTTTGTATTTTTGGATTCTCCTTAGATAAACATATGTTTATTGATAATTGCATTTATGCAAATTTGTCACCTTTTCTGGTCTATATATGAACGATCATTCCTATTTCCATGTAGTCATTGATGAAGAGCGTATTTACGCTCGAAAGCGCTCTAGCCTTTTTAAGTTTTGTACGTCTTAAAGAAGTGAAATAAAGACTTTCTATTATAGTTGTGTGCTTGTTGTTTCTGCTACTTTTTTTTAATTCTTCTTGTGCATCACTTAAATCAGTCATTTTAGTTTTTCATCAGACACATTTAATTTTCTTTTACTGTAGATTTCAGTATGCCAAACCCACTGCTGAACATTTTTCACATCCATATAGTAGGGGAGCCATAGGGGTTCCATGTGCATATCCTGATCCTATGAGACCATTTTTTTTTATACTTTAAGGATATGCTAAAAATTTTCCCACTTGTCCTCAGTGAAAAAAAAAACTGGCTATGCTATCAAAATGGCAGCCATTTTAAAATTTTTAAATCTAAATTAAAAAAAAATTAAAAGTGTTTTATTTGCACATGCAAGTAGTCACTTTATATGTATTTTGGCCCAAAACAGCGAATAAAAGCCTTTTTAAGCTGCTAAAATGAACCGTTTTGAATTATTCACAGTTTTTAGTATTTTTTTAATTAAATATTAGATATGGAACTTTTTTCAAAGCAAAATAAATATGTAAATTTTTTAACAGTTATTTTACATTAGCAATTGAGTAAATGATTATTCAGGATCACATAAATAGCAATTCCTCAGCTATTCTATTGGTTTTTAAATATTTGTAGAGGATACTTTGTGCTATCGCACTTCATTTAAAGGTGCTCTATATGCTAATTATTCACAGTTTTTAGTATTTTTTTAATTAAATATTAGATATAGAAATTTTTTCAAAGCAAAATATTATATGTAAATTTTTTAATAGTAATTTTACATTAGCAGTTGAGTAAATGATTATTCAGGATCACATAAATAGCAATTCATCAGGTATTCTATTGGTTTTTAAATATTTGTAGAGGGTACGTTGTGCTGTCACACTTCATTTAAAGGTGCTCTATATGCTAATTATTCAGTTTTTAGTATTTTTTAATTAAATATTAGATATGGAACTTTTTTCAAAGCAAAATAAATATGTAAATTTTTTAATAGTAATTTTACATTAGTAATTGAGTAAATGATTATTCAGAATCACATAAATAGCAACTCCTCAGCTATTCTATTGGTTTTTAAATATTTGTAGTGGGTACATTGTGCTGTTGCACTTCATTTAAAGGTGCTCTATATGCTAATTATTCACAGTTTTTAGTATTTTTTTTTAATTAAATATTAGATATGGAAATTTTTTCAAAGCAAAATAAATATGTAAATTTTTTAACAGTTATTTTACATTAGCAATTGAGTAAATGATTATTCAGGATCACATAAATAGCAATTCCTCAGGTATTCTATTGGTTTTTAAATATTTGTAGTGGGTACGTTGTGCTGTTGCACTTCATTTAAAGGTGCTCTATATGCTAATTATTCACAGTTTTTAGTATTTTTTTAATTAAATATTAGATATGGAACTTTTTTCAAAGCAAAATAAATATGTAAATTTTTTAATAGTAATTTTACATTAACAATTGAGTAAATGATTATTCCAAATCACATAAATAGCAATTCCTGAGGTATTCTATTGGTTTTTTAAATATTTGTACAGGGTACGTTGTGCTGTCGCACTTCATTTAAAGGTGCTCTATATGCTAATTATTCACAGTTTTTAGTATTTTTTTGATTAAATATTAGATATGGAACTTTTTTCAAAGCAAAATAAATATGTAAATTTTTTAATAGTAATTTTACATTAGCAGTTGAGTAAATGATTATTCAGGATCACATAAATAGCAATTCCTCAGGTATTCTATTGGTTTTTAAATATTTGTAGAGGGTACTTTGTGCTGTCGCACTTCATTTAAAGGTGCTCTATATGCTAATTATTCACAGTTTTTAGTATTTTTTTAATTAAATATTAGATATGGAAATTTTTTCAAAGCAAAATAAATATGTAAATTTTTTAATAGTAATTTTACATTATCAATTGAGTAAATGATTATTTAGAATCACATAAATAGCATTTCCTCAGGTATTCTATTGGTTTTTAAATATTTGTAGAGGGTGCATTGTGCTATGGCACTTCATTTAAAGGTGCTCTATATGCTAATTATTCACAGTTTTTAGTATTTTTTTGATTAAATATTAGATATGGAACTTTTTTCAAAGCAAAATAAATATGTAAATTTTTTAATAGTCATTTTACATTAGCAATTGAGTAAATGATTATTCAAGATCACATAAATAGCAATTCCTCAGGTATTCTATTGGTTTTTAAATATTTGTAGAGGGTACTTTGTGCTATCGCACTTCATTTAAAGGTGCTCTATATGCTAATTATTCACAGTTTTTAGTATTTTTTTAATTAAATATTAGATATGGAAATTTTTTCAAAGCAAAATAAATATGTAAATTTTTTAATAGTAATTTTACATTAGCAGTTGAGTAAATGATTATTCAGGATCACATAAATAGCAATTCCTCAGGTATTCTATTGGTTTTTAAATATTTGTAGAGGGTACGTTATGCTGTCGCACTTCATTTAAAGGTGCTCTATATGCTAATTATTCACAGTTTTTAGTATTTTTTTAATTAAATATTAGATATGGAACTTTTTTCAAAGCAAAATAAATATGTAAATTTTTTAATAGTAATTTTACATTAGCAGTTGAGTAAATGATTATTCAGGATCACATAAATAGCAATTCCTCAGGTATTCTATTGGTTTTTAAATATTTGTAGAGGGTACTTTGTGCTGTCGCACTTCATTTAAAGGTGCTCTATATGCTAATTATTCACAGTTTTTAGTATTTTTTTAATTAAATATTAGATATGGAAATTTTTTCAAAGCAAAATAAATATGTAAATTTTTTAATAGTAATTTTACATTAGCAGTTGAGTAAATGATTATTCAGGATCACATAAATAGCAATTCCTCAGGTATTCTATTGGTTTTTAAATATTTGTAGAGGGTACGTTGTGCAGTCGCACTTCATTTAAAGGTGCTCTATATGCTAATTATTCACAGTTTTTAGTATTTTTTTGATTAAATATTAGATATGGAACTTTTTTCAAAGCAAAATAAATATGTAAATTTTTTAATAGTAATTTTACATTAGCAGTTGAGTAAATGATTATTCAGGATCACATAAATAGCTATTCCTCAGGTATTCTATTGGTTTTTAAATATTTGTAGAGGGTACGTTGTGCTGTCGCACTTCATTTAAAGGTGCTCTATATGCTAATTATTCACAGTTTTTAGTATTTTTTTAATTAAATATTAGATATGGAACTTTTTTCAAAGCAAAATAAATATGTAAATTTTTTAATAGTAATTTTACATTATCAATTGAGTAAATGATTATTTAAAATCACATAAATAGCATTTCCTCAGGTATTCTATTGGTTTTTAAATATTTGTAGAGGGTGCATTGTGCTATGGCACTTCATTTAAAGGTGCTCTATATGCTAATTATTCACAGTTTTTAGTATTTTTTTGATTAAATATTAGATATGGAACTTTTTTCAAAGCAAAATAAATATGTAAATTTTTTAATAGTCATTTTACATTAGCAATTGAGTAAATGATTATTCAGGATCACATAAATAGCAATTCCTCAGGTATTCTATTGGTTTTTAAATATTTGTAGAGGGTACTTTGTGCTATCGCACTTCATTTAAAGGTGCTCTATATGCTAATTATTCACAGTTTTTAGTATTTTTTTAATTAAATATTAGATATGGAAATTTTTTCAAAGCAAAATAAATATGTAAATTTTTTAAGTTATTTTACATTAGCAATTGAGTAAATGATTATTCAGGATCACATAAATAGCAATTCCTCAGGTATTCTATTGGTTTTTAAATATTTGTAGAGGATACTTTGTGCTATCGCACTTCATTTAAAGGTGCTCTATATGCTAATTATTCACAGTTTTTAGTATTTTTTTAATTAAATATTAGATATAGAAATTTTTTCAAAGCAAAATATTATATGTAAATTTTTTAATAGTAATTTTACATTAGCAGTTGAGTAAATGATTATTCAGGATCACATAAATAGCAATTCATCAGGTATTCTATTGGTTTTTAAATATTTGTAGAGGGTACGTTGTGCTGTCACACTTCATTTAAAGGTGCTCTATATGCTAATTATTCAGTTTTTAGTATTTTTTAATTAAATATTAGATATGGAACTTTTTTTAAAGCAAAATAAATATGTAAATTTTTTAATAGTAATTTTACATTAGTAATTGAGTAAATGATTATTCAGAATCACATAAATAGCAACTCCTCAGGTATTCTATTGGTTTTTAAATATTTGTAGTGGGTACATTGTGCTGTTTCACTTCATTTAAAGGTGCTCTATATGCTAATTATTCACAGTTTTTAGTATTTTTTTTTAATTAAATATTAGATATGGAAATTTTTTCAAAGCAAAATAAATATGTAAATTTTTTAACAGTTATTTTACATTAGCAATTGAGTAAATGATTATTCAGGATCACATAAATAGCAATTCCTCAGGTATTCTATTGGTTTTTAAATATTTGTAGTGGGTACGTTGTGCTGTTGCACTTCATTTAAAGGTGCTCTATATGCTAATTATTCACAGTTTTTAGTATTTTTTTAATTAAATATTAGATATGGAACTTTTTTCAAAGCAAAATAAATATGTAAATTTTTTAATAGTAATTTTACATTAGCAATTGAGTAAATGATTATTCCAAATCACATAAATAGCAATTCCTGAGGTATTCTATTGGTTTTTAAATATTTGTACAGGGTACGTTG
This sequence comes from Amaurobius ferox, assembly GCA_951213105.1. Taxonomy (NCBI): domain Eukaryota; kingdom Metazoa; phylum Arthropoda; class Arachnida; order Araneae; family Amaurobiidae; genus Amaurobius; species Amaurobius ferox. The sequence goes on from OX578138.1 coordinate 98,827,777, forward strand.
TGCTGTCGCACTTCATTTAAAGGTGCTCTATATGCTAATTATTCACAGTTTTTAGTATTTTTTTGATTAAATATTAGATATGGAACTTTCTTCAAAGCAAAATAAATATGTAAATTTTTTAATAGTAATTTTACATTAGCAGTTGAGTAAATGATTATTCAGGATCACATAAATAGCAATTCCTCAGGTATTCTATTGGTTTTTAAATATTTGTACAGGGTACTTTGTGCTGTCGCACTTCATTTAAAGGTGCTCTATATGCTAATTATTCACAGTTTTTAGTATTTTTTTAATTAAATATTAGATATGGAACTTTTTTCAAAGCAAAATAAATATGTAAATTTTTTAATAGTAATTTTACATTAGCAGTTGAGTAAATGATTATTCAGGATCACATAAATAGCAATTCCTCAGGTATTCTATTGGTTTTTAAATATTTGTAGAGGGTACTTTGTGCTGTCGCACTTCATTTAAAGGTGCTCTATATGCTAATTATTCACAGTTTTTAGTATTTTTTTAATTAAATATTAGATATGGAAATTTTTTCAAAGCAAAATAAATATGTAAATTTTTTAATAGTAATTTTACATTAGCAGTTGAGTAAATGATTATTCAGGATCACATAAATAACTATTCCTCAGGTATTGTATTGGTTTTTAAATATTTGTAGAGGGTACGTTGTGCTGTCGCACTTCATTTAAAGGTGCTCTATATGCTAATTATTCACAGTTTTTAGTATTTTTTTAATTAAATATTAGATATGGAACTTTTTTCAAAGCAAAATAAATATGTAAATTTTTTAATAGTAATTTTACATTATCAATTGAGTAAATGATTATTTAAAATCACATAAATAGCATTTCCTCAGGTATTCTATTGGTTTTTAAATATTTGTAGAGGGTGCATTGTGCTATGGCACTTCATTTAAAGGTGCTCTATATGCTAATTATTCACAGTTTTTAGTATTTTTTTGATTAAATATTAGATATGGAACTTTTTTCAAAGCAAAATAAATATGTAAATTTTTTAATAGTCATTTTACATTAGCAATTGAGTAAATGATTATTCAGGATCACATAAATAGCAATTCCTCAGGTATTCTATTGGTTTTTAAATATTTGTAGAGGGTACTTTGTGCTATCGCACTTCATTTAAAGGTGCTCTATATGCTAATTATTCACAGTTTTTAGTATTTTTTTAATTAAATATTAGATATGGAAATTTTTTCAAAGCAAAATAAATATGTAAATTTTTTAAGTTATTTTGCATTAGCAATTGAGTAAATGATTATTCAGGATCACATAAATAGCAATTCCTCAGGTATTCTATTGGTTTTTAAATATTTGTAGAGGATACTTTGTGCTATCGCACTTCATTTAAAGGTGCTCTATATGCTAATTATTCACAGTTTTTAGTATTTTTTTAATTAAATATTAGATATAGAAATTTTTTCAAAGCAAAATATTATATGTAAATTTTTTAATAGTAATTTTACATTAGCAGTTGAGTAAATGATTATTCAGGATCACATAAATAGCAATTCATCAGGTATTCTATTGGTTTTTAAATATTTGTAGAGGGTACGTTGTGCTGTCACACTTCATTTAAAGGTGCTCTATATGCTAATTATTCAGTTTTTAGTATTTTTTAATTAAATATTAGATATGGAACTTTTTTTAAAGCAAAATAAATATGTAAATTTTTTAATAGTAATTTTACATTAGTAATTGAGTAAATGATTATTCAGAATCACATAAATAGCAACTCCTCAGGTATTCTATTGGTTTTTAAATATTTGTAGTGGGTACATTGTGCTGTTTCACTTCATTTAAAGGTGCTCTATATGCTAATTATTCACAGTTTTTAGTATTTTTTTTTAATTAAATATTAGATATGGAAATTTTTTCAAAGCAAAATAAATATGTAAATTTTTTAACAGTTATTTTACATTAGCAATTGAGTAAATGATTATTCAGGATCACATAAATAGCAATTCCTCAGGTATTCTATTGGTTTTTAAATATTTGTAGTGGGTACGTTGTGCTGTTGCACTTCATTTAAAGGTGCTCTATATGCTAATTATTCACAGTTTTTAGTATTTTTTTAATTAAATATTAGATATGGAACTTTTTTCAAAGCAAAATAAATATGTAAATTTTTTAATAGTAATTTTACATTAGCAATTGAGTAAATGATTATTCCAAATCACATAAATAGCAATTCCTGAGGTATTCTATTGGTTTTTAAATATTTGTACAGGGTACGTTGTGCTGTCGCACTTCATTTAAAGGTGCTCTATATGCTAATTATTCACAGTTTTTAGTATTTTTTTGATTAAATATTAGATATGGAACTTTCTTCAAAGGAAAATAAATATGTAAATTTTTTAATAGTAATTTTACATTAGCAATTGAGTAAATGATTATTCAGGATCACATAAATAGCAATTCCTCAGGTATTCTATTGGTTTTTAAATATTTGTAGAGGATACTTTGTGCTATCGCACTTCATTTAAAGGTGCTCTATATGCTAATTATTCACAGTTTTTAGTATTTTTTTAATTAAATATTAGATATAGAAATTTTTTCAAAGCAAAATATTATATGTAAATTTTTTAATAGTAATTTTACATTAGCAGTTGAGTAAATGATTATTCAGGATCACATAAATAGCAATTCATCAGGTATTCTATTGGTTTTTAAATATTTGTAGAGGGTACGTTGTGCTGTCACACTTCATTTAAAGGTGCTCTATATGCTAATTATTCAGTTTTTAGTATTTTTTAATTAAATATTAGATATGGAACTTTTTTTAAAGCAAAATAAATATGTAAATTTTTTAATAGTAATTTTACATTAGTAATTGAGTAAATGATTATTCAGAATCACATAAATAGCAACTCCTCAGGTATTCTATTGGTTTTTAAATATTTGTAGTGGGTACATTGTGCTGTTTCACTTCATTTAAAGGTGCTCTATATGCTAATTATTCACAGTTTTTAGTATTTTTTTTTAATTAAATATTAGATATAGAAATTTTTTCAAAGCAAAATAAATATGTAAATTTTTTAACAGTTATTTTACATTAGCAATTGAGTAAATGATTATTCAGGATCACATAAATAGCAATTCCTCAGGTATTCTATTGGTTTTTAAATATTTGTAGTGGGTACGTTGTGCTGTTGCACTTCATTTAAAGGTGCTCTATATGCTAATTATTCACAGTTTTTAGTATTTTTTTAATTAAATATTAGATATGGAACTTTTTTCAAAGCAAAATAAATATGTAAATTTTTTAATAGTAATTTTGCATTAGCAATTGAGTAAATGATTATTCCAAATCACATAAATAGCAATTCCTGAGGTATTCTATTGGTTTTTAAATATTTGTACAGGGTACGTTGTGCTGTCGCACTTCATTTAAAGGTGCTCTATATGCTAATTATTCACAGTTTTTAGTATTTTTTTGATTAAATATTAGATATGGAACTTTCTTCAAAGCAAAATAAATATGTAAATTTTTTAATAGTAATTTTACATTAGCAGTTGAGTAAATGATTATTCAGGATCACATAAATAGCAATTCCTCAGGTATTCTATTGGTTTTTAAATATTTGTAGAGGGTACTTTGTGCTGTCGCACTTCATTTAAAGGTGCTCTATATGCTAATTATTCACAGTTTTTAGTATTTTTTTAATTAAATATTAGATATGGAAATTTTTTCAAAGCAAAATAAATATGTAAATTTTTTAACAGTTATTTTACATTAGCAATTGAGTAAATGATTATTCAGGATCACATAAATAGCAATTCCTCAGGTATTCTATTGGTTTTTAAATATTTGTAGAGGATACTTTGTGCTATCGCACTTCATTTAAAGGTGCTCTATATGCTAATTATTCACAGTTTAGTATTTTTTTAATTAAATATTAGATATAGAAATTTTTTCAAAGCAAAATATTATATGTAAATTTTTTAATAGTAATTTTACATTAGCAGTTGAGTAAATGATTATTCAGGATCACATAAATAGCAATTCCTCAGGTATTCTATTGGTTTTTAAATATTTGTAGTGGGTACGTTGTGCTGTTGCACTTCATTTAAAGGTGCTCTATATGCTAATTATTCACAGTTTTTAGTATTTTTTTAATTAAATATTAGATATGGAACTTTTTTCAAAGCAAAATAAATATGTAAATTTTTTAATAGTAATTTTACATTAACAATTGAGTAAATGATTATTCCAAATCACATAAATAGCAATTCCTGAGGTATTCTATTGGTTTTTTAAATATTTGTACAGGGTACGTTGTGCTGTCGCACTTCATTTAAAGGTGCTCTATATGCTAATTATTCACAGTTTTTAGTATTTTTTTGATTAAATATTAGATATGGAACTTTTTTCAAAGCAAAATAAATATGTAAATTTTTTAATAGTAATTTTACATTAGCAGTTGAGTAAATGATTATTCAGGATCACATAAATAGCAATTCCTCAGGTATTCTATTGGTTTTTAAATATTTGTAGAGGGTACTTTGTGCTGTCGCACTTCATTTAAAGGTGCTCTATATGCTAATTATTCACAGTTTTTAGTATTTTTTTAATTAAATATTAGATATGGAAATTTTTTCAAAGCAAAATAAATATGTAAATTTTTTAATAGTAATTTTACATTATCAATTGAGTAAATGATTATTTAGAATCACATAAATAGCATTTCCTCAGGTATTCTATTGGTTTTTAAATATTTGTAGAGGGTGCATTGTGCTATGGCACTTCATTTAAAGGTGCTCTATATGCTAATTATTCACAGTTTTTAGTATTTTTTTGATTAAATATTAGATATGGAACTTTTTTCAAAGCAAAATAAATATGTAAATTTTTTAATAGTCATTTTACATTAGCAATTGAGTAAATGATTATTCAAGATCACATAAATAGCAATTCCTCAGGTATTCTATTGGTTTTTAAATATTTGTAGAGGGTACTTTGTGCTATCGCACTTCATTTAAAGGTGCTCTATATGCTAATTATTCACAGTTTTTAGTATTTTTTTAATTAAATATTAGATATGGAAATTTTTTCAAAGCAAAATAAATATGTAAATTTTTTAATAGTAATTTTACATTAGCAGTTGAGTAAATGATTATTCAGGATCACATAAATAGCAATTCCTCAGGTATTCTATTGGTTTTTAAATATTTGTAGAGGGTACGTTATGCTGTCGCACTTCATTTAAAGGTGCTCTATATGCTAATTATTCACAGTTTTTAGTATTTTTTTAATTAAATATTAGATATGGAACTTTTTTCAAAGCAAAATAAATATGTAAATTTTTTAATAGTAATTTTACATTAGCAGTTGAGTAAATGATTATTTAGAATCACATAAATAGCATTTCCTCAGGTATTCTATTGGTTTTTAAATATTTGTAGAGGGTGCATTGTGCTATGGCACTTCATTTAAAGGTGCTCTATATGCTAATTATTCACAGTTTTTAGTATTTTTTTGATTAAATATTAGATATGGAACTTTTTTCAAAGCAAAATAAATATGTAAATTTTTTAATAGTCATTTTACATTAGCAATTGAGTAAATGATTATTCAAGATCACATAAATAGCAATTCCTCAGGTATTCTATTGGTTTTTAAATATTTGTAGAGGGTACTTTGTGCTATCGCACTTCATTTAAAGGTGCTCTATATGCTAATTATTCACAGTTTTTAGTATTTTTTTAATTAAATATTAGATATGGAAATTTTTTCAAAGCAAAATAAATATGTAAATTTTTTAATAGTAATTTTACATTAGCAGTTGAGTAAATGATTATTCAGGATCACATAAATAGCAATTCCTCAGGTATTCTATTGGTTTTTAAATATTTGTAGAGGGTACGTTATGCTGTCGCACTTCATTTAAAGGTGCTCTATATGCTAATTATTCACAGTTTTTAGTATTTTTTTAATTAAATATTAGATATGGAACTTTTTTCAAAGCAAAATAAATATGTAAATTTTTTAATAGTAATTTTACATTAGCAGTTGAGTAAATGATTATTCAGGATCACATAAATAGCAATTCCTCAGGTATTCTATTGGTTTTTAAATATTTGTAGAGGGTACTTTGTGCTGTCGCACTTCATTTAAAGGTGCTCTATATGCTAATTATTCACAGTTTTTAGTATTTTTTTAATTAAATATTAGATATGGAAATTTTTTCAAAGCAAAATAAATATGTAAATTTTTTAATAGTAATTTTACATTAGCAGTTGAGTAAATGATTATTCAGGATCACATAAATAGCAATTCCTCAGGTATTCTATTGGTTTTTAAATATTTGTAGAGGGTACGTTGTGCAGTCGCACTTCATTTAAAGGTGCTCTATATGCTAATTATTCACAGTTTTTAGTATTTTTTTTATTAAATATTAGATATGGAACTTTTTTCAAAGCAAAATAAATATGTAAATTTTTTAATAGTAATTTTACATTAGCAGTTGAGTAAATGATTATTCAGGATCACATAAATAGCTATTCCTCAGGTATTCTATTGGTTTTTAAATATTTGTAGAGGGTACGTTGTGCTGTCGCACTTCATTTAAAGGTGCTCTATATGCTAATTATTCACAGTTTTTAGTATTTTTTTAATTAAATATTAGATATGGAACTTTTTTCAAAGCAAAATAAATATGTAAATTTTTTAATAGTAATTTTACATTATCAATTGAGTAAATGATTATTTAAAATCACATAAATAGCATTTCCTCAGGTATTCTATTGGTTTTTAAATATTTGTAGAGGGTGCATTGTGCTATGGCACTTCATTTAAAGGTGCTCTATATGCTAATTATTCACAGTTTTTAGTATTTTTTTGATTAAATATTAGATATGGAACTTTTTTCAAAGCAAAATAAATATGTAAATTTTTTAATAGTCATTTTACATTAGCAATTGAGTAAATGATTATTCAGGATCACATAAATAGCAATTCCTCAGGTATTCTATTGGTTTTTAAATATTTGTAGAGGGTACTTTGTGCTATCGCACTTCATTTAAAGGTGCTCTATATGCTAATTATTCACAGTTTTTAGTATTTTTTTAATTAAATATTAGATATGGAAATTTTTTCAAAGCAAAATAAATATGTAAATTTTTTAAGTTATTTTACATTAGCAATTGAGTAAATGATTATTCAGGATCACATAAATAGCAATTCCTCAGGTATTCTATTGGTTTTTAAATATTTGTAGAGGATACTTTGTGCTATCGCACTTCATTTAAAGGTGCTCTATATGCTAATTATTCACAGTTTTTAGTATTTTTTTAATTAAATATTAGATATAGAAATTTTTTCAAAGCAAAATATTATATGTAAATTTTTTAATAGTAATTTTACATTAGCAGTTGAGTAAATGATTATTCAGGATCACATAAATAGCAATTCATCAGGTATTCTATTGGTTTTTAAATATTTGTAGAGGGTACGTTGTGCTGTCACACTTCATTTAAAGGTGCTCTATATGCTAATTATTCAGTTTTTAGTATTTTTTAATTAAATATTAGATATGGAACTTTTTTTAAAGCAAAATAAATATGTAAATTTTTTAATAGTAATTTTACATTAGTAATTGAGTAAATGATTATTCAGAATCACATAAATAGCAACTCCTCAGGTATTCTATTGGTTTTTAAATATTTGTAGTGGGTACATTGTGCTGTTTCACTTCATTTAAAGGTGCTCTATATGCTAATTATTCACAGTTTTTAGTATTTTTTTTTAATTAAATATTAGATATGGAAATTTTTTCAAAGCAAAATAAATATGTAAATTTTTTAACAGTTATTTTACATTAGCAATTGAGTAAATGATTATTCAGGATCACATAAATAGCAATTCCTCAGGTATTCTATTGGTTTTTAAATATTTGTAGTGGGTACGTTGTGCTGTTGCACTTCATTTAAAGGTGCTCTATATGCTAATTATTCACAGTTTTTAGTATTTTTTTAATTAAATATTAGATATGGAACTTTTTTCAAAGCAAAATAAATATGTAAATTTTTTAATAGTAATTTTACATTAGCAATTGAGTAAATGATTATTCCAAATCACATAAATAGCAATTCCTGAGGTATTCTATTGGTTTTTAAATATTTGTACAGGGTACGTTGTGCTGTCGCACTTCATTTAAAGGTGCTCTATATGCTAATTATTCACAGTTTTTAGTATTTTTTTGATTAAATATTAGATATGGAACTTTCTTCAAAGCAAAATAAATATGTAAATTTTTTAATAGTAATTTTACATTAGCAGTTGAGTAAATGATTATTCAGGATCACATAAATAGCAATTCCTCAGGTATTCTATTGGTTTTTAAATATTTGTACAGGGTACTTTGTGCTGTCGCACTTCATTTAAAGGTGCTCTATATGCTAATTATTCACAGTTTTTAGTATTTTTTTAATTAAATATTAGATATGGAACTTTTTTCAAAGCAAAATAAATATGTAAATTTTTTAATAGTAATTTTACATTAGCAGTTGAGTAAATGATTATTCAGGATCACATAAATAGCAATTCCTCAGGTATTCTATTGGTTTTTAAATATTTGTAGAGGGTACTTTGTGCTGTCGCACTTCATTTAAAGGTGCTCTATATGCTAATTATTCACAGTTTTTAGTATTTTTTTAATTAAATATTAGATATGGAAATTTTTTCAAAGCAAAATAAATATGTAAATTTTTTAATAGTAATTTTACATTAGCAGTTGAGTAAATGATTATTCAGGATCACATAAATAACTATTCCTCAGGTATTGTATTGGTTTTTAAATATTTGTAGAGGGTACGTTGTGCTGTCGCACTTCATTTAAAGGTGCTCTATATGCTAATTATTCACAGTTTTTAGTATTTTTTTAATTAAATATTAGATATGGAACTTTTTTCAAAGCAAAATAAATATGTAAATTTTTTAATAGTAATTTTACATTATCAATTGAGTAAATGATTATTTAAAATCACATAAATAGCATTTCCTCAGGTATTCTATTGGTTTTTAAATATTTGTAGAGGGTGCATTGTGCTATGGCACTTCATTTAAAGGTGCTCTATATGCTAATTATTCACAGTTTTTAGTATTTTTTTGATTAAATATTAGATATGGAACTTTTTTCAAAGCAAAATAAATATGTAAATTTTTTAATAGTCATTTTACATTAGCAATTGAGTAAATGATTATTCAGGATCACATAAATAGCAATTCCTCAGGTATTCTATTGGTTTTTAAATATTTGTAGAGGGTACTTTGTGCTATCGCACTTCATTTAAAGGTGCTCTATATGCTAATTATTCACAGTTTTTAGTATTTTTTTAATTAAATATTAGATATGGAAATTTTTTCAAAGCAAAATAAATATGTAAATTTTTTAAGTTATTTTGCATTAGCAATTGAGTAAATGATTATTCAGGATCACATAAATAGCAATTCCTCAGGTATTCTATTGGTTTTTAAATATTTGTAGAGGATACTTTGTGCTATCGCACTTCATTTAAAGGTGCTCTATATGCTAATTATTCACAGTTTTTAGTATTTTTTTAATTAAATATTAGATATAGAAATTTTTTCAAAGCAAAATATTATATGTAAATTTTTTAATAGTAATTTTACATTAGCAGTTGAGTAAATGATTATTCAGGATCACATAAATAGCAATTCATCAGGTATTCTATTGGTTTTTAAATATTTGTAGAGGGTACGTTGTGCTGTCACACTTCATTTAAAGGTGCTCTATATGCTAATTATTCAGTTTTTAGTATTTTTTAATTAAATATTAGATATGGAACTTTTTTTAAAGCAAAATAAATATGTAAATTTTTTAATAGTAATTTTACATTAGTAATTGAGTAAATGATTATTCAGAATCACATAAATAGCAACTCCTCAGGTATTCTATTGGTTTTTAAATATTTGTAGTGGGTACATTGTGCTGTTTCACTTCATTTAAAGGTGCTCTATATGCTAATTATTCACAGTTTTTAGTATTTTTTTTTAATTAAATATTAGATATGGAAATTTTTTCAAAGCAAAATAAATATGTAAATTTTTTAACAGTTATTTTACATTAGCAATTGAGTAAATGATTATTCAGGATCACATAAATAGCAATTCCTCAGGTATTCTATTGGTTTTTAAATATTTGTAGTGGGTACGTTGTGCTGTTGCACTTCATTTAAAGGTGCTCTATATGCTAATTATTCACAGTTTTTAGTATTTTTTTAATTAAATATTAGATATGGAACTTTTTTCAAAGCAAAATAAATATGTAAATTTTTTAATAGTAATTTTACATTAGCAATTGAGTAAATGATTATTCCAAATCACATAAATAGCAATTCCTGAGGTATTCTATTGGTTTTTAAATATTTGTACAGGGTACGTTGTGCTGTCGCACTTCATTTAAAGGTGCTCTATATGCTAATTATTCACAGTTTTTAGTATTTTTTTGATTAAATATTAGATATGGAACTTTCTTCAAAGGAAAATAAATATGTAAATTTTTTAATAGTAATTTTACATTAGCAATTGAGTAAATGATTATTCAGGATCACATAAATAGCAATTCCTCAGGTATTCTATTGGTTTTTAAATATTTGTAGAGGATACTTTGTGCTATCGCACTTCATTTAAAGGTGCTCTATATGCTAATTATTCACAGTTTTTAGTATTTTTTTAATTAAATATTAGATATAGAAATTTTTTCAAAGCAAAATATTATATGTAAATTTTTTAATAGTAATTTTACATTAGCAGTTGAGTAAATGATTATTCAGGATCACATAAATAGCAATTCATCAGGTATTCTATTGGTTTTTAAATATTTGTAGAGGGTACGTTGTGCTGTCACACTTCATTTAAAGGTGCTCTATATGCTAATTATTCAGTTTTTAGTATTTTTTAATTAAATATTAGATATGGAACTTTTTTTAAAGCAAAATAAATATGTAAATTTTTTAATAGTAATTTTACATTAGTAATTGAGTAAATGATTATTCAGAATCACATAAATAGCAACTCCTCAGGTATTCTATTGGTTTTTAAATATTTGTAGTGGGTACATTGTGCTGTTTCACTTCATTTAAAGGTGCTCTATATGCTAATTATTCACAGTTTTTAGTATTTTTTTTTAATTAAATATTAGATATAGAAATTTTTTCAAAGCAAAATAAATATGTAAATTTTTTAACAGTTATTTTACATTAGCAATTGAGTAAATGATTATTCAGGATCACATAAATAGCAATTCCTCAGGTATTCTATTGGTTTTTAAATATTTGTAGTGGGTACGTTGTGCTGTTGCACTTCATTTAAAGGTGCTCTATATGCTAATTATTCACAGTTTTTAGTATTTTTTTAATTAAATATTAGATATGGAACTTTTTTCAAAGCAAAATAAATATGTAAATTTTTTAATAGTAATTTTGCATTAGCAATTGAGTAAATGATTATTCCAAATCACATAAATAGCAATTCCTGAGGTATTCTATTGGTTTTTAAATATTTGTACAGGGTACGTTGTGCTGTCGCACTTCATTTAAAGGTGCTCTATATGCTAATTATTCACAGTTTTTAGTATTTTTTTGATTAAATATTAGATATGGAACTTTCTTCAAAGCAAAATAAATATGTAAATTTTTTAATAGTAATTTTACATTAGCAGTTGAGTAAATGATTATTCAGGATCACATAAATAGCAATTCCTCAGGTATTCTATTGGTTTTTAAATATTTGTAGAGGGTACTTTGTGCTGTCGCACTTCATTTAAAGGTGCTCTATATGCTAATTATTCACAGTTTTTAGTATTTTTTTAATTAAATATTAGATATGGAAATTTTTTCAAAGCAAAATAAATATGTAAATTTTTTAACAGTTATTTTACATTAGCAATTGAGTAAATGATTATTCAGGATCACATAAATAGCAATTCCTCAGGTATTCTATTGGTTTTTAAATATTTGTAGAGGATACTTTGTGCTATCGCACTTCATTTAAAGGTGCTCTATATGCTAATTATTCACAGTTTAGTATTTTTTTAATTAAATATTAGATATAGAAATTTTTTCAAAGCAAAATATTATATGTAAATTTTTTAATAGTAATTTTACATTAGCAGTTGAGTAAATGATTATTCAGGATCACATAAATAGCAATTCCTCAGGTATTCTATTGGTTTTTAAATATTTGTAGTGGGTACGTTGTGCTGTTGCACTTCATTTAAAGGTGCTCTATATGCTAATTATTCACAGTTTTTAGTATTTTTTTAATTAAATATTAGATATGGAACTTTTTTCAAAGCAAAATAAATATGTAAATTTTTTAATAGTAATTTTACATTAACAATTGAGTAAATGATTATTCCAAATCACATAAATAGCAATTCCTGAGGTATTCTATTGGTTTTTTAAATATTTGTACAGGGTACGTTGTGCTGTCGCACTTCATTTAAAGGTGCTCTATATGCTAATTATTCACAGTTTTTAGTATTTTTTTGATTAAATATTAGATATGGAACTTTTTTCAAAGCAAAATAAATATGTAAATTTTTTAATAGTAATTTTACATTAGCAGTTGAGTAAATGATTATTCAGGATCACATAAATAGCAATTCCTCAGGTATTCTATTGGTTTTTAAATATTTGTAGAGGGTACTTTGTGCTGTCGCACTTCATTTAAAGGTGCTCTATATGCTAATTATTCACAGTTTTTAGTATTTTTTTAATTAAATATTAGATATGGAAATTTTTTCAAAGCAAAATAAATATGTAAATTTTTTAATAGTAATTTTACATTATCAATTGAGTAAATGATTATTTAGAATCACATAAATAGCATTTCCTCAGGTATTCTATTGGTTTTTAAATATTTGTAGAGGGTGCATTGTGCTATGGCACTTCATTTAAAGGTGCTCTATATGCTAATTATTCACAGTTTTTAGTATTTTTTTGATTAAATATTAGATATGGAACTTTTTTCAAAGCAAAATAAATATGTAAATTTTTTAATAGTCATTTTACATTAGCAATTGAGTAAATGATTATTCAAGATCACATAAATAGCAATTCCTCAGGTATTCTATTGGTTTTTAAATATTTGTAGAGGGTACTTTGTGCTATCGCACTTCATTTAAAGGTGCTCTATATGCTAATTATTCACAGTTTTTAGTATTTTTTTAATTAAATATTAGATATGGAAATTTTTTCAAAGCAAAATAAATATGTAAATTTTTTAATAGTAATTTTACATTAGCAGTTGAGTAAATGATTATTCAGGATCACATAAATAGCAATTCCTCAGGTATTCTATTGGTTTTTAAATATTTGTAGAGGGTACGTTATGCTGTCGCACTTCATTTAAAGGTGCTCTATATGCTAATTATTCACAGTTTTTAGTATTTTTTTAATTAAATATTAGATATGGAACTTTTTTCAAAGCAAAATAAATATGTAAATTTTTTAATAGTAATTTTACATTAGCAGTTGAGTAAATGATTATTCAGGATCACATAAATAGCAATTCCTCAGGTATTCTATTGGTTTTTAAATATTTGTAGAGGGTACTTTGTGCTGTCGCACTTCATTTAAAGGTGCTCTATATGCTAATTATTCACAGTTTTTAGTATTTTTTTAATTAAATATTAGATATGGAAATTTTTTCAAAGCAAAATAAATATGTAAATTTTTTAATAGTAATTTTACATTAGCAGTTGAGTAAATGATTATTCAGGATCACATAAATAGCAATTCCTCAGGTATTCTATTGGTTTTTAAATATTTGTAGAGGGTACGTTGTGCAGTCGCACTTCATTTAAAGGTGCTCTATATGCTAATTATTCACAGTTTTTAGTATTTTTTTTATTAAATATTAGATATGGAACTTTTTTCAAAGCAAAATAAATATGTAAATTTTTTAATAGTAATTTTACATTAGCAGTTGAGTAAATGATTATTCAGGATCACATAAATAGCTATTCCTCAGGTATTCTATTGGTTTTTAAATATTTGTAGAGGGTACGTTGTGCTGTCGCACTTCATTTAAAGGTGCTCTATATGCTAATTATTCACAGTTTTTAGTATTTTTTTAATTAAATATTAGATATGGAACTTTTTTCAAAGCAAAATAAATATGTAAATTTTTTAATAGTAATTTTACATTATCAATTGAGTAAATGATTATTTAAAATCACATAAATAGCATTTCCTCAGGTATTCTATTGGTTTTTAAATATTTGTAGAGGGTGCATTGTGCTATGGCACTTCATTTAAAGGTGCTCTATATGCTAATTATTCACAGTTTTTAGTATTTTTTTGATTAAATATTAGATATGGAACTTTTTTCAAAGCAAAATAAATATGTAAATTTTTTAATAGTCATTTTACATTAGCAATTGAGTAAATGATTATTCAGGATCACATAAATAGCAATTCCTCAGGTATTCTATTGGTTTTTAAATATTTGTAGAGGGTACTTTGTGCTATCGCACTTCATTTAAAGGTGCTCTATATGCTAATTATTCACAGTTTTTAGTATTTTTTTAATTAAATATTAGATATGGAAATTTTTTCAAAGCAAAATAAATATGTAAATTTTTTAAGTTATTTTACATTAGCAATTGAGTAAATGATTATTCAGGATCACATAAATAGCAATTCCTCAGGTATTCTATTGGTTTTTAAATATTTGTAGAGGATACTTTGTGCTATCGCACTTCATTTAAAGGTGCTCTATATGCTAATTATTCACAGTTTTTAGTATTTTTTTAATTAAATATTAGATATAGAAATTTTTTCAAAGCAAAATATTATATGTAAATTTTTTAATAGTAATTTTACATTAGCAGTTGAGTAAATGATTATTCAGGATCACATAAATAGCAATTCATCAGGTATTCTATTGGTTTTTAAATATTTGTAGAGGGTACGTTGTGCTGTCACACTTCATTTAAAGGTGCTCTATATGCTAATTATTCAGTTTTTAGTATTTTTTAATTAAATATTAGATATGGAACTTTTTTTAAAGCAAAATAAATATGTAAATTTTTTAATAGTAATTTTACATTAGTAATTGAGTAAATGATTATTCAGAATCACATAAATAGCAACTCCTCAGGTATTCTATTGGTTTTTAAATATTTGTAGTGGGTACATTGTGCTGTTTCACTTCATTTAAAGGTGCTCTATATGCTAATTATTCACAGTTTTTAGTATTTTTTTTTAATTAAATATTAGATATGGAAATTTTTTCAAAGCAAAATAAATATGTAAATTTTTTAACAGTTATTTTACATTAGCAATTGAGTAAATGATTATTCAGGATCACATAAATAGCAATTCCTCAGGTATTCTATTGGTTTTTAAATATTTGTAGTGGGTACGTTGTGCTGTTGCACTTCATTTAAAGGTGCTCTATATGCTAATTATTCACAGTTTTTAGTATTTTTTTAATTAAATATTAGATATGGAACTTTTTTCAAAGCAAAATAAATATGTAAATTTTTTAATAGTAATTTTACATTAGCAATTGAGTAAATGATTATTCCAAATCACATAAATAGCAATTCCTGAGGTATTCTATTGGTTTTTAAATATTTGTACAGGGTACGTTGTGCTGTCGCACTTCATTTAAAGGTGCTCTATATGCTAATTATTCACAGTTTTTAGTATTTTTTTGATTAAATATTAGATATGGAACTTTCTTCAAAGCAAAATAAATATGTAAATTTTTTAATAGTAATTTTACATTAGCAGTTGAGTAAATGATTATTCAGGATCACATAAATAGCAATTCCTCAGGTATTCTATTGGTTTTTAAATATTTGTACAGGGTACTTTGTGCTGTCGCACTTCATTTAAAGGTGCTCTATATGCTAATTATTCACAGTTTTTAGTATTTTTTTAATTAAATATTAGATATGGAAATTTTTTCAAAGCAAAATAAATATGTAAATTTTTTAATAGTAATTTTACATTAGCAGTTGAGTAAATGATTATTCAGGATCACATAAATAACTATTCCTCAGGTATTGTATTGGTTTTTAAATATTTGTAGAGGGTACGTTGTGCTGTCGCACTTCATTTAAAGGTGCTCTATATGCTAATTATTCACAGTTTTTAGTATTTTTTTAATTAAATATTAGATATGGAACTTTTTTCAAAGCAAAATAAATATGTAAATTTTTTAATAGTAATTTTACATTATCAATTGAGTAAATGATTATTTAAAATCACATAAATAGCATTTCCTCAGGTATTCTATTGGTTTTTAAATATTTGTAGAGGGTGCATTATGCTATGGCACTTCATTTAAAGGTGCTCTATATGCTAATTATTCACAGTTTTTAGTATTTTTTTGATTAAATATTAGATATGGAACTTTTTTCAAAGCAAAATAAATATGTAAATTTTTTAATAGTCATTTTACATTAGCAATTGAGTAAATGATTATTCAGGATCACATAAATAGCAATTCCTCAGGTATTCTATTGGTTTTTAAATATTTGTAGAGGGTACTTTGTGCTATCGCACTTCATTTAAAGGTGCTCTATATGCTAATTATTCACAGTTTTTAGTATTTTTTTAATTAAATATTAGATATGGAAATTTTTTCAAAGCAAAATAAATATGTAAATTTTTTAAGTTATTTTGCATTAGCAATTGAGTAAATGATTATTCAGGATCACATAAATAGCAATTCCTCAGGTATTCTATTGGTTTTTAAATATTTGTAGAGGATACTTTGTGCTATCGCACTTCATTTAAAGGTGCTCTATATGCTAATTATTCACAGTTTTTAGTATTTTTTTAATTAAATATTAGATATAGAAATTTTTTCAAAGCAAAATATTATATGTAAATTTTTTAATAGTAATTTTACATTAGCAGTTGAGTAAATGATTATTCAGGATCACATAAATAGCAATTCATCAGGTATTCTATTGGTTTTTAAATATTTGTAGAGGGTACGTTGTGCTGTCACACTTCATTTAAAGGTGCTCTATATGCTAATTATTCAGTTTTTAGTATTTTTTAATTAAATATTAGATATGGAACTTTTTTTAAAGCAAAATAAATATGTAAATTTTTTAATAGTAATTTTACATTAGTAATTGAGTAAATGATTATTCAGAATCACATAAATAGCAACTCCTCAGGTATTCTATTGGTTTTTAAATATTTGTAGTGGGTACATTGTGCTGTTTCACTTCATTTAAAGGTGCTCTATATGCTAATTATTCACAGTTTTTAGTATTTTTTTTTAATTAAATATTAGATATGGAAATTTTTTCAAAGCAAAATAAATATGTAAATTTTTTAACAGTTATTTTACATTAGCAATTGAGTAAATGATTATTCAGGATCACATAAATAGCAATTCCTCAGGTATTCTATTGGTTTTTAAATATTTGTAGTGGGTACGTTGTGCTGTTGCACTTCATTTAAAGGTGCTCTATATGCTAATTATTCACAGTTTTTAGTATTTTTTTAATTAAATATTAGATATGGAACTTTTTTCAAAGCAAAATAAATATGTAAATTTTTTAATAGTAATTTTACATTAGCAATTGAGTAAATGATTATTCCAAATCACATAAATAGCAATTCCTGAGGTATTCTATTGGTTTTTAAATATTTGTACAGGGTACGTTGTGCTGTCGCACTTCATTTAAAGGTGCTCTATATGCTAATTATTCACAGTTTTTAGTATTTTTTTGATTAAATATTAGATATGGAACTTTCTTCAAAGGAAAATAAATATGTAAATTTTTTAATAGTAATTTTACATTAGCAATTGAGTAAATGATTATTCAGGATCACATAAATAGCAATTCCTCAGGTATTCTATTGGTTTTTAAATATTTGTAGAGGATACTTTGTGCTATCGCACTTCATTTAAAGGTGCTCTATATGCTAATTATTCACAGTTTTTAGTATTTTTTTAATTAAATATTAGATATAGAAATTTTTTCAAAGCAAAATATTATATGTAAATTTTTTAATAGTAATTTTACATTAGCAGTTGAGTAAATGATTATTCAGGATCACATAAATAGCAATTCATCAGGTATTCTATTGGTTTTTAAATATTTGTAGAGGGTACGTTGTGCTGTTTCACTTCATTTAAAGGTGCTCTATATGCTAATTATTCACAGTTTTTAGTATTTTTTTTTAATTAAATATTAGATATGGAAATTTTTTCAAAGCAAAATAAATATGTAAATTTTTTAACAGTTATTTTACATTAGCAATTGAGTAAATGATTATTCAGGATCACATAAATAGCAATTCCTCAGGTATTCTATTGGTTTTTAAATATTTGTAGTGGGTACGTTGTGCTGTTGCACTTCATTTAAAGGTGCTCTATATGCTAATTATTCACAGTTTTTAGTATTTTTTTAATTAAATATTAGATATGGAACTTTTTTCAAAGCAAAATAAATATGTAAATTTTTTAATAGTAATTTTGCATTAGCAATTGAGTAAATGATTATTCCAAATCACATAAATAGCAATTCCTGAGGTATTCTATTGGTTTTTAAATATTTGTACAGGGTACGTTGTGCTGTCGCACTTCATTTAAAGGTGCTCTATATGCTAATTATTCACAGTTTTTAGTATTTTTTTGATTAAATATTAGATATGGAACTTTCTTCAAAGCAAAATAAATATGTAAATTTTTTAATAGTAATTTTACATTAGCAGTTGAGTAAATGATTATTCAGGATCACATAAATAGCAATTCCTCAGGTATTCTATTGGTTTTTAAATATTTGTAGAGGGTACTTTGTGCTGTCGCACTTCATTTAAAGGTGCTCTATATGCTAATTATTCACAGTTTTTAGTATTTTTTTAATTAAATATTAGATATGGAAATTTTTTCAAAGCAAAATAAATATGTAAATTTTTTAACAGTTATTTTACATTAGCAATTGAGTAAATGATTATTCAGGATCACATAAATAGCAATTCCTCAGGTATTCTATTGGTTTTTAAATATTTGTAGAGGATACTTTGTGCTATCGCACTTCATTTAAAGGTGCTCTATATGCTAATTATTCACAGTTTAGTATTTTTTTAATTAAATATTAGATATAGAAATTTTTTCAAAGCAAAATATTATATGTAAATTTTTTAATAGTAATTTTACATTAGCAGTTGAGTAAATGATTATTCAGGATCACATAAATAGCAATTCATCAGGTATTCTATTGGTTTTTAAATATTTGTAGAGGGTACGTTGTGCTGTCACACTTCATTTAAAGGTGCTCTATATGCTAATTATTCAGTTTTTAGTATTTTTTAATTAAATATTAGATATGGAACTTTTTTTAAAGCAAAATAAATATGTAAATTTTTTAATAGTAATTTTACATTAGTAATTGAGTAAATGATTATTCAGAATCACATAAATAGCAACTCCTCAGGTATTCTATTGGTTTTTAAATATTTGTAGTGGGTACATTGTGCTGTTGCACTTCATTTAAAGGTGCTCTATATGCTAATTATTCACAGTTTTTAGTATTTTTTTTTAATTAAATATTAGATATGGAAATTTTTTCAAAGCAAAATAAATATGTAAATTTTTTAACAGTTATTTTACATTAGCAATTGAGTAAATGATTATTCAGGATCACATAAATAGCAATTCCTCAGGTATTCTATTGGTTTTTAAATATTTGTAGTGGGTACGTTGTGCTGTTGCACTTCATTTAAAGGTGCTCTATATGTTAATTATTCACAGTTTTTAGTATTTTTTTAATTAAATATTAGATATGGAACTTTTTTCAAAGCAAAATAAATATGTAAATTTTTTAATAGTAATTTTATATTAGCAATTGAGTAAATGATTATTCCAAATCACATAAATAGCAATTCCTGAGGTATTCTATTGGTTTTTAAATATTTGTACAGGGTACGTTGTGCTGTCGCACTTCATTTATAGGTGCTCTATATGCTAATTATTCACAGTTTTTAGTATTTTTTTGATTAAATATTAGATATCGAACTTTCTTCAAAGCAAAATAAATATGTAAATTTTTTAATAGTAATTTTACATTAGCAGTTGAGTAAATGATTATTCAGGATCACATAAATAGCAATTCCTCAGGTATTCTATTGGTTTTTAAATATTTGTAGAGGGTACTTTGTGCTGTCGCACTTCATTTAAAGGTGCTCTATATGCTAATTATTCACAGTTTTTAGTATTTTTTTAATTAAATATTAGATATGGAAATTTTTTCAAAGCAAAATAAATATGTAAATTTTTTAACAGTTATTTTACATTAGCAATTGAGTAAATGATTATTCAGGATCACATAAATAGCAATTCCTCAGGTATTCTATTGGTTTTTAAATATTTGTAGAGGATACTTTGTGCTATCGCACTTCATTTAAAGGTGCTCTATATGCTAATTATTCACAGTTTTTAGTATTTTTTTAATTAAATATTAGATATAGAAATTTTTTCAAAGCAAAATATTATATGTAAATTTTTTAATAGTAATTTTACATTAGCAGTTGAGTAAATGATTATTCAGGATCACATAAATAGCAATTCATCAGGTATTCTATTGGTTTTTAAATATTTGTAGAGGGTACGTTGTGCTGTCACACTTCATTTAAAGGTGCTCTATATGCTAATTATTCAGTTTTTAGTATTTTTTAATTAAATATTAGATATGGAACTTTTTTTAAAGCAAAATAAATATGTAAATTTTTTAATAGTAATTTTACATTAGCAGTTGAGTAAATGATTATTCAGGATCACATAAATAGCAATTCATCAGGTATTCTATTGGTTTTTAAATATTTGTAGAGGGTACGTTGTGCTGTCACACTTCATTTAAAGGTGCTCTATATGCTAATTATTCAGTTTTTAGTATTTTTTAATTAAATATTAGATATGGAACTTTTTTCAAAGCAAAATAAATATGTAAATTTTTTAATAGTAATTTTACATTAGCAGTGGAGTAAATGATTATTCAGGATCACATAAATAGCTATTCCTCAGGTATTCTATTGGTTTTTAAATATTTGTAGAGGGTACGTTGTGCTGTCGCACTTCATTTAAAGGTGCTCTATATGCTAATTATTCACAGTTTTTAGTATTTTTTTAATTAAATATTAGATATGGAACTTTTTTCAAAGCAAAATAAATATGTAAATTTTTTAATAGTAATTTTACATTATCAATTGAGTAAATGATTATTTAAAATCACATAAATAGCATTTCCTCAGGTATTCTATTGGTTTTTAAATATTTGTAGAGGGTGCATTGTGCTATGGCACTTCATTTAAAGGTGCTCTATATGCTAATTATTCACAGTTTTTAGTATTTTTTTGATTAAATATTAGATATGGAACTTTTTTCAAAGCAAAATAAATATGTAAATTTTTTAATAGTCATTTTACATTAGCAATTGAGTAAATGATTATTCAGGATCACATAAATAGCAATTCCTCAGGTATTCTATTGGTTTTTAAATATTTGTAGAGGGTACTTTGTGCTATCGCACTTCATTTAAAGGTGCTCTATATGCTAATTATTCACAGTTTTTAGTATTTTTTTAATTAAATATTAGATATGGAAATTTTTTCAAAGCAAAATAAATATGTAAATTTTTTAACAGTTATTTTACATTAGCAATTGAGTAAATGATTATTCAGGATCACATAAATAGCAATTCCTCAGGTATTCTATTGGTTTTTAAATATTTGTAGAGGGTACTTTGTGCTATCGCACTTCATTTAAAGGTGCTCTATATGCTAATTATTCACAGTTTTTAGTATTTTTTTAATTAAATATTAGATATGGAAATTTTTTCAAAGCAAAATAAATATGTAAATTTTTTAAGTTATTTTGCATTAGCAATTGAGTAAATGATTATTCAGGATCACATAAATAGCAATTCCTCAGGTATTCTATTGGTTTTTAAATATTTGTAGAGGATACTTTGTGCTATCGCACTTCATTTAAAGGTGCTCTATATGCTAATTATTCACAGTTTTTAGTATTTTTTTAATTAAATATTAGATATAGAAATTTTTTCAAAGCAAAATATTATATGTAAATTTTTTAATAGTAATTTTACATTAGCAGTTGAGTAAATGATTATTCAGGATCACATAAATAGCAATTCATCAGGTATTCTATTGGTTTTTAAATATTTGTAGAGGGTACGTTGTGCTGTCACACTTCATTTAAAGGTGCTCTATATGCTAATTATTCAGTTTTTAGTATTTTTTAATTAAATATTAGATATGGAACTTTTTTTAAAGCAAAATAAATATGTAAATTTTTTAATAGTAATTTTACATTAGTAATTGAGTAAATGATTATTCAGAATCACATAAATAGCAACTCCTCAGGTATTCTATTGGTTTTTAAATATTTGTAGTGGGTACATTGTGCTGTTTCACTTCATTTAAAGGTGCTCTATATGCTAATTATTCACAGTTTTTAGTATTTTTTTTTAATTAAATATTAGATATGGAAATTTTTTCAAAGCAAAATAAATATGTAAATTTTTTAACAGTTATTTTACATTAGCAATTGAGTAAATGATTATTCAGGATCACATAAATAGCAATTCCTCAGGTATTCTATTGGTTTTTAAATATTTGTAGTGGGTACGTTGTGCTGTTGCACTTCATTTAAAGGTGCTCTATATGCTAATTATTCACAGTTTTTAGTATTTTTTTAATTAAATATTAGATATGGAACTTTTTTCAAAGCAAAATAAATATGTAAATTTTTTAATAGTAATTTTACATTAGCAATTGAGTAAATGATTATTCCAAATCACATAAATAGCAATTCCTGAGGTATTCTATTGGTTTTTAAATATTTGTACAGGGTACGTTGTGCTGTCGCACTTCATTTAAAGGTGCTCTATATGCTAATTATTCACAGTTTTTAGTATTTTTTTGATTAAATATTAGATATGGAACTTTCTTCAAAGGAAAATAAATATGTAAATTTTTTAATAGTAATTTTACATTAGCAATTGAGTAAATGATTATTCAGGATCACATAAATAGCAATTCCTCAGGTATTCTATTGGTTTTTAAATATTTGTAGAGGATACTTTGTGCTATCGCACTTCATTTAAAGGTGCTCTATATGCTAATTATTCACAGTTTTTAGTATTTTTTTAATTAAATATTAGATATAGAAATTTTTTCAAAGCAAAATATTATATGTAAATTTTTTAATAGTAATTTTACATTAGCAGTTGAGTAAATGATTATTCAGGATCACATAAATAGCAATTCATCAGGTATTCTATTGGTTTTTAAATATTTGTAGAGGGTACGTTGTGCTGTCACACTTCATTTAAAGGTGCTCTATATGCTAATTATTCAGTTTTTAGTATTTTTTAATTAAATATTAGATATGGAACTTTTTTTAAAGCAAAATAAATATGTAAATTTTTTAATAGTAATTTTACATTAGTAATTGAGTAAATGATTATTCAGAATCACATAAATAGCAACTCCTCAGGTATTCTATTGGTTTTTAAATATTTGTAGTGGGTACATTGTGCTGTTTCACTTCATTTAAAGGTGCTCTATATGCTAATTATTCACAGTTTTTAGTATTTTTTTTTAATTAAATATTAGATATAGAAATTTTTTCAAAGCAAAATAAATATGTAAATTTTTTAACAGTTATTTTACATTAGCAATTGAGTAAATGATTATTCAGGATCACATAAATAGCAATTCCTCAGGTATTCTATTGGTTTTTAAATATTTGTAGTGGGTACGTTGTGCTGTTGCACTTCATTTAAAGGTGCTCTATATGCTAATTATTCACAGTTTTTAGTATTTTTTTAATTAAATATTAGATATGGAACTTTTTTCAAAGCAAAATAAATATGTAAATTTTTTAATAGTAATTTTGCATTAGCAATTGAGTAAATGATTATTCCAAATCACATAAATAGCAATTCCTGAGGTATTCTATTGGTTTTTAAATATTTGTACAGGGTACGTTGTGCTGTCGCACTTCATTTAAAGGTGCTCTATATGCTAATTATTCACAGTTTTTAGTATTTTTTTGATTAAATATTAGATATGGAACTTTCTTCAAAGCAAAATAAATATGTAAATTTTTTAATAGTAATTTTACATTAGCAGTTGAGTAAATGATTATTCAGGATCACATAAATAGCAATTCCTCAGGTATTCTATTGGTTTTTAAATATTTGTAGAGGGTACTTTGTGCTGTCGCACTTCATTTAAAGGTGCTCTATATGCTAATTATTCACAGTTTTTAGTATTTTTTTAATTAAATATTAGATATGGAAATTTTTTCAAAGCAAAATAAATATGTAAATTTTTTAACAGTTATTTTACATTAGCAATTGAGTAAATGATTATTCAGGATCACATAAATAGCAATTCCTCAGGTATTCTATTGGTTTTTAAATATTTGTAGAGGATACTTTGTGCTATCGCACTTCATTTAAAGGTGCTCTATATGCTAATTATTCACAGTTTAGTATTTTTTTAATTAAATATTAGATATAGAAATTTTTTCAAAGCAAAATATTATATGTAAATTTTTTAATAGTAATTTTACATTAGCAGTTGAGTAAATGATTATTCAGGATCACATAAATAGCAATTCCTCAGGTATTCTATTGGTTTTTAAATATTTGTAGTGGGTACGTTGTGCTGTTGCACTTCATTTAAAGGTGCTCTATATGCTAATTATTCACAGTTTTTAGTATTTTTTTAATTAAATATTAGATATGGAACTTTTTTCAAAGCAAAATAAATATGTAAATTTTTTAATAGTAATTTTACATTAACAATTGAGTAAATGATTATTCCAAATCACATAAATAGCAATTCCTGAGGTATTCTATTGGTTTTTTAAATATTTGTACAGGGTACGTTGTGCTGTCGCACTTCATTTAAAGGTGCTCTATATGCTAATTATTCACAGTTTTTAGTATTTTTTTGATTAAATATTAGATATGGAACTTTTTTCAAAGCAAAATAAATATGTAAATTTTTTAATAGTAATTTTACATTAGCAGTTGAGTAAATGATTATTCAGGATCACATAAATAGCAATTCCTCAGGTATTCTATTGGTTTTTAAATATTTGTAGAGGGTACTTTGTGCTGTCGCACTTCATTTAAAGGTGCTCTATATGCTAATTATTCACAGTTTTTAGTATTTTTTTAATTAAATATTAGATATGGAAATTTTTTCAAAGCAAAATAAATATGTAAATTTTTTAATAGTAATTTTACATTATCAATTGAGTAAATGATTATTTAGAATCACATAAATAGCATTTCCTCAGGTATTCTATTGGTTTTTAAATATTTGTAGAGGGTGCATTGTGCTATGGCACTTCATTTAAAGGTGCTCTATATGCTAATTATTCACAGTTTTTAGTATTTTTTTGATTAAATATTAGATATGGAACTTTTTTCAAAGCAAAATAAATATGTAAATTTTTTAATAGTCATTTTACATTAGCAATTGAGTAAATGATTATTCAAGATCACATAAATAGCAATTCCTCAGGTATTCTATTGGTTTTTAAATATTTGTAGAGGGTACTTTGTGCTATCGCACTTCATTTAAAGGTGCTCTATATGCTAATTATTCACAGTTTTTAGTATTTTTTTAATTAAATATTAGATATGGAAATTTTTTCAAAGCAAAATAAATATGTAAATTTTTTAATAGTAATTTTACATTAGCAGTTGAGTAAATGATTATTCAGGATCACATAAATAGCAATTCCTCAGGTATTCTATTGGTTTTTAAATATTTGTAGAGGGTACGTTATGCTGTCGCACTTCATTTAAAGGTGCTCTATATGCTAATTATTCACAGTTTTTAGTATTTTTTTAATTAAATATTAGATATGGAACTTTTTTCAAAGCAAAATAAATATGTAAATTTTTTAATAGTAATTTTACATTAGCAGTTGAGTAAATGATTATTCAGGATCACATAAATAGCAATTCCTCAGGTATTCTATTGGTTTTTAAATATTTGTAGAGGGTACTTTGTGCTGTCGCACTTCATTTAAAGGTGCTCTATATGCTAATTATTCACAGTTTTTAGTATTTTTTTAATTAAATATTAGATATGGAAATTTTTTCAAAGCAAAATAAATATGTAAATTTTTTAATAGTAATTTTACATTAGCAGTTGAGTAAATGATTATTCAGGATCACATAAATAGCAATTCCTCAGGTATTCTATTGGTTTTTAAATATTTGTAGAGGGTACGTTGTGCAGTCGCACTTCATTTAAAGGTGCTCTATATGCTAATTATTCACAGTTTTTAGTATTTTTTTTATTAAATATTAGATATGGAACTTTTTTCAAAGCAAAATAAATATGTAAATTTTTTAATAGTAATTTTACATTAGCAGTTGAGTAAATGATTATTCAGGATCACATAAATAGCTATTCCTCAGGTATTCTATTGGTTTTTAAATATTTGTAGAGGGTACGTTGTGCTGTCGCACTTCATTTAAAGGTGCTCTATATGCTAATTATTCACAGTTTTTAGTATTTTTTTAATTAAATATTAGATATGGAACTTTTTTCAAAGCAAAATAAATATGTAAATTTTTTAATAGTAATTTTACATTATCAATTGAGTAAATGATTATTTAAAATCACATAAATAGCATTTCCTCAGGTATTCTATTGGTTTTTAAATATTTGTAGAGGGTGCATTGTGCTATGGCACTTCATTTAAAGGTGCTCTATATGCTAATTATTCACAGTTTTTAGTATTTTTTTGATTAAATATTAGATATGGAACTTTTTTCAAAGCAAAATAAATATGTAAATTTTTTAATAGTCATTTTACATTAGCAATTGAGTAAATGATTATTCAGGATCACATAAATAGCAATTCCTCAGGTATTCTATTGGTTTTTAAATATTTGTAGAGGGTACTTTGTGCTATCGCACTTCATTTAAAGGTGCTCTATATGCTAATTATTCACAGTTTTTAGTATTTTTTTAATTAAATATTAGATATGGAAATTTTTTCAAAGCAAAATAAATATGTAAATTTTTTAAGTTATTTTACATTAGCAATTGAGTAAATGATTATTCAGGATCACATAAATAGCAATTCCTCAGGTATTCTATTGGTTTTTAAATATTTGTAGAGGATACTTTGTGCTATCGCACTTCATTTAAAGGTGCTCTATATGCTAATTATTCACAGTTTTTAGTATTTTTTTAATTAAATATTAGATATAGAAATTTTTTCAAAGCAAAATATTATATGTAAATTTTTTAATAGTAATTTTACATTAGCAGTTGAGTAAATGATTATTCAGGATCACATAAATAGCAATTCATCAGGTATTCTATTGGTTTTTAAATATTTGTAGAGGGTACGTTGTGCTGTCACACTTCATTTAAAGGTGCTCTATATGCTAATTATTCAGTTTTTAGTATTTTTTAATTAAATATTAGATATGGAACTTTTTTTAAAGCAAAATAAATATGTAAATTTTTTAATAGTAATTTTACATTAGTAATTGAGTAAATGATTATTCAGAATCACATAAATAGCAACTCCTCAGGTATTCTATTGGTTTTTAAATATTTGTAGTGGGTACATTGTGCTGTTTCACTTCATTTAAAGGTGCTCTATATGCTAATTATTCACAGTTTTTAGTATTTTTTTTTAATTAAATATTAGATATGGAAATTTTTTCAAAGCAAAATAAATATGTAAATTTTTTAACAGTTATTTTACATTAGCAATTGAGTAAATGATTATTCAGGATCACATAAATAGCAATTCCTCAGGTATTCTATTGGTTTTTAAATATTTGTAGTGGGTACGTTGTGCTGTTGCACTTCATTTAAAGGTGCTCTATATGCTAATTATTCACAGTTTTTAGTATTTTTTTAATTAAATATTAGATATGGAACTTTTTTCAAAGCAAAATAAATATGTAAATTTTTTAATAGTAATTTTACATTAGCAATTGAGTAAATGATTATTCCAAATCACATAAATAGCAATTCCTGAGGTATTCTATTGGTTTTTAAATATTTGTACAGGGTACGTTGTGCTGTCGCACTTCATTTAAAGGTGCTCTATATGCTAATTATTCACAGTTTTTAGTATTTTTTTGATTAAATATTAGATATGGAACTTTCTTCAAAGCAAAATAAATATGTAAATTTTTTAATAGTAATTTTACATTAGCAGTTGAGTAAATGATTATTCAGGATCACATAAATAGCAATTCCTCAGGTATTCTATTGGTTTTTAAATATTTGTACAGGGTACTTTGTGCTGTCGCACTTCATTTAAAGGTGCTCTATATGCTAATTATTCACAGTTTTTAGTATTTTTTTAATTAAATATTAGATATGGAAATTTTTTCAAAGCAAAATAAATATGTAAATTTTTTAATAGTAATTTTACATTAGCAGTTGAGTAAATGATTATTCAGGATCACATAAATAACTATTCCTCAGGTATTGTATTGGTTTTTAAATATTTGTAGAGGGTACGTTGTGCTGTCGCACTTCATTTAAAGGTGCTCTATATGCTAATTATTCACAGTTTTTAGTATTTTTTTAATTAAATATTAGATATGGAACTTTTTTCAAAGCAAAATAAATATGTAAATTTTTTAATAGTAATTTTACATTATCAATTGAGTAAATGATTATTTAAAATCACATAAATAGCATTTCCTCAGGTATTCTATTGGTTTTTAAATATTTGTAGAGGGTGCATTATGCTATGGCACTTCATTTAAAGGTGCTCTATATGCTAATTATTCACAGTTTTTAGTATTTTTTTGATTAAATATTAGATATGGAACTTTTTTCAAAGCAAAATAAATATGTAAATTTTTTAATAGTCATTTTACATTAGCAATTGAGTAAATGATTATTCAGGATCACATAAATAGCAATTCCTCAGGTATTCTATTGGTTTTTAAATATTTGTAGAGGGTACTTTGTGCTATCGCACTTCATTTAAAGGTGCTCTATATGCTAATTATTCACAGTTTTTAGTATTTTTTTAATTAAATATTAGATATGGAAATTTTTTCAAAGCAAAATAAATATGTAAATTTTTTAAGTTATTTTGCATTAGCAATTGAGTAAATGATTATTCAGGATCACATAAATAGCAATTCCTCAGGTATTCTATTGGTTTTTAAATATTTGTAGAGGATACTTTGTGCTATCGCACTTCATTTAAAGGTGCTCTATATGCTAATTATTCACAGTTTTTAGTATTTTTTTAATTAAATATTAGATATAGAAATTTTTTCAAAGCAAAATATTATATGTAAATTTTTTAATAGTAATTTTACATTAGCAGTTGAGTAAATGATTATTCAGGATCACATAAATAGCAATTCATCAGGTATTCTATTGGTTTTTAAATATTTGTAGAGGGTACGTTGTGCTGTCACACTTCATTTAAAGGTGCTCTATATGCTAATTATTCAGTTTTTAGTATTTTTTAATTAAATATTAGATATGGAACTTTTTTTAAAGCAAAATAAATATGTAAATTTTTTAATAGTAATTTTACATTAGTAATTGAGTAAATGATTATTCAGAATCACATAAATAGCAACTCCTCAGGTATTCTATTGGTTTTTAAATATTTGTAGTGGGTACATTGTGCTGTTTCACTTCATTTAAAGGTGCTCTATATGCTAATTATTCACAGTTTTTAGTATTTTTTTTTAATTAAATATTAGATATGGAAATTTTTTCAAAGCAAAATAAATATGTAAATTTTTTAACAGTTATTTTACATTAGCAATTGAGTAAATGATTATTCAGGATCACATAAATAGCAATTCCTCAGGTATTCTATTGGTTTTTAAATATTTGTAGTGGGTACGTTGTGCTGTTGCACTTCATTTAAAGGTGCTCTATATGCTAATTATTCACAGTTTTTAGTATTTTTTTAATTAAATATTAGATATGGAACTTTTTTCAAAGCAAAATAAATATGTAAATTTTTTAATAGTAATTTTACATTAGCAATTGAGTAAATGATTATTCCAAATCACATAAATAGCAATTCCTGAGGTATTCTATTGGTTTTTAAATATTTGTACAGGGTACGTTGTGCTGTCGCACTTCATTTAAAGGTGCTCTATATGCTAATTATTCACAGTTTTTAGTATTTTTTTGATTAAATATTAGATATGGAACTTTCTTCAAAGGAAAATAAATATGTAAATTTTTTAATAGTAATTTTACATTAGCAATTGAGTAAATGATTATTCAGGATCACATAAATAGCAATTCCTCAGGTATTCTATTGGTTTTTAAATATTTGTAGAGGATACTTTGTGCTATCGCACTTCATTTAAAGGTGCTCTATATGCTAATTATTCACAGTTTTTAGTATTTTTTTAATTAAATATTAGATATAGAAATTTTTTCAAAGCAAAATATTATATGTAAATTTTTTAATAGTAATTTTACATTAGCAGTTGAGTAAATGATTATTCAGGATCACATAAATAGCAATTCATCAGGTATTCTATTGGTTTTTAAATATTTGTAGAGGGTACGTTGTGCTGTTTCACTTCATTTAAAGGTGCTCTATATGCTAATTATTCACAGTTTTTAGTATTTTTTTTTAATTAAATATTAGATATGGAAATTTTTTCAAAGCAAAATAAATATGTAAATTTTTTAACAGTTATTTTACATTAGCAATTGAGTAAATGATTATTCAGGATCACATAAATAGCAATTCCTCAGGTATTCTATTGGTTTTTAAATATTTGTAGTGGGTACGTTGTGCTGTTGCACTTCATTTAAAGGTGCTCTATATGCTAATTATTCACAGTTTTTAGTATTTTTTTAATTAAATATTAGATATGGAACTTTTTTCAAAGCAAAATAAATATGTAAATTTTTTAATAGTAATTTTGCATTAGCAATTGAGTAAATGATTATTCCAAATCACATAAATAGCAATTCCTGAGGTATTCTATTGGTTTTTAAATATTTGTACAGGGTACGTTGTGCTGTCGCACTTCATTTAAAGGTGCTCTATATGCTAATTATTCACAGTTTTTAGTATTTTTTTGATTAAATATTAGATATGGAACTTTCTTCAAAGCAAAATAAATATGTAAATTTTTTAATAGTAATTTTACATTAGCAGTTGAGTAAATGATTATTCAGGATCACATAAATAGCAATTCCTCAGGTATTCTATTGGTTTTTAAATATTTGTAGAGGGTACTTTGTGCTGTCGCACTTCATTTAAAGGTGCTCTATATGCTAATTATTCACAGTTTTTAGTATTTTTTTAATTAAATATTAGATATGGAAATTTTTTCAAAGCAAAATAAATATGTAAATTTTTTAACAGTTATTTTACATTAGCAATTGAGTAAATGATTATTCAGGATCACATAAATAGCAATTCCTCAGGTATTCTATTGGTTTTTAAATATTTGTAGAGGATACTTTGTGCTATCGCACTTCATTTAAAGGTGCTCTATATGCTAATTATTCACAGTTTAGTATTTTTTTAATTAAATATTAGATATAGAAATTTTTTCAAAGCAAAATATTATATGTAAATTTTTTAATAGTAATTTTACATTAGCAGTTGAGTAAATGATTATTCAGGATCACATAAATAGCAATTCATCAGGTATTCTATTGGTTTTTAAATATTTGTAGAGGGTACGTTGTGCTGTTTCACTTCATTTAAAGGTGCTCTATATGCTAATTATTCACAGTTTTTAGTATTTTTTTTTAATTAAATATTAGATATGGAAATTTTTTCAAAGCAAAATAAATATGTAAATTTTTTAACAGTTATTTTACATTAGCAATTGAGTAAATGATTATTCAGGATCACATAAATAGCAATTCCTCAGGTATTCTATTGGTTTTTAAATATTTGTAGTGGGTACGTTGTGCTGTTGCACTTCATTTAAAGGTGCTCTATATGCTAATTATTCACAGTTTTTAGTATTTTTTTAATTAAATATTAGATATGGAACTTTTTTCAAAGCAAAATAAATATGTAAATTTTTTAATAGTAATTTTGCATTAGCAATTGAGTAAATGATTATTCCAAATCACATAAATAGCAATTCCTGAGGTATTCTATTGGTTTTTAAATATTTGTACAGGGTACGTTGTGCTGTCGCACTTCATTTAAAGGTGCTCTATATGCTAATTATTCACAGTTTTTAGTATTTTTTTGATTAAATATTAGATATGGAACTTTCTTCAAAGCAAAATAAATATGTAAATTTTTTAATAGTAATTTTACATTAGCAGTTGAGTAAATGATTATTCAGGATCACATAAATAGCAATTCCTCAGGTATTCTATTGGTTTTTAAATATTTGTAGAGGGTACTTTGTGCTGTCGCACTTCATTTAAAGGTGCTCTATATGCTAATTATTCACAGTTTTTAGTATTTTTTTAATTAAATATTAGATATGGAAATTTTTTCAAAGCAAAATAAATATGTAAATTTTTTAACAGTTATTTTACATTAGCAATTGAGTAAATGATTATTCAGGATCACATAAATAGCAATTCCTCAGGTATTCTATTGGTTTTTAAATATTTGTAGAGGATACTTTGTGCTATCGCACTTCATTTAAAGGTGCTCTATATGCTAATTATTCACAGTTTAGTATTTTTTTAATTAAATATTAGATATAGAAATTTTTTCAAAGCAAAATATTATATGTAAATTTTTTAATAGTAATTTTACATTAGCAGTTGAGTAAATGATTATTCAGGATCACATAAATAGCAATTCATCAGGTATTCTATTGGTTTTTAAATATTTGTAGAGGGTACGTTGTGCTGTCACACTTCATTTAAAGGTGCTCTATATGCTAATTATTCAGTTTTTAGTATTTTTTAATTAAATATTAGATATGGAACTTTTTTTAAAGCAAAATAAATATGTAAATTTTTTAATAGTAATTTTACATTAGAAATTGAGTAAATGATTATTCAGAATCACATAAATAGCAACTCCTCAGGTATTCTATTGGTTTTTAAATATTTGTAGTGGGTACATTGTGCTGTTGCACTTCATTTAAAGGTGCTCTATATGCTAATTATTCACAGTTTTTAGTATTTTTTTTTAATTAAATATTAGATATGGAAATTTTTTCAAAGCAAAATAAATATGTAAATTTTTTAACAGTTATTTTACATTAGCAATTGAGTAAATGATTATTCAGGATCACATAAATAGCAATTCCTCAGGTATTCTATTGGTTTTTAAATATTTGTAGTGGGTACGTTGTGCTGTTGCACTTCATTTAAAGGTGCTCTATATGTTAATTATTCACAGTTTTTAGTATTTTTTTAATTAAATATTAGATATGGAACTTTTTTCAAAGCAAAATAAATATGTAAATTTTTTAATAGTAATTTTATATTAGCAATTGAGTAAATGATTATTCCAAATCACATAAATAGCAATTCCTGAGGTATTCTATTGGTTTTTAAATATTTGTACAGGGTACGTTGTGCTGTCGCACTTCATTTATAGGTGCTCTATATGCTAATTATTCACAGTTTTTAGTATTTTTTTGATTAAATATTAGATATCGAACTTTCTTCAAAGCAAAATAAATATGTAAATTTTTTAATAGTAATTTTACATTAGCAGTTGAGTAAATGATTATTCAGGATCACATAAATAGCAATTCCTCAGGTATTCTATTGGTTTTTAAATATTTGTAGAGGGTACTTTGTGCTGTCGCACTTCATTTAAAGGTGCTCTATATGCTAATTATTCACAGTTTTTAGTATTTTTTTAATTAAATATTAGATATGGAAATTTTTTCAAAGCAAAATAAATATGTAAATTTTTTAACAGTTATTTTACATTAGCAATTGAGTAAATGATTATTCAGGATCACATAAATAGCAATTCCTCAGGTATTCTATTGGTTTTTAAATATTTGTAGAGGATACTTTGTGCTATCGCACTTCATTTAAAGGTGCTCTATATGCTAATTATTCACAGTTTTTAGTATTTTTTTAATTAAATATTAGATATAGAAATTTTTTCAAAGCAAAATATTATATGTAAATTTTTTAATAGTAATTTTACATTAGCAGTTGAGTAAATGATTATTCAGGATCACATAAATAGCAATTCATCAGGTATTCTATTGGTTTTTAAATATTTGTAGAGGGTACGTTGTGCTGTCACACTTCATTTAAAGGTGCTCTATATGCTAATTATTCAGTTTTTAGTATTTTTTAATTAAATATTAGATATGGAACTTTTTTTAAAGCAAAATAAATATGTAAATTTTTTAATAGTAATTTTACATTAGCAGTTGAGTAAATGATTATTCAGGATCACATAAATAGCAATTCATCAGGTATTCTATTGGTTTTTAAATATTTGTAGAGGGTACGTTGTGCTGTCACACTTCATTTAAAGGTGCTCTATATGCTAATTATTCAGTTTTTAGTATTTTTTAATTAAATATTAGATATGGAACTTTTTTCAAAGCAAAATAAATATGTAAATTTTTTAATAGTAATTTTACATTAGCAGTGGAGTAAATGATTATTCAGGATCACATAAATAGCTATTCCTCAGGTATTCTATTGGTTTTTAAATATTTGTAGAGGGTACGTTGTGCTGTCGCACTTCATTTAAAGGTGCTCTATATGCTAATTATTCACAGTTTTTAGTATTTTTTTAATTAAATATTAGATATGGAACTTTTTTCAAAGCAAAATAAATATGTAAATTTTTTAATAGTAATTTTACATTATCAATTGAGTAAATGATTATTTAAAATCACATAAATAGCATTTCCTCAGGTATTCTATTGGTTTTTAAATATTTGTAGAGGGTGCATTGTGCTATGGCACTTCATTTAAAGGTGCTCTATATGCTAATTATTCACAGTTTTTAGTATTTTTTTGATTAAATATTAGATATGGAACTTTTTTCAAAGCAAAATAAATATGTAAATTTTTTAATAGTCATTTTACATTAGCAATTGAGTAAATGATTATTCAGGATCACATAAATAGCAATTCCTCAGGTATTCTATTGGTTTTTAAATATTTGTAGAGGGTACTTTGTGCTATCGCACTTCATTTAAAGGTGCTCTATATGCTAATTATTCACAGTTTTTAGTATTTTTTTAATTAAATATTAGATATGGAAATTTTTTCAAAGCAAAATAAATATGTAAATTTTTTAACAGTTATTTTACATTAGCAATTGAGTAAATGATTATTCAGGATCACATAAATAGCAATTCCTCAGGTATTCTATTGGTTTTTAAATATTTGTAGAGGGTACTTTGTGCTATCGCACTTCATTTAAAGGTGCTCTATATGCTAATTATTCACAGTTTTTAGTATTTTTTTAATTAAATATTAGATATGGAAATTTTTTCAAAGCAAAATAAATATGTAAATTTTTTAAGTTATTTTGCATTAGCAATTGAGTAAATGATTATTCAGGATCACATAAATAGCAATTCCTCAGGTATTCTATTGGTTTTTAAATATTTGTAGAGGATACTTTGTGCTATCGCACTTCATTTAAAGGTGCTCTATATGCTAATTATTCACAGTTTTTAGTATTTTTTTAATTAAATATTAGATATAGAAATTTTTTCAAAGCAAAATATTATATGTAAATTTTTTAATAGTAATTTTACATTAGCAGTTGAGTAAATGATTATTCAGGATCACATAAATAGCAATTCATCAGGTATTCTATTGGTTTTTAAATATTTGTAGAGGGTACGTTGTGCTGTCACACTTCATTTAAAGGTGCTCTATATGCTAATTATTCAGTTTTTAGTATTTTTTAATTAAATATTAGATATGGAACTTTTTTTAAAGCAAAATAAATATGTAAATTTTTTAATAGTAATTTTACATTAGTAATTGAGTAAATGATTATTCAGAATCACATAAATAGCAACTCCTCAGGTATTCTATTGGTTTTTAAATATTTGTAGTGGGTACATTGTGCTGTTTCACTTCATTTAAAGGTGCTCTATATGCTAATTATTCACAGTTTTTAGTATTTTTTTTTAATTAAATATTAGATATGGAAATTTTTTCAAAGCAAAATAAATATGTAAATTTTTTAACAGTTATTTTACATTAGCAATTGAGTAAATGATTATTCAGGATCACATAAATAGCAATTCCTCAGGTATTCTATTGGTTTTTAAATATTTGTAGTGGGTACGTTGTGCTGTTGCACTTCATTTAAAGGTGCTCTATATGCTAATTATTCACAGTTTTTAGTATTTTTTTAATTAAATATTAGATATGGAACTTTTTTCAAAGCAAAATAAATATGTAAATTTTTTAATAGTAATTTTACATTAGCAATTGAGTAAATGATTATTCCAAATCACATAAATAGCAATTCCTGAGGTATTCTATTGGTTTTTAAATATTTGTACAGGGTACGTTGTGCTGTCGCACTTCATTTAAAGGTGCTCTATATGCTAATTATTCACAGTTTTTAGTATTTTTTTGATTAAATATTAGATATGGAACTTTCTTCAAAGGAAAATAAATATGTAAATTTTTTAATAGTAATTTTACATTAGCAATTGAGTAAATGATTATTCAGGATCACATAAATAGCAATTCCTCAGGTATTCTATTGGTTTTTAAATATTTGTAGAGGATACTTTGTGCTATCGCACTTCATTTAAAGGTGCTCTATATGCTAATTATTCACAGTTTTTAGTATTTTTTTAATTAAATATTAGATATAGAAATTTTTTCAAAGCAAAATATTATATGTAAATTTTTTAATAGTAATTTTACATTAGCAGTTGAGTAAATGATTATTCAGGATCACATAAATAGCAATTCATCAGGTATTCTATTGGTTTTTAAATATTTGTAGAGGGTACGTTGTGCTGTCACACTTCATTTAAAGGTGCTCTATATGCTAATTATTCAGTTTTTAGTATTTTTTAATTAAATATTAGATATGGAACTTTTTTTAAAGCAAAATAAATATGTAAATTTTTTAATAGTAATTTTACATTAGTAATTGAGTAAATGATTATTCAGAATCACATAAATAGCAACTCCTCAGGTATTCTATTGGTTTTTAAATATTTGTAGTGGGTACATTGTGCTGTTTCACTTCATTTAAAGGTGCTCTATATGCTAATTATTCACAGTTTTTAGTATTTTTTTTTAATTAAATATTAGATATAGAAATTTTTTCAAAGCAAAATAAATATGTAAATTTTTTAACAGTTATTTTACATTAGCAATTGAGTAAATGATTATTCAGGATCACATAAATAGCAATTCCTCAGGTATTCTATTGGTTTTTAAATATTTGTAGTGGGTACGTTGTGCTGTTGCACTTCATTTAAAGGTGCTCTATATGCTAATTATTCACAGTTTTTAGTATTTTTTTAATTAAATATTAGATATGGAACTTTTTTCAAAGCAAAATAAATATGTAAATTTTTTAATAGTAATTTTGCATTAGCAATTGAGTAAATGATTATTCCAAATCACATAAATAGCAATTCCTGAGGTATTCTATTGGTTTTTAAATATTTGTACAGGGTACGTTGTGCTGTCGCACTTCATTTAAAGGTGCTCTATATGCTAATTATTCACAGTTTTTAGTATTTTTTTGATTAAATATTAGATATGGAACTTTCTTCAAAGCAAAATAAATATGTAAATTTTTTAATAGTAATTTTACATTAGCAGTTGAGTAAATGATTATTCAGGATCACATAAATAGCAATTCCTCAGGTATTCTATTGGTTTTTAAATATTTGTAGAGGGTACTTTGTGCTGTCGCACTTCATTTAAAGGTGCTCTATATGCTAATTATTCACAGTTTTTAGTATTTTTTTAATTAAATATTAGATATGGAAATTTTTTCAAAGCAAAATAAATATGTAAATTTTTTAACAGTTATTTTACATTAGCAATTGAGTAAATGATTATTCAGGATCACATAAATAGCAATTCCTCAGGTATTCTATTGGTTTTTAAATATTTGTAGAGGATACTTTGTGCTATCGCACTTCATTTAAAGGTGCTCTATATGCTAATTATTCACAGTTTAGTATTTTTTTAATTAAATATTAGATATAGAAATTTTTTCAAAGCAAAATATTATATGTAAATTTTTTAATAGTAATTTTACATTAGCAGTTGAGTAAATGATTATTCAGGATCACATAAATAGCAATTCCTCAGGTATTCTATTGGTTTTTAAATATTTGTAGTGGGTACGTTGTGCTGTTGCACTTCATTTAAAGGTGCTCTATATGCTAATTATTCACAGTTTTTAGTATTTTTTTAATTAAATATTAGATATGGAACTTTTTTCAAAGCAAAATAAATATGTAAATTTTTTAATAGTAATTTTACATTAACAATTGAGTAAATGATTATTCCAAATCACATAAATAGCAATTCCTGAGGTATTCTATTGGTTTTTTAAATATTTGTACAGGGTACGTTGTGCTGTCGCACTTCATTTAAAGGTGCTCTATATGCTAATTATTCACAGTTTTTAGTATTTTTTTGATTAAATATTAGATATGGAACTTTTTTCAAAGCAAAATAAATATGTAAATTTTTTAATAGTAATTTTACATTAGCAGTTGAGTAAATGATTATTCAGGATCACATAAATAGCAATTCCTCAGGTATTCTATTGGTTTTTAAATATTTGTAGAGGGTACTTTGTGCTGTCGCACTTCATTTAAAGGTGCTCTATATGCTAATTATTCACAGTTTTTAGTATTTTTTTAATTAAATATTAGATATGGAAATTTTTTCAAAGCAAAATAAATATGTAAATTTTTTAATAGTAATTTTACATTATCAATTGAGTAAATGATTATTTAGAATCACATAAATAGCATTTCCTCAGGTATTCTATTGGTTTTTAAATATTTGTAGAGGGTGCATTGTGCTATGGCACTTCATTTAAAGGTGCTCTATATGCTAATTATTCACAGTTTTTAGTATTTTTTTGATTAAATATTAGATATGGAACTTTTTTCAAAGCAAAATAAATATGTAAATTTTTTAATAGTCATTTTACATTAGCAATTGAGTAAATGATTATTCAAGATCACATAAATAGCAATTCCTCAGGTATTCTATTGGTTTTTAAATATTTGTAGAGGGTACTTTGTGCTATCGCACTTCATTTAAAGGTGCTCTATATGCTAATTATTCACAGTTTTTAGTATTTTTTTAATTAAATATTAGATATGGAAATTTTTTCAAAGCAAAATAAATATGTAAATTTTTTAATAGTAATTTTACATTAGCAGTTGAGTAAATGATTATTCAGGATCACATAAATAGCAATTCCTCAGGTATTCTATTGGTTTTTAAATATTTGTAGAGGGTACGTTATGCTGTCGCACTTCATTTAAAGGTGCTCTATATGCTAATTATTCACAGTTTTTAGTATTTTTTTAATTAAATATTAGATATGGAACTTTTTTCAAAGCAAAATAAATATGTAAATTTTTTAATAGTAATTTTACATTAGCAGTTGAGTAAATGATTATTCAGGATCACATAAATAGCAATTCCTCAGGTATTCTATTGGTTTTTAAATATTTGTAGAGGGTACTTTGTGCTGTCGCACTTCATTTAAAGGTGCTCTATATGCTAATTATTCACAGTTTTTAGTATTTTTTTAATTAAATATTAGATATGGAAATTTTTTCAAAGCAAAATAAATATGTAAATTTTTTAATAGTAATTTTACATTAGCAGTTGAGTAAATGATTATTCAGGATCACATAAATAGCAATTCCTCAGGTATTCTATTGGTTTTTAAATATTTGTAGAGGGTACGTTGTGCAGTCGCACTTCATTTAAAGGTGCTCTATATGCTAATTATTCACAGTTTTTAGTATTTTTTTTATTAAATATTAGATATGGAACTTTTTTCAAAGCAAAATAAATATGTAAATTTTTTAATAGTAATTTTACATTAGCAGTTGAGTAAATGATTATTCAGGATCACATAAATAGCTATTCCTCAGGTATTCTATTGGTTTTTAAATATTTGTAGAGGGTACGTTGTGCTGTCGCACTTCATTTAAAGGTGCTCTATATGCTAATTATTCACAGTTTTTAGTATTTTTTTAATTAAATATTAGATATGGAACTTTTTTCAAAGCAAAATAAATATGTAAATTTTTTAATAGTAATTTTACATTATCAATTGAGTAAATGATTATTTAAAATCACATAAATAGCATTTCCTCAGGTATTCTATTGGTTTTTAAATATTTGTAGAGGGTGCATTGTGCTATGGCACTTCATTTAAAGGTGCTCTATATGCTAATTATTCACAGTTTTTAGTATTTTTTTGATTAAATATTAGATATGGAACTTTTTTCAAAGCAAAATAAATATGTAAATTTTTTAATAGTCATTTTACATTAGCAATTGAGTAAATGATTATTCAGGATCACATAAATAGCAATTCCTCAGGTATTCTATTGGTTTTTAAATATTTGTAGAGGGTACTTTGTGCTATCGCACTTCATTTAAAGGTGCTCTATATGCTAATTATTCACAGTTTTTAGTATTTTTTTAATTAAATATTAGATATGGAAATTTTTTCAAAGCAAAATAAATATGTAAATTTTTTAAGTTATTTTACATTAGCAATTGAGTAAATGATTATTCAGGATCACATAAATAGCAATTCCTCAGGTATTCTATTGGTTTTTAAATATTTGTAGAGGATACTTTGTGCTATCGCACTTCATTTAAAGGTGCTCTATATGCTAATTATTCACAGTTTTTAGTATTTTTTTAATTAAATATTAGATATAGAAATTTTTTCAAAGCAAAATATTATATGTAAATTTTTTAATAGTAATTTTACATTAGCAGTTGAGTAAATGATTATTCAGGATCACATAAATAGCAATTCATCAGGTATTCTATTGGTTTTTAAATATTTGTAGAGGGTACGTTGTGCTGTCACACTTCATTTAAAGGTGCTCTATATGCTAATTATTCAGTTTTTAGTATTTTTTAATTAAATATTAGATATGGAACTTTTTTTAAAGCAAAATAAATATGTAAATTTTTTAATAGTAATTTTACATTAGTAATTGAGTAAATGATTATTCAGAATCACATAAATAGCAACTCCTCAGGTATTCTATTGGTTTTTAAATATTTGTAGTGGGTACATTGTGCTGTTTCACTTCATTTAAAGGTGCTCTATATGCTAATTATTCACAGTTTTTAGTATTTTTTTTTAATTAAATATTAGATATGGAAATTTTTTCAAAGCAAAATAAATATGTAAATTTTTTAACAGTTATTTTACATTAGCAATTGAGTAAATGATTATTCAGGATCACATAAATAGCAATTCCTCAGGTATTCTATTGGTTTTTAAATATTTGTAGTGGGTACGTTGTGCTGTTGCACTTCATTTAAAGGTGCTCTATATGCTAATTATTCACAGTTTTTAGTATTTTTTTAATTAAATATTAGATATGGAAC
Source organism: Amaurobius ferox (assembly GCA_951213105.1). Taxonomy (NCBI): domain Eukaryota; kingdom Metazoa; phylum Arthropoda; class Arachnida; order Araneae; family Amaurobiidae; genus Amaurobius; species Amaurobius ferox. Next base: position 98,869,377 of record OX578138.1, read on the forward strand.
TTTTTTCAAAGCAAAATAAATATGTAAATTTTTTAATAGTAATTTTACATTAGCAATTGAGTAAATGATTATTCCAAATCACATAAATAGCAATTCCTGAGGTATTCTATTGGTTTTTAAATATTTGTACAGGGTACGTTGTGCTGTCGCACTTCATTTAAAGGTGCTCTATATGCTAATTATTCACAGTTTTTAGTATTTTTTTGATTAAATATTAGATATGGAACTTTCTTCAAAGCAAAATAAATATGTAAATTTTTTAATAGTAATTTTACATTAGCAGTTGAGTAAATGATTATTCAGGATCACATAAATAGCAATTCCTCAGGTATTCTATTGGTTTTTAAATATTTGTACAGGGTACTTTGTGCTGTCGCACTTCATTTAAAGGTGCTCTATATGCTAATTATTCACAGTTTTTAGTATTTTTTTAATTAAATATTAGATATGGAAATTTTTTCAAAGCAAAATAAATATGTAAATTTTTTAATAGTAATTTTACATTAGCAGTTGAGTAAATGATTATTCAGGATCACATAAATAACTATTCCTCAGGTATTGTATTGGTTTTTAAATATTTGTAGAGGGTACGTTGTGCTGTCGCACTTCATTTAAAGGTGCTCTATATGCTAATTATTCACAGTTTTTAGTATTTTTTTAATTAAATATTAGATATGGAACTTTTTTCAAAGCAAAATAAATATGTAAATTTTTTAATAGTAATTTTACATTATCAATTGAGTAAATGATTATTTAAAATCACATAAATAGCATTTCCTCAGGTATTCTATTGGTTTTTAAATATTTGTAGAGGGTGCATTATGCTATGGCACTTCATTTAAAGGTGCTCTATATGCTAATTATTCACAGTTTTTAGTATTTTTTTGATTAAATATTAGATATGGAACTTTTTTCAAAGCAAAATAAATATGCAAATTTTTTAATAGTCATTTTACATTAGCAATTGAGTAAATGATTATTCAGGATCACATAAATAGCAATTCCTCAGGTATTCTATTGGTTTTTAAATATTTGTAGAGGGTACTTTGTGCTATCGCACTTCATTTAAAGGTGCTCTATATGCTAATTATTCACAGTTTTTAGTATTTTTTTAATTAAATATTAGATATGGAAATTTTTTCAAAGCAAAATAAATATGTAAATTTTTTAAGTTATTTTGCATTAGCAATTGAGTAAATGATTATTCAGGATCACATAAATAGCAATTCCTCAGGTATTCTATTGGTTTTTAAATATTTGTAGAGGATACTTTGTGCTATCGCACTTCATTTAAAGGTGCTCTATATGCTAATTATTCACAGTTTTTAGTATTTTTTTAATTAAATATTAGATATAGAAATTTTTTCAAAGCAAAATATTATATGTAAATTTTTTAATAGTAATTTTACATTAGCAGTTGAGTAAATGATTATTCAGGATCACATAAATAGCAATTCATCAGGTATTCTATTGGTTTTTAAATATTTGTAGAGGGTACGTTGTGCTGTCACACTTCATTTAAAGGTGCTCTATATGCTAATTATTCAGTTTTTAGTATTTTTTAATTAAATATTAGATATGGAACTTTTTTTAAAGCAAAATAAATATGTAAATTTTTTAATAGTAATTTTACATTAGTAATTGAGTAAATGATTATTCAGAATCACATAAATAGCAACTCCTCAGGTATTCTATTGGTTTTTAAATATTTGTAGTGGGTACATTGTGCTGTTTCACTTCATTTAAAGGTGCTCTATATGCTAATTATTCACAGTTTTTAGTATTTTTTTTTAATTAAATATTAGATATGGAAATTTTTTCAAAGCAAAATAAATATGTAAATTTTTTAACAGTTATTTTACATTAGCAATTGAGTAAATGATTATTCAGGATCACATAAATAGCAATTCCTCAGGTATTCTATTGGTTTTTAAATATTTGTAGTGGGTACGTTGTGCTGTTGCACTTCATTTAAAGGTGCTCTATATGCTAATTATTCACAGTTTTTAGTATTTTTTTAATTAAATATTAGATATGGAACTTTTTTCAAAGCAAAATAAATATGTAAATTTTTTAATAGTAATTTTACATTAGCAATTGAGTAAATGATTATTCCAAATCACATAAATAGCAATTCCTGAGGTATTCTATTGGTTTTTAAATATTTGTACAGGGTACGTTGTGCTGTCGCACTTCATTTAAAGGTGCTCTATATGCTAATTATTCACAGTTTTTAGTATTTTTTTGATTAAATATTAGATATGGAACTTTCTTCAAAGGAAAATAAATATGTAAATTTTTTAATAGTAATTTTACATTAGCAATTGAGTAAATGATTATTCAGGATCACATAAATAGCAATTCCTCAGGTATTCTATTGGTTTTTAAATATTTGTAGAGGATACTTTGTGCTATCGCACTTCATTTAAAGGTGCTCTATATGCTAATTATTCACAGTTTTTAGTATTTTTTTAATTAAATATTAGATATAGAAATTTTTTCAAAGCAAAATATTATATGTAAATTTTTTAATAGTAATTTTACATTAGCAGTTGAGTAAATGATTATTCAGGATCACATAAATAGCAATTCATCAGGTATTCTATTGGTTTTTAAATATTTGTAGAGGGTACGTTGTGCTGTTTCACTTCATTTAAAGGTGCTCTATATGCTAATTATTCACAGTTTTTAGTATTTTTTTTTAATTAAATATTAGATATGGAAATTTTTTCAAAGCAAAATAAATATGTAAATTTTTTAACAGTTATTTTACATTAGCAATTGAGTAAATGATTATTCAGGATCACATAAATAGCAATTCCTCAGGTATTCTATTGGTTTTTAAATATTTGTAGTGGGTACGTTGTGCTGTTGCACTTCATTTAAAGGTGCTCTATATGCTAATTATTCACAGTTTTTAGTATTTTTTTAATTAAATATTAGATATGGAACTTTTTTCAAAGCAAAATAAATATGTAAATTTTTTAATAGTAATTTTGCATTAGCAATTGAGTAAATGATTATTCCAAATCACATAAATAGCAATTCCTGAGGTATTCTATTGGTTTTTAAATATTTGTACAGGGTACGTTGTGCTGTCGCACTTCATTTAAAGGTGCTCTATATGCTAATTATTCACAGTTTTTAGTATTTTTTTGATTAAATATTAGATATGGAACTTTCTTCAAAGCAAAATAAATATGTAAATTTTTTAATAGTAATTTTACATTAGCAGTTGAGTAAATGATTATTCAGGATCACATAAATAGCAATTCCTCAGGTATTCTATTGGTTTTTAAATATTTGTAGAGGGTACTTTGTGCTGTCGCACTTCATTTAAAGGTGCTCTATATGCTAATTATTCACAGTTTTTAGTATTTTTTTAATTAAATATTAGATATGGAAATTTTTTCAAAGCAAAATAAATATGTAAATTTTTTAACAGTTATTTTACATTAGCAATTGAGTAAATGATTATTCAGGATCACATAAATAGCAATTCCTCAGGTATTCTATTGGTTTTTAAATATTTGTAGAGGATACTTTGTGCTATCGCACTTCATTTAAAGGTGCTCTATATGCTAATTATTCACAGTTTAGTATTTTTTTAATTAAATATTAGATATAGAAATTTTTTCAAAGCAAAATATTATATGTAAATTTTTTAATAGTAATTTTACATTAGCAGTTGAGTAAATGATTATTCAGGATCACATAAATAGCAATTCATCAGGTATTCTATTGGTTTTTAAATATTTGTAGAGGGTACGTTGTGCTGTCACACTTCATTTAAAGGTGCTCTATATGCTAATTATTCAGTTTTTAGTATTTTTTAATTAAATATTAGATATGGAACTTTTTTTAAAGCAAAATAAATATGTAAATTTTTTAATAGTAATTTTACATTAGTAATTGAGTAAATGATTATTCAGAATCACATAAATAGCAACTCCTCAGGTATTCTATTGGTTTTTAAATATTTGTAGTGGGTACATTGTGCTGTTGCACTTCATTTAAAGGTGCTCTATATGCTAATTATTCACAGTTTTTAGTATTTTTTTTTAATTAAATATTAGATATGGAAATTTTTTCAAAGCAAAATAAATATGTAAATTTTTTAACAGTTATTTTACATTAGCAATTGAGTAAATGATTATTCAGGATCACATAAATAGCAATTCCTCAGGTATTCTATTGGTTTTTAAATATTTGTAGTGGGTACGTTGTGCTGTTGCACTTCATTTAAAGGTGCTCTATATGTTAATTATTCACAGTTTTTAGTATTTTTTTAATTAAATATTAGATATGGAACTTTTTTCAAAGCAAAATAAATATGTAAATTTTTTAATAGTAATTTTATATTAGCAATTGAGTAAATGATTATTCCAAATCACATAAATAGCAATTCCTGAGGTATTCTATTGGTTTTTAAATATTTGTACAGGGTACGTTGTGCTGTCGCACTTCATTTATAGGTGCTCTATATGCTAATTATTCACAGTTTTTAGTATTTTTTTGATTAAATATTAGATATCGAACTTTCTTCAAAGCAAAATAAATATGTAAATTTTTTAATAGTAATTTTACATTAGCAGTTGAGTAAATGATTATTCAGGATCACATAAATAGCAATTCCTCAGGTATTCTATTGGTTTTTAAATATTTGTAGAGGGTACTTTGTGCTGTCGCACTTCATTTAAAGGTGCTCTATATGCTAATTATTCACAGTTTTTAGTATTTTTTTAATTAAATATTAGATATGGAAATTTTTTCAAAGCAAAATAAATATGTAAATTTTTTAACAGTTATTTTACATTAGCAATTGAGTAAATGATTATTCAGGATCACATAAATAGCAATTCCTCAGGTATTCTATTGGTTTTTAAATATTTGTAGAGGATACTTTGTGCTATCGCACTTCATTTAAAGGTGCTCTATATGCTAATTATTCACAGTTTTTAGTATTTTTTTAATTAAATATTAGATATAGAAATTTTTTCAAAGCAAAATATTATATGTAAATTTTTTAATAGTAATTTTACATTAGCAGTTGAGTAAATGATTATTCAGGATCACATAAATAGCAATTCATCAGGTATTCTATTGGTTTTTAAATATTTGTAGAGGGTACGTTGTGCTGTCACACTTCATTTAAAGGTGCTCTATATGCTAATTATTCAGTTTTTAGTATTTTTTAATTAAATATTAGATATGGAACTTTTTTTAAAGCAAAATAAATATGTAAATTTTTTAATAGTAATTTTACATTAGCAGTTGAGTAAATGATTATTCAGGATCACATAAATAGCAATTCATCAGGTATTCTATTGGTTTTTAAATATTTGTAGAGGGTACGTTGTGCTGTCACACTTCATTTAAAGGTGCTCTATATGCTAATTATTCAGTTTTTAGTATTTTTTAATTAAATATTAGATATGGAACTTTTTTCAAAGCAAAATAAATATGTAAATTTTTTAATAGTAATTTTACATTAGCAGTGGAGTAAATGATTATTCAGGATCACATAAATAGCTATTCCTCAGGTATTCTATTGGTTTTTAAATATTTGTAGAGGGTACGTTGTGCTGTCGCACTTCATTTAAAGGTGCTCTATATGCTAATTATTCACAGTTTTTAGTATTTTTTTAATTAAATATTAGATATGGAACTTTTTTCAAAGCAAAATAAATATGTAAATTTTTTAATAGTAATTTTACATTATCAATTGAGTAAATGATTATTTAAAATCACATAAATAGCATTTCCTCAGGTATTCTATTGGTTTTTAAATATTTGTAGAGGGTGCATTGTGCTATGGCACTTCATTTAAAGGTGCTCTATATGCTAATTATTCACAGTTTTTAGTATTTTTTTGATTAAATATTAGATATGGAACTTTTTTCAAAGCAAAATAAATATGTAAATTTTTTAATAGTCATTTTACATTAGCAATTGAGTAAATGATTATTCAGGATCACATAAATAGCAATTCCTCAGGTATTCTATTGGTTTTTAAATATTTGTAGAGGGTACTTTGTGCTATCGCACTTCATTTAAAGGTGCTCTATATGCTAATTATTCACAGTTTTTAGTATTTTTTTAATTAAATATTAGATATGGAAATTTTTTCAAAGCAAAATAAATATGTAAATTTTTTAACAGTTATTTTACATTAGCAATTGAGTAAATGATTATTCAGGATCACATAAATAGCAATTCCTCAGGTATTCTATTGGTTTTTAAATATTTGTAGTGGGTACGTTGTGCTGTTGCACTTCATTTAAAGGTGCTCTATATGCTAATTATTCACAGTTTTTAGTATTTTTTTAATTAAATATTAGATATGGAACTTTTTTCAAAGCAAAATAAATATGTAAATTTTTTAATAGTAATTTTACATTAGCAGTTGAGTAAATGATTATTCAGGATCACATAAATAGCAATTCCTCAGGTATTCTATTGGTTTTTAAATATTTGTAGAGGGTACTTTGTGCTGTCGCACTTCATTTAAAGGTGCTCTATATGCTAATTATTCACAGTTTTTAGTATTTTTTTAATTAAATATTAGATATGGAAATTTTTTCAAAGCAAAATAAATATGTAAATTTTTTAATAGTAATTTTACATTAGCAGTTGAGTAAATGATTATTCAGGATCACATAAATAGCAATTCCTCAGGTATTCTATTGGTTTTTAAATATTTGTAGAGGGTACGTTGTGCAGTCGCACTTCATTTAAAGGTGCTCTATATGCTAATTATTCACAGTTTTTAGTATTTTTTTAATTAAATATTAGATATGGAACTTTTTTCAAAGCAAAATAAATATGTAAATTTTTTAATAGTAATTTTACATTATCAGTTGAGTAAATGATTATTCAGGATCACATAAATAGCTATTCCTCAGGTATTCTATTGGTTTTTAAATATTTGTAGAGGGTACGTTGTGCTGTCGCACTTCATTTAAAGGTGCTCTATATGCTAATTATTCACAGTTTTTAGTATTTTTTTAATTAAATATTAGATATGGAACTTTTTTCAAAGCAAAATAAATATGTAAATTTTTTAATAGTAATTTTACATTATCAATTGAGTAAATGATTATTTAAAATCACATAAATAGCATTTCCTCAGGTATTCTATTGGTTTTTAAATATTTGTAGAGGGTGCATTGTGCTATGGCACTTCATTTAAAGGTGCTCTATATGCTAATTATTCACAGTTTTTAGTATTTTTTAAATTAAATATTAGATATAGAAATTTTTTCAAAGCAAAATATTATATGTAAATATTTTAATAGTAATTTTACATTAGCAGTTGAGTAAATGATTATTCAGGATCACATAAATAGCAATTCATCAGGTATTCTATTGGTTTTTAAATATTTGTAGAGGGTACGTTGTGCTGTCACACTTCATTTAAAGGTGCTCTATATGCTAATTATTCAGTTTTTAGTATTTTTTAATTAAATATTAGATATGGAACTTTTTTAAAGCAAAATAAATATGTAAATTTTTTAATAGTAATTTTACATTAGTAATTGAGTAAATGATTATTCAGAATCACATAAATAGCAACTCCTCAGGTATTCTATTGGTTTTTAAATATTTGTAGTGGGTACATTGTGCTGTTTCACTTCATTTAAAGGTGCTCTATATGCTAATTATTCACAGTTTTTAGTATTTTTTTTTAATTAAATATTAGATATGGAAATTTTTTCAAAGCAAAATAAATATGTAAATTTTTTAACAGTTATTTTACATTAGCAATTGAGTAAATGATTATTCAGGATCACATAAATAGCAATTCCTCAGGTATTCTATTGGTTTTTAAATATTTGTAGTGGGTACGTTGTGCTGTTGCACTTCATTTAAAGGTGCTCTATATGCTAATTATTCACAGTTTTTAGTATTTTTTTAATTAAATATTAGATATGGAACTTTTTTCAAAGCAAAATAAATATGTAAATTTTTTAATAGTAATTTTACATTAGCAATTGAGTAAATGATTATTCCAAATCACATAAATAGCAATTCCTGAGGTATTCTATTGGTTTTTAAATATTTGTACAGGGTACGTTGTGCTGTCGCACTTCATTTAAAGGTGCTCTATATGCTAATTATTCACAGTTTTTAGTATTTTTTTGATTAAATATTAGATATGGAACTTTCTTCAATGCAAAATAAATATGTAAATTTTTTAATAGTAATTTTACATTAGCAGTTGAGTAAATGATTATTCAGGATCACATAAATAGCAATTCCTCAGGTATTCTATTGGTTTTTAAATATTTGTAGAGGGTACTTTGTGCTGTTGCACTTCATTTAAAGGTGCTCTATATGCTAATTATTCACAGTTTTTAGTATTTTTTTAATTAAATATTAGATATGGAAATTTTTTCAAAGCAAAATATATATGTAAATTTTTTAACAGTTATTTTACATTAGCAATTGAGTAAATGATTATTCAGGATCACATAAATAGCAATTCCTCAGGTATTCTATTGGTTTTTAAATATTTGTAGAGGATACTTTGTGCTATCGCACTTCATTTAAAGGTGCTCTATATGCTAATTATTCACAGTTTTTAGTATTTTTTTAATTAAATATTAGATATAGAAATTTTTTCAAAGCAAAATATTATATGTAAATTTTTTAATAGTAATTTTACATTAGCAGTTGAGTAAATGATTATTCAGGATCACATAAATAGCAATTCATCAGGTATTCTATTGGTTTTTAAATATTTGTAGAGGGTACGTTGTGCTGTCACACTTCATTTAAAGGTGCTCTATATGCTAATTATTCAGTTTTTAGTATTTTTTAATTAAATATTAGATATGGAACTTTTTTTAAAGCAAAATAAATATGTAAATTTTTTAATAGTAATTTTACATTAGTAATTGAGTAAATGATTATTCAGAATCACATAAATAGCAACTCCTCAGGTATTCTATTGGTTTTTAAATATTTGTAGTGGGTACATTGTGCTGTTGCACTTCATTTAAAGGTGCTCTATATGCTAATTATTCACAGTTTTTAGTATTTTTTTTTAATTAAATATTAGATATGGAAATTTTTTCAAAGCAAAATAAATATGTAAATTTTTTAATAGTAATTTTACATTAGCAATTGAGTAAATGATTATTCCAAATCACATAAATAGCAATTCCTGAGGTATTCTATTGGTTTTTAAATATTTGTACAGGGTACGTTGTGCTGTCGCACTTCATTTAAAGGTGCTCTATATGCTAATTATTCACAGTTTTTAGTATTTTTTTGATTAAATATTAGATATGGAACTTTCTTCAAAGCAAAATAAATATGTAAATTTTTTAATAGTAATTTTACATTAGCAGTTGAGTAAATGATTATTCAGGATCACATAAATAGCAATTCCTCAGGTATTCTATTGGTTTTTAAATATTTGTAGAGGGTACTTTGTGCTGTCGCACTTCATTTAAAGGTGCTCTGTATGCTAATTATTCACAGTTTTTAGTATTTTTTTAATTAAATATTAGATATGGAAATTTTTTCAAAGCAAAATAAATATGTAAATTTTTTAACAGTTATTTTACATTAGCAATTGAGTAAATGATTATTCAGGATCACATAAATAGCAATTCCTCAGGTATTCTAGTGGTTTTTAAATATTTGTAGAGGATACTTTGTGCTATCGCACTTCATTTAAAGGTGCTCTATATGCTAATTATTCACAGTTTAGTATTTTTTTAATTAAATATTAGATATAGAAATTTTTTCAAAGCAAAATATTATATGTAAATTTTTTAATAGTAATTTTACATTATCAGTTGAGTAAATGATTATTCAGGATCACATAAATAGCTATTCCTCAGGTATTCTATTGGTTTTTAAATATTTGTAGAGGGTACGTTGTGCTGTCGCACTTCATTTAAAGGTGCTCTATATGCTAATTATTCACAGTTTTTAGTATTTTTTTAATTAAATATTAGATATGGAACTTTTTTCAAAGCAAAATAAATATGTAAATTTTTTAATAGTAATTTTACATTATCAATTGAGTAAATGATTATTTAAAATCACATAAATAGCATTTCCTCAGGTATTCTATTGGTTTTTAAATATTTGTAGAGGGTGCATTGTGCTATGGCACTTCATTTAAAGGTGCTCTATATGCTAATTATTCACAGTTTTTAGTATTTTTTTAATTAAATATTAGATATAGAAATTTTTTCAAAGCAAAATATTATATGTAAATATTTTAATAGTAATTTTACATTAGCAGTTGAGTAAATGATTATTCAGGATCACATAAATAGCAATTCATCAGGTATTCTATTGGTTTTTAAATATTTGTAGAGGGTACGTTGTGCTGTCACACTTCATTTAAAGGTGCTCTATATGCTAATTATTCAGTTTTTAGTATTTTTTAATTAAATATTAGATATGGAACTTTTTTAAAGCAAAATAAATATGTAAATTTTTTAATAGTAATTTTACATTAGTAATTGAGTAAATGATTATTCAGAATCACATAAATAGCAACTCCTCAGGTATTCTATTGGTTTTTAAATATTTGTAGTGGGTACATTGTGCTGTTTCACTTCATTTAAAGGTGCTCTATATGCTAATTATTCACAGTTTTTAGTATTTTTTTTTAATTAAATATTAGATATGGAAATTTTTTCAAAGCAAAATAAATATGTAAATTTTTTAACAGTTATTTTACATTAGCAATTGAGTAAATGATTATTCAGGATCACATAAATAGCAATTCCTCAGGTATTCTATTGGTTTTTAAATATTTGTAGTGGGTACGTTGTGCTGTTGCACTTCATTTAAAGGTGCTCTATATGCTAATTATTCACAGTTTTTAGTATTTTTTTAATTAAATATTAGATATGGAACTTTTTTCAAAGCAAAATAAATATGTAAATTTTTTAATAGTAATTTTACATTAGCAATTGAGTAAATGATTATTCCAAATCACATAAATAGCAATTCCTGAGGTATTCTATTGGTTTTTAAATATTTGTACAGGGTACGTTGTGCTGTCGCACTTCATTTAAAGGTGCTCTATATGCTAATTATTCACAGTTTTTAGTATTTTTTTGATTAAATATTAGATATGGAACTTTCTTCAATGCAAAATAAATATGTAAATTTTTTAATAGTAATTTTACATTAGCAGTTGAGTAAATGATTATTCAGGATCACATAAATAGCAATTCCTCAGGTATTCTATTGGTTTTTAAATATTTGTAGAGGGTACTTTGTGCTGTTGCACTTCATTTAAAGGTGCTCTATATGCTAATTATTCACAGTTTTTAGTATTTTTTTAATTAAATATTAGATATGGAAATTTTTTCAAAGCAAAATATATATGTAAATTTTTTAACAGTTATTTTACATTAGCAATTGAGTAAATGATTATTCAGGATCACATAAATAGCAATTCCTCAGGTATTCTATTGGTTTTTAAATATTTGTAGAGGATACTTTGTGCTATCGCACTTCATTTAAAGGTGCTCTATATGCTAATTATTCACAGTTTTTAGTATTTTTTTAATTAAATATTAGATATAGAAATTTTTTCAAAGCAAAATATTATATGTAAATTTTTTAATAGTAATTTTACATTAGCAGTTGAGTAAATGATTATTCAGGATCACATAAATAGCAATTCATCAGGTATTCTATTGGTTTTTAAATATTTGTAGAGGGTACGTTGTGCTGTCACACTTCATTTAAAGGTGCTCTATATGCTAATTATTCAGTTTTTAGTATTTTTTAATTAAATATTAGATATGGAACTTTTTTTAAAGCAAAATAAATATGTAAATTTTTTAATAGTAATTTTACATTAGTAATTGAGTAAATGATTATTCAGAATCACATAAATAGCAACTCCTCAGGTATTCTATTGGTTTTTAAATATTTGTAGTGGGTACATTGTGCTGTTGCACTTCATTTAAAGGTGCTCTATATGCTAATTATTCACAGTTTTTAGTATTTTTTTTTAATTAAATATTAGATATGGACATTTTTTCAAAGCAAAATAAATATGTAAATTTTTTAATAGTAATTTTACATTAGCAATTGAGTAAATGATTATTCCAAATCACATAAATAGCAATTCCTGAGGTATTCTATTGGTTTTTAAATATTTGTACAGGGTACGTTGTGCTGTCGCACTTCATTTAAAGGTGCTCTATATGCTAATTATTCACAGTTTTTAGTATTTTTTTGATTAAATATTAGATATGGAACTTTCTTCAAAGCAAAATAAATATGTAAATTTTTTAATAGTAATTTTACATTAGCAGTTGAGTAAATGATTATTCAGGATCACATAAATAGCAATTCCTCAGGTATTCTATTGGTTTTTAAATATTTGTAGAGGGTACTTTGTGCTGTCGCACTTCATTTAAAGGTGCTCTGTATGCTAATTATTCACAGTTTTTAGTATTTTTTTAATTAAATATTAGATATGGAAATTTTTTCAAAGCAAAATAAATATGTAAATTTTTTAACAGTTATTTTACATTAGCAATTGAGTAAATGATTATTCAGGATCACATAAATAGCAATTCCTCAGGTATTCTAGTGGTTTTTAAATATTTGTAGAGGATACTTTGTGCTATCGCACTTCATTTAAAGGTGCTCTATATGCTAATTATTCACAGTTTAGTATTTTTTTAATTAAATATTAGATATAGAAATTTTTTCAAAGCAAAATATTATATGTAAATTTTTTAATAGTAATTTTACATTAGCAGTTGAGTAAATGATTATTCAGGATCACATAAATAGCAATTCATCAGGTATTCTATTGGTTTTTAAATATTTGTAGAGGGTACGTTGTGCTGTCACACTTCATTTAAAGGTGCTCTATATGCTAATTATTCAGTTTTTAGTATTTTTTAATTAAATATTAGATATGGAACTTTTTTTAAAGCAAAATAAATATGTAAATTTTTTAATGGTAATTTTACATTAGCAGTTGAGTAAATGATTATTCAGGATCACATAAATAGCTATTCCTCAGGTATTCTATTGGTTTTTAAATATTTGTAGAGGGTACGTTGTGCTGTCGCACTTCATTTAAAGGTGCTCTATATGCTAATTATTCACAGTTTTTAGTATTTTTTTAATTAAATATTAGATATGGAACTTTTTTCAAAGCAAAATAAATATGTAAATTTTTTAATAGTAATTTTACATTATCAATTGAGTAAATGATTATTTAAAATCACATAAATAGCATTTCCTCAGGTATTCTATTGGTTTTTAAATATTTGTAGAGGGTGCATTGTGCTATGGCACTTCATTTAAAGGTGCTCTATATGCTAATTATTCACAGTTTTTAGTATTTTTTTGATTAAATATTAGATATGGAACTTTTTTCAAAGCAAAATAAATATGTAAATTTTTTAATAGTCATTTTACATTAGCAATTGAGTAAATGATTATTCAGGATCACATAAATAGCAATTCCTCAGGTATTCTATTGGTTTTTAAATATTTGTAGAGGGTACTTTGTGCTATCGCACTTCATTTAAAGGTGCTCTATATGCTAATTATTCACAGTTTTTAGTATTTTTTTAATTAAATATTAGATATGGAAATTTTTTCAAAGCAAAATAAATATGTAAATTTTTTAACAGTTATTTTACATTAGCAATTGAGTAAATGATTATTCAGGATCACATAAATAGCAATTCCTCAGGTATTCTATTGGTTTTTAAATATTTGTAGTGGGTACGTTGTGCTGTTGCACTTCATTTAAAGGTGCTCTATATGCTAATTATTCACAGTTTTTAGTATTTTTTTAATTAAATATTAGATATGGAACTTTTTTCAAAGCAAAATAAATATGTAAATTTTTTAATAGTAATTTTACATTAGCAGTTGAGTAAATGATTATTCAGGATCACATAAATAGCAATTCCTCAGGTATTCTATTGGTTTTTAAATATTTGTAGAGGGTACTTTGTGCTGTCGCACTTCATTTAAAGGTGCTCTATATGCTAATTATTCACAGTTTTTAGTATTTTTTTAATTAAATATTAGATATGGAAATTTTTTCAAAGCAAAATAAATATGTAAATTTTTTAATAGTAATTTTACATTAGCAGTTGAGTAAATGATTATTCAGGATCACATAAATAGCAATTCCTCAGGTATTCTATTGGTTTTTAAATATTTGTAGAGGGTACGTTGTGCAGTCGCACTTCATTTAAAGGTGCTCTATATGCTAATTATTCACAGTTTTTAGTATTTTTTTAATTAAATATTAGATATGGAACTTTTTTCAAAGCAAAATAAATATGTAAATTTTTTAATAGTAATTTTACATTATCAGTTGAGTAAATGATTATTCAGGATCACATAAATAGCTATTCCTCAGGTATTCTATTGGTTTTTAAATATTTGTAGAGGGTACGTTGTGCTGTCGCACTTCATTTAAAGGTGCTCTATATGCTAATTATTCAGTTTTTAGTATTTTTTAATTAAATATTAGATATGGAACTTTTTTTAAAGCAAAATAAATATGTAAATTTTTTAATAGTAATTTTACATTAGTAATTGAGTAAATGATTATTCAGAATCACATAAATAGCAACTCCTCAGGTATTCTATTGGTTTTTAAATATTTGTAGTGGGTACATTGTGCTGTTTCACTTCATTTAAAGGTGCTCTATATGCTAATTATTCACAGTTTTTAGTATTTTTTTTTAATTAAATATTAGATATGGAAATTTTTTCAAAGCAAAATAAATATGTAAATTTTTTAACAGTTATTTTACATTAGCAATTGAGTAAATGATTATTCAGGATCACATAAATAGCAATTCCTCAGGTATTCTATTGGTTTTTAAATATTTGTAGTGGGTACGTTGTGCTGTTGCACTTCATTTAAAGGTGCTCTATATGCTAATTATTCACAGTTTTTAGTATTTTTTTAATTAAATATTAGATATGGAACTTTTTTCAAAGCAAAATAAATATGTAAATTTTTTAATAGTAATTTTACATTAGCAATTGAGTAAATGATTATTCCAAATCACATAAATAGCAATTCCTGAGGTATTCTTTTGGTTTTTAAATATTTGTACAGGGTACGTTGTGCTGTCGCACTTCATTTAAAGGTGCTCTATATGCTAATTATTCACAGTTTTTAGTATTTTTTTGATCAAATATTAGATATGGAACTTTCTTCAATGCAAAATAAATATGTAAATTTTTTAATAGTAATTTTACATTAGCAGTTGAGTAAATGATTATTCAGGATCACATAAATAGCAATTCCTCAGGTATTCTATTGGTTTTTAAATATTTGTAGAGGGTACTTTGTGCTGTTGCACTTCATTTAAAGGTGCTCTATATGCTAATTATTCACAGTTTTTAGTATTTTTTTAATTAAATATTAGATATGGAAATTTTTTCAAAGCAAAATAAATATGTAAATTTTTTAACAGTTATTTTACATTAGCAATTGAGTAAATGATTATTCAGGATCACATAAATAGCAATTCCTCAGGTATTCTATTGGTTTTTAAATATTTGTAGAGGATACTTTGTGCTATCGCACTTCATTTAAAGGTGCTCTATATGCTAATTATTCACAGTTTTTAGTATTTTTTTAATTAAATATTAGATATAGAAATTTTTTCAAAGCAAAATATTATATGTAAATTTTTTAATAGTAATTTTACATTAGCAGTTGAGTAAATGATTATTCAGGATCACATAAATAGCAATTCATCAGGTATTCTATTGGTTTTTAAATATTTGTAGAGGGTACGTTGTGCTGTCACACTTCATTTAAAGGTGCTCTATATGCTAATTATTCAGTTTTTAGTATTTTTTAATTAAATATTAGATATGGAACTTTTTTTAAAGCAAAATAAATATGTAAATTTTTTAATAGTAATTTTACATTAGTAATTGAGTAAATGATTATTCAGAATCACATAAATAGCAACTCCTCAGGTATTCTATTGGTTTTTAAATATTTGTAGTGGGTACATTGTGCTGTTGCACTTCATTTAAAGGTGCTCTATATGCTAATTATTCACAGTTTTTAGTATTTTTTTTTAATTAAATATTAGATATGGAAATTTTTTCAAAGCAAAATAAATATGTAAATTTTTTAACAGTTATTTTACATTAGCAATTGAGTAAATGATTATTCAGGATCACATAAATAGCAATTCCTCAGGTATTCTATTGGTTTTTAAATATTTGTAGTGGGTACGTTGTGCTGTTGCACTTCATTTAAAGGTGCTCTATATGCTAATTATTCACAGTTTTTAGTATTTTTTTAATTAAATATTAGATATGGAACTTTTTTCAAAGCAAAATAAATATGTAAATTTTTTAATAGTAATTTTACATTAGCAATTGAGTAAATGATTATTCCAAATCACATAAATAGCAATTCCTGAGGTATTCTTTTGGTTTTTAAATATTTGTACAGGGTACGTTGTGCTGTCGCACTTCATTTAAAGGTGCTCTATATGCTAATTATTCACAGTTTTTAGTATTTTTTTGATTAAATATTAGATATGGAACTTTCTTCAATGCAAAATAAATATGTAAATTTTTTAATAGTAATTTTACATTAGCAGTTGAGTAAATGATTATTCAGGATCACATAAATAGCAATTCCTCAGGTATTCTATTGGTTTTTAAATATTTGTAGAGGGTACTTTGTGCTGTTGCACTTCATTTAAAGGTGCTCTATATGCTAATTATTCACAGTTTTTAGTATTTTTTTAATTAAATATTAGATATGGAAATTTTTTCAAAGCAAAATAAATATGTAAATTTTTTAACAGTTATTTTACATTAGCAATTGAGTAAATGATTATTCAGGATCACATAAATAGCAATTCCTCAGGTATTCTATTGGTTTTTAAATATTTGTAGAGGATACTTTGTGCTATCGCACTTCATTTAAAGGTGCTCTATATGCTAATTATTCACAGTTTTTAGTATTTTTTTAATTAAATATTAGATATCGAAATTTTTTCAAAGCAAAATATTATATGTAAATTTTTTAATAGTAATTTTACATTAGCAGTTGAGTAAATGATTATTCAGGATCACATAAATAGCAATTCATCAGGTATTCTATTGGTTTTTAAATATTTGTAGAGGGTACGTTGTGCTGTCACACTTCATTTAAAGGTGCTCTATATGCTAATTATTCAGTTTTTAGTATTTTTTAATTAAATATTAGATATGGAACTTTTTTTAAAGCAAAATAAATATGTAAATTTTTTAATAGTAATTTTACATTAGTAATTGAGTAAATGATTATTCAGAATCACATAAATAGCAACTCCTCAGGTATTCTATTGGTTTTTAAATATTTGTAGTGGGTACATTGTGCTGTTGCACTTCATTTAAAGGTGCTCTATATGCTAATTATTCACAGTTTTTAGTATTTTTTTTTAATTAAATATTAGATATGGAAATTTTTTCAAAGCAAAATAAATATGTAAATTTTTTAACAGTTATTTTACATTAGCAATTGAGTAAATGATTATTCAAGATCACATAAATAGCAATTCCTCAGGTATTCTATTGGTTTTTAAATATTTGTAGTGGGTACGTTGTGCTGTTGCACTTCATTTAAAGGTGCTCTATATGCTAATTATTCACAGTTTTTAGTATTTTTTTAATTAAATATTAGATATGGAACTTTTTTCAAAGCAAAATAAATATGTAAATTTTTTAATAGTAATTTTACATTAGGAATTGAGTAAATGATTATTCCAAATCACATAAATAGCAATTCCTGAGGTATTCTATTGGTTTTTAAATATTTGTACAGGGTACGTTGTGCTGTCGCACTTCATTTAAAGGTGCTCTATATGCTAATTATTCACAGTTTTTAGTATTTTTTTGATTAAATATTAGATATCGAACTTTCTTCAAAGCAAAATAAATATGTAAATTTTTTAATAGTAATTTTACATTAGCAGTTGAGTAAATGATTATTCAGGATCACATAAATAGCAATTCCTCAGGTATTCTATTGGTTTTTAAATATTTGTAGAGGGTACTTTGTGCTGTCGCACTTCATTTAAAGGTGCTCTATATGCTAATTATTCACAGTTTTTAGTATTTTTTTAATTAAATATTAGATATGGAAATTTTTTCAAAGCAAAATAAATATGTAAATTTTTTAACAGTTATTTTACATTAGCAATTGAGTAAATGATTATTCAGGATCACATAAATAGCAATTCCTCAGGTATTCTATTGGTTTTTAAATATTTGTAGAGGATACTTTGTGCTATCGCACTTCATTTAAAGGTGCTCTATATGCTAATTATTCACAGTTTTTAGTATTTTTTTAATTAAATATTAGATATAGAAATTTTTTCAAAGCAAAATATTATATGTAAATTTTTTAATAGTAATTTTACATTAGCAGTTGAGTAAATGATTATTCAGGATCACATAAATAGCAATTCATCAGGTATTCTATTGGTTTTTAAATATTTGTAGAGGGTACGTTGTGCTGTCACACTTCATTTAAAGGTGCTCTATATGCTAATTATTCAGTTTTTAGTATTTTTTAATTAAATATTAGATATGGAACTTTTTTTAAAGCAAAATAAATATGTAAATTTTTTAATAGTAATTTTACATTAGCAGTTGAGTAAATGATTATTCAGGGTCACATAAATAGCAATTCCTCAGGTATTCTATTGGTTTTTAAATATTTGTAGAGGGTACGTTGTGCAGTCGCACTTCATTTAAAGGTGCTCTATATGCTAATTATTCACAGTTTTTAGTATTTTTTTTATTAAATAATCGATATGGAACTTTTTTCAAAGCAAAATAAATATGTAAATTTTTTAATAGTAATTTTACATTAGCAGTTGAGTAAATGATTATTCAGGATCACATAAATAGCTATTCCTCAGGTATTCTATTGGTTTTTAAATATTTGTAGAGGGTACGTTGTGCTGTCGCACTTCATTTAAAGGTGCTCTATATGCTAATTATTCACAGTTTTTAGTATTTTTTTAATTAAATATTAGATATGGAACTTTTTTCAAAGCAAAATAAATATGTAAATTTTTTAATAGTAATTTTACATTATCAATTGAGTAAATGATTATTTAAAATCACATAAATAGCATTTCCTCAGGTATTCTATTGGTTTTTAAATATTTGTAGAGGGTGCATTGTGCTATGGCACTTCATTTAAAGGTGCTCTATATGCTAATTATTCACAGTTTTTAGTATTTTTTTTTAATTAAATATTAGATATGGAAATTTTTTCAAAGCAAAATAAATATGTAAATTTTTTAACAGTTATTTTACATTAGCAATTGAGTAAATGATTATTCAGGATCACATAAATAGCAATTCCTCAGGTATTCTATTGGTTTTTAAATATTTGTAGTGGGTACGTTGTGCTGTTGCACTTCATTTAAAGGTGCTCTATATGCTAATTATTCACAGTTTTTAGTATTTTTTTAATTAAATATTAGATATGGAACTTTTTTCAAAGCAAAATAAATATGTAAATTTTTTAATAGTAATTTTATATTAGCAATTGAGTAAATGATTATTCCAAATCACATAAATAGCAATTCCTGAGGTATTCTATTGGTTTTTAAATATTTGTACAGGGTACGTTGTGCTGTCGCACTTCATTTAAAGGTGCTCTATATGCTAATTATTCACAGTTTTTAGTATTTTTTTGATTAAATATTAGATATCGAACTTTCTTCAAAGCAAAATAAATATGTAAATTTTTTAATAGTAATTTTACATTAGCAGTTGAGTAAATGATTATTCAGGATCACATAAATAGCAATTCCTCAGGTATTCTATTGGTTTTTAAATATTTGTAGAGGATACTTTGTGCTGTCGCACTTCATTTAAAGGTGCTCTATATGCTAATTATTCACAGTTTTTAGTATTTTTTTAATTAAATATTAGATATGGAAATTTTTTCAAAGCAAAATAAATATGTAAATTTTTTAACAGTTATTTTACATTAGCAATTGAGTAAATGATTATTCAGGATCACATAAATAGCAATTCCTCAGGTATTCTATTGGTTTTTAAATATTTGTAGAGGATACTTTGTGCTATCGCACTTCATTTAAAGGTGCTCTATATGCTAATTATTCACAGTTTTTAGTATTTTTTTAATTAAATATTAGATATAGAAATTTTTTCAAAGCAAAATTATATATGTAAATTTTTTAATAGTAATTTTACATTAGCAGTTGAGTAAATGATTATTCAGGATCACATAAATAGCAATTCATCAGGTATTCTATTGGTTTTTAAATATTTGTAGAGGGTACGTTGTGCTGTCACACTTCATTTAAAGGTGCTCTATATGCTAATTATTCAGTTTTTAGTATTTTTTAATTAAATATTAGATATGGAACTTTTTTTAAAGCAAAATAAATATGTAAATTTTTTAATAGTAATTTTACATTAGCAGTTGAGTAAATGATTATTCAGGATCACATAAATAGCAATTCCTCAGGTATTCTATTGGTTTTTAAATATTTGTAGAGGGTACGTTGTGCAGTCGCACTTCATTTAAAGGTGCTCTATATGCTAATTATTCACAGTTTTTAGTATTTTTTTTTATTAAATAATCGATATGGAACTTTTTTCAAAGCAAAATAAATATGTAAATTTTTTAATAGTAATTTTACATTAGCAGTTGAGTAAATGATTATTCAGGATCACATAAATAGCTATTCCTCAGGTATTCTATTGGTTTTTAAATATTTGTAGAGGGTACGTTGTGCTGTCGCACTTCATTTAAAGGTGCTCTATATGCTAATTATTCACAGTTTTTAGTATTTTTTTAATTAAATATTAGATATGGAACTTTTTTCAAAGCAAAATAAATATGTAAATTTTTTAATAGTAATTTTACATTATCAATTGAGTAAATGATTATTTAAAATCACATAAATAGCATTTCCTCAGGTATTCTATTGGTTTTTAAATATTTGTAGAGGGTGCATTGTGCTATGGCACTTCATTTAAAGGTGCTCTATATGCTAATTATTCACAGTTTTTAGTATTTTTTTGATTAAATATTAGATATGGAACTTTCTTCAAAGCAAAATAAATATGTAAATTTTTTAATAGTCATTTTACATTAGTAGTTGAGTAAATGATTATTCAGGATCACATAAATAGCAATTCGTCAGGTATTCTATTGGTTTTTAAATATTTGTAGAGGGTACTTTGTGCTGTCGCACTTCATTTAAAGGTGCTCTATATGCTAATTATTCACAGTTTTTAGTATTTTTTTAATTAAATATTAGATATGGAAATTTTTTCAAAGCAAAATAAATATGTAAATTTTATAACAGTTATTTTACATTAGCAATTGAGTAAATGATTATTCAGGATCACATAAATAGCAATTCCTCAGGTATTCTATTGGTTTTTAAATATTTGTAGTGGGTACGTTGTGCTGTTGCACTTCATTTAAAGGTGCTCTATATGCTATTTATTCACAGTTTTTAGTATTTTTTTAATTAAATATTAGATATGGAACTTTTTTCAAAGCAAAATAAATATGTAAATTTTTTAATAGTAATTTTACATTAGCAGTTGAGTAAATGATTATTCAGGATCACATAAATAGCAATTCCTCAGGTATTCTATTGGTTTTTAAATATTTGTAGAGGGTACTTTGTGCTGTCGCACTTCATTTAAAGGTGCTCTATATGCTAATTATTCACAGTTTTTAGTATTTTTTTAATTAAATATTAGATATGGAAATTTTTTCAAAGCAAAATAAATATGTAAATTTTTTAATAGTAATTTTACATTAGCAGTTGAGTAAATGATTATTCAGGATCACATAAATAGCAATTCCTCAGGTATTCTATTGGTTTTTAAATATTTGTAGAGGGTACGTTGTGCAGTCGCACTTCATTTAAAGGTGCTCTATATGCTAATTATTCACAGTTTTTAGTATTTTTTTAATTAAATATTAGATATGGAACTTTTTTCAAAGCAAAATAAATATGTAAATTTTTTAATAGTAATTTTACATTAGCAGTTGAGTAAATGATTATTCAGGATCACATAAATAGCTATTCCTCAGGTATTCTATTGGTTTTTAAATATTTGTAGAGGGTACGTTGTGCTGTCGCACTTCATTTAAAGGTGCTCTATATGCTAATTATTCACAGTTTTTAGTATTTTTTTAATTAAATATTAGATATGGAACTTTTTTCAAAGCAAAATAAATATGTAAATTTTTTAATAGTAATTTTACATTATCAATTGAGTAAATGATTATTTAAAATCACATAAATAGCATTTCCTCAGGTATTCTATTGGTTTTTAAATATTTGTAGAGGGTGCATTGTGCTATGGCACTTCATTTAAAGGTGCTCTATATGCTAATTATTCACAGTTTTTAGTATTTTTTTAATTAAATATTAGATATAGAAATTTTTTCAAAGCAAAATATTATATGTAAATATTTTAATAGTAATTTTACATTAGCAGTTGAGTAAATGATTATTCAGGATCACATAAATAGCAATTCATCAGGTATTCTATTTGTTTTTAAATATTTGTAGAGGGTACGTTGTGCTGTCACACTTCATTTAAAGGTGCTCTATATGCTAATTATTCAGTTTTTAGTATTTTTTAATTAAATATTAGATATGGAACTTTTTTTAAAGCAAAATAAATATGTAAATTTTTTAATAGTAATTTTACATTAGTAATTGAGTAAATGATTATTCAGAATCACATAAATAGCAACTCCTCAGGTATTCTATTGGTTTTTAAATATTTGTAGTGGGTACATTGTGCTGTTTCACTTCATTTAAAGGTGCTCTATATGCTAATTATTCAAATTTTTTAGTATTTTTTTTTAATTAAATATTAGATATGGAAATTTTTTCAAAGCAAAATAAATATGTAAATTTTTTAACAGTTATTTTACATTAGCAATTGAGTAAATGATTATTCAGGATCACATAAATAGCAATTCCTCAGGTATTCTATTGGTTTTTAAATATTTGTAGTGGGTACGTTGTGCTGTTGCACTTCATTTAAAGGTGCTCTATATGCTAATTATTCACAGTTTTTAGTATTTTTTTAATTAAATATTAGATATGGAACTTTTTTCAAAGCAAAATAAATATGTAAATTTTTTAATAGTAATTTTACATTAGCAATTGAGTAAATGATTATTCCAAATCACATAAATAGCAATTCCTGAGGTATTCTATTGGTTTTTAAATATTTGTACAGGGTACGTTGTGCTGTCGCACTTCATTTAAAGGTGCTCTATATGCTAATTATTCACAGTTTTTAGTATTTTATTGATTAAATATTAGATATGGAACTTTCTTCAATGCAAAATAAATATGTAAATTTTTTAATAGTAATTTTACATTAGCAATTGAGTAAATGATTATTCAGGATCACATAAATAGCAATTCCTCAGGTATTCTATTGGTTTTTAAATATTTGTAGAGGATACTTTGTGCTATCGCACTTCATTTAAAGGTGCTCTATATGCTAATTATTCACAGTTTTTAGTATTTTTTTAATTAAATATTAGATATAGAAATTTTTTCAAAGCAAAATATTATATGTAAATTTTTTAATAGTAATTTTACATTAGCAGTTGAGTAAATGATTATTCCGGATCACATAAATAGCAATTCATCAGGTATTCTATTGGTTTTTAAATATTTGTAGAGGGTACGTTGTGCTGTCACACTTCATTTAAAGGTGCTCTATATGCTAATTATTCAGTTTTTAGTATTTCTTAATTAAATATTAGATATGGAACTTTTTTTATAGCAAAATAAATATGTAAATTTTTTAATAGTAATTTTACATTAGTAATTGAATAAATGATTATTCAGAATCACATAAATAGCAACTCCTCAGGTCTTCTATTGGTTTTTAAATATTTGTAGTGGGTACATTGTGCTGTTGCACTTCATTTAAAGGTGCTCTATATGCTAATTATTCACAGTTTTTAGTATTTTTTTAATTAAATATTAGATATGGAACTTTTTTCAAAGCAAAATAAATATGTAAATTTTTTAATAGTAATTTTACATTAGCAATTGAGTAAATGATTATTCAAAATCACATAAATAGCAATTCCTCAGGTATTCTATTGGTTTTTAAATATTTGTAGAGGGTACGTTGTGCTGTCGCACTTCATTTAAAGGTGCTCTATATGCTAATTATTCACAGTTTTTAGTATTTTTTTGATTAAATATTAGATATGGAACTTTTTTCAAAGCAAAATAAATATGTAAATTTTTTAATAGTAATTTTACATTAGCAGTTGAGTAAATGATTATTCAGGATCACATAAATAGCAATTCCTCAGGTATTCTATTGGTTTTTAAATATTTGTAGAGGGTACTTTGTGCTGTCGCACTTCATTTAAAGGTGCTCTATATGCTAATTATTCACAGTTTTTAGTATTTTTTTAAATAAATATTAGATATGGAAATTTTTTCAAAGCAAAATAAATATGTAAATTTTTTAATAGTAATTTTACATTAGCAGTTGAGTAAATGATTATTCAGGATCACATAAATAACTATTCCTCAGGTATTGTATTGGTTTTTAAATATTTGTAGAGGGTATGTTGTGCTGTCGCACTTCATTTAAAGGTGCTCTATATGCTAATTATTCACAGTTTTTAGTATTTTTTTGATTAAATATTAGATATGGAACTTTTTTCAAAGTAAAATAAATATGTAAATTTTTTAATAGTCATTTTACATTAGCAATTGAGTAAATGATTATTCAAGATCACATAAATAGCAATTCCTCAGGTATTCTATTGGTTTTTAAATATTTGTAGAGGGTACTTTGTGCTATCGCACTTCATT
Organism: Amaurobius ferox; assembly: GCA_951213105.1. Lineage (NCBI taxonomy): Eukaryota > Metazoa > Arthropoda > Arachnida > Araneae > Amaurobiidae > Amaurobius > Amaurobius ferox. The sequence goes on from OX578138.1 coordinate 98,894,261, forward strand.
TAAAGGTGCTCTATATGCTAATTATTCACAGTTTTTAGTATTTTTTTAATTAAATATTAGATATGGAAATTTTTTCAAAGCAAAATAAATATGTAAATTTTTTAATAGTAATTTTACATTAGCAGTTGAGTAAATGATTATTCAGGATCACATAAATAGCAATTCCTCAGGTATTCTATTGGTTTTTAAATATTTGTAGAGGGTACGTTGTGCTGTCGCACTTCATTTAAAGGTGCTCTATATGCTAATTATTCACAGTTTTTAGTATTTTTTTAATTAAATATTAGATATGGAACTTCTTTCAAAGCAAAATAAATATGTAAATTTTTTAATAGTAATTTTACATTAGCAGTTGAGTAAATGATTATTCAGGATCACATAAATAGCAATTCCTCAGGTATTCTATTGGTTTTTAAATATTTGTAGAGGGTACTTTGTGCTGTCGCACTTCATTTAAAGGTGCTCTATATGCTAATTATTCACAGTTTTTAGTATTTTTTTAATTAAATATTAGATATGGAAATTTTTTCAAAGCAAAATAAATATGTAAATTTTTTAATAGTAATTTTACATTAGCAGTTGAGTAAATGATTATTCAGGATCACATAAATAGCAATTCCTCAGGTATTCTATTGGTTTTTAAATATTTGTAGAGGGTACGTTGTGCTGTCGCACTTCATTTAAAGGTGCTCTATATGCGAATTATACACAGTTTTTAGTATTTTTTTAATTAAATATTAGATATGGAACTTTTTTCAAAGCAAAATAAATATGTAAATTTTTTAATAGTAATTTTACATTAGTAATTGAGTAAATGATTATTCAGAATCACATAAATAGCAACTCCTCAGGTATTCTATTGGTTTTTAAATATTTGTAGTGGGTACATTGTGCTGTTTCACTTCATTTAAAGGTGCTCTATATGCTAATTATTCACAGTTTTTAGTATTTTTTTAATTAAATATTAGATATGGAAATTTTTTCAAAGCAAAATAAATATGTAAATTTTTTAACAGTTATTTTACATTAGCAATTGAGTAAATGATTATTCAGGATCACATAAATAGCAATTCCTCAGGTATTCTATTGGTTTTTAAATATTTGTAGAGGATACTTTGTGCTATCGCACTTCATTTAAAGATGCTCTATATGCTAATTATTCACAGTTTTTAGTATTTTTTTAATTAAATATTAGATATAGAAATTTTTTCAAAGCAAAATATTATATGTAAATTTTTTAATAGTAATTTTACATTAGCAGTTGAGTAAATGATTATTCCGGATCACATAAATAGCAATTCATCTGGTATTCTATTGGTTTTTAAATATTTGTAGAGGGTACGTTGTGCTGTCACACTTCATTTAAAGGTGCTCTATATGCTAATTATTCAGTTTTTAGTATTTTTTAATTAAATATTAGATATGGAACTTTTTTATAGCAAAATAAATATGTAAATTTTTTAATAGTAATTTTACATTAGTAATTGAGTAAATGATTATTCAGAATCACATAAATAGCAACTCCTCAGGTCTTCTATTGGTTTTTAAATATTTGTAGTGGGTACATTGTGCTGTTGCACTTCATTTAAAGGTGCTCTATATGCTAATTATTCACAGTTTTTAGTATTTTTTTAATTAAATATTAGATATGGAACTTTTTTCAAAGCAAAATAAATATGTAAATTTTTTAATAGTAATTTTACATTAGCAATTGAGTAAATGATTATTCCAAATCACATAAATAGCAATTCCTGAGGTATTCTTTTGGTTTTTAAATATTTGTACAGGGTACGTTGTGCTGTCGCACTTCATTTAAAGGTGCTCTATATGCTAATTATTCACAGTTTTTAGTATTTTTTTGATTAAATATTAGATATGGAACTTTCTTCAATGCAAAATAAATATGTAAATTTTTTAATAGTAATTTTACATTAGCAGTTGAGTAAATGATTATTCAGGATCACATAAATAGCAATTCCTCAGGTATTCTATTGGTTTTTAAATATTTGTAGAGGGTACTTTGTGCTGTTGCACTTCATTTAAAGGTGCTCTATATGCTAATTATTCACAGTTTTTAGTATTTTTTTAATTAAATATTAGATATGGAAATTTTTTCAAAGCAAAATAAATATGTAAATTTTTTAACAGTTATTTTACATTAGCAATTGAGTAAATGATTATTCAGGATCACATAAATAGCAATTCCTCAGGTATTCTATTGGTTTTTAAATATTTGTAGAGGATACTTTGTGCTATCGCACTTCATTTAAAGGTGCTCTATATGCTAATTATTCACAGTTTTTAGTATTTTTTTAATTAAATATTAGATATCGAAATTTTTTCAAAGCAAAATATTATATGTAAATTTTTTAATAGTAATTTTACATTAGCAGTTGAGTAAATGATTATTCAGGATCACATAAATAGCAATTCATCAGGTATTCTATTGGTTTTTAAATATTTGTAGAGGGTACGTTGTGCTGTCACACTTCATTTAAAGGTGCTCTATATGCTAATTATTCAGTTTTTAGTATTTTTTAATTAAATATTAGATATGGAACTTTTTTTAAAGCAAAATAAATATGTAAATTTTTTAATAGTAATTTTACATTAGTAATTGAGTAAATGATTATTCAGAATCACATAAATAGCAACTCCTCAGGTATTCTATTGGTTTTTAAATATTTGTAGTGGGTACATTGTGCTGTTGCACTTCATTTAAAGGTGCTCTATATGCTAATTATTCACAGTTTTTAGTATTTTTTTTTAATTAAATATTAGATATGGAAATTTTTTCAAAGCAAAATAAATATGTAAATTTTTTAACAGTTATTTTACATTAGCAATTGAGTAAATGATTATTCAAGATCACATAAATAGCAATTCCTCAGGTATTCTATTGGTTTTTAAATATTTGTAGTGGGTACGTTGTGCTGTTGCACTTCATTTAAAGGTGCTCTATATGCTAATTATTCACAGTTTTTAGTATTTTTTTAATTAAATATTAGATATGGAACTTTTTTCAAAGCAAAATAAATATGTAAATTTTTTAATAGTAATTTTACATTAGCAATTGAGTAAATGATTATTCCAAATCACATAAATAGCAATTCCTGAGGTATTCTATTGGTTTTTAAATATTTGTACAGGGTACGTTGTGCTGTCGCACTTCATTTAAAGGTGCTCTATATGCTAATTATTCACAGTTTTTAGTATTTTTTTGATTAAATATTAGATATCGAACTTTCTTCAAAGCAAAATAAATATGTAAATTTTTTAATAGTAATTTTACATTAGCAGTTGAGTAAATGATTATTCAGGATCACATAAATAGCAATTCCTCAGGTATTCTATTGGTTTTTAAATATTTGTAGAGGGTACTTTGTGCTGTCGCACTTCATTTAAAGGTGCTCTATATGCTAATTATTCAGAGTTTTTAGTATTTTTTTAATTAAATATTAGATATGGAAATTTTTTCAAAGCAAAATAAATATGTAAATTTTTTAACAGTTATTTTACATTAGCAATTGAGTAAATGATTATTCAGGATCACATAAATAGCAATTCCTCAGGTATTCTATTGGTTTTTAAATATTTGTAGAGGATACTTTGTGCTATCGCACTTCATTTAAAGGTGCTCTATATGCTAATTATTCACAGTTTTTAGTATTTTTTTAATTAAATATTAGATATAGAAATTTTTTCAAAGCAAAATATTATATGTAAATTTTTTAATAGTAATTTTACATTAGCAGTTGAGTAAATGATTATTCAGGATCACATAAATAGCAATTCATCAGGTATTCTATTGGTTTTTAAATATTTGTAGAGGGTACGTTGTGCTGTCACACTTCATTTAAAGGTGCTCTATATGCTAATTATTCAGTTTTTAGTATTTTTTAATTAAATATTAGATATGGAACTTTTTTTAAAGCAAAATAAATATGTAAATTTTTTAATAGTAATTTTACATTAGCAGTTGAGTAAATGATTATTCAGGGTCACATAAATAGCAATTCCTCAGGTATTCTATTGGTTTTTAAATATTTGTAGAGGGTACGTTGTGCAGTCGCACTTCATTTAAAGGTGCTCTATATGCTAATTATTCACAGTTTTTAGTATTTTTTTTATTAAATAATCGATATGGAACTTTTTTCAAAGCAAAATAAATATGTAAATTTTTTAATAGTAATTTTACATTAGCAGTTGAGTAAATGATTATTCAGGATCACATAAATAGCTATTCCTCAGGTATTCTATTGGTTTTTAAATATTTGTAGAGGGTACGTTGTGCTGTCGCACTTCATTTAAAGGTGCTCTATATGCTAATTATTCACAGTTTTTAGTATTTTTTTAATTAAATATTAGATATGGAACTTTTTTCAAAGCAAAATAAATATGTAAATTTTTTAATAGTAATTTTACATTATCAATTGAGTAAATGATTATTTAAAATCACATAAATAGCATTTCCTCAGGTATTCTATTGGTTTTTAAATATTTGTAGAGGGTGCATTGTGCTATGGCACTTCATTTAAAGGTGCTCTATATGCTAATTATTCACAGTTTTTAGTATTTTTTTGATTAAATATTAGATATGGAACTTTTTTCAAAGCAAAATAAATATGTAAATTTTTTAATAGTAATTTTACATTAGTAATTGAGTAAATGATTATTCAGAATCACATAAATAGCAACTCCTCAGGTATTCTATTGGTTTTTAAATATTTGTAGTGGGTACATTGTGCTTTTGCACTTCATTTAAAGGTGCTCTATATGCTAATTATTCACAGTTTTTAGTATTTTTTTTTAATTAAATATTAGATATGGAAATTTTTTCAAAGCAAAATAAATATGTAAATTTTTTAACAGTTATTTTACATTAGCAATTGAGTAAATGATTATTCAAGATCACATAAATAGCAATTCCTCAGGTATTCTATTGGTTTTTAAATATTTGTAGTGGGTACGTTGTGGTGTTGCACTTCATTTAAAGGTGCTCTATATGCTAATTATTCACAGTTTTTAGTATTTTTTTAATTAAATATTAGATATGGAACTTTTTTCAAAGCAAAATAAATATGTAAATTTTTTAATAGTAATTTTACATTAGCAATTGAGTAAATGATTATTCCAAATCACATAAATAGCAATTCCTGAGGTATTCTATTGGTTTTTAAATATTTGTACAGGGTACGTTGTGCTGTCGCACTTCATTTAAAGGTGCTCTATATGCTAATTATTCACAGTTTTTAGTATTTTTTTGATTAAATATTAGATATGGAACTTTCTTCAAAGCAAAATAAATATGTAAATTTTTTAATAGTAATTTTACATTAGCAGTTGAGTAAATGATTATTCAGGATCACATAAATAGCAATTCCTCAGGTATTCTATTGGTTTTTAAATATTTGTAGAGGGTACTTTGTGCTGTCGCACTTCATTTAAATGTGCTCTATATGCTAATTATTCACAGTTTTTAGTATTTTTTTAATTAAATATTAGATATGGAAATTTTTTCAAAGCAAAATAAATATGTAAATTTTTTAACAGTTATTTTACATTAGCAATTGAGTAAATGATTATTCAGGATCACATAAATAGCAATTCCTCAGGTATTCTAGTGGTTTTTAAATATTTGTAGAGGATACTTTGTGCTATCGCACTTCATTTAAAGGTGCTCTATATGCTAATTATTCACAGTTTAGTATTTTTTTAATTAAATATTAGATATAGAAATTTTTTTAAAGCAAAATATTATATGTAAATTTTTTAATAGTAATTTTACATTAGCAGTTGAGTAAATGATTATTCAGGATCACATAAATAGCAATTCATCAGGTATTCTATTGGTTTTTAAATATTTGTAGAGGGTATGTTGTGCTGTCACACTTCATTTAAAGGTGCTCTATATGCTAATTATTCAGTTTTTAGTATTTTTTAATTAAATATTAGATATGGAACTTTTTTTAAAGCAAAATAAATATGTAAATTTTTTAATAGTAATTTTACATTAGTAATTGAGTAAATGATTATTCAGAATCACATAAATAGCAACTCCTCAGGTATTCTATTGGTTTTTAAATATTTGTAGTGGGTACATTGTGCTGTTGCACTTCATTTAAAGGTGCTCTATATGCTAATTATTCACAGTTTTTAGTATTTTTTTTTAATTAAATATTAGATATGGAAATTTTTTCAAAGCAAAATAAATATGTAAATTTTTTAACAGTTATTTTACATTAGCAATTGAGTAAATGATTATTCAGGATCACATAAATAGCAATTCCTCAGGTATTCTATTGGTTTTTAAATATTTGTAGTGGGTACGTTGTGCTGTTGCACTTCATTTAAAGGTGCTCTATATGCTAATTATTCACAGTTTTTAGTATTTTTTTAATTAAATATTAGATATGGAACTTTTTTCAAAGCAAAATAAATATGTAAATTTTTTAATAGTAATTTTATATTAGCAATTGAGTAAATGATTATTCCAAATCACATAAATAGCAATTCCTGAGGTATTCTATTGGTTTTTAAATATTTGTACAGGGTACGTTGTGCTGTCGCACTTCATTTAAAGGTGCTCTATATGCTAATTATTCACAGTTTTTAGTATTTTTTTGATTAAATATTAGATATCGAACTTTCTTCAAAGCAAAATAAATATGTAAATTTTTTAATAGTAATTTTACATTAGCAGTTGAGTAAATGATTATTCAGGATCACATAAATAGCAATTCCTCAGGTATTCTATTGGTTTTTAAATATTTGTAGAGGGTACTTTGTGCTGTCGCACTTCATTTAAAGGTGCTCTATATGCTAATTATTCACAGTTTTTAGTATTTTTTTAATTAAATATTAGATATGGAAATTTTTTCAAAGCAAAATAAATATGTAAATTTTTTAACAGTTATTTTACATTAGCAATTGAGTAAATGATTATTCAGGATCACATAAATAGCAATTCCTCAGGTATTCTATTGGTTTTTAAATATTTGTAGAGGATACTTTGTGCTATCGCACTTCATTTAAAGGTGCTCTATATGCTAATTATTCACAGTTTTTAGTATTTTTTTAATTAAATATTAGATATAGAAATTTTTTCAAAGCAAAATATTATATGTAAATTTTTTAATAGTAATTTTACATTAGCAGTTGAGTAAATGATTATTCAGGATCACATAAATAGCAATTCATCAGGTATTCTATTGGTTTTTAAATATTTGTAGAGGGTACGTTGTGCTGTCACACTTCATTTAAAGGTGCTCTATATGCTAATTATTCAGTTTTTAGTATTTTTTAATTAAATATTAGATATGGAACTTTTTTTAAAGCAAAATAAATATGTAAATTTTTTAATAGTAATTTTACATTAGCAGTTGAGTAAATGATTATTCAGGATCACATAAATAGCAATTCCTCAGGTATTCTATTGGTTTTTAAATATTTGTAGAGGGTACGTTGTGCAGTCGCACTTCATTTAAAGGTGCTCTATATGCTAATTATTCACAGTTTTTAGTATTTTTTTTTATTAAATAATCGATATGGAACTTTTTTCAAAGCAAAATAAATATGTAAATTTTTTAATAGTAATTTTACATTAGCAGTTGAGTAAATGATTATTCAGGATCACATAAATAGCTATTCCTCAGGTATTCTATTGGTTTTTAAATATTTGTAGAGGGTACGTTGTGCTGTCGCACTTCATTTAAAGGTGCTCTATATGCTAATTATTCACAGTTTTTAGTATTTTTTTAATTAAATATTAGATATGGAACTTTTTTCAAAGCAAAATAAATATGTAAATTTTTTAATAGTAATTTTACATTATCAATTGAGTAAATGATTATTTAAAATCACATAAATAGCATTTCCTCAGGTATTCTATTGGTTTTTAAATATTTGTAGAGGGTGCATTGTGCTATGGCACTTCATTTAAAGGTGCTCTATATGCTAATTATTCACAGTTTTTAGTATTTTTTTGATTAAATATTAGATATGGAACTTTCTTCAAAGCAAAATAAATATGTAAATTTTTTAATAGTCATTTTACATTAGTAGTTGAGTAAATGATTATTCAGGATCACATAAATAGCAATTCGTCAGGTATTCTATTGGTTTTTAAATATTTGTAGAGGGTACTTTGTGCTGTCGCACTTCATTTAAAGGTGCTCTATATGCTAATTATTCACAGTTTTTAGTATTTTTTTAATTAAATATTAGATATGGAAATTTTTTCAAAGCAAAATAAATATGTAAATTTTATAACAGTTATTTTACATTAGCAATTGAGTAAATGATTATTCAGGATCACATAAATAGCAATTCCTCAGGTATTCTATTGGTTTTTAAATATTTGTAGTGGGTACGTTGTGCTGTTGCACTTCATTTAAAGGTGCTCTATATGCTATTTATTCACAGTTTTTAGTATTTTTTTAATTAAATATTAGATATGGAACTTTTTTCAAAGCAAAATAAATATGTAAATTTTTTAATAGTAATTTTACATTAGCAGTTGAGTAAATGATTATTCAGGATCACATAAATAGCAATTCCTCAGGTATTCTATTGGTTTTTAAATATTTGTAGAGGGTACTTTGTGCTGTCGCACTTCATTTAAAGGTGCTCTATATGCTAATTATTCACAGTTTTTAGTATTTTTTTAATTAAATATTAGATATGGAAATTTTTTCAAAGCAAAATAAATATGTAAATTTTTTAATAGTAATTTTACATTAGCAGTTGAGTAAATGATTATTCAGGATCACATAAATAGCAATTCCTCAGGTATTCTATTGGTTTTTAAATATTTGTAGAGGGTACGTTGTGCAGTCGCACTTCATTTAAAGGTGCTCTATATGCTAATTATTCACAGTTTTTAGTATTTTTTTAATTAAATATTAGATATGGAACTTTTTTCAAAGCAAAATAAATATGTAAATTTTTTAATAGTAATTTTACATTAGCAGTTGAGTAAATGATTATTCAGGATCACATAAATAGCTATTCCTCAGGTATTCTATTGGTTTTTAAATATTTGTAGAGGGTACGTTGTGCTGTCGCACTTCATTTAAAGGTGCTCTATATGCTAATTATTCACAGTTTTTAGTATTTTTTTAATTAAATATTAGATATGGAACTTTTTTCAAAGCAAAATAAATATGTAAATTTTTTAATAGTAATTTTACATTATCAATTGAGTAAATGATTATTTAAAATCACATAAATAGCATTTCCTCAGGTATTCTATTGGTTTTTAAATATTTGTAGAGGGTGCATTGTGCTATGGCACTTCATTTAAAGGTGCTCTATATGCTAATTATTCACAGTTTTTAGTATTTTTTTAATTAAATATTAGATATAGAAATTTTTTCAAAGCAAAATATTATATGTAAATATTTTAATAGTAATTTTACATTAGCAGTTGAGTAAATGATTATTCAGGATCACATAAATAGCAATTCATCAGGTATTCTATTTGTTTTTAAATATTTGTAGAGGGTACGTTGTGCTGTCACACTTCATTTAAAGGTGCTCTATATGCTAATTATTCAAATTTTTTAGTATTTTTTTTTAATTAAATATTAGATATGGAAATTTTTTCAAAGCAAAATAAATATGTAAATTTTTTAACAGTTATTTTACATTAGCAATTGAGTAAATGATTATTCAGGATCACATAAATAGCAATTCCTCAGGTATTCTATTGGTTTTTAAATATTTGTAGTGGGTACGTTGTGCTGTTGCACTTCATTTAAAGGTGCTCTATATGCTAATTATTCACAGTTTTTAGTATTTTTTTAATTAAATATTAGATATGGAACTTTTTTCAAAGCAAAATAAATATGTAAATTTTTTAATAGTAATTTTACATTAGCAATTGAGTAAATGATTATTCCAAATCACATAAATAGCAATTCCTGAGGTATTCTATTGGTTTTTAAATATTTGTACAGGGTACGTTGTGCTGTCGCACTTCATTTAAAGGTGCTCTATATGCTAATTATTCACAGTTTTTAGTATTTTTTTGATTAAATATTAGATATGGAACTTTCTTCAATGCAAAATAAATATGTAAATTTTTTAATAGTAATTTTACATTAGCAATTGAGTAAATGATTATTCAGGATCACATAAATAGCAATTCCTCAGGTATTCTATTGGTTTTTAAATATTTGTAGAGGATACTTTGTGCTATCGCACTTCATTTAAAGGTGCTCTATATGCTAATTATTCACAGTTTTTAGTATTTTTTTAATTAAATATTAGATATAGAAATTTTTTCAAAGCAAAATATTATATGTAAATTTTTTAATAGTAATTTTACATTAGCAGTTGAGTAAATGATTATTCCGGATCACATAAATAGCAATTCATCAGGTATTCTATTGGTTTTTAAATATTTGTAGAGGGTACGTTGTGCTGTCACACTTCATTTAAAGGTGCTCTATATGCTAATTATTCAGTTTTTAGTATTTTTTAATTAAATATTAGATATGGAACTTTTTTTATAGCAAAATAAATATGTAAATTTTTTAATAGTAATTTTACATTAGTAATTGAATAAATGATTATTCAGAATCACATAAATAGCAACTCCTCAGGTCTTCTATTGGTTTTTAAATATTTGTAGTGGGTACATTGTGCTGTTGCACTTCATTTAAAGGTGCTCTATATGCTAATTATTCACAGTTTTTAGTATTTTTTTAATTAAATATTAGATATGGAACTTTTTTCAAAGCAAAATAAATATGTAAATTTTTTAATAGTAATTTTACATTAGCAATTGAGTAAATGATTATTCAAAATCACATAAATAGCAATTCCTCAGGTATTCTATTGGTTTTTAAATATTTGTAGAGGGTACGTTGTGCTGTCGCACTTCATTTAAAGGTGCTCTATATGCTAATTATTCACAGTTTTTAGTATTTTTTTGATTAAATATTAGATATGGAACTTTTTTCAAAGCAAAATAAATATGTAAATTTTTTAATAGTAATTTTACATTAGCAGTTGAGTAAATGATTATTCAGGATCACATAAATAGCAATTCCTCAGGTATTCTATTGGTTTTTAAATATTTGTAGAGGGTACTTTGTGCTGTCGCACTTCATTTAAAGGTGCTCTATATGCTAATTATTCACAGTTTTTAGTATTTTTTTAAATAAATATTAGATATGGAAATTTTTTCAAAGCAAAATAAATATGTAAATTTTTTAATAGTAATTTTACATTAGCAGTTGAGTAAATGATTATTCAGGATCACATAAATAACTATTCCTCAGGTATTGTATTGGTTTTTAAATATTTGTAGAGGGTATGTTGTGCTGTCGCACTTCATTTAAAGGTGCTCTATATGCTAATTATTCACAGTTTTTAGTATTTTTTTGATTAAATATTAGATATGGAACTTTTTTCAAAGTAAAATAAATATGTAAATTTTTTAATAGTCATTTTACATTAGCAATTGAGTAAATGATTATTCAAGATCACATAAATAGCAATTCCTCAGGTATTCTATTGGTTTTTAAATATTTGTAGAGGGTACTTTGTGCTATCGCACTTCATTTAAAGGTGCTCTATATGCTAATTATTCACAGTTTTTAGTATTTTTTTAATTAAATATTAGATATGGAAATTTTTTCAAAGCAAAATAAATATGTAAATTTTTTAATAGTAATTTTACATTAGCAGTTGAGTAAATGATTATTCAGGATCACATAAATAGCAATTCCTCAGGTATTCTATTGGTTTTTAAATATTTGTAGAGGGTACGTTGTGCTGTCGCACTTCATTTAAAGGTGCTCTATATGCTAATTATTCACAGTTTTTAGTATTTTTTTAATTAAATATTAGATATGGAACTTCTTTCAAAGCAAAATAAATATGTAAATTTTTTAATAGTAATTTTACATTAGCAGTTGAGTAAATGATTATTCAGGATCACATAAATAGCAATTCCTCAGGTATTCTATTGGTTTTTAAATATTTGTAGAGGGTACTTTGTGCTGTCGCACTTCATTTAAAGGTGCTCTATATGCTAATTATTCACAGTTTTTAGTATTTTTTTAATTAAATATTAGATATGGAAATTTTTTCAAAGCAAAATAAATATGTAAATTTTTTAATAGTAATTTTACATTAGCAGTTGAGTAAATGATTATTCAGGATCACATAAATAGCAATTCCTCAGGTATTCTATTGGTTTTTAAATATTTGTAGAGGGTACGTTGTGCTGTCGCACTTCATTTAAAGGTGCTCTATATGCGAATTATACACAGTTTTTAGTATTTTTTTAATTAAATATTAGATATGGAACTTTTTTCAAAGCAAAATAAATATGTAAATTTTTTAATAGTAATTTTACATTAGTAATTGAGTAAATGATTATTCAGAATCACATAAATAGCAACTCCTCAGGTATTCTATTGGTTTTTAAATATTTGTAGTGGGTACATTGTGCTGTTTCACTTCATTTAAAGGTGCTCTATATGCTAATTATTCACAGTTTTTAGTATTTTTTTAATTAAATATTAGATATGGAAATTTTTTCAAAGCAAAATAAATATGTAAATTTTTTAACAGTTATTTTACATTAGCAATTGAGTAAATGATTATTCAGGATCACATAAATAGCAATTCCTCAGGTATTCTATTGGTTTTTAAATATTTGTAGAGGATACTTTGTGCTATCGCACTTCATTTAAAGATGCTCTATATGCTAATTATTCACAGTTTTTAGTATTTTTTTAATTAAATATTAGATATAGAAATTTTTTCAAAGCAAAATATTATATGTAAATTTTTTAATAGTAATTTTACATTAGCAGTTGAGTAAATGATTATTCCGGATCACATAAATAGCAATTCATCTGGTATTCTATTGGTTTTTAAATATTTGTAGAGGGTACGTTGTGCTGTCACACTTCATTTAAAGGTGCTCTATATGCTAATTATTCAGTTTTTAGTATTTTTTAATTAAATATTAGATATGGAACTTTTTTATAGCAAAATAAATATGTAAATTTTTTAATAGTAATTTTACATTAGTAATTGAGTAAATGATTATTCAGAATCACATAAATAGCAACTCCTCAGGTCTTCTATTGGTTTTTAAATATTTGTAGTGGGTACATTGTGCTGTTGCACTTCATTTAAAGGTGCTCTATATGCTAATTATTCACAGTTTTTAGTATTTTTTTTTAATTAAATATTAGATATGGAAATTTTTTCAAAGCAAAATAAATATGTAAATTTTTTAACAGTTATTTTACATTAGCAATTGAGTAAATGATTATTCAGGATCACATAAATAGCAATTCCTCAGGTATTCTATTGGTTTTTAAATATTTGTAGTGGGTACGTTGTGCTGTTGCACTTCATTTAAAGGTGCTCTATATGCTAATTATTCACAGTTTTTAGTATTTTTTTAATTAAATATTAGATATGGAACTTTTTTCAAAGCAAAATAAATATGTAAATTTTTTAATAGTAATTTTACATTAGCAATTGAGTAAATGATTATTCCAAATCACATAAATAGCAATTCCTCAGGTATTCTATTGGTTTTTAAATATTTGTAGAGGGTACGTTGTGCTGTCGCACTTCATTTAAAGGTGCTCTATATGCTAATTATTCACAGTTTTTAGTATTTTTTTGATTAAATATTAGATATGGAACTTTTTTCAAAGCAAAATAAATATGTAAATTTTTTAATAGTAATTTTACATTAGCAGTTGAGTAAATGATTATTCAGGATCACATAAATAGCAATTCCTCAGGTATTCTATTGGTTTTTAAATATTTGTAGAGGGTACTTTGTGCTGTCGCACTTCATTTAAAGGTGCTCTATATGCTAATTATTCACAGTTTTTAGTATTTTTTTAATTAAATATTAGATATGGAAATTTTTTCAAAGCAAAATAAATATGTAAATTTTTTAATAGTAATTTTACATTAGCAGTTGAGTAAATGATTATTCAGGATCACATAAATAACTATTCCTCAGGTATTCTATTGGTTTTCAAATATTTGTAGAGGGTACGTTGTGCTGTCGCACTTCATTAAAGGTGCTCTATATGCTAATTATTCACAGTTTTTAGTATTTTTTTAATTAAATATTAGATATGGAACTTTTTTCAAAGCAAAATAAATATGTAAATTTTTTAATAGTAATTTTACATTAGCAGTTGAGTAAATGATTATTCAGGATCACATAAATAGCTATTCCTCAGGTATTCTATTGGTTTTTAAATATTTGTAGAGGGTACGTTGTGCTGTCGCACTTCATTTAAAGGTGCTCTATATGCTAATTATTCACAGTTTTTAGTATTTTTTTAATTAAATATTAGATATGGAACTTTTTTCAAAGCAAAATAAATATGTAAATTTTTTAATAGTAATTTTACATTATCAATTGAGTAAATGATTATTTAAAATCACATAAATAGCATTTCCTCAGGTATTCTATTGGTTTTTAAATATTTGTAGAGGGTGCATTGTGCTATGGCACTTCATTTAAAGGTGCTCTATATGCTAATTATTCACAGTTTTTAGTATTTTTTTGATTAAATATTAGATATGGAACTTTTTTCAAAGCAAAATAAATATGTAAATTTTTTAATAGTCATTTTACATTAGCAATTGAGTAAATGATTATTCAGGATCACATAAATAGCAATTCCTCAGGTATTCTATTGGTTTTTAAATATTTGTAGAGGGTACTTTGTGCTATCGCACTTCATTTAAAGGTGCTCTATATGCTAATTATTCACAGTTTTTAGTATTTTTTTAATTAAATATTAGATATGGAAATTTTTTCAAAGCAAAATAAATATGTAAATTTTTTAATAGTAATTTTACATTAGCAGTTGAGTAAATGATTATTCAGGATCACATAAATAGCAATTCCTCAGGTATTCTATTGGTTTTTAAATATTTGTAGAGGGTACTTTGTGCTGTCGCACTTCATTTAAAGGTGCTCTATATGCTAATTATTCACAGTTTTTAGTATTTTTTTAATTAAATATTAGATATGGAAATTTTTTCAAAGCAAAATAAATATGTAAATTTTTTAATAGTAATTTTACATTAGCAGTTGAGTAAATGATTATTCAGGATCACATAAATAACTATTCCTCAGGTATTCTATTGGTTTTTAAATATTTGTAGAGGGTACGTTGTGCTGTCGCACTTCATTTAAAGGTGCTCTATATGCTAATTATTCACAGTTTTTAGTATTTTTTTAATTAAATATTAGATATGGAACTTTTTTCAAAGCAAAATAAATATGTAAATTTTTTAATAGTAATTTTACATTATCAATTGAGTAAATGATTATTTAGAATCACATAAATAGCATTTCCTCAGGTATTCTATTGGTTTTTAAATATTTGTAGAGGGTACGTTGTGCTGTCGCACTTCATTTAAAGGTGCTCTATATGCTAATTATTCACAGTTTTTAGTATTTTTGTAATTAAATATTAGATATGGAACTTTTTTCAAAGCAAAATAAATATGTAAATTTTTTAATAGTAATTTTACATTATCAATTGAGTAAATGATTATTCAGGATCACATAAATAGCAATTCCTCAGGTATTCTATTGGTTTTTGAATATTTGTAGAGGGTACTTTGTGCTGTCGCACTTCATTTAAAGGTGCTGTATATGCTAATTCACAGTTTTTAGTATTTTTTTAATTAACCCTTTCAGGACGGCGGCATTCCGGATCTGTCGCAGCCTAAAGGACAACGCGCTTCGCTTCCGAACTGGTCGAAAAAGACGGCGCATTATTTGCGCTAAGCCTAACTCTCGAAAAAAATTCACTAAAAATCACCTATTCAACACAGAAATCTACTTTTTACGGGAATAAAAGAAATATTTATGTTCTATTTGATGTATAATTTTCATACAAATCTGTATACAAAATACTCGTTAGTTGCTCCCATTCTTTTATCCGAAATAAACGAATAATTTCACTGCCTCTAAAACCCAAACAAAAAAAAATACTCTCTTATATTCCTATGATTCACCAACGAAATCATAACGCTGAAATAAAAATAAAAACCGAAACTCAATTATAAAATTGTTGATGCTACGAGAATTGCTCTGTTTGTTTATGTTACAAAATGATTTTCACCGCTCCAAATGGAGAAATAATTCATTCGATCCTCTTCTACCAAGGTCATGCCTCTGCAAAATGCATTGAAGTTAGTTCCATGGACAAGTAACGCCATCTAGTTCACAAATTAAAACGTTCTGCTTACTGGCACTTATGCGTGCCACTATCCGCTTGCGGTAAAATTTCTTCTGGCCCGAGTGAGTGCCGCTCGTCCTTGAATGCATGTTCGCATCTGGCACCTATGCGTGCCGTTCGTCGCGAAAGGGTTAAATATTAGATATGGAACTTTTTTTCAAAGCAAAATAAATATGTAAATTTTTTAATAGTAATTTTACATTAGCAATTGAGTAAATGATTATTCAGGATCACATAAATAGAAATTCCTCAGGTATTCTATTGGTTTTTAAATATTTGTAGAGGGTACTTTGTGCTGTCGCACTTCATTTAAAGGTGCTCTATATGCTAATTATTCACAGTTTTTAGTATTTTTTTAAATTAAATATTAGATATGGAACTTTTTTCAAAGCAAAATAAATATGTAAATTTTTTAATAGTAATTTTACATTAGCAATTGAGTAAATGATTATTCGGGATCACATAAATAGCAATTCCTCAGGTATTCTATTGGTTTTTAAATATTTGTAAAGGGTACGTTGTGCTGTCGCACTTCATTTAAAGGTGCTCTATATGCTAATTATTCACAGTTTTTAGTATTTTTTTAATTAAATATTAGATATGGAACTTTTTTCATAGTAAAATAAATATGTAAATTTTTTAATAGTAATTTTACATTAGCAATTGAGTAAATGATTATTCAGGATTACATAAATAGCAATCCCTCAGGTATTCTATTGTTTTTTAAATATTTGTAGAGGGTACTTTGTGCTGTCACACTTCATTCAAAGGTGCTCTATATACCGCTGTCTTAAAATGTCAGTGATTGATAGGTATCCATACAAGTCTTTTTCTCATATCCTTTTGAATACATTCTATTGTATGTCTTAAAGAGTGTTGATCATTTCTTAAGCGGTTCCTAGGAAAAAGAACTGGCTGTAATATGAAATTTTTGGTCAGTATCAGTGGTCCACTTTCAAATTAAAAGGAAAACTGAATATTTATAATTATATCTAGTGAGTATTGAAGAAAATTGTTAGCCGACTTTTAGAATAGTAGAACTAATTATTTACAATGAATTTTAGTTTTCTAGACTTGCTTGTAGAATCATTTGTGCAATAGTATTACTAAAAAATCATCCAAATATCTTTTTTCTGCATATCTTAGGACAATTTTCTTAGGGCTTTTGAAGGAACCCATCATCTTAACTGTTTTTTAAATGTTTATAAATAATAGAATTTCTTCAAAACAGATAGTTTTAGCATTCTTAAAATCAGCTAATGTATTTTCTTGCATAAAAATATGCATAAAGCGAATGAATATTCATGTGTTATATATTAGAATATTCAATTTTTTAAATTTTGCTGTGGACCCCTTATTTTTGTAGTATAATCAACAATTTTTCTGGGAACATCTTAAAAATTGATCAACACTCTCTAAGACATACAATAGAATGTATTCACAAGTATAAGAGAGAATGACTTGTATGGATATCTATCGATCTTTAACATTTAAGATTGTGGTATTTGAAATGCCTTCAAATGATGTGCAACTGCACAAAGTACTGTACAAATATTTGAAAAGCAATAGAATATCTGAGGAATTATTATTTATATGATCCTGTATAATCATTTACTCAATTTCTAATCTAAAATTACTATAAGTAATATTAAATATTTACTTTGTTTATGATAAAATGTCCATGTCTTAATATCTCTCTATATTAAAAGAAAGTAGATGACTTTGCAGTTGTTTGATAAATTTTGCATTCCTTCAGTTCTCTATCTCATACTGCAAAAATCATAGTATACAAAAATATAAAATTTGGTACACTTGTAGAGAAATGTTAGGGAAACATGCTGAAATAAACTGTTTTTCGATGTATACTTTATTTTAAGAAATATATAATGTAAAAGTTAAAGACAGTATTTAAGCTGCAGGTTCACATCCTGGACAGACAAACAATGGTAAGTTCACACATTTTTTCAGGACGGAGCCCCTTTTTTAAAATTTAATAGTTTGAGTTATTTTAATTTTTATGTACTTTTGAAATAAAAAATTTTCTTCTGTATGGGTGCGTCCCTCAAATTTTTGTCTCATCTTAAAAACTATAGCAAACAAAAATATGAAATGTACATTTGTAGAGAAATGGTATAGGAACACGTTGAAATAAACCGTTTATCAATTTAAACCAGACTTGGTTTGAAATAGCTCCCGAAGTGAGCTCAGTAAATGCTCCTCTCGACTTGCAAAGCAAGTGACGGGGATTTTCAAAGTGTAGTGAGTAGGGGTGGAGACCCCTAGTTTTATATATATATATATAAAAATACTAAAAATTCTGAATAATTTCAAAACTGTTCATTTTTAGCACTTTAAAATTGTTTTATTCACTTTGTCAAAATACATATAAAATGACTATTTGTATGAGCAAATTAAGTATGTTTAATTTTAAAAAAATCACAGTTTAAAATTGGCCACCATTTTAGTAGAATAACCAATTTTTTCACCAAGGACAACTGGGAACATTTTTACACCCCTAAGGTATACAAAAATTGGTCTCATTGGATTGGGGTAGGAGACCCATACTAATATAACCATCAACATAAATTGTTTTCATATATCTGTGAAGTTTGATTGGTATGCAGCTGTCACAGATTGCTGCTCTATACGAAACTAAAATTTTTTCTATAATTTAAGTGTCATATTATTTCAACATTTTCATTTAGTAGACATTATAAAAATAGTTGATATTCTTCCTCTGAGGTGTAGGTGGTGAGATTATTTATGATTTATAGACCAATAATATAATAAATTATTGTGTAATCAATGGTATATTGAAATAAACTCTAAAATTGTTTGAAATATTTTTAATAAAATTTTTTTTTTGTTTAAAATGTAAAATTTTTAATTTCTATACTTTGCTTTTAAATATATATAGATTAAGTGTCTCTAATTACTAATATGTAAAACAATGAAGTAAGAAGGTGACTTACATTGAGGAACATTCTGTAAGCCTGATGCTGAAGGCAAGGACATTCTATTTTGTCAGTTCTTTCATCACACGGATTGGTTTTTCTCTTCAGCAATGTTCATGAATCTATACCACTCAGATGATCAGTTGACTGCTTAGTGAGATGAGAGAAAGGCAGTTTTGAAGGCAGATTTTTTTAAATTCAGACAAGACATTATTATGTCAGCTGCCGATCTAAGTGGCAGTGTCACTGTGTTGGTAGCCATCCTGAAACTGAACTCATTGTGTCACTGTATTCTAATCATGCCAGTGGTGTTCAGATGCTGGTATAGCACGGCTCAAATAAAATCGGATCCATGTCTTGAATCTAAGTCACTCAACTCTCATTGTATCTTATAATTATGCCAGTGGTGTTCATGTTGTTGTTGTTGAGACCCAGACCGTCCGACCTACCAGAAAGGTGTAAGGTAACTGCTAGTGGTGTTCATGTGTGGTTCAAAATAAAATAGGACCCATGTCCCTGAATATCAGTCACTCAACTAGTATAGAGGTCTGTAACAGACTAAAATTTTAAACATAATAAAATGAAAAGGCGCATAGTGGCCGGCATAAGGCTGTATCACATTTGTAATGACTCTGCTTACATTTTCTGTTACGTCTCTATTTATGTGCTAAACTAGTGCTTTACTAAGGACCTGCGTAATGGGCTGTGAGTGGTCTTAAAGTTGATCTTATTGGTCATAGCCTTGGTAATGCTAAAATAAAGGGATACAATCTTGTATGCCCCCTTGGAGCAATGTGGACCCATCTGCGAATTTTGTCCAAGCCATACTGTGCAGTTGGAGTGACCTTTCACACATTATTTTTGGAAGTTGATAGAAATAATTGGTTTCTTAAGGGAACTAGCAATGTTATTGGGCAGGGACTAGAATTAGAGGTTTTAAGTTCCTGTGGGAAATCTGAGTTCTTGCCTGCAAAGGAATTTTGACTGTTATGTGTAAAAGCATGTAAAATCCTTACACATGTTTTTAGTAGGGAGAGGGGGAGTTACTTGTGACTACCCTCGTGTATTTGCAGCTGTGGGTACTCATACTGCAGATGTTAGCTTTAGTGTGAGAAAAGAATTTGATTTTCAACAGTGACACTGCCACGAGTTGACCATGGCTACTGCCTTTAGATGTATTTAAAATATAAAAGAAAATGTGAATTTAAGGTTTTGAGCTAAAGATAAAATCACAATTAATGTAAACAAGAGTTAAAAGGTTTTAAAATATTTGAATTATCTAAAAATAGACAACATGTCATATTCACTGACAATTTTAATTCAGTAATAAGTAAGTCAGATTTGTTTATAATTATAGCAGTGAGCTATCAAGGAGCAGCAATGTTTATTGTAACAAAGCTGCTTAAAAATAATTTGAAATACATGTTCACATCCTTCTTAAAATCTATATAGCTATTTCCACTTAATACCATATTTAAAAATTTATTACTATTTAGAAAGATAAATGAACTGAACTGAAAAAAATGATAACTGACTTTTAAACCTATCCTGCTGTATTTAAAGTCCTTGGTGTTGATTTGTTTATATCTATAAATCCATATTCGTCATTATACCCATAGGAAAACCCAAACTTCTATTTGAATGTTCTGTTAAATCAGAGCATTCATCCATTGCATTAAAACATCATCTAGTATCATTTAAAAATTAAAA
This sequence comes from Amaurobius ferox, assembly GCA_951213105.1. Classification (NCBI taxonomy): domain Eukaryota; kingdom Metazoa; phylum Arthropoda; class Arachnida; order Araneae; family Amaurobiidae; genus Amaurobius; species Amaurobius ferox. Next base: position 98,915,184 of record OX578138.1, read on the forward strand.
CAAAATGTTCAATTTCTCTTTTGTATATGTGCAACATTTCAGATCTGTTGTGCTTTCAGGTGTGTCGCACATACATGTCATGTATTAATTGTAGGAAAATCTTGCCATCACATATCAGTGACAGTGGTCTCAAAGGGGTTAATACAATGTGCAGTATGTTGAACTGCTATTTGAATCTCACAAAATCAATTGCTTTTTGACTGTTTGTTTCTTCTAGATAACTCAATTGTTGCTGTTGTGCTTGAACAATGATGTACCAATATATACACAGCACTGTAAGTCAACAAAAGAATTAGTAAAAAATTAATTACTAGTTGATCTAAATGTAAAAAAATTACTTATGCTTTCCTTAAAATAGAAAAATAAATAACAGGCTGGCACTGATCGTAATTACTGTATAACCTGTGAAAAAAAGGCAGAATCAATGAGAAAATGAACCTTTTAGTGTGTGTACATTTACTCTTGATACCTGCTTGAAATTGAAGTATAGAAATAATCATGTTTTAAAAAAATCACCCTTCTTAATATAAATTAAAAATGTAAAAAATTTGATAAAATAATTGCATATTTTCTAAAGTTGATTAAAATCGTTAATTCATTTGGTAAATTTTGATTATGATTTTTCTTTCTGATGTGTACTAGCCAGATTGTTAAGTATAATGCTAATATTTCTTTTTCTTTTCAGAATATGTTCCATGACCCTTATAATACAGCTATGGGGGGTTTTTCAAAGGTGACAAATTTTTTATTGGAGCATGTGATTTATGGTAATGGCTCCGAATCTCAACCTAATTGCCCTGGAAACTTTTCTGAAATGATTTCAGAGAATATTCTAAATGTAAAAATTGACCCCCTTGAAGAACCTGGTTTTGAACTCATAACTTGTATAGAATTACCACCTCGTCCTGAAATCAAGCGAGAGGAACCGGTGACATTAGAAGAATGGAATTCTTTTGTAGATGCAGAAGGCAGAATTATGAATGTAGAATGTTTAAAGAATAGAATTTTTAAAGGGGTATGTAAGAATTTTCTATCGTCTATCATCTATGTGTTGTAACTTGTTAATGTAATGTTCTCTCTAGGACTTTTAATGATGATAGATTCTACAGTGTGCAGTGCTATTAAAAAGTATTTTTTGTTAGTACATTTGTTTATTGCTTTTGTTAAATTGTTTCAAATATAGAGACATTTTAATATTAAAACTTGATAAATGTAGCCACACCCAGTGGTTTATTCCCCCAAAAAACAATGGTGGAACTCTGTGCTATCAATATAAAGCAGTGGTATTTGATATAATACAATTTTTTTTATATATATTTCTCAATATTATTAAAATTAAAATAAACCCCATGAATGTTTGTAATGACCATTATGCTTGTCCTCACATTTTTGGGTCACATTATCTACTATCATCTGCACTTTGTGATTTAATAGCTATGTTTTTAAATACAGCAATAGATCCCAATTATCATTTTGCAGACCAAGAAGCTCTATAAGTATTAAAGCAGATTGAATTTTAGTAATCATATAATTCATTCTATTAAACACACTCCTTGTTGATATTATCTTGATCATTGAATTTATTAATGTTACAAATCAGTGAAGCCCAGCCTTGCCTTCTTTATGAAATTTGTATCAAAACCTCTCCCCACCTCTACAAAACTGTGCCAGAGGAATATACTTTGGTATTAGCTGCATCCCTCAATTAGCTGATAATAATTCAAAAAGTTGGTAACTAAATATGTCTCATTAATTGAAAAAGCTCTTATAGAAAAATAAATTGAAAAAGTAAAGCATGCCTTCTTGATGAAATTAAAATTTTTATTAATTATAATTGTGTTTTCTGAAGCGAAGGAGCGATGTGATTAAGCTTTTTACTTTTGGGTTAGACGCAATTTGCTGTTGCATGTCTTTGAATAAGTTTTTTTAGTTATTTTATAAAACAAAATTTTGAGCAATTTTCACACAAATTTGTTTTTTAACAATCGAAAATATTATCACTTGGTTTCCATCTTTACATTATCAGAGAGATCCAAGAGCATTCTTTTCAATGATCTCTGGACTGAATCCATAGGGCAATTCCTTCATATTCATTTATTTATTTTTAAATACATTGAAATGTGAATGTTTTGGTTATCTGAAATTCATATTTCACCACATCCAAGAATTGAAAATTCACATAATTTAATCTTTAGCTTCACATTCTAAAAAAAAAAAAAAAATACCTAGCTGACTCCAACAAGCACCTTGTTTGCTTCTGTGGTGGAAGAGGAAACCCTGGAACACATTTTATTCTTCTGCACCAGAGAGAATTTTTATAGGACTGTTTTAACAAAAATTTGTGTTCCTTTGTCTGTTTTGTCTGTCTTATTTAATGTAGATTTTATGTGCACTGTATTTTAACCTATAGAAGACATCGTGAAATCAGTCGCTAATGCGCTAGACTCGCGTATCAAGTTGTATTTGTATTATAATAATAATAAAAAAAAAATTACTATATTTTCGAATTTTTGGGCAAATGTGTAAAAGTTGGAAGTTTTTGATTTTCGAAAAGATTGAAATTTCCTTCTCCTCATATGTTTCTGTGCTTCATGAAGTCACAATCTGGGTATATCCATTGCTATGGAGAGCAGTGACATATTTATAGTTGGTAAAATCTTTTTCCATTTCCTGCGTTATTTTTAAGTGATTATTTTATTTAGATTCTGGTAGATAAATTCTGATTATATAAACATAGTGTATTTGTAAAATTGAAGTTCTATTTTGTTTTGTTTTATTTAGTTTGAGGTGTTTTGAAAGCAATGTAATATTAAGATTTTTTAATCCCTCCTCTCCTCCAATTTTAAACATTTCACTAATTTGATCGTATCTAAGCTTCTAATTATTCTAAAGCTTAATTTTAAAGACTATATTAGCTTTTGTTGACAAAAGCCATATATCTGGATTGCATGTGGCCTGTACACTTAGCGCTTATTACACCTGCATAGCAAGTTATTTATTTTTGGTTTTAAGTGGGGGTTTCATAAAAGCTTTTTGTTTCAAGAGTTTGTTGTATGTTCCAGTGTAATTTTAATCAAAGGTTTGCATCTTAAATCCTGGGTAACTCTGGGTATATTCTCTAGTATGCAATAAAATATGTATTTTAAACGAACATTTTTTTTCAGGGTTTAGTGCATTCTGTTAGATCAGAAGCATGGAAGTATTTGCTTGGATTTTATAATTTTGATTCCACAAATAAGGACAAGGCAGTTATTAGAAAGAAAAGAGAGTAAGTCCTTTTAATCTTATCTTATTAAGTGCATAAAGCTTGAATATTTTAAATTCACAAAGCATCTAATTTATATAGCTTCATTTTAATTTACATATATATTTTTTTATTGTATGAAGTAGCTTCTATATTCATTTTACTATAGGTAAATTTTAATCCCTACATTTTTAATATATGTTCAAAGTGTTTATGAGGAAATATTTCCATAAAACTAAAAAATAACCCTTCATGATTGTAATTTATTCTGTTATGACTAAAACAACATTGTTTTGTTTAAACAAACAAACAATATTGTTTTTGGTGCAAACAAACAACATTGTTTCTTTTGGTGCAAACAAACAATGTTTATTTTTGGTGCAAACAAACAATATTGTTTGTTTTTGGGGCAAACAAACAACATTATTTGTTTGCACTCTAAATCTTTATGGGTCTGCAAGTTCATTGATATTATTATTTGTGTCAAAAATATTTTTCTCACATGTATGTAACTTTAGAATTGCTATTCAATTGCTTGTCTAAATAAATGTAGCAAGTAATATAGCTAAACTCATATATAATAAAAAATAATTAGTTATAATAAATCTATAGGAGCTTTTTTGATATTGTAATACATATATTATGTAACATTTATTATGAAATACTATTATAATAATTACAATTTTTGGTCCCCCTATGTTTATTATAAACAATCTCAATTGTGTAGGCAATTATTTGATCATAGTATGCAGGAAATGTCTTTGAATTCATAAACTCATTGGCATTTGCCATTCTGTAACCATGTGGACTGTTTTAATGCTAGAGCCTGATCTGCCAGAAATTTTAGTTGGTTTATCCCAAAAATTTCTGCATTACCTGCTAAAATAAATATTTAGATGTGACATCTATCAATACATGATCCACCATATGTCTTTTGTTTGAACTCTAGATCTTTATCCTATCTATGGGCTCTCTTTGTATCCAGAAAAGGGAATATAATGGCAGATTTCTCACATAGGTCTCATGTGACCCACATGGGTCCTCTTCTCCAATGGACCATTTTCTAAGAATATGTCTCTTCTCACTTGAAATTTGAATATATTATTAATTATTTTAAGTAAAAAAAAATTCCCGGGTTTAGAATCTGAGGAGGAATCAACTCAAATTTGATGAAAGGTTATATTCTCATCGTAAATATGTATGTGTCGAAAGCCCAGACCATCCGACTCGTCCAAGGACTAAGAGCAACTTAATGGATGGTCGGAAATATGTATGTGTGTAAAATTTAAAGAAAATCAGCTTGGTAGAAGTTGGTCAAAAATTAATTTCAAAATTTGACCTAAACAGAGAAAACAACCTCTAAATAAAAGTGTAAAAAGCACTAACCTTCCCATTTTCACCAAAAACAGCGAGAAAGAATTCTAAAAAATAAATGAACTATAGGTTAGGGACTGTTTTCCATAGGTTAGCATGGGGAAAATAAAGCAAGTGGGTGAAGGAAAAATATCTTCTTGGGTGACCCTATGGCTTGCGACTACCATGAGTTTTTACTCCATTAATATTATCTGTTACATAAACCTTTGAAAATGTTTTGTAATAACTGTGAAATATCTTGATTGATAGTGATTTAAGTGTTTATTACTTTTAGAGAAGATTATTTTCGTATGAAACTACAGTGGATGTCCATTCATGCTGATCAGGAATCTAGATTTTCAGCCTTAAGAGAGAGAAAAAGCCTAATTGGTATGCAGTCTAATGTTATCCAAACTATTTAATTAGATTTTAAGTTATTGCCAGTTGATTTTAGTTTGCTGCAAATATATATTTTTTAATGTCTATAAATGTTTTACTTTCTAATATACATTCAAAACATGTTATACATAATCTATATAAAGGAAATTGAAAATATGTCTGTGTGCATGTGCGCATGTTTGTCTCATCATCATGGGAGAATGGCTACACCGAATTTATAAAATTTTATGAAAAAGCTCCACTTAAAATTTAGCTCGTATTTGAGTTTCTAAGACCAGGAGTTATTGAGATATTAAATGAAAACAAACATTCCATAGAGAACATTATGCAGATGATATGTTTTAGTGATTACGAGTTTATACAGTAGGCAATTTTTATTAAATCTTTTTCAATTTAAATAGTTAAGAAATGTATATGAAAAATAATTTTATCGAAATTACATTTTTGACTGGATTTTGCCAATTATGGCTTTTGGGTTCAAAGGTTACAGGAATTATTGATATTTTCCATTTCTTAAGTCATGCTTTATTTTGGCAAAGATTTTTCAAACTCATATTTTGTTTGAGACTCTTTGCACATATATTAAGTTTAGTCAATTGTTGAAATGGAATAAAAATGGTACAGGTTAAGGATAATGGTTTTAATACCATTTTAACACTTTCAATTTGGCATATGTTGATTCAATTTTAGAGTGCTTTATTTTTGGCATATATTGATCCAATTTCATATTTTTTGTAAATTTGTTTGTTGTATTCTTCAGATCTGCCTATGAAGATAATTGATAATTTTATGTAGCAAGAACAGAGGTTCTTATACTTCGTCTTAGGAGAGTTAAATTAAATATTTTAATAGAATATTTTAAATAATAATGTCATTTACAATACTATGTTTAACCCCCTGGTTACAGGGGGTTAAACTTAGTTACCTGCTAAGTTTGATGCAAATGGAATAAAAATTTACATTTTACAAATTATGCATGTACAATATGAACTAGACATACTCTAATTTCACAAAAACTAACTGCATTTAAAAGGTTTTTTTAAATCTTATTTTTCTTAGCATAATAAAATTGGTGCAAATTTGATTAAATATTTCTTAAAATGCAATCAAAATTTGTGCAAGATAGTCAAGTGACATCAAATCCTAATTTTATTTTTAAATTTCTTATCAAATTTCTTTGTGCTGAATTTAGGAAAATTCCAAAAATAACTTTTTTTTAAAATTCATTTATATAGTTTCCACATGTTATTTGCTGGTTTCAACAGAATTAAATGTCCTAAATAGTACGTTATCATTGTTGAAAAACTTGAACTTACTGTAATGCACCATTTGTGAAAAGCAGATAGTTAAAAAAAATCTCAACTTGGTTGGGGTTGAAACTAAAGAAATGCTGGCTGTATAAAGTTGAAATCATTGAAAAATCTTCCACTTTATAATACTTTGTTGCTTTTGTCAAAGATCCAAACTGTTTAGGATGCACGGCTTATTATATAACTAGGAAATATGCTTGGCATTGTTCAGGATTTAAAACAAGGTTTAATTGAAATAATTCATTCAGTTTTTCAAGAGACTTAGTCGCGTTCCATCCGGTTTATTAAAAATGTTAAATGATATCTCATTGAATCATCAGAACTTTTTTTCTAGCACAATATTCATAATGATAATATAATACCATACTAAAAATTTAGAATCATATATTTTAAATTAAGTTAAATCGTCAAATAAAATCCACTTTATTAGATAAACTCCACTTTATTAGATAAAAAGTTTTTTTGTCTTGACAAATGCCTATTATTTTATTTTTTAAAATCTGCCTGGAATAAAACTGATTGTGAAATTGAAATTTCAACAGATTTTTAGTTTTGAATGCCCATATCTTTTAAATTGATTCAAATTTTTAAAAAAGTCTCACAGAGGTGCATTGTCTGGGGACCTGAAGCACCACTGTAACAAATTTTGCCTCTGTCCAACTCTTTAATTTTCTGCTACAGATGACATACATAGGCACACACACAGGCATCTTTTATTATGTAAGAAAATATCATAAATTATTTGGTTGGCCAACAGTTAACATTGATGTCAATAAGATTTTATCAGGGAATGTTGGTGTCATTGAAAAAAAAAATTGCCTTCAATAATAGTTCAACTTTGTGTAGAACACTAACTTTCTTGGATAACCCATACCTGAGATGAGAAATAACAAGTATGGACCAGCACCAAGCATTAAACTTAATATGGGCTGCTAAGATTAGTGTCAGTGAAACTCTTACATAAAAAGTGTAACAATTTTGTTTGAGGTAGGGCTCTTTCAAAAAAGCTTCCTCAAATATTTTGACGTACCAAAAACTTAGGACATGCAGAACTCATTAAGACCAATCTGACAAATAATTTAAGAGTATATCAAATATGAGTATTTCATTTTTAGAAGAAAATTCATATGCATTTAATTTTGTTTGAGTTTCAACGAACATAATTTTTAAAATTTGATCTGTGCATACTACTCTTAACTGGACTACTCTTAATTTTCTGTGGACTACTCTTAATTTTAGTACTGATTTTTGTCCATAAGTATTTGATTAATTTGTAATTATATTCAATACTTTCACTTGAAAACTTAGAAATCAGTTAGTCTTCCATTGCTAAATCTCTCTATCTCTAATCCCCTCCCTCCCATATTTTATTTTTAACAAAAAGTTACTGTTTTGTTTTTCGTTATGTGATTCTATTTTGCTTTACTTTAAGCATAAAATTTAAATTTTGCAAAATTAAATAGAAAATTTATTTTAGGAAGAATTTTTTTAAAAATTGTTTCTCAGTTAAATGTGTAATAAAAATTGAAGCAATATTCTCTTATTTTTCATGTGTAGAGAAAGATGTTAGTCGTACCGATCGAACCCATCCATTTTATGAGGGTGAAAACAATTCTAATCTGCAAATGTTACATGACATTCTCATGACTTACTGCATGTACAACTTTGATTTAGGTAAGTGTCTCTCTTAGCCTTCTGTCTATGTGATATTTTAATAATAAGACATACATTATACTCATTGAATGTTGGTTTCTTAAAAAAAAAAATAATAATGAGCGAATCTGTTTCTTATTATGGATTGTTGTGAAACATCTCTCCTTTCGTATAATTTGAATGGGAGAAGGTTGATGTGTGTTGTGTGTGACGATGGTACATGGCGCTTAGGGAAAAATTTCAATTATTTTTTGAAATTTTTTGATTTTTTTTTAAATTATACAATTTTGACAGATTGATAGAATGCAGTTTATATCGTCCGAATCGGACCATGAATGACAAAGTTAGAGATTGAAATGTTTGCAGTCACTTTGCTATATAAGTGTGTAGTTAGAGCAGGCTATAAGCACATACTGGCATATAGCGCAATATTGATGCACAGATGTTGTATATATATAAAATGTAATTTTTTTTTATACTTTTCTACCAGAATTGTTTTATAGTACAACTTAAAGTGTATATGTAATCAAAAGAAATATTACTTTTTGAGTTCTGTATTGAGTTTGGCAAAAACTTTTACTCATATCACGTCAATAACCCAACTGAAGGATGATAAGCTTATATACCCACTGTTGTGGAAAGTTCTGAAAAGAGCATGTAACTCATGCAGGTTTTACTTAATCTACAAAATTTGATAAACATTTAGAACTCGCAAAAAATTGTAAGTTGGCAATATTTTACTAAATTAGTTCTAAGGCTCCCGAATGTGTTGTCAAGGTCAAGGGACCCAGACCTTCAAACGATAATAATAGTTTTCTGTTACATATTCATAACAACGTGATGTCAATTCTGTTACATACTTCCGCTCCTTGGGTGGATGACCACCTGGGAACACTGCGTGCTGTTGTCACATTTCGAGCGCGGTAGCCCTGTGGTTTGCGTGCTGGATTTGCACGCTGCCACAACTGCCGCCGTGTTCATGCGGAGTACGATCATGTTAAACATGTGGGTCCATAAGTCCCTCCGAGAGGTTGGTGGTAGGGGAAGGAGGGTACGGTCCCTGTGGATGCCTCCCCCACTGGATTCCGGTCTAAATTGGGTGGCACTTTCCGGCCGTCCAAATGGTTACCTTACACCTTTCTGGTAGGTCGGACTGTCTGGGTCTCAACAACAACATACTTCCGCTTTATTCCGATCACATTTTATTCATGTTTTACAATGTACACCCTGTCTTAAGATGTTTCACATTAAAAATACCCTAGTGTTATTATATTGATGATTAAGCCAGGTTGTGTTTTGAATCATTTGCATGAGATGAATGGTCTTAAAAATGGGACATGTAATAAAGTTATTATTTTTCTAAAATGTTGGAGTACATCTTTATTTGTTGTACAAGATTTTTTCAACAATTGATAGAAAGGGGCATTTCAAATTTAATTATTATGTCATATTCTCCTGTGGATTTAGTTTAAGCGTTTCCAAGTTTTTATGCAAGGGTGGCCAACATTTGATATGAATGACATAGCCATTTAAAGGCTTCATATTTAAATATATAAATTTTAAAGTATAATATTTTTATTATATATATTGTTTATAATATAATATTTTGTGATTTAACTTATTTAAATTGTAAAATAAAATTTAATTATGTGATATTCATAGGATTACATTAAAATTTTCATTTATTATAATATTTGCCCTATTAACACATTCATTTGCTGATAAATCTGAATATTTATTTTCCAATACTTAAAATTTTATTATGTTTGATCAAGACCTTTGGACATTGGTACCTCAGTCAAAATAGCACATAGTTTTAGATTTCAGCATTTGAGCCCCTTTTTTCATCAAACTTTAAAAATGTTTCAAAATATATTTTGGACATCACTAAAATACATTCTTCAAACTTTGTTTGAAGCATACATGTTATTAATGTATTTATTTTGTTACTGATATTTTTTTCCTTCTTTTTCTCATTTCTTGACTAAAACTTTGTTTAAATTAAAAAAATTGCCAATGGCTTCGGTTCAATAGAGCAGAAATGGTTTTGTGTGAATAATATCTTTCTTTGTGGGTGGTTTGTCATCTTTAGATATTTTCAAAACAGTTCAAAACATTGAAATTAGAACTACCTTTTCAGACTAGTTCAAAATATTAAAGTATCAAAATTATAACCAGTATATGTAGAAAACTAAGAATCTGATCCAAAATCCAGTTATATATCCTTGTAATGCTTTCAAAGGAATGCAAACTACTTATTATTGTTCATAGTTAGCATTTTTAGTTTTTAAGATATAAGCATTACATATTTGATAAGAAATATCAATCATGTATAAAACATTGCATTGATTATGAATTACTTTCTAACTGAAAGGCAATTTTATTTAAACATCTCTAAAAGCTATACATTCAGTAGTGATACTTTTTAAATTATCACAGTAGTACAATTATTTGGTTTACTTGGAAACTTAAAACTTCATCAAGAAAGGCAATGCTATAAAATTGTCTGCTTCTGTATGTAAAATCAGTGAATATTTCATTCACATCACTTTTATTCCAGACTCCAGAGCTAAATAATTTTGCTTTAAAAAATTCAGCAATTCTTATACAACTCATCTTACAATCACTTGATTTGTTTACATTCTGCATCTATTAAAATTAGGCTTGATGATCATTTAAACTAAAAAATATTGTAATTGCATTAGCACAGAATATAGATGCATAGAAAATACGCAAAATTAAAGTGGTTTTAGGACGGATCCAACACTAAATATAAATTTAAAATATCATTAAAAATCACGATCTTGATACTCCGTAAAAAAAATGGATGCCATATTTTTTTTGCAATGAATCACGTGATCTCTTCATATATCATGGGTGTAATTATTACTTAAATTTTTGTTTAAAAATTTACCAAACGTATTTTGCTGAAATTTTTTTTTATATATTTTATGGGATATAATTTGAATATTTCTTAAAATTTTTGATCAATTTGTGAATTTTAACTTTGCTTAAAAAATGTTTCAAGAATTAGGTCCCATAGAGTTCGATGTATTTCATTTTTTCAATCCAAAACTAATTGGGTGATTTTATTCTTTTACATTCCCATATGTCCTACAGACCGTCTCAACAACATACTAAAATTTCAAGTTGATAAAGTCATTTTTACGGCAGTTATCGTGCGAACGGACAGATATATAGACAGGCAGAATGAACAAAGTCATAAACACTTTTCAACTATGTTGGAAAGTGTTAAAAACGGAAAATTTCAATCTTATTGAACATTTACAAGATGATTCCTTGGAAACTATAACAGCTTTTTAAAAATAAATTAATCTAAAAACTGGATTTTCTGCTGAACATTTTTATTATTTACTGTTTATATCTATCTTTTATAGTTTAAAAGATATTTTGAGTGAAATTAAGAAAAGTGAGGTAAAAATTCACTCAGATAAAAACTTAAAACAAATAAATAAATAAGCAAGAAAGATCAATCATGTATAAAGCATTGATTATGAAACACTTTCCAACTGCAATGCACTTTTATTTATACATCTCTAAAATGCGATACATTCAGCTGTAATATTTTTAAAATTATCACAATACAACAATAATTTATTATATTTGAAAACTTAACTTCATCGAAAAAAATAAACTTTATTCAAATGACGCCATTAAAATATAAATCGCCTGACTCTATATGAAAAAAACAATAAATATTTCATTCATACACCTTTTTCCATTCCTTTCATTCATCACAATACTACAATAATTTATTTTACTTAAAAACTTAAAACCATGGAGGTCCAAGTATTTAACTCTATTCTTAAAACTTCATCAAAAAAGTCTGCTATAAAATCGTCTGCATCTCTATGTAAAATCAATGAATATTTCATTCATATCAGAGTTGGTTAAAATACATTAAAATTGTATTTTTGATACAAAATACATAGGTTTTAGGGCTTAAAATACAAAACACAAAATACTTTTCAAATTTGAAAAATTCTAAATACAAAATACATGTATTTTCAAAATGCATTCAAAATACAAAATACATTAAAAAAGTTAAGCATTATTGTGTATTGGACTGCATTGAATTTTCAATGTAAAGCAACATTTGTCTATACATTTTATTGGAAATAAGTAAGCCTTATATTCTTTAAATAGTAACATTGGAACTTTAAAAGGATTAGAATGTATTGAAAAATATCACTTAAAAGACTATAACCTTTGAAATTTTAAATCTCAATTAATAAAGTAAAAATAAATGAATCTATGGAAGAACATTTTTAATATAACAGACAAAGATATAATAAAAAACATGAAATTTATGAAAAAACCTTCATATGGTGATATGGTTTATACACTTCATTTTTGATGGAACTGTTAAGCATTTTAATTCTCTTTTGCTTCATATTTCTTTCAGTCATATGAATTTTCAGGAAAACTGGTAGCGACATCTCCTACGCTGGAAATGAAATCGCTTATTGAATCCCCCAACCCCCTCTAGAATTCATTGCTAAATCAATATCAGTCATCATCTAAGCTCTATCGATAACCAATCCTTAGAAACAGATGTTTCAAGAAAAAATTTTGACCCAAAAGTGAAAAAAAAACTAGAAGTGAAAACAAAAACAGAAATGTTGTTGTTGTTGCTTATCCTCTTTAACAGATCTGACATAAGTCAGATCAACTCCAGAAGGTTGTTGACCGCCAGAAAATCAATAACTAAAAGGGGGGCAGATGTCAAGTCCTCCTTGGAAAGTCCGACGCAACTCAATATGTGCTCCGGGGAGGCCGGATGGTCACAGCATTTATTACAAGTGGGATGGATTTTTCCACCGCGTTCAAAAGAAAGGCACTTAAGGTGGCCACTTTTATGTCTAGCAAGTGCAGTCTGGGAGCCACGATCACATTTAATCTCCAGAAGAGCGCCAGGGGATGTCCCAGTGTACCAATGGTGCGCAGGTGGAGTACCCCAAATTAAATTTAATTTAGATCTTGCATTTGAATACAGTTCTTGATAAGTAAGCGAAGAACCAGTGACCGTTTCGTCCTCACTGCCCTCTTTGGCCAATCTATCCGCAACCTCATTGCCGCTAATATTTACATGTGACGGAATCCATTGGAGATGGACATTGTGGTTTTGAGAAATCTTCTTTAGCTTGAGCAGAATAGATATACTGGTTTCATCGCCTGCAGAGGACCACCCACTAAGATGTTGAAGTGCACTGCGACTGTCCGACAATATCCAAAGTTCACCAAAATTATGATCAAGAGATATGATGGCGTCAAGCCCTACATTGATCGCAATTAACTCGCTCCTGAAGACAGAACAAGTGTCCGGGTTACGTTGTTTTAGTGAAGTCTCAAGATGAGGGGTTCTAATATAGATACCGTTCAGTAGTTCCTCCCCTCTTCCATTGCTTGAAGAACAACCCCTAGAGGGGTGTTTGGCATTGAGGTCACCCAAGACAATCGTGTTATCATTCAAAGCCAACGAGAGGCTCTCTGGGAGTCGTGAATGATTGGGGGGATGATAAACATTATAAATATGAAAAGGGCTGCCTCTCCATTCGACAACAATGCCCTGAATCTCAAGGTCAAAGTCAGGGGATACAAGATCAATGCTTTTGTAGTTTATACCTCTGATCAAGAACGCCAAACCCCCTCCTCTTCCGGAGGGTCTATCAAGTCGATAAATGTTGTGTATCCCCTAATCTTCAAATCTGAAGACATATTTAACTTTGTTTCTTGGACTGCAATAATTTGGACAAACAGAAATGGGAATCTTTAGTAAACTCCAAACCATCTCCTGAATTTAATGCTAAATTAATATCAGTCATAATCTCAGTTCTATCTATAGCCAATCTGAAGAAACAAAGTTACAAGAAAATGTTTCTGAACCGAAAGTGGAAAAAACTGCATGTGGATATCCTTAGTGAGCCCCCATTTCACTCTGGAATTTGATGCTGAATCCATATCAGTCATTATCTCCATCTATATCCAATTCTGAGAAATAGTTATTTTAAGGAAAATTTTTGAATCAGATGTAGAAAAGAAACCGGAAATACAAATTATACCGTAAATGGAAAAGGAACTGGAAGTAGAAATTCTTAGTGAACCCTAATCCGCTCCGGAATTTGATGCTGAATGCATATCAGTCATTATCTCTGTCTATAACCAATTCTGAGAAATAGATGTTTTAAGGAAAATTTTTGAATCATATGTAAAATGAAACCGGAAATACAAATTATACTGGAAGTGGAAAAAGAACTGGAAGTGAAAATTCTTAGTGAACAACACCGAACCACCAACACTTAGTGAACAACACCGCTCCGGAATTTGATGCTGAATCCATATCAGTCATTATCTCTATCTCTAACCAATTCTGAGACATATATGTTAAAGATAATTTTTGAATCAGATATAGAAAAGAAACTGGAAATACAAATTATACCGGAAATGGAAAAAAAAAAACTGGAAGTGGAAATTCTTAGCGAATCCTGATCCACTCCGGAATTTGATGCTGAATCCATATCAGTCATTATCTCTATCTATAACCAATTCTTCAAAATAGATGTTTTAAAGAAAATATTTGAACCAGATATGGAAAAGAAACCGGAAGTACAAATTCTTAGTGAACCCTACATCTTCTAGAATTTGATGCTTTGAGATACAGTAGAACTTTGATTATCTGACCCTCGTGTAACCAGAATGCTCCGTTAACCGACGTTGGTTTCCTGACTTTTGTTACAGACTTTTGTTACAGAAAATGTTACAGATATTGTGAAAGATGGTGTTACTGAATTTTCAAACATTTTTAGCATTTTTTTTTTTTTTTTTTTTTTTTGCAACCTATGGATCAGGGCGTTTTGGAGTCTTTAAAATGGTGTTTCCACAAGAAATTAATAAGAAAATTACTTTTTGAAGGAGAATCTGCATCTACAGTTTCAATACTAGAGTTTTGGAAATCTTTCAACATTAAAGACTGCATTTGTATGATCAGTGAAGCATGGGAATGTATGCCGCAATTGACACTAAGACAAAGTTGGAGAAAACTTTTGCCTAATTTTTCAACTGGCACAGATGAAAATGTTACAGATATTGTGAAAGATGGTGTTACTGAATTTTCAAACATTTTTAGCATGATGCCAGGTTTTGAAAACTGTGGAATCAAAGAAATCACAGATTGGTTGATTTGTGACATGGAAGATGCAGGCTTCGAGTTACTTAATGATAAGGAAATTATCGCAGAAGTCTGACATTCTCCAAAAGAAGACGAAGAAGATGATGATGAAGGCGAGAATGATTCCCAAGTAAAGATTAGTAACAATGATGCTTTTGAGTGTTTTTCAAAAGGCCTTGCTTGGTTGGAACAACAAGAACAGTGTGATTCCTCTGAACTAATGCTTTTAAAAAAACTTCATGACAGAGCTGCACAACAAAGGATGACCAATTTACGCCAGATAAAGCTTCCATTTAAATCATTGTAAGTTTTTTGTTTCAAAATAAATTTTCATGTACTACTATACTGTACTGGAATTTGAATTTAGATATTTATTTAGCAGTTTAAATAGTCATAATAGCAGTTTGATGACGATGTTACATATTAAACTAGATGATTATTAAAAAATTCTCTATTATCCAGAAATTTCGATTATCCAATGTAGGTTCGGTCCCAATTACGTCGGATAATCGAGGTTCTACTGTATATGCATTTCAACTAAAATGACAATTTTGAACAGGAAATGGAAAAAGAACCAGATGTAGAAATCCATAGTGAACCTTTAACCTCTCCGATATAGGATGCTAACTTCAAATTAGTCATTTTTTTGAAAAAGTATTGTATGACAAATTTTGCCATCAATAAAACTTATTACATGATATAGCACTACCTTGCTTAAACAAATGCCAAGGGACTAGCGTACACACTCGTTAAATCAAGGTACTCCTGCATAAAACTAAAATCTTACCTTCAGATGCATTTTTAAATTTATGTGGCTTTGAATGCCCCATTTATAACCGCACACTTTAGTCTGCATAATTGGCATTCTGCTTATTTACTCTATTATCATCAATAGATATCCATTTAAAAGATTTTTCATCTAATACTTCCTAAAATACATTTGCATCACGAGGGGCATCATCTTCCATCTTTTCTTAAGTCTTTGCAATAACTATCTACTGCAGGATAACTAAGTAATGCATTGCATCTCTTTAATTTACTTCAAATATATATACAATGCATAGCAGAGAAGGGATTGCGTATGCTTCTGTTTTCACAAAGAATGAAACTTCAAGCTATCTTCTGTCCCTTTTCTTTATACATTGGCATGAAGTAGACATTTACCAAATAACATCATTATATAATTCCTATATATGAATGTAAAGTTTAAAATAGAAGCAATTTTTCTTAGAGGCCATTGCAGATGCAAACATTCCATTTATTAGCTGGCACCAGTTCAAAAAGGATGTTTATATTAACTAATAGAAATGAATTCAAAGAATAGACAAAATGCAGATTCACCATCTTTCCTTTTGTGAATCGTTCAATTACGGTTTAAACATAATAGTTTGAAATCTGAAGAAATGTATTTTGAGTATTTTGAAAATACAAAATACCCCAAAAATGTTTTTCGATACATTACTAAAATACTTTAGTTTTTATAGCTGAAAATACAAAATACAAATGCATTTTGAAAATGTATTTCAAATACATGTATTTTCGATACTGCCCAACTGTGATTCATAATCAGCTATATTGCAGACTCCAGAGCTAAATAATTTTGCATTAAAGAAGTTCAGCAATTCTTATACAATTCATCTTACAGCTTTGATGTGTTTACATTCTCCATAAGTGAAAATTAAGCTTCATTGTAGAAATAATCAAAGTTTGATGATCATTTAAACTAAAATATATTGTAATTGCATTGTTTCAGAATATAGATGCACAGAAATTAAGCAAAAATAAAGTGGTTTTAAGATGGATACAACACTAAATATAAATTAAAAAGAACTTTGAAAATCACAATTTTGACACGAGATGGATGACATTGATCATTTAAACTAAATATATTGTAATTGTGCTATGCACAGAAATTAAGTAAAAATAAAGCGGTTTTAGGACAGATACAACACTAAATATAAATTAAAAAGAACTTTAAAAATCACGATTTTGGCACAAGATGGATGCTGGGTGTGGTAGCCCATTGGTTAGCGTGTGGGAATTGCACTCGGTAGGCCCGAGTTCTATTCCCTCTGTTGCCAAAACTGCCACCGTGTTCACATGGAGTACGATCACGTTAAACATGTGGGTCTATAGGCCCTTCCGAGAGGTTGGTGGTAGGGGAAGGAGACTGTGGATATCTCTCCCACTGGGTTCCGGTCTAATTGGGTGGCTCTTCCTGGCCGTCGAAACTGAACTGTTACCTTTCTGGTAGGTCTGATGGTCTGGGTCTCAACAACAACAAGATGGATGCCATATTTTATTTTGAAGTGGGTCATGTGATTTCTTCATATGATATGGGTGTAATTATTATTTTAATTTTTATTTAAAAAACTACCCAGGATATTTTGCTGAAATTTTTTTTATATTTTTTATGAGATAATTTGAATATTTTCTAAAACATATGAAGCAATTTCGGAATTTTAAATTCATTTAAAAAATGTTTAAAAAATTAGGTCCCATAGGGTTCAATGTATTTCATTTTTTCAACCCGGGTTCCATCCAAAACTAATTGGGTGATATTATTCATTTTTATTCCCATAGGTCCCACAGACCTTCTGAACAACATACTAAAATTTCATTTTGATAAAGTCATTTTTACTGCAGTTATTGTGTGGACGGACAGACAGATAGATAGACAGAATGAACAAAGTCATAAACACTTTTCAGCTATGTTGTAAAGTGTTAAAAAATAAAAATAGAAAATGTTAAAGTATTCAAATTATTTTTATATATTATAGTTATAAATAGAACCATATTTTGACACAATAAGTAGAAATTGTTTATTTTATTTATTGGTTTTGAGTTGTAAGCATCCAGGGTGTTTGCATTTTTCATAATATTATTTCATCCAGATATATCCTAACCATAGATGCACCTTAAAAAAATATGTTTGAACTAATTAAGTTGATTTATGTGATTTTGTTACTATGTTTTCTTTATTTTTTGCCATTTTTGATTAGATTGAGTATTTAAAAATTTTTAGCCATTTAAAAAGCCATTTAGCCATTTAATTTTTTTTGTTTATGAGTTATTGTTTTACACATTTTGGTATTTAACAATATAATGTGGATTTTTGAGTGTTAATGCATTTTATTTATTTTTTCACTTTCATTCATTATTGCACAATGTGGTTTAATATTTTGCCCTGTGACATACATGGATGCAGATCACATTTGTGAATCCAAAGCTCTCAAACAAGAAAATATTCTTAACTGGTACTGGTAGGCAAGTAAACAGTCTTAAATACTAAAATGGACTTTGTATATTTTTAATTATATACACATTGTTTAGTTTTGATGCATACTGGTGAACAGCATGTGCTATTGCAATAAAAGCATTTTTCTTGACAGTCAAAAACAATTATTTTGTTCCAGAAATTAATTCTAATATTTATGTTGCTGTGACACTGTAAGTTTGTCTCCATATAGACAACCAAATTTTATAATCTTAAAGAAACAAAAGGAGAATAAGAACATACAAGCAGGATTGAAATGAAAAAAAAATAATCAAGTAATTGTACCAAGGTCTTGAGCATTGTACTTCATTTTTTTTTTTGTTAATTATAAAACAGCCATCAGACCAACATCAACCAAGAAAACTGTGAACGAGTGATTAAACTTTTTAATTTGTGTGTTAACTATAAAAATTTAAGTCATTTTTTTAAATGTTGTAGGATATTTTTTTAATAGTAAAATGAATCACATTATTATGTAGTCCACTAGAAGCCATTTGAAGTGGCGATTCAAGATCAAAAATCCTCACAGAAGTGTGTTACCAAACTGATTTTAAAAACACAGAACAAGTATATTCTACAAAATTTCTCAATATATGTTAAAGCTGTAATAAAACGGATATTAAAATTAATATAGTGAGTTAAATATAATAATAATGAGTATTCCAACTCATTGGGACTGTTGTAAATTGCTATAACTTGCAAGATTTTTTCAGATTAACCAGACCTTAAGATAAATTACCAATTTGATTTTTGAGACAAAAAATTTTGCAATGCATTGGAAAAGTAATGATTTTTTAATTTATTTGCCATATTACAATCAAATTAATGCTTAGATTTATTAAAAATAATATTTTTCAGCACTTCCTAAATAGCTCAAAATTGCCATGGAACTTAAATTGCTAATTTCTAAAATATTGACTCTTAAAACAACTAATGAAAAATAAATCCAGTCTATAGAACTATGAAAAACTCTATGTTACATTAAATGTCTGTATGCACTTTCACATGTACTGGTAGTATAACTGAGGCTATTATGAGAAGAAATTGATTATAAAATATAATGAATGTTAATAAAAGCATTTTATTTGATATCAAGATAATGTAAGTATTTTATTTTTATATAAAATCATAATAAACAAATCTAAACAATATTAAGTTTGATTTGTAAAAATGTTATAAATGAATTTTTTAGATTAAAAATGTCTTTAAAGTAATAACATTGTGTTTCATTAGCTTTCACAATTAGTCACATTTTAGGGTTTAAAATATGCTCTCAAGTGGAACAAGAAATGTCTTGGAACATATTCTGTAGTTGTTGAAAAGACTATGTTATATAATTGATATCCCTAGTTACTCAGTATGCTTCTATACTGTATATACATTTTTCTAGGTTATGTCCAAGGAATGAGTGATTTGCTGTCACCTATTCTAGTTGTCATGCAGAATGAGCTGGATGCATTCTGGTGTTTTGCTGGTTGGCTGGACACCATTGTGAGTATAGAAATGTGTTCTTTTTGTTCCAAAATACTTTATGAAGTTATATAATTTCTAATGAAGTTTTACATTTATTTTTAATGAAGTATCAAATAAAAAACAAAAATGTTTTACTACGAGTATATTTAGCAGATGTTGGTGTGTAGTTGAGCCCACTTTAAATGAGCTTCCTTAGAGTGAAAAATTAGTTATATGATATATTTAAGATGGGTCTCTTAACACTGAAATACATATATTTTGCTTAAAAGACGGGTTCTTGTGAATAATTTCTGTGAGAATGATCTTTTGAATGATCAAAGTCTAAGACTGAAAAGAACAAATTTTTGCCCATGACTCAAATCATCTTTAGGAATATTTTGTGGTAAAATGGGTTACCAATTACCCTATGGTGAAAAAATGAAACGCCGATTTTGGTAAATTTTTATGGGGAGAAAGGGAAAGAAATATTCAACTATGAAAACATTTGATGTCCAAAGGACTGAGATTTCATCAGATAACTGTCATTCAAAATACACTCAAACATTACTGTTAAAAACTGAATTTATATAAAATCTTTGTATAAATGCAGAATACAAATAATTTAGGAGTCAACTCGTTTTGAAGGCAAAAAAGTTCTTTCTTCAGGAAGCAAAAAGCTCAGATGTCAAACTCTTGTTCTTCCTTTACCACTTTAACAGGTTTATTCACTATTCAGTTGTTTTTATTTGTTCTGCTATCTGCTCTCTTATCTCCTTGGTTCTTTTTCATTCATTATTTTTCTCTATTATTTCTTTCCTTTGTGATTTTTACTGTTCATTCTTAATATCCTGCAACTCGTTTCTTTGCCTCCTTGGTTTTACCCTTTTTCCATTTCACCTCATGGTAGTGGCAACTTTGCCACAAGGACCTTTAGCCACATGTGCTATTCTACTGCAGATACTGAACTCTCTTGAATAAGAGAGGTTGTGCTTCTTGCTTATCCTGAAGAAGACAATTTTTTGCCTTTAAAACTAATTATTGCCTAAATTTTTTTGTATGCTGATTTTATGCAAAGTATAAATAATGCCTGCCACATAAATAATAGAGTTATAGATAATAACATCACCCAATTACCAAATTGCATGTTTTGAACTAAAATCATTCCTCTTTCATTTTAATCAAAATCCTTTAGTTTCATGCATGCATAGTCACATGCAACTATTTGCCACACATGAGCACAATTGTCCACTACTACCCACAGTGAACTGGAGAAAGTATTTTTGTTAAAATGCAAAGATACACACCTTATACATACTATAGAATTGTACTAATATTTTTTTAACACTTTACAACAAAGTTGAAAAGTGTTTATGACTTTGTTCATTCTGTCTGTCTGTCTGTCTGTCCGTTAGCACGATAACTGCCGTAAAAATGACTTAATCAAAATGAAATTTTAGTATGTTGTTCAGACGGTCTGTAGGACCTATGGGAATATAAATGAATAATATCACACAATTAGTTTTGGATTGAACCCGGGTTGAAAAAATGAAATACATTGAGCCCTATGGGACCTAATTTTTCTAACATTTTTTAAGCGGATTTAAAATTCACAAATTGCTTCAAAAATTTTAGGTAATAGTCAAATTGTTCCATAAAATATATAAAAAAAAAATCAGCTAAATATATTCAGTAGTTTTTTAAATAAAAATTAAAATAATAATTACACATCTTATATGAAACGATTACGTGACCATGATATGAAACGATCACATGACCCACTTCAAAATGAGATATGGCATCCATCTTGTTTCAAATTCGTGATTTTTTAAAGTTCTTTTTAATTCATATTGAGTGTTGTATCCATCCTAAAACTACTTTATTTCTGCTTAAATTCTGTGCATCTACATACTAAAACAACACAATGACAATATATTTGAGTTTAAATTCTCATTCAAATTTGATTATTTCTACAATTAAGCCTATTTTTCACCTATGTAAAATGTAAACAGCAAAATATGTAGAATGAGTTGTATTAGAATTACTGTATTTCTTTAACACAAAATAATTCAGTCCATGGAGTCTGCATGGCTGATATGAATGAAATATTAATTGATTTTATAAACAGAAGGACGATATTTTTCGATGAAGTTTTAAGCATAGAGTTTATGAATTGTAGTTCCATGGTCTTAATTTTTAATTAAAATAAATTATTATAGTATTGTGATGAATGAAATGGAGAAAGTTATGAATGAAATCCTGCTTTTATAGAGAGATCCAGGCGTGTTATTTTTTCTATGACGTCATTTGAATTAATTTCAGTTGTTTTCGATGAAGTTTTCAAATATAATAAATTATCGTAGTATTATGATAGATTTAAAAATATTACCGTGGAATGTATTGCATTTTAGAGATATTTAAACCACGCAATTTATATTTCAATGCCGTCTTTTGAATGAAGTTCATTTTTTTCAATGAAGGTTTAAGTTTTCAAATATAATAAATCAATGTAGTATCGTGATAAGTTTTAAAATATTACCGAGGAATGTATTGCATTTTCGACTTTTTTAAATAAAATTGCATTGAAGTTGGAAAGTGTTTCATAATCAATGCTTTAAGCATGATTGATCTTTCTTGTTTTTAGATGCAGTGAAATAAGAAAAAATAAAATAAAACATGCAATGTTCGATATATTCAAAAATAAATAAATATGAAGGAATTGTGTTCCCATTTCAGTTCAATGATCGTTAGAAAGAACGCTTTTCGATTTTTCCGATAATGTCAAGATAGAAGCTCCGCGATAATATTTTTGATTGCTAAGGAACTGCTTTGCATGAAAATAGCTTAAAATCAAACATAAAATAATTAAAAAACTATTTCAAATTAAAAAAAAATCTTGCCAAACTGTCATACTGGGATTTCAGCTAACCTAGTATCGAATCTCGTGGCTGTCCGAAGCTTAGATTTTCTGCTACAGATGACACACACACATACACAGACATCTTCTTTTATTATGTAAAATTGGAGAACTGTCAATTTTTAAGTTTTCTTCGAGATGTTGAGAATGTATCAACTTTAGTTGAAAAACAGTTCAGTATATTGAAGGAAACTGCTCAGAGTCTGCCGAATTTGCAAAATTACTTTGCCAATGTTAGTGCAAATGGTTTTAAACAGTAATTAGGTAGACAAGAACATTATTTAAGCCAGTACATAATGAGAAATTTTGTAGAAAAATCAGTCTTTAATTACTTTAATATCAAAGAATAAAATGTTTTATTCTTTATAAATGCATGTCACTATTGTAGTAGATAGAATTAAAAAAAGAAATTAAATGCATTTAACTATAATAGATATGCGTTTATATGGCATTTTAATGTAAAATTATGGGGGTTTAGACAAACTTATTTTGATGTGAATAACATCTAAGCTTGAGGTTTTTGTGGCGGAAATCAGAGCATTTTTCATTTTTCTTACTTTCACTCGGAATATCTTCAAAACTATAAAAGATAGATATAAATAATAAAGGATGAAAATATTTAATGGGAAATTTAACTCTATATTTTTAAAGAAAGCTCTTACAGTTTTTAAATAATCATCTTGTCAAGTTCAATATGATTGAAAATTTTTTCGTTTTTCAAGTTTGTAATGCTTATATCTCAAAAACTAAAAGTACTAGTTATGAACAATAAGCAAGAATTTGTAGCTTTTTGAAAGACTTTGTAGTAAGAATTTGTAGCTAGAACAATAAGCAAAAATTTGTAGCTCTTTGAAAGCCTTATAAGTGTATTTAGTTGGATTTTAGACTGAGCCTTTAGTTTTTGAAGTATAATTTTGATATTTTAGTATTTCAACTTCAATTTTTCAATGGGTGGGAAAGCTGTAATATTTAAAATGCCATGATTGTTGCAGTTCAATCTGTTTACTTACTCATTGATGAAATATTGGCGCATAAGCACAAGATATTTTATTTTGTTAAAAGAATTAGGATGAACTTGGGGATTAAATGAACTTGGGGATTCTAAAGATGTTTAATGATTGGTGAGATTTGAACAGAATCTATAGAAGTATATACGTATTCAAGTACATATTTGTGTGACGCCAGGCAAATTTATAAATTAATTTAAATGTAAAATCTCATTAGATTGTACAAGTTTAATTTATATATCGAAATGTGAGTTAGTAAAATAATTTGATATTGTGATGTGAAGTCTATGGTCGGAATATCCAGATAAAATCAAGGCAAAAACTAAAAGTGCTAGCTAGCTATAAACAGTTATCGAGTAATTTGTAGTGTTTTGAAAGCATGTATATGAAACAAATGAGTCTGCAAATATTGTTCAAACTTATTGAACTTTACTGAAGTTTTAATTTGCAAAATGCTATTCCCACAAAACCATTTTGGCTCCATCGGATTGGAGCCATTGTTGATTTTTCCTGAAATGGATAATTTAATTAAAAATTTTAGCCTAAACATTTTTCTTATATTAGATAAAATGAAGAAAAAGTTAAACATATTTTTAAAAAGTTATTTTCACAATTTTGAAGTTTTTAAATCTGATATAGGTATACTTTTAAAAGATTGGTTTTTAAAGTAAAGATATTTTTTAAAAAGAGAAACAAGATCTTTATTTTGTCTTCATGACATCTTGATATACTGCAAAGAAAATTAAAAAAAATATTTTAATGAACTCTTTGAGTGATTTACATATATAAATTGTAAAATCTGTATATAAATTGTAAAAAAATTGTAAAATCTCTGAAATGTTAATTACATGTATATTTCAAAAATATAAAAGCCATGAAGACAAATTAAAATTAACAAACATTATAAATAAATTATGTTTCAAATTTCATAGTTCTACCTTAAACATTTCTTGATTTATAACATTTGGGAACAAATTTTTCAAGAATTCAGTTTTTGAGAAAACTCAAATTTTAAGTTCAGTTTTACCCAGTAACTAAAAGTAAGGAAGTACTTAATTGATCATCTATCACCATCCTTGGACAATGGTTTCACAGTCATTGCCACTCATCAGCACAGTGAGGGCGAAGAGATGTAAGCACTAAACTCTTTAAAGCAAGGATTTCTGAATTTTTCTGGTAGAAGTATATTTATATTACTTCGAACCCAGTAGCAGTGCAGGGTAATATTTTTGCCTCACTCATCGTTAGCAAAACAGCAGGATTTTAATATTTAAGTTCATAAAGTTTTAGTTATAGGATTTATATAACGTTTGTGTAATTTTATTCTATACTATTTGAAATTTTTTTGAGCTAATTAAAAGAATTGTATTTTGTTGGAAATTTTCTGCCCTAGACCCACTTAAAACATTTCATTTTTCAAAGTGCATCTAATCATTTAATTTTTACAGTTTAATTTTTCAAAATGCAGTTATTTCATTTAATTTTTACATCATTTATTTTTTTAAATATAGAACAAAAGATAAATTTACTAGTTTAAAATAGAAAGAGATAAATATCTTACATATTCAAGGGCATTTTAAATTTTAGACTTGCTGCTGTAATTTTTGCACTGATTTATTCCCTTTTTGTATCAGTAGCAAGATGGTGACCCTAAAGAAACTATTAACTTACACATACTTTAGGCGGCATGTGGCATACCCATAAGTTCTCACATACTAGCTGATTGATATTCAAGTTGTTTACTAGTGGTATGGAGCCCAAGTTAACTGGTATGAGTATCAGTTAAAAAAAAGTCCTCTGTACATTAATATATATATATAATAAAATTTAATGATAATCGAAAGAAATAATAAAAATATGGTGTAAAACCTATAGAAAACTAAAAATTGAACATTTAACTAGGTAACTTTTGTGGTAGGGCTGCAAATAAATTGTATCGTAAACTAAACTAGATTTTTAACACAGCAATATAAAATAATTTACATAACAACATACCGATAAATATTTTATTTATTTATATATAAAAGACATTCTCCTGTCATTTCGATGAGCGAATTCTTCAATAACTTTTTCATTGAAGTTTTTAATTTTGTCCATTAAACTCTTCCCTGCACTGAGCATAGCTAGCGCTGATAGACGATCTTCAGACATGGTGTTTGTTAAAATGGTCTTTCTTCAGTGTAGATAAAAATCGTTCTGGTTCCGATGTTGTCATTAGTGTTGTAAGGACAATTTTTAGCAAACAGCTCACTTCACGAAGTGAATTTTGAAGTTTGCTGCTTGCAATCAATTTGTGAAGATTTAAAGTTGCAAAATTTGAAAATTCTTTTCACTCATATAGAACAGAAAGCTCTGTTCTGTTCTCGGTTTCTCTTTTTTTCAGTATAGGATATGCTAATACTGTTTCATCTAATTCCTTTGAAGGAAATTCTTCGCAAAAATGCGAAAATTGTTCGGATGCCAACAATTTTGCAGTTGAAATGTGCCCAGTTAATTTAAATCATTCCTTTGCCTGGACACAAATTTCTTTAGCCATAATGGTTGGGTCTTCATTTGGTTTTTGCTTTTTAACTTCAGTTGATTCTCTTAATGTTTCTGATGGGGATAAAGTAATTCGATCCCTTATTAATGAAATTGCATGATAGAAATACTCTAACCGATGTTGTCATTATGTCCGATGTTGTCATTAGTGTTGTAAGGACAATTTTTAGCAAACAGCTCACTTCACGAAGTGAATTTTGAAGTTTGCTGCTTGCAATCAATTTGTGAAGATTTAAAGTTGCAAAATTTGAAAATTCTTTTCACTCATATAGAACAGAAAGCTCTGTTCTGTTTCAGCATAGGATATGCTAATACTGTTTCATCTAATTCCTTTGAAGGAAATTCTTCGCAAAAATGAGAAAATTGTTCGGATGCCAACAATTTTGCAGTTGGAATGTGCCCAGTTAATTTAAATCATTCCTTTGCCTGGACACAAATTTCTTTAGCCATAATGGTTGGGTCTTCATTTGGTTTTTGCTTTTTAACTTCAGTTGATTCTCTTAATGTTTCTGATGGGGATAAAGTAATTCGATTCCTTATTAATGAAATTGCATGATAGATATACTCTAACACAGAATGAACAGTGGAAGAGTTTGCATTGCGAATTTGAAATTAATCATACAGCAGGTCAACATGTGGCATGATACGGTGGAAGAATGAAAGCCAAGAGAGGAAAATTTGGTCATTCAGCATATGTAAAAGTTGCCTGGTCTATAGTAGCGTTTTTTGACTTCTGCAATTCTTCAAAGCATCCTTTTAACTTATTAATATTTTTATAAACAGTATTGACGACCCTAGAATTAAAATTCCATCTAGTGTTGAAACCCCGTGGGATTCTTTTGCAAACAGTCTTTTGCAACAGTTTTCATAAACAGTATTGACGACCCTAGAAGTAAAATTCCATCTAGTGTTGGAACTGCATGGGATTCTTTTGCAAGTCTAGCACAGAAAGTCGTTGTGGTGATCTTGAGAAAAAAGTTGGCATTGCGTTTAAGCTACTAAAAAATATACGCACTTGGTGAATTTTGAGATGAATGCTTTTTCCGTAATTAAATTCAGCTGATGTGCATAACAGTGAATAAAGTGAGCATTACTGTAAGTTTCTTTAATTATGGTTTGTAATCCATGCTTTTCGCCACTCACTATAGCAGCACCATCATAAGTTTGAGATATAAGCTTCTGAAAGTCATCTTTCAATACCACACCCAGCTGTTCCAAAATATGTTATGATAAACCCTTTGCATCTTGTGATAGGGGTTTGTGAAACCCCTAAAATCTTTCATACGCTTTGCCTTTGTTTTTGTAACGAAACACAATTACTTCCTGAGTTTTCTCAGAAACATCTGTTGTGTCATTTGCCATGACAGCTAGAAATTTTGCACGACTGATTTTATCAATTACTTCAGTTCAGCATACATCAAAAATACAATCCAATAACTCGTTTTGAATTGTGTTTCAGTTTCCTTTGAATACGGAGCCTGTTTCAAAATGTGATTTTAAATTTCCATCAAATTTGCCAGCAAATTCTTCTCTTCAAGGTTAGCAGATTCAGAACTTTTGTTATGGCCACTCAATGGTATTTCAAACTCTTCACAAAACTTAATGCAATCAATTATTATATCTCTGTTTTTTTGCACTTCCTCGTTGTACTTGACTATGCTTAATCTATATTCTTCACTTAATTGGGTAGCAATATTTATTTTCCCAAGCATAGCCAAATCAATGACATTTCTTATGTGTTTCACAGAGCTTTCATGCTTTTTCAGTTTTTCAGGTAGGTGACATAAGTCCTTCACCCCCGTTTTATTTCAAGCGGAATCCACACCGTAAAGCAAGCATGGGAAATAAAACAGTGTATTTCTCGTTTTACAATCACATAACTAGTCGTATTTAGCATAAATTTCTCGATTAATTTTTGTTTTGGTACATACTCTTTCTGCTTGACGATGTCTAAATAATTTTAAGTCTGACAGAATGCGACCATTACTTTTAATGCAGTTTTTCTCAGTCAAAGATAATCCTGAAAAAACAATTTTCTGAAAAGACAACACTCATTGTCTAATTAACTTTCAAACACACAGGCATTAATTAAATGGTCATTTATTCCAAAAGAAACAAACAAGCAACATAAACGAACAGTTTCTGACTCAAAAACAGGAACTCGAACATGTACGATACAAATAAAATTCTAGAAGGAACTGCATTGGCTGCAGCACTCCACAATCATTGCGACAGGTAACCCTTGCCCCTCTACGCATCATTCTAAGCATGCACACTAAGCCTTTTAGTGGAGAAAATGATGTGTGAGTTTTGCAGCTCGAAAGACATTTTCCCCACACACTTCGAAAACATTCATACGGAAATTGATCTTCCCATTTACGTTCCAGCCACAAAAATTTGTTTACGAACTTCGATCTGCATTCATTCAGTGCAAAATGCCAACTCTATGCGGTAAAATTATACAAATGCGATGAACAAAGAAAAATATATATTTTGAAATAAATTACAGGGGTTGTTGCAGCTCTGCAGCACTTATTAACGAGCCGCTACTGTATATATATATATATGAAGAATTTTATGTAATCTGTTCATTTGAGATTTTACTTTGAACATTTTGTTATAACTTATTTGTTATAACTTTTGTTATAACATTATAACTTTAAAGTCATACAATTGGGCTTATTATTATATTTTTAATTGTAAGTTATATAAAAGTTGTCATCAGGAGTTCATTTATTTTAAAAGCATCCAATAATATCTATGGTATTACTGTATAATTTCAAATCTTATAAAACTATGTATATTTTCTTTTTATCAGGGTGTTAATTTTGAATTGGAACAACAGGGTATGAAAAACCAACTGCAGGACCTGCACAGACTTCTGCATTTTGTAGATTCACACCTATGCATCTACTTGGGTAAAATCTTTACTCTCTATAAAAATATAAAGTTATAAATTTGTAGTTTTAATGTGAATAACATTTATAGTCGGAGCATCCGTTTGAAATTGGAGTGTTATGAAAAATGTAAACACTTTGAATGCTTATATCTCCATAATAGAAAAATATGTAATATAAAATAAATTTTAATATTTTAAACAATTAAAAAAAAAATGAATTTTTTTCTTGAGCGAATTTTTGCTTTACTGTGCTTATTTTTATATTTGAAATCTCTTCTAAAATCTAAAAGGCAGATGTAAACAGTAAACTTAAATATAAAAGGCAGATGTAAACTGTAAACTAAAATATAAAAGGCAGATGTAAACAGTAAACTAAAATATAAAAGGCAGATGTAAACAGTAAGCGACAAAAATGTTTAACAGGAAATCCAGTTTCTAGATCCATAGCAT
Organism: Amaurobius ferox; assembly: GCA_951213105.1. Lineage (NCBI taxonomy): Eukaryota > Metazoa > Arthropoda > Arachnida > Araneae > Amaurobiidae > Amaurobius > Amaurobius ferox. The sequence goes on from OX578138.1 coordinate 98,944,872, forward strand.
ATTTTTACAAAGCTTTTGTAGTTTTTGAGCAATCTTGTCCGGTTGTCGAAGATTGAAAATTTTCCCTTTGTTGTAGATTGTAATGCTTGTATCTTGAAAATTAGAAGTGCTAGTTAGGAATAGTAAGGGATTATCATTTATTAAATAAATGACATATCTCACAGATCCAATAGTCATTTTATTTTAAAATCATCCTACAGACGTAAAAACAATAGCCAAAGCACTTTCAAACATCTTATGTGTTCATCCTCAGTGGCAATACAATTAGAAACGATGCCACCATGCTTAAATACAATTCAATACTGTTAAGTAAAATTCGCATATTATGAAATTGTCAGTTACACAAAAAGGTGGATTATGAGTCAGATTATAATTTATACAAAGTTCAAAAGCAAATACTTCAAAAAGGTTTAAAGATATAGGATTTTTTCAAAACATTATAATTATAAATCAATATAGCTATGCAAAGGCTTAACATGCAGGGAATCGAGAACGAGTCACCAAGCGTAACTTAGGACCGGAACAGGATCAAAATTACAAATAGAAGAACGATATAAATAAATTAAAAAGGGATTCATATAGCAGGATCAAACGAGGGCTATTACAGCTAACTAAAAGAAAAGTTTTTTCAAAAAGAGGGCGAAAATTATCTTTATTCACAAATTGGGTGAGGGCAGTCGTTAATTTACCATTTTTTATGTCTCTTGCATGTTCGGACAAACGGATGCCAAACGTACGTTTAGTACTACCGATATAAAATTTATAGATATTATCCGGAGAAAGGAGGGGTACAACATACACCCCAGCAAGATTTTTAAAGTTACTATTATCCTTAAATTTATCAGTTCGAATGCGATTGAACAAAGTGGTATGCTGAATAAGCAGGTTTAAATTAAAATTCGTTACAAAAATTAATAAGGGGGTGAAAAATTTTAGGATGGTAAGGATGACTAGCTTTAAACTGTAAACGATCATTAATAGGAATAAGACTAGAAAAGGGTTGTTGTTGTTGTTGTTGAGACCCAGACCGTCCGACCTACCAGAAAGGTGTAAGGTAACTGTATGGACGGCCGGGAAGTGCCACCCAATTTAGACCGGAACCCAGTGGGGGAGGCATCCACAGGGACCGTACCCTCCTTCCCCTACCACCAACCTCTCGGAAGGACTTACGGACCCACATGTTTAACGTGATCGTACTCCGCATGAACACGGCGGCATTTGTGGTAGCGTGCAAATCTAGCGCGCAAACCACGGGGATACCGCACCCGAGATGGCCAACAGCACGCGGTGTTCCGAGGTGGTCACCCACCAAGTACTAACCGCGCCCGATGCTGCTTGACTTCGGTGATCTAACGAGAACCGGTAGAAAAGGGTTGTAAAAACTTTTGGCGGATCTTAACGTAAATATTATAGATAAACTCATAAGAGTAGCCTGCATCTTGACCAAGTTTAAAAATTAAATCAATTTCATTATTTAAAGAAATAATAGTCGAACTAACATTAAAAGCACGATTGAAATATGCGATAAAGGAAGCCTTTTTAGAAGAAATAGGGTGAAAAGAATTAGCCGGAATTCACATGTTGGTAAACGTAGATTTATGAAGTACAGAAGGCTGAATATTAGAAAAGTTATGGGAAACAATAACGTCTAAAAAAGGTAAAGAACAGTTGGATTCATTCGCAACGGTAAAATTAATAGAGGGATAAAAATCATTGACTAAATCAAGTAAATTGAGTAAATCATTTGAACTATGGTTCCAAATTATAAACACATCATCAACATAACGTTGCCAAAGAATGGGTTTAGGGGATAAAAAAGGCAAAATTTTCATTCTTGAGTTCCTGCAAAACTGCTTCTGCAAAGATACCAGAAAGTGGGCTACTCATAGGGGCACCCGAATGTTGTAAGTAAATATTGCCACGGAAACCAAAATAGTTGGTCCCTGCCAAGGTTAATAGAATATTAACAGGTTGTCTCGTTCGCTATTCCCCCCATGGTAACCTTTCTGGGCGAGCTGTGACGTCACTGCTAGACCTTCCGTTCTGTTGACCAGCGGCGCTTCGTTGAAAAACGTTGGAAAACAGCACGGTTTTATTTAAAAATGCCTTGCTTTAAACATCAACGAGATACATGAAATGTTTCCTAAAATAATGTGCTAACACTGAAATATGACAAATGAACTCAAATTTGAATTCCAAACGAACTAAATTGCTGTAATTAACGGATGAAGAAGTCAAAAACAGCGGTTTGACAAATTATATACTAAGACAAGGATATGATTTTCTGGGTGATTTCGTATAACAAATACATTCATCTTCTTTTTTACATAAAATTTACATATTTCATGTGTAAATTGATAATCTTTATTAATATTTTTACTCACAAATATATTGCATGAATATGGATTTTAATATAGTATTTTTTAACAATTACTTTTACAACACATTAAATATTTTAAACGAAATATCCCATTCAAATTCATTAAATACAGACTGTCTGTGCACTTTACTGCCTGTATTGTCTATTAAAGGTTTGGAATAGGATATAACTAATGAGAAATATGTAAAAATAGAATTAAATAAGATTTATTTCTATAAAACTCTTCATATTATCTTTATCAATTTGCAATTAAATTTCTATTTCTTTAAAAATTGGATGATTTAAAATTTCCTGCATATAAATGCTATGGTACTTATTCTGTCGAGTAAAAGTAAGCGTACCATTCCGTTCCTAATAGTTCCTATACAAAAAATATTTGAACTTTATAATTTTCTGAAAAATGTCATCGATTTGATTTTAAAATATTTAGATTGTATCATTGCATGCTCAATGCATGTAATTAATATTTTCGTTTTATATGCTTAAAATAAAACCCGTTTCTATATATTTAATGATATACATCTGCTGTTTAATTTTGTTTATTTGAAGTCTTTGTGAATTCATTTAATTTCTTTTATGGTACAGATATTACCATAGAATTCAGTCAATCGGCACTTTAAAATGCGACAGAAAATCATGGAAAATAAAAAGGGGCGGGGGGGAGGTATCATCCAGAATTTTATGCTAAAGGAAACAAAGGCTATTTTTATCATTTTATTTGAAGACAAACTTTTTTTTCTCCGAAATTTATCCAATATTTATGGGGAAGGAGCTTCAAACTAAAAAAATTCCATTCACCGTTTGCTTTAAAATAAATAGGGATAAATGTATCATTTTAATGCGACTATAAGTTTATTTTGTTTTTACAAAATTATCCATAAAATTACACTAGTTTCTTTTAACTTATGAATATCCCTTTCTTGAACAAAAACCATTTCTATTGAATCGAAACTACTTCGTCTTACTCATGATGAAGCCCTTCAATTTGACGAATCAAGATATAAATGCCTTAGCAAAAACTTTATTAACAAATTTACTAACAAAAAAAATGCTTAACAAACTATATTTGACTTGACCAATAATTATTATTGCAATGATTTGATAAAATATGTGTTTTCAAATTTAAATCAATTATTGTTTTTTCTTCAGATGATTTTGAAAGTTTCCTGACCTTCTCTGAAATCCAGACGATATATTTTTTCTAAAACATGTAAAATTTTTGAACTAGACAAAAGCTATGCATTGCATTGCCTGGAAATAATATTTATTCTAATTTATACTGCGTTATTCATGCCTGTAAACTTCGGAATACAGTCAATATTTAAATGATGACTGATTTGCCACATTTAGATTGGAAATATATATTTATATCCTTCTCAAACCGATTCACATAACACACCTAACAACTATTGGCTCTTCTCTGATCATTCACTATTTTTTTATACATAACCTTTGCTCATTCAATTATCTTTCAACATAGCATTCAGTAATCTTTGTATAAACTTCCCTTATGTTAAAATTTTAATAGCTTCCACTCTCATAAAAAATTTACTATTTCTTTTCATATGTACGGAATTTATTTTCGTAAACTTCACATTACTATGCATGTACTGTTTTATTTTATTCCATATTGCTTGCACACAGTTACTATTAGATAAATATTTAAATAGTTTCCGATCAACGTTTCTCAATAGTTTTTCTCACCTCTGTCAGAGAATGGGTCTAGCAGTGACGTCACTCGTCTTTCCTTCCCGGGACAACTTTTCCCCCAAACGAGACAACCTTATATATAAGATGTTCTACGGACCTTGGGTCCCTGCGACGATATTCAATGCAGAGGTTATTGCGGTGATGGAAGGGGTTTATAATTATGCAAAGAAAGTTTTTTGGTTATAATGTCAATGGCTTTATCAATGGGAACATTAGGGAAAAGAGACACCACGTCGAAACTATGAAAAGTACAATTAGGAACAAAATTTACATTAAAAAGGGTATTGATGAAATATTCGGTAGAATTAACAGAAAAGGGATGATCATCGTTCTTCAATTGATGGTGTCGTATCGCTATCGCAGGCACCAATGTCGGATCGGGAATTGGTACCAAAACGAAAATAAAATTGAGCACCATAATCTCGTGTCACGACATGTACCAAGCTGCAATAACCCAGAACGTCTTCTAGCATATTGCTTGCACAAGCCATTTACTTATTTTCAATGCTTGAAGAACGTCTTCTAGCATATTCCATATTGCTTGCACACAGTTACTATTAGATAAATATTTAAATAGTTTCCGATCAACGTTTCTCAATAGTTTTTCTCACCTCTGTCAGAGAATGGGTCTAGCAGTGACGTCACTCGTCTTTCCTTCCCGGGACAACTTTTCCCCCAAACGAGACAACCTTATATATAAGATGTTCTACGGACCTTGGGTCCCTGCGACGATATTCAATGCAGAGGTTATTGCGGTGATGGAAGGGGTTTATAATTATGCAAAGAAAGTTTTTTGGAAGAACGTTCTTCAAGCAAGGGTCAGCAAGCTAAAATAATTTGTGGAATATTTGAGCATAGAATAAGTGGTAGGCCAGAGGTGGAGAAAGATTACAGAGCATGAAACAAATTCTTATTTTATTTGACATATTTTAATCACAAAGAATAGTCATGACAAATATTGAGAACATACTTGAATTCCCTTTTATAAGCAGAATACCCAACATTTCATGTCATGTGAAATCTATTTAACAATTCTTATTCAACCAATTACTTATTAATTTTAATAGCGTTTAAATTTAAAGCATTATTCAATAACAACATTATTATACACTTAATATATACATTCATCCTTCATTCGATAGAACTTTTGTTTTACAGCCATTTACTTATTTTCGACTACACTGTAATTAAATCTCAATAAAATTCCTGACCATAATTCTTAATTTGATATAAAGATGCATTAACGATAATATTCAATTTCATCTCTAATAATTTTGGCTCGGATGAATTAGGAAATCTGAACCATCATTCGCATAAGAAAAATTACAAAATGACTTACAGTTGTACAGGCTGTATTCAGATGAATGCACTGGGCAGATGATATGAAACCTGAGGCGTAGATTCACTTTTCGTTGAGCATAAGAACATTCAAATGGATCAGCACTGAGCTAAACTTGATCTGGACGCATACCACAGAATCATGACCAAAGGATAAGATGTAACTTATACAGTATGAAATTTACTCATGGAATGGGACCTTATACCGTAAATTTAGTTGAATCGAAACACTTGCATGGAATTGGACTTCATGCCGATAATTTAGGTGAACCGAAACGTTAATATGGAATTAGACCTCATGCCAAAAATTTAGTTGAATCGAAACACTAGCATGGAATTGGACTTCATGCTGATGATTTAGGTGAACCGAAACGTTTGCATGGAATTAGACCTCATACCGTAAATTTAGTAGAATCAAAACGCTAGCCTGGAATTGGACTTCATGCCGAAAATTTAGTTATCCATTTTACATCAAGGGATAATGACCTTAGAACCAAAACGGTTCATTCTTCTGCACAACCAAAGCCGCCATGCTCAAAGCCGTTGATTTATTTCCACCGCCTCCATTGACTGCAAACACCCTTCTTCTTTTGCAACAAAATTCTAAAAGCCTCGAACGATTCCAAACCTTGCCTAAAATCAAATCCCGAAAATAAATCCGATTCGCCGAAAAAGGAGCAAAAGTGACGTCACACATCCAGCATTCACCTCACGTCACAGGCCAGACAGGGGGAGGTGACAAAGGAATTAATATAATAATTAAGTCAAAAGCTGGGCAGTACAGAATCCTCAAAAGCCATGCATTTCTAGCTAAACAAGGAATAAATTTACGAAAATGGCTCAAAAACTTTCTCGAAAGCTGTCGTACGAAATCTCGCTACGACAATGGTGTTAAGATGAAAACTCTATAATAATATTTTCAATCACTAAGAAGCTGATTTGTGCAAAAATCACTCTAAATGGCTCCTTTATAAAATACAAATTTGAATTAAAAAAAAAATTTTTCGAGGTGCCTTTGGTCTTAACCTGAACTATTACGGTACCAAATTTTGTAGCTATGGGTCGCTTAAATTTTCCACTATGCGACCAACAGACAGACAGACAGACATTGTTTTTAATTATTATAGAAAAGAAATGTTTTCCAGATGGTATTGAGTTTGTAATTAATATAGTAACTTTATTTTTCATTTCAGAGAAACATGACTCTGGCAACCTGTACTTCGCTTTTCGTTGGCTTTTAATACTCTTTAAACGAGATTTTAAGTTTATGGAAATAATGAGATTATGGGAGGTAATAAAATAGTTATTTAATAAATTATATGATTTATGCAATTAATGTTTTGTTCTTATTCTTTGTTAATGAATATATATATATATATATTTAAGCGTACATATTTCATGTGTATATTTCTTCTAAATGTGACAATTATATATATTTTTATTTTCAAAAGTGTTCTGTTTTGTATATTTTGAATTTTTCTAATCTGTATATATTTTTGTTTTCACAAACTATTTGCAACTTTGTCATAAGATTTTAACATAAGGTTACTTTTTAAAATAATTTTTTAATTCTCAAATTATAAATTATACAATTACAAAATTTGCAGTGCTTATTTAATTATTTTTTATACAGATCATACTTAACTCTTTCGGATGCCATGTATTTTATATAATATGCTTACTTTTGATGCCATTTGAAAAAGCTTTTTACTTTACATTCACTGAAACATGAAACATTCCTAACACTGAAACATTCTTAAATATGATTCATTCTGAATAAGAAAAACAACTCCTCATAGACAGTTCTCATAGACAGTGTAAACATCCAGTGTGTGCATGCTGATCCTTGTAAGGTATTAGTTTTTTGTTGTTATGATGTATCCTCTAGAATCATAGGTGTACTCTCAGGATACAAGAATGAGTCCAAATTTGTTCCACAAAGTTATTTGGGGGGCAAAAAAAATTGTTGCTAAGCAACAGAAGTAAACCCAATGAGTTAATGCAGCAATAAATCTCTTTTGATTTATTTAATAAAGAAAGGTATATAAATAAATTTTATCGGAATTGTATTTTTGATTGGATTATATACCCATTATGTTTTTTAAATTTAAAGATTACAGAGATTATTGATATTTTCAAATTATTACGTCTTTTGTTTTATTTTCGTGAAGAATTTTTCAAATCCATATATTGTAGTATGGGAATATCTTCTAATACATGGGTATAATCTTCTATGAAAATATAAGTAGTAGGGGTATATCTTCTAATCCACAAAAATATAAGTTGTATGGGTATATCTTCTAATACTATTTATTTTAGCACTTTCCTTTTGGCATATATTGATTAAATTTCATATTTTTAATAAATTTGTTTAGAAACTGGATCACTGTGTTTTATTCTTCAGATCTGCCTGTGAAGATAATTTTGTATGGCAAGAATAGAGATTCGTAAACTTCTTTTTTGAAACATTAATTTAAAAATTTTAATAAAATGCTTTGAATAGCAATGTCATTTAGAATACTATAGGAATTTGCACATGATTGTGAATTTTAAGTTTCTTTATATTGTATATCCTGTACGAAGATTGAGTATACTGCTTATAAAATTAAGTCTTGGCACATTGCTGTTCTAGGGAATGATTTAAATAGTTATTAATTGTTAGTTAAAAAGTTGTTTCAATTTTCGTAATGTATGGGTTACTTATAGCTAGGCATAATATTATATATATTATTAGCTCAACAGCTGTATATATTGAGAACTTCTTTAACATTTAGGTATATTGTTACAGCTGCATGCAATATTAATGCAGTATCGATAGATTACTAAATAATATGCTGTATCTTTTAGAAATTAATGATGGTGCAATTATAATTTTGTTATAATTTAACCATGTATCAATATGTCGTATCGATACATGGCTAAAATTTAGTTCTCACTAATTAGAATGAAAATCCTATTCTTGGAGGATCATTCTGGATCCCAAAGACCTTGGATTAAAAGAAATTCTCCAATGGAATCCATAGTGCAAAAATTTCTGTATTTTTGTGAATAAAAATTAACACATGAGATTTTTTAGTGTTCTTTTGTATGAAAGAGAAATTGATTTCATAGAAGTTATGAGTTAATTAAGAAACAAAAAACATCTGTTAAACTTTAAGCTGTAATAGATATTTATATAAAAAAAAATGTTCAGCTGTTACTGTTTTTTTTTTTCTTTCAACATCTACTAGCATTTAATAATTTTTTTTATGTTGGTTATTAAAAAAAATATGTGAAGTTTTGATTCAGTTTTATATTTTGATCATTTTTAGGTATTGTGGACTGGGCTTCCATGTAAGAATTTTCACCTCCTAATTTGTCTAGCAATTTTAGATACAGAAAAAACAACTATAATGGAAAATGGTTATGGATTAACTGAAATTCTTAAGGTATTTCTCATTAAATGACTATAATATGAATGTTAACAATATTTTCCTGTTTTGATTGCTATCAATGTTATTACAATCAACATTAGCAAGCATTGTTATGACTTTAAAAGAATAATTCAAGAGAGCAATATTGTTTTAACTTGTATTCAAGGAGGAGAATGTTTTGCAGATCTGCTGTTTTTTGATTTTTATTCTTTATCAAATTTTCTGTCACTTTTTGTTTTGGAAATATTATTCAGAGATTTAATTTTTTCTTTCTGAATTGCACTTTTTGTATGCATAAAAATTGCCATGTGTAATGTTATTTTTTAAATATTCATTTTAATATATATTTTTAAATATTCACAGGCATTTTGTTAAATAACACTTGTACTGTAGGTAATTTTAGAGCTCGTTGTCCTAATTTTTCGTCTAACGCTGAAATTACTTTATATTTGCGCTCTTTCCTATTATAAATTCATACATTCTTTTTTCTCCCTGTTTACCGAGGTAACCAAATCCATCATAACTTAACTGGGGTGGGTTCTCTGGGATCTTATGATAATTGCCGCCCCTCTCTAGTGTAAAGATCTTCTAGGGGTGGTATAATATTTGCCTTTTCCCTGGTTGAATCTATTTCTTCTAAAAGTACGTGAAAATCCTGTTAAAAAGTGTAACTTTTTGAAAATTAATGGGAGGACTATTTCAGTAACATAGTCTTATTTCCTACCTTACTTTCAACATTTTTGCAATTTACATTGCTCACTTATCTCCAACATGTAAAGAATTAAAGTGCATTTCAATCTCTTCGGAACACCCTGCATATGTCTAAGATCAATATTTAAGGAATAAAAGCCAAGATCAATGTTTTTGGGACACCCTGTATATATATATATATATATATATATATTTATATATATATATATATATATATATATATATATATATATATATATATATAATGTATATATATATATATAATGTATATATATATATATATATATATATATATATTCATATATATATTCATATATATATATATATATATATATTCATATATATATTCATATATATATATATATATATATATATATATATATATATTCATATATATATATATATATATATATATATATATATTCATATATATATATATATATATATATATATATATATATATATATATTCACATATATATATATATATATATATATATATTCATATACAGGGATGTATCTACAGTGGTCGGCGGTGGTCGGGGTTTCCACCACTCAGAATTTCTGACCACCACTCAGTTGCCGACCACCACTCATCCCCCCCAAAAAAAACACTTTCTAAAGTAACAAGTGAAGTTGGAATCATCACCAACTGCCTGCCATATGGCTGAAGCCAGGGCTCAAAATTAACGGTGGTCCGTTGGTCCGAGACCACAAAAACACCCAACGGACCAGCAGAATATAAATTATATTGGTCCGTCGGACGAGTAATCTTTTATTCTTATTTCCCTCTCGTAAATTAAATTTCCCCCTTTTCCCCTCAGCACTTATGTAAGAAAGACGATATTCAACAGTCTGGGGAAAATAAACAATACTGCTTCCGTGTTTGTAATTTTGTTTCCAACACAGATTTTCCAACACAGATTTCCAATGTTGGAAAATATAAGAGATTCTGTAAAACATATAATTGCGTGTACTCTATCACATGCGATGTATGTGGAAAAGAGTATATAGGGCAAACTAAGAACTGCCTTAATATCAGAATTAATCTGCACCGTAGCATGATATATAAATGTATTAAAAATTCGGATAGTGAGGTGTCTTTGGAAATAAGACACTTTGCTTATCACGGAGTTGAAGCAATGAGGGTTACTATATTGGATATTGTGGTGGATACAAATTTAAGATTGTGGTGGGAAAATACACATATAGCACAACGTAGATCGGTTTATCCGTATGGTCTCAATACTGTTATGTACGGGAATAATTATAACAGGGATTATTACTCAAGCGTAAGGTCGGATAGTATGGTGAAGCGAGGCATGGAAAGGTCCAGTCGTAAACAACGAGGAGGATGCAAGGGAAAAATGTGTTTAAAAAAAACAGTAGATAAAATAGATAGGGTTTTGCGAGATATAGATGTTGGAAAAGATGTTCCCGAGAAATGGCTAAAGAATATGGCTTACGGAATTAGATTGAGGTTTGTTAACAGAGTTTGGTGTCATTACAGAAAAATATATGTAGAATGTACTGAAAGCGATCGGTCCAGATCCTTGTGTATAATGTTGGATTACATCAAATTTAGAGCCAGGATACATGGAATAGTTTTAGAGGATATTAAAATAAAAAAACATATTGACGAATATCTTATATTGAACTATATTAATAAACGATACGATCATATTCCTTTTAATAGAATATTAAGACTAATGGCTCATACTTTACCAGTTAGGGACCTGAGGTTAAAAGTGGCTTTCAAATATGATAAACCATTGGGGAGAAGGTTTTTTAATTATAATTTTATTGGTGGGAATTTACATACAGTGAGTTGTGTAAGTTGCAAATGTAATACATCGATGTACAGAGACGTACATCATGGTCATATTGTAACAGGAGATCTGGGTATAATAAAATCGAATATTAAAAAATACTTTGAATTGGGTACTAAATACCGATTTAAGAGTAACGTATCCATTAAACGAGCAATGGTAATTGATATTACACATTATATTCAAAAAGCGGCAGTGAAATTCAGTTTGCCAACTGAGACATTTGAAGAATGGAAGGTCTTGGTGATAAATGAGTGCATTTCATGGTATCGCAGGAACGTACGGTGTAATACAAAAGGAAGTGAGCTTAAATATAATAAAAAAGAGCTGGATGAACTACAAAATATGTATGTAATTACGTACGTAGACAAGGTAACGTCGAATTTTGCAATGACATGTAAATGGTACTATGTTAGTTTATTAAGACAAGCATACGAAGATCATAGTATGTACTCCTTGTTGAATCAAACTCAGTTGGAAATCAGTAACCGGATAAAAGCTTTGTACAAAAAATCTGACATATGTGTGGGAAATATTAGATATCCCTATTTAACGTTAATACCTAAGCTACATAAAAATCCAGTTAAATTCCGACCAGTAACCATCGGTTTTAAAACTTATTTAACAAGGGCCAATAAATTATTATTGGAACATTTAAAATTGGTATTACGGAAACTATATGACCAGGGTAGCTATTTTATAAAAAACAGCCTCGAAGTAGTTAAGAAACTGAAAGAATTGCCAAACATCGGTATATACAGGAGTTATGACTTTGCTGACCTTTTCAATAATATAGATATTAAAGATCTATATGGCATCCTAATAGAATCATACCATAGATGTGATTTGCAGCTATATATAGCAATTGGAAAGTACAAGGCTTTGGTGGAGTTGGTTTTATTCGAGACAGTTTTATACAATGGAGAAAACTTTTATAAACAAATTAAGGGTATCCCAATGGGGGGTAACTGTTCGTCAATTATGGCAGATATTTACCTAGATAGATATGAAAGGGGAACACATCTTTTAAATGAGATGTTATTCCTACGTTACGTGGATGATATCCTATGCGGATTTGAGGATAGTGGTTATACAATGAAGTTTGACTTTTATCCTCCATGTTTAACTTTAATAGAAACACCACGCAATGAGGATGAAAGTCTGGATTTTTTAGATCTCACTATAATGAAGCCTGCCACTATACAAAGTTATCGTATTTACGATAAACGTAACACTTTTAATTTTGATATCAAATATTTGACGTCATGGACAACTAGTCTACACCGTAACATATTCAGAAATCTGATAGTAAATCAACTGAAACGTCACAAGTTGTTGAATTTTACTGCCAACGATAGATACAAGTGTGATTGCCGTTTCCTGGGGGAGGCTATCAAGGAGGGTTATCCTCACGCTTTTCTGATAAGATTGGTTTCCAATTATAATGGTTTAACTGTAGCCGTAACCAGGAACAGATATTTTGGAATGATAACAACAAAAGACTTTTCGGATATCGCCTAATGGCGGGAATTGAAATACGCAGAGGGTGACGTGTTTATTATGCGAAATTGAGGATCATAAATCAGATAGCTCAATATGGCTATACACCGGTATTTTATAGCTGGGGCTATTTTGTGTGGATACATTATAGGCGTTATCCAGATTGCAAGTTCGTGATTATAAAGGTTTTTCTGAAATATCGGACGAACTTTTAAATATTTACTTTAGTAATATGTGAAAGTGGTATAAAGTCAACAAGTTGTGTGGTTCCACGGGAAGGTGTATTGCGTAGAGTTTGGACTATGGCGTATTTATGTGTCTATATATGTATAAGGTTATTATAATGTTTAAATGTCTTGTATCCAATATTTAAAAATAACTCTCTGTCTGGAATGTCTTTAGACTTGAATATATCGATTTTTGAGCATTAAACTATCACAAGTGCAGTAAATTTAAACATTAGGATTTTTATTCCAATAGGTTTTGGTATCCAGAAAAGGATTTTCATAATAATAACATGGATTTCAATAGTCTTGAATATATAGTTTTTACAGTAATAATTGACCATGAGTTAAATGATTTCAAACATTAGTATATATATGGCGATGGAGTAGCCAATAGGTCTTGAGTCCATATTTAAAAATACAGACACTCTGATTGTATTTCAAACATTATTTTTGATCCTCTCAGACTGGGATTTTAATAGTCTTGAATATTTTGTATTTTAAATTAATTGTTATATTTTTACAACATGATTCATGGATAGTTTTAGCGTGGAAAAGTAAACTTTTAGCTTTTTACATGTTATTGAAATTGTATATGTGTGTAATTTTTGCGGAAGTATAAAGGGTCATGAAGGAAATCGTGTAGGGAGTATCGGTTACCGGGAGCGTTTGCCATGGCGGAAAAAGCTTTAACCGGAGTGCTGGGGGTCGCAACTCCCCCCGACCGGTACTTCTGTCACACATCTAGAATCTGAACGAGTACATTGCTACTTGTCCTTTTTGGGAATTTTTATATATATATATATATATTCACACATATATATATATATATATATATATATTCATATACAGGGATGTATCTACAGTGGTCGGCGGTGGTCGGGGTTTCCACCACTCAGAATTTCTGACCACCACTCAGTTGCCGACCACCACTCATCCCCCCCCAAAAAAACACTTTCTAAAGTAACAAGTGAAGTTGGAATCATCACCAACTGCCTGCCATATGGCTGAAGCCAGGGCTCAAAATTAACGGTGGTCCGTTGGTCCGAGACCACAAAAACACCCAACGGACCAGCAGAATATAAATTATATTGGTCCGTCGGACGAGTAATCTTTTATTCTTATTTCCCTCTCGTAAATTAAATTTCCCCCTTTTCCCCTCAGCACTTATGTAAGAAAGACGATATTCAACAGTCTGGGGAAAATAAACAATACTGCTTCCGTGTTTGTAATTTTGTCACCCCCTTTCTTCCCTCCCTCCCGCGCCCACCCGCAAGACATCTGACTCCCTACGAACTCCTGCTGTGAAAACGGGGAGGGGAACTGGAATGTATCTTTCCTGGGCATTGCTTCTTCCCCTTCCTTTCCCATCACTTTCTTTCTCCTATAGTTTGAGGTTGCCACGTGTTTAGAATATTTGTCTTCATCTGTATGGCAACAAAAGAGAAGAAATGGAACAACACCCGTACTTTATAGAGTGTATAGACCAGAGTTCGAAATATCTATTGCCCGACATGTCCGGGGTATATAAAAATTCCAACCGGACATGTATTAATTTTTATTACATGCCCGACTGGGCATGTAATAAAAATTTATTCGACATTAACCTGATTAGGTCAATCGGTAGCCGAAACCGAGTAACCAGTACTCTACTGCAAATATTTTATGTTCAACATTTAAAGAAGTATAAGAGAAGAGGGTGAAAAAGAAAAGTATTAATTATTCAGCGATGGACTATGAATGGCTTTCGCAGCGCGATAGTTGATAACTGTAGTGAGAAAATAATGTTTCACAGTTTACGGGCGACAGTGACGTCACTAAAAGAAACAAGTAGAGCCTCTGGCACAGTGCCAAAGCAGCTCCTCGTTCACTTCTTTCTCTTTCTGTCATTCATTTGCGCTTGATTCCATGCGTATAGCTTTGGTAGATTTCCGAACGTGAGCAGGTGTTGATAAGCAGAAATGCTGATTACTAAGGAATATGTGTAGTTTCTACTGGAAACATCTTTATACTATGTACAAAATTTGCATAGTTTCCTATAAAAAATTCCCTTCTCTCTAAGCCAATGTAAATATACGGCCACATGCACGGTAATGTCAATCATGACGGTGGGGATTTACAGCCGCATATAATGTAAATTAAGATCGCGATCGCTTTTTTATTGAAGTAATAAATATGCTTCTTCCAAAAGTTGTCAGTCTAATTCGAAATAAATCGCTAAACAGTTATTTTTAAAATTATTTTAGCATAAATAGTATTCAATTCCCATTTTTAATATATTTACTTCATTAAAAGTAACTAAATTTCTAATTTTGGTATTTAATTATAGGCTACGTATATATAATGATATTTAATATATTTATTTTCATGTGCGCCAGAGCTATCAACAATGAAAAATTTCATCAGAAAAATGTTGGGCATTTAAAATTTTATCTTGGGCATCTATTTATTTGGACAACATGCCTGAAGGGCATGTAGAAATTTTTTGATTTTTCTAACCCTGGTATAGACAAACATGATCTCACAACACCTAACCGTCAAAAGGCAAATTCAGCGTGTTGAACAGTCTTGAATGTAAAAACTTTATTTTTCGTATAGTATTTCATTATGTAGTTGTTCGGCAGTGTACATTTCACTTCACTTTATATGGTTTATAACACAATTAAATTACATTTTATGTAAAGCTTCATTTATATTTTTTAATTGAACTACGTATGGTATTTATTAATTTATGAAAATCCACATAACATTCTACATGTAATTTATTTTATTTTATAATTTATTGAAGTCATTGAGTGGAATGAGTTAAAACAGCATTGAGTGGAATGAGTTAAAACAGCTGATCTCGGATCACCATTGAATGAAAACTCGGGAAGAAATGGTTAAAGCTTTTATCACCAACATGACCATGCTTGAATTATTTCCCGGTATTTCACATATCGCTCAGTGTTACAAAACAATACCAATACACTCAGAAGACTGTGAAAGAGACTTTTCTCAAGTTAAATTAATAAAAACAGAACTCCAGAATAGATTGAAATCTTCCACTCTGGACGCACTTTTACGTATCGTTGTGAACGGTCCAGAGCTTCATAGCTTTCCGTTTAACAAAGCAGTTCATCACTGGATGACTGTAAAGAATAGGAGGCTCAGATTGAAATGAAATTACTGTGTGTGTATTTTATTATTATAATTACAATTAAAAAAAGTTATATTCAATTTTATCAAATGTTTTTCTTTAACAGTATTAGTATACAATACTAATACTGTTTGTGTGTGCAAATTAACACGAAGCACGTTTCAAAATTTTATATTCGCAATTATAATTGTTCTGGAAAATCAACCACCACTCACATTTCTCTAGATACATCCCTGATATATATATATATATATATATATATATATATATATATATATATATATATATATATATATATATATATATATATATATATATATATATATATACGACTGGACAATTGCTAAGGACGGATCACTAATTGTAATGTAGCACAACATTAAACGGGGGTGGAGGCCCAGCAGGATAAAATATTGTTGCCACACTGTTCGTACATTAGAATAAAGATCATTTATTGTTCTGGAAAATACAGAAGGTTTTGAAACATCTGAAAGGAAAAAAGTGTTCATTTGATGCTGTGTACTGCGAAATGGAAAAATGCATATGAACGACAGCAGGCACCTTTGAGAAAGGTGTCAGTACGGGATATGTCCACCGTGGAGTGTGATGCAACATTCCACATGTTGTGTTATGCTTTGCACAACATTATCCAGCAGCTGTTGAATCAAGTTATCCCACTTCTGTGTCAGTGCACGGATGAGTGTGTTCTTGTTCGTTGGGGGGGATATTATTGACCAGCAAGTCGCCTCCCCAAAGCATCCCAAACATTTTCAATGAGGTTTAAATCTGGAGAACGTGCTGGCTATACAAGACCTTGAATACCCTCACTGACTAGACAATCCTGAACAGCGAGTGTTCGATGACATTTTGCTTTGGCGTCCATGAAAACAAATTTATCACCGACAGCACCACGGAAAAGGCGAACATGAGGCAGTAGAACTCATCAATGTAACGTTGGCCGGTCATAGTCCCAGTTGCAACCACATGTAGGGGCTTGTGGCCATTGATCATGATGCTGGCCCATACCATGATACTGCATGTCGGATATTGGTTCCTTTCCTGGATATTTTCTGGACGATAAGCTGTATCACTCTCACCCCAGATCAGTTGGCATCTACAATCTGATGACAGACTGAACCTACTCTCATCTGTGAATAGTACGCAAGCCCAGTCCTGTTCGGTCCAATTGCGATGCTCACGATACCATTGCAAACGGGCGGTATGGTGTAGTCTCAACAATAGAACACACATAACAGGTCTGTGGGTGTATAGTCCTCCTTTTCTCAAACGTCTGGCTACAGTTTTTCGGGAGATCAGCTGTCCTGTGGTAGCAAGAAACTGATTTGCCACCTGCTGAGCTGTGGTGCACTGGTCCCTTTTTGTAGATAGGACAATATACCTGTCTCCTGCAGGCATCGTACTTCTAACACGACCTCCCCCGTGATGCTTGCTACACACTCCAGTTGTTTTAAATGCCTGCCACAGCCATGAAACAACACTGTGGACGATGTCGAACACCCTGGCAACATCTGTTATTTTCCCTCCCTTCTTCGATCTTTCCAATAATACAATCATGCATAAAATCATCTGAGTGATATCAGGAAGACATACCGAAAATTTCAAGTTTGTCAATTAAATCTTTCCCGTAAAACTTTCACTTAGAACAACTATCCACATGTGTCAAATTCTTTAAATTTCTTATCAGTGCTATCACTTGAACAGACGTGGAAATGTAAAATTTGTATACATACACCTCTTTTTACTGTATCTAGCACTTATTCTAATTTACCACAATTTGCTTCCATTCATTTTGTGGTTGCTGTGGGTGATAGTGTCATTCATCCTTAGCAATTGTCCAACAGTGCATATATATATATATATATATATATATATATATATATATATATATATATATATATATATATATATATACATATATATATATATATGTACACAATAATGGAAATGTTCTATCGAAAAGGATTAAAGCTATGTACAAACGAATCGGTAATGAAATAAAATATGTTAAATTTCCATATTTAATCCTTATTCCAAAGATGCATAAAGAGCCTGTAAAATTCCGTACAGTTACAGTTGGCTGTGGATCATATCTGACAATAGCTAATAAACGACTATTGAACATCCTCAAGTTTGTGATGGAAAACATCAAAAAACAGAATCATGTCATGATTAAGAATGGAATGGAAGTTATCGATCGTTTAAAACATTGTAATAAAAATATATGTTTTAAAAGCTTTGATTTCCGCGACCTTTTTAACAACATAGATTTATCTAATTTATACTCAATCTTGGAAAAATTACATGAAGAATTTGATTTGAAGGATTTTATTACTATCGAAGATACCTTGATCTTATTGAACTAGTATTAAAAGAAAATATTATATATAACGGAAAAAATTATTACCGACAAATAAAAGGAATTCCAATGGGAGGAGCCTGCTCATCAATCTTGGCTGATATTTACCTCTCAACATATGAAAAAGGAACCCATATTTTGTCTGAGATGCCATATTTCCGGTTTGTTGACGATGTGCTATCGGGGTGTTATGAAGACACCACCAATTTCGATTTCACATTTTACCCACCGGAATTGGAATTAATACAAAATTGTCAAGAAGAAAATGAAGCGGTAAATTTTCTGGACATCTCAATAAAAAAACATGGATTATATGGTCATTATACAACGTTATATGACAAAAGAGAATTATATAGAATTAGGATCAATCATCTAATCGATTGGAAAACAAATCTTACCAAGAATAATTTTAGAAATATCATACTGGGACACTTTAAGAGAAACCAAATTTACAATACGTTTAAAAAGGATTGCAATAATAGCAACATTAAAATCATAACTGAGGCTTTATATAAACATTACCCTTTATATTTCTTAAAGGATTGTTATAAATCGATTTTCAGGGATCATGTGGATTTTGACAGTTTACTTCATCAAACTGCAAGTAAATAAAGTTTATGCGTACCTGCTAGGATTGCACGCATGCGTAAGATGAACATATATTAGATAGCGAGTTGGGCAGGATTCACTTTTGGTCCAGTTTCCTTCTGTTGGTTGGTCTTGTTCTTCCGTATCCGGGTGCCTTCGTATTAGCACGCATTGGGGACCAACCTTTGCTTTGTATTGATACCATGAGCGTTTGCCTAGGCTAGAAAAGCTGCTTTAAACGGGAGGGGGAGTCGCAATCCTCCCCAACCATTAAATGCAAAGCATTTGGTTATCCCATATTCCTTTAAATCTTCTTTTTCTTGGATTATATATATATATATATATATATATATATATATATATATTGTTGCTCGTCAATACTAGTAGATATCTATGTATCTAAATACAAAAGAGGCACTCATATCCTATCGGAAATGCCTTACTTCCGTTACGTCGATGATGTTATGGGGGAATATGAAAATTGGGGGATATGAATTAATTGGGGGATATGAAAACACCCCTTGCTTTGACTTTTCATTCTACCCAAGTGAATTGGACCTTATTGAAAATCCAGAGTGTGAGGACGGATCGGTGAAATTCTTGGATTTAGCAATCAAAAAACACCAGAAATATGGAATATATACAGAGTTACACGACAAAAGAGAATCATACAGGATCAAGGTAAATCATATAATCGACTGGAATTCAAACCTTACAAAGAATGTCTTCAGAAATATAATAATTGGTCACTTTGGAAGAAATCAAAATTACAGTACTTTTAGGAAAGACTGCATTTACAAATGTAAAAAATTTGCAGAGGAAGCTATAAAAAGAAATTATCCAATCAATTTTATACAACATTATTACAATTCTTTTTTTAAAGAAAAGTTGTAATCTAAATATTGATAATTGAGGTTTAATATTCATGACTGCGAAACTGTTATCCTGATATATCTCTGCCCATGAGCAACTTTACTCTTATAAGGAGATGCTCCATTGGGTTAGACTGACGGATATTTCTCTTTCAAAATTCGTTTGTTTCTTCCTTGATTCTGAGTATGTTCTGGTGCTTTTGTTTTCGCACATTTGGGAGACTGACCATGGAATTATGTTGGTGTCGTGAGCGTTACCCGGGTTGTAAAAGCTGCTTTAAGCGGGAAAGGGGTGTTGCAATCCACCCCTGCCATTTTTATGTAATTCATATGGTCACTCCCGTCTTTATCTGCTTACTTTCATGTATTCTACTAGGGTATTTGAGCAGCATTTGCGCCTCCACTTTTGTAGTGAATCGTTCTTTTAATTTCAGGCTTCTATAGGATATATCCTATTATTGTTTCACTTTATTGTAATAGTATATATATATATATATATATATATATATATATATATATATATATATACACACACACAGGGTGTCCCAAAGGAGTCAACGTCCGTACCGTGCTGAAAACACCGGTTCTCGTTAGATCACCGAAGTCAAGCAGCATCGGGCACGGTTAGTACTTGGGTGGGTGACCACCTGGGAACACCGTGTGCTGTAGGCACATTTCGGGCGCGGTAGCCCAGTGGTTTGCGCGCTGGATTTGCATGCTGCCACAACTGCCGCCGTGTTCATGCGGAGTACGATCACGTTAAACATGTGGGTCATTAAGTCTTTCCGAGAGGTTGGTGGTAGGGGAAGAAGGGTACGGTCCCTGTGGATGTTTCCCCCACTGGGTTCCCGTATAAATAGGGTGGCACTTCCCGGCCGTCCAAACAGTTACCTTACACCTTTCTAGTAGGTCGAATGGTCTGGGTCTCAACAACAACAACAGGGTGTCCCGAAAACATTGACCTCGGCTTTTATTCCTTAAATGAGTAAAATGTGCCCATACACTAATAAGATGATGTACAAAATTTCAGCCTTTTATTATAAAAAGTCTCAGAGATTTGCTTAAACAAAGTTGGTGAGGGATTAATCACAAATTAAAATGTAAATGTTTACAGCAAGAGTGCAAAAGACTTAACGCAGAAATGCATCATAGGCAAATAATATCTGTCTTTTATCTTTAATGGATCTTTGGCGTGAATGGAAAACATTTTGAACAAGCTTTGTAATCTTTGTGTAAAGTTATTATTTCTACACAGTGTAGATACTTTTGTACCAATAAATAGCAAAATTATTATTTATTTATGTAACCATTGTTTTCTTTCGTAATTTATGTATGGCCCTTGAAACATGATCTGCCGACATGATTTTTCCCCTCTGAGATCTCATGTCGATGCATCGAAAAGTGGTTTAAGTCAGCATTCTTGTCTTTTCATATCTCTGGGACTTTTTATGATAAGATGCTGAAATTTTGTACACCACCTTATTAGAGTATGGGGCACATTTTACTCATTGGAAATGTTTTTATGCATATATATATATATATATGTATATATATATATATATATATATATATATATATATATATATATATATATATATGTATATATATATATATATATATATGGAAATGAGAGGGAGCGATACACATGGGAGAGACAAATCAGAGGAGTCGCATTGAAATGAGCTCATGAGGCAAGTACGTAGAGATGATACAGAGCAGCAAGAGAATCGTGCATGCTTCTCGCTAATCCAGAGATATGGACGTTGTATTGTATCTATATAATGGTTTTTGCGAAGAATAAAGCATTCGTACGATCTCAAGCTCTGAGTCTAATTTAGGTACATTCTACTACTTCATTTCTAACACATTCATCAATTTGAATATTTCATGCTATTTCCGAAGAAATGAATTTAATGAGGAGCCTAAGGGCTCTTTTCCACATGTGATTTTTAATAAGGTGTTGCAAGGGTATTTCTTCTTAATTATAAAAGTTTCTCATCTGTTTTAGTCCAATTAGTGTTGTATTGAATGTTAGTGTAGGTTTAAAAATTCTTTGTCATTGTCAGTATCAACATTTGATGAATTGTTGATACTCGTGTTTTCCACATGATTTTTCTTTCTGACAGTTTTTTAGAAAATTCTATACCAAGAAATGTGGGAGAGTGAGAAAAACTGATTAAAGTAGCTTTTATGTGGTTCGAAATCAAGAAATATCTATGAAATACAGAAGAATTTAATGCAGTATCAAATATTTAAAACATGCTGTGTGACATAGGCACCAACTTGAAAAATTATTGGGAGGAGGGGTGGGTGGTGTGCCAGAAATTTTAAATCAAATGACCCATGCATTTTAAAAGGATTTAAATCTAATTTAAATTTCATTCAGTCAGATCATCTGGCACAATAAGTGTTATAAACTCTCTACGCTCTGCCTTCCTCCGGACATCATCATTGACATTGGTTTAGTAGCGTTCGGTATTTCGGTGCGCTGTGCATGGGAATGCACCGATATGACGTGTGACCGTTTCTCTCCGAGATGCATGAATCGTCGTTATCCGTGAGATTATGATAAAAATATAGAAAGATTTTCTCAAAGGCTTGAAGAATTAGGCATCGTTGCAAAATAAACATAAACTTTTATTTAAGCATGATGTTGTATATTATAATACATAACGATACTCTGCTGGTTGAGGCATGTGAGTTAGCAGCACCAATATCGTGCGACCTAACTCCCTCAAAATCTTCAGGCGTCTCTCTAATGCACGTCTCTTTTGTGTATATATTCCGGGTCCCTATCTCAGGACCACCCAGGTGCTAAGCCTCTCTGGAATTTTCCCAGGCTCTCCATATCAAAGACCACCCTAGCATTCCCATACAGGATTATCTTCCCCCTGCTCTGATGATGGCTGGAATGGTTTCATTTCGCCAAAAATCAGAGTGCATGTATTGAGTTTTATGGCTTTGTTTTTTCCAACAGCGATTCATGTGGTCTCAGAGTGTATGAACTCTTAGGCTGCTAAAGAAAATGGCTTGAAAATACTGGTGTTTCTCACAATAAGATACTTGAAATGCTAAAATGAAGCAAATTATAGTTGTACAGAATTCCCCCCCCCCCAGATGATTATTTATTACATTTGTTTTACATTTGTAGGTGCAACATTATTATATGCAATATACAGATACTGTGTGAATTTCCAACTCAATTATCTTCATAAAAATAACAGAAAATGTAAACATTTATTTTCAGGCATTGTTACCAATCATTTCTGAATTAAAATCTTGTATTCGGAATACAATAAACAGACTGAGTGGTATATTTCTATACACAGGACTTTATAGTAAACAGGGAATGAATAATGAAAAACTTGAAGAATTAATAACAAAATACAAAATTTGTGCATATATGCATATTCGTACATTTTCTCCACCAACTACACACAGAAATATTAGGGGTTCGACGAACCCACAACAAAATTATTGGGGGTTCAAAAAGTGCCTCGAACCCATAAAGTCGACACTACTGCAGTGTGGTAAATTATGCAATAAAAAAGTACCTGATATACTGAAAAGATTGGCATGGGAAATTATCAGAACTTATATGAAAAATGAAGGTACATAAAATTGGGTATTTCACTTATGTATACAAGGTGTTAGGAAAGTCATGGATCAGACTAATAACTCGAAGAATTGGGTTATCACATTTTTACTTTCCCTGCAATACATAGTAATGTATAGGGAAAGTATTGGAATCATACCGAAAATCACAACTCGAGTTTTCGACGGATCTATGCGTTTCAAGACCTCTAGAATACGAAAAAACCATTTTTAGCGTGACGTCTGTCTGTGTGTCTGTCTGTGTGTCTGTCTGTCTGACTATCTGTCTGTCTGTCTGTGCAGATTTTGTATCCATTCTAACTAAAAAACTAATCAACCGAATTACACAAAATTTAGTAGTGTCTTAGTCGCTTGTGAACGAGCCTGGTGCTGATTAGTTTTGTGTACGATTCGGGATAAAAGAACCCGCATTTTTTTGCGAAATGGTCCGCAAAAGCTTGTATCCACTCTAACTGAAAAACTAATGGACCGCATTTCACAAAATTCAGTAGATGAGTCACTTGTGAGTTACTCTGGTGCTGATTAGATTTTGGTACGATTCGGAAAAAAATAACCTGTCTTTTTTTGCAAAATGGCCCGCAAAAATTGTCAAAATCTAAACTAAAGAATTGGGTATACTCAAATATATCCAAAAAATGCTCCTTTAATACGTATTTTTTAACGACGAAAATAATAAGACCAACCCCATTACACTAGGACTAGCCGTTCTGGAGATATTTTAGTTTTTCTTATTTTCTCTACTCCACCTTTGAAAATATGTCCGGTTACCGAATGAGAATGAAAATTAAATTAAAAGTGAAATAAATTTAATTAAAATAAAGAGAACGTGAATATAAGTCTGCAAGGAAAGTCATGTGCTGCTCACATCAGATTTTTACTTTCCCTGCAATACAATGTAATGTATAGGGAAAGTATTGGAATCATGCCGAAAATTACAATTCGAGTTTTTGACGAATCTACACGTTTCAGGACCTCTAGAATACGATAAAACCATTTTTAACATGACGTCTGTGTGTGTCTGTGCAATGTATGTATCCACTCTAACTAAAAAACTATTGGACCAAATTTCATAAAATTTGGTAGGTGAGACTCTGGTGCTGATTAGCTTTTGGTAGGATTCGTAAAAACAGAACCCACCTTTTTTGCGGAATGATCCGTAAAAATTTCATGCACTCTAGCTAAAATACTAATTGACAAAATTTCACAAAATTTGGTAGATAAGTTACTTATAGGATTCTCTCTTGCTGATTAAATTTTAGTACAATTCAGAAAAGAACAAACAGCTTGCCTTTTTTTTGCAAAATGGCCCCTCGAAAATTATCAAAATCTGAATTAAAAAATTACATATGCTCAAATATATCCATTAAATGCTTGTTTTATACGTAATTTTTAACAAAGAAAAGAATAAGACCAACCCCATTACACTAGGACTAGCCGTTCTCGAGATATTTTAGTTTTTTCTCTACTCCACCTTTGAAAATGAGTCCAATTACCAAATCAGAACGAAAATTGAATTAAAAGTGAATTAAATTTAATTAAAATAAAGAGAACATGTAAGTCATGTGCTGCCCACATCAAATTTTGTTTTTATGCAGGTGTATCGGAAACTCCAATGGCACTACACGATGAAACAACTTTCAGAAGTTGATCCCTCTTTTAGGGGTACAGGACGCTATCCCACTTTCTGTTAGAGATAGGGAAAATGCCAATTATAAAGTTGTAGAGTTTTTCTAAAAAAGTAATAAGCATTTTTGTCCTCCTACAAAAGATAGAAATGAATCCTGAAAACTAGTGCATGCAATTTAACTCCCCTCAAAACCAAGCATTTAGACAGGCAGAATAAAATTTATTTTATTACACAAAAGTTCACATTCAGTAATGGTGCCTGCTTGCATATGTCTAATAAGATGTATCCGCATGTTTTCCAATGTCTCTACATTTATATTGTTATATGCAGATTAATAACATTGTCTCTTTTAAAATCATTATTTAGAGCTATTTTGCAGCTTTTGCTATGGGACAAAAAATCATACTGCTAAACTTGTAACACTATAATTTTGTAATTGACTTTTTCCCTAATCTCTAATAAGTAAGATAGGCATCCCCCCATATTCCTGTGAAAAATGAGGTCTGCCCCCTTAAAGTTGTCTCATCATATAGGTTCATAGGGATTTCCTATACACCTGGATAAAAGATAGAGTTATTGGCCTGATCTATGACTTTCCTTAACACTCTCTGTATATGAACATTAAATGTGTTAATGCTTAATTTTCTGTTTTAATGATTACAATATCTATTTTCATTTTAATTAAGTAACTCATAAAATATTTATGCTATTTTGAATAGAAAAGGAAGCATAACCTAGCAATTGAGACAACTATTTTCGACATTAAGCACCATACATTGTTAAACAAAATAAAACTTATTAAGAAAAAGTAGCAATTTTATTTTTTGATATTGTTAGTTTCCCTGTCTTTGACAGGTATAAATCCCAGTTTTTAATACTTTAATTCAAAATTTTTTTGGGGGCCATTATTGATTTTTTTTAACATTTGTAATCTTTTAATACTTCTAGTTTTAATATGACTAATTTTTAATATTTTTTCTAAGCATTTATTTTTCCTTTTTGGTTATCATTAAATTTTTTTCAACATTTGTCATGTTTTCTATTTAGATGTATTTTTTTTTCATTTGTTTCTTTTTACTTTTTGTAAATTCTTATTTTTTAATAAATCATGCCAAGATACCATGTTCTGTAAACAATATAATGTAGTTAGTAAGTCTGAAAGTTATATATTTTTCCTATTAAAACTGCATTTTATGCTTAGTTTACTCTGTATATTGTCACAGTACCGACCCAAGACATTTCCATTATTTTCTGCCTATATTAAATACCAATGTCACATTATTTTATTGTAGATTTCTTGTTACGAATAATAGAACTCATTCACCAAGTGATTGAAGGTCTTGGAAATTTGTAAAAATAACCTTCTGGTAAATAAACTGTAATTATGTACAAGTTTTCAAGATTTTTTATAAACATTATTTGATTTCTAAATCTTTCATAAAATATTTGTCTATTAAATAAAAATTAAAGAAATAATTTAGGCTCTGAGTCCAAATTGCTTTGAGTACTACCAAGTCCAATCTTGACTGCTTTCAGGCTCAGTCCATCTCATCTCTATTGACTGCAGATTTTGGCAGGTTTAGGTATGTTTTGGCAGGTTTTGGCATATTTGGGCAGGTTTAGGCATAGGCATGCTTTGGCATGTTGAGTCATGTTTTGCTCTTCTGGAATTTTGAATTTGGTGCACCAATGTTCCGATGCCAGAATTTGTTCTGTATGAACATTTGTATATGTAAATAACTATTATTTCATGTATATATTTCTCTTATGTCTTTCTAGCAAAGTGCATTCAAATATTCTTTCCTCTCTTTCAGCATGTAAATGAGATGTCTTATAAAATAAATCTGGATGATACATTATGCAAAGCTGAAGCTATTTACAAGCAAGTAAAGAGCAGTAAATATCAGTCCGATATTGTTCAATCAATATTGGGAATTGAACCTTCTACTCCCCCAGAACCAGCAGTAAAACAAACCAAGCCAGTTTTTAAACCTGTTAAGCCACCTGGCTTTCCTGTGCCTGTGAATAAGGAAGAACTCATTGACCGAACAAGCAGCAGCTCTGAGAACATTGAGGAATATGTTGATTTAGAACATTACAGACTGCCATTTGATCTCTTTAGTTAATTGCTTTGCTTAAGACAGGGATGACAAATAATTATCATGCATGCCAAACTTGACATCTGATTTAATTTTCATGGTAAATAAGTATTGTATAGAAAGAAATGATACTAATTCCTATATATATTTAAAATTATATTTATGAATCTGTTACAATTTTTTAATTGAATTTTATATCAATAATTAACAAAAATTTGGAATTGCTAAAGTTGAAATTTTATTACATATGAAATTAGAAATAATTTATGTTATACTAAAGGATTCCACATCCTGATCATCATGCTCACCAACCTTTATTTTCTGAGTACACACCCGAAAAACATTTATTTTGAAACTTATATGTTCTTTGAGTTCAGACGCACCAGGATGATTTTTTTCAACCAATCAAGGGTTAATTGGATCTTTATGAAGCATTGGTGTGTGGGCATAAATGTACCTAGATATATGTATTTTGTTGTACCCGCAAAGTATGTTGTGTTCTTTAATAATTAATATATCGGATTTTAAAAAATGTGAAATGTTTGTTTGCTCTCAATGAGTTTTTGTAAATTTGTGTAAAATTGGTTCTTTTCAACATGCAAAAAATAATTGTTAAAATTTCTCCAATTAAACCATTGTTAAAATGATTAACTGAAACAATTATTTAGAAAAATTGTTAGCAATAGTTGGAAATTATGTGTGTGTGTGTATATATATATATATATATATATATATATAAATATTTTATATATATATATATATACATATATATAAATATTTTATATATATATATATATATATATATATTTATAAAATTTCAAATACTTACTTTATATATGGAATAGGGAACGAAGGGTATTTAATACCTATTTAGTACCTGTTTTATTTATAAAGGATTTATTCTCAAGCCAAACGTTGGGTCTATTTTATTTTTATTTTTGCATGTGCTCTTCATACAACTTTCAATAAAAGATAAGTCACTGGTAATTAACATATCCAAGTAATTACTTACAATATATATATACAATATATACATTGTAACTACTATAAGAGAAAGTACTAGTAAGAAAGTACTATAGTAAGAAATTACTATATATTACAATATATAGTAATTTCTTACAATATATATATATATATATATAAAACGGGAAGATAATTTGTAGTATCTAGTACATGGCTTTAGTAAGGATATTTTTTAAAATTAAAAATATTAAAACTAAAAAACGTTTGCCAGTGGTACACAACTATACATACAATGCAGACATAGAGGGCACACAAAAGTATTTTACAAATTTATGCTTTTAGCTTTGACATGCATGCCAAATCATATTTGCCATCTCTGGTGTAAGAGGTTTTTAAAGAAGAAAAACGTGCCTGTGAATAAGTGCTCAGAATTTTTATTGCTGTTGAATCAATGTGAGCTGATCTGTGCTTAATTTTGTGCATATTTTTTATGTTTGACTGATGTAAATGTTTATTTTGCCTAAGTTATATCAAGTGGCCTAAAAATTTATGTAACTATATTGATTTGTATACATTTTCTATAGCTAAATAAACCCAATTTTACACTCTTCTAATTGTATTCTGTAAAAAGTTCAATTTTTTATTTTATTATATAGAGAACAGTTGTTTGCAATATTCACGCAAGATATCCAATTTATTTCGATTATAAAAGTTTTGCCACTAAAACAAAACACTTATCTTCTTATTTACTAGAGGAAATACTTTGTTTCGGGATATCGTAGTAAATTCACAGCATATGCAGCAAAACAGATTCAGAGAATTTATACATTGGCATGAACAACAATATCAAAACCATGTGGATGAAAAGCAGAAATAAAGAACTTTTAAGTTATCAAAAAGCGTGGAACCTTTGGCACTGGAAACTGTCAATGGGAGGAGTACATTACAACTTTATTTTAGTGATGGATGCATCGATACACATGTATCGAAATATTGATATTCGACTTTATGATAAATCAATATTTCATATTGATAAACTTTATGATATTCACTGTATATTGATACCATACCTAACACTATGCATCTTATTGTCTTTAATTTTGCATGATGTGATGCCTCTGTTCAACTTGCACCATTTTTTTTTTTTTTGCATTTGCAAGTGGAAAAATGTTTCGTTTGGAAGTGATTGTACAAGAACGGGCAATTCATGTTAGATAACATGACACAGTAGATTTGGTATGAAGTCAGAGGACTGGACGACCTTGTGATGGTAAAATGACATATTTTGAGAAACAGCATTCTGAGATAAAAGTCGTTAAAAGTTTCTAAATAGATCAAACCAATGCTATGGAAATATTTTCATTCACTTTTTCATACCTGCTTTATTAATCTAGATATTTATTCAACAAAAACATCATAGGATTAACCCATTAAAAGAAAGCCAACCAGACCTGTAAAAGCAAAACATTATATTTCGAGATACGTCTTCCTGCTATTACAATGTTGTGGATTTCCTAATCATTCTGAGATAAAAGTTTTCAAATGGACCAATGCTATGGAAATAATTTCATTCACATTCTCACACTTTTTTTTTGTGAAATAGCCCACAAAAATCAATAAAATTTAGAATAACTGACTACATTTGCTCAAATGTATCGATTAAATGCATGTTTTATACGTAATTTTTAATGATGAAAGGAATAAGACCAACCTCATAGCTAGCTCTAGGATGAACTGTTTTCAATATAGTTTTAGTTTTTTGCAGTTTTGCCATGCTACCTTTGAAAATATGTCCAGTTGCTAAATAAAAAAAGATTTTGACTTAAAATTGCAAATTCAGTTTGCATCAATCAAAAGTTTGTGCACCACTGCTCTAATACATAAATCACCCATTTTCAATGTGATATCGTTATGTGCCTATCCATGTGGATAATAATTGTTTGATTCTTATGAAACTTTATTTGGCTGTCGGGTGACTTATACAGTCTGATAATGTTGAAAGTTTATGCTCTTGGAATTGTTGTTGTTGTTGAAACCCAGACCGTCCGACCTACCAGAAAGGTGTAAGGTAACAGTTTGGACGGTTGGGAAGTGCCACCCAATTTAGACCGGAACCCAGTGGGGGAGGCATCCACAGGGACCGTACCCTCCGGTACGGTCCCTGTGGATCCGCTCTTGGAATTGTGTTATAGTTATCTTTTATACATATAAAAATTTCATATATTTTGTTAAAATAAAAATGATTAGTTTAGTTTAATCTTTGTATGTTCTTACTTAAATAGGGAAATGCAAGGTTTAATAGACTAGTAAAGTTTGTGTGCTACTTCCGTCCAGATACACCATGCATGGGAAACAAGCCCTTAAGGTCATGCATGGGAAACAGGACCTGATGGACATCAACTCCCGCCGACCCTTCCATATATTTACAAATGCATGCATTCCATACAAACCTTCCCATTCAATGTTACTATTTCTTATACGACTTCTTATCAAAGCATACATATCAACTATACCAATCCCTAACATAATGCAATGAATTTATGCTCCACTAGACCATCTAATAAACCAATTTATCAATTTTAATACCTCAAACTTTTTATCAAGTTTTTAATTTCGGGTCTTACAATAGAAAAGGAACTCACTCCCTCTAACTTTATGGGTTATACAGTTCTGCTCCAACCAAACTATCTATAAACAAAGTTTGCATTAATTGCATTATTTAAAACGTGAATTTGAAGATAAAGCAAGTCTCTCTTAACTCCGTGGTTTAAATATTCATATTCTGAATTTTTAAATTGGGATAACCTCAATATTAATTTGTATTTTATTCAGTTGAATCATAGAGGTGGTCTCATCTTTAACTCCAGGAGCGGAATACAGTTTTCTTTTATTTATTCAGGCATTAAAGTCTCATGACCATATAGTTGCATTGTGTTGTGGCAATGTCTTTGGTCTGATATTATAAACATATAAATAGCAATAAAAAAAAGCCAAGTATAGCCGATTGCTTTTAGAGAGGTGATCAGAATATTGATTACATCGTTACGATACAGTATCAATACAGTGAGAAGTAATATTGATATGGATACTGATATTGATATTGATATGATGATTGATACATCATCAAATGATACACATCGAATCACTGTATCGATATAGCATATAAGTTTGTCTATCACTACTTTATACCTAGGATATCAACTGCCTGTGCACACCAGGGATTTTACATTTTGCCAGGGGCATGTGAAAAAATTCTTATTAAAACAACATTTGGTAAAATGGAAAATAAAATGGACCCTTTTTGTCTTTTAGAAAATTCTGAAGCAATTAAAATGTAAAGAGACTTTGTACAAAGGATAAAAAAAATTAGTCAAAGTAATTAAGGTATTATTGCATCACACAGTTATTTTCAGGATACATTGGTTTTAAGGATACTTTATTAGTGTTAAAAAGATGAAATAAGCATAGAGGAGCCATAAAAGTATATATACTCAAAACAAGGCACTTACTGACCACCAATTAGAAAACAATGAACTTAGGAAGGATTCAAGCTGCAACACTCATGTCGTAAACATTGCAGCTTTTCTTCCCACAGGGAAATTTTAGGATGTCAAAATATTAAAATATCAAAATTATAACTACTATATCTCTAAAAATAAAAACTCGGTCTGAAATTCAAATATATATATATATATATATATATATATATATATATATATATCCTTGTAGGGCTTTCGAAGGGCTACAAATTATTTGTTCACTGTTCATGGCTAACACTTTTAGTTTACGAGATAAACGCATCAAAGTTATAAAAGCCTTTCTAGAAACTAAATTTTCCACTAATAGTTTTGTCGTTTACTATTTCTATCTATCCTATATAGTTTAAAATATATTTCTAGTAAAAGTAAGTAAAAACTCGTTGTGACGAAAACTTATAGTTTAAAATTTTTTGTACATCTTTCATAAATGGTGCCCTGTTTTTGACAAAACAAGTAAAAGTTGTTTGCATTTTTAACACTTTCTAACATAGTTGAAAAGTGTTTATGACTTTGTTCATTCTGTCTGTCTGTTTACACGATAACTGCCGTAAAAATGACTTTATAAAAATGAAAATTTCGTATGCTGTTGAGACAGTTTGTGGGACATATGGGAATGCAAATGAATAATATGAAGGACAATTAGTTTTCGATTGAACCCAAATTGAAAAAGTGAAATACATTGAACCTTATGACTTGAACGGGACTTAATTTTTCAAACATTTTTTAAGCAAAGTTAAAATTCATGAATTGTTTCAGAAATTTTAGAAAATATTTAAATTATCCCATAAAATATATAGAAAAAAAATCCCATGAAATATATAAATATGGCATCCATCTTTTTTTCTCAGTGTTAAAATCAAAAAATTGTTCATAATATTAAATATTTAAATTATTTTTGTATATTCATAAATGTCACCCTATTTCCGACGAAACAAGCAAATATTCTTTACATTTTTATTTTTGAGGTTCAGAGATATAAGCGTCCAAAGTGTTTATATTTTTTGCAATGATTCGATTTCAGTCAGAGACACTTCAAGTTTGAAAAACATTTATCATTGCATTTATTTATTCTTTATTTTAACAAATTCGCATTCTGTGGACTGTTAATTGGATGGCATGTTTGCATTTTGATGAGTAACATTACGCTGATTAGAACAGATTTTTATTGCTTGCCAAATGGCAATGTCGAATGTGTTTTATGAATCCAAAAAATTTTATATTCCCAAGTGATCCCATGTCAAATGTTAGAAAAAACAAAGATAAGTTTATGTAGAGTTCGTGTCCCAGTCAGTGAGTATTGTCATATATATATATAGTATATATATATATATATATATATATTTTTAGTAAGAATTTTATTTACATGTTTTTAATACGTATATATATATTTTTTAAGAATTTTTACTTGTTTTTAATATCTATCTATTTATATATATATATATATATATATATATATATACATACACACACAGTAGGTGACCTCATATCTGCACTGTTTGGGACCAAACGTTTGTGCAGATTTCAGGATTTTGTAGATTTTAAGGACCAAAAAAAAAATTACTACTACTTACCTTGTTGAAATAATCATATGAATGGCTTATGCACATTAAATAAATACACATACATATACACTATAAAAACACATTTTAGTCAAATTTACACAAGAATTTAATGATATACACTAAATGATACACTTTAATGATATGTACTAAATTTGAATCCAGTAAAAATATTTTGTTTAATCTATGTCATTTTATGTCTATCTTGTAATTTTGCGAACATTGACACAATGTTTGGTTGTTTAAATTTTTCCTTGTGTAACTTTTGTTGCAGTCTGTATATAGTCATTCTTTCTTGTAGTGTAACACAACTTTGTTTTTCTAAGAATTTCAGATACTGATCTCCAAATTCTATTCCTCTATTCCTCAGGTAAATGTGATTCTTTCTTTTTCACAATCCGATTCTGTATCTGAACCACTTGGTTCAGATTTTATATTTGCTATGATTTCATTATCTGTCATCACTTGTTTACTGGTGGATTTTTCTTTATCAAACCAATCTTCAATAGCATCTTGACTTAGAACACTGGATATATTTGAATTTACTTTCTTTGCATAGTAAAGCAATTCTGAAGATTTTTTCTTTGTTTCAGTCATTCTAAAACCTTTAAAGTCATTGGTCTCATCCTCATCGCTATCAAAAAATAATGAAGGAGGCCATAAGTTCTGCCATCCATTCTTTAAAGTCTCATTCGTAACAGAATTCCATGCATCAGTAAGCATATATACCGCATCTTTTAGATCAAACTTTTTTTGAAAAATTTTAGGTAAATCAAAAGATGGATCAGCAGTTATATATATATATATATATATATAATACCAGTATATTATATCAATATCCAGTATATTTAGTAAATGGTATAGTTAATAAGTTTAAATTAGGTGAATATTCTTACATATCCTCCTTAGTATCTTATGTCAGCTAATTATCAACATTCTCTTGTATTTGCATTACATTGTATTTACATCCTCTTAGACATTTGCCTCCTTGCTTTTATTATTTTTCACGCCCCTTTATTAGGTAGCTTTTACAGGTGAATTTATAACATTTTATAATTATTTGTAATACTGTTATTTATATCTCACGATAGGCAACAGTTGATCCTCACTTTTACGTCCTGCGAATGGCAACAGTAGTCTCATTATTTATTGCTTTAAGAGACAGCATATGCAGTATTTTCTCAGGTACAATATATTTGATTCCTATTTTAGTTTTCAATTTCTAAGCTTATAGGCCAAGTAGACGGAGTTTATAGATATTAACTTTTCAGAAACAAGTTTTTTTTGGTCATTTTGAATAGATACTAGGCCCCGAAGAAGAATCTATCAAAATAATTTTGATTTTAAGTCTAGTGCTTTTCTACGTGTTTGGCTTTAATGTTTGGTCATTTTCTGTTTTTCAGTTATCAAAATCTCACCATTGATATTTGTTGATTATATATAGCTTGATTACTGGATATATGCATTTTATTCTCCCCTTGATTGATGAATCTCTATTTTTTACATATTAGTAAGACATAGTGTTTACTTGACTAGCTTTCCTTTTCCGTATTTGTAGTAGTTGATAGAAAAGTTTCAATTTTGTTACAAAGTTGTCTTAATTTTGGTTTATTTACTTTTTAGTTATGGTTTTATATATGTGATACAAAATATTTTTAAAAAATTTCTAATATTTCTTTGATTTGACATACACTATTTTTATTATATATATATATATACAGGGTGTATATGAACTGATGGTCAGAACTGTTAGTGGTTATAGAACTCACCAAAACAAACAACTTTCACAATACAATGTGGGGTTGGAATGCAACCGGTGAGCTGTGAGAGGGCGCTTTCTTTGGAGTGGATGAAACGTTGAGTCAAAATGAAGAACACAGTAAAGACGAATAATGGAAATTTACTGATAAAATGTTTACAGCAAATGCTCAAATGGATGACCACCAACTGCGAGACAGGCATCACAGCGGCGGTGGAGTGAATCGCGTACACTTTGGAAGATTCCTGGCATTTCACGAACGTCTGCAGCTGCGGCTCTAATTCGGGCAACAAGGTCCTCTAGTGACTCGATGGGCGTCTCGTAAAGAGCTCTTATTAGCTGTCCCCAGAGGAAAAATCCAGGCAGGACAGATCTGGAGGTCTGGGAGGCAACGCGACGGGCCCACCACGGTCAATCCATCTGTTCAGAAAGGCAATGTACAGGAAGTTCCGCACAATCCTGATGTAATGTGCTGGAGCTTCGTTGTGCTGGAACCACATAATTGCTCGATGTACAACTCGCTAGTACAACTCGTAGTAAATCTGGCAGTACCTGCTGGAGGAAGGTGAGGTACTTCTGTCCATCTAGGGGGTCTGGTGATAGATATGGGCCAATTAATTGGTCGTGGATAAGCCCTGCCCACACATTCGCAGAGGGCATCTGGAACGTGTAGCATGCGGATTTACTGTGTTCTCCACTTTGACGCAATGTTTCATCCACTCCAGAGATAGCGCTCTCTCGCGGTTCGTCGGTTGCTTTCCGATCCCACATTGTATTGTGAAAGTTATTTGTTTTGGTGAGTTCTATAACCCCTTGCAGTTCTGACCATCAGGTCATATACACCCTGTATATATACATGTATGTGTGTATGTATGTATATACATATATATATATATATATATATATATATGTGTGTGTGTGTGTGTGTGTGTGTGTATGTATGTATGTATGTGTGCGTGCATGTATTTTTATATATATCTAAAGTTTCTTTGGACGTTTATAAACCATTTCTATTCTTTATTTTTCTTGTATAGCAAGTAATCAGGCTAATATGCTACGTTTTACCTTTCCCTAGTTATAAATTGTTTGGTAGGTGTTTAAATTTGATTTATATGTAGCTTATCTTTTAAGTTATGGTTATATGAGTTACAACATATCTCTAATCTATCATTGGAATTTCATATAATAATTTTATTATATATATATATATATATATATATAATATAATATATATGAAAACCAAGAAAAGGGGGAGACCAAATGCATTGCATAAAATGGTAGAGGGGGGTTGCGAATCCTCTTTCCCGTTTAAAGCAACTTTTTGGTCCGGGTAACATGGAACCAATGCAATACAATAGCCAATCTTCCGGAAATGCGCAAAATCAAAAGCACACGAAATTAAGAAACAAGCAGGAACGGCAAAGTATGAAAAGAAAAACCAATAAGACTGATTTCGACAAAGACCAACTGAACTATATATGTTCCATTCACGTATGCGCGTTGTAATTCCAGTTTCGCAGAGAAACCTAGGTTTCCATAATATCCTTAATAAAGGAATTTTCTCCCTCTTTAGTATTAAAGAGGGAATTATAATATCTCATCAAGAATCCGATTGGATAGTGCTTTTTAATGGCCTCCATCATAATCCTTCTGTTATTTGCAATGCAGTCGGTCTTAAAGGTATTGAATGTTTTGATTACGTTTGAGGTGTCCAATAACAATATTCCTGAAGATATTCCTAGTCAGATTGGATCTCTTGTCGATAATGTGATTAATCTTCATCTTGTAACTGTTACGTTTGTCATGCAATATTGTATAAATACCATATCGACTGTGATGTTTAATCGTGATATCTAAAAAATTGACAGTGTCGTCTTCTGCACTTTTGTTTTCAATTAGTTCCAGTTCATTTGGGTAAAAGGTAAAATCAAACTTGGGTGAATTTTCAAATTGGTTTTCATCTTCTTTATATTACTACTTTGGAAGTGTGAGCTGCAATGCGCCAAGTTCTAGAGTATTCATGGTTTTTATGATATTTGGCTTCTGAAGATTTTGATTTCTTCGTTTATCATGGTATTCATTGATGTATATATATATATATATATATATATATATATATATAATATATATATATATATATATATATATATATATATATATATATATATATATATATATAGCATAGTAAACATATAAAATTAAAATTAATTCCACAGTTATCCAATTATTCTCCAGAAGTTGGCGCAAAGCAGCACACTCTCCTAAAGTAACATACAAGATTCATATGAAAAAAGAAGGGAAATGACCAAATGCAAGGCATAAAATGGTAGAGGGGGATGGCGACCCCTCTTTCCCGTTTAAAAGACTGCTTTTATGCCCGGGCAACACTCACGGTACCAATGCCATGCAGAAGCCATACTTCCGTAAATGTGTCAAGTCAAAAACACTCGAAAAAGTGCAAAGTAAACAAATAGGAATCAACCTGGATTGCAAGGGAAAGGAAAAGAATGGAAATGCAGCAAATGCCAGAGTGCCTTATATATAAAAGCAGTTTATGCATGCGTAATACGTTATTTTTACTTTCATCGTTCTATACCTCTGCCATATCCTTTAAGTAAGCATTTTCTCCCTTTTTTGTATTAAATAGGGAATTATAGTAACATGTCAGGAAGCCAATTGGATAATTCCGTTTTATTGCCTCCTTCATAATATTCCTATTATGCATGATGCAATCTGACTTGAAAGTATTAATGTGTTGATTTCTTTTGAGGTGACCAATGGCGACATTTCTGAAGATGTTTTTGGTCAAATTGGAACTCCAATCAATAATGTGATTGATTTCCATATTGAAATTGTTTCTCTTGTCATATAAGACGGTATAAGTACCATATCTACTGTCATGTTTTAGTGTGATATCTAAAAAATCAACACTATCATCCTCCTTACTTATATTCTCAATCAATTCCAGTTCTTTTGGATAAAAAGTAAAATCAAATTGGGGTGTATTCTTATATTGCCCAACAAGGACATCGTAAAGTCAGCCAGACAAAATCGTAGCTAGAGATTTTGGCGCTCAGGGCAAACAATAGAATTGACGGCCAACCACCGGAGCAGGTGTCAGATTTTATTATCTACTTGGTTCTGATATGATACAATGCTTGTATAATAAAATTAACTGAAGTGTGACTCAAATCGACTTTCTCATACTAGAATCCATTTTTAGCAGCTTTTTTTTTCAAATTTTACAAGAATTTTTTTGAAAAGTCTGTAATATAAACCCAAATGATTACAG
This sequence comes from Amaurobius ferox, assembly GCA_951213105.1. NCBI lineage: Eukaryota > Metazoa > Arthropoda > Arachnida > Araneae > Amaurobiidae > Amaurobius > Amaurobius ferox. The sequence continues at coordinate 98,983,405 of OX578138.1, forward strand.
TTATTGCGAGTTATCCTTCACTTTAAAGGGCTTAAAAAATCTTTCGATTGATACCATATTCCGCAATGTACCCCTAGGAGAGGGGCTAATGACGTCACGAAAAAAAAAATTAGTGATTAAAATTAATTAAAAAAATTAGCGGTTAATTTTCGCGACAATGATGGAAACTATTAAGTGTCGTAATCATTGAGCCATAAATAAACCCTTTTGTGCATGACTATGTCAAATGCTACCTTGCTAAAAACTTCTGTCTTATGCTACCATGTTAAAAAAATATGAAATTTCAAATAAATTTCGAAGTTTTCGCTCGAATTTAAAAAAATTCTATCTAGTTATAGATTTTTTTATAACAAAGCCAGATATAAGTTTCGTGAAAATCCACTCATATTTATGGTCACTATCATGTACACACCACACGACATACAGACATACATTATAGACATACGGGCATCACTCTAAAAATAACCAAAACGTGTTCAGAAGGTCTTAAAACACATATTAGCATCAAAACCTCGAAATCGAAAAATTTCGTGAAAACAGTACTTTCTCAATACGCACGAGAAAGTAAATATTGCTATTATTGTTACCTGTAATTATTGTCCCGTATAAAATTTGCTTATTATATTAAATAGTAATAAAATGGTAAATTTTCTATATAAAATACTACTCAATATAACGTTTTTATTAAAAAATAACTTATATCGGTAATCCTAATCAATTACTTGTGGTGATCATATATGAATTTTGATAGGGATTGTAGAAGGAAAAGAAATATTGCTAAATAGTTTGAACGAAGAGAATGTCTTTTTACGAAGAATATGTCGAGATGTATCTCTAGCTCGGCCGCCCTTGCTTTGCTACAGTTCTGTGCTAGGGGGCTGGCTCCCAATGTAATGTTGTTATGAAATGTATACCCCTTGTTAATTAATTATTTCTAAATTTCATTTTCGGAAACGCCTTTTTTTAAAAATCCATTTTATTCCTTCGTATTCCGCAAATTTTAATTTCATTTCGATCCTGAATTTTGTTCTTAAAAATAAATTGTATTCCAACTGATAAATAGCCAAATCTGTCACCTCGCCTTCTTAAAGTATCTCGGTCTACGTTAGCAACCATTCGCGTTTTGATACATGATGACGTTTCGTTATTTTCACTTGATACATATTTTTATCTTCTTAAATAATAAAAGGCAATGTCTGTGTGTGTGTGTGTGTGTGCGTCTGTCTGTCTTATACACTATACGTTTCTCGACCGCGCGTCGGAGAGCTACGAAATTTGGCAATCGGAGACCCGAGGGGGAGGGAAGGGGACACGTGAAAACCGATTTTCAAAATTCTAATTATTTTTTTATTTATTTAATGTTTTATGCGATTTCGACCTTTTTTTGCCCTTTTTTCTCCACGATCCAGACGTCGTAGAAAAAAACAACTCACACCATCGGAAAGAGCAGGCAATTGCGAGTAAAAATATATCAATTTCAAATCTCCATTTCGATTTCTAATATTTTTTAAAGATTTTAAAACAAAAGTCACTTTTGGCTCAAGAAAACGATTTTTGGTTTTAAATTCTCGCATCGTGAAAAGTACTCATAATTTCGACTAATAATTTGCATTTTCAGAAAGGTCAAACATCTGGCATTCTTACAAGTCTAATCTGGTCCAGAAATAATGAAAATTGCCTTCAGAATCGCAATTTTAAAGACGTCATGATTTTAAATTTCTCGCCGTTCCGCTCGGCGTTCCGTTCGTTTCTCCCTCGCTGAAGCAGGGAAGGTGGTGGGTGGGGACGTCAAGGTGGAGGTGACGTCACGGTTCTAAATAGAGCGCCTTTGCTCTATATAAATTATTATATTTATATTTTAAATGATGGGACGATCTGGATTTTTTAAATGTATATTTTAACTTTTGGATATTTTAAATGGATATTTTAATTTTATGGATATTTTAAATGATGGAACAATGAAACAATGGAATGAGGATGATGGAATTAAGCATATGGTCATTTTAAATTGCAAATTAGCGCGCGGGAAGTTAGCGGTAGGCCCGGGTTCGATTCCCGCCACTGCCAAAACTGCCGCCGTGTTTACGCGGAATACGATCACGTTAAATATGTGGGTCCGTAAGTCCTTCCGAGAGGTTGGTGGTAGGGGGAAGGAGGATACGGCCCCTGTGGATGCCTCCCCCACTGGGTTCCCGTCTAAATTGGGTGAATATGTAGAAAGTTATGGAGATTGTCGCGGAGGGCGCGGCAGCCCAGTGGTTAGCGCGCGGGAATTGCACTCAGTAGGCCCGGGTTCGATTCCCGCCACTGCCAAAACTTACGCCACGTTCACGCAGAGTACGATCACGTTAAACATGTGGGTTCGTGAGTCCTTCCGAGAGGTTGGTGGTAGGGGAAGGAGGGTACGGTCTAAATTGGGTGAATAAAAAGAAAGTTATGGAGATTGTCGCGGAGGGCGAAGTAGCCCAGTGGTTAGCGCGCGGGAATTGCACGCGGTAGGCCCGGGTTCGATTTCCGCCACTGACATGGAGTACGATCACGTTAAACATATGGGTCCGTATGTTTTTCCGAGAGGTTGGTGGTAGGGGAAGGAGGGTACGTTCCCTGTGGATGCCTCCCCCACTGGGTTCCGGTCTAAATTGGGTGGCACATCCTGGCCGTCCAACCAGTTACCAGGCCCGGGTTCGATTCCCAAAATTGCCGCCGTGTTTACGCGGAGTACGAGCACGTTAAACATGTGGGTCCGTGAGTCCTTCCGAGAAGTTGGTGGTAGGGGAAGGAGGGTACGGTCTAAATTGGATGAATAAAAAGAAAGTTATGGAGATTGTCGCGTAGGGCAAAGTAGCCCAATGGTTAGCACGCGGAAATTGCACTCGGTAGGCCCGGGTTCGATTCCCAAAATTGCCGCCGTGTTTACGCGGAGTACGATCACGTTAAACATGTGGGTCTGTAAGTCCTTCCGAGAGGTTGGTGGTAGGGGAAGAAGGGTACGGTCCCTGTGGATGCTTCTCCCACTTGGTTCCGGTCTAAATTGGGTGAATAAAAAGAAAGTTATGAAGAATATCGCGGAGGGTGAAGTACCCCAGTGGTTAGTGCGCGGGATTTGCACTTGGTAGGCCCGGGTTCGATTCCCAAAATTGCCGAATAAAAATAAAGTTATGGAGATTTTCGCGGATGGCACGGTAGCCCAGTGGTTAGCGCGCGGGAATTTCACTCGGTAGGCCCGGGTTCGATTCCCGCCATTGCCAAAACTGCAGCCGTGTTCACGCGGAGTACGATCACGTTAAACGTGTGGGACTGCAAGTCCTTCCGAGAGGTTTGTGGTAGGGGAAGGAGGGTACGGTCTCTTTGGATGCCTCCCCCATTGGGTTCCGGTCTAAATTGTGTGGCACTTCCTGGCCTTCCAAGCAGTTACCTTACACCTTTCTGGTAGGTCGCGCCAACGAGTTTGCCACGGTCAGAATTTTCAAGGGTAGCGAACAGGCTGGTCGCCAAAGGCGGCTAGTATGAAAATATATTGGAATTATTTTCTGTGTCGTCACGAGCGCATTAACATTAAAAATGTTAAGTAAAAATAAAGTAGTTAGCTTTTCAGTTGGCGATCAACTCATGAAGGAGTCGGATGTATGTTTGCCCTTGCGGCAAAATGGCTCAATTCTTATTCTAAATTTGGTTAAGTTATTAAAAATTATGAAATATTACGGTAAAATATCGTGTTATTGTTAACTTACAAAGAACTAGTTATTTTCTACGAAGGTGAGATGTTAATGATCGTTTTTTGTCAAAAGAATATTCCATCTCCTTGAATGTTCCGGAGCATTATTTAGCATTATTCTAGCATGTTAATCTATTTAAAAAAATCTGATGTGGGCAACACATGACTTTCCTTATATAACGTAATGAATTTACCACTTTTACAGTAAAATAAATAGGTTTTTCTTATAGTAGATACTAATATTCTTTCCAAGATATTGAATTTTCGACAATTAGTCGTCGTTTCATTGATTTAGCGTCATTTTTATCCATTTGGCGAGATTTTCGCTAATTTGTCAACATTTCAAAAAGTCGCCAAGTTGGCGACATTCCGCCAAAATTCGTCGCCAAAATCTCGCAAAGCATAATGGACAAAGAAATAAGTTATTGTTACAGCAGATAAATGAATATTGGCGTTCAAATAAAAAAGTATTACTCAAAGTATCTTTTTTCATGAATGGAACGAGCTAGATCCACGAAAATGATGCCATCCAATATATCGCATGGTATTACTGAAAAGGGAACATGTCTCTCAAGAGGAAATTTTTTTTTTTTTATTTTATATGATTTTTTATAATTTTTTTGAAAAATGTGCAATATCTCGAGAACGGTTCATGTTAGCGTTCTAAAATTTATGTCAATCGTTTTCTAATGAAAAATTACATAAGAAATGTCTATATGCGTAACTTTATTAGTGGTTTTGATTATTTGACTATTTTTTCCAAATTTCATTTGAAAATTTAGGAGTGTTCTTAACATTCGATTGTGTATAAAAACAATAGGCTTCCAGTGTTTACGGATTGTGATTTTTGTACTAAATTTGGATCGAATCGGTCCATTCGTTTGTCAGTTATCGTCTTCACAGACTCTCACACACACACACAGACATCACTTCAAAAATGTTTGATTCGTGATCAGGGATGCTTGAACCGTGCTCTCCCGTCGAAAACTCGAATTCGAATTTTCGACCCCGTCACAATACTTTCCTTATACATTATGTATATAAGGAAAGTAAAAATGAACTATATTGAAGGAATGTATTACTTTCCTTATATACATAATGTATAAGGAAAGTATTGTGACGGGGTCGAAAATTCGAATTCGAGTTTTCGACGGGAGAGCACGTTTCAAGCATCCCTGATCACGAATCAAACATTTTTGAAGTGATGTCTGTGTGTGTGTGTGTGTGAAAGTATGTGTGTGTGTCAGTGAGTCTGTGGAGACGATAACTGACGAACGAATGGACCGATTCGAACCAAATTTGGTACAAAAATCACAATCCGTAAACACTGGAAGCCTATTGTTTTTATACGTAATCGAATGTTCAGAACCCCCCTAAATTTTCGAATGAAATTTTGAAAAAATCGTCAAAAAATCAAAACCGCTAATAAAGTTACGCAAATAGACATTTCTTATGTAATTTTTCATTAGAAAACCATTAGCATAAATGTTAGAACGCTAACATGAACCTTTCTCGAGATATTGTGCATTTTTCAAAAAAATTATGAAAAAGTCACATAAAAAAAAAATTCCTATTGAGAAACATGTTCACTTTTCATATGTAAAACCATGCGATAAATTGAGTGACATCATTCTCGTAGATCTAGCTCGTTCCATTCATGCAAAAATATACTTTGAATAATACTTTTGTATTTGAACGCCAATAGTCATTTACCTGCTGTAAGAATAACTTTTTTCTTAGTGCATAACGCTTGGCGAGATTTTGGCGACGAATTTGGCGGAATGTCGCCAACTTGGCGACTTTTTTGAAATGTTGCCAAATTAATGAAAATCTCGCCAAATGGATAAAAATGATGCTAAATCAATGAAAATGACGACTAATTGTCGAAAATTCAATATCTTGGAAAGAATATTAGTATCTACTATAAGAAAAACCTATTTTTTTACTGTAAAAGTAGTAAATTCATTACATTATATAAGGAAAGTCATGTGTTGCCCACATCAGATTTTTTCTGAATGATAACATGTTAATAAAGTGAAGTATATCTTATGAAGATTCTTTTATTTCACCAAGATGACTTATCCTCTTATTCGAACATCGCCATTTATCTGACGTCCGACAGTAGAATTTTAATTGGCTCAAATCTCCAGGAATTCATGGATAAATCTCAGTCATTACAGAAGACTCGTATCCAATTCATCCATGATTTGATGTCAACCGCCCGCCTGCAGAACCGAAGCTTCTAATAGTTTAGAACACCCGAATGCGATCACTCACAACAGTGTTACCCACGTACTTATCATTTAAAAAATAAGCTGTGTGTAAGCACTTTACTACATAATGTTAAATAATTCCATGGAAATAATAGTTTCCAAAGAAATCTCTGGTGTTTCTTTGATTTGGAATTGTGCTAGGGTACCTCTTCCGCACAAGTTCATTTATTGAAGAGGGCTTTTCCAGGTCGGTTCCATCCGCGGCAATTCTGATAGCAAGAATTTTTCTTTCGTGCAGCACGTAACAGCGTTTCGAATGACCGCGGGCACTAATATCACTTTCACCTTGAAAACCTTGAACCAATGTGCCTTCTTGGCGAACTCACTTGTCCACTTCTGGCTCCATTTCGAATTATTTTACCAATTTTCCTCCAAGCTGCGTGATGAAGAAAGCAGAAACATTTGTTTCTATTTCTTGAAAACACTGTATTTTTGACGCATGTTTCTTCGAAGGCTTCGTTGCATTTAGTCTTATTTAGTTAACGCATTCCACACTTGGTTTCTTCACAGGATGGCTGCCATGGTAAGGAGATTTGTATTTAATAAAATTTGAGATTTTATATGTGCGATTTTGATATCTTGGCAACAGCACGTTTTAATGGACTCTAAATGATGCAACGAGGGGTGGATTTAAAGTTTTGCTGCCCATAGGCAAGCCTTCACCACCCTCTCTTCCGGTAGACACTTTTTTTACCAGACTCGCGCCATATTTTGTACCATCCAATGCTATGATTTATTTATTTATTCAATCATGTAGCTGTACGGGCAAAAAACGAATTATCGATACATATATACAAATACATCGGCACAATCTGTACATAATTCCCTCTCCCCTTCTAAAAAACTATAAAGCTGTACAATAATAAATAAATAAAATAGAAAAGTAAAACATCAATCTATATAGCATTATTAATCATATCAATTTTATTACATTTAATATACATATATGGGTAATTAAACTAATTTTTAAATTTCAATAAACACATAATTTTTAATTATTGTTTTTAAATTTGTTTTTAACACGTTTTTACAATTATTTCCCCTTGTGATACCTTATGATCTCCAATTTTGAATTTAAACTGTACAGCAATGGCTTGTCATTTTTACTTTCCTTATATACATAATGTATAAGGAAAGTATTGTAACGGGGTCGAAAATTCGAATTCGAGTTTTCGACGGGAGAGCACGTTTCAAGCATCCCTGATCACGAATAAAGCATTTTTGAAGTGATGTCTGTGCGTGTGTGTGTGAAAGTATGTGTGTGTCAGTGAGTCTGTGGAGACGATAACTGACGAACGAATGGACCGATTCGAACCAAATTTGGTACAAAAATCACAATCCATAAAAACTGGAAGCCTATTGTTTTTATACGCAATCGAATGTTCAGAACTCCCCTAAATTTTCGAATGAAATTTTGAAAAAATCGTCAAAAAATCAAAACCACTAATAATGTTACGCAAATAGACATTTCTTATGTAATTTTTTATTAGAAAACGATTGGCATAAATTTTAGAATGCTAACATGAACCGTTCTCGAGATATTGCACATTTTTCAAAAAAATTATCATAAAGTCATATAAAAAAAAAAATCATATTGAGAAACATGTTCACTTCTCATATGTAATGCCATACGATAAATTGGGTGACATCATTCTCGTGGATCTAGCTCGTTCCATTCATGAAAAAATATACTTTGAGTAATATGTTTGTATTTGAACGCCAATAATCATTTGTCTGTTGTAAGGATAACTTATTTCTTCGTCCATAACACTTGGCGAGATTTTGGCGACGAATTTGGCGGAATGTCGCCAACTTGGTGACTTTTTGGAATGTTGACAAATTAACGAAAATTTCGCCAAATGGATAAAAATGACGCTAAATCAATGAAAATGACGACTCATTGTCGAAAGTTCAATATCTCGGAAAGAATATTAGTATCTACTATAAGAAAAACCTATTTTTTTTGCTGTAAAAGTAGTACATTCATTACATTATATAAGGAAAGTCATGTGTTGCCCACATCAGATTTTTTTTTTTTTAAATCGCTGTTCTAGAGAATTATACACTATGATAATATTATGTAATATGATTATAATATTATATAGTATGATGATAATGTATACTATTATGATAATATTATATAACACGATGATAATATTATACATATAATGACACTTGTGCATACCTTTAATGACAAACGTAGTAGCAAGGGCCATGGAGATATAATCCGGGCTCGAGGGGGAGCAACTCACGAGCCCCTGTGTTGCTTAGGCCTTATTTCCAATTTTCCTTCACAGAGAACTTAGTTTTAAAGTACTTTGTATATTTTAGAGAAAATTTAAGGTATACGAAGGCCAGGTTATAAGAAATACAGACGAGACAGGAAAATAATAAAAATGAGCCCTGCCTCCGTCCTTAATTATATTCTTCAGGATTTGCTAGTAGTAATAGTGCAGTCTGTCGGGAGGTTTCCTGATTCTAACGGATCATCGTAATAGCTCTTCTGATATCGCCGGTGCTACGGATTCCTTTGGTTCGACTGAGGCTCCTGGATTTATAATTATGGTATCAGGATCAGGAGCCTCGACGAGCTTTGGTATGGTTGGCGAAATATATATATATATAATATATCTGCATTATAGTCGTGAATTTGCTTCTGTGGTGATGTTAATATTACTTAAATTTTTACTTTCCTTATATACATAATGTATAAGGAAAGTATTGTGACGGGGTCGAAAATTCGAATTCGAGTTTTAGACGGGAGAGCACGTTTCAAGCATCCCTGATCACGAATCAAACTTTTTTGAAGTGATGTGTGTGTGTCAGTGAGTCTGTGGAGAGGATAACTGACGAACGAATGGACCGATTCGAACGAAATTTGGTACAAAAATCACAATCCGTAAACACTGGAAGCTTGTTGTTTTTATACGCAATCGAATGTTCAGAACCCCCCCTAAATTTTCGAGTGAAATTTTGGAAAAATCGTCAAAAAATCAAAACCACTAATAAAGTTACGCAAATAGACATTTCTTCATTTCTTATGTAACTTTTCATTAGAAAATGATTGATATAAATTTTAAAACGCTAACATGAACCGTTCTTGAGATATTGCACATTTTTAAAAAAAAAATTATCAAAAAGTCATATAAAATAAAAAAAAATATATTTCCTATTGAGAAACATGTTCACTTTTCATGTGTAATACTATGCGATAAATTTGGTGACATCATTCTCGTGGAACCAGCTCATTCCATTCATGAAAAAAGATACTTTTAGTAATACTTTTGTATTTGAACGCCAATAGTCATTTATCTGCTATAAGAATAACCTATTTCTCTCCATAACGCTTGGCTATATTTGGCGACGAATTTGGCGGAATGTCGCCAACTTGGCGACATTTTTAATTGTTGCCAAATCAACAAAAATCTCGCCAAATGGATAAAAATGACGACTAATTGAAGAACGGCGGTAATTGCCACAGATAGCCTGTCAAGTCTTGAAGCGTTGAAGAAGCACCAAACGACATCGGGACAGGTTAGGGATGTCCAGAATCTAATTAGAAACGTGGGTTGTACCGGGACCTCCGCTCCTCTCTCGAGCGGAGGCCCCGGTTGTACAGTACAGCTAACTTGGGTTCCAGCACACACAGGAATAGAGGGTAATGAGTGTGCGGACGAGGGAGCAAAGAACGCAACGGAACATCCTGAAGATGTAATTCATACAGGTGTCAAGCTCCCGGTATCAAGCCTTAAGAGGGACTTAAAGCAATACTATATGAAAAAGTGGCAACAACGCTGGACGGCATCAAAAAAGGGCCGTAAAACACACCCATTTACGCCACAAGTCAGGTCAGACAGACAACCTAAAAAATAGAGAAACAACAATGTTCTTCATAGGACATGGTCCTTTCCCGTCCTTCCTATATCAGATAGGTAAGAGCGCCACGGACTTATGTGTCTGTGGGGATGTCAGCGACCCACTTCACTACATATCATACTGTCCACTGACGTACAGATACCATCTTAGAGCACCAGCAACAGACAGTATGGCGCTCTGGACTGACAGAGTTCTGAAAAACTCATCAATACAGGCAAGAATAAAAAAAAAATCATCAATTACCTGGAAATTAATGAAGTTTATATCATAAGTACAACACCACACAACACACACTCCAATTCACAGTGATAGTGCACATAGGAAAAAACTAGATAAAGTGAATGTGTACATAGACAGAACTAGATTGTGACTGTCTATATAGTGATTTGTGTATATAGTGTATTTAAGTGATTATGTACATAGATTGAAAATTATTATTAGACGGACATTTGAACTGTACAAACTAATGAAACAATCTCAGAACTCTAAGACAATAATATTTTAATCGGCCAGGTGTCTGTGTACGCCGTAGTCAATATGCACTGCCAAGCACCTGCGCGTGCTTTCTCGAGCAGATTTTCCAACTATTTGCAAACACGCAGCGGACTTATATGTTGCCTACACCAATGCCTTGTGCAAGGTTGGCAGTCCGCCTGCGGCGTCCAAGGAATATAAGTATCTACTGTAAGAATAACATTTTTTTTAACTGTAAAAGTAGTAAATTTATTGCATTATATAAGGAAAGTCATGTGTTGTCCACATCAGATTTTTTTATTATTATATCATAAATTTTTATTATTACATATTTCTAATATATATATATATATATATAAAATATATTAGAAAAATGTAATAATAAAATATTCAAGTAGTATTAACATCCCCATAGAAGCAAAATCACGATCATAATGCCGATAAGAGAAAAGAACAGCACCGGACCAAATTCAATGATTAATCAGAATTAAATTCATCTTCAGGTCTAAGTATTTAATTCTGATTAACCCAAACAAATGCCTGTTTCAGATTGAACAATAGTACATTACTATAAATGCTCAAACTCAGACTACAGGCATCAAAAGATGAAAAAATGAATATAAGAAAATTTGTATTACTATATGGCATGAACCCTTCTTTCACCATTTGTATACGCGATCAATCTCAACAACTTAAATTATCTAGAAGCACCTGAATGAACAAGTCGAAATACAACCAGGGAGGCAATACGAACGTTCACAGCTACACTTCCAGACCCGTCCAGTGAGTCAGAGCAGGAGACAGGACTATTACCCGTATAAGCAAAAAGGAATGTGAACATGAAGCAAAGATGAAAATTCTTACTAAAGAAGAGATTCATTGAAGAAATGGATAATCGAGGATGTCACTATATACCATTAATATATATATATATATATATATATATATATATATATATATATATATATATATATATATATATATATATATATATATATATATATATATATATATATTCTCTTAAACAAAGGGGTTTCTCTCTTATTCGGAAATTCAAATATTTTGGTGTGCAGCACCCCTAAAGTAGCAAATATGGGAAAACTGAAATTGTACACTTTCTTCCTCTGAAACTGTCTACATTTACACCAAATGGAAAGTTTCTCATCGGTAAGTATGTTTTTCTATAATTTAGCAATTCGAACGTTTTGCTGTGGAGCACCTCTTGTAAACGTTTTTGAAAAATTCGTTTTTCTCGGGGGTTTTATCAAACGGCTGACCCGTATGCCAAATCGCAAGTCTTCTATCTTTCTTAAAAGAAGGCTTTTCTCACGTATCCAGAAAATCGAATATTTTGGTGTGTGTCACCCCGAAAAGCAGCAAATATTTGAAAACTAAAATTGAACACTATCTTGCTTTCGAACTAGTTACCCTTACACCAAATTAAAGACCTCTTTTTCATTACGAAGTATACTTTTCTATTGTTTCACATTTCGAACATATTGAAGTTAAGAGCAACCCACCTCCTTTCCTCCCCACACACACCCCTTAGTAAAGGTTTTTAAAAAAAGTTCCGGAGGTATTTTCGAACAATCGATTCATATACCGAATTGCAAGTATCTATCTCACTTGCTGTGGGTGCACAGGGTGCTTAAATGAGAAAATATGCGAAAATGGAAATTACGCACTTCTTCCATTTGATAAATATATCTACCTTTGCACCAAATTTAAAGTATGTATATTTTTCTTTCATTTCACGTTTCGAACGTTTTTGTGTGGAGCTTTTCTACTGAATATTTTTTAAAAATTCGATTTTCCTCGTGGATTTCATCGAACGATTGACCCGTGTATCCCATTGCAAGTATCTATCTATCTATTCGTGCGCGAAAAGGGCGTGACAGACAGACGGGCACTTGGAAATTAGTATATATAGATTTAGTTATGATAGTTGTAGCTCCTGGAACTGACCATTTTATACAAATGCTATATTTGATTTTTCATGCGGCCTTTCAATCAAAAAAGAAATCTCAATTAGTAAAATTTTCGTCTTGCTGAAAAAATTTGCTGAGATATCGATCATTGAAATCCTTGATTTATTCAGTTTTACTTGAATTACAAGTGTGAATAGTTTATTTGGCTTCCTATTAAACTAAATAGGAGACGCATTAACAAATCTATTTAAAACAGAAGAAACCGGCCATTGAAATTTGCTGCTATTTAATTTTGAATAATTTACTTATTGCTGGTTCCTTTCAATCAAACGAAAAATACATAATAATAATAATAATAATTGGAATATCTCGGTGAATTTTTCATCAAAAGGTATGGGATAGATATTTTTCGTCCTAATTAAGCGCGGCGAAAATTTTATTCATTGGCGTGATTTTGATTGGGAGACCGCATAGAAAATCAAATGTTGCATTTTTGTACAACTATCGGGGGGGATTCAACAATTATAGCTAAATTCTTCTCTGCGGATTTTTTTTTCATATCCCATTTAATTTTTACGAGTAACCTTTGACATTATATTCTTTTTAGATATTCTTCGCGAAACACCCCTGTATAACAACAATAATGCCATTGGTCAGGTCTGGGCTTGAGTATGCCTCTGTGTTGTTGTTGTTGTTGATGTTGAGACCCAGACCCTCCGACCTACCAGAAAGGTGTAAGGTAACTGTTTGGACGGCCGGGAAGTGCCACCCAATTTAGACCGGAACCCAGTGGGGGAGGCATCCACAGGGACCGTACCCTCCTTCCCCTACCCCCAACCACTCGGAAGGGCTTTCGGACCCACATGTTTAATGTGATCGTGCTCCGCATGAACACGGTGGCAGCGTGCAAATCCAGCGCGCAAATCACCGGGCTACCGCGCCCGAAATGTGCCAACAGCATGCGGTGTTCCCAGGTGGTCACCCACCCAAGTACTAACCGCGTCCGATGCTGCTTGACTTCGGTGATCTAACGAGAACCGGTGTTTGCAGGACGGTAGGGCCATTGGCCTGCCTCTGTGGTGTGGAGGCTTTTCATGCTATTCATGCAAACAAGATCAAAATTATTCAAAATAAATTCTTGAGATATATAAGAAAGCGTATTTTTTGTTATGCCTTATCTGCTACTTTTCTTTGATATGTTTAATGTTAAAAGCCTACAGAACAGAAAGGGATTTCGTTTAATTTTCATTCTTCAGGAATCTATCTGTTCAATAACATAATTGATTGTTCCGCTATCTTGGGTAGGATCGGGTTTTATGTTCCCTAGTATTCAACCAGGAGCATGTGTTTATTTGCTGAAAGGAATTTTAGTACGAATATTCGTTTTCATTGTGCGATAAGTAATTTTGTGAACTGCACAACAGCTTCCCCGATAATCTTGATGTTTTTTATTCATCAGGAATGGCTCTTAAAAATCATTTGTTGTAAATATTTTATATTTGAATGTATTTATTCCTTTGCAGGTGCTTTCGAAAATCATTTGTTGTCAATAGTTTGTATTTTAATGTATTCTATTATATTTTAATCTGTATATTTTGTATTGTGTTTTATCTTGCACGTTATTGCTGGGATTTTGTCCTGTAGCTTGCATTCTTTTAAAATAAAATAAAATGAGTAAATAAATAATCTTACTGATAAGTGAGATATAATAATTATAAGAAGCTCTTTTATTTGCGCTATTGCCACGCCCCCTCTCCTAAATATCTAAATTTGTCAATCTGTAGGGAAAGTCATGTATTCGACTCATAAGATTTTTAGATTTATCACGCGTCACTCTCCAGATTATTATAATTTCTATTTCTCTTACAAACGCTCCTTACGTAGACAGTTAAATTGTTTCCAAAGCAAAAGTGTTGAAACTTTGCCCTCATTAAAGGCAATTTTTAACACTTTCCAACGTAGTTGTAAAGTGTTTATGACTAAGTTCATTCTGTCTGTCTGTCTGTTCGATAACTGCCGCAAAATGACTATCAAAATTAAATTTTAGTATGTTGTCTAGACGGTCTGTGGGACATATGGGAATGAAAATGATTATCACCCAATTAGTTTCAGATTTAACCCGGGTGGAAAAAATGAAATGCATTGAACCCTATGGGACTCAATTTTTTAAACAAAATTAAAATTAACAAATTGCATCGAAAATTTTAGGAAATATTCAAATTATTACATAAAATGTACAAAAAGTTTTCAGCAAAATATGTCAGGTAGTTTAAAAAAAAAAATTGAAATATTAAATACACCCATGATATATGAAGAGATCACATGACTCATTGCAAAATAAAATGTGGCATCCATTCTTTTTTTCTGTCTGTGTAAAGATTTTAATGTTTAAAGATTGTTTCAATTTATATTTAGTGTTGCATCCAACATAAAAACGCTTTATTTTTACGTATTAGCTGTGTATCTAAATTCTGTGCCAAGGCGATTACAATGTTTTTGATTTTAATTGATCACTAAACTTTGATTATTTCTTTAACGAAACCTGATTTTAACGTATGCAGAATGTAAAGAAATCAAGCGATTATAAGGTGAGAGTTGTATAAGAATTGCTGATTTTTTTTCACGTAAACTTAATTAGCTCTGGAGTCTGGAATATAAGTGATATGAATGAAATATTCATTGATTTTACATAGAGAGGCAGACGATTTATATTTCGATGACGTCATTTGAATAAAGTTCATTTTGTGCAATTGGCTTTTTCGATAAAGTTTTAAGTTTTCAAGTACACTCTAAGACAAAAAAAAAAAAAAAATCGACGCATCAAGAAATAATTATCCAAATGAGACAAAATATGGTACGTGTAATGTGGATGTACAGAAAAAAAAATTATTAGAATTTCAGAACAATTGGAGGATTTATTGCACTGAAAGATCTACACAAATTGAGCACGTCAATATGGCGTTGGTCCACCTCTGTCCTTGATATAAGCTGTTTCTCAACGTGGCATTGATGCATAAAGTTGCCGGATGGTGTTTTGAGGGATGTCGTTCCAAATGGCCTCCAATTGACGAGCTAATTCGTCTACATTCTGGGATGGTCGCAGGCGACGCCCCATCTCAGCCCAAATGTACTCAATAGGCGAGAGATCTGGCTGGCCAAGGAATTGTGTCTTAAGCACGCAGAAAATCAATAGAGAGGCGTGCCGTGGGTGGCCTGGCATTATCTTGCTGAAAAGTTATCCGGGGGTGTCGCGAAAGAAATGGTAATACAACGGGTTGTAGAATGTCGGCAATGTACCGCTGTGCTGTGATGGTGCCACGGAGGACTATCAAAGGAGTCCGGCTATCAAGCGAAATGGCACCCCAGACCATAACTCCCTGTTGTCGGGCCTTGTGACTTGTGACATTAAGAGCAGGATCCTGACGATGTCCGGGCTGTCTCTAGACACGTCTGCGCTGGTCGTCGGGATTCAGTTCGAAACGGGACTCATCACTGAAGACAATTCGTTCCCAATCCGAACAATTCCACGTTGATCGGACCCGGCACCATTGCAATCGCTGTTGACGGTGCCTACTGGTCAGTGATAGGCAGCGTAATGGGCGCCGCGAGTATAGATTCCGCTCCCGTAGTCTTCCATTAATGGTTCGGGTGGTCATTTCCGTGTTTGTTACACGTTGGATGGTTGATAGCGACGAATATCGTCCTGTCACAGCTGCTCTGACAATCGCGCTATCTTCCCGTTCTGTCATCGCTCTAGGCCGTCCGCTGCCTGCTGAAATCTGCCATTTCGGAACCATTCCTGCCAACACCGTCTAATTACTGCATCGCTCCTACCCAAATTCCGAGCGATTCGTCGGTATGCCTATCCAGTTTCATGAAGTCCGACCGCAGGCCCTCTTTCAAACTCCTTCATATGCTCGTATTGGCCGCGAATTCGCCGGCGAGGCATTGCTACAATTAAGATACGTAAACGCAATCGAAATCCACTGCATTCTTGTTCCTGAAAGCGAGGTTCGCTCCTTATATACACCATTACGGTGCTAAGTTTCAATGCGCTGTAGTTCGAACTATTCATTCATTGGCTGCGAATTTTTGATCATTTGCATATTCGGTTGACAAGTGTTTGCATGTATACTTTCATTACTATCGGATTATTTTGCGTCGATTTTTTTGTCTTGGAGTGTATAATAAATTACTGTAGTACTGTGATAATTTAAAAAATATTAGCGCTGAATGTATCACATTTTAGATATGTTTAAATATTGCACTCCAATTGGAAAGTGTTTCTTAATCAATGCTTTATGAAAGATTGATCTCTCTTGTTTTATTATTTAAATCGGATAATAAAGTAAATTTATATAGTATGCCGTATAAACACATTTAATTTAAATGCAGTGTTAAGTAACGAAATATAATTTTCTTTAAATAATTTTTCGGAAAAATATCATCTGCATAATGTTATTTCAATAAAAAAAAGTTCTTTGTTAAGATCTCGACAAGCCCTGGTTCTGAAAACTCGAAACATAGACGGGGTTATCCTCAGTGATATAGAGAATACCCAGTAAAAATTTTTGAAAAATAATGTCCTATCACCTCCGTTAGTTTTTGCCTCGGAATCTCACTTTTTCTTGTTTTAATAGAAACTGAAGATGTGTAAATTTTACAGGTTGTAGTATGAAACAAAAATAAAAACATCAATACGTTTTCATGCAGATGTTAAAGGTTACACGAAAAATAAAATTGTAATGAAAGCAATAGAAATATCATCAGAATTACATTATCTTAGGTACAAAGTTTTAAAATAACTCAAAGCCTCAGCAACATTATTAACATTCGACATAATATTCCAACCATTTGCTGTTTGACCATTGAGTAAAACAGTTTGTCTTCAACCAGTACAATAGTTCTAAAACTCTCCGAAATTAGAAGTATAGGCTTATTATCAGTATCAGCAACGTATATATAATTATAGCAACGTATATAAGAACTTGCTTTCTTCTAACAATTTTCCGAAGATCAGTAAAACCATCAAAATCAGATAAATTATAGAATTTTCTAAATATGTGTCTGTAGTTTACTTTCAAACTGATGTACTCCGATCAGCGCATCTAATAATTTAATAAAACTATTTAAATTGCACTGTTTAAAAGTATGACTATTAATATTCCGTTCATCTCTTGCCCTAAATCTACTTACTCAATGAAATTATAATAGATGGATGATAATTATTCTCAGAATGCAAAGTACTTTTCGAATTTTCAGATCTGATTTTTAAAAGTGCGAAAGTCTAGGTGGAGCAAAAAATTACCTCGAGTCAACGTTGTTCCAGGTTCTACTGGATTTTCAAATTCCTCGTTAAATCTTTCAGAAATTACATCACTGACAACTTGGTCCGAATTCTCAAACTTATAATATGTGCTTTCCCCTTCATTTAGAAATTACATCACAAGTACTTTGGTTGTGAATTTTTGTACGTCGTGGATGGAGATTTTAATTAAAGACTTTTAATAATAGCCAATTTTTGGTTGTCTTTATTTTTTTCTAAAGTGTTGATGATTTGTCGTGTTTTCCATACAATTTTATTACGAAAGCAATTCTTACTTCCCTTAGTGAAGGAGGCAAAAAGGGTTTGTGTGAGTAAAATTGAAAGTTCACGTTTTTTGTATATATTCGAGCTGAATTAAATGATTATAACACTCATTCGATGAAAAAAAATCTGATGTGGGCAGCACATGACTTTCCCTGCAGACTCAAATTCATTTTTTCCTTATTTCTCTAAGAACTCATTAAATTGAGTTTAATTGCACAAAATGACACTAAATTTGCATTTTTAATTCAATTTCTGCTTTTACTTGGTAATTGAACATTTTTCCAAAGGCGGTATAAAAAAAATGCGAAAAATCTCAAATATCTCGAGAACAGTTAGTCCTAGAGTAATAGAGTTGTTCTTATTCTTTTCCTCGTCAAAAATTACGTATAAAATAAGCATTTATTTGATACATTTGAACATACGTAGTCTTGTTTTAGATATTGGCGATTTTTGCGGACCATTTCGTAAAAAAAGGCAGGTTGTTCTTTTCCGAATCGTATCAAAATCTAATTAGCACCAGAGTATCCCACATGTGATTTATCTACTAAATTCTGTGAAATTTGGTCAATTTGCATTTCATCTAGAGTGAATACATAAGATTTTTGAGGGCCATTTCGCAAAAAAAAAAAAAAAAAAGCTGGTTCTTTTTTTCCGAAATGTACCAAAAACTAATCAGCACCAGGGTCACACCCTAGGGTCTTACTTACCAAATTTTGTGAAATTTGGTCAATTAGTATTTTAGCTAGAGTGGATACATGAAACTTTTATGGACCATTTCGCAAAAAAAGGCGAGTTCGGTTTCTACGAATCGTACCAAAAACTAATCAGCACCAGCGTCATACCCAAGTGACTTACCTACCAAATTTTATGAAATTCGGTCCATAAGTTATTGAGTTAGAGTGGATACATACATTGCACATACACTCAGACGTCACTCTAAAAATAGTTTTTTCGTATTCAAGAGGTCTCGAAACGTATAGATCCGTCGAAAACTCGAGTTGCGATTTTCGACATGATTCCAATACTTTCCCTATACATTACAGGGAAAGTAAAAATCTGATGTGGGCAGCACATGACTTTCCCTGCAGACTTATATACACATTCTCTTTATTTTAATTAAATTTAATTCATTATTAATTCAATTTTCGTTCTCAATTGGTAACTGGACTCATTTTCAAAGGTAAGGTGGCGTAAAGAGAAAAAGGAAAAAAATGTATACAATGTGGAATGTTGACAAATATAAAAAAAAATCTGTTGTGGACAGCACATGACTTTCCCTGCAGACTTATATCCACGTTCTCTTTATTTTAATTCAATTTAATTCACTTTTAATTCAATTTCCGTTCTCATTTGGTAACTGGACTTATTTTCAAAGGTGGCGTAGAGAAAATACGAAAAAACTAAAATATCTCGAGAACGGCTAGTCCTAGTGTAATGGGGTTGGTCTAATTCTTTTCTTCGTTAAAAATTACGTATAAAGCAAGCATTTAATGGATATATTTCAGCATACGTAGTTTTTTATTTTAGATTTTGTCGATTTTTGTGGGCCATTTTGCAAAAAAAGGCAGGTTATTTTTTTCCGAAGCATACCAACATCTAATTAGCACCAGGGTGACCCACAAGCGACTTATTTACCAAATTTTGTGAAATTCGGTCCATTAGATTTTCAGCTAGAGTGGATACAAGCTGTTGCGGGCCATTTCGCAAAAAAAAGGGCGGATTCTTTTATCCCGAATCGTACCCAAAACTAATCAGCACCAGATTTGCCCACAAGTGACTTACCTACCAAATTTTATGAAATTCGGTCAATTAGTTTTTAAGTTAGAGTGGATACAAAATCAGCGCAGATAAACACACAGACACACACACAGACGTCACGCTAAAAATAGTTTTTTTGTATTCTAGAGGTCTCGAAACGTGTAGATCCGTCGAAAACTCGAGTTGCGATTTTCGGCATGATTCCAATACTTTCCAATACAGGGAAAGTAAAAATTCCAATACAGGGAAAGTAAAAATGATAGAAATCAGATGAGATGGCTTATAACTAGTTTACGCATATGTGAAGCATTTAAACCATGCTTTTAGTATAATTATATGTTTAAGAAAGCCCATTTTATTAATATTATTTTTTTTTATAATTTTATTAATTTTATGGCGAAAAACCTTTTTTCTCACTAATCTTCCGCGAAACATCAAATTGTCAAATGCACTAAAGTATCATGCATATCCAGGGCCCCGATTAAGATAATCTTTGTCTCTAGGTACAACATTATTTCGGTTCCTCCGGTTCAATTTCCCAGTTTTCATCTTTGAAAAATAAAAATATTGTATTTTTCTCCATATAAGTATTTTTACACAGAATAAATATAAAGTGCTTTTTACAGTGTTAGATATTAGAAGTACTTAAGGAAAGCAACAGATATTTAATTCCAACTTTAAATTTCATCTATCTTAAACGGCATTGAATTTTACTGCTTTTCAGAAGCTAAAAATTATAATTTTCCCCCTTCCTTTATGGAAGAGTAAGTAGCACGTATAAAAGTTGCATTTAAGGAGCCAAATATTGGGAATGAAATGCAATAAATAATGTTTAATTCAGTATATTAATTCAAAAAAGCTTTTTTCTACTTTTTCTTTCTGTAAAGTTCTCAAAAACCGTCTTTAAAATAAATTTTAAGGTTGTGTTATACTCAACAACTAATAAAACTATATTGTCGAGTTTATGCTGTCTTAACTTAGATCTTAAGAAGTTTTTATTCTTTTAAAGTGCAGAGAAAGAACGTTCACTTGAAGAGTTTTCAATTTGTGTACTTGCTAGAATTCTGAAGCATGCACCAACATTTGAACAAGTATTTTAAATGTTTAACACTTTAAAAGACTTTAACTGCAGTTCCGAATCGCAAGTATATGGAAAAATATTCTTGAGCTGCAAAAATTCCTCTGGAAAGGCTGTATCAAGATCTACAAAATATATATTTTTTTTTGTAATTCTTCGGCTGTATTGTAAATCTTATTTTTAGTATTTGCATTATGCTCCTGATAAATGGAAAGAAAAAGAAAATTATAAATTCGCATAAACTTTTCCTTTTTGTATATTTAACTTGCACAGCAGTGAGTGACATAGAGCATAACGGCACTGATGAATGACTGATTTACGTCCACTAAGCATAAAAAGTCTGATGTGGGCAACACATGACTTTCCTTATATAATGCAATGAATTTACTACCTTTACAGTTAAAAGAAATGTTATTCTTATAGTAGATACTTATATTCTTTCCAAGATATTGAATTTTCTTCAATTAGTCGTTATTTCCATTGATTTAGCGTCATTTTTATCAATTTGGCAACATTTAAAAATGTCGCCAAGTTGGCGACATTCCACCAAATTCGTCGCCAAAATCTCGCCAAGCGTTATGGACGGAGAAATAAGTTATTCTTACAGCAGATAAATGACTATTGGCGTTCAAATACAAAAGTATTACTCAAAGTATCTTTTTTCATGAATGGAACGAGCTAGATCCACGAGAATGATGTCACCCAATTTATCGCATGGTATTACATCTGAAAATTGAACATGTTTCTCAATAAGAAATATTTTTTTTCTTTTGTATATAACTTTTTGATAATTTTTTTGAAAAATGTGCAATATCTCAAGAACGGTTCATGTTAGCGTTCTAAAATTTATGTCAATCGTTTTCTAATGAAAAATTACATAAGAAATGTCTATTTGCGTAACTTTGTTAGCGGTTTTGATTTTTTGGCGATTTTTTCAAAATTTTACTCGAAAATTTAGGGGGGTTCTGAACATCGATTGCGTATACACATACTTTCACACACACACACACACAGACATCACTTCAAAAATGTTTGATTCGTGATCAGGGATGTTTGAAACGTGCTCTCCCTTCGAAAACTCGAATTCGAATTTTCGACCCCGTCACAATACTTTCCTTATACATTATGTATATAAGGAAAGTAATAATTCGCTTCATGTTTCATCTAGCGTTTTTTTTATAGCTTTATCTAGAATGCTTGTAAATTACATTATTTCCAATTAACTAACAGGTATCAGACTCATACACTTCAAAATTATCCCACACATCTAGAGAATCATACGAGGGTAGAAGACTGATAAACTGCACAATGGTTGCTTACTTTATGAGTTTTTTCACTTTCCCTGCAACATATGGTAATGTGTAGGGAAAGTATTGGAATCATGTCGAAAATCGCAACTCGACTTTTCGACGGATCTACGTGTTTTGGAACCTCTAGAATACGAAACAAAAAACATTTTTAGCGTGACGTCTGGGCATGTGTGTGTGTCTATCTGTGCAATGTATGTATCCACTCCAACTCAAAAACTAATTGACCGAATTTCACAAAATTTCGTAGATAAGTGAGATACCCTGGTGCTGATTAGATTTTAGTACGATTCAGAAAAAAAAACCCGTCTTTTTTTGCGAAAAGGCCTGTAAAAATCGTATGTATCCACTCTAGCTAGAAAACTAATTGACCAAATTTTACAAAATTTGGTAGATAAGTGACTTGTGGGTTATTCTGGTGCTGATTATATTTTGGTACGATTCGGTAAAAGAATAACTTTTTTTTTTTTTGCAAAATAACCCGCAAAAATCGTAAAATCTAAAATAAAAGACTACGTATTCTCAAATGTATCAATTAAATACTTGTTTTATACGTAATTTTTGACGATGAAAAGAACAAGACTAACATTTTTACTCTAGGACTAGACGTTCTCGAGATATTTTAGTTTTTTCGCATTTTAGCTTCGCCGGTTTTAAGAATACGTCCAGCTACCAAACGAAACCGCAAATTGATATGCAACTGGAAATTCAGCGTAATTTCAAATAATTATGCGTATTATTTTGTGCAATTAAATTAAATTTAACGAATTATCAAGGAAATAAAGAGAAAATGATTTCGAGTCTGAAGAGAAAGTTATGTGCTGCCCACATCAGAAATTTTAAAATAGTGTCCCACACAACAGATTTGTACAATAGTGTCCCATACAACATATTTGTACAATAGTGCCCCATGCAACAGATTTGTACAATAGTGCCTCATACAATGCTTTTCAAACTTCCTTTAACAAAAAGCCGGTCTCTCATTAACTACTATTGAGTTAAATGGAATCTCACTGTGCAAGTTTGGCATGATATTGAACGCCGACCACGGACAATGAGCTTCCGTTTGTCATTGGTACTGATGCGGATGGGATCATATTTAATAAACATTATTAAATATTATTTCGTGAGAAATAACTTTAGAGCATATTTGGTTGCCATTCCACGACTAAAAAAAAAGGTATGTTTTAAGACTTTAGGATTTAATTATAGGATGATTTTGAGGCCTAAGCCCGGGCTTTGTGAGTCGAGGTCTTAATCAGAGCATGTATGTGCATTGTTCAAATATAACAATGACAGAGCTGTTCTTATGAATTGTACTGTTATCTATGTGTATTTCGATCTGTTTCAAAATTTCAGATTTTTTCTTTCAGATGGAACTGATATGGCCTTTGCAACTTATTTGAGTGTTCAGAGGATTTTGAAAATATGACGTTTGGAACGCACCTGGTGACTATTATAGTATTTTTAATTACACTCCATCCTTCACAAGTATTGTACCATGGAAGATTTAGCAGACAAGGTAAGGGGACTAATTGAATTCATTTTATTAGTGAAATAAGTAACATCAGCAGCTCTACCATTTTGAGCTTACGTCTGTGGCTATGTTGTGGACCTCCTGTCCTTGTTATGCATTTCACTATATTTTAACAAGTATTGTAACATATAAGATTTAGTAAACGAGGGGACATTTTGAATATATTTAGTTTGTGAAATAAGTTACAGCAGCAGTTTTACAATTCTAAGTTCTAATCTGTAGCTATTTCGTGAACCTCTTTGTCCTGTTTTTCACTATATTTTAACAAGTATTGTAACATGGAAAATTTAGTAGACAAGGCGAGGGGACTTATTAAATACATTTAGTTACTTAAATAAGTAACAGCAGCAGCTTTATGATTCTGAGCTTTAATCTATGGCTATTTTGTGGACATCTTTGTCATGCTTTTCACTATATTTTAACAAGTATTGTAACATGGAAAATTTAGTAGACAAAGCGAGAGGACTTATTGAATACATTTAGTTAGTGAAATAAGTAACATCAGCAGCTTTACAATTCTGAGCTCTAATATTGACTACATTTAGTTAGCGAAATAAGTAACAGCAGCAGCTTTGCAATTCTGAGCTCTAATATTGACTACATTTAGATAGTGAAATAAGTAACAGCAACAGCTTTACAATTCTGAGCTCTAGTATTGACTACATTTAGTTAGTGAAATAAGTAACAGCAGCAGCTTTACAATTCTGAGCTCTAATATTGACTAGATTTAATTAGTGAAATAAGTAACAGCAGCAGCTTTATGATTCTGAGCTCTAATCTATGGCTATTTCGTGGACCTCTTTGTCATGCTTTTCACTATATTTTAACAAGTTACAATACTGAACTGTAATCTATGATTATACCATAAATCACTTTATTCTACATTTTGTAATAATGTAAAAAAATTCTCCCAAGGTTCCGACGAAGAAGTATTTTTTGTTCAGGAGCAGTAGCGTCGTCAGAAAAAAATTGGGGTAGGGGGATGAAATAGTTTGTTTCCTACTTCCCCCAAAATAATTTCTCCGAGCTTCAATGCGTTTGATTGGGTTTCTGGGGGGAGGGGTTTATGGTAGCCCCTTTGGCGATGTCACTTATGAGGAGGGTGATTTATAGGAGTTGGCGATGAAATGCGGCATTTTAAACAAGTTTTGCATTCATAACTATGGCACGATAGTGCAAAACATGCATTATGAAACAAAAATAAAAAGAAGTACAATTAATAAATAATAAATTGCTATAAAAATGTTAAACAGAACATTGAATAAAATATGTTTCATAACAACAAAATGTATTATTTGCTATTTATTTCATGTCTTAAGAATATTGGTAAAACGTTCGATGAGTTGGGGTCATTCCAAAATCATCAATGAAACATTGTGTAATCTATATGATTCTCAGTCATGAAAGGATTAACAAGAGAGATCAATCATGCTTAAAGCATTGATTATGAAACACTTTCCAACTTCAATGCAATTTAATTTAAACATGTCTAAAATGCAATGCATTCCTCGGTAATATTTTAAAACTTATCACAATACTACATTCATTTATTATATTTGAAAACTTAAACCTTCATCGAAAAAAATGAACTTCATTCAAATGACGGCATTGAAATATAAATTGCCTGGTTTAAACATCTCTAAAATGTGATACATTCCTCGGTAATAATTTTAGAATTATCATAATAATACGATAATTTATTATATTTGAAAACTTCATGGAAAACAAATGATTCATTTAAATGACGCCATAGAAAAAATAACACGCCTGGCTCTCTCTATAAAAGCAGCATTTCATTCATAAATAATTTCCCATTCAAGTCATTCATCACAATACTATAATAAATTTTATTTAAAAATTAAGACCATGGAGCTACAAAAAGTAATTAAACTCTATGCGTAAAACTTCATCGAAAAAAATCGTCTTTCTCTTTGTAAAATCAATGAATAATTCATTCATATAATCTATGCAGACTCCATGAACTAAATGATTTTGTGTTAAAGAAATACAGCAATTCTAAAGAACTCATTCTACATATTTTGCTGTTTACATTTTACATAGGTGAAAAATAGGCTTCGTTGTAGAAATAATCAAATTTGGATGAGCATTTAAACTCAAATATATTGTAATTGCGTTGTTGCAGTATGTAGATGCACAGAATTTAAACAAAAATAAATTTAATGAATATATTTCGCTGAACTTTTTTTTATATATTTTACGGAACAATTTGAATATTATCTAAAATTTTTGAAGCAATTTGTGAATTTTAAATCCGCTTAAAAAATGTTTGAAAAATTGGGTCCCATAGGGCTCAATGTATTTCATTTCTTCAACCCGGGTTCAATCCAGAACTATTTGGGTGATATTATTCATTTATATTCCCATAGGTCCTACAGACCGTCTGAACAACATAATAAAATTTCATTTTGATTAAGTCATTTTTACGGCAGTTATCGTGCTAACGGACAGACAGACAGACAGACAGACAGACAGAATGAATGAATGAATGAACAAAGTCATAAACACTTTTCAACTTTGTTGTAAAGTGTTAATAACACACCTGTCTCTTTCTATAAAAGCAGCATTTTATTCATAAATAATTTCCCATTCATGTCATTCATCACAATACTATAATAATTTATTTTATTTAAAAATTAAGACCATGGAGCTACAAGTAATTAAACTCTATGCGTAAAACTTCATCGAAGAAAATCGTGCTGCTCTTTGTAAAATCAATGAATATTTCATTCATATCAGCTATGCAGACTCCATGAACTAAATGATTTTGTGTTAGAGAAATGCAGCAATTCTAATACAACTCATTCTACATATTTTGCTGTTTACATTTTACATAGGTGAAAAATAGGCTTCGTTGTGGAAATAATCAAATTTGGATGAGCATTTAAACTCAAATATATTGTCATTGCGTTGTTTCAGTATGTAGATGCACAGAATTTAGGCAAAAATAAAGTGGTTTTAGGACGGATACAACACTCAATATGAATTAAAAAGAACTTTAAAAATCACGATTTTGAGACAAGATGGATGCAATATATCATTTTGAAGTGGATCACGTGATCGCTTCATATAAGAGGTGTTATTATTATTTTAATTTTTATTTATAAAACTACTGAATATATTTCGCTGAATTTCTTTTTATATATTTTATGGAACAATTTGAATATTACCTAAAATTTTCGAAGCAATTTGTGGATTTTAAATCCGCTTAAAAAATGTTTGAAAAATTATATCCCATGGGGCTCAATGTATTTCATTTTTTCAACCCGGGTTCAATCCAAAAATAATTGGGTGATATTATTCATTTATATTCCCATAGGTCCTACAGACCGTCTGAACAACATACTAAAATTTCATTTTGATTAAGTCATTTTTACGGCAGTTATCGTGCTAACGGACAGACAGACAGACTGACTGACTGACCTAATGAATGAATGGATGAATGAACGAACGAAGTCATAAACACTTTTCAATTTTGTTGTAAAATGTTAAAAAATGTTAATTCATGCTTTCAAACTGAAAAATTGATATGTGTCTTATTAGGAAACGCTATGCTTCTTTTTGTATATTAAATAAAATTTCCGTTTTTAATACTTTACAACAAAGTTGAAAAAGTGCATATGACTTTGTGTTTATGACTTGCCTTTATGTCTGCCTGTCTTGTGTTTATGTCTGTCTGTCCGTTAGCACGATAACTGCCGTAAAAATGACTTAATCAAAATGAAATTTTAGTATGTTGTTCAGACGGTCTGTAGGACCCATTGGAATATAAATGAATAATATCACCCCATTAGCTTTGGATTGAACCCAGGTTGAAAAAATGAAATACATTCACCCTATGGGACCTAATTTTTCAAACATTTTTTAAGAGGCTTTAAAATTCACAAATTGCTTCGAAAATTTTAGGTAATATTCAAATTGCTCCATAAAATATATAAAAAAAATTCAGCGAAATATATTAAATAGTTTTTTAAATAAAAATTAAAATAATAATAACACCTCTTATATGAAGCGATCACGTGACCATGATATGAAAAGATCACGTAATACACTTCAAAATGATATATGGCATCCATCTTGTCTCAAAATCGTGATTTTTAAAGTTCTTTTTAATTCATATTGAGTGTTGTACCCGTCCTAAAACCACTTTATTTTTGCTTAAATTATGTGCATCTACATACTGAAACAACGCAATTACAATATATTTGAGTTTAAATGCTCATCCAAATTTGCTTATTTCTACAACGAAGCCTATTTTTCACCTATGTAAAATGTAAACAGCAAAATATGTAGAATGAGTTGTATTAGAATTGCTGTATTTCTTTAACACAAAATCATTTAGTTCATGGAGTCTGCGTAGCTGATATGAATGAAATATTCATTGATTTTACAAAGAGAAGGACGATTTTATTCGATGAAGTTTTACGCATAGAGTTTAATTACTTGTAGCTCCATGGTCTTAATTTTTAAATAATATAAATTATTATAGTATTGTGATGAATGACATGAATGGGAAATTATTTATGAATGAAATGCTGCTTTTATAGAGAGAGCCAGGCGTGTTATTTTTTCTATGACGTCATTTGAATGAATTTCAGCTGTTTTCGATGAAGTTTTCAAATATAATAAATTATCGTAGTATTATGATAATTCTAAAATTATTACCGAGGAATGTATCACATTTTAGAGATGTTTAAACCAGGCAATTTATATTTCAATGCCGTCATTTGAATGAAGTTCATTTTTTTCGATGAAGGTTTAAGTTTTCAAATATAATAAATTAATGTAGTATTGTGATAAGTTTTAAAATATTACCGAGGAATATATTGCATTTTAGCCATGTTTAAATAAAATTGCATTGAAGTTGGAAAGTGTTTCATAATCAATGCTTTAAGCATGATTGATCTTTCTTGTTTGATATATATTGTAATTTAAGAAATATTTAATGGCAAATTCAAAGACAAAATATTTGAGCTGCTAGTTCGTGTCGTCCTGGATAGGCTACTAATTACAAGTCGACGAATTTTTGCAGGCTGGTAGGTACCTACATAGGTGAATTTTTGCAGGACGGAACCCTTTTTTTTAATATCTATGTAGTTTTTGAGATATTTTACTTTTTATACACTTCTGAAGTGAACATTTTTTTTTCGTATCGGCACGAGCTATTTCTTTGTCTCGTACCATAAAAACTATAGCATACAAAAATATGAAATTTAGTACATTTATAGAGAAATAATAGGGTAACACGATGAAATAAACCGTTTATCGATTTAAACTTAATTTGGCATGAAATCGCTCGCGAAGCGAGCTCATTCAGGATCAAGGAATCCAATTTTTGGATTCCCTGGGCTAAGAAAAATCCCTGCTTTTCCCTCCTGCGGAAAATAGGTAGGAATAGAAAATAGATTTTCGATAGCAGAATTTTTAGGAAAGATAGATATGAAGCGAGCGCAGCGAGTAGGAGACGAAGCCTCTCGAAGGGGGTTGTGCGAGCGGAGCCCCCCCCCCCAGTGTTATTATATATTAAAATAGTAATTTCCAAACGGTGGTACTGCCGAGAACATGATTTTCCAACTGGCCTTTTCCCGACCTTCCCCTGTAACTGCTCCATACCCTTTGGGTGAGTTGGACGGCTTGGTAAATAATAAAAAAAAAGTTTCTAACCTGTGATAGAGTTAGATTAGTTATTTCCAATGGATGGCATTATTTGAAATAATGATTTCACACTGCGCTTCTGGGGCGCGGTAGCCCATTGGTTAGCGCGCTGGAGTTGCACTCGGTAGGCCCGGGTTCGATTCCAGCCGCTGCCAAAACTGCCGCCGTGTTCATGCGGAGTACGATCACGTTAAACATGTGGGTCCGAAAGTCCTTCCGAGAGGTTGGTGGTAGGGGAAGGAGGGTACGGTCCCTGTGGATGCCTCCCCCACTGGGTTCCGGTCTAAATTGGGTGGCACTTCCCGACCGTCCAAACAGTTACCTTACACCTTTCTGGTAGGTCGGACGGTCTGGGTTTCAACAACAACAACACTGCGCTTCTGTCAACAAATATAGTCCTCGACAAGTTCCAAGGAGGTCAACGGTAAATGAATAGATTCTGCGCTTTAAATTGCACCTTACTGTAAGAAACTAATTTATTGATATTCTGTTTACACTTTGGATTATTGGAAATAATATCTTTTAGCATTGACTTGTATAGGAATTAATACCTTTTTTTAGCATCGGAGGTGACTCTGATGATACCAGAGGGATTCATTGTGGCGATTGGAAGTTCACAGACGCAAAATGTGCGGCTCATAGTGGTTGATTTATAGAGGAGGTTATGACTCCATACTTCTCTTAGTGTACGCCATTGAGTGTTAAACACATAAATTGCTAGAAATAGTTATTAGAAATTTGAAAAAAAATGTAATTTTTGTTTGTGATCATTTATGAAATATGCAGTTATTCATAAAATTACTGTTAATTTAATATTCTTTATTATAGACAAGCAATTCTGTAAATGACAATTAATTAAACGCATTTCATAATTATTAATTAATTAAAATCGTTAATATTTAATTATTATTTACTAAAGATTATTTATTCATTATTATTTATGAAATATGCAATTTGTTTTCTACTCGCTGCAGTGGGGGCTGAAGAATCTCCAGTCGTATTTCCTGCCATAAAAGACTTGCCCGAAAACAGCTGTATTACATATGACGGAGGTACAGGTTTGTGTCGCCCAGCCGGACTCTGCGTATTTCGCTTCGAGAAAATGCAGGATCTTGAGGACGCTGCCTGCACCATGGACGATGGAGAAGTTGGTGTATGCTGTCCCGGTAAACCGCCTCCGACGAGGGCTACAGGTTGGAATACTGAAACTTTTAGTTTGAATATAAGTGAAACTTTTCAATAACGGAATTCTTTTAAAGTGTTTTATTATAATATTAATGTAGCACTTTAAAAGAAATACTTTTCTGATTCGTGTTATTTTGTCTAAGATACAGTATGTTATTTTATTGTCTAAGATTTAGTTTTATTGTTTAAGACAATAAAACTAAATTAATAAAATCCTGAACACGATATTATATTTCACATTTTAGGTAATGTATTTACGTGTGTGTATAATGAGTATTATTATTAAAATTAGAAATATTTAAAATATTAAAAAACAAATAAATAAGTTGGTATCGCGTCTGATTTCAAACAAATAAGATTAAGCACCCAACTTTGATAGAAGGTCTTTTATTACACTTCTTATAAGACGTACAATATAGAAAAAAGCCAGAGCGCTTTCGAGCGTTAATACGCTCTTCATCAGTGGCTACATGGAAAGTAAAAAGGATCGTTCATATATAGACCAGTAAAGATGACAAATTTGCATAAATACAATTGGTAAATGAACATTTTATTGCCTAAGGAAATCTCTATGCAATTCAAGTCTCTTCATAGTTATCTTTGACGTCATCCTCATAGGGATTGGGCTTGACTGTCCTTTCTGAATTTGCATTCCTGTAATAAAATAGTATTTTTAATTGTACTTTTCTTATACTCGTTTTTGAATCCGTTAAAAAAATATTTTATGTTTTTTGTGTATTTTTCCTTAGATAATCGAATGTTCACTTGCTAATTGTATTTATGCAAATTTGTCATCTTTACTGGTCTATATATGAACGATCATTTTTACTTTCCATGTAGCCACTGATGAAAAGCGTATTAACGCTCGAAAGCTCTCTGGCCCTTTTCTATTTTGTACGTCTTATAAGAAGTGTAATAAAAGACCTTCTATCAAAGTTGTGTGCTTAATCTTATAGTATATTAAAAAGTTTCTATATAAGTAAACTTCCGTTATTCCGACATTCAATGGTCCGGCATGGCTGATAGTCCGGCACGCTTCTGGAACGGCATTTGGGTGCCGTACGGCGGGAGTGAGGTATATTTACTGTAATAGCCAAAACGATTTTATATGTAGATTTCTGTTCATTGAAGTTTACCTTTTAAATTAATTTAAAAGTTTTTTCACATAATGTACAGTGCAATCCAGTCTGTGTAAAATTGAAGCCAAATAAATATAACATTTAATGTCCATTGTTTTGTTTGAAATTGATTTTTCTCATTTTTTTTTACCCAATTTTAGTTTGACATCCGATAAATTTGGTGATCCGTCGCTACTGCAGTGCCGAATTATAGAGAGTGTACTGTATAACTTAAAAATGCATCCTTAAATGAGTGACTAGGGTTTTACTTTTGCAGGCACAGGACATTTTGAACGTGAATGTTGATATTTTAGCAATTTTACATCTTTCAAATTATTACAAATTCGTATTAGCAGTTTTTAATTTCTGAAGCAACAATTTTTTAGCATTTTCCTAGCTCTGAAACTTTTAATTTTTGCTCCAGTTTTATATCCAAATCTCTACCAAAAAAAAAAAAAAAAAAGAAAATTTCTTGAACTTATTAATATTAAGTGTGACTGACACTGACATCGTGGGCCATGAATCATCATATACGCAGCTGGTTTGAAATTTAAAGAAGATTTAGCTTTGGTTGTGCCTGCAATGGGCAAATATAGTCGGAGATCATCCGTCTTTTGCCAGTTGCGCTGTATGACTGACTTTTTCGGGTACCATACAGGGTTATCAAAGCTTTGAGAACGTTCTCAATAGGTGTGTTCTGCAACTATTACTACATAGACTTTCATGGGACCAGGATCAGTAAAACTATCTGTTTGGAGATGTCTGCTATTCAGGGGTGTATGTGTCTGTTATTAGATGTTTCAGTTTAATTCATCCCACTTTCCCATATTTTGCTGATTAATTAATGTTTCCAGGATCCAACAGACCCGAAAATCCTATTGACATGCCACTCATTACTAACAATGATCTAGATTTTGCCGGACAAGAAGGGCGTTCTATTGTTCAAAGAATTGAGCAGCTAGAAGCAGAACTAAAGAGACGAGGTAAACGACATAGCTTATGTACTTCATTATTCTAAAGTACTTGTGTTTACTTTTCAGTATAAATAGCAGTTTAAGATGGCTACACATTTTAGTTGAAAAGTTAAAATGGTAAATAGTTTTAGAAAAATACTTAAAGGGAGATAAACTAATTTTGATAAGCGTTTGGATGTAGGGATAGAATAGTCCAGTGGTTAGCGAACGGGGATGGCACTCGGACGACCCGAGTTCGATTCCCGGCTCTGCCTAAATCGTCCCCGTGTTTACGCGGAGTAAGGGTACGTTAAATGTGTGGTTTCGTAAGTCCTTCTGAGTGGTTGGTGGTAGGGAAAGGAGGGTACGGTCTCTGTGTACGCCGACCTCACTGGGTTTTGATCAAAATTGGGTGGCACTTCCCAGCCGTCCAAATAGATATTTTACACTTTAGGGTAGGTTGGACGGTATGGGTTGAAGAAGAGG
The DNA here is from genome assembly GCA_951213105.1 of Amaurobius ferox. Taxonomy (NCBI): domain Eukaryota; kingdom Metazoa; phylum Arthropoda; class Arachnida; order Araneae; family Amaurobiidae; genus Amaurobius; species Amaurobius ferox. The sequence goes on from OX578138.1 coordinate 99,016,356, forward strand.
CAGAAGAAGCGTTTTGCTGTGGTGGGGATTTAACCTGAGACCCCCCACACATTCCTGGTGAGGATTATTGCTTTGACTTAAATACCTTTTCAGCTCAAAGCATTTAATACTACTTTAGGTGACTGATGAGGAGACATTCCTCGTGATATCATGTTTTTGGATACGCAGTAAAATTGATGCATTAATTTCTAAACCGATTTTCAAAATTCGAGTACGCATGAATGATGCTTGCTGGAGCTAGCCAATGCTTTGTTTGAACGTAGATAAGAACTTATAAATGATAAACGACTGCTTTTCAAAGAGAAGTTTATAATACATTAGGTTCTTCTGTCCGTAAGGGCGAGTTGTAAGCAATTTCGAGTACTATATCTTTCAGTGGGAGATGCACAGCCGTATAATAGCCCGTTGATTTCACAAGAATAAATTGCTTTTTGCTGGGTTTGCATCAAAGTGTCGCTCGCAAAGCGGCAATGTTATGGCCAGTAAAAAGTTGAATAAAATCTTGGCCCCCCTTGACTCTTCCTATTGGCTATCGCGTCACTGCATCGAGCACGATCGTTTTGGTGTAAATCCAGCGTAACTATTGATCCGTGTTCATCACCAGTGTTGAAGCGTTCGGGGATACAAAGTAGACAGTGTCCACCCAAATAATGTAAGATCAAGTAATTTTTATTTTAATTATATTTATTCGAAATGAATGTATAGAATGCTTTCTATGTAAATAAACTAATGAAAACGCAGAGAAATTTTTGCTTTGATTGGCGCTAGACTCAGAAGTGCCCTGTATTGTTCAGGAGAGACATATCTCAAAATGTCTACTCTGTTAGGAGATATTGCATTGGAAATGGAGCTAGAAGTGAATGCTCTCACAACTTCTGTCTTTTAATTGCCGTAGCCTGGGTAGCTATGTTTAAGCTGCGGGATTTCTTGGAGGAGTGAATATCCCTTTTCTCCCTCCACGATGGGATTTCGCTTTTTGTTGTTTGAATAGTTTCGTTTACGTAAATATGGTGTTTATAATTTGAGGACCCTGGAGAGTTATTTTAAAAGTTAATAGCAAATTTGATTTAGGTAATAGCTAAATTATTATAGGGGTTTTGAAATTTTTGATGCGTTTAGAATGTTTTTTTATCTGACTCTTAAATGACACTTTTAATGAGTGCAAAAGTAAAACTTGGTTGGTGGTATATTTACTTTCTTTTTCTTACTACATGTTTTCCTTGACACTAGTTAAAATAGAGTTTCTGTGTATTATTTTCCTACATATAACGTTTATAAATCGGTCCCACAGTGAGATGCAACACCAGGGTTCTACTGTAATAACAAAATTGCAAAATGTCATTAATTTATTTCACATTGCAATTCAGTCATTCACTGTATTCCCAAATTTTATTTTTTGTAACAGTTAAAAAATACAACATGAATTTTTTATTTTTAACTTTTTCCTTTGGGTTTATGTCTCCTCAAACTATTTAATTACACTTCGTCACTGTTCATGTGTTCATTGTGATTTTTTTTATCTAAGTTTAAAAATTATATTTCCATTTTAAAACCGTGCGCTAAAATCGGCATATCAGATTCTTATTAGTTTTAGTGCGGTTAATGTTTTAAAGTTGCATCACACACTATTTAGTTGTTATATTATGCAATAGGTCTGACAGTCAAAAAAGGCAGCCCTGCGTATTTTCTGGAGACCCAATTCGATGGCGACAAGAAGAAAGTGTTGGCATTAGGGAGAGATGGATTGACAGGTGTTGAAGCTACGCTCAAGCTTGTACGCACGTAAGTATATATGTATAACCGTCCATTAAAAATACTTATATTCAATAGAATAATAGCGCAACCACCGATTTTAGCGTTTTCTTCATGAATTTGTAGCATCGGTCGGCTTCTTGACTACTTTTTAAAAGTGCAGTAGAGTCCACTTACAGCGAGCTCGAATATAGCGAAGTATTGGTTATTACAAATTTTTCTGTCATCTTTGATTTGTAATGCTCTTATAATGTTGAACGAACGTATTGCTTATAGTGAATAATTAGATAGATGCCTGTATATTGGATATTGCAAAGTTTTTAATGGAGGAGATGCAAAAAAGAATAATTTTTCACGGAACTTTATGGAGTAGAATCAAAATTCCGGGAACAACAATTAATTTGGTAATAAAGATTCATCCCCAGATACGTTGAGTCTAGACACTTTCCTAAACACATCCCCAGATACGTTGAGTCTAGACACTTTCCTAAACACATCCCCAGATACGTTGAGTCTAAATATTTTCCTAGAGGCATACCCAGATACTTTGAGATAGTCTAAACATAAGAAGACTGCCTATGAAATTTTAGATGCTGTATAACGCATGTGATGCAAACAGAGAAAAATTGCTAGAAACATGCTGGGATTTTAGGCGAAATCCAGGTAACATGCTGAGTATTTAGGAGAAATTCAGGAAACATGCTGGTTTTTAAAAGAAATTCAGGACACATGCTGGGTTTTTAGGAAAAATCCAGGAAACATGCTGGGTTTTAGGGGAAATCTGGGAACATTCTGGGTTTTTAGGCGAAATCCAGGAAACATGTTAGGTTTTTAGGAAAAATCCAGGAAGCATGCTGGGTTTTTAGAAGAAATCCGGAAAAGTGCTGGGTTTTTAGGAGATATCCAGGAAACAGGATGGGTTTTTAGGAGAAATCCAGGAAACATGTTGGGTTTTTAGGAGAAATCCAGGAAATATGTTCAGTTTTTAGAAGAAATCCAGAAAAAGTGCTGGGTTTTTAGGAGATATCCAGGAAACAGGATGGATTTTTAGGAGAAATCCAGGAAACATGTTGGGTTTTCAGGAGAAATCCAGGAAGAATGCCGGGTTTTTAGGAGAAATCCAGGAAACATGCTTGGCTTTTAGGAGAAATCCAGGAAACATGTTGGGTTTTTAGGAAATATCTAAGAAAAAATGAGTTTTGCCAGGATACTTTATTGACGATTATATTTCAAGCTATGATTCTATTTAAATCGAACCACAAGAGACTGATAATGCCATTATTGCCACAGTTGTCGATAATACGGGTTGTTGTTGTTGAGACCCAGACCGTCCAACCTACCAGAAAGGTGTCGATAATACGTGTGACGAATCTGAATCCAAAGAAACCGAAATTGAATTTAAAAAGAGAGAGGATAGTATAAAAAACTTCTGTGGAAAGCCTTCAAAATTTGTATGCCTATTTCGAAGCCCACAATGTTAACTGAAGTGATAATTTAGGTAGAATATGAAAAGTGCTATGTATATGTGCTGTAAATTCGAATACATTTAAAAGAAAGTTACAGATTATTTTCAACGTAAATAAAAGGACAATATATGTCAACCTTACTCTAATGACGTTTTTGTTCTACAACATTGTTATGACGTGTACTCTGAAATCGTGAATGTACTCTCAGGATATAGAAATGAGTCCAAATTTCTCAACAAATAACACTTTTATTTACAAGCACTAATTAGCGTAAACAGGAACAATATACAGCGAATAGCTCGATAACTATCTTACAAGATCACTGAACAACTATCAAAAACAATAAAATAGCAATTAAATGCTCAGTTAATTCACAAAATAACTGGTATTATTCTCAAAACACTGACATATCTCAGAATTCACTTTAGCTCGTTTCATGCCAACTGTTCTCCAACTGAGCGATGACTCCTTTTATATACTCTTCTCCGTATAAATTTTTAGAAAGAGCTCGTATCTTCAAAAATTTTCGATATTTCGAGAAAGTTCTAGTATATTCGAACATTCGCCGAAAGTCTCCAAGTTGGTGATAAATAACCAAATATAGCAACCCCACCATAAAGTCAAAGTATGGCAACCCTACATTCACGTAATAGGAATGACTGCTTGTAGAGATGTTTTTCCCTTCTGGTGATTCAAAAAGCCTCCAGGTATTTTACATCTTTGTAGCAATATGCAGGCAGACAAGCCATTCTTATATGTTATCTCATATGCATAATACTTTTGTCGATTATTGTGAATATCGGTTATAACGATTATTTTTTTCTATACTCTGCAACTTTGATATATATGGGCTCCACTGTGTTATATATCATATTTCCAAAGTGAACTCATGTTTGCAAAAATTGCAACACCATGAAGGAATCACGCGATTGAGCTGAAACTTATAGCAAATGCAAATTAGGGTGTGCTGTGCAAATGATTAGAATTTTAGAGTCACTGCACATGCGTGAGCTGAGCAGCTCCTTCTGAATTGCTGCTTTAGCCGTATAAATAGAGAGCTGTAGCGGGACGTTGAAAATAGTGAATGGTTGTCTGCCAGAGGTAAATGTTTCATGAGAAGTCACTATGCCTCTACGACGACAGAAAGCGTCATATGATCAAGTTACTGAGTTTGAACGGGGAAGAATGATTGACCTTTGTGAAGAGGTTTTATCTTATCGTGCAATAGCAGTTCGTATGGAGCGCAATACCACGGCAGTGATGCGAGTGTGGAAGCAATGTACTGAAGAGAACCGGACGATTCGCAAATCCGGCAGTGGAAGGTGAAATGTTACGTCAGCATGGGATGATAAACACCTCATCCGCATGGCAGTGATGGACCGTACAACTTCATTTCGACAGTTGGCAGAATGTTGGAGCACTGCTACAGGTGTGTCATTGTCTACTCTAACAATTCGCGCCGTCTGCTGCACCGTGGACTGTGTGCAAAAAATTCCTTTATACAGGATTCCCCTGATGCAAAACCATCGACGTTTGCGGCTACAATGGGCTCATCAACATAGACACTGGCGTGTCAATTGGCAACAAGTCGTCTTTTTCGATGAATCCCGCTTTCATTTGGGGTACAGTGATGGCCGCATCAACGTTAAACGCTATAGCGGTGAACGCCACCTTCGGGAGTGCGTTATCCAACGTCATACTGGACGAACGCCAATCGTGATGGTCTGGGGGCGCCATTGGATATCTTGACCATCTCAGCTGCTAAGAACTGTGGATAATCTCAACAGCAGCTGGTACACCAGAGAAGTTCTGGAGCCCGAAGTCGTACCCTTTCTTCAACGCATTCCTGGAGCTGTATTTCAACAGGACAATGCCCGTCCACATATTTATAGGAATGTTCAAGACTTCGTTTCAGCACAACAGATACAGTTTTTCTTTCGCCTGTCTATTCACCGGATATGTCATGTCGCCTATTGAACATGTCTCAGCTTTCGTAGGTCGGCGTCTCGCTCGTGACACTCGTCCCGTAGCTAATATAGCTGAATTTTGAGTTCGGATAGAAGCAATCTGGAATTCTCTTCCTCAGGTACAAATTCAAAATTATTTGATTCGATGCCACGTCGTATAGAAGCACTTATTGCAGCGCGTGATGGTTTCACCAAATACTGATTTTCGACATGTAATATTGCTTTTCAGCTTTGTAAATTTAATCGTTTATTTGTAGTAGTACAGGTCGTTTGTGGAATAAATTTCATTCAATTCTGATGATTTCTTCATGGTGTTGCAATTTTTACAAACAGGAGTATATTAAGGGAAATCACACTTTAAAGTAAGAAAACAACCACAAATTAAAAAACATAAATTAAAATGAATAGTTGTGATTTCTTTTAATTTAAAGGTCTTTTTAATTTTCTATATTTATTGCATAAAGTGTTAAGAACGTAATTATCAAAATTTTCCAACTACAACATGTTTAATAATAATGTATGAGTCAAAATATTGGTTAAGCAATATATGCACAAATCAAGCAAGTCTGCCATTGTAGCGTCAAAACTAATTAAACCAGGACCTCAAACTTTTTCATGTTATTGTATTATGTGTATACGAGAGTCACACTGAAATTTTTGAGACAGGGGTAGACGATATGCGTTAGAAAAAAAAATATTGGTTGGATATTTAAATTTGAACTCTTTTATATCTGCAGACGATAATTTGTGGCAACAATTACAATTTAGCTATCATAGAATAAATTTTGAAAGAAAAGAAAATGGATTTGACGCGAGAGCATTATCGAGCTATGATTTTCTATGATTTTAAAGTGGAGCTAAATCCAGAAGAATGTCTTCAACGTCTTCAATTAGTATATGGGAATGATGTTCCACCTCGTGCCACTGTATTCAGATGATTTACAGAATTTAGAAGAAGTCAAAATTTTCTCCTGGATGAAGAACACACATGAAGACCTTTGTCGGCTGTAATCCCAGAAAATGTGTTGGCCATCCAAAAAATGTTAATCGATAATAATCGCTGTACCTACCAACTGATAATAACATTGGATCCGCAGCTATACATAAAATTATTCATGAAGAACTACATATGAAGAAATTAGTTTGTCGTTGAGACCCCCATAATTTAACAGAACACCAAAAAGCGGAGCCTGCCAGAATCAGTAAAGAGACCTTAAAATTACTTAATGATGGTGGACAGACAGACACCACATTATTTTTAAAATCGTAACTGGTGTTGAAACGCACATACCGTTTTTTGACGTTCCAACACGTCAAGAAAGTAAAGTATGGGTCTTTGAAGATGACCCACTAGCCAACAATGGTGAAAAGACAATGAGCAATTAAAAAAGTAATGTATGCCGTGTTCTTCAGAAGTATAGGTCTGGTCAAAACCATAACGCTAGAGGGGCAGAAGACAGTTACAGCTAACTGGTACATCACTAAGTGTCTTTCAGAAATTCTTCAGGAAGTGAATGTTAGGGGACTCATGCTTCACCATGACAATGCATCTTCTCATTCAGCAAGAATGTCAGTCGAATTTCTTGAAAAGACATTAAAGTGATAGAATATCAACTCTATTCTCCTGATCTTGTTATGTGTAACTTTCGGCTATTTTTTAATCTAAAAAAAATTACGTGGACGTCGATTTCATTCCGAAGATGAGACTGATGAGGCTATAAAAGCATATTTTTCATCGATTCCAAGAAATGGATGGCTTGAAGCCTCTAATCTTTGGAAAATTTGCCTATAAAAGGGAGGAGTAAAGTACTTTGAACACTCCTAAGATTTGGTAAACTTGTACCACTTGGCCGTATCTTAAAAATTTCAGTGTGATCCTCGTATATCGTATGCACTTAAACTGCCTGTCAACAAATTTTAATTAAAAAAAAATAACTACAGTTTTTTTAATACTTTAGCATATAATCACAAAACATCCTTAAATTTTTTTTTCGAACTTCAATGCAACTTTAAGCGGAGGTGAAAGTATAATCTCTTAAGAGGTTGTATTAAAATTAACTGGATTCGGCTCAACTCGAGTTTCGCATACTAGAATCCATTTCTTTTCAAATTTTACAAGAAAAAATTTGAAAAATCAGTATTGTGGGTAAGTCATTACAGCTATAGCGTGTTACCCTTGACTTTAAAGGGCTTGAAAAAAATCTTTCGATTGATACCATACTTGACAATGTACCACCCGGGGGGGTTAACTTGCCCCCCAACGGGACTAATGACGTCATGAATAAAAAAAAGTGTATGGCGGCCATTTTCACAACAGTGATTGAAAATATTAAGTCTCGTGACCATTGAGCTATAAGTAAACCCTTTTTATGCGTGATTATGTCAAATTTTGTCCTATGGTCCTATATTAAAATAAGAATATCAAATTTCGAATAAATTTCGAAGTTTTCGTTCGAATTAAAAAAGATTCTATCTAGTTTTAGAGTTTTTGATAATAGAAATTAATTTTGATGACACGTTTCTTGAAAATCCATTAATATTTGTGACTGCTAGCGTGTATACAAAAAATCAACTACTTATATATATATTGGCATCAAAATCTCCAATTCGAAATATTTGATGAAAAAAATATCTTCTCTATATTGTATTACATAGTATGAGAAAGTAAAAATTGAGAATACATGTGCAGTTTATCCCCAAACCAGCTCATCTCATTTGTATCGCAGAAACATAATTTCAAACAAAAACTATCAATTAATCTATCATAAACATAGAATGCTCTACCAAACTTTTATTAAATGTTTTTTTTTTATAGTAATAGATAGTGACACAGCACATATTGGAAAATGATATCACTTAAAGAAATAATGACAGGTCCATAAAATTTTGATTTTGAGTATTTTTGAGAAGACAAACAACGATTTTTGAGGGTGATAACACCCTTCTTAATATTTATGTCCACAATCTGTTATGCCAATTTCTAAAACTAGTATAATCATATTTTAAACAAGGCTATCAAAATATGTGGAAATCAATAGTGCAATTTTTAAAATTTTTCTTCATTAAATACGTAAATTAAAAGTTGGGATTTTAAGATGATTAAAAATTTGAATAAGGTTTGTGGTGACATTCCTTCGAAATGAATGTTATGGGTCTATGTACATTTGCTAAAATTTTAAATGATATAAGGTTATGGGGCCTTTTTATATCCAATCCATGTAAAAATCAGTTTAATCATAATAAAGGGATGAATAATTACTTTGGACATAACTTTTAACATCTTGTTGAGAATTACAAATTATGTTATTTGAATCTGATCCATAACATAAAGCATGGTTATCAACTAGTGTTTCGTGAACTTCTTGAGAGTTAGCACAAAATATTGTTTAAACGATCTTGCTAAAAACATTTGCTAAAATTTTAAATGATATAAGGTTATGGGGCCTTTTTATATCCAATCCATGTAAAAATCAGTTTAATCATAATAAAGGGATGAATAATTACTTTGGACATAACTTTTAACATCTTGTTGAGAATTACAAATTATGTTATTTGAATCTGATCCATAACATAAAGCATGGTTATCAACTAGTGTTTCGTGAACTTCTTGAGAGTTAGCACAAAATATTGTTTAAACGATCTTGCTAAAAACATTTGCTAAAATTTTAAATGATATAAGGTTATGGGGCCTTTTTATATCCAATCCATGTAAAAATCAGTTTAATCATAATAAAGGGATGAATAATTACTTTGGACATAACTTTTAACATCTTGTTGAGAATTACAAATTATGATATTTGAATCTGATCTATAACATAAAGCATGGTTATCAACTAGTGTTTCGTGAACTTCTTGAGAGTTAGCACAAAATATTGTTTAAACGATCTTGCTTTAAATATATGCTTCAAATTTAAAATGTTTTTATAAAATGATTAGGTATTGCTTTGCCAGCTTAATTAGCAGCACTCTAGGTATTCATACTATATTCCAGTTTAGCTTATTGGATAGAAGATATGTCCTTGAATGTTCATCCGTTTTTGTAGATCGGAATGTTCTTTTTTTCTTCTTTTTTTTGTAGGTATGAATGTGAGTCCTTGTTAATTTATCTCTATATGGCTCCAAAAGATCTTAAAAACCCTCTCTCCCCACAAAGACAATCAGTCGAAACATAAACCTGAATCGACAATATAGACGACTGTTGTGTTATAAATTTTATATGCTGGAACCTTTTAACAACGAAAACAGTTACTCTAAGTAGATTTTACAATTTTGAGCCCCAATGATCAGCATATCTTGAGAGGATTATTTAACTTATTGACGTAGCTAGAGGGGATTTTAGAATCTTAAGCACTCTCAAAAGTTGCATTACACCCTGCCTTCTTAAAGAGTTTTCAAATGTATTAATGATCTTAGTTTCACCTATATTTTGAACGTTGGCGTCATTATATTCTTTGATAGTATCATAATTACGTTTTAAATGTCAAAGACATGAGTCTTTGACATTTAAAATAAAGCAATAAAGACAGCTTTCATAAAGGCAGAGCCCTGACACCAAGAATTGCACACAAATGGGTTGGTAATAAAAGCAATCTGATGAAAGGAGTTGCAGATTCAACAAAAACTGGACGAAAGGGGTTTTAAAAGAAAGTAATATGTTGAAAAAGTTCCGCAAATTAAAATTGCTTCGTGAATCACTTATATAAGACAACAACTTATAGAGGTTTTAAATATTGTCACCTTCACTATTGATTGATTTCTAATTACAGATTTCACCTGAGTTCAGTGCAAAGCAGCGAAGGTCTGAGACGATTTAGCCTGGCGGATACAGTGATCGGATATACGTGTCCCAAGTCACCTCCGTGTCCTACTACGAAGTACAGAACTTCTGATGGAACTTGCAATAACCTCAGGCATCCCGAGTGGGGGAAAGCGTTCCATACATATAGTCGTCTCTTACCACCTAGGTATTCCGATGGTTAGTAAACTTTTGGTACATATATAGTACTAACAGCATACCCGTTCTTCGTACGGAGTATATAATATAAAGAAACTTATAATTTGCAATCATGTGCAAATTCTGTTAAAATATTAAATTCATTGCTCCTAAAGAGAAGTTTCAGAATATATGTTCTCACTATGCAAAATTATCTTCACGGGCAGATCTGAAGAACAAACCATCCTGGGCCCTTTTGTAAGCAAATTTACAAAAAAAAAAAAAAAAAAAAAAAGTAATTGAATCAATATATGCAATCCCGTGCTACTTATATTGTCGCAGATTAGAAAATATGCCAATGTGTTAGTAGAAGATTATCCGTATTACAATATAAGTCTCAAAAATATTTGCCAAAATAAAAGAGATGACGTAATAAATTGAAAATATCAATAATCCCCGTACTCTTTATACCAGAAGGTCGCAATTGATTCCAATATATACCAATATATATCAAAACATATGCCAATATACCTGTACTACTTATATTCTCGTAGATTAAAATATATACCCGTGTATTTGTAGAAGATTACTCGTACAACGTACAATATATGAGTTTAAACAATTTTTGTCATAATAAAACAATTGCATAATAACTTGAAAATATCAATAATCCCTGAATCAATAATCCCCGAAAATATCAATAATAATAATGTTTAAACCTGAAGACCGTAATTGATATTATCCAGTCAAAAATGCTATAAGAAAAATCCAATCGTTCTTTTCTAAAATATATTTTTATATCCATTTATTTATTATTCAAATCGAAAAAATAATTGTTAAAATTAACAAAAAGATTTAATTTAATTGCGTTTCTGAGTGACATGATATAAGATAGAATCTTCCTCATAAACTGCGAAATTAAATAACCATTTTGATTTCTTTATACTTTTCATTGTTCAGTAAAAGCTTGTTTAAAATAAACCATGGAGATAGATTTCCCCTTTAAATCATGTTTCAAACAATTCATGTTTTCAGAAAGTGACTAATTAGTGCAAAAAATCTGCCATCAAACTCAGAGATTAAATTTTAATTCACTTTCAAACGATTTTCAAGCTTTTCGTTTAGATAAACCACGGAGTTAGAGAGTAGAACTCCTAGGAAAAAGTTTCGTTTTTCATTAATATCTCGACAACTCCTGGTCTTAGATACTCGAAGCTTGGGATAAATTTATGAGGGGCTATTTCAAGGCTATCCACAAAATTTCATCAAATTCGGTTCAGCCGTTCTCCCGTGATGGTGAGACAAACGAAAATTTTGTTTTTTACTAATATCTCGAGAACCACTGATCGTAGAAACTCCAAACGTGAAGTAAATTTTAAGTGGGACTATTTCCAGGCTACCCACAAAATTTCGTCAAATTCGGTTCAGCCGTTCTCCCGTGATGACGGGACAAACAGACAGACAGACAGATTTTCAATTTTATGTATATAGACTAGCAGCATACCCGTTCTTCGTACGGAGTATATAATATAAAGAAACTTGAAATTCATAATCATGCCCAAATTCTTATAGTATACTAAATGACATGTTTAATCAAAATATTCTGTTAAAATATTTAATACATTGCTCCTAAAAAGAAGTTTAAGAATCTCTGTACTCGCTATATAAAATTATCTTTATGGACATATCTGAAGAATAAAACATCCTGGATCCCTATGTAAGCAAATATAAAAAAAAAATATGGAATTGAATCAATATATGCAAAATAAAAGCGTTAAAATTGTATGGGACCCGTACTAATTATATACGCGTATATTAGAAAATATAACCTCTATTAGTAGATTACATGTATAAATTGAAAATACCAATAAACCCGTAATCTTTTAATCTGAAGACAGTCATTTATTCCAATATATGTCAAAATGAAAGTGCTAAAATTATATGGGAATATATACGTACTACTTATAATGTCCGATTATTAGTAGAAGATTACCCGTATTGCAATATGAGTCTCAAATGCTTTTGGCAAAATACAACAGACGACGTAATAAATTGAAAATATCATTAATCCCCTTAATCTTCATACCAGAAGACTGTAATTGATTCCAATATATACGCCAATATATGTCAAAATATATGCCAATATACATGTACTACTTATATTATCGTATGTTAGAAGATATACCCGTGCATTCCTAGAAGATTACTCGTACAACGTACAATATGCGAGTGTCAGCAATATTTGCCGCAATAAAACAATGGCGTAATAACTTAAAAATATCAATAATCACTGAATCAATAATTCCGGAATATATCAGTAATAATAATGTTTAAACCTGAAGAGTGTAATTGATATTATTCAGTCCAAATTGAAATGGCAATGAAATTTATTTTATATACATATCTTCATTATTCAAATCGGAAAGGATTTAATAAAAATCGTCTGCCGCATAAACACATTGGATTTAAATCCGTTGCTAAGCGACGTATCATTTGCTTCAAATAAATTGGTAGAAAAAATATCGTCTAAATATTTATATTTCTATGGAACTTTTGGCGACATTTTCGTCAAATTAGCGACATTTTAAAAAATCGCCAAATTTATCGCCAAGTGGGACTGTAGAACTGACAGTCCCACTTGGCGACAAATTTACGAAATATCATCACAATACTATCCCCTAACAAAACACAATTAATTTCATTTATTTAGCTCATTTTTATCAATTTCAAGATATTTTTATAGATTTGAAAATATTTTTATCAATTTAGTGACCTTTTAAAAATTCGCTAAATATATTACTAAGTAGGATGGTTGGTCTGACAGATAAATGCTAACCAAACATCATTTCAGTACTCTCTTCTAACAAAACAAAATAAATTTCATTGATATGCGTCGTTTTTATCAATTTGGCGACATTTCCGTCAAATTGGCAAAGTTTAAGAAAAGTTGTCAAATTAGCGATATCCTGCCAAATTCGTTGCTCTGAATTTGCAGATCTGAATGAAACATCCTTATCCCGTTTCAATATACTAAATGAAAACCCTACAATTGTATTAGAAGATATACCCGCTCTACTCTTTTTCTGTTTCAACAATCGGCTAAATGAATTTATTGGCTAAACACAATATATGAGTTTAGTAGCTAAATACGATATAAGCTTGAAAACTCTTTGCCAAAATAAATGAAATTGATGTACGCAGTCAGCAATTAATATAATTAAAAGAAAAATCAAACCGTTCATACATAAGATATACTTTTATATCCATTTATCCATTTATTTATTATTCAAATCGAAAAAAAATTATAAAAACATTAACAAACTCATTAAATTTAATTGCGATGCCGAACAACATGATTTGTCCTCATAAAATGTTATAATTTATTAACCACTAACAGCACACCAGTTCGTCGTACGGAGTATATAATATAAAGAAACTTATAGTTCGCAATCATGTCCAAATTCTGTTAAAATATTAAATTTATTGCTCCTAAAGAGAAGTTTAAGAATGTATGTTCTCACTATGCAAAATTATCTTCACGGGCAGATCAAAACATCCTGGCCCATTTTGTAAGCAAATTTTCAGAAGAAAAAAAAGGAATTGAATCAATATATGCAACCCAGTACTAATCATATTGTCGCAGATTAGAAAATATGCCAATGTGTTAGTAGAAGATTACCCGTATTACAATATAAGTCTCAAAAATACTTGCCAAAATAAAAGAGATGACGTAATAAATTGAAAATATCAATAATATCCGTACTCTTTATACCAGAAGGTCGTAATTGATTCCAATATATGCCAATATATATCAAAACATATGTCAATATACCTGTACTACTTATATTCTCGTAGATTAAAGGATATACACGTGTGTTTGTAGAAGATTATTCGTACAACATACAATATGTGAGTTTAAACAATTTTTGTCATAATAAAATAATTGCATAATAACTTGAAAATATTAATAATCCCTGAATCAGTATTCCCCGAAAATATCAATAATAATAATTTCTAAACCTGAAGACCGTAATTGATATTATCCAGTCAAAAATGCTATAAGAAAAATCAAATCGTTCTTTTCTAAAATATATTTGTATATCCATTTATTTATTATTCAAATCCAAAAAATAATTACTAAAAATTAACAGACAGATTTAATTTAATTGCGTTTCTGAGTAACATGCTATAAGATAGAATCTTATATCATGTTAAATATGTCATGTCTTATATCATAAACTGCGAAATTAAATAACCATTTTGATTTCTTTATACTTCTCATTGTTCCGTAAAATCTTGTTTTAAATAAAACATGGAGATAGATTTCCCCTTTAAATCATGTTTCAAACAGTTCATGTTTTCAGAAAGTGACTAATTAGCGCAAAAAATCTCCCATCAAACTCAGAGATTAAATTTTAATTCACTTTCAAACGATTTTCAAGCGTAAAATCTTGTTTTAAATAAAACATGGAGATAGATTTCCCCTTTAAATCATGTTTCAAACAGTTCATGTTTTCAGAAAGTGACTAATTAGCGCAAAAAATCTCCCATCAAACTCAGAGATTAAATTTTAATTCACTTTCAAACGATTTTCAAGCTTTTAGGAGTTCCGTTTTTCATTAATATCTCGACAACCCCTAGTCTTAGAAACTCGAAACTTGGGCAAAATTTATGGGGGGCTATTTCAAGGCTATTCACCAAATTTCATTAAATTCGGTTCAGCCGTTTTCCCGTGATGATGAGACAAACGAAAATTTCGTTTTTTACTAATATCTCGAGAACTACTGGTCGTAAAAACTCAAAACACGGATATAATTTTAAGTGGGGCTATTTCTAGGCTACCCACAAAATTTCATCAAATTCGGTTCAGCCGTTCTCCCGTGATGATGGGACAAACAGACAGACAGACAGACAGACAGACAGACAGACAGACAGACAGACAGACAGACAGATTTTCATTTTTATTTATATAGATAACTCTGTTCATCTTTAGTCTGAAATTCTGGATGATCAGAGTGCGTATGATGGGCCTAGGTAATATATTTGAGAAAGAAAAACGGTTTTTCCCAGTCTACTGTCTGGCGGGCAGAAAATTTCAAGAAATTGACATTTGGCATCCACAAATGTTGTATTTTACTTTCCATGCAATTCATGGTAATGTATAGGAAAAGTATTGGAATCGTGTCTAAAATCGCAAATCGAGTTTTCGTCACGCTTTAGGACCTATAGAACATGAAAAAGCTACTTTTAGCATGACGTCTCTCTTTCTCTCTCTGGTGTGTATGTGTGTATATGCGCCTGTGTGTGTGTGTATGTGCGTCTGTGTGTGTGTTTGTTTGTGTATCTGTCTGTGTAATGCATGCATCTACTTTAACTAAAAAACTGATTGACCGAATTTCATAAAATTTCATAGATAAGTCAACTGTGGGTGACCCTGGTGCTGATTAGATTTTGATACGGTTCGGGATAAAAGAACCTGCTTTTTTATGCGAAATGGCCCTCAAAAATTGTCAAAATCTAAAATAAATGTCTACGTATGCTCAAATGTATCCAAATGCTTGTTTTATACGTAATATTTGACGATGAAAAAAATAAGACCAACCCCATTACTCTAGGACCAGGACCAACTTTAGGACCAATCTCATTACTCTAGGTAGCTTTCTCGTATTTTTGCTACGCCGCTTTTGAAAATATGTCAGTTACCAAATGGAAACGAAAATTTAATTAAAATTGCAAATTCAGTGTAATTAAAAAAATGTGCGTGTTATTTTCTGAAAATAAATTTAATCTTTTGAATTATTAAAGAAATAAAGAGAAAACGAACGCGAGTCTGTAGGGAAAGTCATGTGCTGTCTGTCCACATCAGATTTTTTTGCGTTTTTCACACCAGATTCTCATCAGCAGCCCATTCGAAATTCGGCTTTGGTTAAATTTTCCTATGAGGCGGTTTTTGGGAAAGAGGAACTAGTGTGTTTACTGGAAGAATGCTAAATGATAGTTTTGTACGTCCAAGTTTCCACAGAATTGCGTTTGGGGGACGTGTCTATTGAATAGTTCGAAGATCTCGCTAAAAACACGTTGACACATGTCTCAATAATTTTATAACTAGGTTTTTGAATATTAATTTAAATATTTTATGGATATATTTGTTTAAATAACTATAATATTAGTTATTTTGGAATATAATTCATAGAAATGTTTTCAAGAATAAAATGTCATATTTTGAGATGAACTCTCAAGGACTCAAGGACAAGTCTTTAAGGAGTACCTAGGTTAATCACTAAGTGTTGCCTTTAATTTCCCGTCTGAAAAAGGCTTGGGAAAACATAGGGAATGTATTTAACGTAAATAGAATTCCAGAGAGGAGGATCGACTGTATGTATGTTCGTGGAGTAAGAAATAGGTCAAGTCTAAATTCAAGTCCTACCAGCTACAGAATTTAGTATAGGGAGATAATATTTTCTAGGAATAAAGGGTGGAGGGAATAGTTGTGTGCCAAGGAACACCTATCTTGAGACGATAAGCCGGGATAAGACCGGCAGTAGAGGTGAGTTAACAGGCTGGGTACATAGGGCTTGGGAAGCGCCAGATATTTTAAGATCAATAAAATTATACTTGTGTAGCGAGAGTGATTTTGAGAAGAAATAGGTAAAAGATTAACATTTTTACTTTATCATACTATGAATTATATAGGATGTTCCAAACACATTGACCTCAGCTTTTATTCCTTAAATATTGATCTTAGACATCTATATAAATAAAAATGAAAATCTGTCTGTCTGTCTGTCTGTCTGTCTGTCTGTCTGTCTGTCTGTCTGTCTGTTTGTCACACCATCACGGGAGAACGGCTGAACCGAATTTGATGAAATTTTGTGGGTAGCCCAGAAATAGCCTCACTTAAAATTATATCCGTGTTTTGAGTTTCTACGACCAGTGGTTCTCGAGATATTAGTAAAAAACGAAATTTTCGTTTGTCTCATCGTCACGAAAAAACGGCTGAACCGAATTTAATGAAATTTGGTGAATAGCCTTGAAATATCCCCCCATAAATTTTGTCCAAGTTTCGAGTTTCTAAGACCTGGGGTTGTCGAGATATTAATGAAAAACGGAACTTTTTCCTAGGAGTTCTACTCCCTAACTCCGTGGTTTATCCAAACGAAAAGCTTGAAAATCGTTTGAAAGTGAATTAAAATTTAATCTCTGAGTTTGATGGGAGATTTTTTGCGTTAATTAGTCACTTTCTGAAAACATGAATTGTTGGAAACATGATTTAAAGGGGAAATCTATCTCCATGGTTCATGGTTTATTTAAAACAAGCTTTTACGGAACAATGAGAAGTATAGAGAAATCAAAATCGTTATTTAATTTCGCAGTTTATGTTATAAGACATGACATATTTAACATGTTATAAGATTCTATCTTATATCATGTTACTCAGAAACGCAATTAAATTAAATCTGTCTGTTAATTTTAATAATTATTTTTTCGATTTGAATAATGAATAAATGGATATAAAAATATATTTTAGAAAAGAACGATTTGATTTTTCTTATAGCATTTTTGACTGGATAATATCAATTACGGTCTACAGGTTTAAAAATTATTATTATTTATATTTTCGGGGATTATTGATTCAAGGATTATTGATATTTTCAAGTTATTATGCAATTATTTTATTATGACAAAAATTGTTTAAACTCATATATTGTATGTTGTACGAATCTTCTACAAATACACGTGTATATCTTTTAATCTACGAGAATATAAGTAGTACAGGTATATTGACATATGTTTTGATATATATTGGCATATATTGGAATCAATTACGACCTTCTGGTATAAAGAGTACGGATATTATTGATGTTTTAAATTTATTACGTCATCTCTTTTATTTTGGCAAATATTTTTGAGACGCATATTGTAATACGGGTAATCTTCTACTAACACATTGGCATATTTTCTGATCTGCGACAATATAATTAGTACGGGGTTGCATATATTCATTCAATTCCTATTTTTTCTTCTGTAAATTTGCTTACAAAGGGGGCAGGATGTTCTATTCTTCAGATCTGATCGTGAAGATAATTTTGCATAGTGAGAACATATATTCTTAAACTTCTCTTTAGGAGCAATAAATTTAATATTTTAACAGAATTTGCACATGATTGCAAACTTTAAGTTTCTTTAAATTATACACTCCGTACGAATAACGGGTGTGCTGTTAGTGGTTAATAAATTTTAACATTTTAGGAGGATATATCATGTTGCTCGGCATCGCAATTAAATTAAATGTGTTTGTTAATGTTTTTATTATTTTTTTTCGATTTAAATAATAAATAAATGGATAAATGGATATAAAAGTATATCTTATGAATAGACGGTTTGATTTTTCTTTTAATTATATCAATTTCTGACTGCGTACATCAATTTCATTTATTTTGGCAAAGAGTTTTCAAGCTTATATCGTATTTAGCTACTAAACTCATATATTGTGTTTAGCCAATAAATTCAGATAGCCAATTGTTGAAACAGAAAAAGAGTAGAGCGGGTATATCTTCTAATACAATTGTAGTGTTTTCATTTAGTATATTGAAACGGGATAAGAATGTTTCATTCAGATCTGCAAATTCAAAGCTACGAATTTGGAGGGATATCGCTAATTTGACAACTTTTCTTAAACTTTGCCAAATTGACGGAAATGTCGCCAAATTCAGATAAACGACACACAAACAGCTGCCATAAACCTTCGGGTTGGTCGTGTGGCTTGGGTCTTCTACATATCAATGAAATTTTTTTTTGTTTTGTTAGAAGAGAGTACTGAAATGATGTTTGGTTAGCATTTATCTGTCAGACCAACCATCCTACTTAGTAATACATTTAGCGAATTTTTAAAATGTCACCAAATAGATAGAAATGTTTTCAAATCTATAAAAATATCTTGAAATTGATAAAATTGCGCTACATAAATGATATTAATTGTTTTTTGTTAGGGGATAGTATTGTGATGATATTTCGTCAATTTGTCGCAAAGTGGAACTGTCAGTTCTACAGTCCCACTTGGCGATAAATTTGGCGATTTTTTAAAATGTCGCTAATTTGACGAAACTGTCGCCAAATGTTCCATAGAAATATAACTATTTAGACGATATTTTTTCTACCAATTTATTTGAAGCAAATGATATCATGTCGCTTAGCAACGGATTTAAATCCAATGTGTTTATGCGGCAGACGATTTTTATTAAATCCTTTCCGATTTGAATAATGAAGTTATGTATATAAAATAAATTTCATTGCCATTTCATTTTGGACTGGATAATATCAATTATACTCTTCAGGTTTAAACATTATTATTATTGATATTTTCCGGAATTATTGATTCAGGGATTATTGATATTTTTAAGTTATTACGCCATTGTTTTATTGCGGCAAAAATTGCTGACACACGCATATTGTACGTTGTACGAGTAATCTTCTAGGAATGCACGGGTATATCTTCTAACCTACGAGAATATAAGTAGTACAGGTATATTGGCATATATTTTGACATATATTGGCATATATATTGGAATCAAGTACAGTCTTCTGGTATGAAGATTAAGGTGATTAATTATATATTCAATTTATTACGTCGTCTGTTGTATTTTACCAAAAAACATTTGTGACTCATATTGCAAAACGGGTAATCTTCTACTAATAATCGGACATTTTAAGTAGTACGTGTATATCTTCCCATATAATTTTAGCACTTTAATTTTGACATATATTGGAATAAATGACTGTCTTCAGATTTAAAGATTACGGGTTTATTGGTATTTTCAATTTATACATGTAATCTACTAATACAGGTTATATTTTCTAATATTCGCGTATATAATTAGTACGGGTCCCATACAATTTTAACGCTTTTATTTTGCATATATTGATTCAATTCCATATTTTTTTTATATTTGCTTACATAAGGGGTCCAAGATGTTTTATTCTTCAGATATGTCCATGAAGATAATTTTATATAGCGAGAACAGAGATTCTTAAACTTCTTTTTAGGAGCATTATATTAAATATTTTAACAGAATATTTTGATTAAACATGTCATTTAGTATACTATAAGAATTTGGGCATGATTATGAATTTCAAGTTTCTTTATATTATATACTCCGTACGAAGAACGGGTATGCTGCTAGTATATAATAAATTACAAAGTTGCGTAAAATAAAGTACAGAATTTTATGCAATCGATGAAAATTTTCAGGAGATTAAATTTGAAGAAATACAAAATTTAAATTTTTATACGGCCCCCGTACAAAAATATTTCCAATAGGTAAAATGTGCCCCATGTACTAATAAGGTGACGTACAAAATTTCAGCTTTATATCATAAAAGTATCAGATATATGTTTAAACTAAGTTGGTGAGGGATTAATCACACATTAAAATGTAAATGGTTACAGCAAGAGTGAAAATGACGCAACGCAGAAATGTATTATAGGCAAATAATATCTGCCTCTTATCTTTAAGGGATCTTTGGATGGAAAACATTTTGAAGAAGCTTTGTAATCTTTGTAAAGTTATTTTTTCTACACCGTGTAGATACTTTTGTACCAATATATAGCAATGTATTTATTTATGTAATCATTGTTTTCTTTCGTAATTTGTATATGACCCCTGAAACGCGATCTGCCGACATGATTTTTCCCCTCTGAGAACCCAAGTCGATGCATCGAAAAGTGGTTTAAGTCAGCATTTTTGTCTTTTCATATCTCTGGGACTTTTTATGATAAAATGCTGAAATTTCGTACATAAACTTATTAGTCTATGGGGCACATTTTACTTATTGGAAATGTTTTTGTACGGGGACCGTATAAAAATTTAAATTTTGTATTTCTTAAAATTTAATTCTCTTGAAAATTTTAATCGATTTCATAAAATTCTGTACCTTTTTTTACGCAACTTTGTAATTTATTATATATGTCTAAGATCAATATTTAAGGAAAGCCGAAGTCAATGTTCTTGGAACACCCTGTATCTATCTGTCTGCCTGTGGTCTATTTCTTGTGTACGCGATAGCTCCCACAAGTATTATTGGATTTTCATGAAACTTTATATCTGGCTTTATTATCAAAACATCTAGAACTAGATTAGATTTTTTTTTTTTTCAAATTCGAGCAAAAACTTAGAAATTTTACATTTCTTTTAACATGGCGGCACAGAACAGAATTTGACATGATCGTGCATGAAAGGGTTTATTTATGGCTCAGTGATCACCAAAGTTGATAGTTTCGATCATTGTTGCGACAGATAGCCGCAATAAAATCTTTTGAGCGTGACGTCAGTAGCCCCCTTTCCACTTGACAATGTACCCCCTCTGCGGGGGTTACATTATCAAGTATGGTATCAATCGAAAGATTTTTTTCAAGCCCTTTAAAGTGAACGGTAACATTCTATAATTTCGATCATTTGGACCCATGATATCGATTTTTCAAAAAAAAAAAAAAAAAGAAAAATTTGTAACATTTGAAAACAAACACACAGAAAAAACCAAGATACTAAATATGGATTCTGGTATGAGAAAGTCGAGTTGATTTTTCTCGA
The DNA here is from genome assembly GCA_951213105.1 of Amaurobius ferox. Lineage (NCBI taxonomy): Eukaryota > Metazoa > Arthropoda > Arachnida > Araneae > Amaurobiidae > Amaurobius > Amaurobius ferox. The sequence continues at coordinate 99,038,062 of OX578138.1, forward strand.
CAGTTCATTTTTCAACTCGACAGTTCATTTTTCAACTCGACAGTTCATTTTTCAACTCGACAGTTCATTTTTCAACTCGACAGTTCATTTTTCAACTCGGCAGTTCATGTTTCAACTCGGCAGTTCATGTTTCAACTCGGCAGTTCATTTTTCAACTCGACAGTTCATTTTGTAAATCCAGTGATCCAGTTGATTTTTTAAATCAGTCAAACGGTATTTAAATTTTGAAAACTACTAGTATTTAAGTCAAGGCCATTTCTAGGTTGGTTAAAAATGCTAAGTTGTTGTTGAGACCCAGACCGTCTGACCTACCAGAAAGGTGTAAGAAATGCTAAGTTGAAAAATTTGTAGATATTTAACTTTAAGATTTATAGACAACTTAGTTTTTTTTTTTTACTTTAATAGAGTGGTATTAACCGGTTGTAACGCTTTGTTGTCGTTTGTTAAACATTTGTTATTTCATAGGTATCAATGATCCCCGTACTTCTTACGATGGTGGGCCGTTACCCGGAGCAAGAGAAGTGTCACAACGTGTCAGCAGAGACATCGACCGGCCAAGCAATAAAATCACCGTTGCTTTCACTTTATGGGCACAGTTTCTAGCTTATGATCTATCGCTAACTGGAGTCAGTCTCGGTATGTATTTTTTTTTTTTTTTTTATTATTGGTGGCAAAACTTTGGCCATACTATTGTTTTTACTGAAAGATTTTAAAGCAGATTTGTTACAGATAGAGCTTATGTGACATGTGATGACTAATATGGATTCAGTATTAAATCACGGAGGAGATATGGGGTTCACTAAGGATTTCTACTTCCGGTTCTTTTTCTGTTTCCCGTCGAAATATCTGCGTCTCTCTTGAGACATCTATCTCTCAAGGTTGGTTATAATTAGAGCTTGGAAAATAACTGATCTGGATTCAGCATCAAATCTGGAGGTTATATTGGGATAGATCAATCACTAAGGATTTCTACCTTTGTTACAATATTTTTTTTTCTTGAAGCATCTATTTCTCAGAGCTTAGAGGATGACTGGTATATCAAATTTCGAAGGGGTAAATTTCAAATTTCGGAGGGGTTCTCTAAGAATTTTCATTTCCAACTCTAGAGATGTCACATTCAATTCAAAAATTTACATTTTCCTTGTAACTTCTATTTCTCAGGATCGTTCGTCTATAGCTAGATCTTAGGTGATCACTAATATGGATTCAGCTTCTAAGGATTTCCCCTTTTGTTTTTCAAAAAATTTCCTTGAAACATTTATTCTTAGAATTGGATATATAGGTAGAGCTTAGATGATGATTGATATGATATAGCATCGTATTATAGAGGAGTTAGGGGTTCGGGTTCAGTAAGGATTTCCACTTTGGGTTCTTTTTCCACTTCCGGTCTTTCCGAATATTTGCATAACTGTACGAAATAAGTGTTCCAAAGAGCATAAAGAGGCCGAGTCCTACTGTCGAAAGTGAAGTGTACACATTACCACCATATAAAAGCTCTTCATAAATGTTCTGTTGTTATTTAAATTTCAAAACATTTTACAAATGCATTCTAGTCGTCTAAAATTCAAATTACCAATGCGACAAAAAAATTAGAAACATGAAATTATTCCACTTACAAAAGCCCGATAATTCGTTGGAATTTCATGTATTTTGATTGACTGGAACAGAATTTTATTGTTTGGTAAGCAATTAATTAAATCCAGGGGATGTCAGAATGACCCGAGAGAGATTTTTACTTTACTCATACTATGCAATATAGTGTAGAGAAAGTATTGTTTTCACGAAAATTTTCGAATCCGAGATTTTGATGGCAATATATATTTTAAGAATTCCTGTACACGTTTCGACTATATTGAGTGATGCCCGCCTGTTTGTATGTCTGTGATCGATTTCTTGTGTACATGATAGCGTCCACAAATATTAATGGATTTTCACGAAACTTTTATCCGACTTTGTTATTAAAAATATCTAGAACTGCATAGAATTCTTTAAATTAGAGCGAAAATTTTTTCTATTTTTAACATGGCAGCATAGGACAAAATTTGATATAATCATGCATGAAAGGGTTTATTTATGGCTCAATCATCACCAGACTTGATTCATTTTTATCAATTTGTCGGCATTTTTGTCACTTTGGCAACATTGCGACGTCCCGTTTATTCTTATAGTCTACTTATAATCGACGCTTATTCTTATAGCCCGTTATTCTTATAGTCTACTCTTATGTTCTTTCCAAGATATTGAACTTTTATCAATTAGTCGTCATTTCACTGATTTAGCGTCGTTGTCATCAATTTGGCGAATTTCTATCAATTGGGTGATATTTTCGTCAATTTTGACAACTTTGAAAAAGTCAGCAGGTTGGAGATATTCCTACAAATTCGTCACCAAAATTTTGCCAAAGGTTACGGAAGGAAAAATAAGTTATTCTTATAGTAGATACTTATATTCTTCTCCAGATATTGAATTTTCGTCAATTAGTCATCATGTTCATTGATTTAGCGTCATTTTTATTAATTTGGCGATATTTTCGTTAATTTGGCAACATTTAAAAAGTCGCCAAGTTGGCGAAATTACGTCATTATTCTTATAATAGATACTTATATTCTTTCCAAGATATTGAATTTTGGTCGATTAGTCGTCATGTCATATTCATTGATTTAGCGTCATTTTTATTAATTTGGCGAAATTTTCGTTAATTTGGCAACATTTAAAAAAGTCGCTAAGTTGGCGACATTACGTCATTATTCTTATAGTAGATACTTATATTCTTCCCACGATATTGAATTTTCGTCAATTAGTCGTCATGTTCATTTATTTAGCGTCATTTTTATTAATTTGGCAACATTTAAAAAAGTCGCCAAGTTGGCGACATTACGTTAAATTCGTTGCCAAAATCTCACCAAGCGTTATGGACGGAGAAATATGTTATTCTTAAAGCAGATAAATGACTATTTGCGTTCAAATAAAAAAATATTATCCAAAGTATCTTTTCTCATGACTGGAACCACCTAGATCTACGAGAATGATGTCACCAAATTTATCGCATGATATTACATACGAAAAGTAAACATATTTCACCATAGTTAATATTTTTTTAAATTTATGTAATTTTTTGATAAATTTATTTGAAAAATGTGCAATATCTCAAGAACGATGCAAGCTAGCGTTCTAAAATTTATGTCAATCGTCTTCTAAGGACAAATTACCTAAGAAATGTCTATTTGTGACACTTTATTAAAGGTTTTGATTTTTTGATGATTTTTTAAAAATTTCACTCAAAAATTTAGAGGGGTTCTGAACATTCGATTGCGTTTAAAAACAATAGACTTCCGGTATTCATGGATTGCAATTTTCGTACCAACTTTCATTTGAATCGCTCCATTCGTTTATGGGATATCGTCTTCACACACACACAGACATCACCTCAAAAATGTTCGATTCGTGTTCAGGGATGCTTTAAATGTGCTCTTCCGTCGAAAACTTGATTCGAATTTTCGACCCCGTCACAATACTTTCCTTTTCATTATACTATGTGTATAAGGAAAGTAATAATGTAAGTTTCGCATTGTTGTGGCGGTGATATTTTACTTTCCTTATATACATAATGTATAAGGAAAGTATTGTAACGGGGTCGAAAATTCGAATTCGAGTTTTCGACGGGAGAGCACGTTTCAATCATCCCTGATCACGAATCAAACGTTTTTGAAGTGATGTCTGTGTGAGTGTGTATGAAAGTATGTGTGTGTGTGTGTGTGTGTGTGTGTCAGTGAGTCTGTGGAGACGATAACTGACGAACGAATGGACCGATTTGGACCAAATTTGGTACAAAAATCACAATCCGTAAACACTGGAAGCCTATTGTTTTTATACGCAAACGAATGTTCAGAACCCCCCTAAATTTTCGAATGAAATTTTGAAAAAATCGTCAAAAAATCAAAACCACTAACAAAGTTACGCAAATAGACATATCTTATGTAATTTTTCATTAGAAAACGATTGACATAAATCTTAGAACGCTAACATGAACCGTTCTCGAGATATTGCACATTTTTCAAAAAATTATCAAAAAGTCATATAAAATGAAAAAAAAAATATTTCCTATTGAGAAACATGTTCACTTTTCATATGTAATACCATGCGATACATTGAGTGACATCATTCTCGTGGATCTATCTCGTTCCATTCATGAAAAAAGATGCTTTGGGTAATACTTTTGTATATGAACGCCAATAGTCATTTTTCTGCTGTATGAACAACTTATTTCTTCGTCCATTACGCTTGGCGAGATTTTGGCGACCAATTTGGCGGAACGTCGCCAACTTGGCGACTTTTTGAAATGTTGCTAAATTAACGAAAATCTCGCCAAATGGATAAAAATGACGCTAAATCAATGAAAATTACGACTAATTGTCGAAAATTCAATATCTTGGAAAGAATATTATTATCTACTATAAGAAAAACCTATTTTTTTACTGTAAAAGTAGTAAATTCATTACATTATATAAGGAAAGTCATGTGTTGCCCACATCAGATTTTTTTTAACTGTAAATGTAGTAAATTCTTTGCATTATATAAGGAAAGTCATGTGTTGCCCACATCAGATTTTTTGAGATGTGCTGATGAAATTGTATTTAATTAATTAACTCCAATTTTCTATATTTAACTACGAAGTTTTAGATGCGTTGTGACTAAGCAAACGTGCGTTGTGACTAAGCGTTGTAACTAAAACAAACGCAATAACACACTTTCTAAATTTCTGGATGTTTATAGATGTTACCTTAAAATTGCTGAAAGGCAAAACGTTATTTTTGGAGCCTTAAATAAAGATAATTATTCTTTATAAAATATTATTTATTTTCAAACATTTTCAAAATTATTCTTTATTACTGAAAATTATAAAATAAAAAATAAATACCAATTTACAGCAATTATTAACTTTAAGATTTGGGAATGGACGATGTGACGACGCTGATATAAAATTCATCACCCTGTTATCTGTTATCACTATATATACCTGTATTTATCCTTTCCTCATCTTAATCCATAAAGTATATATCACAAAACACATTACCTTTTAGTTGGTTTAGTTTGGAAACCCTGGCCTCTGTTTCGGCTTGGACAGAATGCTTATTAGAACTATGGTCTCTTTGTCATAGGACACTCTCACAATCATTAAATTCACTCAGGTTGTTATCATCTACTAAGTTATCATCGCCTTCAAATGCTCAGGACCTCCTCTTTTGGATTCTCAAAACCTTTTCTCATCTTTTACGACACTGTCACTAAGAAGTTCCGCTTCTTTCTAGTCTGAAGAGAGTTTTCCACCTTTACACCTTCTCGCACTATTTGGTGGGCTAGATTCTTCGAGGAGTAATCAAGTAGAGAAAGCCTCGGCAACCCTAACGAAAGACCGAAACCGTTGTCACGTGACTTCAGGGATTCTTCCCGCCCAAAGCGTCCCGTTTCCCCTGTAGTTCAATGGGAGAAGGTGAATGGCAAAGCGTGCTTGAAAGAAAAAAAAATATATTTTTAATTATTTCTTCTCCCCTTAAGCTTTGGAGGATAAAAAAAATTGTAGGAGATATTGCTGAGTTTTATGAAGAAATTATTTCATCAATGTAATTATAAAAAAATATTCATTAAAACATCTTAAACTGCGTTTTACTACATTTTGGCGGTTTTGGAAAAACGAAAATGTGAGACCGCTGCGTGCAAGGAATAGTTTGTGTTCCCTAAGATATAATTTTAAGATTGCAATCCGGGGTATTTTTTACATGAGTCGTTTCTTGATTCCTCCGCCCCCCCCCCTCCCTAGTTGTCCGGCCTTCCGTCACGTGGCATTTTAGTTGCATCATTATTACTGTATCTGGAGGCACTTCGTTTACAATCACAAATTTGTATATCTACCTAATGTCATCTCCCAAAAATCTGGTTCCTTTGTTCATATATGTTTTTGTTACTTTGAACTCCTCCAGTCACTTGAATTTGTCAATTTCTTTCTTTAGGTGCATTTATACTTTTTCCGGCTTAATTTTTACAATATTAGTTGTTCTTAAAATTATTTCAATTATTATAAAAAACCAGCTTTGCGTCATCCATCATTGTTATGTTTAATTGTTTTTGTTCAACAAATGAGGTTTCCCGCTGAAATCGGAGCGTTACAAAAAATGTGAAAATTGCGGACTGATGTCTCAGAACGTCATAGATAAAATTGTAAACAATTTGCTCTTGTTTTATTGGAAATAGGGTACCAATTATGAATACACAAAAATATTTTCTTTTAATATTTTTAACTCTTTTTCGAAAAAAAAAAATTGAAATTTTTCGTTCGAGAGAGGTTTTGCTTCACTTTGATTACTTTCACTCAAAGTATCCTCTAAACTATAAAATATAGATATAAACAGTAAGCAACAAAAATGTTTAGTAGGGAATCAAGTTTTTAGGTCAATAATTTATTTTTACAAGACTCAAATAGTTTTTGAGCAATCGTCTGTGTCGAGTTGAAAAAGACTGAAAATTTTTTGTTCCTTAAGATTGTACTGCTTATATCACGAAAACTAAAACTGCTAAGTATAAACAGTAAGGAGTAATTTGTGTGAAGCCCTACAAGAATATATAATCAGTGTTCCTTTCAGGACTTTTTGTCCGAAAGGGGCCAATAAAACTTTAGGCGAGGGGGAAAGTTTTCTATTTGCCTTACAAATATATCTATATACTGTCACATAAATAAAAACTAGGTTAACATAAAATGTCTCATCGCGTTCTTAGTTTTTGAAATATAGTGGTTATAATTTCGGTATTTTTCTATTTTAAACTATTTTGATTTAAATTATTGAATGTTTGTTATTGAATATAAATTATTGAATTTTAGTTATTGAATACACTTGATATTTATTCGAAAGATGAAATTGCTTCAATTATGTATTTTATTTTAGCTAACATAGACCGACATAATCTGTTTTCAAACCAAACAAATGTGACTGAAAATAGCGAATAGCTGTATCGAACTTTATTGGAGTTTTATTTTACGCAAAACCATTCCGGCTTCATCGCACCGGAGCCACTGCTGATTTCTTTCTCAGGAAAAATAATTCTTTTAAAATGCGATAAAGATTAGATTTCCCCCATGATTTATTCCGAAGTCATAAATTAGTCTTCACTTTTAATTCGATTCTTTGGGACTTAAATGCCTTCGACATTTCTCGTACTCACCCCTTTCCCGTTCCTTTCCGAAAATATTGTCGCTCGGCCCCACAAGCACCGAAAATCTAATTGACGGAAAGGGGCCTCTAGAAATTGATAGATCTGGGCCCGCTTTTTGGCGCTAATTGCAGAGTAATTAGAACAATGACCGAACTTGAATTATTTCGGAAAAAGAATTCTTTTGAAGTTTAATGAATCGGTTCTCGGCCATCTATTCGGTGATTTCCCTCGTAATTCAATAATGTGAATAGAACTTGTGGAGAAAGGGATTTGCATTTTTGCCTGCTTCTGCCTTCTCTCCAAGCTCGGATAGTACGGAACACGATCCGTTCCCGAAACTTTGAATATTTTTCATCGAAAAGGGAAGAAAATTAACTGTAGTGTGACTCGACTCGACTTTCTCATAGCAGAATTGATTCTTTTTTTTTTTCTAATTTTACAAGAAAAAATGTGAAAAATGGGTACAAATGATTACAACTGTAGCGTGTCATCCTGCATTTCAAAGGGGTTGAAATTTTTTTTCGATTGATAACATATTTGACAATCTGCACTTTCAGTGGAGGGGGGAGGGGTAATTTGTCCTCAAGGTCGGCCAATGATGTTACGCACAAAAAAGTTTATATTGCAGCTATTTTTCACAACAATGATTGAAACTATCTGGTGATCATTGAGCCAAATAACTGCCCTTTCGTGCATGATTATGCCAAATTTTGTCTTATGCTGCCATGTTAAAAAAATATAAAATTTCGAATAAATAAGTTTTCTCTCGAATTAAAAAAAATGCTATCTAGTTCTAGATTATTTGGCAAAAGAGACAGTTATAAAGTTTCTTGAAAATTCGTTAATATTTGTGACTTCTATCATGTACACAAGAAATTGACCACAGGCAGACAGACAGACATCCTTCCAAAAATACTCAAACCGTATTTAGGAGGTCTTAAAGCATCTATTGGCATCAAAATTTTGAATTCGAAAATTTTCGTGAAAGCGATCTTTCTCTGTACTATATTAATTACATAGTGTGAGAAAGTAAAAATCATAAAATAATAAAATATTCTCACTATTAATAAATGAGTATATACACTACGTGACAGTGAAAATGATACACCAAGAAGGAGTGAACAGAAAGGGATGAAAATCGGCAAACAGGGAGAGATAGCAATGAACAATAAGTGATGTTTATTGCAACATTATACACTGAGCGACAACACCGTCTGATCAGTAGGTTGTAGGACCACTACGGACGGCGATACAGTCAGCAATACGTCTAGGTACAGAGTCAATGAGCGTGCAGATGGTGTCCGGAGGGATGGCTGCTCATTCCCTGTCAACCATTTGCCAGAGTTCGTCTTCTAAACGCGGCGGTGGCAGCGTACGCAAGTAACGTCTAATCACGTCCCAGACGTGTTCGATTGGCGAGAGATCAGGGGAGACTGTTGGCCAGGGAAGCACCTGGGTACCTTGCAGGGCATGTTGGCTGATGCGTGCCGTGTATGGTCGGTCGGGCGTTATCCTGCTGGTAAATGGCATTGGGCACTCCCTAAAGGAAGGGTAGTGCCACCGACCGCAGCATGTCATCCAACTATCGCGGACAGTCATAGTGCCTTCAGTACGGACCAGAGGTGACCTGCTATCGTAGGCGATGGTGCCCCAAACCATGATGCTGCGTTGTCGCGTGGTGTGGCATTCCACAGATGCGGCCCGATTGGAATTGTCACCAGTTCGGCGCCGGGGCGCGGTAGCCCACTGGTTAGCGCGCTGGAGTTGCACTCGGTAGGCCCGGGTTCGATTCCAGCCACTGCCAAAACTGTAGCCTTGTTCACGCGGAGTACGATCACGTTAAACATGTCTGTCCGTAAGTCCTTCCGAGAGGTTGGTGGTAGGGGAAGGAGGGTACGGTCCCTGTGGATGCCTCCCTCACTGGGTTCCGGTCTAAATTGGGTGGCACTTCCCGGCTGTCCAAACTGTTACCTTACACCTTTCTGGTAGGTCGGACGGTCTGGGTCTCAACGACAACCCCTTCGGCGCCAGACTCGTACACGGCGACTGTCATTGCTGAAACAGAAGCGTGACTCGTCTGAGAACACGATCTTGTGTCATTTCGTCGTCCACGTGGCTCTATCCCGACACCATTGCAAACGGAAGCGTCTGTGCTGTTGGGTCAATGGCAGTCTTCTTAATGGGCGCCATGAGTGCAGGTCGCTGGCGACCAATCGGCGGATAATAGTCCTGGTCGATATGGTAGTTTCAAGGGTGTCCTGCACATGCTGCAAAAGGGCGACGAAAGTGGCCTGCGGGGCCGCCACCGCTTGCCGGCGGATGCGTTGGTCCACGCTTGTTAACGTTGCTCTGGCCGTACCGGCATTCCTCAAACGTTCTACATTCCCTTGTTCCAACCATCTTCGCCACAGCCGGTGCACCGTGGACGCGTGTAGGTGGCTGTCCGCTTAGATTTGACGTATGGACCAATCTACCCTTCTGAGTCCCATCACCATACCCCTTGTGAAATCGTCTGTCTGCTGGAAGTGCCTCGGTTGGCGGCGGCCTGGTATTCTCTGCTATTACACGTTTCCTCTGAGATAAAAAAAAAACGCAAAATGATTTCCCTGGCAGACAGAGCGGCGCGACTATTGCCGATTCTGCAGATTCCTTCCCTTATATCTCACTCAACGTGCGCGGGACAGCTGAGCATTTCGCATCATTTACATAACTCGGTGAGCTGCGTCTACCCTGTAATTTGCATATTTTTTTGCCCACTCCTGCTTGGTGTCTCATTTTCACTGTCACGTAGTGTACTTTTAACTGTTTTTTTCTTTTATCAAGAATGAATTGATAACATTGTTTAAGCCAACGATCGCAAATATATGGCACGCGTGTCAGACCTGGCACGTGAGAGAAGAAATTTTCGGTTGCACGTTAAACAGTCGTTTATAAAAATAATGCTAACAAAATTGCTAATAAAAGTATTGAGAAAACAAAAGAAAGAAATTCTCAACGTTTGAAGGTGAGTGATAAATAGTATAATCTATTATCAATTTTTGTTAAAACGCTAACAATGTAACAGAAAAACTAGTTTTGAAATTTCTCATTTGTTGACTAAACATTCGAAAACATTTTTCAGCGAAGCATTTTAAAAAGCTGTTATGCTAGAAACTGCACCTGTTTTGCCGCCAATATTTCAACAGCAAAGAAGAAATAATTAAAATAATTCAAGAATCGCAACTAAGTAGAAATACTCTTAAAGAAATAATTTTAACAAGGAATGAGTTTTAACAATATTTCCGATCAACTAACTCACTGATTGATATTAATAGTTGTGATTATGTTTAAATGTGTCTGGGAGAAACAACTGATATTAAGTCATCGGTTAGGTTAGCAAATTTTGCGGGTAATCCAAAAGATAACGAAATGCAAGAGGAATTTTTAAAATTAGCAAATATACCGGAAAGAATAAGGGGTATATATGATGGAGAAGTGTACAAGAATCGAAGGCACTTAACATCAATTTGAGTGAAATTATTTTCATTACGACAGACGGATTATCCAATATGGCTGAACCAGCGATGGACTTTGTTAAAATATTTGAAAACCATGTAGGCCATCCGATAATAGGATTCCATTGAATTATTCAATAATAAATGCTGTATTTGAAAGCTGGTACTGCCGATTTAAAAGAAATACAGTCATCACCACTTAATGGGGTAACGGATCCATATCCCGCTATGCATAGAATATTGTGGAATAAAATCGGAAACCCCACTGAGTTAATGTTAAACATACCCGTTTAATTGCATAGCAATCCCCGGTTAATTGCATAAAAGCTGAGACACCAATCTCCTGAATTTCAATTTCAGTGTTGGAAGACATGGAAGAAAAAGCGATAAATTGCCAGACTTTGTAACGTCCGGTTTTTTCCTGTGCAGCTCAAAAGATATATTTATATAAATAAAATTGAAAATCTGTGTCTGTTTTTCTACCTGTCTGTATGTTTGTCTCATGCTCGTGGATCTAACTCTCATTCTATTCAAGACAGAAGATACTTTGAGTAATAGTTTTGTATTTGAACTCACATATTCATTTATCTACTATAAGAATAACCTATTTCTCGGTCCATAACGCTTGGCGAAATTTTGGCGACAAAATTGGAGGAATATCACAAACTTGGCGACTTTTTTACATGTTGGCAAGTTGACGAAAATGCTGCAAAATTGATAAAAATGACGCTAAATCAATGATGATTAATTGATGAAAATTCAATATCTTGGAAAGAATATAAGAATCTACTATAAGGCTAACCTAATTTTGGCAACGAATTTGGCGGAATATCGCCAACTTGGTGACTTTTTAAAATGCTTCCAAACTGACAAGAATGTCATCATATTGAAAAATTTGACGCTAAATTGATAAAAAGTGACGATTAATTGATGAAAATTCAATACCATTGTGCATCACCTTATTAGTGTATGGGGTACACATTATTCATTGGAAATGTTTTTGTACGGGGGCCGTATAAAAATTTAAATTTCGTATTTCTTCAAATTTAATCCCCTGAAAATTTTTATCGATTTCATAAAATTTTGTATCTTTTTTACGCAACTTTGTAATTTATTATATATGTCAAAGATCAACATTTAAGGAATAAAAGCCGAGGTCCATGTTTTTGGGACAGCCGTATATCTTATTGTGGATGCCATCAATATTGATAATTGTTAATTAAGATTTTCGTGAAATGCAAGTGAGTTGGGTTCTTCGAAATAGTTTTACATGCTGTCATCCGGAAAAGCACCAAACGCATAATTTAACATTAAAAACATTTTGCCGTAGATCTTATGCATCATTTTTTCACTGTGAAAGAAGTAAATTCATTGCATTATATTGAGAAAGTTATGTGCTTCCCACATCCGAGTTTTGTATTAGTGAATGATTTACTCAGAACAATAATGATTCCTTCTAGCTTTCCTCACTCTTTTGGGTTTTGATCCTCAAGGAATAATTAAATTCTTCTAATTGTTCTAGAACTCTTTTCCCTTTCGAATCGTTCATAAATTTCTTTACATGCCCTACACCTAAGGAATGTGTAATATTGATAAGAGAACTTCAACCCTTGTCGAAAAGTCTTCTTATTTGCTGATCTAATTGCGTAATAATTAGATTGTGGCAGCTTCTTTGATATCGGGAGAAGATGAATTTGGAAATTCAAATAATAATCATTTCATTACATCTTAATTTCGTTTCCAGTCATTTAAACATATGTATTTTCTCGTTAAATATATTAAAGTCATTTAAATATGTTATAGTATAGAGAAAGTATTGGCTTCCTGAAAATGTTCGAATTTAACGAATAAGTACATTTTGATATTTTTTAAATCCATTTGGAGCATTTTTGGTAAAAAGTTCGTCTCTGTGTGTTGTTGTTGAGACCCAGATCGTCCGACCTACCAGAAAGGTGTAAGGTAACTGTATGGACGGCCGGGAAGTGCCACCCAATTTAGACCGGAACCCAGTGGGGGAGGCATCCACAGGGACCGTACCCTCCTTCCCCTACCACCAACCTCTCGGAAGGACTTACGGACCCACATGTTTAACGTGATCGTACTCCGCATGAACACGGCGGCATTTGTGGTAGCGTGCAAATCCAGCGCGCAAACCACGGGGATACCGCACCCGAGATGGCCAACAGCACGCAGTGTTCCGAGGTGGTCACCCACCAAGTACTAACCGCGCCCGATGCTGCTTGACTTCGGTGATCTAACGAGAACCGGTGTTTTCAGCACGGTACGGCCGTTGGCCCTCGTCTCTGTGTGTGTATAAGTGCATATCTGTGAGGCGTGAACACATTAATTAGAGATCGAATGTTCGTGCATGTATGAATTTCTATGTGTTGATATGTAGAAACTAGAACTAGATAAAAATGTTAGTTTTCATGATTGGAACATAAGTTATCGAAATTTCAGATTTTTATAGCATTATATCCTGCGGTAAAACAGGATAAATGCCGGAACCATGCTGGCAGTCCATACTGGAAAAAGATGGAAATATTTTATGGATGCAAAGGGCATTAAAATGTATTCTATTAATTTTCGTCCTACCATCTATGTGTGCATATTTCTATGTATTTCCCGTTTATTCCAAAGCTAATTCTTTGATTAGAACCTCGCGTTTATCTTTTTAGATTTAGCTAAGGATGCGAGGAGTTAGTTGCATAAAACTGTCGAAAATTCGAAAAATTAAATGAATTTTTAAATATTTGCAAAGACCCCTAAAAATCCCCCAAAATCCCCCAAATCAACAAAAATTACTCGTCTTCAAAACATTACTTCTTCCGCTATTTTTTTAACTGGAAATTCGCCTTTTTTTTTTCCAAATGAAAGCTGAATGTGTGTAAATTAACAAGTTGAAGTCAAAAATTAAAGAAAGGAGACAATATATTTTTTATACAAACTTTTAAAGACGTATAAAATAAGACAAGAGCCATTTTATTATCGTCTGCTGATAAAACAATTTTCATTCCGGACGATATTTTACTTATCATCCTTGATGTTTAGACTGAGAGGGATAAATTGCCTGCAGCTGAAGGGTTTTAAAATCCAACGTTCTAATTTTTTTAATTTTAGAGATATCGTTTTCATTTCATAAACATGCCACTTTTTTATAATTATAAGTACAGTGCTTGAAAATGGCAAAGATTGGACAAAAATTTAATTTTTTAGTATTTAATTCTTTAATTTTATTTCTTTTGGTAAGAGAACTTTTTTTTATCAGCTCCGAGCCTTCTACTTTAGTCACAGCAGTTAACTGGATGACAAAATAGAGAAATATCACTTCCTGGATTTTAAAGATATCCTTTAGATATTTAAAAAGTGCCATTAATTTATAATTATAAGCATTGTTCTCGAAATATCGAAAATCAGATGAAAATCTTTAAAGATAGCATTAAACTATTTAATTTTACTTTTCTGGTTAAAGGAACCGTTTTTCATTTTTTAGGATTGTAAGTATTATTAATTCTTTTAGTTTTATTGTAATTGTAGTTTTTGAATGGTCTTAAGTACCCAAAATGATACTTTTGTGCATTGTTACAAGGTTATTTATTGAAAATAACATTAAAAATATTAAGGGGTATATGTCTTGTATACAAGCTTTTAATAATGTGCAATATTTTTATTTTAGCGGGCAATGGTTCAGATGGTATAGTATGTTGCCATCCAGAGATACAGAAAAATCCCAGACTTCTACATTCTGCATGTTTGCCGATACACGTACCGGATAATGATCCCCACTTCCGAAATCACAAATTGACCTGTATGCATTTCCTGAGGTCTGTTGCTGCTCCTAGATCCGACTGCACTTTTGGTAAATATTTCTGAACATTTTATGAAAAATGAATTGATAACTAAGGACTTAATTAAATAACACAGATAAACGTGGCTATCAAGCCGAAAAAAGAGAGGAATATTGGTAGGTTTAAGTTGGAGGTTAATTCAGAATAAATTCTTTATCAAGACTGAGCATCAGCATCTAATCCAAATTAATTCAAACAAGTGCTTGTTTCTGAATATGGTGATAGTTAGTTACTAAGAACACCGTATGCTCAATCGACAGTATAATCAGAGAATAAAGATTGAAAAATTAATATATCAAGTAATTACCAGGGTCTATGTATAAGTAGTTCAGATTGAGTGAGAGAGTTGAGTTGTGTTCAAGAAGAAGCAACGTAGATCATGGGTACAAGAAGGGTTGTGAGTGTTGAAGTGACTTCCATGAAATTTAACCCATTGGTTAAGTGGTGGAGATAGACATACGTAATTAAGATAGGGTAAATAAAATTAACAGGAATCAAAGACGAAAATTTTTTAAATAATAAATTGGAGTTATGTATTTGAATTTTTTTACTTACAATAATAAATTAGAAACAATATATACAATGTACGTATATATTTATACATACACCATTGGCGACGTCACTGGACTTGGCTGTGTAGTCATGGTTCGTTTAAGAAGCATACTGATATGGTGCATGTTGTTGTTGTTGTTGTTGTTGTTGTTGTCGTGTGACCTCCTGTTTCGGACGAGCCGCAAGCAGGACCAGTGATGCCAGAAGAAGAAGAAGAAGGACAAAGAATGACACAAGACGAGATCACAAAGTTTTTATTAACACAAACGAGCATCACTGACGATGGTCAAAGGGGGTGCAGCTTCACATTTGGCGAGGACCCAGAAGGCGGAAGACTGACTTCATCCTCATGAACACATCCATGCCTTACTCGGGATTCGAACCCAAGCCCACTAGACAGCAGCCGGAGACGCTATCATGTGAGTTGATGAAATAGCTGGGCAACCAGAAGGACTCCTTTTATAGTGGCATGTATTAGACTCTTCCAAGTGTCAGGGCAGGCCTGATTTTATAAAATCCGCCTAAGACTGGAATCTTTGCAAGGTAAGTATTCTTCGGATCCTATACTGTGGCTTTGGCAAGTAGCGTCGCCAGAAAAAAAGGGGGGGGGGGGAGGGGGTGATAATAAAATACATTGTCTCTCATTCCTCCAAATATCATTTCAAAAAACATCAATGAATTCTTATGGGTCACTGGGGGTATGATTCCCAAATCTCCTCTTGGCGGCACCACTGGCTTTGGTTATGTAGCCAGGGTTCCTTTAAGAAGCACATTAATCTGGTGCTTGTGAGTTGATAAAATACCTGGATAACCAGGTGGATTTTATACGGTGACCTTAGCCAGTAGCTTTGCCAGAAAAAAAGTTTTTTTGGGGGGGGGGGGGATGGGGTTACTAACAAAATATTTTGTTTTCCTTTTCCCTAAATAATATTTCTATGAACATCCATAAATTCTTATGTGGGTGAACTCCTCTTATCGCGGTACACATCAGACTCATCCAGGTGTCAGTACGGGTTTGATTTTGTGAAATACGCTTAGGACAGCAATCTTTACTTGATAGGTGTGAGACCAGTAGGCACCATCTGCAGATTTTGATATTGGTTACGAAACAAAGGCGCAGACATGTAGTCACCAATTTTGGCAATCTTGGCCCGGAAAGTTATGATCCCAATAAATGCACGTCACACAAATTGAAGGTGCGGTTGGGGCATAAAAAGTATCTTAGGGCCAAGACTTAAACCAAGCTTCATTAGATACTGAAAAGTCAATGAAATAACATCCGACCTCACACTGAGGAACAGTGAATGACGGCAAAAGGGCGTATTTTCACCCAAGACACAAGATGCTGTGGAAAAAGCAAGAGTTGGGCAGTATCGAAAATACATGTATTTGAAACACATTTTCAAAATACATTTGTATTTTGTATTTTAAACTGTTCCAACTGTTAAACTTTGTATTATTAACTGTTAAAAGTATTTTGGTAATGTATCGGAAATACATTTTAAAAGTATTTTGTATTTTCAAAATACATTTCATCAGATGATGTTTAAACCGCAAGTGAACGATTTGCAAAAGAGAAAACATGGCTAATCTGTATTTTGTCTAGTCATCTAGGAGTTAATCTAATCTAAACATCTTTCTTCAGTCTGCTGATAAAGATGTTAATTATTGGCATGCTTATGGTCCCTGAAAAATATCATTTCTGTTATAAACTTTACGTTCATATAATAATGGTGTTGTTCGGTAGATGGCTCTTTTCTGTCTATGTATGGGAAGGAAAGGGGCAAAAAGAGAGTTTGAAGTGGCATTCTTTGTCAAAACAGAAACATAGGCAATCCGAATTCTGCTGTGCATTCAATTTTTTTGAAGTATATTAAAGAGTAGCAATGCAGTTAGTTATTACAATGACATGAGAAAAGATGGAAGATGCTCTTGTGCGTGATGAAAATGTATCAAGGAAATTAATAGATTATGATATGCTCTGTGTGCAGTATTAGAGTGAAAATGTTTTATAGAGATATCCATTGATTATAGAAGAAAAGTTGAGAGGGAATGCTAATTATGCAAACCAAAATGTGCGGTTATAATTGGATCAAATTTTAAAAAGCATCTTAAGGTAAGATTTTAGTTTTATACAGTAGTACCTCAATTTAACGAATATTTTTACTAGCCTCGTGGCTTTCATTTAATTGTGGTTGCGCAATATTATGTAGTAAATTTTATTGGTGAAAAAAAAATTGCGATATTATTTTTAGAAAAATGTTTGCTTGAATATGTATTTCTCGGGATCTGTTGTAGATAAAGCTAAGATGATTGATTTAGAGTTATCATATACCGAAGCCGTTAGGGGTTCATTAAGGATTTCCATTTCCGGTTCTTTTTTTTCTTTTCCTGATCAAAATTTTTTATTTTGCTTCAAATGCCTATATTTCAAAATTGGCTACAGACAGAGCTCAGATGATAACTGATATGGATTCAAAATCAAATTCTGGAGGAGGTAGAGTGGTTCACTCAGAATTTTCACTTCTAGTTTCTTTTTCACTTCCGGTTCAAAAATTTTTCTTAAAATTTTATTTCTCGAGATTGGCTACAGAGCTGAGATGGACCTATACGAATTTAGCATTAAATTCAGGAGAATTTTAAGCGTTTAATGACGAGTTCCATTTCTATTTTTATTTTGTTTCACTTCTGTTTTTTTTTTTATTTTCACTTCAGATTCAAACATTTTTCTTGAAACATCTATTTCTAAGGATTGTCTACATATTGAACTTAGATGATGACTGATATGGATTCAACGTTCTGTTATGGATTCAACGTATGGTTACAACGTTCTAGAGAGGGAGGTGAACTAAGTATTTCCATTTTCAGTTTTGGAGATGTCACTTCTGTTTTTCTGAAAATTCGCATGAATGCGAAATATGTATGCAAAGGAGAATTAAAATGCTTAGTACTTCCATTAAAAATCAAGTGAACAAACCATATACCACCATATGAAAGTTTCTTCATAAATTTCTTTTTATTTATCTATTATACCTTTATTTTATAAAATGTGTTCTCCCGATAAATTCATTTATTTTCTTTATTTGTATTTACTTTATTACTATAGATTTAGTTTACCTTAATTACTATGGATTTAGAATTTCAAAGAGTTTAGTCTTTAAAGTCATTCATTTTTAATACACTCTAATCCTTGTTAAATATTAATTTAACAAACATAAAAGGTTTGTTTATTTCCAATAAAATATTGTTTAGCATTGAAAATTCAATCCAGTCCAACACAGAGCAATGTTTAATTTTTTAAAATGTATTTTGTATTTTCAAAATACATGTATTTTGTATATTTTAAATTAGAAAAGTATTTGTATTTTGCCCAACTCTGGAAGAAAGATTGTCAACGATGTATTTTGAAAATACATGAATTTTTGTATTTTAAATTTTTTAAATTTGAAAAGTATTTTGTATTTTATGTCATGTATTTTGTATCGAAAATACGTTTTCAATGTATTTTGCCCAACTCTGGGAGAAAGAAGGTCAATGAAAATAATTAAGAGAAAGAGCGTTTTCAAGTTATGCAGACGATTGCAGTGTCGGTTTTTACAAAGTTATTCTGTGTCAGTATTCAGAATGTTATGACAGTTGAAGTGGTGCATCAAAAAGTTGAAGTCTGACTCCAAATGTCAGAAGGAGAATCGAAACGTTGGTCACATCAAAGCAGATCAATAGACCATCAAAACGAGGCTAAAATACAAAGGCATGTGCCGATCTTCATGTGTATTAAGTCAATGTTAGCTCGTTGGAATAAGATTAAAACGACCTGGTCTCATTAGGGTGCTTTCTCCTCATTAAGCTAGTTTATAATAAATTTATGTAATTTTAATTATAATAATTAAAGAAGTGTGAATAAATGCTAATTTGTTGTAAAAGTTTAACATGTGGATTTTAATGAGTAGTGCTTTTGATTTAATGATTATGGTAAGGGACTCGTACAAAAAATTAATGGTGGGTTTTGCGGCCACGATAGCATGTATTAGTTTAAATTCACGACCACTTTAATTAAGAATAATAAATTTAATTCACCACAATAGGTGTTCTTCGGATCCTATACGGTGAGTCTTGGCCAGTAGCACTGCCAGAATTTTTTTCGGAGGAAAGGAGGTAACAAATTTTCTTGTTTTCTTGTTTCCCAGTTCCCTAAATATCTTTTCTATGAACATCAATGGGTTCTTATTGGTCCCTGAGGGGGGAGGGGAGGATATGATTCCATTGATGGCGTCCTCATGATTGGAGTCTCACTGGATGGTACAGAGATACACGAGGCTTGCTTGAATATCGGTTGAGGATCACGTTCGTCGAGGTAGATCACATCTCTTAACCTGTAATTACATTGTTATATTTTTTATGCATTTAATTTTCCATTTCAATCTAAACAGACTTGCTTAAACGTTGAACACCTGTAAAGGTGTAACACCTGTAAAGGTGTTCAACGGAAGCTAAAAATATGATTTTATAGTGAAATTCATTCGAGCATCAGGGTTAAAAATTTGACCATTACTATAAAAATATGATTTTATTACTTTGCTTAGTGAAATGCATTCGAACAGCAGGTTTAAAAATTAAAACAGTAGAATAAAAATATGATTTTGTTACTTTGCTTAGTGAAATGCATTCGAACATCAGTTTTAAAAATTTAAACAGTAGAATAAAAATATGATTTTATTATTTTGCTTAGTGAGATATATTCTATCAGCAGGTTTAAAAATTAAAACAGTAGAATAAAAATATGATTTTATCACTTTGCTTAGTGAAATGCAGTCCAACAGCAGGTTTAAAAATTGAAACAGTAGAATAAAAATATGATTTTATTACATTGTTTAGTGAAATGCATTCGAATAGAAGATTTAAAAATTTAAACAGTAGAATAAAAATATGATTTTACTACTTTGCTTAGTGAGATATATTCTATCAGCAGGTTTAAAAATTAAAACAGTAGAATAAAAATATGATTTTATCATTTTGCTTAGTGAAATGCAGTCCAACAGCAGGTTTAACAAGAAAGATCAATCATGCTTAAAGCATTGATTATGAAACACTTTCCAACTTCAATGCAATTTTATTTAAACATGTCTAAAATGCAATACATTCCTCGGTAATATTTTAAAACTTATCACAATACTACATTAATTTATTATATTTGAAACCTTAACCTTCATCGAAAAAAATTAACTTCATTCAAATGACGGCATTAAAGTATAAATTGCCTGGTTTAAACATCTCTAAAATGTGATACATTTCTCGGTAATAATTTTAGAATTATCATAATACTACGATAATTTATTATATTTGAAAACTTCATCGAAAACAACTGAAATTCATTCAAATGACGTCATAAAAAAATAACACGCCTGGCTCTCTCTCTAAAAGCAACATTTCATTCATAAATAATTCCCCCATTCATGTCATTCATCAGAATACTATAATAATTTATTTTATTTAAAAATTAAGACCATTGAGCTACAAGTAAGTAAACTGTATGCGTAAAACTTCATCGAAAAATATCGTCCGTCTCTTTCTAAAATCAATGAATATTTCATTCACATCAGCTAAGCAGACTCCATGGACCAAATGATTTTGTGTTAAAGAATTACAGCGATTCTAATACAACTCATTCTACATATTTTGCTGTTTACATTTTACATAGGTGAAAAATAGGCTTAATAGTAGAAATAATCAAATTTGGAAGAGCATTTAAACTGAAATATATTGTCATTGCGTTGTTTCAGTATGTAGATGCACAGAATTTAGGCAAAAATAAAATAGCTTTAGGACGGATACAACACTCAATATGAATTAAAAAGAACTTTAAAAATCACGATTTTGACACAAGATGGATGCCATATATCACTTTGAAGTGGGTCATGTGATCGTTTCATATCATGAACACGTGATCGCTTCATATAAGAGGTGTTATTATTATTTTAATTTTTATTTAAAAAACTACTGAATATATTTCTCTGAATTTTTTTTTATATATTTCATGGAACAATTTGAATATTACCTAAAATTTTCGAAGCAATTTGTGAATTTTAAATCCGCTTAAAAAATGCTTGAAAAATTAGGTCCCATAGGGCTCAATGTATTTCATTTTTTCAACCCGGGTTCAATCCAAAACTAATTGGGTTATATTATTCATTTATATTCCCATAGGTCCTATAGACCGTCTGAACAACATACTAAAATTTCATTTTGATTAAGTCATTTTTACGGCAGTTATCGTGCTAACGGACAGACAGACAGACAGACAGACAGACAGACAGACAGAATGAACAAAGTCATAAACACTTTTCAACTTTGTTGTAAAGTGTTAAAAATTGAAACAGTAGAATAAAAATATGATTTTATTACATTGTTTAGTGAAATGCATTCGAATAGAAGATTTAAAAATTTAAACAGTAGAATAAAAATTTTTGATTTTACTACTTTGCTTAGTGAGATATATTCTATCAGCAGGTTTAAAAATTTAAAACAGTAGAATAAAAATATGATTTTATCACTTTGCTTAGTGAAATGCATTCGAATAGAAGATTTAAAAATTTAAACAGTAGAATAAAAATATGATTTTACTGCTTTGCTTAGTGAGATATATTCTATCAGCAGGTTTAAAAATTAAAACAGTAGAATAAAAATATGATTTTATCTCTTTGCTTAGTGAAATGCAGTCGAATAGCAGGTTTAAAAATTGAAATAGTAGAATAAACATATGATTTTATTACATTGTTTAGTAAAATGCATTCGAATAGAAGATTTAAAAATTTAAACAGTAGAATAAAAATATGATTTTATTACTTTGCTTAGTAAAATCCATTCGAACAGCAGATTTAAAAATTTAAACAGTTGAATAAAAGTATGATGTGGGCAACACATGGCTTTCCTTATATAATGTAATGAATTTACTCCTTTTGCAATCAAAAAATCCTTTTACAGTCAAAAGATCCACGGCGCTGTGTTTCTAACGTTGAATTGTACATTTGGCGATTTTCCGGATGACAACATGTAATACTATTTCAAAGTACCCAATTAACTTATATTTTACGCTACTCTAAATTAATAATTATCAATATCGATATCATCCTCAATAAGCAATAAAGTCCATATATTAAAATATTTTAATAATAAATTCATCAATTAGGCGTCATTTTTGCAATGTTGATGGTATTTTCGTGAATGTAGGACTAAATATCGCAAAGCTGGTGATATTTAGAAGAGCATGTCTTATATAATAAATAATATGACCATCATATGACGGAATTAAAGATTTGCAAAATAATGCATCCCATTTGACGTCATTTTTATCAATTTGATAACATTTTTATCAATTTAGCAACAGTTTCGCCAATATGGTAGCATTTAAAAAAAGTCGCCAAGCGATATGCCGCCAGAATTTCGCCAAGCTTTCAGACGGAGAAATAGGCCATTCTTGTGTTCTCTACAAAATATTGAATTTTCATCAATTAGTTGTCGTTTTCATTAATTTTGCGCCATTCTTATCAATTTGGCGACATTTAAAAACTCGCCAAGTTGACGTTATTCCGCCAAATTCGGCGCCAAAATTTCGTCAAGCATTGTGGTCGGAGAAATAGGTTATTCTTATAGTAGTTAAACTACTAATGGCGCCCAAATACAAAACTATTACCCAAAATAACTTTTCTTATAGTAGATTCTTATATACTTTCCAAGATATTGTATTTTCATCAATTAGTCTTCATTTTCATTGATTTAGCGTCATTTTTATCAATTTGGTGAAATTTTTATCAATTTGGCGATATTTTCGTCAATTTGGAACATTTAAAAACTCGCCAAGTTGGCGATATTCCGCCAAATTCGTCACCAAAATTTCGTCAAGCATTGTGAATGCTGAAATAGGTTATCCTTACAGTAGATAAACTTCTAATGGAGTCAAATTAGAATGATATTACCCAAAGTATCTACTCTCGTAAATGGAACGAGCTAGATCTACAAGAATGATGATATTATATTTATCGCATAATATTACATATGAAAAGTGAACAGATTTTACAATAGTTAATAATTTTTTTAATTTTAAGTGATTTTTTTATAAATTTACTTGAAAAATGCGCAATATCTCGAGAACGGTTCATATTAGCATTCTAAAGCTTATGTCAATTGTTTTCTAATGAAACATTACATAAGAAATGCGTGTTTACATAACTTTATTAGATGTTTTAATTTTTTGATGATTTTTCAAAATTTAAGAGGATTTTGAACATTCGATTACGTGTAAAAATAATAGGCTTCCAGTATTTACTGATTGTGATGTTTGTACCAAATTTTGTTCAAATCGCTTCATTTGTTCGTGAGATATGATCACACACACACACAGAGAGAAAGACATCACCTCAAAAACGTCTGAGTCGTGTTCAGGAATGCTTGAAACGTGCTCTGTAGTCGAAAACTCGAATTCGAATCTTCGACCTTGTCGCAATAATACTATGTATATAAGGAAAGTAAAAATATGATTTTATTACTTTGCTTAGTGAAATCCATTCGAACAGCAGGTTTAAAAATGTGAACAATAGAATAACAAGAAAGATCAATCATGCTTAAAGCATTGATTATGAAACACTTTCCAACTTCAATGCAATTTTATTTAAAAAAGTCGAAAATGCAATACATTCCTCGGTAATATTTTAAAACTTATCACGATACTTCATTGATTTATTATATTTGAAAACTTAAACCTTCATTGAAAAAAATGAACTTCATTCAAAAGACGGCATTGAAATATAAATTGCGTGGTTTAAATATCTCTAAAATGCAATACATTCCACGGTAATATTTTTAAATCTATCATAATACTACGATAATTTATTATATTTGAAAACTTCATCGAAAACAACTGAAATTAATTCAAATGACGTCATAGAAAAAATAACACGCCTGGATCTCTCTATAAAAGCAGGATTTCATTCATAACTTTCTCCATTTCATTCATCACAATACTATAATAATTTATTTTATTTAAAAATTAAGACCATGGAGCTACAATTCATAAACTTTATGCTTAAAACATCATCGAAAAAAATCGTCCTTCTCTCTGTAAAATCAATGAATATTTCATTCATATCAGCTATGCAGACTCCATGAGCTAAATAATTTTGCGCTAAAGAAATACAGCAATTCTTAAACAACTCATCCTACATACTTCGCTGTTTATATTTTACATAAGGGAAAAATAGGCTTCGTTGTAGAAATAATCAAATTTGGATGATCATTTAAACTCAAATATATTGTCATTGCGTTGTTTCAGTATGTAGATGCACAAAATTTAAGCAAAAATAAAGCGATTTTAAGGCAGATACAACACTCAATATGAATTAAAAAGAACTTTAAAAATCACGATTTTGAGACAAGATGGATGCCATATTTCATTTTGAAGTGGGTCACGTGATCGTTTCATATCATGGTCACGTGATCGCTTCATATAAGAGGTGTAATTATTATTTTAATTTTTATTTAAAAACTACTGAATATATTTTGCTGAAATTTTTTTTATATATTTTATGAGATAATTTGAATATTATCTAAAATTTTCGAAGCAATTTGTGAATTTTAAATCCGCTTAAAAAATGCTTGAAAAATTAGGTCCCATAGGGCTCAATGTATTTCATTTTTTCAACCCGGGTTCAATCCAAAACTAATTGGGTTATATTATTCATTTATATTCCCATAGGTCCTATAGACCGTCTGAACAACATACTAAAATTTCATTTTGATTAAGTCATTTTTACGGCAGTTATCGTGCTAACGGACAGACAGACAGACAGACAGACAGACAGACAGATAGACAGACAGAATGAACAAAGTCATAAACACTTTTCAACTTTGTTGTAAAGTGTTAAAAATTGAAACAGTAGAATAAAAATATGATTTTATTACATTGTTTAGTGAAATGCATTCGAATAGAAGATTTAAAAATTTAAACAGTAGAATAAAATTTTTTGATTTTACTACTTTGCTTAGTGAGATATATTCTATCAGCAGGTTTAAAAATTTAAAACAGTAGAATAAAAATATGATTTTATCACTTTGCTTAGTGAAATGCATTCGAATAGAAGATTTAAAAATTTAAACAGTAGAATAAAAATATGATTTTACTGCTTTGCTTAGTGAGATATATTCTATCAGCAGGTTTAAAAATTAAAACAGTAGAATAAAAATATGATTTTATCTCTTTGCTTAGTGAAATGCATTCGAACAGCAGGTTCAAAAATTTAAACAGTAGAATAGAAATATGATTTTGTTACTTTGCTTAGCGAAATGCATTCGAACAGCAGGTTTAAAAATTTAAATAGTAGAATATTTTCTATGTATTTAAACTTTTTTTATTTACAGGTGCACGAGAACAGCTGAATCAAGTTACAGCATACATCGATGGATCTTCTGTGTATGGGTCTTCTGATAATGTTACGAAAGCTCTTCGTAGTTTTGAAGGTGGTAAGTCAAACGCTTTCGAAATCTGAAAGATATATGTAAATGTCTGCATCGGTTATGAAATGGAATATACTTGAAATTATGCAAACAGAAATTAGTATTTGTGAGGCATATTGACCTCCAAATATTGATAGTTTCGAAAAGATGGACCGATAATGATGGACGGCACTTTAAGTATAGGAAATCATACGTTAGTGATATTCAAACTCTCTTTCTACTGGAACTCCGGGATTCTGCGATCTTTATATAACAATCTAGACTAAGTTTTGTCTTTTGTTCTATCCTTTTAGGGCTGAAGAGTTTTAGGACTGATCATTTAGGACTTATCCTTTTAGGGCTGATGCATTTCAGGGCTGAAAGGTATTTTAGAATTCATACTGCTGAAAAGGAAGCATGTTTTTAATTTATCGAAATATAAACAAAATTGTTTTTAAAATTTAGAATAATAAAGAGTATTCAAAATATTTTTTTTTAAATTATTGAAAAGAAAAAAAAGTTTTTCAAATATAAATTACATTAAAGAGTAAACAATTTTTTTTTAATGGCTGCACAATATTCTTAAAATAATATAATTTCTGTTACGCATTTAAATCTGTATTTCAATCGTTTTGTGTTTTATTATTGCTTATATCGTGTTTCGTCAAATTTTTCTGTCTGCCATGCACTTTCTTATCAAGAGAAAACAGTAGCACCAAATTGGCGACATTTTTTAAAGTGCGCCAGTTGAGGTTGGTATATTACACAAGTACCCGATATTTCATATTCGGGGTGATCATATGAGGCGAATATACGAGAATGTTGAGAAGAAATATTATATCGCGCGCTCCAAATAAGTTTTTTATGTTTTCCTCATGTGTAACAAATATTCTTTTTCCCAGGTAAGCTGAAGTGGTCTCTGACTGGTGGAGAAGAAATGCTTCCCAGGAAGAGCACACTCCCTTGCGCTAGTTCTGAAACTCCGTGTTTCGCGTCAGGTACGTTATGCATTCCATGTTTTCGATTTTATTCCACTAGTGAGCGCGGTAGATACCCTATACAAGAGAAGGATAACGCAGCCCTGAGAAATGGCCTAAAGATGTTAGGTGCATGGAGTTAGAAAGAAGGAGAAAAAACTTCTATAGATGAAACGCTTGGAAATGCCATAATGCTGTGAGAATTATATTGTTGCGAACCCGCAATATTCTCTTCAGCGCCAGACGAAAAAAGGGCTAGGCGAAAAAAAGATAGTCCATGACGTGAGCTCAGGGTTTCCAGGATTTCCCAGTTAGAAGAAGGGATGGCAGATTTGGCAATATATCGTAATTTGGCGATATTTGGCGATTTCTGGAATGTTTCAGAAACTTCACGAAATAACGATTAGTCTAGGAGATATGCAGAGATTTCCAAAAGTTTCTATAGAGAGACTATAGTAAGTTCATATCTTTTAAACCATGGAGTTAGAAAGAAGATAAAACTCCTATGGATGAAATGCTTGAAAATGCCATAATGCTTTGAGAATTATATTTTTGCGAACGCTCAACATTCCCTTCAGCGCCAGGCGAAAGAAACATAGTCCTTGACGTCAGGATGACTTGAGTTCAGGGTTTCCAGGATTTTCCAGTTGGAAGAAGGGCTGGCAGATTTGGCAATATATCGTAATTTGGCGATATTTGGCGACTTTTGGAATGTTTCAGAAACTTCACGAAATAACGATTAGTCTAGGAGATATGCAGAGATTTCCAAAAGTTTCTATAGAGAGACTATAGTAAGTTCATATCTTTTAAACCATGGAGTTAGAAAGAAGATAAAACTCCTATGGATGAAACGCTTGAAAATGCCATAATGCTTTGAGAATTATATTTTTGCGAACGCTCAACATTCCCTTCAGCGCCAGGCGAAAGAAACATAGTCCTTGACGTCAGGATGACTTGAGTTCAGGGTTTCCAGGATTTTCCAGTTGGAAGAAGGGCTGGCAGATTTGGCAATATATCGTAATTTGGCGATATTTGGCGACTTTTGGAAAGTTTCAGAAACTTCACGAAATAACGATTAGTCTAGGAGATATGCAGAGATTTCCAAAAGTTTCTATAGAGACTATAGTAAGATTCATATCTTTTAAACCATGGAGTTAGAAAGAAGATAAAACTCCTATGGATGAAACGCTTGAAAATGTCATAATGCTTTGAGAATTATATTTTTGCGAACGCGCAACATTCCCTTCAGCGCCAGGCGAAAGAAACATAGTCCATGACGTCAGGATGACTTGAGTTCAGGGTTCCAGGATTTCCCAGTTGGAAGAAGGGTTGGCAGATTTGGCGATATATCGTAATTTGGCGATATTTGGCGACTTTTGGAATGTTTCAGAAACTTCACGAAATAACGATTAGTCTAGGAGATATGCAGAGATTTCCAAAAGTTTCTATAGAGAGACTATAAGAGACTATAGAAAGTTCATAACTTTTAAACCATGGAGTTAGAAAGAAGGAGATAAAATTCCTATGGATGAAACGCTTGAAAATGCCATAATGCTTTGAGAATTATATTGTTGCGAACGCGCAATATTCCCTTCAGCGCCAGGCGAAAAAAGGGCCTGGCGAAAAAAACATAGTCCATGACGTCAGGGTGACTTGAGCTCAGGGTTTCCAGGATTTCCCAGTTAGAAGAAGGACTGGCAGATTTGGCATTATATTGTAATTTGGCGATATTTAGCGACTTCTGGAATGTTTCAGAAACTATAACGAAAATAACGATTAGTCTAGGAGATATGTAGAGATTTCCAAAAGTTTCTATAGAGAGACTATAAGAGACTATAGAAAGTTCATAACTTTTAAACCATGGAGTTAGAAAGAAGGAGATAAAACTCCTATGGATGAAACGCTTGAAAATGCCTTAATGCTTTGAGAATTATATTGTTGCGAACGCGCAATATTTCCTTCAGCGCCAGGCGAAAGAAACATAGTCCATGACGTCAGGATGACTTGAGCTCAGGGTTTCCAGGATTTCCCAGTTAGAAGAAGGGTTGGCAGATTGGGCAATATATCGTAATTTGGCGACTTCTGGAATGTTTCAGAAACTTCACGAAATAACGATTAGTCTAGGAGATATGTAGAGATTTCCAAAAGTTTCTATAGAGAGACTATAAGAGACTATAGAAAGTTCATAACTTTTAAACCATGGAGTTAGAAAGAAGGAGATAAAACTCCTATGGATGAAACGCTTGAAAATGCCTTAATGCATTGAGAATTATATTGTTGCGAACGCGCAATATTTCCTTCAGCGCCAGGCGAAAGAAACATAGTCCATGACGTCAGGATGACTTGAGCTCAGGGTTTCCAGGATTTCCCAGTTAGAAGAAGGGTTGGCAGATTGGGCAATATATCGTAATTTGGCGACTTCTGGAATGTTTCAGAAACTTCACGAAATAACGATTAGTCTAGGAGATATGTAGAGATTTCCAAAAGTTTCTATAGAGAGACTATAAGAGACTATAGAAAGTTCATAACTTTTAAACCATGGAGTTAGAAAGAAGGAGATAAAACTCCTATGGATGAAACGCTTGAAAATGCCTTAATGCTTTGAGAATTATATTGTTGCAAACGCGCAATATTTCCTTCAGCGCCAGGCGAAAGAAACATAGTCCATGACGTCAGGATGACTTGAGCTCAGGGTTTCCAGGATTTCCCAGTTAGAAGAAGGGTTGGCAGATTGGGCAATATATCGTAATTTGGCGACTTCTGGAATGTTTCAGAAACTTCACGAAATAACGATTAGTCTAGGAGATATGTAGAGATTTCCAAAAGTTTCTATAGAGAGACTATAGTAAATTCATAACTTTTAAACCATGGAGTTAGAAAGAAGGAGATAAAACTCCTATGGATGAAACGCTTGAAAATGCCTTAATGCTTTGAGAATTATATTGTTGCGAACGCGCAATATTTCCTTCAGCGCCAGGCGAAAGAAACATAGTCCATGACGTCAGGATGACTTGAGCTCAGGGTTTCCAGGATTTCCCAGTTAGAAGAAGGGTTGGCAGATTGGGCAATATATCGTAATTTGGCGACTTCTGGAATGTTTCAGAAACTTCACGAAATAACGATTAGTCTAGGAGATATGTAGAGATTTCCAAAAGTTTCTATAGAGAGACTATAAGAGACTATAGAAAGTTCATAACTTTTAAACCATGGAGTTAGAAAGAAGGAGATAAAACTCCTATGGATGAAACGCTTGAAAATGCCTTAATGCTTTGAGAATTATATTGTTGCGAACGCGCAATATTTCCTTCAGCGCCAGGCGAAAGAAACATAGTCCATGACGTCAGGATGACTTGAGCTCAGGGTTTCCAGGATTTCCCAGTTAGAAGAAGGGTTGGCAGATTGGGCAATATATCGTAATTTGGCGACTTCTGGAATGTTTCAGAAACTTCACGAAATAACGATTAGTCTAGGAGATATGTAGAGATTTCCAAAAGTTTCTATAGAGAGACTATAAGAGACTATAGAAAGTTCATAACTTTTAAACCATGGAGTTAGAAAGAAGGAGATAAAACTCCTATGGATGAAACGCTTGAAAATGCCTTAATGCTTTGAGAATTATATTGTTGCGAACGCGCAATATTTCCTTCAGCGCCAGGCGAAAGAAACATAGTCCATGACGTCAGGATGACTTCAGCTCAGGGTTTCCAGGATTTCCCAGTTAGAAGAAGGGTTGGCAGATTGGGCAATATATCGTAATTTGGCGACTTCTGGAATGTTTCAGAAACTTCACGAAATAACGATTAGTCTAGGAGATATGTAGAGATTTCCAAAAGTTTCTATAGAGAGACTATAAGAGACTATAGAAAGTTCATAACTTTTAAACCATGGAGTTAGAAAGAAGGAGATAAAACTCCTATGGATGAAACGCTTGAAAATGCCTTAATGCTTTGAGAATTATATTGTTGCGAACGCGCAATATTTCCTTCAGCGCCAGGCGAAAGAAACATAGTCCATGACGTCAGGATGACTTGAGCTCAGGGTTTCCAGGATTTCCCAGTTAGAAGAAAGGTTGGCAGATTGGGCAATATATCGTAATTTGGCGACTTCTGGAATGTTTCAGAAACTTCACGAAATAACGATTAGTCTAGGAGATATGTAGAGATTTCCAAAAGTTTCTATAGAGAGACTATAAGAGACTATAGAAAGTTCATAACTTTTAAACCATGGAGTTAGAAAGAAGGAGATAAAACTCCTATGGATGAAACGCTTGAAAATGCCTTAATGCTTTGAGAATTATATTGTTGCGAACGCGCAATATTTCCTTCAGCGCCAGGCGAAAGAAACATAGTCCATGACGTCAGGATGACTTGAGCTCAGGGTTTCCAGGATTTCCCAGTTAGAAGAAGGGTTGGCAGATTGGGCAATATATCGTAATTTGGCGACTTCTGGAATGTTTCAGAAACTTCACGAAATAACGATTAGTCTAGGAGATATGTAGAGATTTCCAAAAGTTTCTATAGAGAGACTATAAGAGACTATAGAAAGTTCATAACTTTTAAACCATGGAGTTAGAAAGAAGGAGATAAAACTCCTATGGATGAAACGCTTGAAAATGCCTTAATGCTTTGAGAATTATATTGTTGCAAACGCGCAATATTTCCTTCAGCGCCAGGCGAAAGAAACATAGTCCATGACGTCAGGATGACTTGAGCTCAGGGTTTCCAGGATTTCCCAGTTAGAAGAAGGGTTGGCAGATTGGGCAATATATCGTAATTTGGCGACTTCTGGAATGTTTCAGAAACTTCACGAAATAACGATTAGTCTAGGAGATATGTAGAGATTTCCAAAAGTTTCTATAGAGAGACTATAGTAAATTCATAACTTTTAAACCATGGAGTTAGAAAGAAGGAGATAAAACTCCTATGGATGAAACGCTTGAAAATGCCTTAATGCTTTGAGAATTATATTGTTGCGAACGCGCAATATTTCCTTCAGCGCCAGGCGAAAGAAACATAGTCCATGACGTCAGGATGACTTGAGCTCAGGGTTTCCAGGATTTCCCAGTTAGAAGAAGGGTTGGCAGATTGGGCAATATATCGTAATTTGGCGACTTCTGGAATGTTTCAGAAACTTCACGAAATAACGATTAGTCTAGGAGATATGTAGAGATTTCCAAAAGTTTCTATAGAGAGACTATAAGAGACTATAGAAAGTTCATAACTTTTAAACCATGGAGTTAGAAAGAAGGAGATAAAACTCCTATGGATGAAACGCTTGAAAATGCCTTAATGCTTTGAGAATTATATTGTTGCGAACGCGCAATATTTCCTTCAGCGCCAGGCGAAAGAAACATAGTCCATGACGTCAGGATGACTTGAGCTCAGGGTTTCCAGGATTTCCCAGTTAGAAGAAGGGTTGGCAGATTGGGCAATATATCGTCATTTGGCGACTTCTGGAATGTTTCAGAAACTTCACGAAATAACGATTAGTCTAGGAGATATGTAGAGATTTCCAAAAGTTTCTATAGAGAGACTATAAGAGACTATAGAAAGTTCATAACTTTTAAACCATGGAGTTAGAAAGAAGGAGATAAAACTCCTATGGATGAAACGCTTGAAAATGCCTTAATGCTTTGAGAATTATATTGTTGCGAACGCGCAATATTTCCTTCAGCGCCAGGCGAAAGAAACATATTCCATGACGTCAGGATGACTTGAGCTCAGGGTTTCCAGGATTTCCCAGTTAGAAGAAGGGTTGGTAGATTGGGCAATATATCGTAATTTGGCGACTTCTGGAATGTTTCAGAAACTTCACGAAATAACGATTAGTCTAGGAGATATGTAGAGATTTCCAAAAGTTTCTATAGAGAGACTATAGTAAATTCATAACTTTTAAACCATGGAGTTAGAAAGAAGGAGATAAAACTCCTATGGATGAAACGCTTGAAAATGCCTTAATGCTTTGAGAATTATATTGTTGCGAACGCGCAATATTTCCTTCAGCGCCAGGCGAAAGAAACGTAGTCCATGACGTCAGGATGACTTGAGCTCAGGGTTTCCAGGATTTCCCAGTTAGAAGAAGGGTTGGCAGATTGGGCAATATATCGTAATTTGGCGACTTCTGGAATGTTTCAGAAACTTCACGAAATAACGATTAGTCTAGGAGATATGTAGAGATTTCCAAAAGTTTCTATAGAGAGACTATAAGAGACTATAGAAAGTTCATAACTTTTAAACCATGGAGTTAGAAAGAAGGAGATAAAACTCCTATGGATGAAACGCTTGAAAATGCCTTAATGCTTTGAGAATTATATTGTTGCGAACGCGCAATATTTCCTTCAGCGCCAGGCGAAAGAAACATAGTCCATGACGTCAGGATGACTTGAGCTCAGGGTTTCCAGGATTTCCCAGTTAGAAGAAGGGTTGGCAGATTGGGCAATATATCGTAATTTGGCGACTTCTGGAATGTTTCAGAAACTTCACGAAATAACGATTAGTCTAGGAGATATGTAGAGATTTCCAAAAGTTTCTATAGAGAGACTATAAGAGACTATAGAAAGTTCATAACTTTTAAACCATGGAGTTAGAAAGAAGGAGATAAAACTCCTATGGATGAAACGCTTGAAAATGCCTTAATGCTTTGAGAATTATATTGTTGCGAACGCGCAATATTTCCTTCAGCGCCAGGCGAAAGAAACATAGTCCATGACGTCAGGATGACTTGAGCTCAGGGTTTCCAGGATTTCCCAGTTAGAAGAAGGGTTGGCAGATTGGGCAATATATCGTAATTTGGCGACTTCTGGAATGTTTCAGAAACTTCACGAAATAACGATTAGTCTAGGAGATATGTAGAGATTTCCAAAAGTTTCTATAGAGAGACTATAAGAGACTATAGAAAGTTCATAACTTTTAAACCATGGAGTTAGAAAGAAGGAGATAAAACTCCTATGGATGAAACGCTT
The DNA here is from genome assembly GCA_951213105.1 of Amaurobius ferox. NCBI lineage: Eukaryota > Metazoa > Arthropoda > Arachnida > Araneae > Amaurobiidae > Amaurobius > Amaurobius ferox. Next base: position 99,071,585 of record OX578138.1, read on the forward strand.
GAAAATGCCTTAATGCTTTGAGAATTATATTGTTGCGAACGCGCAATATTTCCTTCAGCGCCAGGCGAAAGAAACATAGTCCATGACGTCAGGATGACTTGAGCTCAGGGTTTCCAGGATTTCCCAGTTAGAAGAAGGGTTGGCAGATTGGGCAATATATCGTAATTTGGCGACTTCTGGAATGTTTCAGAAACTTCACGAAATAACGATTAGTCTAGGAGATATGCAGAGATTTCCAAAAGTTTCTATAGAGAGACTATAGTAAATTCATAACTTTTAAACCATGGAGTTAGAAAGGAGATAAAACTCCTATGGATGAAACGATTGAAAATGCCATAATGCTTTGAGAATTATATTGTTGCGAACGCGCAATATTCTCTTCAGCACCAGGCGAAAAAAACATAGTCCATGACGTCAGGAAGACTTGAGCTCAGGGTTTCCAGGATTTCCCAGTTAGAAGAAGGGTTAGCAGATTGGGTAATATATCGTAATTTGGCGGTATTTGGCGACTTCTGGAATGTTTCAGAAACTTCACGAAATAACGATTAGTCTGAGATATGCAGAGATTTCCAAAAGTTCCTATACAGAGACTATAGTAAGTTCATAACTTTTAAACCATGGAGTTAGAAAGAAGGAGATTAAACTCCTATGGATGAAAAGCTTTAAAATGCCATAATATTTTCAGAATTATATCTATGTGTCGTTTGTGTTAGTAAAGTAGCTGCTATTGTTAGTTGGCACGACAGAAAGGCGTAATATTTAGTACATGCATTTTTGATTATTTTTAAATTAAGGGTTCCCTAATTATGAGTATAATTGACTAGTGTTTGTTTATAGTTGTAGGATAGAGTGCAGAATATAGGGTGGAGATAAAAACAAATTGAAAAGTAAAATAATTTTGAATATGTAGAAATATGCTTTATTGTTTCAGTTCTACTTTCACTTCCGATAGGGGAAGTCAGAGCACTAACTTTTGACATCTCGACTTGTACGCCCACTACGAGTTGCGATTGGAGCTTTTGCTATTTGCTTTTGCTTCGCTGCTTCCTTTACTGTATCGCACAGCTGAAAAAAAAAGGTTAGATTTGATGTCGATGAGAATAATAAAGAATTTGAGGATAATAAGGATATGGATAATAAATCCCCAAATGCGACTCAAGTCATTATTGGCAGTTATGCTGAAAAGGAGTATCATGCTGAAAAGGCAAGCGCTATGGGATCCAACGATGACACCCAGGTATTCGTCACGCTCTCGCGCTGGCAGACCTGCAACCGGGTCATTTATCCGTTGAGGAATTAAGAAGTCTGTCTCAAAATTTCTAGGATAATAAGGATGTGATTTAGTATTCTTAAAAAACGCTAAAGCTTTCCTTGCATTTGGGGCGATTCAAACTGTAATAAATAGTAGTAACATAAATATTGTGATAAGTAATCGGAAGAAGGTTAAAATTATGCTAAACAAGAAAGATCAATCATGCATGAAGCATTGATTATGAAACACTTTCCAACTTCAATGCAATTTTATATAAACATCTATAAAATGAAATACATACATTTTTAAAATTATCACAATACTACATTAATTTATTATATTTAAAAACTTGAAACGTCATCGAAAAAAATGAACTTCATTCAAATGACGGCATTGGAATGTAAATTGCCTCGTTTAAACTTTTCTAAAATGCGATATATTCGTCTGTAATATTTTTTAAATTATCATAATACTTCTATAATATATTATATTTGAAAACTTCATCGAAAACAAATGAACTTTATTCAAATGACGTCATTAAAATATAAATCGCCTCTATATAAAAGCAGCATTTCATTCATAAACATTTTTCCAATCTTTTCATAAGTGAAAATTAGGCTTCGTTGTAGAAATAATCAAAGTTTGATAATCATTTAAACTCAAATATATTATAATTGCGTTGTTTCAGTATGTAGATGTACAGAATTTAAGCAAAAATAAAGCGGTTTTAGGACGGATACAATACTAAATATGAATTAAAAAAACTTTAAAAATCACGATTTTGATACAAGATGAATGCCATATTTTATTTTGAAGTGGATCACGTGATTTCTTCATATAATGGTCACGTGATCGCTTTATATAAAAGGTGTAATTATTATTTTAACTTTTATTTTAAAAACTACTGAATATATTTCGCTAAAATTTCTTTTATATATTTTATGGGATAATTTGAATATTTCCTAAAACTTTCGAAGCAATTTGTGAATTTTAAATCCGCTTAAAAAATGGTTGAAAAATTAGGCCCCATAGGGTTCAATGTATTTCATTTTTTCAAACCGTGTTCAATCCAATACTAATTGAGTGATATTATTCATTTATATTCTCATAGGTCTCACAGACCGTCTGAATAACATACTGAAATGTTATTTTGATAATGTCGTTTTTACGGCAGTTATCGTGCTAACGGACAGACAGACAGACGGAATGAACAACGTCATAAACACTTTTCAACTTTGTTGTAAAGTGTTAATAATAATAAAAATATGAAAGTTGGATTAACTCAAAATTAAAAAAAAATAACAAATAAGAAATTCAAATCGAAGATACCGTATATCCGAAAGAGATTATTAATTTGTGGGAATAATAAATTTAATATTCCTCAATTAAATTATAGTCAATTTCACTGTTCCCGAGGCAGTTACATTATGTTTTGTCAGAGGGTGTGTATTGCAATTATGTTTCTATAGGGGTCGTATGGAAATTAATAATATGGATTAGGAGAGGTAGGTGAATGGTTCAGATGTGTCCTCGGATAGACGGAGAACAAGGGCTACAGGCAGACCGATAGGAGGAAATCTGTTACAAAAACGTATGCACACTGCTACGTCATATAACGGGTTTGATATCTAGTGTTAAAATGGTTTTGTGTGAATGACGTAAAATAAAAATAGTTCAAAATATTTAAAGATCGAAATTATAACCATCTTCTCAAAATAGTTCAAAATATTAAAATGTCGAAATTATAACCATTATATATCGAAACCTAAGAACCCTCTAAAATCAAAGACAACCAAATGAGTGGTTAAAAAGTCATTTATGAAAATCGCCTTATTATGACGTCATAGCCAAAGCGCTTTCGGATATTATCATGCCCATCATCAGTGGCGAAGTAAAACAAAGTGCGAACAAGTGCCTAAATATAGGCCATACCCGCCAGGCAAAATTTACATATATCAACTACATATAAAATTACATACATCAATTTATATTAGAAATAGAGTTTAATAACCAACACGAATGTCGACAAAATTGAAAAACAAGTGCTGTTGAATTTTTATTTTTTAGAAAATCATGCAAAAGCTTGACCCACAGAGAGATGAAGAGCATGATAATGTCTGAAAGCTCTTTGGCTATATGATTGTGTACGTCATAATAAGGCGATTATAATAAATGACTTTATATTCACTTATTTGGTTGTCTTTGATTTTAGAGTTTATTGGTTGACTTGTTTACCATGCTGTTTATTGAAAACCTAAGAACCATATTTAAAATACAATTATATATCCTTACATGGCTCTCAAAAGACGTCAAACTACTCGCTTATTGTTGATAGCTAGAACTTTTAATTATGAGATAAGCATTATAAGCTTATATCTCAAAATTAGAAGTGCTAGCTATAAACATTGAGCGAGTAGTTTGACGCCTTTTAAAAGCCATACAAGGATATATAATTATTTAACTTTAAAAAACTCTAAAATAACTTTAAACTTAAAACGAAAATGTTTCAATCTCCTTCAACTTGATAAGATGATTGCTCGAAAACTATAAGAGCTTTGTTAGAACAAATTACTAATCCAGAGACAAAATTTCTAGCTGAGCATTTTTGTCGTTTATTGCTTATATTTTTATTTTGTAGTTTCGAACAAATTTCAAGTAAAAGTGAGAAAAGTGAAGCAAAGACTTTGTCGCGCAAGAACTTTTCATTTTCCTCGAGAAACAGAGTTCAAAATATTAAAGTTATTTTTGTATAATAATTTTCCCACAAAGCAAGTATAAATTGTTTGTATTTTATCTATTAGGCTCGGATATATAAGCATTCAAAGTGTTTATATTTATCATAACTCTCCGATTTAATTCAGATATCCCGACTACAGACATTATTTACATAAACAATGCTTGCATATTACAATTTTCCCTGCTGGGGAAATAGTTGCTCTAAACCGCAAAATGAGCCCCACAGTCTGGGCCACGGGACATTACATTTTGACAGATGAATAATGCATCTTTTAATTATTTTCTCTCGAAGGTGACAAACGATCAAACCAGAACACTCTTCTAACCCTCATGCATGGCTTGATCCTCCGTGAACACAACCGGATAGCTGACAGTCTGTCAGTCCTCAATCCAGGATGGAACGACGAGATTTTGTTCCGAGAGGCTCAAAGGGTTCTTGTAGCTGAGATTCAACACATCACTTACAGCGAATTTCTCCCACTTCTTCTAGGTGAGTATAGAAGATGAAAGTAGCAGTATTTAATATTTTGCAACAACGATGTATGTAAAACCTTTCGAACATATAGATTTCCCCCATTTTGGTCACATACATTTATCCCACAGCATCTTGAGTGTAAAAAAAATCTAATGTGGGCAGCACATGACTTTCCCTGCAGACTTATATACACGCTATCTGTATTTTAATTAAATTTAATTCACTTTTAATTCAATTTTCGTTCTCATTTGGTAACTGGACTCATTTTCAAAGGTGGCGTAGAGAAAAAAAACTAAAATATCTCGAGAACGGCTAGTCCTAGTGTAATGGGGTTTAAAATTTAGATTTTGACGATTTTTGCGGGCCATTTTGCAGAAATAAAAAGGCATGTCATTCTTTTCCGAATCGTACCAAAATCTAATCAGCACAAAAGTATCCTACAAGTAACTTATCTACCAAATTTTGTGAAATTTTGTCAATTACTATTTTAGCTAGAGTGGATACATGAAATTTTTACTAACCATTCCGCAAAAAAAGGCGGGTTTTGTTTTTGCGAATCCTACCAAAAACTGATCAGCACCAGGGTCTCACCCAAGTGACTTACTTACCAAATTTTATGAAATTCGGTCCATTTGTTTTTCAGTTAGAGTGGATACATACTTTGCACACACACAGACAGACAGACAGACACACACACACAGACGTCACGTTAAAAATAGCTTTTCGTATTCTAGAGGTTTCGAAACATGTAGATCCATCGAAAACTCGAGATGCGATTTCCGGCATGATTCCAATACTTACCCTATACAATACCATGTATTGCAGGGAAAATAATAATCATGACAATGCTATCACCTAATATAATATACATATCCCCTAATATAATAATAATGCATTATATCGATAAAGTAGCAGTATTTAATTTTTGTAGCAACAACGTATATAAAACCTTTCTAAGACATCGATTTCTCCCGTTTTGGTCACATACATTTATACCACAGCATCGTGAATGTAAAATAATCATGACAATGCTATCGCCTAATATAATAGACATATCACCTAGTATAATAATAATGCATTATATCGATAAAGTAGCAGTATTTAATTTTTTGTAGCAACCATGTATGTAAAACCTTTCTAAGATATCGATTTCTCACGTTTTGGTCACATACATTTATCTCACAGCATCTTGAATGTAAAATAATCATGAGACAATACTATCACCTAATATAATAGACATATCACCTAATATAATAATAATGTATTATATCGATGAAGTAGCAGGATTTAATTTATTGTAGCAACGATGTATGTAAAACCTTTCTAAGATATCGATTTCCCCCGTTTTGGTCACATACATTTATCCCACAGCATCTTGAATGTAAAATAATCATGACAATGCTATCACCTAATATAATAGACATATCACCTAATATAATAATAATGCATTATATCGATAAAGTAGCAGTATTTAATTTTTTGTAGCAACGATGTATGTAAAACCTTTCTAAGATATCGATTTCCCCCGTTTTGGTTACATACATTTATCCCACAGCATCTTGAATATAAAATAATCATGACAATGCTATCATCTAATATAATAGACATATCACCTAATATAATAATAATTATGCATTATATCGATAAAGTAGCAGTATTTAATTTTTTGTAGCAACGATGTATGTAAAACCTTTTTAAGATAGAGATTTCCCCCGTTGTGGTCACATACATTTATTCCACAGCATCTTGAATGTAAAATAATCATGACAATGCTATCACCTAATATAATAGACCCAATATAATAATAATGCATTATGTCAACCTAATGCTATTTACATCAAACTAAATGCCTCTAAGGACAAATGTTGGAGATATTTACCAGAAAATAATTAGGGCGAACTGCGGTTATACCGTAGAATCGGATATAACGTAGATGCAAACACGTCTCCCTTTCTTTTTTTTTGTCTGATCGCCTCGTGTCCAATTTCAAAATGGAGCTTCAATTTGATTTATCTTTTGAAAGAGAAATCTTTGATTTTTTAAAATCTTTAACTTTCAATGAAATATCTTCCAAAGTAGGCATACCTGGGAATCCATTACCAAGGAAACGATTAGAAAATGATGTGTAAATGTTGTGAATGGTTTTTGAGGAAGTAGACGAAACACGTAACTAGAAGTTACGGAAGTAGACAAAATATGTGAATAGAAGTTGAGAAAGTAGACGATACACGTAAATAGTAGTTGAGGAAGTAGATGAAACACGTAACTATAAGTTGAGGAAGTAGACAAAATACGTGAATAGAAGTTGAGGAAGTAGACGATACACGTAAATAGTAGTTGAGGAAGTAGACGATACACGTAAATAGAAGTTGAGGAAGTAGACAAAATACGTGAATAGAAGTTGAGGAAAAAGATAAAACACGTGTGATTCCACTCAGCAGTTTGTCTAAATTGAAATCGCACTAGGGGGGAAAAGAAACTATTGACGCAATTCTAAATCAATGAATTGATATTAGCGCACAGAAACCAGTTCCTCAAATTTTCCCCGATAAACAAATAGCTGCTGCACCAACCAATGAGAATATTGAAGTAGAAGACGTTTGTAAGTGTAATGCGCGTGCTATGTAGTTGCCAGTCTTTCCACAAAAGAAATAATCAAAATATGTAGAATACTTACTTTTGCATTCTGTAAATGGTTTATCAAACAGACAACAAAATGTAGAACACAAGAACATAGAATATAATAAAACAAACAACTATCTTTTAACAGTGGAAATTGAACATTGACATAGCACGCTTCGTTTTTAATATGGTTGCTCTCGGGTGGTTTTGATGTCTCCGAAAATCCGTTTTACTACCGGGGTTCATTCTATCTCAATTTGAGAAGATGTGTTGAAAGTTTTGAGTCGATATTTTTGTGTTAATTGGCATTTTCGTAAAGGATCATTATAAGATCTAAATACAGAGCTTCTTTAACAGACGAATGTTTGGAGTCATTGTTAAGAGTCAGTCTGAGTATTTACAATCCAAATAGTTAACAGGAAGAGTGATAGCCCCTTCCCCTCCACCCCTTATCTCAGTTGGAATAGCCGCCTAAAGATGTCAATAACTTTAATATTTTTTCAGTTATTTGCTTGGTTTATGACGTTCCTTGACACTCTGTATACAGGCACATATGTTAACAATTGTATTATGAATTTTGCGTAGAGGAAATAAATCTAGTCTAATTTAAGTTAATTTTGAACCGAACTTTTCATCCATTTAAAGAGAAATAATGAACCTTTCGATCGATAGATGGCGCTTCAATCCTACACTAAAAATTTCAAACTTGAAGTGGGGAATTGGCACTTTTCCGACTCAACAGTTTTTTCGACATTAGTTTGATTATCTAATTATAGATGATAATGGCTTCTTCTTGTTTTAATGATGAGGATAAAAAGTGAAGTATTTAAAATTTAGATTATTTTAAGTTTAATTTATGCAGTGATGACTTTATTCAATTACTCATATTTTTTTGGCGAGTAAATTATTACGTCGTTTTTCTTCACGCATAAAAGAAAATCGAGCATAAATGATTATTTTAAAGTGAATATTGGCAGCGCTTTAATCTTTTTCAGACGTATAAGACTTTCTATTGAATGCTGGACATATTTTGTTTAGGGGGAATTTAAAGAATATAATTTTAGAGAGATAGACTCACAAAATTGTAAAGTTTTTTCGCCCTGACTGTTGAGGAAAAGAACCTGAAAAATAAACGCATCATTAGACAACAGCATATGAAGTTTGGATAAAGTACTAACCGGTTTCAAAGGCAAAAGGGAGACTTCTTCGTCAGGATGAATTAGGCAGGGTACTAGTATACTATATTCAATAGTATGAGAAAGTAAAAATGTCAATGTGTTAAATTTGCAGTGCGTGTAATTAGGGTGAGAGAAATTTACCCGGCACAATCTAGCGAAAAATTAACTGAGATATTCCAATTATTGCTATTAGGTATTTTTCATTCGATTGCAAGGGACCAGCAACAAAGATATTATTCAAACTTAAATGGTAGTAGATTAAATCCTTTTATGCTAGATTTTGTCATATTTGTGAGAAATAAAATGTAACGAATAAAATAGACATTGTTTGTATTAGAATCAAATCAAATTTCTATAATGTCTGAAAAGATAAAATTTCGGTTTTGCTGTTTTAAATATTGCAGATGTCCCCCATATTTACTTTCAGAGGATGTTAACGATTCGCATTTGCCGTTAAGGTAAGATGGAATAAGTAAAGAATTGCAATTATCGATATCTCATCGTATTTTTTGATGTCTCATCGATATCTCCTCGTATTTTTTGATATCTCATCGTATATCTATCTCATCGTATTGATATCTCATCGTGTTTCATTAAAATGCACTGGGTAAATTTTTCTGGCCAGGCGCGGCTCAAATGTTACTAATTGATATATTTCTTATTTTGTGTGTGTGGGGGGGGGGGGGGGGGGAGGGGTATAATAAAACTAAATTTAGTGTTTTATGAAATTAAAAGTTCCGGTTGGTGCAAGTGATTCGATCCAGACTTTGAGTGGTATTAAATTTCTAATCTCGCGGTTTTTAAAAATAAATTTTTAATTTTTGAAATATAAAATTATTTCAATGTTACATGTATGTCCTGATAATTTGACTTAAATTGGCCATAAACTTTTCAAAATATCGTATAAGAATTAAGTTTATTTTCGTCTTCAAAATCAGTTTATCTATTGGAAATCATGGCTTCGGCCGAAGTTTCAGTAACAAAACGAGATATATGATGTTTAATGAGTAAGAATGGACAATAAAACTGATGCAGAAGATATATATTTCTCACGATGTGGTTATTGACGTATGGCTGTTCCATTCCAGGATTCTAAAATAAACAACACATACATGAATGGGAATCTAATGTACAGACTGTTCAAAATGTCCTCCGTCTGCAAAATACACATTTGAATCCTAGAAATAATATGATTTTGTACTTTGACAAGCATTGCAGGTGTCACCGTGTTACAGTACCTAACTTCTTTATTTCCATCCATATGCACAATTTACGTGAGTTGATGATGTAGATTACTACTAATTAGATAACTCTCTACAACGTTGTAATTGCCATTTTCCTTCCATCTCACTTTGTTGCTGAGTTCGTTATCATAACTTTAAAATTATCCACTAGGGGAGCTTCAATCACTTTTATTCAATCGGACCTAGTCACTTTACTGCATATAGACCTAACGTGCACACTCATAGATCTTTCTGTACAAAGATATTGTGGTGCCTAAAGACTTTCCCAGGAACTTTGTATAAAAATATGAATTATGGGATAGTTTTTTCAGACGGATTCTAGCATTCGTTTTAATTATGGAAGGAAAGATAACCGCCTTAGTAACTTAATGGATAACACTTGGAATGATCAGTCAGATGATCGAATAAAAAAAAGTCTCTGTCTGTCCGGAAGGCGCTTCGTATATTGAGCTACTGATGCGATAATGTTCCATATATATTTGAAATGGATGGACCTACAATGCATATTAACGTTTCATTATATGTAGTATTTTTTAATGTATATAGTATTTTTAGTTATATTACAATTTAATTTTTAGGTACTCGAGTGATGTCATCTTATGGTTTGTCTACCAAATTATCTGGCTATACCTTTGATTACGATGCGGGATTGAATCCGGCCATTATCAATTCGTTTGCCACAGCTGCAAACCGATTTGGACACTCACTTGTGCAAGTAAGAGAAACCGCTGCCATTCTGACTATCCAATTGAATACACACACACACACACACACATATATATATATATATATTACGGTTGATCGTACTTACACGTGGTGAAAGAAGAAGGGTTCCTGCATCATGGTAATAAATAGATTTCCTAATTTTTCTTATCTTCAATTTTTCATCTTTTGGTGCCTGTAGTCTGAGTTTGGACATTTATAGTAATGTATTATTGCCCAATTTGAAACAGGCATTTGTTTTTTGGGTTAATTAGAATTAAATACTCAGACCTGAAGATGAATTTAATTCTGGTTAATCTTCGAATTTGGGCCGGTGCTGTTCTTTTCTATTATCGGCATTATGGCCGTGGCTTTGCTTGTATGGTGATGTTAATAGTTCACGATTACTTGAATGGATTATTTTTAATATTTAATATTACATTTGTCTGATATATATATATATATTTATATACAACAATTATATATATATATACAACAAAAGTATATTACAATTTTTTAATACAGATTTTGAATAACAAATCTAAAAGCCAGCATTTTAATAATTTAAAAAAAAAAACAGTCTAATTTTAATTTAAAATTTAAACTAAATCTTATAATACTTAAATAACACGAAGTTACAAATGAAGTAAAGAGCTATGCTGCTTCGCAATATTGAACACTATATAAAATCCAAAAGGTAAGTTCCAAATCTGAAAATTAAATATGAAACAAAAGAAAAGGAACAAGAAAAAGAATAGTACCAAAAGTTGGCCGAGGGGGGTTGTGACCCCCTCACCCCGGTTCAGCATGCTTTACGCCATGGCCACACTCCCAGATGCCGGTACCATTCCGTATCTAGGCCATTATGTCTAAGAAAATGTATAATGGCCTAGATACGGAAGGCATAATAGCTTCGATACTGAAGGCATAATGGCCTAGATACGAATTTCTTACGTATAATGGCCTACATACGGATTTCTTAGGTATAATGGCCTAGATAAGGAATGGTAACGGCATCCGGGAGTGTGGATATGGCGTAAAGCATGATGAACCGGGGTGAGGGGATCACAACCCCCTCGACCAACTTTTGGTACTATTCTTTTTCTTGTTCTTTTCCTTTTGTTTCATATTTGATTTTCCGATTTGGAACTTACCTTTTGGATTTTATATATATAGTATATGATATATATATATATATATATATATAACCAGCTTGCTATAAGCTTGGTAAATGTGGGGATACATAAAACCAGAGACCAAAATCGGTTTATAAAAATTTTTATCCTGTATATTGTAACAAGATTACAAATATGTAAAATCAACCTCAATTATAGTGGAATTAGATCAGTGGTCTTTTGAAATTTTGTTATGACAGTGGAATACTTCGTTTGTGTTTCTCTGAAGAACTGATTCAGAAACGTTATATCTGGGTAAACACAATGCGCAGGAAACTCTGTTTTAACTAGTACCTAAAAATCGACGAAAAACATTTAAGAAAATAAATGTACCACTCACCAAGCTTTACTTTTTCATTTGTTAAAATTTTTATTTGTGATTCACATAGAGAATTCCAAACGTATCAAAAATGTCAGAAATCCCTGTAATTTTGGCATTGCCTGCAGTGGACCTCGGGGTATTGTGGATTAGATGGTAACGAAAGAGTTTATTCCCTGGCAGGAAAGGATGGGAAGAAATTCCAAATATCAACTAGGGAAATTTCCTACAACTCAATAAAACTGACAAACCGAAAGATTTTTAGAGAGGGAGCGACAAGGCTGATCTTTGAAAGGAATTCCTCAAACCCATGGATAGATATCATATCTCATATTCCGGATTTACCAATGAAGAATGCACTAGCTGAGTTCCGACTTATTACTGGCCAGGACTGCTTTGGTTCACATCTACACATTCATAAGATAGTCTCCGATTCTTACTGCAGGGTTCTGCAACCAGTTCTGCTGCAGCTGTCTTACTGCAGGCAGGCTCTGTAATGGATAGATCTCATCTTCGTAGCAGTCCTTCAGCTGGAGTTACAGAGTATTTAATATATTGGGAGACTAGAGGGCGAATAGCTTAATATCCTTTTATATTGAGGCTACATTTGTTCCCTCTTTGTTCTGTGGTCTTTTTCTCTTTCTGTACTATTCACCTACAATTAGGAAATAAACTCTTCATTAGCAACATAAGAGCATTGTCTTTTTATTAACCCTCTGTTGGCTAAACGATATTTACCTTTGTGAACTCTCATTTGATTATGTACCATCGCTTTCTGAGTTTATTTTGATACGACTGTGCTACCAAGTGCACCCATCTAGGCATATAAAGGATTTCCTTGAATTGTCATTCAAACTGTTTACTGCGAAACACAATGATGTTTTATTTCGATGAAAATGCATTTAAGCTTTTAGAATAATAGAAATAGATAAATATATATTCAATAAATAAATGTAGCTTTTTGTTCCATACTTCATTTGTACAATATTCTTATTTTATCTTAAAATGCAGTTTCAAAATACTTTTCACTTCGTTGTATTTTGAAATTAAAGGAAACAATCACTACAGTTTCTTTACTTACTTTCACTGCACGACTCTAATTAATTAATGTCGAATTCAATTAACTTTTCCTTTTTTAAATAAAAAGAAAAATTCCAACAAAAATCAAACTTATTTGACTCTTCCGATAATATTTAAAAACATTTCCCCTAATTTGGAATTACTTTTTCCTAGAAGCGCATGAATTCGAAATTCCCAACACAATTAATGCACCTTCGAAGTCAGGCTGAAATTAAAGGGGCAATTTCATTTAATTTAACTCATTTCTTCAGATTCTAAGTGTTCAGATTATTTGTAAAAAGGCCACCCAATTACCTTAGCAGCAAAACAACTAATCATATTAATTTTACCACCCACTTGGTTTGATTAGATTTATTGCTTTTTTAATTTTCGCAGCGTCGAATGGAGAAGTATTCGCCTCAAGGAGGACGACAAGATGACGAAGGAAGACCGGATTTCGACCCTGGATTGATGTACGAAAAAGGGAATTTTGATGCTCTAGTCCGGGGTGTTATATGGCAGCCGTCTCAATCATTTGATGCCCACGTGTCTGAACATGTAAGTCAGCATTCTAGTTCTCGAATATCGGTTTTTAATGTAGCCATTAGGGTTTTGAAAATATTAGGGAACTTTGTTTCGTAGTATGTTATGCTCACCGACCTAGGCTTATTATTTTATGTTCACCAATTTAGATATCACAATTTTAAAATCAACTAGCGCGCTTTTAAAAAGTTGTTAAATTGCAATAGAGCTGGGATGTCTTTAGAATAATTCGCTATCGAGAGTAGTATGTAGCAGCACATTGTTTATTTGATCGCTATGTGGGCGCTTTGGATGCTGTGCCCCGTTATGCATCTGAACGTTGCATCCGGTATATGCCCATAGGATTGCTTTTTAACACTTTACAACGAAGTTGAAAAGTGTTTATGACTTTGTTCATTCTGTCTGTCCGTTAGCACGATAACTGCCGTAAAAATGACTTAATCAAAATGAAATTTTAGTATGTTGTTCAGACGGTCTGTAGAACCTATGGGAATATAAATGAATAATATCACCCAATTAGTTTTGGATTGAACCCGGGTCGAAAAAATGAAATACATTGAGCTCTATGGGACATAATTTTTCAAACATTTAAGCGTATTTAAAATTCACAAATTGCTTCGAAAATGTTAGGTAATATTCAAATTGTTCCATAAAATATATAAAAAAAATTCAGCGAAATATATTCAGTAGTTTTTTAAATAAAAATTAAAATAATAATTACACCTCTTATATGAAACGATCACGTGACCATGACATGAAACGATCATATGACCCACTTCAAAATGATATATGGCATCCATCTTGTTTCAAAATCGTGATTTTTTTAAGTTCTTTTTAATTCATATTCAGTGTTGTATCCGTCCTAAAACTGCTTTATTTTTGCTTAAATTCTGTGCATCTACATACTGAAACAACGAAATGACAATATATTTGAGTTTAAATGCTCATCTAAATTTGATTATTTCTACAACTAAGCCTATTTTTCACCTATGCAAAATCTAAACAGCAAAATATATAGAATGAGTTGTATTAGAATTCCTGTATTTTTTTAACACAAAATAATTTAGTCCATGGAGTCTGCATGGCTGATATGAATGAAATATTAATTGATTTCATAAAGAGAAGGACGATTTTTTTCGATGAAGTTTCAAGCATAGAGTTTAATTTTTTGTAGCTCCATGGTCTTAAACAAAATGTTTAAATAAAATAAATTATTATAGTATTGTGATGAATGAAATGAATGGGAGAAAGTTATGAATGAAATCCTGTTTTTATAGAGAGATCCAGGCGTGTTATTTTTTCTATGACGTCATTTGAATTAATTTCAGTTGTTTTCGATGAAGTTTTCAAATATAATAAATTATCATAGTATTATGATAATTCTAAAACTATTACCGAGGAATGTATAACATTTTAGAGATGTTTAAACCAGGCAATTTATATTTCAATGCCGTCATTTGAATGAAGTTCATTTTTTTCGATAAAGGTTTAAGTTTTCAAATATAATAAATTAATGCAGTATTGTGATAAGTTTCAAAATATTCCCGAGGAATGTATTGCATTTTAGACTTGTTTAAATAAAATTGCATTGAAGTTGGAAAGTGTTTCATAATCAATGCTTTAAGCATGATTGATCTTTCTTGTTTTTTTCTACCGATATCGTCCGACCTATACCGGAAGATGTAAGGTAACCGTACAATATCTGATGTGATCCTGACAGTTTCCTGTACAGTAGCCAGATTCGATCACTAGATCTGAATCCGTACTATTTCCGTAGCCGCTTACCGTGATAGTATGGCGAATTTAACAGAGCTTAAAGATGCCATTAACTGACATGTTTGACATCATAGGCGTCGACTTGAAAAATCATTGGTGGTTCCAGATATTTTAAATCAAATAACCCATCATTTTTCAAAGGACCCATCATTTTTCAAGGTCTATAAGACGTCTGAAATGCTAAATTGAAGCAAATTATAATTAAGTACAGATTTTTTTTTCTCTGGATAATTATTTATTTCATTTATTTTGCTTTTGAAGGCTCTACATTATTATATACAATATACAGATACTATGTGAATTTTCAACTCAATTATCTCTATAAAAAAACAAAAAATGTAAAATTTATTTTCAGGTACTTTTACCAATGTTGAAAATGTCCACACATTTCTCTATAAATCATTTCTGAGAAAGAATCTTGTGTTCAGAATACAACAAACTGTCTGACAGGTAAATTTCTACGCAAACGACTTTATATATAGTGAAAAAGTAATGAATAATGAAAAACTTGAAGAAATAATAATTTAAAACAAATTTATGCATATATGCGATTGTGCACATTTTCTCCACCAAAGAACGCACAAAAATATTAGGGGTTCCAGGAACCCATAACAAAACTATTTGGGGTTCAAAAAGTGTCTGGCAAGTGCTTGGCCGCTACTAACAAACAATACTGACAATAAAGCATCATTTCACCCTGGTGGTGATTTAGCGAATTAATAAAATTTTTATTGCGGAAACTAAAATCTCATTGCTTCCTATATTATATCACCAAGTTTGGTAACTCTACGTCCAGTGGCTTTTAACACTTTCCAGCATAGTTGAAAAGGGTTTATGACTTTGATCATTCTGTCTGTCTGTCCGTTCGTACGACAACTGCCATAGAAATGATTTTATTGAAATGAAATTTTAGTATGTTGTTGAGACAATCTGTGGGATGTTTGGGAATGAAAATGAATAATATCACCCAATCAGAATCGGATTTAACTCGGGTTGAAAAAATGAAATACGTTGAACCTTAATTTTTCACCTAATTTTTTGGACCTAATTTTTCAAACATTGTTTAAGCGAAGTTAAAATTCACAAATCACTTCGAAAATTTTAGGAAATATTCAAATTATCACAAAAAATGAGGAAAAAAAAATCATCAGTAAAATATAGGGTTGTTTTTAAAATAAAATTTGAAATATAAATTGCACCCATGATACATGATAAGATCATGGGACTCATTGCAAAATAAAATATGGCTTCCATTTTCCACTGTTATCGTAGATGTTTAAAGATCGTTTAAATTTATATTTAGTATTGTATCCGCCATAATACTGCTTTATTTTTGCGTATTATATGTGTATCCCAATTCTCTGCCAACGTAATTACAATATTTTCTATTTTAAATTATCACTAAACTTTGATTATTCCTACAACGAAGCCAAATTTTAACGCTAAACAAATCAAGCGATTGTAAATTGAGTTGTATAAGAATTGTTGATTTTTTTTCGCAGAAGTATTTAGCTCTGGAGTCTGGAATATAAGTGATATGAATGCAATATTCATTAATTTTACATAGAGAGGCAGGCGATGTATATTTAGATGTCGTCATTTGAATAAAGTTTATTTTGAGTATCTTGCACTGTCTTTTTCGATGAAGTTTGAAGTTTCCAAGTATAATAAATTGCTGTAGTACTGTCATAATTTAAAGAATATCATCGTTGAATGTATCACATTTCAGAGATGTTTAAATAAATTTGCATTTCAGTTGGAAAGTGTTTCTTAATCAGGGCTTTATGCATGATTGGATTTTCTTGTTCTTTTTAGAGTTTAGAAAAGCTCGAAATTTAATTATGATGTTTCTGTATACAGGGTGTCCGAAAAAGATTGAAATTCGCTTTAATTCTTTATCTGGAGATAAGTGAGCAATGTGAATTGCAAAAATGTTGAAAGTAAGGTAGGAAATAAAACTACGTTAATGAAATAGTCCTCCCATTCATTTTCTAAAAGTTACACCTTTTAAATTTTTATACGGTCCCCTTAGACAAATTTGGTCAATCAAAAAATTTTTATTTTAATGCAACAACATCATTAAAAAAAAACCGCATATCTGTATCTTTAAAATTGAGCGAGTTATATTTAATTGAAAATTGAATATTCTGAATGGGGACCTAATATCAAATTAGAAATGTAAATTTGTGACAAATCACAAAAAAAAGATAAAACTGGATGATAATACATAGGATACCCAACCGCATAGTGAGTACCACTGCTTTATATGATCTCTGTCTGTGTAATGCTTTATTTAGATGCATTTGTGATAAAAAATTTTGACACATATTAACGTATTTTTTATCTAAACAATTTCCATCGTCAATTTGTTTATAATCCCTATTTTCACTGATGAAACAGTCTTTCACATGGTACGGAAAAGTGGCATAAGTCAGATTTTTCCCTTTATCATAACTCGCTCAATTTTAAAAATACAGATATACGGTTTTTAATGATCTTCTTGCATTAAAAATAATAATTTTCTGATTGACCCAATTTGTCTAAGGGGGTCGAATAAATATTTAAAAAGTGTAACTTTTTGAAAATGAATGGGAGGACTATTTTATCAATGTAGTCTTATTTCCTACCTTACTCTCAACATTTTTGTAATTTACATTGCCCACTTATCTCCAACAGGTAAAGAATTAAAGCGCATTTCAATCTTTTTGGGACACCCTGTATATGTATAGTGTTTTACTGTGTATACACAGTAAAATTGAGAGTCCATTACAACTAATTTGATATGTATCTTTCCAGTTGACAAATGAGTTGTTTGGAAACCAGACTCACGAGCTTGACCTTGTTGCCTTGAATATACAGCGAGGTAGGGATCATGGCCTTCCAGGGTATAACGAGTGGCGTGAGTACTGCGGGTTGCCGAGGCTAAGAAATTTTGAGGACTTGGCATCTGTTCTAGACCCTGCAGTCGCCAGGAATTTTAGCAGGCTCTACAGGTAAGCCAGAATGAATGCAGGATTCAATACTGTTGCGAACGTATCCTCTAGAATCGGGGGTGTATGCACAGGATACAAGAACGAATGTAAGTTTCTGGACATCTTACGTTTATTCATAAGCACAAAATAAAGAGGAACAATATATAATCAAACAGCACTTAAATGCTCCACTCATTTCACAGAATAAGCTATAACATTCCCGAAATAACGGCGAAAATAATTTCACAAAACACCGGCTGTTGGCACAAAACACCGGCTGCTGGCACACCGCGTGCTGTTGGCACATTTCGGGCGCGGTAGCCCGGTGGTTTGCGCGCTGGATTTGCACGCTGCCACAACTGCCGCCGTGTTCATGCGGAGTACGATCACGTTAAACATGTGGGTCCGTAAGTCCTTCCGAGAGGTTGGTGGTAGAGGAAGGAGGGTACGGTCCCTGTGGATGCCTCCCCCACTGGCTTCCGGTCTAAATTGGGTGGCACTTCCCGGCCGTCCAAACGGTTACCTTACACATTTCTGGTAGGTCGGACGGTCTGGGACTCAACAACAAAACACCTGCTACTATTCTCAAAACATTGACAAAAGTCACAGTTCACTGTAGCTCGTATATTGTCAACTTGTCAACACCGCTGCAATGGAGGGGGTGAGTCCTTTTTATAGTCTCTCCATAGAAACTTCTGGAAATCTCTATATCTCAAATACTAATCGTTCTATCGAAAAGTTTCTAGCGCATTCATGGAAGTCGCAAATGTCGCCAAATTGGCAATAAATCGTCAAATCTGGCAACCATTCTTGTAATTGGAAAATCCTGGACACCCTGGGCTCACGCCATCCTGACGTCATGGACTGTATTTTCTTCTTTTTCGCCTGGTCTTCGAGATGGACGAAAGAGGAGGAGCTAAAGGGAATATTGCGCGTTCGCCACAATACCTTTTGAATAGCTACAATCAAATTTTAAAATTAGCGAATTTGGGCATTGAAATACGTTTTTGGAACAACCAACAGCGCTTTAAACAATCATAAATGAAGTATATAATTTTATGCTGTATTTACCCAGAAAATACAAAATACGTATAAAATTACGTAAAATTATACGTAAAAACGTATAAAATTTTTATAATGTTTAGCAACTGCAAAAGTTTGTTTCTACATGGTTAGTAGGCTAAATTTGCTTTTTAGAATGAGGAATACCACCGCGGGTAAGCAACCAATAGGAAGGTGTCATCTTACCGACTACTGCGGGGCATTGTTCTGATGCTGTCATCTATATAACATTTATTTAACTATTAGAGAAAATACGATAAATCTAAGTATGCTGAATAAATTTTAAGTACGTTAAATACTGAATTAGTTACATGTGAATGTGTGTAATAAATTTATAGACTTCTTACACTTTAGCTGCACATAAGCATCTGCGGCTAAAATGTAACAGTGGTTATAAAATTTAACAGGGAACGGGCATTTGTCTATTAACTATCGTCTTTCAGAGTTACATACTGTTGTGTGACAATGTAGTTAGCACACCACTTTGGAAAATTTCCTTACTAGGTGAACACCAAAACTACTCACGGTGGCATCCTTTTCGGAATTTAAAACCCCAAATTTCAATCTTGTGCATCTCTGCAAGCGTTGGCAACTTAACGGACGATATCCTTCATTTAAACAAAATATTCTAGAAATATTCATACACTGATAAGCGCAAGACACGTAATCTAGCAATATTACGTGTCTTGCGCTTGTTGACTAATCCAGGGCTTAACCAGGTTGAGGACTAATGAGAGTCAAAGTTTTTGTTGGGAGTCAACGTTGGGAGTCATCTGGGGACTTGAATTTATTCTGTGGACAGACGCTTATAAGGATTCTTTTCCAATTGTTCGGTGGTAGAAAATATTATTTGGCGCGTACATATATTTGGTTTATGTGGGAAATAATTTAGAAGTAAATTTTTATGAAATTTCTTCTTTCAGTTCCGGTGAAGCCGCCAGAAATTGCGATTCATTTACCATTAATGTGCCACAATTTTGGGAACCACTGGGATGGCCGACAAATTCAGAAGTAACACGAAACTCTTTAAAAGAATTTTCTAGAACATAACTTCAGAGGGAGAACTTAATAGAAGATTCAATATTACTTTCCTTATATACATAATGTATAAGGAAAGTATTGTGACGGGGTCGAAAATTCGAATTCGAGTTTTCGACGGGAGAGCACGTTTCAAGCATCTCTGATCACGAATCAAACATTTTTGAAGTGATGTCTGTCTGTGTGCGTGTGTGTCACTAAGTCTGTGGAGACGATAACTGACGAACGAATGGACCAATTCGAACGAAATTTGGTACAAAAATTACAATAAATAAAAAAAGTATTTCCTATTGAGAAACATGTTCACTTTTCATATGTAATACCATGCAATAAATTGGGTGACTCCATTCTCGTGGATCTAGTTCGTTCCATTCATGAAAAAAGATACTTTGAGTAATACTTTTGCATTTGAACGCCAATAGTCATTTATCTGCTGTAAGAATAACTTATTTCTTCGTCCATGACACTTGACGAGGTTTTGGCGGCGAACTTGGCGGAATGTCGTCAACTTGGCGATTGCTTCAATTGTTGCTAAATTAACGAAAAACTCGCCAAATGGATAAAAATGACTCTAAATCAATGAAAGTGACGACTCATTGACGAAAATTCAATATCTTGGTAATAATATAAATATCTACTTTAAAAACAATCTTTTTCTTTTTACTGTAAATGTAGTAAATTCATTGCATTATATAAGGAAAGCCATGTGCTGCCCACATCAGATTTTTTTTGTATTGTGATAGTAACTATAGAACAATGGGACCAGGGGATCTATTCCATCCAAAATGTAAACAACAAAAAGTCTAGTGGGAAGCTTTAGCCTTCATGGTTTTTGTAATTAAATTAACTATTTATTTTATATTCCTCTTACAATTAATTAGCCTGCTTGATTATATTTTGCCATTATACACATATTCTTAAGCAAGCGTATTCATGCCCATTCCATTTAAATTTAAAGCAATAACATCCATCATCATAAACCGAAACTTTTATTTTGAGTTCACAATAATTGTTTAGAATTTAAATACACGTGCTCAATTCACTTCAGTTCGCACGCACTTTAAAATCCCATCACAAATGATTAATTGGATAGAACATTGCTGCAGAAATTAGCGGAAGTTACACCAGCATATGTCATAACCTTTTCGGAAATAGAATTTCTTCGAAACTTATTCTGCGAGAAAAATCATCATGCGGTAAAATTTTCTTTTACAGAAAAATCTGATTTGTTCTAATTTAATTATTTTTAAAATATAAAATGAGGAGTTTATAGAGGATATTTTTTTTTCGTAACTATCGTCTGTTTTCTTAACACTTTTGCTTGTCAAATGCAACAACTCATTGCGTTGTGTGAATTTTTTTTTGTAACGGTTTTATTTGATTTGACTAATTAATCTTAAAAGCAATTTACATTTTCTTTAAATTTATCGAGGAATTAAGTTGCGTCTACTTTTCAGAATTTTTTAAATTCGAGATTCTTGTACCCAATATTTTATTGAATTTAAACCTTAAATCATGAGTTGTTATTTTTTTTAAACAAACCTCTTTCGAAAATACGAGCTTCTCTAACATTTTTTTTTGTTATTAAAGATATATATATATATATATATATATATATATATATATATATATATATATATATATATATATATATATATATATATATATATATATATATATATATATATATATATATATATATATATATATATATATATATATATATATCGCTAATTAAAATAAAACTCCACTTTAATATTGAAATATTTTAATAGCGAATATATTGAAAAGTATAAGAAATTTATTTCTCTTTAACAGTTTGCAACATACTTGAAAGTGTTTATGACCTTGGTCATTCTGCCTGTCTGTCCGTTCGCACTATAACTGCCTTAAAAATGACTTTATCAAAATGAAATTTTAGTATGTTGTTGAGACGGTCTGTGGGACATATGGGAATATAAATGAATAATATCGCCCAATTAACTTTGGATTGAACCCGGGCTGAAAAATTGTAATACACTAAACCTTATGAGACCTAATTTTTCAAACATTTTTTGAGCGAAATTAAAATTCCCAAATTGCTTCGAAAATTTTAGGAAATATCCAAATTATCCTATAAAATATATAAAAAAATTTCAGTAAAATATGTTTAGGAGTTTTTTAAATACAAAAATCTGATGTGGGCAGCACATGACTTTCCTTATTTAATGCAATGAATTTATTACTTTTACAGTAAAAAAAAAATAGGTTATTCTTATAGTAGATACTTACATCCTTTCCAAGATATTGAATTTGCGTCAATTAATCTTCATTTTCATTGATTTAGTGTCATTTTTATCCATTTGGTGAGATTTTCGTTAATTTGGAAACATTTAAAAAAATTGCCAATTTGGCGACATTCCGCCAAATTCACCGCCAAAATCTCGCCAAGCGTTATGGACGGAGAAATAAGTTATTCGTATAGCAGATTAGCAGCCATTTTCCGGCGTTGCTCGGGATTTACAATGCAAAACTCTGATAAATATTACACCGGAACATATAGGACCGTGAATCTTATACATTGTTTTTTCACAGTGAAATCACAATCAGAATCATTTCTACTTATTTAATGCATTGCCTAAGCACTGCCACTCTTTGGCCAATCAGATCCATTGAATCATACATACATACTTTTCTTCTTTATATATATAGATAGATAGGTATTTTTATATTCATTTATTTATTATTCAAATTAATAAAATTTGTTGAGTAAGCCTGTGAAAAATAAAGCATGGTGATAGAGTTTCCATTTAAATTCATATTTCAAACCTGTGATTTTCAAAAGTGACTTATACGTTTAATAAACTCTCACAGAACTCAGAGATTTAATTGATTTTCACGTTTTAAACCAACGATTTCCAACCTTTTTCGTTGGGAATCATGGAGTTAGAGAGTAGAACTCTTAGGTAAAAGGATAATTCCATTAATATCTCGACAACCCCTAATCTCAGAAACTCGAAATATAGACTAAATTTAAAGAGGGGTTATTTCAAGACTACCCACCAAATTTCATCAAATTCGGTTTAGCCGTTCTCCCGTGATGTTGGATCATACATACATACATACATACATACTTTTCTTCTTTATATATATAGATATAGATAAATGATTATTGGCTTTCAAATACAAAAGTATTACTCAATGTATCTTTTCTCATGAATGGACTGAGTTAGATCGTCGAGAATGATGTCACCAAATTTATCGCATGATATTACATATGAAAATTGAACATGTTTCTTATCAGTTAATATTTTATTTTAATTTATGGGATTTTTTGATAAATTTATTTGAAAAATGTGCAATATCTTGAGAACGGTTCATTCCAGCGTTTTAAAGTTTATGTCAATCGCTTTCTAAGGAAAATTACATAAAAAATGCCTATTTGCGTAACTTTATTAATGGTTTTGATTTTTTTGATGATTTTTTCAAAATTCCACTCGAAAATTTTGTGGGTTCTGAACATTCGATTGTCTTTAAAAACAATAGACTTCCAGTATTTACGGATTGTAATTTTTGTACCAAATTTCATTCGAATCGCTCTATTCGTTCGTTAGATATCGTCTCCACAGACTCACTGACACACACACACGCACACACACAGAGACATCGCCCCAAAAATGTTTAATTCGTGATCAGGGATGCTTGAAACGTGCTCTTCCGTCGAAAACTCGAATTCGAATTTTCGACTCCGTCACAATACTTTCCTTATACATTATACTATGCATATAAGGGAAGTAATTAAAATAATAATTACACCCATATAATATGCTCCGGCCACTCAAACTGTTGCTGTAAGCCGTAGGGTTAGCCGAGTGGTCTGGGTTTTCGACACATATAATATGATTACACCCATATAATATGATTACACCCATATAATATGAATATCTGCAACTCCTTCGGTGACGTGGATCATTTTGTTTTCTCTTGCCCTTTTTCCAAAATATTTCATCTATCTAAACCTTCCCTTGAATCCCGGGCGACTTGGTTTACCAAACTTAGTAATCATAAAATTCTTATAAATAAACTTAAAAACTGTATTCTCGTTGCAAGAGAAATTTCTAACAAGGTAAAGTTACCCGTTTATATGCTCTCTGCTTTTAATAATTGGTGATCAATAAACCTTACACTGTTCCAAAATTTTCCTTGTTCCTTGTGCATTTGGTCAATAATGCTATTAATATTTCTGTATCTGAATCCAACTTGTTAGAAATATAAAAATTTAGTTCAAATCTGCTCTCTCCTTTTAACTGATCAATACGGTCAATATCGCAATTGGTCAATGCCGTTAATTACTTTGAAGAGCTTGATTCTACCTTGTTGCAAATAATGTAATATAGAAATTCAATACAACTCTTATCTCGTGCCTCGTGTTGCAATTTCTGTGTTTATACTTTCGGTCTTCTTCCAATTTTTTAACTTATAACCTATAGTTTCAACTATAACCTTGGAATTATTACAAGCTTATCTGATCATCTGAAGATTTACTCAAAATTAAATTCCCTCAAATAATTAAATGTTAAGTCTTTTTGTTTAAGTGAAGCAAATCTCGTTAAATCTGTTACTCATTCAAAATTCACTTATCATTATTCCACTGTAACCTATTATTGCCCTTATCTTTCTGTGAAACTGTCTGTGATGAAAAATGTATTCCTTCAATTGTATCCAAGAAATTTTTTAAATAAACTTTATCGGTAGATCGCTGACCGTGGAAGTCGGTTTCGCCTAACCTCCGTTCCCGGCCACTCAGACGGCTGTTGTAAACCCTCGGGTCAGTCGAGTGGTCTGGGTTTTCGACACTCGACCCATATAATATGAAAAGATCACGAGACCCACTTCAAAGTAGAATATGGCATCCATCTTTTTTCTCCAGAGTAAAAATCGTGATTTTTAAAGTTCCTTTGAATTTAGATTTAGTGTTGCATCTGTCCTAAAACCGCTTTATTATTTTTTTTTTTTCTGTGTATCTGTATTTTGTGCCAACGCAATTACAATATTTTTTAGTTTAAATAATCATCAAACTTGATTATTTCTACAACGAAGCCTAATTTTAACGTATACGGAATGTAAACAAATCAAGCTGTAAGATGAGTTGTATAAGAATTGCTGATTTTTTTAACGCAAAATTATGTAGCTCTAGAGGCTGGAATATAGGTGATATGAATAAAATATTCATTAATTTTACATAGAGAAGCAGAAGATTTTGTAGCATTGCCTTTTTCGATGAAGTTTTAAGCATGGATTTAGAAAGTACTTTTACCTACATGGTTTTAATTTTCCAAGTAAAATAAATTATTGTAGTACTGTGATAATTTATGAGAATGTAGACAAGTGATTGTAAAATGAGTTGCATACGAATTGCTGAATTTTTTTTCACGAAAAATTATTTAACTCTGGAGCTTGGAATAAAAATGTATGAATGAAATATTAACTGCTTTTACATAGAGAGTCAGAATATTTATATTTCGATGACGTCATTTGAATAAAGTTCATTTTCTTCGATGAAGTTTTAATTTTCCAAGTAAAATAAATTATTGTAGTTCTGTGATAATTTAAAATAATATCGCCGCTGAATGTATCGCATTTTAGAGATGCGATCCATTCAGCGGATTGCATTTCAGTTGGAAAGTATTTCATGATCAATGTTTATGCATGGTTGAATTTCTTGTTGTTTGAAGTTGTAGGGTTTCTTAAGGAGGTGCGGATTTACGAAATAATAGGGTTGAAGACCCAGACCGTCCGACTCGTCGATAAGGACTCGAGCAGGAAATAATAGGGTTGTATTACCTATGCTTTATGCGGTAAAAATAGTTTCATGACCACGTTATGGATGAAAATACTGTAAAATGGTACAGTGAACATAGTTTCATAACCACGGTAAGGATGAGAATACTGTAAAATGGTACAGTAAAAATAGTTTCACAACCACGTTATGGATGAAAATATTGTTAAATGGTACAGTGAAAATAGTTTCATAACCACGTTATGGGTGAAAATACTGTTAAATAGTACAGTGAAACATGGTTACATGAAACATGACTACAGGTGACCATCCGTGGGATCGAGAAAATTGGCTGGTTGTCACTATAAAAGACAAAGCAACATTCATTTTAGTTATTAACACTTTACAACATAGTTGAAAAGTGTTTGTGACTTTTTATGTGTTTATGACTTATTATTTTCAATAATATTAGGTAATTTTAATTTAAAAATAATAATTAATACATACGAGTATTCTAAACATTACACCTTCCTGTTGTGTCAAATGAGAATAGAAGGAATGTTACTAACAGTAGTGACATCCAGATATTGTGAGACAAAAAACAGAGACCAGAGGTCAGATTAGAATACTAAAATGACAGTAGAGAATGAGTAGTGAGACGAGCTAAAGAAAGGACAGACTGAACGTCCCCATCATTTACAGTAAATAGGACAGTTGCTTATGACCTATAAATATCTAATTAAGATTGAAACTAACAGACAATAGAGACCCATATCCTTGATAGGATGAACCCACGCTACGGGCCAACCCAAAGTATAAGGGGGAGGTGAACCAACACCTAATCAAGACTAACCACTAAATCAGCATTTACTTATGAAGGGCAAAGGAACGCCAATCAAGTTATGGGCGTCTTGAAGGAGGGCGTGATTCCTCGAAGCCAGGTAAAAGAAGGTTGCTTAACTTAAAACATAAAACTAACAGATTCTTAGGAATACTCGAGATGTTAAGATGGTCGTGGTGTGCAAAGTTCGATAAAAAATGTTGCGTTCGACTTAAAAGGGTGAAATCAACCGGTGTCCCATGCAGTTTCAAACGACGTAATAGTTTGGCTATTGAGATGTGTTCAACGAGCGTTTCGTACAGTTGGACGTGTATGCTGATTTCTATATGCTCATACGCAGAGTTTTAAAAATAATTAGATATTCGGCTAACAAGGCTGATCAGCACTCTGGTCTCTCAAAGTAATATACCTCTGGTCTCAAAAGTTTAAGAGTAGGTCTATCATTATTTGAAATTAATAAAATAATTTTTGTAAATGATAACGATCAGGTTCTGTAAATAATAGCTTAAACTTTTCAATATAATTAAGCAAGGAATACAATGCCACTTGATAAGCGAGACCGGCGCATTAGCGATCAATTTCACGATGTCTTCGATAGACTAAAAAAGCAATACACATAAAATATACATTAAACAAGACAAATAAAATAGACAGAGGAACACAAATGTTTGTTAAAACAGTTCTAAAAAGTTCTCTCTCGTGCAGGTGTTCCAGGGTCTCTTTTTCCACAGAGCAAACAAGGAACTTGTTGGAGTCAGCTAGGTGAAATGTATTCAAGTAGGCCTGGGTGACTATGTGACCTATCCTAGCCTTAGCAGCAAAAGTGGCAGCCATTCTAGGGATTTTTCTGAAATAATTAAGATCATTTGGAAACGAAAAAGGTGGCGATTAATTCCAGTTTTATTCCAAGAACACACGAACCACTTTTTTGACCTTACTGAAACACCTATTAAACAAGGAATGAATTTTAAAAGATACTTAAGAGTCTTTAATGATCAGACTAATTATATTTTACCCTGCAGCAAGGGTAAGTAGTGGTTTCTCACTGAAAAAGAAATTGGAGGGTTTTAGGGATTTCTATGAAGAAATGTATGATAGTCCATTATTACGTCAATTTTATAAATATAAAAAATCTGATGTGGGCAGCACATGACTTTCCCTGCAGACTTATATATACGTTCTCTTTATTTTAATTAAATTTAATTCACTTTTAACTCAATTTTCGTTCTTATTTGGTAACTGGACTCACTTTCAAAGGTGGCGTAGAGAAAAAACGAAAAACTAAATTATCTCGAGAACGGCTAGTCTTAGTGTAATGGGGTTGGTCTTATTCCTTTTTTCGTTAAAAATTACGTATAAAACAGGCATTTAATGGATATATTTGAACATACGTAGTTTTTAAATTTAGATTTTGACGATTTTTGCCGGCCATTTCGCAAAAAAAAGGCAGGTTGTTCTTTTCCTAATCGTACCAAAATCTAATTATCACCAGAGTATCTTACAAGTAACTTATCTACCAAATTTTGTGAAATTTGGTCAATTAGTGTATTTTAACTAGAGTGGATGCATGAAATGTTTAAGGGCCATTTCGCAAAAAAAGGCGGGTTCTGTTTTCACGGATCTTACCAAAAGCTAATCAGCATCAGGGTCTCACCCAAGTGACTTACCTACCAAATTTTATGAAATTCAGTCCATTAGTTTTTGAGTAAGAGTTGATACATACATTGCAATGACACACAGACACACACACAGACCTCAGGTTAAAAATATTTTTTTCGTATTCTAGAGGTCCTGAAACGTTAGATCCGTCGACAACTCGAGTTGTGATTTTCAGTATGATTCCAATACTTTCCCTATACATTACCATGTATTGCAGGGAAAGTAAAAATATCACCATAAATGGTGCCCGTGTAAATGATTTTAAAAAAATCATTTTCAATAATATGGTATTTTTAAGATTTTCTTCCATAAAAGTTTCATTCCTCTAGTTCCTCGATCCATAAACTTGCCTATTTTTTCTAGCGTAATCTTATTTTTGAAAGTTTTAGAAGGAATATTCTATTTAGTTTTGCTAAAGTAATAAACCCAAACTTTTATTCCTCGCTCGAAATAATTGTTTAGAATTTAAATATACGCGCTCGCTTCTTTCTAGTTTGCACGCACTTTGGAATTGCATCCCAAATGATTAATTGAATAATACATTACTGTAGAAAGTTATCCCATCCTATGTCACATTCTCTCACAAATAGAATTTCTGTAAAATTTATTCTGCGCGAAAACTCCTCAATTAGCGTAATTTTTCCTTTAATGAAAAACCTGTCTCGTTCTAATTTATTAATTATTTTAAAATGTAAACGTTGATTTCTGGTATGGTTTTTCTCAGCGAAGTTTTCATCTGTTTTCTTAACGGCCTTGCTAGCCAAATACGACCGCTGACTGCGTTTCAAGTATTTTTTGCGCAGTTTAATTCGATTTAAGTAATTAATTCGAAAAATAAGTAATCGCAAAATTGACGCGCCCATTTCTTTTTTAGAATTTTTAAATTCAAACTTTTTGTGTTGAATTAATATTTTATTAAATTACGTTCCATAAACATTAAATTATGGGAAGTTAATTTATTAAGCAAATTTCTTTCGAAATATTTTGCTTTAACTAATAGAATTTACTTGCGTTAGGAATAATTAGTATAGTAAAAGAATCTGAAGTTGATTTCTTACAGAAAGATATTTCATAGGCGAATTTAGTAAGAAGTAAAAGAAATTTCGTTCTATATATAAAGGGTTCTTAGAACAGTCTTTAAGCACTAGGGTGGAGCAAAAAGTATGGAAAATAAATTGTTTTTAGAAATTGCTTTCGAAAAAGGGGGGGGGGGGGGGCGGTACGCGCTCAAAAGTTGTGTAGCGTTATTTTAATCTCCCGCAAAGGGTTAAAATATTCATGAAAATCGAAATTTTGTAGATTTTCAGAATGCGCGTAAAAAATATTTTAATTAAATAATTGTAGCTAGGTAATCTAAATAAAGATGCCAAAAATATGTCAAATTTTGAGAAAATCGATTAATATTTCAATTCTTTGCCAGGGAATCGAAGCTTCATAAAAGTCGAAAATTTTCGAAATGCGTGTAATAATAATAATAATAATAATAATAAAATATATATATATATATATATATAATTTCTTTCTTTGTATTTGTAGAAAATTTTGGAATAGTGTATTATGAGTTACTACATACATTCTAACTTTGGATTTAATAATTTATATTTATATATATATATATATATATATATATATATATATATATATATATATATATATATATATATATATATATATATATATATATATATATATATATATATATATATATATATATATATATATGCAGGGTGTTCCAAAAAATTTGAAACTCACTTTAATTCTTCACCTGTTGTAGATAAGTGGACAATGTAAATTGCAAAATGTTGAAAGTAAGGTAGGACATAAGACTACGTTAATGAAATAGCCCTCCCATTAATTTTCAAAAAGTTACATTTTTAAAAATTTTATACGACCTCCTTAGACAAATTTGGTCAATCAGAAAATTTTTATTTTTCATGCAACAAGATCATTAAAAACAAGAAAAATCAATCATGCATAAAGCATTGATTATGAAACACTTTCCAACTTTAATGCAATTTTATTTAAACATCTCTCTAAAGTACGATACATTCCTCGGTAATATTTTAAAAATTATCATAATACTACATTAATTTATTATACTTGAAAACATAGAATTTCATCGAAAAAATAAACTTCATTCAAATGACGGCATTGAAATATAAATTGCCTGGTTTAAACATCTCTGAAATACGATATATTACTGGGTAATATTTTTAAAATTATCAGAATACTACAATAATTTATTATATTTGAAAACTTCATCGAAAACAAATGAAATTTATTTAAATGACGCACAATACACATCACAATACTATAATACTTTATTTTATTAAAACCATGGAGGTACAAGTAATTTAACTCTATGTTTAAAACTTCATCGAAAAATCGTGTGATTCTCGGCGTAAAATCAGTGAATGTTTCATTCATATCAGTTATATTGCAGACTCTATGAGTTAAATAATTTTGCGTTAAAGAAATGCAGCAATTCTTATACAACTCATTCTACATCTTTTGGTATTTACATTCTCCATAAGTGAAAAGTAGGCTTCGTTGTAGAAATAATCAAAGTTGGATGATCATTTAAACTCAACTATATTGTAATTGCGTTGTTTCAATATGTAGATGCACAGAATTTAAGCAAAAATAAAGCGGTTTTAGGACGGATACTACACTAAATATGAATTCGTTCGTTACTAATTCCCCCGTGGTGAAGGGGCGCCTACGCACCACGTCCACAAGACCCTCCAGGGTGTCCCATAGCGAAGGGGAGGAGATTTGCAGCTTCACTTTTATAGAAGCCCCCCGAAGGGTGGAAGTCTGACTTGGCCTCGACATGACAAACATCCATGCGCGCTGGCGGGATTCGAACCAGCAACCCGGCGATCAGACGGAAACGCATGCCTTTGACCACTCGACCACCGGATCGGCCTAAATTTGAATAAAAAAGAACTTTAAAAATCACGATTTTGGCACAATATGGATGCCATATTTTATTTTGAAGTGGGTCACGTGATCTCTTCATTTAATGGTCACGTGATCTCGGCATATAAAGGGTATAATTATTATTTTAATTTTTATTAAAAAAACTACTGAATATATTTTGCTGAAATTTTTTTCATGTATTTTATGGGATAATTTGAATATTTCATAAATCTTTCGAAGCAATTTGTGAATTTTAAATCCGCTTAAAAAATGTTTGAAAAATTAGGTCCCATAGGATTCAATGTATTTCATTTCTTAAACCTGGGTTCAATCCAAAACTAATTTGGTGATATTATTTATTTATATGCCCATAGGTCCCACAGACCGTCTGAACAACATACTAAAATTTCATTTTGATAAAGTCATTTTTACGGCAGTTATTGTGCGAACGGACAGACAGACAGAATGAAAGTCATGAACGAAGTCATAAACACTTTTCAACTATGTTGTAAAGTGTTAAAAATAGTATATACAATAAATAAATATGTAATTATGTGTATATTTGTTTAGTACATACTGTTGTACATCCTCGGTGTACTCGCATCCTGCTGTTCGATGTTTCGCAGCGTGGTCTTAATCGCATGTAGGGCTTCAGTATGAAAAAAAATTCTTCAGCCTGCTTCTGGATACATATCTTCTTCTTCATTCTCTTGTTTTCCCTCACTCACTAAATTTATAGTTCGTCTCTCTTGTAACTACAAAAAGTTTCTTAAAAGTTTTCATTCTTCCAATTCTTCCATTCTTACCCCATTCTTCCAATCTTGAATGTCTTCTACCATAATACGTTCTGAAACGGGAGGAATGGTATTAGCTTTATGAGAGGAAGATTATCTTCATCATCTTCTTTCTAGGTGTCACCGAAAAATATTTTACAGCACTTAACAAGAGTTGATGTTTCTTTCAACGTCATCAGTGAAAGAAAAGAGTTATATCGGATTACATGGAACTTCGGATAACCGGGACGGATAATCGGGACTCTACGGTACATTCAAGTAATCGTGGTTATGGTGAAAAGATTAGGGATATTATATTAGTATAGCAGTAGTAATCATTGTCATTGTAGACCGACACATAACCTACCTTTTTCTGCAGTCCGACGTCTACCTATAAAAACATAACGGCCTAAAAGATAAACTCCTTAAAATACACACTGCTAATTGATGGCATTTTGTTTCTGGCAACTTATTTATTAAAAAATATTCTTTTCTCTTACTTTTTCAATTAATAAGTTTACAACTCCAGGTTCCATTAGGATTCAATCTAACCTGGAGAAGAGTGTGGTGACAACGCGGGATCTTTAGTAATTAATTGATTATTAAAACGCGAGCCCTCATGGGAAATAGAAGAGGTACCTGTTGTTGCTGTACGGGTTGCAGAGTCGTTTGTAGGAGTCATCTTGTCCAGGGTCATCTTTAGGCGGCTGCCTCTCTTCTATATTGAACTCATACTGACTTCGATCTTAAAACTTCTATATCATTCATACTTTTAAAAACTTCTATCTGCACTGAATTCATGGCGATTTCTTACACTTCTCTCTCATGTCTGCTTTTTTGTGTTCTTCAACTGCTGTTGTTGGCGTCTCCTGCAGCCCCCCTCCTGTATATGTCCCTCCTGTATATCATTGGCCTATTGGCTTTAAGCAAACCCATGTATCTCCATAGCTCTGCTCCCATTGGAAGGCGATATTTGATGCGAGTACGAATCCATTGGGATTAACCACCTGCGGTCCGCAGGCCCACAAGGATGATCACGTAATTTTCGATGTGTGTTGGAATTTTTATTGCCCACACATAAATTTATTTGAGTTATATATCAACCTTTGGCGCCCGTTTGACTGAGTTCATTGTTTGGAGCGTTCAAAGTCTATTGCCAAACTCTGGTACGTGTTGTTTTGTGTTGTAAAAATATCTTATAGGCTGCAAATATTCAAAATGCGAAATCGCGCACTTTTGTCATCACAGTGGTTATTAAGTTTTTGCTAATTTGCAAAGATAAACTCTGAAAAAACTTTTAAGAAACTTTTTGTAGTTGCGAGCCAAATGGAACCTCATAGCTTCATCTTGTGTAGTCTAATTTTTGAAAGTTTTTTCTGAAGAAGATTATAATAATAGCTGTCATAACGAAAGCCAAACTTTTAACCTAAGTTTAAGGTAATTGTTTTGAATTTAAATGCAAATGGTTGCTTCTTTCCAGTTTGCACGCAATCTTAAATCCCATTTCAAATGATTAATTGGATAGAGCATTGCTGTAGAATAGTGGTATTTAATTTTTTATGAGCCAAGGGCTGAATTTAAGTCAGGCTCGCGAGACGCACATACAAATAAGCGGACTCGCACACGTATACTAGTGGTCTGATCACTCAAACTGCTGCTCATACCTCAGGGTGAGTCGAGTGGTTTGGATTTTACTAGTGGCGTAACTAGACGTATACTAGTGGCGTAACTAGAGGAGCAAATAATTTCAGGGCGCTCTTTCCCCAAATGCTTTTTCTCATAGTCTTTGGTTCTTGATCCAAAAATATTTTCAGCACAAAAGGTACTCTTTTTTTAGTTTGGTGCCCTGGAGATATCGCTCCTTCCCACCCCATGACAGGACGACTCTGATATGCCCACATGCACGCATAGGTTTTGATTTTGGTTTCTCAAAACTGTTGCAAAAAGAACTGTAATGTAAAGATTTAGAAACATGGACATGAATACAAGCATATATATATTTTATCTCATTGAAATATTAACTTTTTGGAGTGCAGATTGTACTGTTCAAGTACGACCCCCACATGAGTAGAAGCAATTGGAATAACCATCACATCCTTTTGACTGCCGCCAACGGCCCTACCGAGCTGAAAACACCGGTTCTCGTTAGATCACCGAAGTCAAGCAGCATCAGGCACGGTTAGTACTTGGGTGGGTGACCACCTGGGAACACCGCGTGCTGTTGGCACATTTCGGGAGCGGTAGCCCAGTGGTTCGCTGCCACAACTGCCGCCGTGTTCATGCGGAGTACGATCACAATAAACATGTGGGTCCGTAAGTCCTTCCGAGAGGTTGGTGGTAGGGGAAGGAGGGTATGGTCCCTGTGGATGCCTCCCCCACTGGGTTCCGGTCTAAATTGGGTGGTACTTCCCTGCCGTCCAAACGGTTACCTTACACCTTTCTGGTAGGTCGGACGGTCTGGGTCTCAACAACAACATCCTTTCGACTGGTTTCGTTGTTTAGGCTTTATATTAAGAAAGGGATGAAACATTCAACAGGCAATAATTTTGCTCTGTTTGAAATTGTGGAAATTTAGCAGTATGGCAAGATTTTAAACTGCCTTCAAGTACAATCATATTTGAATACGCAGCTACTAAATTACAAAATTTCAAATTAATAAGGCGATTAAAGAACAATTTTAGCGCCCAAAATGTAAATTTGGGGATACAGAGAATTTCAATGGTTGTCAAAAAAAGAAAAGTGATTATTAGAAAAGTGATCTCTAGCTGCGGATAACACAGCAAGTCATAAGTCTATTGTTATTTCTGCATAACCATCTTTTGCATGGCCATGGTTCTAAAGTATGATAAATTGTATCGTCAATACGTTGTTAGAAAAGGATTATTATATATAAATTTTAATGAGTTTTATTTTTGCAGTTGTCTACAAAATGATGAAGCAAATGTAATATCATGATTATTCCTCAAATATCTATATCTATATAATCTGAATTTAAATTTGGTTTCTCAAAACTGTTGCAAAAAGAACTGTAATGTAAAGATTTAGAAACACAATATATCATAAACGTGAAACCTTATCAAAATTAGTGTAGGTGATACCATTACTAATTCAAAATTACTCCAGTTTTATTCTTGCCGACAAAATGTGCAAATATCTCAATCAAAAATATACTCATAATAAAAGATGTTTGCATGTCTGAGTTTCTATCGTTGTTGTCAGTAGTGGAAAATCGAAACATCGGACAGTGGTGAAATTTATTCCTACAGAGGTAATTTTCGTCCCCATAATGTGCACCTCGACGAGATTTTTTTTCCTTTTTTTTACATTTGAATTAGTTTAAACGTGACGAACATTTAAAGCTGAAAATCCGTTTAAATATGGACTTCAAAATCATTTTTGTTTCGTGCAGGTGATAAAAGATAAAATGGCGCAGGTGGTCTGTGACCAATATCTCAGATGACGACTTTGTTTGGCATTTTATTTCCCATTTTCTAAATTCGTTAAATTTAAAGATACATTTTCATGGTTTGGAATATATATTTATTTCAACATTGAAAGTGTTCTTTGAAAATTTGACTCTAATCTTATTAAAACTCGCCAAAATAGTAATTATTATTTTGAATTTTACTTCTGGGGTAAGGGGACATTTTTTACTTTTTTGTGATTCCAGGTGTTTTCATTTATTTGTGATGCACTTATTAAGGGCATATCAAAGCCTATTTAGAGCGCATTAAAGGAGCATTTTACGCTCGAGTTGTAAAATGGGCATGGTTGCTCATAAAAAAAAAATAACAAAACGGAGTGTGGGGATTTGTTTCAAAATAAGCGATTTGGAAATTGAGTGGTGTTATATATATTTGTATTATATAAGTAGGAAGCGATAATTTAAAACCTGGGCAATGGCGGTTAATTCGTTCTAGTAATAATTAAAGGGCCTATCAGTCGCTATTGTTTCTCGTTGAATTAAATATATTTTTTAAAGTGAAAATATTCTCTCGCGATTAGAGGTAATCAGAAGAATTAGTCCGACCCACCTGAAGGTATACAGGTGACGACGAGTCGCCACGACAGCGATCCCGGGCCACTCAGCACACCGCCCAATCAAGCACCAGGGAGAGAAACCCCGGTCGCCAGATCACGACCCACACTCTCAATTCAATTCTTTAAAAGGTTCTCCGCTTTGTCCGAAATTAAAAATAGAAATTAATTGAGTTCATTTATTCAATTCTTCAGAAGGTTCTCGGTCTTGCCCGAAATTAAAAGTAGAAATTAATTGAGTTTATTTATTCAATTATCCAAAAGGTATATACAACTCTTCAAAATGTTCTCGGCCTTGCCCGAAATTAAAAGTAGAAATCAATGGAGTTTATTTATTCAATTCTCCAAAAGGTATATACAACTCTTCAAAATGTTCTCGGCCTTGCCCGAAATTAAAAGTAGAAATCTCAATTGAGTTTATTTATTCAATTCTCCAAAAGGTATATACAACTCTTCAAAATGTTCTCGGCCTTGCCCGAAATTAAAAGTAGAAATCTCAATTGAGTTTATTTATTCAATTCTCCAAAAGGTATATACAACTCTTCAAAATGTTCTCGGCCTTGCCCGAAATTAAAAGTAGAAATCTCTCTCAATTGAGTTTATTTATTCAATTCTCCAAAAGGTATATACAACTCTTCAAAATGTTCTCGGCCTTGCCCGACATTAAAAGTAGAAATCTCAATTGAGTTTATTTATTCAATTCTTCAAAAGGTATATACAACTCTTCAAAATGTTCTCGGCCTTGCCCGAAATTAAAAGTAGAAATCAATTGAGTTTCTTTATTCAATTTTCCAAAAGGTATATACAACTCTTCAAAATGTTCTCGGCCTTGCCCGAAATTAAAAGTAGAAATCAATTGAGTTTATTTATTCAATTTTTCAAAAGGTATATTTAACTCTTCAAAATGTTCTCGGCCTTGCCCGAAATTAAAAGTAGAAATCAATTGAGTTTATTTATTCAATTTTTCAAAAGGTATATTTAACTCTTCAAAGGTTCTCGGCTTTGTCCGAAATTAAAAGTAGAAATTAATTGAGTTCATTTATTCAATTTGCAGAGTCCACTTCGACAATAAGATCTTGCAATGTCGTCCCAGTAGCTCAACGGTAGAGCGTCGGCTGGCCATTTCGGAGATCCAGGGTTCCATTCCCTGTTGGGGCAGCAAGTCTCTTTACAAATTCTTCAAAATGTATATTTTCTCCCCGCGTGCATTTTAAAATCAGAGATAAAATTAACTGCTGTGCAAACCATATATTTCTTTTATATGCGGTTTGCACAGCAGTTAATTTTATAAGCCCGTAATATTAAAAACATTAAATGCTATCGTGGCGAATATTCATCAAAACTTTGCCGTGTTTTAACACAGGTTCATTATAGTAATATAATACCATATTAAAAATTAAAATGATAAATTTTAAATTCGCGAAGATAAATCGAATACCGAATTTTACTTTATACAGCATGGGCACGAGCGTAAATAAACAGCCTGCTCAGTAGAATGCGCAGAAACGTAAGGGCAAAAGTGCATTGTTTTTACCATAGCGGGTAATGGTAAACTGACAACGATGGCAAATAAAAATTGAAACTAGACTCATAAAACATGGAAATTTATCTTTGTGCTGAAAATAAGTTATTTAAAATACTTGAGAAACAATATATGTTTAAAAATTTCATTTGCTAAAGTGCACTTTATTGATTTTTTTAAGTGAATGTACACTACTACTCATTTTTACTTTCCTTATATACATAATGTATAAGGAAAGTATTGAGACGGGGTTGAAAATTCGAATTCGAGTTTTCGACGGGAGAGCACGTTTCAAGCATCCCTGATCACGAATCAAACATTTTTGAGGTGATGTCTGTCTGTGTATGTGTGTGTGTGAAAGTATGTGTGTGTGTATGTCAGTGAGTCTGTGGAGACGATATCTCACGAACGAATGGAGCGATTCGAATGAAATTTGGTACAAATATCACAATCCACAAATACTGGAAGCCTATTGTTTTTAAACGCAATCGAATGTTCAGAACCTCTCTAAATTTTCGAATGAAATTTTGGAAAAATCATGAAAAAATTAAAACCTTTAATAAAGTTGCGTAAATAGTCATTTCTTATGTAATTGTTTATTAGAAAACGATTGACATAAACTTTAGAACGCTAACATGACCCGTTCTCGAGATATTGCACATTTATCAAAGAAATTTATAAAAAAACCCATAAATGAAA
Source organism: Amaurobius ferox (assembly GCA_951213105.1). Lineage (NCBI taxonomy): Eukaryota > Metazoa > Arthropoda > Arachnida > Araneae > Amaurobiidae > Amaurobius > Amaurobius ferox. The sequence goes on from OX578138.1 coordinate 99,109,950, forward strand.
AAAATATATTAACTGTTGAGAAACATGTTCATTTTTCATATGTAATATTATGCGATAAATTTGGTGACATCATTCTGGTAGATCTAGCTCGTTCCATTCATAAGAAAAGATACTTTGAGTAATACATTTGTATTTGAACGCTAATAGTCATTTATCTGCCAAAAGAATAACTTATTTCTCCGTCCATAAAGCTTGACGAGATTTTGGGGACGAGTTTGGCGGAATGTCAAGTATTTCCAAATTAACGAAAATCTCGCCAAATGGATAAAAATGACACTAAATCGATGAAAATGACAACTAATTAACGAAAATTCAATATCTTGGAAAGAATATAAGTATTTACTATAAGAATAACCCTTTTTTTGCTGTAAAAGTAGTAAATTCATTGCATTATATAAGGAAAGTCATGTGCTGCCCACATCAGACTTTTACTGTAGTCACTATCTAGCGTTCTGAATATGTGTACATTTAGTAGCAAATTTTGCTGTGTATATACGAGTGAGAAGGGATATGTACATAACGAATTTTCTTTATTGAAAGTGAATAATTTATTTTCCAGTAAATTAAAAATATCCTAGATATATCTTACTAAAATTAGGGATTAAACGATTGTAGATTTCTAAAGTAGACGTTTTCAATATAGAAAAAATCTGATGTGGACAGCACATGACTTTCCCTGCAGACTTATTTCCACGTTCTCTTTATTTTAATTAAATTTAATTCACTTTTAATTCAATTATCGTTCTCATTTGGTAACTGGACTTATTTTCAAAGGTGCCGTAGTGAAAATACGAAAAAACTAAAATATCTCTGGAACGGCTATTCCTAGTGTAATGGGGTTGGTCTTATTCTTTTCTTCGTTAAGAATTACGCATAAAACAAGCATTTATTGGATATATTTGAGCATACGTAGTTCTTTATTTTAGATTTTGACGAGTTTTGTGGGCCATTTGGCAAAAAAGGGCTGGTTACTTTTTCCGAATCGTACCAAAATCTAATCAGCACAAGTGACTTACCTATCAAATTTCATGAAATTCGGTCGATTAGTTTTTTAGTTAGAGTGGATACAATATCTGCACAGACAGACAGACACACACACAGACGTCACGCTAAAAATGGTTTTTTCGTATTCTAGAGGTCTCGAAACGTGTAGATCCGTCGAAAACTCGAGTTGCGATTTTCGGCATGATTCCAATAATTTCCCTATACATTACCATGTATTGCGGGGAAAGTAATAATAAAAATTTCCATAATACTAAGCATACGAATATTTTTATGCTTTGATAACATAAGGGCAGAATTTTCCATGTGAAGTCACGTGCCCATGTTTTATTAGATAAACAGCTGTTTTCCCGTCTCGAGCAATTTCGTCCATTTTATCTTTATCGTCCACTCGAAATGATCTTATCTTTATCGTCCACTCGGCAACAAAGCTTTTACGATAAACTCGCCACTGCATCCCATAGCAACGAACAGGTTGTAACGTCAGTTGCAACGGCCAGTGCATAGCAAACGACGAACCGAAAGTTGAAGCCCTTAGCAAGCGGTATCGAAATTTTCTATTATTATGCTTTTGTTTTAAAATTCACAGAAAACAGAGCAATTAAAATATATCGGAATGCGAAGATATGCTCTCATATTTTTGCTAAAATATAGATAAGTTGCTAAACTATCTGTGCTAATCTTCCATTTTTGAATGTGGCGAAATAAAAGAATAAACATGCTTAAGATATGCATATTTGAAAATATGTATTTAAAAATAAATAAATACATTTGTATTCAAAATTAAATAAATAAATGTGTATTTAAAAATAAATAAATATGAATTTAAAAAAATAAATACATATGTATTTAAGAACAAATAAATAAATATGCATTTAAAAATAAATATGTATTTAAAACTAAATAAATATGTATTTAAAAATAAATAAATAAATATGAAGGAATTTTCCTATGGTTTCGGTTCAAAGATCATTAAAATGAATGACTGAATTCGATTTTTTCAATGGTGTCAACACTCTGTTATAATATTTTCGGTGGCTGAGGAATCGATTTGTGTGAAAATCGCACTCAAAATCGGGCTTCTATACAAATAAATCTGATGTGGGCAGCATATGACTTTCCTTGCAGACTCATATTCATGTTCTTTTTATTTCTTAAACAATTCGTTAAATTGGGTTTAATTGCAAAAAAAGAAAATAACACACATAGTCATTTTAAATTACACTAAATTTGTTGTTTTGTTTAGTAAATCGACTTATTTTCGAAGGTGGTGTGGCAAAAATGCAAAAAAAATTAAAATATCTCGAGAACGACTAGTTCTAGAGTAATGGAGTTGGTCTTATTATTTTCATCGTCAAAAATTACGTATGAAGCAAGCATTTAATTGATATATTTGAGTATACGTAGTCTTTTATTTTAGATTTTGACGATTTTACGGGTCATTTCGCAAAAAAAGGCAGGTTTTTTACTTTCCCTGCAATACTTGGTAATGCATAGGGAAAGAATTGGAATCATGCCGAAAATCGCAACTAGAGTTTTTGACGGATCTACGCGTTTCGAGACCTCTAGAATACGAAAAAACTATTTTTAGCGTGACGTCTGTGTGTGTGTGTGTGTGTGTGTGTGTGTGTCTGTCTGTCTGTTCAATGTATGTATCCATTCTAACTCAAAAACTAATGGACCGAATTTCATAAAATTTGGTAGGTAAGTCACTTGGATGAGACCCTGGTGCTGATTAGTTTTTGGTAGAATTCGCAAATGCAGAACCCGCCTTTTTTTGCGGAATGGTCCGTAAACATTTCATGTATCCATTCTAGCTAAAATACTAATTGACCAAATTTCACAAAATTTGGTAGATAAGTTACTAGTAGGATACTTTGGTGCTGATTAGATTTTGGTACGATTTGGAAAAGAACAACCTGCCTCTTTTTGCAAAATGGCCCGCAAAAATCGTCAAAATCTAAATTATAAAACTACGTATGCTCAAATATATCCATTAAATGCTTGTTTTATACGTAATTTTTAAAGAAGAAAAGAATAAGACCAATCCCATTACACTAGGAATAGCCGTTCTCGAGACATTTTAGTTGTTTCGTATTTTCTGTACACCACCTTTGGAAATAAGTCCAGTTACCAAATGAGAACGAAAATTGAATTAAAAGTGAATTAAATTTAATTAAAATAAAGAGAGCGTGTAAGTCTTCAGGGAAAGTCATATGCTGCTCACATCAGATTTTTTGCTACAAATCGTACCAAAATCTAACTAGCACCAGAGTGACCCACAAGTGACCTATCTACCAAATTTTGTGAAATTTGATCTATTAGTTTTTCAGTGGATTTGATCTATTTGGATACAGACAATTTTTGCTGGCCTTTTCGTGAAAACAAGGCAGGTTTTTTTTATCCTGAATTGTACCAAAATCTAATCAGAATCCAGAGTCTCTCACAAGGGACTTACCTACCAAATTTTATGAAAACCGGTCTGTTAGTTTTTGAGTTAGAGTGGATACATACAGTGCACAGACAGACACATACTCAGACGTCACGCTAAAAATAATTTTTCGAGTTCTAGAGGTCCCGAAACGTGTAGATCAGTCGAAAACTCGATTTGCGATTTTCCGCACGATTCCAATACTTTCCCTATACATTACTATGTAGGGAAAGTAATATCGTCGAGGTTCATCGATGTCTGAAGTTCCTCTGCAGCAAATTTCATCGGTGTCCGACGCTTCGAGTTTCTGCTGGAGACGACATACATGCGGACTAGCAAGCGTCTTTCATTCTGTAACATCTGGAAGTATAAGTTGGCAAGTTACGAGGTGAATTTTTTCTCGGTGAAACTTTCGCCTTTTACATAACGCCATTGCTTGTCAAAATCGACCGATATGCTCGTTTACTTTCCTTATATACATATAATGTATAAGGAAAGTATTGTGACGGGGTCGAAATTTCGAATTCGAGTTTTCGACGGGAGAGCACGTTTCAAGCATCCCTGAACACGAATTAGACGGTTTTGAGGTAATGTCTGTATGTGTTAAAGTATATATATATATGTGTGTGTGTGTGTGAAAGTATATGTGTGTGTGTGAAAGTATATTTGTGTGTGTGTGTGTGTGAAAGTATATGTGTGTGAGTGTGTCAGTGAGTCTGTGGAGTGAGTGTAACTGACGAACGAATGGACGATTCAAATGAAATTTGGTACAAAAATTACAATCCGTGAATACTGGAAGCCTATTGTTCTTAAACGCAATCGAATGTTCAGAACCCACTAAATTTTCGAGTGAAATTATGAAAAAAATCATCAAAAAATTAAAACCTTTAATAAAGTTATGCAAATAGACTATTTCTTATGTAATTTTTCCTTAGAAAACGATTAACACAAACTTTAGAACTAACGCACGAACCGCTCTCGAGATATTACACAGTTTTCAATACAATTTATAAAAATATCAAATAAATTAAAAAAAAATATTAATTGTTGAGAAACATGTTCACTTTCATATGTAATATCATGCGATAAATTTGGTGACTATCATTCAAGTGGATCTAGCTCGTTCCATTCATGAGAAAGGATACTTTGAGTAATACTTTTGTATTTGAGCGCCAATAATAATTTATCTGCTATAAGAATAACTTATTTCTCCGTCCGTAACGCTTGGTGATTTTGGCGACGAATTTGACGGAATGTCGCCAAAAATTTAAATGTTGCTAAATTAATGAAAATCTCGCCAAATGGATAAAAATGACGCCAAATCAATGAAAATGACGACTCATTGACAAAAATTTAATATCTTGGAAAGAGTATAAGTATCAATTATAAGAATAACCTATTTTTACTTTACTTATATATATAATGTATAAGGAAAGTATTGTGACGGGGTGGAAAATTCGAATTCGAGTTTTCGACGGGAGAACACGTTTCAAACATCCCTGATCACGAATCAAGCATTTTTGAAGTGATGTCTGTGTGTGTGTGTGAAAGTATGTGTGTGTGTGTTTTTGAAGTGATGTGTGTGTGTGTGTGTGTGTGTGTGTGTGTCAGTGAGTCTGTGGAGAAGATATCTCACGAACGAATGGAGCGATCCGAATGAAATTTGGTACAAAACTCACAATACGTGGATACTGGAAGCCTATTGTTTTAAAACACATTCAAATATTCAGAACCCCCCTAAATTTTCAAGTGAAATTTTGAAAAAATCATTAAAAATTTAAAACCTTTAAAAAAGTTACGGAAATAGACATTTCTTATGTAATTATGTAATTTTTCCTTAGAAAATGATTGACATAAGCATGAACCGTTCTCTAGATATTGCACATTTTTCAAATAAATTTATCAAAAAATCCCATAAATTAAAAATAAATATTTCCTATTAAGAAACATGTTCACTTTTCCTATGTAATACCATGCGATAGATTGGGTAACATCAGTCTCGTGGATTTAGCTCGTTCCATTCACGAAAAAAGATACTTTAAGTAATACTTTTGTATTTGAACGCCAATAGTCATTTATCTGCTGTAAGAATAACTTATTTCTTCATCCATAACGCTTGGCGAGATTTTGGCGACGAATTTGGCGGAATGTTGCCAACTTGACGACATTTTAAAATGTTGCCAAATTAACGAAAACCTCGCCAAATGGATAAAAATGACGCTAAATCAATGAAAATGACGACTAATTGAAGAAAATTCAATATCTTGGATATTCAATATTCGGTATCTACTATAAGAATAACATTTTTTTTAACTGTAAAAGCAGTAAATTCATTGCATTATATAAAGAAAGTCATGTGCTGCCCACATCAGACTTTTTTTACGGCTGTTTAACTTTATTCAACTCTTTGAAAAGTGATTTAAATGTTCTTTTAAATTCCGCTAGAGTCTAGTTTAAGTTTTCAGAAGTTTTTTTAATTTTGACACTTTTATTCCCGGTAATATTATTTTAAGGAATGTAGCGTTACGTAAACATGAACTTTTAAGCCTATAAAATAGTGAGGTGTATAAATGTAGGATCGTAAATAAGAAATGACGTATAAAAGAGCTTCTAATTAAATTGTCTGCTATTCTAATTTTTTTTTTTTTAATTTGAAACGATCGACATTTTAATATTCATTTAATTACTTCATGAATTCGCGCTGCTTCAAATGGTGCCAATTTGTCTTTTTTTTATGAGCATTCGTTTCGAAGTTGTTTTATAAGAAAAATGTATGTTATTTTAATTTTTAATTTCTGTATGATTTTTCGTGGTGCATTTGAAATCTCAGCAAGACACCAAAAGACATGAAATTATGAGTCTTATAATCTTATTGTATTAATTAAAACTGGTGGACTGATAAAGCAATGGAGAGGTGGTATTGAGAAGAGTATATATTACAGAGTATATATTGAGAAGAGTATATATGGTAAGCATATACTACTTTTCAATGTTAGTAAATTTACGAGGTTGTGCAAACTATCATCGCCATTCATCTTTAATTTTTAAACATATTTCGTATTTTTCTATATTAATTTATTCCTTTCATTTTCTTCCTTTTGATAAAGTCACTTATTTTGGTTTGCATTTTGCTTTTTCCGTTCAGTAGTGAAATGTTCAAAATTGCTAACGTGAGTACTCAACACCGGCAATTTTTGATGTAGTATACATCTTTGCCCGCACCTGCTATGGGGCACAGGGGCGGTGGAAAGGGTGAGATATAGAAAGATTGTAGTTCGACGTGTAATCGTCGGAGGCAGTGGCCGAGGACGTACATTTTTGTGAGGTGTGACACATCGGTGGGACGCGCTTGAGAGAGGAATGCGGCCGAACGCGAGATAAGATAAAATTTTCCATGCTTCACGCTATTCCAGCAGTTGCAACTCTGCAACCAGAGGAGATTCACGTGTGTTTGTCCATTCAAGCGATTCGTTACTGACTGCGCTACAAATAAAAGTACAAAAATACTGATCGGGCAACTATAGCATAGTGAAAAATTGGAAACTAGGACAAACATTTGGACTTTATTTCAAAATGTCAAAACATTTATAAAGAAAATATTCAAAATCCTATAAGATTAGGGTGCGGGAAAAAAGAAGGCAAAACACGCACACACACAAAAAAAAAGATGGTCCACTCGGCGGTGCCCAGCGAATGGGAGGGAGTAAATGACCGACACTGGCTATTCTGCAATGCCAATAATAATTACTGGTGACTTCAATTTCGACATGACCAGCGACAGAAGCATTTTTAGAATTCATAAGGAGACATTTCGATGCCAATTTGATACAAACTACATCAACAGCATTCGGTGGCTCGTGTTTCGATTTAATGTAAGATGCCTAGATACTAAGTGTTTTTGCCCTTTGTAATTTATTTCTCCTATCATAGACCATTGTTGGCAGTTTGTAGAAATAAATGATATTTCTATGTAAACCATTGTTTCATTTGAAAGCACCTGTGTGACAAAACGTGCTCTATATTGCGCTCAACGAGCTTATATACAGGAGACACTACTGACGCCTGCGCCACAAGTGAAAGCTCTTCCTTGACGTGACGTCACTAGCAGTCAACTATCAGCATTATCCTCTCAACTCTACGATCTTGCTATTTGCTATTGAATGAATCTGCTGCAGGAATGATCTGTTGATATTTTAATTTTATTTCGTATTTCAATATTCACAATAACGAATATGGTTTATGCTTGTTGTGTGTATGGTTGTAGCAATTGCGATGCAAACAAGTGCTTCTTTAAGAACTTTTTGGTCGGGGGGGGGGGGGGTTAATGAAATTTTAGGGGGGCAAGTTTTCTATATGTTCTATATAAATATATCTAAATGCTGTGTCATATAAATAGAAACTAGATTAACATAAAATGTCTCCGGGGGGGGGGGGGGGCAAGCACCCCCGAAGGTATGCCTGAAAGAAACACTGGATGTAAAGGGATCCAATTTATCTTTTCATAAGTATGTAGATTATTGTCATTGCACCTTCTATTAAGTAGTGATATTTATGATATTTTATCACTACCTACCTACAGTTTTCGTCAGATGACTAGAATTGCATGATTGAATAAAGGGAATAAAAATATTTAAGTTGCAATAAGTGGGTCAAAATTTCCCGTTTTTTGCACAGTTCAATTTTAAAACTATATTTTTTCATGTCTAGGTTGGGATTCCTTAAAGCTGTTTCAGTATTTTTTGTTCATTAATTTTTGAAAATGAAAAGTTTATAATTTTTACAGCCCCTCCCTCCAAAGTCCAGTTAGAAAAGAAAAAAAAATGGTATTTTTTTCTCCATATTTCATTTGCCCTTATCTTTAATATCCTGCTATATTTTTTTATATGTTTATTTATTCTTTGATAGATTTTTACCCCCCCCCCCCCTCCACATTTAAATGTTTCGAATTTTTATCAGTTCGTTGTTATCGGACTTTTAAATCTACATTTGCATGCTAATTTTCAAGGTTGTTCAATGAACAGGTTAGATCTAAAATATATGGGGGGGGGGGGGGGGGGGTATAGTCTAAAAGAGTCATCTCTACACATGATTCCTGTTTTCTCATTGTTGAAACTCTAAAACTGAATGGTTGATAGTAATCTCTAAATTTTAAAATGTAGTCGATTTTAGCATCCTCCTGAAAAAAATCCTGCATACTCTCATGTGCATAATCGTGATGCATGTGTTCTGTTTATTACTTTCCCTGTAATACATGGTAATGTATATAGGGAAAGTATTGGAATCATGGCGAAAATCGCAACTCGAGTTTTCGACGGATCTACACGTTTCGAGACCTCTAGAATACAAAAAAACTATTTTTAGCTTGACGTCTGTGTGTCTGTGTGTCTGTCTGTCTGTCTGTGCAATGTATGTATCCACTCTAACTCAAAAACTAATGGACCGAATTTCATAAAATTTGGTATGTAAGTCACTTGTGTGTGACCCTCGTGCTGATTAGTTTTTGGTACGATTCGGAAAAAATTAACCCTTTTTCTTTTGCGAAATGACCAGCAAAAATTGCATGTATCCACTCTAGTTGAAAAACTAATAAATCAAATTTCACAAAAATTGGTATATGAGTCACTTGTAGGTCACCCTGGTGCTGATTAGATTTTGATACGATTTGAAAAAGAACAATCTGCCTTTTCTTCGAAATGGCACGCAAAAATTGCATATTTCCACTCTAACTCAACTAATCGACCAAATTTCATAAAATTTGGTAGATAAGTCACTTGTGGTCGACTCTGGTGCTGATTAGATTTTGGTACGATTCGGAAGAGAACAACCTGCCTTTTTTTAGGAAATGGCCCGCAAAAATTTCATGTATCCACACTAGCTAAAATACTTATTGACAAAATTTCACAAAATTTGGTAGATAATTTACTTGTGGGATACTCTGGTGCTGATTAGATTTTGGTACAATTCGGAGAACAACAACCTGCCTTTTTTTACGAAATGGCCCACAAAAATCGCCAAAATCTAAAAATAAAAAGACTATGTATGCCCAAATATATCAATTAAATTCTTGTTTATACGCAATTTTTGACGAGGAAAAGAATATAACACATTCCATTATGCTTTAGGTCTAACCTTTCTCAAGATATTTGAGATTTCTTGCATTTTTGTTACGCCAATTTCGGGAAAATATCCAATTACCAAATAAAAACGAAAATTGAATTAAAAATGCATATTTAGTGTTATTTGGTGCAATTAAACCAAAGAGAAATAAAGAACATATGAATTTGAGTCTGCAGGGAAAGTCATGTGCTGCCCACATCAGATTTTTTTTACTTTCCCTGCAATACATGGTAATGCATAGGGAAAGTATTGGAATCATGCCGAAAATCGCAACTCGAGTTTTCGACGAATTTACACGTTTCGAGACCTCTAAGATACGAAAAACTATTTTTAGCGTGACGCCTGTCTGTGTGCCTGTGCAATGTATGTATCCACTCTAACTCAAAAACTTATGAACCGAATTTCATAAAATTTGGTAGGTAAGTCACTTGGGTATGACCCTGGTGCTGATTAGTTTTTGGTACGATTCGTAAAAACAGAACCCGCCTTTTTTTGCGAAATGGTCCGTAAAAATTTCATGTATCCACTCTAGCTAAAATACTAATTGACCAAATTTCACAAAATTTGGTAAATAAGTTACTTGTGCGATACTCTGGTGCATATTAGATTTTGGTATTAATCGGAAAAGAACAGCCTGCCATTTTTTACGAAATGGCCCTCAAAAATGTCATGTATCCAATCTAGCTAAAAAACTAATTGTCCAAATTTCACAAAATTTGGTAGATAAGTTACTTGTTGGATACTTTGGTGCTGATTAGATTTTGGTGTTATTCGAAAAAGAACAACCAGCCTTTTTTTACGAAATGGCCCTCAAAAATCGTCCAAATCTAAAAAAAAAGCTACGCATGTTCAAATTTATCAATTAAATGCTTGTTTTATACGTAATTTTTGATGAGGAAAAGAATAAGAACAACTCTATTACTCTAGGACTAACCGTTCTCGAGATATTTGAGATTTTTTGCATTTAGTTATGCCACTTTTGGAAAAATGTCCAATTACCATATAGAAACAAAAATTGAATTAAAAATGCAAATTTTGTGTTATTCGGTTCAATTAAACTCAATCTAATGAATTATTAAAGAAATAAAGAACATATGAATTTGAGTCTGCAGGGAAAGTCATGTGCTACCCACATCAGATTTTTTTATTATTAGTTTCTATATAATTTTGCGATATATTTTATTAAAATTTTTATAGTTGGTATTTATGTTCATCCATTTCTAATAAAAAAAATTACCTTTGTACTCAATGTTTCATTTATTCCAAGGAATCAAAAGGTAGGTGTAAAATTAAATTATTAATATCATATTTAATTTTGTTTACAATATTTCAAACTATTTGAATAACTGAAAATTTGATAAAATAAGTAACATTTTAATAATAAAGTGAAGTAAATCATAAGTTAAAACAATAATCATCTCCTTATTAGTGTGAAAGAATTTTGTCATAATCTTATTAAAATAAAAATATATTGCAACATATTCTGCTGTGTATTTCCTATTACCTAATACACATACAAAGCGCCTCTGCTTATTGTATGTATTTCCATGTTAAAATTCCCATGGTTGGAGGGATAGACTGCTTCCTACGTCATCGGCAGCGTGAACGATGACTTATGGTGGATAATATTGCTAGAATGCGAGCAGTGTCTCCTTGTATATAAGCTCCTTGGTTGCCCTATCAGATGTGTAAAACCGTCAACAAAATAACATACTATTCGTTTCCTGACTCTATCTACTATTTTCCTTTCACGGGATAGTAAAATCACCATGAAAATGCAGATACGCCGACGAGAAAGTAAACACGACACGATAAAGGACAGTTTTAGACCATTAAGACGGTCCACACGCCCACGCGTTGATTGATAATGTGTATTCAAAACTGCCGTCCGGAAAGGGTTAGCACTAGAACGACGGATATTTTGAACTCCGTCGTTTCAGGAAAGTCGTTGATTTGTTCTCCTATTATAAAACCTAGAATAATTTTCTTCTGTGTTTTCAATAACTTTAAGAAAATAAGAAAAGTCATAAAATTTCAATGGGCTGGGATTAGCAGTTTTGAAGGAATCGTTTCTCAAAGTAGTTATGCGGTCAAAATGACCGCTTCCCTCGTTCTAGTGTTAACATACACACACTTTACCCTGTACTTCCCGGCCGTCCAAATAGTTGCTCTTAGTCCTCTGGACGAGTCGGACGGCCTGGGTCTTCAACACTTTACCCTGTCAAAGATGTTATCTATTAAAGCGCGCGGAACAACTTTCGATTTTTGTTTGGGTGCAAAAACAGATTTCGTTACACGCCGTTTTTTACTCATCCTTTGATACCGTTCGCAAAATACATGTATTTAGGGTTAATTAATGAGTGCTGGAAAGGATTGGTTGATGTTGATTGCTTTAACTATTTTAATTGGCTGCGGCTCTCCTCGAGCCCAGCTTTCTGGATTTAAATTGCATCTCGAAATTGCATTGCATACTTCAAATTAAACGAAATAATTTTTTATATAGAATATACTTTCAAAATATTATTGGTATATATTGACAGTACGAAGAAATATTTCACTTTTAGTTTTGTAGTAATCTCATACTCTGTAAGCTGCACTGGAAGAATTTGTCATTTAACAGTGTAGTATATGTTACTGTGCAAATAAGACAAACCACGCTGATGTTAATATTTTGCGATACACATATTTTTATGTTACTATAGTTAACGACAATTCGTTATTGCTGAACTTTAATAATAGTAGATTTGATCCAGTAGTACTGTTTGCTTCATTGTGAGCAGTATTTCAAAATTTGATTTTCAATTTGTTAAATTATTTATATTCTGTATTTACTTTGATGTTTATGAATGGCTACTTTTTCGGTTCACATTCTTTTATATGCAAATTTAAACCACCCGAATTCAAAGTATGCATATATGTATCTATGTGTCTATGCATACAAACATATATATATATATATATATATATATATATATAAATATATATATATATATATATATATATATATATATATATATATATATATATATATATATATATATATATATATATATATATATATATATATATATATATATATATATGCAGGGTGGTAATAAGTTACATACTCTGCTTAGATGTTAACAACTGACATAGATTTAGCAGTAAATTCCGGAGGAGAATGTGGGAGGTGGTCCACTAAGGATTTCCACTTTGGTTCCTTTTTCCATTTTTGGTTAAAAATTTTTCAAGGAATTTGAAATATCAATCTATCAACATTAGTTATAGATGGCGAGCTTAGATGATAACTGATATCGATTTAGCATCAAATTTTAGAGGTGGTATAGTGGTTCACTAAGAATTTTCACTTCCGGGTCAAAAATTTACATTTGTCTTGAAACTTTTCTCAGGATCTGCTATAGATTGAGTTTAGATGACAACTGATATGGATTCAGCATCAAATTCTGGAGAATGGGGGGTGGGGTAGGATTTTATTAAGGACTTCCACTTTCGATTCGTTTCCACTTTTAGTTAACTTTTTTCATTTAAACATCTACTTCTAAATATTGGCTATATATAGAGCTTAGTTGATGACTGATATGGATTCGGCATTAAATTCCAGGTGGAGTCTGGAAATCTCAACTTCGTTTTTTCCAAACAATCATATGACGAGTAAATATGCAAAAGATAATTAAAATATCTAATAATTCTGTTTAAAAGGAAGTGTGTACACCATTTGCCGCCATATGAAGACCCCTTTATGCATTCCTTGTTATTGGAACGTCGCCAGCGTGGATCTTTACTCTGCTGATATTGCCGAGAAGGGTTACAATTCCTTCATCACTAAGTTTATTATTGTTTATTTTTAGGAATGTCGATGATGTGGATCTCTACCCTGCTGGTATAGCCGAGAACCATCTGCCAGATGCAGTTTTAGGGTCGACATTTGCTTGCATCATCGCCGAGCAATTTCGAAAGTTGAAACTGGGAGACAGGTTCTGGTACGAAAATGGCGGATTGGAATCATCTTTCACAGAGGGTAATTTATCTGTAGAAATGTATTTAGATGTTCAAGCTCCCTTTTATATGAAATCCTCCGAGTTGGCGTGAATGATATGGATGGCTTAGCCTTATTGATGAGTAAATGAGCATTTGAATGAACAAAGCACGCGGATTCAGTCAGAAATGTATAACAACCAATACAGAAACGTTAAATAAAATAATGGCGACCAACGTTTTAATAACAATATGCAGAGTCTATTGTAGGGCAGAAGTCGTTCCACTGCATTCCTGAATGTTTAGCATTTCATTAACAATGGGCGGGGGCAAAAACGCCCCTAATCACTACTAAATTTAAAATTACGTTATATCTACCAGAAAAGTTTAACAATTCTTACTTTAAAGAATTTTGTGCTTATTATAAGGTTATTTGTATTGTATTTACTTTTCTTAATAACCGCGAAATCGTGTTTCCCTAGTTGCTTTTCGCTCACGGAAGATCAGTTGAACCTTTTCTTGCTCCCTGTTATGGGCAGAAGTTCGCAAAATGGAGGCACTTAGTAAATTTTCTTGCTATCATATCGAGCTATAAAATAACAAGGAAATTTTGGGATATGAACTGGGATTATTATTGAAAACTGATGGGAAGAAACTAACGCGCTTTTTATATGCTTTGGCACATTGCAAATCTTAATGATAGTTTGTCATTTAGATAAATTTACTAAATCATCATATTAATTTAAAGACACACACTGTTGAAATAAAAATTTTGAATACTTACTATACATTGTGCAAATTATTTTATTCATAAAATTATTAAAATATTACCGAAACTAATATAGACTTCTTATTATTCTTCAATATTATATAAATACGAACAAATAAATGAATCACTTTGTAATAACTGTTTCATATTTCGGAGTTCTTTTCGCTTTTGAAATATTTACACATTAAATTACATTATTTTTATGGAATTATTTAATTTTAATAAAAAAGTCATACAATTTGAATGTTTTTTCCAGGATTTAACAAATGTTCCTAAAAATTTCATGCTCCAGCTATTTGGATTTCCTAATGAAAAAAAAAATGAACATCTGTTTTGTTTATAAATCATACACATTTTTTTCACAATACAATACGTAATGACTGAAAATTCCCATTTTTTTGGGAAACGTTTAAAATTCTCTTCCCCCAAAACTAGGTTTATTTCCGGGAATAAACCGGAATTTTCTGATCTTTACAACTGCACTGCACTAGTAGGTGTCCGGCTAGTCCAGTGTTTTTCAAACTTTTTTGCTCGCGGAACCCTTTTGAAATTTAATTTGATGACTTTTTTAAAGAGTTACGTTAACTGGACTGTGGTATAACTCGACATTCTCATATCAAAATCCATTTGGAGTAGCTTTTTTTTTTCAAATTTTATAAGAAAAAATTTGAAAAATCGATATTATGGGTCCGAATGATTACATTTATAGCCCTTCACTTTAAAGGGCTTTTACCCTTCACTTTAAAGGGCTTGAAAAAAAAGCTTTCGATTTATACCATATTTGATAATGTACCACCCCCCCGTTGAAAAAAAAGTCCAGTTACCAATTGAGAACGAAAATTGAATTAAAAGTGCCAATTCAGTGTCATTTTAAATAATTGTGGGCGTTATTTTGTGCAATTAAACTCAATATAATGGATTATTGAAGAAATCGAGAACGTGAATATTAGTCTGTTGAGAAAGTCATGTGCTGTCCACATCAGATTTTTAAATTTGCAGCTGTTAGGATATTTAGCGCGTGTTAGGATATTTAGCGCGTGTTAGGATATTTAGCACATGTTAGGATATTTTGCACGATTATTTCAATTGAGCAACGGCAGTGGCTTATTTATTTTTGGGGCAAACGGATCAGAAGAAAACTCTAAATTTTACGATATTTTTTTCGAAAATCGAAAAATCGTTAAAATAAAATGAAGTTGAAAAATGCTAAGGAAAGATTTTTATATGTAATTTTTATACTCTATCATGCTATGTAATATAATATAAAGTATTGTTTTCAGGAACATTTTCAAATTCGAGGTTTTGATGTCAATATATGTTTTAAGACCTCCTGAACACGTTGTGACTATTTTAGAATGATATCCGTCTGTCTGTCTGATGTCTGTGGTTGATTTATTGTGTATACAATAACAGCCACAAATATTAATGGATTTTTAAGAAACTTTTTTTTACGGAATTTTTACGAAATGGATTTTTACGAAATCCGGTTTTATCTAAAAATCTAGAACTAGTTGGAATTTTTTTTTAATTCGGGCGAAAGCTTTGAATTTTATTCTAAATTTTAAATTTATTTAACATGGCAGCATTGGACAAAATTTGACATAATTATGCATAAAAGGGTTTATTTGTGGTTCAATTATCAAGAGACTTAATAGTTTCAATCATTGTTGTGAAACATAGTCGCAATACACATGCTTTTGTTCGTGACGTCATTATCCCCCATGGGGGGGGGGGCAAGTTAGCCCCTTCCCCCGGGGGTGGTACATTGTCAAATATGATATCAATAGAAAGATCTTTTTCAAACCCTTCAAAGTTAATGGTAACGCGCTACAGTAGTAATCATCTGAACCCACTATACCCACGACCGTACCCACTATACCGACATGAATTCCGGTATGAGAAAGTGGAGTTGAGTCCCATTCCAGTTAATTTTATTTGTAAACAATGTCCGCTTTGTAAACAATTTTATTTGTAAACAGTGTCCAACAACCGCTAACATTTGTCGTTTACGATATATTGCTTATCTTGAATCAGAAATAGGAAGAGTCTTATAAAAAAAATAGATATATTTTCTATAATCAAATGAGCAGATACTTCGCAAATTCCTTTAACTAGTAATGAATGAAATCCATTTTAAAAGTTATCGTTAGCCGTTATCTCCTGCTATTTGAAATGTGACTTTCCTTAAAGGAGAACGTGATATATCTCGCAGGAATCAATGGATCTTCTCTGAAATTTGATATGCTTAATTTTATTAGTAACAATGGAAATACTACTGATTTTCAATGAGATCGAGTCACGAGAAAGATGTAATATTTTTTCTGTTATTCCTGAAGATTGAAATATGTCCATTTGTAAGGAAAGTCATGAGTTGGACACAATCTTTCCTTATTTTCTGTCTACCCAGACAGTCTGACCTACCCTAAGGTCTTAGGTATATAACTGGACAGCCATGAATGTGTCAACCAATTTAGAATGGAACTCAATGGAGGTGAGAACCATAGGGATCCATCTTTTCCCTAACTCATCACCTCTTGGATGGACTTACGAACCTACAGATTGATCGTTCCCATACTTCTCTCCTCGGACGCTACATTCGATACAAGCACTTTAGATCTTCGCGTAGACACAAGGATAGTTTTGGGCGTCGTTGAGGATAGAACACGGGATTTCAGCTTGCTATTCTCTCGCCTTAACCACTGGGCTATCCCGGTCCTTGAGTTGGAATCATTAGTTTTCTTTTAAATCAAATTTATTTTATTAGTGCATTTAATCAGATTCCATGAATTTATACAATTTCACTTTTATTTTCTTCTAGTAAAACAGCATTTTAGTTAAATAACGCTCACAGTGCAATAACCAACAATCGTGAAGCGATTTTACCCTTTTTAGTACCTTTCAATACAGATTATAGCTGATGGTAGCAAGAGTGGTACGAGTGGTAGACAGTATACAGATGGTAGCAAGGGCGTTGTTGTTGAGACCCAGACCGTCCGACCTATCAGAAAGGTGTAAGGTAGCTGTTTGGACAGCCGGGAAGAGCCACCCAATTTAGATCGGAACCCTGTGGGGGAGGCATCCACAGGGACCGTACCCTCCTACCCTACCACCAACATCTTGGAAGGACTTACGGACCCACATGTTTATCGTGATTGTACTCATCACCGGGCTACCGCGCCCGGTAGCAAGAGTGTGTGTTTTGAGAGGTTTGAAAATTTTGGTAAGGGCACTATATGTGAAACTAAGTGGTGTGGAATACCGGATATTTCTTCCCACGTTTTGCGCAGGAAAAATGTATATAGTTGTCACTACATGTGACACCTATATGCTTAATAAAAGCTCTGAATTTATCAAAAGATGTTTAAAATTTAAGCATAAAAATGGTGCGCATTTCATAGTTCTGTTAATATGAAAATCGCGGCATGTAAAACAACATTTCATCTCCGATCACTCTATATCTGATATCCAACGTTTTCAGACAAATCAATTAAGTACAGTGGCGGATCCAGAAAACCATTCTGGGGGGGGGGGGGGGCACAATATAGTCCAGTGGCATACGCAAAGATGAATTTGTGGGGTGCCCGGCAATGCCAAATCCACGAATTCCGGTAATTTATACAGTTTGTAATACAGTCGAAATGACGCCAAGAATAATTCGATATTTCCGTAATTTCGTTTAAAAAATTTTCTGTAATGCTGTAAAGCCTAGAGGGGGGGGGGGTCATTTTTTGTAATGCTGTAAAGCCTAGAGAGGCCCAATATCTTTTTTTCGTTGAAACCGTAATTACGTTGTTTCCGATTTCGTTATACACGGGTTTGACTGGCTATGTGATGTGTATAAGAAAATAAAGAAAATAGAGTAAAAATTATTCAGATTTACTGTTTAAAAGATTAAACAAATTCACTTTACATGTACTTTAAATTTAACTTCATTTCAAATTTGCGCGAAAAAACTTCCTGAAACCTCTTCTGTAAACGATACATTTCTGTTGATGTTCATTAATGCTAAACCATTAAGCCGGCTCTCCGAAATGGTATTGCGCAGGTAAGTTTTAATTCGGAGTAGTGTTGAGAAAGAGCTTTCTGCTGTGCTTGTTGTCATAGGATGGATTGCAAGAATTTGCAAAATAACTTTAATGTTCGGTAAATTTGTGGCACTTTTATATGCTTTTATGAGACATCCGAATTCTTCGTTTCCTTTCTCGCAGATTTGCCTCCAGATAATAGTTCTCCATCTAATGCTGGAAAACATGACAAATCCTCCTTGTAAACGTCTGCGCTCCTTATAATATCTTTGATGGAAGACTCCGAAAAATATTGCGGAATTAACTGCTGCAAATTAGTAATGACCTCAAAACTGGCCTTCGGAAACCTATCTGGAATTTCGCTTATAAGATAATCCAAAAATGGCAGCCACAATGTCACGCGAAAATGTTCCTCAATTGCTTCAGTAGGAGCCGAAGAGAGGATATAAAATTTTGAAAGCCGAAGAGAGGATATATAATTTTGAAAAATATAAAAATATAATTTTGAAAAATATAAATATATAATTTTAAAAATTATAAAAATATAATTTTGAAAATAATTATAAAAAATATCATTTTGAAAAATATCGACCTTTCCTAGTCTTTACTTAGCTCGTCTAGGGGGGGGGCACATGCCACCGTGCCCCCCTCTCTGGATCCGCCCTTGATTAAGTATAGCATTATTTTTCCATTATTTGACTTGAAGAATAGCCAACAAAATATTTCGCTATTGAAACGCCATTCAGTTATAATAGCTACCACAATGGAATATAAATAAATTCATTGATAAAATAAGAAAAAAGTTGTATGCTATATTCATAAACAAAACATTCGAAATCCTCGGGAACGGTTGATTCTACACCCGTAGAGTTAATTAAGAAAAAGTAGGATATTCTTTTATTGCACAGGATGGTACAAAAACGAACTTTTTGTATATAGACGTTTTCGACTCATAGTTGAAAGAACGTTCGAACAAAAAAATTCCGTTATTTATAAATGTATGGAATAAAATTTCAAGATTTTTGGTTTTTCTCATTATCTAGGAGTTAAGTTCCACATTTATTTCTACGTACATTAGTTTCTACGTTCAGTAGAGTGGGCTACGGAAGTGTGCCTTAGTTAATCAGTGAAAATCTCACTTAGCTGTTTTACATAGAAAAAAAATACACGATTTATATATTTTTCGAAGGAAATTCCAAGATTTCGGGTTTTTCCCGTTATCGAAGGGTCATGTCCTACGTATATGCAAAGTTTTCAAGTTTATACCTTTAGTAGTTTGAGCTGTGGAAGTGTGCCTCAGTCAGTGAGTCTCACTCAGCTGTATATGATGAATGCATGAGAAAATCGAGAGGATACTCACACTATAGATTTTATTTCATTGGGTCTGTTCTAAACATAGCGCTCCACAGAGAGTTTTTTAACCATTACGAGACAAATCACGTTTTTCCCTTATTGTATTCGACCCTGATGCCAATAACACACTGACTTCACTTCATTTAAAATGTTTTTGTTTACAGACTATATCGATAGATTGATCTTACAACAGAACATATCAATCGATAGTGTCTAAACAAGACGAGAAATGCTTCAGAAATCATAAAAAATTGGAAATTATAAGAAAAATGGCTCTATTTAGGGGTTCTTTGTAAAATCAATATTATGTCTGGGGCATGGAAAAAAAAAAGGGAAAAACAATTGCGAAAAATGTTCCAAGATGGGAAAAGCAAAGACTAATATTTTCAGGATGATGTCAAAAGTTTTTCTCTTTTGCTCCTCCGATATTAATTAATGTGACTTGAACGACGAACGCTTTGTTTTCGTAGGAAATTTCTTTCACTTAATTCATTATTTCTCGGTTAACGACCAGGCCATCATTTTTTATTTTTTCAATTTCTGTTTTATAAGCGACGAAAATTGTGTTGTGAAAATCCCTAAGATGAAGGATTGCCTCAGATATTGCGTAATGAGGGCAGTTTGATGACTAAGAAGAACGAGGAAGCTGTAGAATTAAGTAAGTATACCTTCAGAAATGACGAATTAATCAAGATAAAATAGTATTATCTAAGTTACATACATGTAATATTTTTATCAGATTGTTACATAGCAGGGATTTTTTTAAGAACTAGGGGCTCCGGCCCCTGAGCTCTGTTCGCGGGATCTTACGCCCTGTCTGCTACACAGGCGTAATACACCCGTTGGGATCCGCCTTTTATTTGCTGGGACTCACAAACCTATGAAGACCGCTTGAGAGCTATTTCACCCTGTCCGGCGCACACAATCGTCTTAGTACCCCCCGCACACTAACGCTCGCCAGTCACTGGAGTTCAGGGTTTTGTCACCTGTTCGTTGCTATTAACTAACGCCGGAGACGTAGCCAGCTACGCAGGTGTAATGCATTCTTTGGAGCTTTGCATTTTGTTCGCTCTCACTAATTCTCGGAACTCACTTCGCAAGCTTTTTCAGGTAGCTCGAACAGGGGGAGGTACCTGAAGGACTGTGGAATTTTAGGGGAAGGATCCTGAGAACTTTGGGAATTACCTGTGCGCAATTCGTGGGCGCATACTCCCGCTCCGTTCCCCTAGTTTGCTTACGCTCACCACCCCCGGAGCTTGGGGCTTCATCCCTTGTTACCTGTCGCTCAATAACCGCCAGAGATTACTTTTCTAGCTCTTTTGTTTTACCTGCTATGCAGGCGTAATACATCAGTTGGCTTCGCCGCTCTTGTTCTCTTACGTCTTTCAACCCTCGTCTTTTATCATGCCCGCACACAGGACGGGTTTTAAATGTAAACAAATTAATAGTAAATTTAATAGTCATTTATATTGCTAAAAATTCTAATAATGAGGATCAACATTAAACCATATAATTATTAAGTGCAATAATAATTATATTTTAATCGTAATTGTTCACGACAATAATAATTGCAAAACTCTTTGTTTGTAAGAATCAACAATAAGGTATATTTTCCACATATTATTTTCCACATTGCTCCAAGTGTACTAACTAACGTTGTGGTCTACCGTTTTCTGTCTGCCAGTAACACAGATATGTCAGAAATCTGCTCGACCAATTAAATCCTTCACCGCAGAAACAGGGGTCATAAGCAACAACAACAACAATCCTTCACCATATCGGCAATGCAAAATTTTATTAATTTACATGCAATTAACTAAGGCCCAAATCAAAATTCAATGCCTGTCTTGCTTACTTACGAGTACATATTTGTTTATATGTAAAATTTCAGAACTGTACGTTTTGTTTTCTGTTCGTAATGTTGTGATTCCACGACAAATAATCACAGGATTTTTTTTTGTTAAATATAGAGAGAAAATTTTGTACTGCAGAAGTTGGCACTATTAGCAAAAAATTGCGGGGGGAATGAGGAGGGGGAGGATTTCTGGAACTTTCAAGGTTCAAAATATGGCTATTTTCAACATTTTATAAAATATCCTAATTTGCATTTCGGTGGGAAAGGGGAGGTGGAGAATACTACTCTTTTTTAAACAATTTGGACAAGAAATCTTTGGACAATTAAGCTCTAATTCGGAATTGTCACATTTGCGAACAAGCATAATACTTAGGTAATATATTTAAAATTAACCAAATTACTATAATTTTTTAAAAAAATGAAAAAATAAGCATACTTAATGATATACGTAATTGTAGTAAATTGCGATGCATAAATATTACTGAAATTATTAAGGACAACAAAAAGATTTAAATCGAAAATTTTATTCTGTATTTCATGAAGGTTGAACAACGTTATACAAATCGTAAAAGATATTAGAATAAGAAAAATGTAAAATATATATGTTTGTCACTGTTTTTTTTTGTTTTTAGAGATAGATGGATGATTAACTGCTGAACACAAAATGTATTGTGCACTTTTCAATAAATAATAGGGTTTAATTTATAAGAAAAGTGCTTCAGTCTGAACTCTTCTATTAAAAAAAAAAGAATTTGCGGTCATTAGAATGAACAAATGTAATCACAAAAAATATATCTGCCAAACTCCAATAGTAACACTGAAATCGCAGCACTGAAAAAAATCTGATGTGGGCAACACATGACTTTCCTTATATAATGTAATGAATTTACTACTTTTACAGTAAAAAAATAGGTTTTTCTTATAGTAGATACTAATATTCTTTCCAAGACATTGAATTTTCGACGATCAGTCGTCATTTTCATCAATTTAGCGTCATTGTTATCCATTTGGCGAGATTTTCGTTAATTTGGCAACATTTCAAAAAGTCGCCAAGTTGGCGACATTCCGCCAAATTCGTCGCCAAAATCTCGCCAAGCGTTATGCACTAAGAAATAAGTTATTCTTACAGCAGATAAATGACTATTGGCGTTCAAATACAAGAGTATTACTCAGAGTATCTTTTTTCATGAATGGAACGAGCTAGATCCACGAGAATGATGTCACCCAATTTATCGCATGGTATTACATATGAAAAGTGAACATGTTTATCAATAGGAAATATATTTTTTTTTATTTTATATGACTTTTTGATATATATTTTTTTAAAATGTACAATATCTCAAAAACGGTTCGTGTTAGCGTTCTCAAATGTATGTCAATCGTTTTTTAATGAAAAATTACATAAGAAATATCTATTTGCGTAACTTTATTAGTGGTTTTGATTTTTTGACGATTTTTTCAAAATTTCATTCGAAAATTTAGGGGGGTTCTGTACATTCGATTGCGTATAAAAACAATAAGCTTCCAGTGTTTACGGATTGTGATTTTTGTACCAAATTTGGTTCAAATCGGTCCATTCGTTCTTCAGTTATCGTCTCCACAGACCCACCCACACACACACACACACACAGACATCACTTCAAAAATGTTTGATTCATGATCAGGGATGCTTGAAACGTGCTCTCCCGTCGAAAACTCGAATTCGAATTTTCGACTCCGTCACAATACTTTCCTTATACATTATGCATATAAGGAAAGTAAAAACCAATAGCAACACTGAAAAGAAAATTACTAAAGTGCGGCTCAACTCGGCTTTCTCATACCAGAATCCATTTTCAGTAGCTTTTTTCTTCAAGTTTTATTAGAAATTTTTTTAAAAAATTGGTGTCATGAGTCCAATTGATTGCAATTATAGCGTGTTACCCATCACTTTAAAGGGTTTGAAAAATATTTTGATTGATATCATACTTGACAATGTACCCCAAGGAGGGGGGGGGGGTTAACTTGCCCCCTACCCCCAAAGGAGAATGACATCACGAACGAAAAAATTGTATCGCATCTATCTTTCTCAACAATGATTGAAAGTATAAAGTCTTGTGATCATTGAGCCATAAATAAACCCTTTTATGCATGATTGTGTAAATTTTATTCTATGCAGGCATGTTAAAAAGAATTTCGAATTTGGAATAAAATTTAAAGTTTTCACTCGAATTAAAAAAAAAATTCTATGTAGTTCTAGATTTTGTGATAACAAAGCTGGATATAAAGATTTGTGAAAATTCATTTATATTTGTGGCCGCAATCGTATACACGAAACATCGACCACAGACAGACAGATGGACATCACTCCAAAAATAGTCAAAACGTATGCAGGAGGTCTTAAAACATATATTGGCCTTAAAATCTCAAATTCGAAAATTTTCGTGAAACAATATTTTCTTTGTACTATATTACATAGTATGAGAAAATAAAAATTGATAAAAGTCCGTTTTTTTCACACTCCAAAGATTCTAGTTTGTGCTAGACTGCTCAAATTGTGCACTACTGCATTTTGAAGAAAACCCCTGTTTTATAGCATACTGGCCGCCTTCGGCGACCAGCCTGTTCACTAACCTTGAAAATTCTGACAGTGGTAAACTCGCTGGCGCGACCTACCAGAAAGGTGTTGAAGACCCAGACCGTCCGGCTCGTCCTGAGGACTTGAGCATCTATTTGGACGGCCGCTACCAGAAAGGTGTAAGGTAACTATTTGGACTGCCAGGAAGTGCCACCCAATTTAGACCGGAACCTAGGGGGGAGGCATCCACAGAGACCGTACCCTCCTTCCCCTACCACCAACCTATCGGAAGGACTTACGGACCCACATGCTTAACGTGATCGTACTCCGCTTGAACACGGCGACAGTTTTGGCAGTGGCGGGAATCGAACCAGCCTACCGAGTGCAATTCCCGCGCGTTAACCACTGGGCTACCGCGCCCTCAACCCCGCGGAGTTTACAAAGTTTGGTTTAGTTTAATGACGTTAAAACTAATAATGAAATTTTAAGGCACCGCGACAATCTCCATACCTTTCTTTTTATTTATTTTTTTATTTCTTCAGAGTTTAAGCCATTGTGGTCCCAACCACCACCCGATGTAAACAATACGTCGCCACAATTCAATCCAGCATAATGATCTAAAAACCTTATAAGAAGCAAACTCTAATTTGGATTTTAATTGTCTCTAGGCCAAAAACTGTATAAAAAGCAATCATTGATGGCATTTGCAAATATAATTTAATACCCATTAGAATATCCTATATCAGCCAGATACCACCAAACATGTGCTAGGCAAAAACCGTTTCCATGGTAACACCTTGCGTCTGCGCGCTCATGTGGATGAAAAATCGAACTTCTTTCGCCTTTTGCCGAGAAACTGAAAATCATGACTTCATTAAAATCCAGATCGTGCGGCTATATTTTCATATTTCTTGATCAGATTCGGCTTGATCAGATTGGGCTTGTAAGAATGCCTGATGTTTGAGCTTTCAAAAAATGTAAATTATTAGTCGAACTTTTCCCGATGCGAGGATTTGAAAGCGAAAGTTCGTTTTTTTTAGCCGAAAGTGACTTTTGTTTTAAAATCTTTAAAACATATTAGAATTTGTCCCTGAGATTTGAAATTGATATATTTTTACTCGCAATTGTCTGCTTTTTCTGGTCGTGTGATTTGTTTTTTTCTACAACGTCAGGATGGTGGAGAAAAAAGGGGGAAAAATGGTCGAAATAGCAAAAACATTAAAAGCAAAAACAAAATAATTCAAATTTTAAAAATCGGTTTTCATCTTCCCACCCCCCGGGTCTCCGATTGCCAAATTTCGTAGTTCTGCGACTCACGGTCGCTGAGCCTATAGTGTATAAGACAGACACACAGACATTGCCTTTTATTATTTTAGTATAAGTATATAAAGAATAAATAGATATATTTTTAACAATGCTTTCGGGCTGTGGATGGTTGTTTCTTGATTCTTGGGTGCTGAAGTGAGAAGATTTAAAAGAATACACAATCATTTCTAAAACATCACATGTGAAGGATACGGGTTCCTCAATGTCATTTTACTGCATCACATTAACGTTAGCAGTTGACCCACATGCTACCATCCGCAATTACATGTGGGACTAGGTTAAACTGCAGATTGACATATATAATCCAAGTTATGAATTGCTTTCATAACTCCATTTCAGATAACGTTATCCATGTATCGTGAGCCCGCCAGGATGGAATAGTTAATAAATGCAATAGCACCAAGATCAATTATGTTTAAAGCATTGATTATGAAACACTTTATAACTGAGATGCAATTTTATTTAAACATCTCTAAAATGCGGTACATTCAACGGTGATATTTTAAAATTATCCCAGTACTAAAGTAATTTGTGATACTTGTAAACTTTAAACTTCATCGAAAAACAAAATGCAAGTTAAACAAAATGGATTTTGTTCAAATGATGTCATCGAAATATGAATCGTCTGCTTCTCTGTGTAAAATCAATGAGTTTTTCATTCATATCACTTATATTCTAGATTCCAGAGTGAATAATTTTGCGTGAAAAATTATTCAGCAATTCTTATAACTCACCTTACAATCGCTGGATTCGTTTACATTCTGGATGCTATATTGTAGCATTAAATTTAGGTTTCGTTGTAGGAATAATCAAAGTTTAGTGATCATTTAAAATAAAAAATATTTTAATTTTCGTTGGCACAAAATTTAGATACACATATAATATGTAAAATTAAGGCGGTTTTTATGACGGATGCAACACTGAATATAAATTTTCCAGATCTTCAAACATTACGATGTGGTGTCCATACACAACGGAAAAAAAAATGGATGTCATATTTTTGCAACGTGTCATGTGATCTCTTCATGTGATATGGGTGTAATTGTTATTTCAATTTTTATTTAACAAACTACCAAACATATTTTGCTGATAATTTTTTTACACATTTTATGTGATAATTAGAATATTTCCTAAAATTTCGAAGTAATTTGTGAATTTTAACTTTCCTTAAAAAATGTTTGAAAATTATGTCCCATCAGCATTTTTTCAACCCGGGTTAAATCCGAAACAAATTGTGTGATATTATTCATTTTCATTCCCATATATTCCACAAACCGTCTGAACGACATACTAAAATTTCATTTTAATAAAGTCATTTTTACGGCAGTTATCGGCGAACGGACAGACAGACAGACAGAATGAACAAAGTCATAAACACTTTTCAACTATGTTGGAAAATGTTAATAAGAAGATTACCTATGCTTTGTAATTTTAGGAACCTATGTGGAGATTATATTTATTTATATGTTTTTAGATGCGGTATACATTAACTGTGCATATAAAAATATTTCGTAAAAAATAGAAACAGAACGTACATGAAGGATATAAAATATAATACCTGAAAAAGTAAAATTTTCCAATACTCCAGCCATTTCATTTAGAATTTGTGTTTTCGTATTCCAAAGTAATGTTTCCTCTTTCTTCTTACAGTGATACTTGCTAGTGATACTAGCTAGTGAGTGTTACAGTGATACTTGCTAGTGATACCAGCTAGTGAGTGTTACAGTGATACTTGTTAGTAAGTATTACAGTGATACTTGTTAGTGATGCCAGCTAGTGAGTATTACTATGATGCTTGCTTGTGGTATCAGCTAGTGGATATTACAATGATACTTGCTGGTGATACCAGCTAGTGAGTATTACAGTGATATTTGCTGATGATACCAGCTAGTGAGTATTACAGTGATACTTACTAGTGATACCAGCTAGTGAGTATTACAGTGATACTTGCTAGTGGCACCCGCTATTGGGTATTGCAATGATACTTGCTAGTGATACTAGCTAGTGAGTATTACAGTGATACTTGCTAGTGATACTAGCTAGTGAGTATTACAGTGATACCAGCTAGTGGGTATTACAATGATACTTGCTAGTGATACTGGCTAGTGATACCTACTATTGAGACTAATATCTCAATAGATAGAGCGTCAAGAATATGTCTAAAAACCGTCTGTGAGAAACACTGTTGTTTTCAAGCCATTTTCATAGCATCTTGAGAGGTCATACACCCTGATACCACATGCATCGCAGTTGAGAAAAACAAGACTATTATAAAACTCTGTCAACATACTCTGATTGAGACGAAATGCACCCATTCCAGCCGTCATCAATGCAGGGTCGTCTCTGATATCGAGAGCTTGGGAAAATTCCAGAGGGGCTTGGCACGGGGTGGTCCTGAGATAGGGACCTGGAATATATACACGGAAAGGACACGCATTTGAGAGACACCTGATGATTTTCGAGGAGTTAGGCCGCACTTTTTTCGTGCTGCAAACTCACATGCCTCAACCAGCAGAATATTGTTTCTGTATTTGATATATATGTCTCCTCATGATATAATAAAAGTTTGTTGGTTCATTACAAACTATGTCTATTCTGTCCAGTTTTGCGAAACAGTTGATTCTCATCATTCTCTCACGATACGTATAACTCACGATCTACGGAGAGATTCGGTATACTCTCATGCCGGATTCAATATGCACCGACGAAGCGAACGCTACTGAAAGAACATCGCCGAGGAGGTAGGTCTCTTAGGAAGGCTAAGTGACTCATATTTGATCACATTCATTACACTTTCTTTATCTGTATCAAAAGCAGTGCCGTTGCGGTTTCTTGTGGGCCCTGGGCTATTGAAGTATTGAAGTCTTACATTGGAAACATTTTGGTACGAGTTTTGTACAATATCCATCTGTGCATTCAGGGCTATAGTAGAATTGGGATCCCACATAGAATGCTTTGTCTTTAATACCGTATTACTTTACTTATATGCATAGTATAATGTATAAGGAAAGTATTGTTGTTGTTGAAACCCAGACCGTCCGACCTACCAGAAAGGTGTAAGGTAACTGTTTGGACGGTCGGGAAGTGCCACCCAATTTAGACCGGAACCCAGTGGGGGAGGCATCCACAGGGACCGTACCCTCCTTCCCCTACCACCAACCTCTCGGAAGGACTTTCGCGTATTGTGACATTATTCATTGATTCATTATTTTGGAAAGAACTTAAGAATAACTTATTTCTCTGCCTGTAATGCTTGGCGGAATTCTGGGGACGAATTTTGGCGGCATATTGCAAACTTGGCGAGTTTTTTTAAAATGTTGCCAAATTGGCGAAACTATTGCGAAATTGATAAGAATGTTATCAAATTGATAAAAATGTCGTCAAATTGATAAAAATGACGCCAAATGGGATGCAATGTTTTGCAAATTTTTAATTCCGTCATATGACGAGCATACCTTTTATTATATAAGAAATGCTTTTCTAAACTTGGCAACTTGGCGGTATTTAGCCTCACATTGACGAAAATATTGTCGATGATTTTATACGTTATATTTATTTCAAAAATATTTCTATTATATGAATTGTATTAAATATTTCTATTTATTAGTTTTATCCAAATTATTATAATAAACTAGAACGAATTACCTAGCATTGCCAGGGGCCATGGAATAATTTTTTCTTTTTAATGCTGAAGACTTAAAATCTCTCCCCTTCTCCTCTTCCGGCAAGGCCGTACATAAAAAAAAAATCTTTTTTATAATATGTTATTAAAATGTTTTAATATTTTATGCCATTTAAAATCTGAATTGCCAACTTGAGAAGTTATTATCATTTAAACGTGATTTTATTTCAGGGGATGCTTATCATACTGTTACAATCTTATATGTAAATATTCTGTAAAATACAGGATTTTAAATTTCTGAATTTTAAATCCTGCTACCGAAACGCCAGCTGTCTGGGATTCTCGGCTTCGTTAGCGAAGGGCTTGTTTATGATCTTGCTGTCGTGCCTCGAATAAAATTGGAGCGGCATTTTCCTCCACGCGTTTTATGATGTTTTTAGCGGTCGCAACGGAAATTCGCGTCTGTGAACACTAATTCGAAATTTAAAAAAATAACTTCGAGGTGCACCTGTTCGGATCCTGAAGTATCTGTGTACCAAAGTACACACATTGCAACGCGAACACTAACATACCTACACACACTAACATACGCACATACAGACATTGCTTCAAAACGATCGATTCGTGTTCAGGGATGCTTAAAGCATGCCGTCGAAAACTCTATTTGAACTTTTGGCACCACCGCGGTACTTTTCCTATACATTATACTATGCATGTAGGGAAAGTAAAAAGTATGCATTACGAGATCTCAAAATAGGATGATATGTTATAAACTCCTAATAATAGTACCGCTTAGGGCTCGTAACCCCCGATCAGGGAGGCCCATAGAAATTCTGGATCCCTCTACAAATATTTATCAAGGTCCCCCATATTTGATTTTTTCTTTTTACTTATCTTATATATACATAGCATAATGTATAAGGAAAGTATTGTGATGGGGTCGAAAATTGGAATTCGAGTTTTCGACGGGAGAGCACGTTTCAAGCATTCCTGAACACGAATCGAATTTTTTTGAGGTGATGTCTGTGTGTGTGTATGTGTGTATCAGTGAGTCTGTGGAGACGATATATCACGAACGAATGGAGCGATTAAAACGAAATTTTTGCAGAAATTGTAATCCGTGAATACTGGAAGCCTATTTTTTTTAAACGCAATTGAATGTTCAGAACCCTCAATTTTCGAGTGAAATATTGAGAAGATCAAAACCTTTCATAAAGTTACGCAAATAGTCATTTCTTATGTAATTTTTTATTAGAAAACGATTGACACAAACTTTAGAACGCTAGCATGAACCGTTCTCGTGATATTGCACATTTTTAAAATGAATTTATCAAAGAATCACATAAAAAAAAATCTGATGTGGGCAGCACATGACTTTCTCTGCAGATTTATATTAACGTTCTCTTTATTTTAATTAAATTTATTTCACTTTTAATTCAATTTTCGTTCTCATTCGGTAACCGGACTTATTTTCAAAGGTGGCGCAGCAAAAATACGACAAACTAAAATATCTCGAGAACGGCTAGTCCTAGTGTAATGGGGTTGGTCTTATTCTTTTCGTAGTTAAAAAATACGTATTAAACGAGCATTCATTGGATATATTTGAGTATACCCAGTTTTTTATTTTAGATTTTTGCAATTTTTGCGGGCCATTTTGCAAAAAAAGGCAGGTTATTTTTTTCTGAATCGTACCAAAATCTAATCAGCACCAGGGTGACCTATACGTGACTCATCTACTGAATTTTGTGAAATTCGGTCCATTAGTTCTTCAGCTACAGTGGATACAAGCTTTTGCGGGCCATTTCACAAAAAAGGCGGGTTCTTTTATTCCGAATCGTACCCAAAACTAATCAGCACCAGCCCCGCCCACAAGTGACTTACCTACAAAATTTTGTGAAATTCGGTCCATTAGTTTTTTAGTTAGAGTGGATACAAAATCTGCACAGACAGACAGACACACAGACGGACAGACACACAGACACACAGACAGACAGACACACAGACACACAGACACACACACAGACGTCACGCTAAAAATGGTTTTTTCGTATTCTAGAGGTCTCGAAACGTGTAGATCCGTCGAAAACTCGAGTTGCGATTTTCGGCATGATTCCAATACTTTCCCTATACATTACCATGTATTGCAGGGAAAGTAAAAATCAACTATTGTGAAATATGTTCACGCTTCATATGCAATATCAAGTTTGGTGACATCATTCTCGTCAATCTAGCTCGTTCAATTACTGAGAAAATATACTTTGTCTAATACTTTTGTATTTGGACGCCAATAGTAATTTGTCTGCTATAAGAATAACTTATTCGCCAATCGGGATGTCGCCAATTTGACGACTTTTTAAAATGTTGCCAAATTAACGAATATGTTTTCAAATTGATAAAAATGACGCCTAATTCATGAATTAATTAATAAAATATTTTAATATACGGACTATATCGTTTAATGAGGATGCTATCAATATTGATAATCGTTTATTTAGAGTCGCGCGAAATATAAGTGAATTGGGTACTTTGAAATAGTTTTACATGTTGTCATCTGGAAAATCGCCAAATGTACAATTCAACGTTAAACCCACAGTACCGTGAATCTTATACATAATTATTTGACTGTGAAAGGACTAAATTCATTGCATTATATGAGGAAAATCATGTGCTGTTCACATCAGATCTTTTTTATTATTATTATTCATTCCTTCTCCAGCTTCAAAAAGAAATTATTGGCGATCCGAGTCTCCTCTGGAGTCCGGCCCTCGTAATAGAATGGTGTCCCCTCTCATGGCCGTCCCCTTTTATGGACAGCCCTGCCCTGATCGTGAAAATATCTCCTCTGATCGTGCAAATTCTCCCCTGAATAGAAGAATGTGCTTTAGTAGATCACGATCCACCGCATGGTAGATCTAAGATGAAACTCAACCACAATCCCCGTCTTTGGATTGCATGCACGACAAAACTAATGGAGGCCGTCCTTCGTACTCATTACTTACTTTGCTAGACTAATGAATACCGGCTATTTTGTTCATTACTTACTCTTCGGGACTAATGAAGAGCAGGGGAATGATGCTGGTCTGGTAATAAATACTTGTCACGCGATTCTGGCAGCGTGTAATTATATATTTGTTTTCAATTACACGAGGTTTGAAATTGAATGTGCGACGCGGCGCTATAAATCATTTGGCTCAAGGATTCACCGTGAATCACGAGAACGAGTTTTGTTGCTAATTTAAATGGTTGATTTGGTTTTTAGTGTCATTTGTACTACGTCAAGCAAATATGTGAGGAGAAAAAAATCTGGTGCGTGCAGTACATGACTTTTCTCACATAATGCAATGGCTTTAATTGTCGTACAGTGAAATAATAGTGTATAAGATCCACAGCGCAATGTTTTTGGCATTGAGTTAACATGTCGTAAATTAAATTTGGGAGCTTTTGGACTAATTCAGAGTCTGAACAAAATGACTTATTCCTACTCACGTGCAAAATTTTCAAAAGAAATGTAATTGACCATTAATTTAATCTGTCGTGAAATAAAGTACTATCGATGAATTCACAGGCATCAAAATACAAAACTAAATTACAAAAAGTAACTTCTGTATTGAATGGAAGAAACTAGATTCACGAGAATGATTTTAGCAGATTTGTTGCACAATATTGCATATGGAAAGTGTGAGACCAGAAATTGATCTCACAATTTGGTGAGACAGTTTTATGCCTTTTATTTATTGTGTTCGAAACATCGAACAATACTGCCAGTCTGGATGGCGCCGGATTTTATAGCATGTGAACCTAAAGGTCAGAAAACCATAAATTTAGGAGCGTCAAGACGGGGGGGGGGGGGGGCGAGATGGCCCTTACTTCGATGTGGAATGGTCCATTGGTTAAATGAGTAATCAATGGAAAAAGGGGCTTGTTGCGTCACTCTCAATGCTACAAATGAGAGCAAAGGGGAGATTGACACCCCCGACAAATGGAGAGAACCACACCTTGTGACCTAGGGAGGACACTGATCAATGACTTGAGCAGGCTTGGCAGACGCGGTGATGACTTAAGAACGAGGAGAGAGATACTAATATGACTTAATAACGACTGGTTCGAGACTAATGGATATTTCAGCAGAGATGACTTACTAATGACTTATGCAGATAACTTGGAGACGATGAATTGAATTGGTGAATACAGACCTGCGGAGTGTTCCTTAGATGTTCCAAATTAATGGCGAGATCTATTGATGTGTGAGTGCAATCAGAGTACGAGAAGGAGCACCACACAGCGAGTTGTGGCGAGTACGAATTACTGATGCATTTTGATATATGATCATAGTCCAAGACAGCCTTGAAGGTATGTGTTCATCAATAATCAAAGGTCATAGACATATTTTAAGTAATTTTATTCATACTGGTCTCACATGTTCCCATCGCCGAAATAATATAATTAATTGTGTAACGAATTAATAAGTGTTTATGTTGTTAATAAACGATTTATTGTTTAAGTTTAAATGGAGCAATCAATTTAGTAACTTATTAATTAATAATTTCTTTACAGAACTCGCGCGAAAGTTAAATAATTGGAGGGATTTAATAGCGACACAATAATGCAATGTACAATAATAATTCCACTATACGAGATTTTACGGCCATGTTAAAAGATATATGTCAATTTTAATGAATTTAATAAGCTAAAAGTTCAACTTTAAGTTTCCTTTTCTATTTTGGTTGCCATAGAAAGTAACATATTTGATGACGCTATTTTTTCCATTTAATTGAAGTTTTGTGAAAAATGTATTTGGAAAGCGTACCATATCTCGACAATAGTTCATGATAGCGTTCTAAGGTTTGTGTCATTCGTTTTCTTATGAAAAATTACTTCTTGATATTTTAATGATTTTATCAGAAATCCATTCGAAAATTGGGATGGGAAACTTCCAGTTATCTATTGCGTTTAAAATGAATAGGATTCCAGTATTCACAAATTGTAAATATCGTACCAAATTGTATTTGAAACGCGCCATTCGTTAGTGAGATATCGCACACACACACACAGCTATCACTTCAAAGACGTTCGGTGATTCAAGGTTGCTTGAAACGTGTTCTTTCGTCAAAAACTCGATTTTAATTTTCAACCCCATCATAATATGTTTTCTATACATGATACTATGTAGGGAAAGTAAAAAGATTCATTAAGGATGATTAACTGGATTTTATTATTTATTAACAGTTAACACAATTTACAGAGTAACCCACACATAACCATGTTTTTAAAAGAGGAATGCCTTAATCAACTACTTCACATTATGAAATCTGTCCCACGACGGTAAAGAACCTGTATATCAAGAGTCAAGAGTAACGATCTACTGAATGAGATATTCAGGACGAAAAAGGAATATAACATTTTCCTCCTCCTAGTTTGAGGTCAAGACTCCTTGCCATCAGCGAATCCGCGATTTTCCCCCCTCCTCATTTGGTCCCATCTTTTCCCGCAATATATTTATTTATTACGAGTATAAGATGGTAAACCCGTTAAATGAAGAGTGCATAAAGTTACGTAAAATATTTTCTCTTATCCGCCAACCTGCAAACTTTGCGTTCCTAAAATCTCCTGATACCTTCTCTCTATGAATACTATTAATTTAGATACTGCCCGTTGACAAAGTGTAAATTTACATATAATGACACAAAATGGCACAAAGTGCAAATTTAGCTAAACTGACATAAAATGATACAAAGTGTCGTACGGCGTGCACGACATTTTGTAATTTCAATTACGGATGCCAACCAAAATAATGACCTATTTAAATGCTGCAGAGGGAACCAATGACAACACATGCATACATAAACAGTGGTCATCCCCGTCTGCATCAACAACGAATGGTAGATGTGGTAGGGAACCAATGGGGGAAAGAAAAAAGCGCCCCAAAGCCGTATTCCAAAAAGTTCAGTCGACTTCAAATTTTCGAACGAGCTAACATCATGTTTCTTGGTTTTGTAAAAAAAAAAGTATATCGAATGTGAGCGATAAAATGGAAGTTTGTTGCAGTTATGAGATGTGCAACAGTTTCGTACATCATTGAGATTGCACGAATAAGTACTTAACACAAAAGAGTAGAGGTAAATCAACTTTCAATTTGTCACTAATTAGCACGGAAGGCACACTTTTATCGATTATTCAAATAATGAACAATCAGTTCGTAAGAATAGATTATATTAACGAGTTCTTAGATATTGAACTAAAAGAACTATTTTGAGTATCGATTGCATAAAGGAAACTGTTTTAAAAATATATGTCAATTTTATTATGTGTGTAAATATGTATTAATGAAATATTGTCAGTGTTATATGTCTTATAATAATAGATTTAATAATAGTATCATTAATCAAGATACACTGGATATCTATAACTTAAAATATTAAAATAAATTGATCAATTAAGTCAAGTGTATTTATTTATATTTTGTGTGTTCGTCTCTCCAGCTTGAGAACCTGGAGCTTACATGCTCCACCCCTAGCGACGGCATCATAGGTAAGTCCTATAGTGGTAATTTTGATAAGGACAATTTTACCTTATGACACAAAGCGCAAATTAAAACATGCACACACACACATACACACTTCAGAAACGTTTGATTCGTGTTCAGGGATCTTTAAAACGTGCTCTTCTGTTGAATATTTTTCGATCCCGTCACAATACTTTCCCTATGCATTATACTGTGTATGTAGTAAAAGTAATGTTGAAATTATACTATTAAAGAAAGCTAGTTTCCCTGTCTTTGATAGTCTTAAATAAAAGTTACTTTTAACATTTTCCGTCTACAATACAAAAAAAAAATTCTCATCATGTTTCAATGTACATTTTTATTAAAGTTTTTTCTTTCGCATTCACCCAATAAAGAACATTAAAGAATATCTGTTGTACACAATGAAACGTTGCACAACATTGTATATTTGCCTACACAGCGAGATTTGTGCAATTACGCAAGTACAGGAAAAACGCGAAAAGAAAAGAACCCACATCCACCATCATAAAAAGGACTCTTTAAGAAGGGGAAAGTATTGCTGTGAAAACAAAGCTTGGCGCCTAAGTAACATTTATTAATAACGGAGGAACAGAGAAATAACTTCTGACGCAGTTCTACAAATATTAGTTTTATCCTTGCTGCGGAGTACGTTTGGTGAGTTATTTTTTTTCTTTTGCCGAAGTCATGAATTCATATCTTTTGAGAATTGCGAAAATTACTTGAATATTTTTTGGTTTAATTTGGGATTCACGTATTATGTCATTTTGATTCTATTATTATTTTCTCCACGTGGGTATTCTAATGTATAGGGAATGCATTGTGATGGGGGTCGAAAATTCGAACTCGAGTGTTCGACGGAAGAGCTAGTTTCAAGCATTCCTGAACTTGAATCGAATGTTTTTGAGGCGGTGTGCGTGTGTGGGTACACACACACACA
The DNA here is from genome assembly GCA_951213105.1 of Amaurobius ferox. NCBI lineage: Eukaryota > Metazoa > Arthropoda > Arachnida > Araneae > Amaurobiidae > Amaurobius > Amaurobius ferox. The sequence goes on from OX578138.1 coordinate 99,146,442, forward strand.
CACACACACATATATATTAGAAATATGTAATAATAAAAATTTATGTAATAATAATAAAAAAAAATCAAGTAATATTAACATCACCATGGAAGCAAATTCACGGCCATAATGCCGATAAGAGAAGGGAAACAGCACCAGCCCAAATTCGATGATTAGTCAGTTAAATTCCTCCTCAGGTCTGAGTATTTAACTCTAACTAACCCAAACACATGCCTGTTTCAGATAGAGCAATAGTACATTACTATAAATACTTTAACTCGGACTACAGGCATCAAATATATATATATATATATATAATAAATAAGATAAAATTAAAAATAAAAATAAAAATAAAATAGTTATACTAATTTAAAACATGATAAGTGTCATACCCTGGTTCAAAAACAATACGGAGGAAAATTAATTAAATATGATATGATAGGAAATATCAGACAAAAGGAAAACAATGCTACCATAAAAGACAAAATGATCTTAATTTCAAATATGAATATTACACATGAATTTCTCAGCATTCAAGAGCGAAGCATACTAATCAAGTTCAAACAACAAAAGATTATCAAAATCTGGAGGCTCAAAATATTAAAATGACAAAATAAGAGAAAAGATACAATCCGAAAATACGAAATAGGATAGAAGCTCTGTGAATCCAGCTTATCAAGGATCTTTGCATCCACAGAGGTTCCAAATGTGTTTCGCTCAACGATACAGCCACATGGCCGAAATAACGTCAAAAGATCCGACACATTTCCAGACAATAACATTAACGAAAATAACAAAAATAAGCAAAAGGAAATAGGAAGGAATATAATGAAAGTGCATTAAGCAAACATATAAGCAATCTAACCAACAATCCACAATGATTCAGATAGAATTAAAGTCTTACCTTTCTTCACCATTATACAAGACACATTTTCGTTGCACTAAACAAAGTATTAGGAAAGAGTACAAGAGAGCGCCATCTGATGTGAATTATAGGAAATACTTCTGCATGTTTAACCAAAGGACTATACAAATTTATAAGTTTCAAACCCAAAAATTAGAGATATAAAGATAAAATAAAAAATAAAAAAATATATATATATAAAATAATTAAAAAAAAAATATATATAAAAATAAAAATAAATTTATGCGCAATAAACTAAGTAATAATTAATAATTAACAATTATATAATATGTATCCAAATCTTATTATTAAGAAAATAAAATCTCAAAGAATATTTTAAAGTTCAAAGTATACAATAGCAATTTCAAATTAGACTAAAACAATAAATAATATATTATAAATAGTATTCAAAATTTCTAAAGTGATATTTAACAAAATTAACTGGATATGATTCATTCTTACAGTATCGAAATAAATCTGCAAGATGGTTACTGTATTGTGTATTTTCACATAACCTAAAAATCCTATGAAATTGATTTATTAAAATATTTTTATATACCTGTTTACTCATACATGAGTTAAAATTGATTATCTTGTGAATTTTAAAAGGAAAACTTTTTCTTTTATCATAAATGTTTGACAAAAATGAATATTCATTATCAAGAGATAGAGTTAAATCTAAGAAATTAACGCTAGACGAGAAGTTGCTTTCGTTTGGTAAAAGGGATAGATTTGGAGGATAAAAATCAAAATCTATATCATTTGATGAGGGAGCTATTTTAATGAGAATAACATCGTCAATATATCTGTAGAATGTATATGCAGAGTTTATAAAATTTGACTCGTAGAAGTGTAGATAAAGATTTGCGAGAGCTGAACTGGCAGAGCCACCCTGTGGAACACCCTTAATTTGCATATAAATTTTATTGCCTTGCATCAAGTAATTATTAAAAATTACACACTTGAGAAGGTGGTGCACGAAAGAATGATCTATATTCAAATTTTGTCTATTATAGAAAGATTTAATAATATCCCAAGTTACTTTATATAGATCTTTTATGTCAATATTGTTGAAAAGGTCCTTAAAGTCATACGTTTTAAAACCCAAAATATTAATCGTATCCAACTTTTGAATTAATTGATAACTGTTATTGATAATATGAGAAGTTGAATTATCATTTATATTAGAGATGATTTTATTAAGAATAACCAAAAGAGATTTACTAGCGACAGTTGCATATGATTTATGTCCTATAGTTACAGATCTAAAAGAGATAGGATTTTTATGAAATTTTGGGATCATGACAATATAAGGGAATCTTAGATTCTTGCAAGGTAATTTTAATAATTTATGAAAAGCAATAATTTTCTTAGATATGGATGTTGCTGAAGAATCAATGTTTTTAAAAATATCATTGTGATTTAAGAAATCGTTTAAGATTTGTACATAATATTTTTTACATATGATGGCGTAATTGTTGGCAGCTTTATCCACATATGTGATGACAAATTGTGATTTTATATATATATATATATATATATATATTGAAAAAATAAATGAAATTGAAAAAAAAATGTCTGTCTGCTTGTCTCATCATCACGAGAGAACGGCTGACCCGAATTTAATGAAATTTTGTGGGTTGCCTTGAAATAGCCCCACTTAAAATTTAGTTCTCGTTTCGAGATTCTAAGACCAGGGGTTGTTGACATACTCGTATTAATGAAAAACGAAACTTTTTCCTAGGGATTCTACTCTCTAAATCCCTGGTTCCTCCAAACGAAAAATGTTGGAAATCGCTTGTTTAAAATGTGAAAGTGAATTAAAACTCTATCTCTGAGTTTGGTGGGAGTTTATTGCGCTTTTCAGTCCCTTTTGAAACTCGCAGGTTTGAAACATGAATTTAAATGGAAACTCTATCACCATGGTTTATTTTTCACAAGCTCTTACTCAACAATGAAAAGTATTAAGAAATCAAAATGGTTATTTAATTATCAGCATTTTATGAGGAAGATTCTTTTTTATATCACGTTACTCAGCAACGCAATTGAATCAAATGTGTTTGTTAAATTTTTTTTATTATTTTTTCGATTTGAATAATAAGTAAATGGATATAAAAATATATTTTATAAATGGACGGTTTGATTTTTCTTTTAATTACATTAATTACAGACTACGTACATCACTTTCATTTATTTTGGCAGAGTTTTCAAATTTATATATTGTGTTTAGCCAATAAACTCATACTATTGCGTTTAGCCGATAAACTCATTTAGCCGATTGTTGAAACAGAATAAGAGTAGTGCGAGTATATCTTCTAATACAATTTTAGCGTTTTCATTTAGTATATACAAACGAGATCGGGATGTTTTATTCTTCAGATTTGCAAATTCATATCTACGAATTTGGCGGGATATCGCTAACTTGGCAACTTTTCTTAAACATTGCCAAATTGACGGAAATGTCATCAAATTGCCAAACCGACGCTAAATCAATGAAACTAATTTTGTTTTGTTAGAAGGGAGTACTGAAATGATGTTTTGGTAGCATTTGTCTGTCAATCCAACTATCCTACTTAGAAACACTATTGGCGAATTCTTAAAATTTCGCTAAATTGATAAAAATATTTACGAATCCATAAAAATACCTTGAAATTGAAAAAATTGCGCTAAATAAATGAAATTTATTGTGTTTTTTAGTGGATAGTATTGTGATAATGTTTCGTCAATTTGTCGCTAATTTTAATAAGCGATATTTTAAAATGTCGTCAAATTGATAAAATTACGCTAAATTCATCAAAATGACACCGAATCCATGAAAATTCAATATTTTTCATAATTAAGTACGATTTTCTAGATAATCTCTGTCGTTTTCCGAGAATTAAAAAAAACTTTTTCTAAACTTGTTTACAAATTGGACTAGGATGCTTTATTCTTCAGATTTGCCTGTGAAGATAATTTTGTATATCGAGCCCAGAGAGTCTAACACATTTTTTAGAAGAATTAAATTAAATATTTTAATAGAATATTTTGAATAACAAAGTCATTTAGAATACTATAGGGATTTACACATAATTGTGAGTGTTAAGTTTCTTTATATTTTCCGTACGAAGAATAGGTATACTGCTAGTATATATATATATATATATATATATATATATATATATATATATATATATATATATATATATATATATATATATATGTATATGTATGTATATATATATATATATATATATACATATATGCATATATACATATATGCATATATATATATACATATATACATACATACATACATACACACATATATATATATATATATATATATATATATATATTTTGTCCTATACGATGTAATGTGTGGCGAACTGTATGCTGTGAGACTATCTAACTTGGTCCTTTTTCAGATTATCTGTAATTTGATTATCTATTGAACTTAGATTGGATAGAACAGGACGGCCAAAGCTTTGCCCAGCTCTATAACATAGTGGGCGTTGACAACCACACATCTTGTACTCAGATCTGGTTTTGTGTTTGGTGGTCCACTCGTGCAAGGTGGGTGTTTAAAAGGGGTGCCTAATCTGGGTTTGATAACCAGACTTTAATCCCCTATCTAAAAAGAGAAGAAAAACGAAGAAAAGGAATTTTACGAAAGGAAGTTTACAAAAGTCAATAGGTTGCTCGGAGAATTTAAGATCATCCGAGTCTTAAGAAAGAAATTTAGGAAGTACAGAATTTAAGTAATTTTACAAAAAATTTAAATTTTAAAATTTAATTTTAAAGGAGAGTCCAAAAATAAGAGAAGAGAGTAAATTTTGAACGTTTGGGTGCGCTCAAATTGGCGCAGGCCTTGCACAAAAACGCAGGGATGCCAGATGCCGCAAGGGCGGGGGGTGTGGGGGGGGAGAAGATGGTCGAATGCAGATAAATTATCCCAAATGCAAGGGTGTTAGATGTTCAGTGGAAAGACGTTCGAAGGATGGAAAACTGGATTTTGATTGAAGCTATTCAACACGCCGACGCTTTGGGTTCAGCGGGACGTCTTCACGGCGCCCGAGCAGGGCCCGAGGTCGCTTCCTACATTTAGGAAGCCGAGGATCGTAATTTGACAAATTTAGTAGAATAGCGTTTCCAACCTTCGGGAGATCAAGATGAAAATGTAGCGCTAATTTCTTAACATGGGCCAAAAAGGTTTTAATTTTGAGATCTCTGTGTATGACGTCATTCCTAACATAAAGAGGAGCATTAACAATCATTCTGAGGGTAATGTTTTGCTGAGTTTGAAGTCTCTTAATGTTGAAGTCAGATGCGGTTCCCCATATAGCAGAACCGTAAGTCATGATGGGCCTGATGTAGGCTTTGTAGAGTAATACTTTATTTTCAAGTGACAGACGGCTATTTCTAGCCAAAAAGGGGTGTAGCTGGGCTCTTGCCCCCTTAACTTTCTTGACAATGTCAAGAATGTGAGGGGTCCAAGTTAATTTAGAGTCTATAAGAACACCAAGGTACTTATAGCAGTTCGTCCAGGGAATCGGTTCATTATTCAGAATCAAATTGGGGGGGGGGGGGGGAGGGCAATGCTGGGATCGAGAGTACCGCCGACTTGGAAGTACTGATTTTAATTCTCCACTTCAGAAACCATGAATTGGTGGTCCTCTCTTTGTAACCTCTAATAGCTGCTGCTGTAGAGCAATTCACACGTGCAGCCGGTTTGCTAATGCTCGCACCTGCTCGGGGAATATTTCTGCGACATATTTTTGAGATTTCAAGATTAAACTTCTTTCAAAGTCTGTCAGATTTACCCATATTTCTTAAATAACGTGTTTTGTTAGTATTTTCATGACTCCAGCTTGCTCTTATAGCGATTTAAAGTCAGCAATAACGGCTAGATTGCTACTTTGAATAAAATGGATTGGTGATTGCTGTAATTTGAGGAGGGCTAATTGAAAAACTTACGTTCTCTATTTTTGTTCAAAATTAGTTATTTTTATTTTATTGTTATTCATGTTAGTAGGCATGTGAATCAAGTAGTATTAAGATGAAAGAGATCACATTGTCAGATATTTATTTAGTATTCAAAATATGACTTAACTTCAAGACACATAAGAGCCCTCACTTTCTTCTTTATATTCGTTTGGGGCACTTATATGTCGCTTTTACCTATTTTCGTCTTATTGGGTCTCATTTATTCTTGTTCAGACTTTATTTGGCTTGTCTGGACATCTTTGTCGTGTTTTGAAGCACGCCAATCCTGTGTTGTTACTTATCGTTTTGGATTGGAGGACTGTTTTTCATGCTGTTTTCTGATTGGCTCTCTCTTAATCCAGGTTTTGGGTATCTCAAACATCTGAAATTAAATAAAAATCGTGATCAATGTTTTCTTACAAAAATATTCTAAACCCTAAACTGCCAAATTGCCAGGTAACCCTTAGATCTGCATCAACCCCCCAAACTGCTTAAACTCTAAATGTGCAATAAACTGCCACACTAGGAGCTAGGTCAAATAATAAAAAGTAGTAAATAAAAACCTCGAACCTCTAACCACGGGTCAATGAATTAATGTCACAGTTTGATGATAAGAACCACATAATGAGATTGGAGATTAAAGGCGCCTGGTGCTCTGTCCTGTACGATATTCTATTCTCTTCAGCGCTCATTTCTCTTTTGGACTTTAGGTTTGCTGGTTCTCTTGCAGTAACGAAGGGGATCCAACGTATCCCCGAAACTCTGCTGCATTTGTTTTATTGTGCTATTTGTGCTTATTCACGTTGCTCTAGTTTTCCTTAAACCCAATGCGTTTATACAGCAAATGATATTTATAAAATCTTTTCCGATTTGATTAATTAATTCTAATAATTCGTAACAATATGGTGGCCCTTAATTTGTATACTTTCGTTTAATTTCCGTCACATTTCTTTCATGATTTAGTCCGATGTTTCACATCAAAAATAATTCCAAATCTGATTATATTATCCGTATATCATCTAACAAAATGTTTATATTATGTAACAAATTGTTAGAAATGTAACATTTAGTACATATGTAACAATTTTTTTCAAGATAACACAAAAATTGTAAAAATATATTAACCTTTTCCTCATTCCATACTTTTTTTTAAAATAAAACTGCCCTCATTACATAATATCTGAAGCAATCTTTCATTTCTCCTCTCTCTCTTCCGGGTTGTCACAGCAAAATTTTCTGAGTTCATAGAGCAAAATTGGAAAAAAAAAGAATTGTATGGTCTGGTCGTTAACCGCGAAATAATGAATTAAGTGAAAGAAATTTTCAGCAAAAACAAAGTGTTCTTTGGTCGAGTCACATTAATTAATATTGAAGGAACAAAAGGGAAAAACTTTTGACATCGTTCTGAAAATATTAGATTTTTTTTTTCATTCTTTGTAGAAACATTTTCTGCAATTGTTTTGCCCTGTCACTCACACGAAATATTGATTTCACATAGATTGCGTAATTAAAGAAATTTGTCTTATTCCCGAGATTTGTTTCGTTTTCTATTTTCGAATCTTCTATTTTAAAGAAAGTAACTGTAGTGTGCCTCAACTCGACTTTCTTATACCAGAATTCATTTTCTTTACAAATTTTACAAGAAAAAAAAAGTGAAAAATCCGTATCTTGGGTCCAAATTATTACAAGTGTAGCGTATTACCCTTCACCTTAAAGGGTTTGAAAATCTTTCATTTGATACCATACTTGACAATGAACCCCACCCCCTGGGGGGGGGGGTAACTTGCTCCCAAGGGAGGATAATGACGTCGTGAACATAAAAGTTATATCTCGGCTATTTCTAGCAACAATGATTGAAACTATTAAGTCTCGTGATCATTGAGACATAAATATGTTCTTTTATGCATGATTATGTCAAATTTTATCCTGTGTTGCCATGTTAAAAAATTATAAAATTTCGAATAACTTTGGAAGGTTTCGCTCGAATTGAAAAAAATTATATATGGTTCTAAATTTTTTGATGACAAAGCTGGATATAAAGTTTCGTGAAAATCCATTGGTATTTGTGGATGCTATCGTGTACACAGACAGACGATTACCACTCCAAAAATAGTCAAAGCGTTTTCAGGAGGTCTTAAAACATTTAATGGCATCAAAACATCGAATTCGAAAATTTTCGTGAAAACAACACTTTCTCAATACTACGCATGAGAAAGTAAAAAAAAAAATTTTTCTTCCAGAAGTTTTGATAAACATGTTGTGTGACATATGTGACCTATAAGGCAGATTTCCCGTGCTAGCAGTAATTGAAATTAGAATTTTATTTTCGACCCGGCCTTACAGGGTGTGGCACCACATTTAAAAATATAATAAAACTACTGCTTATTATTACTACTACGTTGTGTTCGCAATAACCCTCCAATTCTTTATTTCTGAGCGAGTTCTGTAACGGAATTATTAATTATTATAATACTCAATGGATCACACCATTTAAACTTTAACAATAAAACATTTATTAACAACATAAACACTTATTAATTCATTACACAATTAATTATTAGTTTTGGCGGGGGAACATGTGAGACCACTTAATTTGCCTAAACGTTTCCAGACCTAAAGTTATTTGAGGAACACATATTTTCAAACTGTCTTGCTCTTTGTTAGGAGCACGTATTTGATGTCGTCTTTGTTACTGGCATTAACTCGTAGTGTAGTGCATCCACTCGTAACTTCGTCGATCATATTGTACTGCTGACACCAACACTCGCATTTATTTCATTCTCTTAGTATATCAAGTCATCTCTGTAGTATCTGCACAAGTAATAATGTCGCTCGAGTATTAGCAAAAGTCTACCAAGTCATAATGCCAAAGTTATCTGTATAAGTCTGCTCCTAGTGTCCTTCTTAGGTCACAGGCTGTGGTTCTCCTTTCCTCAGGGGTGTCATTTCCCCCCTTGCTTTCATTTGTAGCATTGAGAGTGAGGTAACAAGCACCCTATTCCATTGGGTAATCTTTATCCAATGGCATGGTTCACATCGTCGTAAAGGCCCGCTCGGCCTAATACTACAATAATTTATTATATTTGAAAACTTCATCGAAAACAAATGAAATTCACTCAAATGACGTCATAGGAAAAAAATCTGATGTGGGCAACACATGACTTTCCTTATATAATGCAATGAATTTATTACTTCTAGAGTTAAAAAAATGTTATTCTTATAGTAGATACTTATATTCTTTCCAAGATATTGAATTTTCTTCAATGAGTCGTCATTTTCATTGATTTAGCGTCATTTTGATCAATTTGGCGAGATTTTTGTTAATTTGGCAACAATTAAAAATGTCGCCAAGTTGACGACATTCCCCCAAATTCGTCGCCAAAATCTCGACAAGCGTTATGGACGGAGAAATAAGTTAGTCTTACAACAGATAAATGACTATTGGCGTTCAAATACAAAAGTATTACTCAAAGTATCTTTTTTCATGAATGGAACGAGCTAGATCCACGAGAATGATGTAACCAAATTCATCGCATGGTATTACATATGAAAAGTGAACACGTTTCTCAATAGGAAATATTTTTTTTTATTTTATATAACTTTTTGATAATTTTTTTGAAAAATGTGCAATATCTCAAGAACGGTTCATGTTAGCGTTCTAAAATTTATGTCAATCGTTTTCTAATGAACAATTACATAAAAAATGTCTATTTGAGTAAATTTATTAACGGTTTTGATTTTTTGACGATTTTTTCAAAACTTCAGTCGAAAATTTAGGTGGTTCTGAACATTCGATTGCGTATAAAAACAATAGGCTTCCAGTGTTTACGGATTGTGATTTTTGTACCAAATTTCGTTCGAATCGGCCCATTCGTTCGTCAGTTATCGTCTCCACAGACTCACTGACACACACACACACACACACATACTTTCACACACACACACAGACATCACTTCAAAAATGTTCGATTCGTGATCAGGGGTGCTTGAAACGTGCTCTCTCGTCGAAAACTCGAATTCGAATTTTCGACCTCTTCACAATGCTTTTCTTATACATTATGTATATAAGGAAAGTAATAACACGCCTGGCTCTCTCTATAAAAGCAACATTTCATTCATAAACATTTTCCAGTTCATTTCATTCATTACAGTACTAAAATAATTTATTTTATTTAAAAACTTAAGACCATGAAGCTACAAGTAATTAAACTCTATTCTTAAAACTTCATCGAAAAAAATCGTCCTTCTCTCTGTAAAATCAATAAATATTTCAATCATATCATCTATGCAGATTCCATGAGCTAAATAATTTTGCGTTAAAGAAATACAGCAATTCTTATACAACTCATTCTACATATTTTGCTGTTTGCATTTTACATAAGTGAAAAATAGGCTTCGCTGTAGAAATAATCAAATTTGGATGATCATTTAAACTCAAATATATTGTAATTGCGTTGTTTCTGTATGTAGATGCACAGAATTTAAGCAAAAATAAAGCGATTTTAGGACGGATACAAGACTCAATATGAATTAAAAAGAACTTTAAAAATCACGATTTTGAGACAAGATGGATGCCATATTTCATTTTGAAATGGGTCACGTGATCTTTTCATATCATGGTCACGTGATCGCTTCATATAAGAGGTGTAATTATTATTTTAATTTTTGATCATCCAAATTTGATTATTTCTACAACGAAGCCTATTTTTCACTTATGTAAATTGCAAACAGCAAAATATGTAGAATGAGTTGTATAAGAATTGCTGCATTTCTTTAACGTAAAATTATTTAGCTCATGGAGTCTGCATAGCTGATATGAATGAAATATTCATTGATTTTACAGAGAGAAGGACGATTTTTTCGATGAAGTTTTAAGCATAGAGTTTAATTATTTGTACCTCCATGGTTTTAAGTTTTTAAATAAATTAAATTATTATAGTATTGTGATGAATGAAATGAATGGGAAAATGTTGATGAATGAAATGCTGCTTTTATAGAGAGCTAGGCGTGTTATATTTCGATGGCGTCATTTGAATAAATTTCAGTTGTTTTTGATGAATATTTCAAATATAATAAATTATTGTAGTATTATGATAATGTTAAAAACATTACCGAGGAGCCACGCGATTTATATTTAATTGACGTCATTTGAATGAAAATCATTTTTTTCGATGAACTTTTAAGTTTTCAAATATAATAAATTAATGTAGTATTGTGATAATTTTTAAAATATTACCGAGGAATGTATCGCATATTAAAGATGTTTAAATGAAATTGCATTGAAGTTGGAAAGTGTTTCATAGTCAATGCTTTATGCATGATGGATCTTTCTTGTCTTAATATGAAGTTTCAAGTCCTTACTTTTTACCTCCATGCATGGATGCCTTTTAACAATAATTTTTTGACATAGCCTCGTAACCAAATCGCATGTTCCTCAGTGAAGATATTAAATAATAAGGTTTACCAAATATGTCACGTGATCTATTATTAAAGTATTATATTTAAATGCAAACTGTATTTCATGTTTCGAAATATGTAATGGCAATACTGGCTCAGAATTTTTTTCTTGAAACAATTCAAAATTATCTTTTTCCCATAAAGAAACAGCAGAGTAAAAATGTGGAATTGCTTTAAATTTTTCAAATTTTTTTACAAATTTTGTGTTGTCTAGACAACATGGTCTCCAGATGCTATATATTAAATTTTATAAAAACCAACCTGATGGTTTTTATTGCATTACATACGGACGGATAGACAGACAGACGGACGGATAAACGGATTGCAAGAGATGTGTTTTCGTAATTATGGGATACCAACACACCTAGAAATAAGTGCACGTATCGATGGGAAATTTTATGTGTTCAGACGTCATGCAAGAATTTTTATTGCATTATTTCCTACACAGTAATTTTTCTTTCAGAAAAATTCACAAGATTAATTTTTTTCTTCAAAAGAAAAGTTAAGAAAACTCGGTTGTTTATTTTTTGAAAATACAAAGCTTTCGGATCCAAGAAACCTCTTAGCAAAAAATTCCCCAGAGTCGCAAACACAGACGTTTCAGGATCGCTCTCTTATTGTAGATAGTAGCATTTATATACCGGTTTTTTAGAAGGAAATGTATGTTAGTATTAGCGAGAGAACTTGTTTTGAAACACTTTCTAAAAACGTTTTAGCCAACGAGAACTTTCAACTGCAAGTGAGCTAGCTCCATGGTTCAAAAGAAATTTTCGTAGCTGAATATTTCACGCTCTGCTCACAGAAGCACAGACCTGCATAGGGACAGACAGATACACAGATATCACTGAAAACTGGTTGATTTGTGGTCAGTGATGCCCAAAGTATGTACACACAATAAAACTATGAAACCTGGATTTTTGACATCATCACAATTTTTTAACACTTTACAACAAAGTTGAAAAGTGTTTATGATTTTGTTCATTCTGTCTGTCTGTCTGTCTGTTTGTCCGTTAGCACGATAACTGCCGTAAAAATGACTTAATCAAAATGAAATTTTAGTATGTTGTTCAGACGGTCTGGGGGACCTATGGGGATATAAATGAATAATATCATCCAATTAGTTTTGGATTGAACCCGGGTTGAAAAAATGAAATACATTGAGCCCTATGGCAATTACCTATGGGACCTAATTTTTCAAACATTTTTTAAGCGGATTTAAAACTCACAAATTGCTTCGAAAATTTTAGGTAATATTTAAATTGTTCCATAAAATATATAAAAAAAAATTCAGCGAAATATATTCAGTAGTTTTTTTAATAAAAATTAAAATAATAATAACACCTCTTATATGAAGCGATCACGTGACCATGATATGAAAAGATCACGTCACCCACTTCAAAATGATATATGGCATCCATCTTGTCTCAAAATCGTGATTTATCAAGTTCTTTTTATTCATTTTAAGTGTTGTATCCGTCCTAAAACCACTTTATTTTTGCTTAAATTCTGTGCATCTACATACTGAAACAGCGCAATTACAATATATTTGAGTTTCAATGCTCATCCAAATTTGATTATTTCTACAACGAAGCCTATTTTTCACCTACGTAAAATGTAAACAGCAAAATTTGTAGAATGAGTTGTATTAGAATTGCTGTATTTCTATAACACAAAATCATTTAGTTCATGGAGTCTGCGTAGCTGATATGAATGAAATATTCATTGGTTTTACAAAGAGAAGGACGATTTTTTTCGATGAAGTTTTACGCATAGAGTTTAATTACTTGTAGTTCCATGGTCTTAACTTTTAAATAAAATAAATTATTATAGTATTGTGATTAATGACATGAATGGGAAATTATTTATGAATGAAATGCTGCTTTTATAGAGAGAGCCAGGCGTGTTATTTTTTCTATGACGTCATTTGAATGAATTTTAGTTGTTTTCGATGAAGTTTTCAAATATAATAAATTATCGTATTATTATGATAATTCTAAAATTATTACCGAGGAATGTATCACATTTTAGAGATGTTTAAACCAGGCAATTTATATTTCAATGCCGTCATTTGAATGAAGTTCATTTTTTTCGATGAAGGTTTAAGTTTTCAAATATAATAAATCAATGTAGTATTGTGATAAGTTTTAAAATATTACCGAGGAATGTATTGCATTTTAGACATGTTTAAATAAAATTGCATTGAAGTTGGAAAGTGTTTCATAATCAATTCTTTAAGCATGATTGATCTTTCTTGTTTCATTTACATATGCTATTGTAGAAAAAGTGAAATATTTAGAAATGTAATTTATAGATTTTAAATCAAACACGTTGGGTGCACGTATATGGTGAATGGTACTTCTAATGATACTTTAATTGTAATCGAATTTTACTTTCCCTGCAATACATGGTTATGTATAGGGAAAGTATTGGAATCATACCGAAAATCACAACTCGATTTTCGACGGATCTACACGTTTCGAGACCTCTAGAATATGAAAAAGCTATTTTTAGCGTGACGTCTGTGTGTGTGTCTGTCTGTCTGTCTGTGCAATGTATGTATCCACTCTAACTCAAAAACTAATGAACCGAATTTCATAAAATTTGGTAGGTATGTCACTTGAGTGTGACTCTGATACTGATTAGTTTTTAGTACGATTCGGGATAAAAGACCCCATATTTTTTTGCGAAATGGCCCGTAAAAATTGCCTGTATTCACTCTAGCTGAAAAACTAATGGACCAAATTTTACAAAATTCGGTAGATAAGTCGCTTGTGGGCCACCTTGGTGCTGATTAGATTTTGGTACGATTCAGAAAAAAATACCTGCCTTTTTTCGCAAATTGACCCTCAAACATCGTCAAAATTTAAAATAAAAAACTACGTCTGCTCAAATATATCCATTAATTGCTTGTTTTATGCGTAATTTTTAACGAAGAAAAGAATAAGACCCACCCCATTACACTAGGACTAGCCGTTCTCGAGATATTTTTTTTTTCGTATTTTCTCTACGCTACCTTTGAAAATACGCTACCTTTGAAATTTGGGTACGATTCGGGATAAAAGAACCCGCCTTTTCTTGCGAAATAGCCCGCAAAAGCCTTTATCCACTCTAGCTGAAAAACTAATGGACCGAATTTCACAAAAGTCGGTAGATAAGTCGCTTGTGGGTTACCCTGGGGGTACTGATTAGATTTTGGTACGATTGGGAAAAAGATAACCTGCCTTTTTTTGCAAAATTGCCCTCAAAAATCATCAAAATCTAAAATGAAAACTACGTATGCTCAAATACATCCATTAAATGCTTGTTTTATACGTAATTTTTAATGAAGAAAAGAATAAGACCAACCCCATTATACTAGGACTAGCCGTTCTCGCGATATTTTAGTTTTCTCGTATTTTTCTACGCCACCTTTGAAAATAAGTCCAGTTACCAAATGAGAACGAAAATTGAATTAAAAAGAGAATTAAATTTAATTAAAATAAAGAGAACGTAGATATAAGTCTGCAGGGAAAGTCATGTGCTGCCTACATCAGATATTTTCTAATTGTAATACTTAATTTTTTGGATGCAATACTTTTATTGGATATAATAATTAAGCGAAGGGAAAAAAAAATAACGATAGTGATACACACTGAAGCGTGGGATGAAATTGATCATTACACCCCAGTACAGTTTACTCTTCATCTATAGGAAATTTGATACCGGCTGCGTGGTAATACTGAATTTGTTGGTCTCCATGGAGGTTAGAAAATCTGTGGCATGTGGGAAGTTTACTAATTGCTGTTGCGGTTATCGGTTATTCCATGCTGAAAAGACCATAAAAAGTGCAAAATCTGTCAGTAGATGCTCTAGACTAGAATAAACCGTTCTCGATATTTATTTGATACCTGTTGTGTGGTAGTGCTGAATTTATTGGTCTTTAAAGAGGTTAGAAAAATTGTGGCATATAGAAAATTTACTTGCTGTTATCGCAGATACCGGCTATTACATGTTGAAAAGAACACAAAACGTGCGATATCTGTCCATAGATGCTCTAGAATGAACCGTTCTCGATATTTCAGATTTTCTGGCAATTTTGCAACGGAAGGTCGTGCGAGGCAAAATCCGCGATGTAGCCAATCGAAAATAAAAATTCAATTTAAAAAGCAAATTCTGAGTAATTTAGAAAAGTATCCGCGTTATTTGTGGAATTAAACTCAATTTGATGTATCATAAGTGAAAGAAAGAGAGAATGAATTTGATTCTGTAAGGAAAGTCACGAGCTGCTCACCTCAATTTTTTTTTCGCTGTGAATTTGAAGTAGATTTATGTCTAAAGTTAAGTAAAGTATATTTGGTATAGCATTAATTCTATTTTAGTGTTATGTTATCTCAGCCAACGGCAGATATTTTTGCCAGTCTTAAAATTACCTTTTACCAAATTCTTTGTAGCAATGATGCAAAATAAAATATTTTGTATCATTTAATAATATACATTTACCTATTATGATTTCTTCCGCTTTCTTTTCTGTTAAACTGCCCTCTACGCAATTCTGAAGACAATTAATTCTTCAACCGAGGGGGTTATTACTACGCACTTTCTACTATTTATGAAATAAAACTGAATTAAAAAAAATTGGTAGTTTACCGGAAAAATGAATTAAGTGAAAAATTTTTTCTGCGGAAACAGAGCGGTCGTCGATCAAGTCACATTAATTAAAATCGAAGGAACACAAGGAAATTTTTTTGACATCATTCTGAAAATAGATTTTTTTCCCGCCTTGGAACATTTTCCTTCGAATGTTTTTTCCAGCGCCCCGGGCATAAAATAGATTTTATATATCCATATTTCCTATGAAGATCTGTTTAAAAATAAGAAGATAATCTACCTATATAGTTTGTAAGGGGAATTACTCGGAGTAAAGAAGTTGTATGTTATTTTTGCTGGTGTTGCTTATCTAGCTTGGTCTAGCCCAGACTAGACCATGCACCTTCAAAAAGTCTTGTACACCAGAATGGAGTTCCGAAGAAGATCTCTCCATTCATATCCAGGAAAAAATATGATTGGAAAGGACTGATTGATGTCACATTTTAGGAACGTCAGGAAAACTTTATGTCCCTGGACAAATTTCAATAGACCTAATATATATGTTATACAATGCCTGCTTTTCGCACTTTGCCGGTAACATACACAATTCCTAATTTCACACTTTGTCGTATATAATTTATGAGATGCGAAAGGGCAGTTTGCGTTTTTCTGCCACCCACTTACTTCATCAAGTGCGGCAACAAGATGTGACCTAAAGTAACAATCAGGAGGGGGCGTTGCTTAAGTTTTGTTCAAAATTATTTTCATTTTCGTGAACATCTCTCGTTAAGTAAGAGGTCTAGAAGATAGCAGTGGTTTGGAATATCCTTCTTTATCTAATTCATCCTCTATGCCATTGTTTTCTTGTAACTAGTAAGGCAGATGCAAAGCAAAATGTTTTGTCATTTTTATTTTCTCATACTATAAAATACAGTGTAGAGAAAGCATTGTTTTCGAGAAATGTTTCGATTTCGCGATTTTGATGCCAATATATGTTTCAGGATTTCCTGAACACGTTTTGATTATTTTTAGAGTGATGTCCGCCTGTCTACCTGTGATCGATTTCTTGTGCACACCATAGCTGCAACAAATATTAATGGATTTTCAGGAAACTTTATATATCCGACTTTGCCATCTAAGAATCTAGAACTAGGTAGAATTTTTTGAAATTCGAGAGAAAAATTTCGGAATTTGAAGCATAGGACAAAATTTGACATAATTACGCATTGAAAGTTAACAGTTTCAATCATTGTGACGAAAAATAGTCGCGATACAATTTTTGTGTTCGTGATGTTTTAGGCCTCTGAACACTGTCAAACTTGGTATCAATCGAAGGACTTTTTCAAGCCCATTGAAATGAGTCTGTCAAACCTAATATGTGAGTTCTGCACAGAACGACGTTTTAGACTTTTACCCGCCCGGTCTACTGTAACGAGCCTACTGTACTGCCCGAACATATTTAGCCCCAATTTTTATTTTTCAGATATATATCTAAATTCAGAAATCAAAGGGTACAGGCTCAGAAAAATAATGCAAAAATATGCTTACTGAAATTTTCTCTGCATTTCAGAAATTAACAAGAAAGATCAATCATGCTTAAAGCATTGATTATGAAACACTTTCCAACTTCAATGCAATTTTATTTAAACAAGTCTAAAATGCAATACATTCCTCGGTAATATTTTGAAACTTATCACAATACTGCATTAATTTATTATATTTGAAAACTTAAACCTTCATTGAAAAAAATGAACCACACTCAACTGACGGCATTGAAAAATAAATTGCCTGGTTTAAACATCTCTAAAATGCGATACATTCCTCGGTAATATTTATAAAACTATCATAATACTACGATAATTTATTATATTTGAAAACTTCATCGAAAACAACTGAAATTCATTAAAATGACGTCATAGATATAATAACACGCCTGGATCTTTCTATAAAAACAGCATTTCATTCATAACTTTTTCCCATTCATTTCATTCATCACAATACTATAATTTATTTTATTTAAAAATTAAGACCATGGAGCTACAAGTAATTAAACTCTATGCGTAAAACTTCACCGAAAAAAATTATCCTGCTCTTTGTAAAATCAATGAATATTTCATTCATATCAGCTATGCAGACTCCATGAACTAAATGATTTTGTGTTAAAGAAATACAGCAATTCTAATACAAATCATTCTACATATTTTGCTGTTTACATTTTACATAGGTGAAAAATAGGCTTCGTTGTAGAAATAATCAAATTTGGATGATCATTTAAACTGAAATATATTTTAATTGCGTTGTTTCAGTATGGAGATGCACAGAATTTAAGAAAAAATAAAGTAGTTTTAGGACGGATACAACACTTAATACGAATTAACAAGAACTTCAAAAATCAGGATTTTGAGACAAGATGGATGCCATATATCATTTTGAAGTAGGTCATGTGATCTTTTCATATCATGGTCACGTGATCGCTTCATATAAGAGGTGCAATTATTATTTTAATTTTTACTTAAAAAACTACTGAATATATTTCGCTGAATTTTTTTTATATATTTTATGGAACAATTTGAATATTACCTAAAATTTTCGAAGCAATTTGTGAATTTTAAATCCGCTTAAAAAATGTTTGAAAAATTAGGTCCCATGGGGCTCAATGTATTTCATTTTTTCAACCCGGGTTTAATCCAAAACTAATTGGCTGATAATTTCCATTTATATTCCCATAGGTCCTACGGACCGTCTGAACAACATACTAAAATTTCATTTTGATTAAGTCATTTTTACGGCAGTTGCTACTTTCGTGCTAACGGACAGACAGACAGATTGAACAAAGTCATAAACACTTTTCGACTTTGTTGTAAAATGTTAAAAATGGTATTTTCCCGATATGTTTCAAGATTAAACATATTTCATTTTATTGCCAAATTCGAAAATTATAAATATCAACACAACCTGATATTATACTGTGTGAGCTCGACGCGTCCCCACATTTTGAAAACTAAATGCAGCTTGAACTGAACCGAGTTCTTAGATTCAGACAACTCGATCAGGGAAAGCATGCTTAACGTAGACCCATATAAAATATAAAGTTGCATTCTATTTTAAAAAGTCTGATGTGGGCAGCACATGACTTTCCTGATATAATGTAATGAATGTACTAGTTTTACAGTAAAAAAAATCTGATGTGGGCAACACATGACTTTCCTTATATAATGAAATGAATTTACTACTTTTACAGTAAAATAAATAAGTTTTTCTTCTAGTAGATACTAATATCCTTTCCAAGATATTGAATTTTCGACAATTAGTCGTCATTTTCATTGATTTATCGTCATTTTTATCCATTTGGCGAGATTTTCGTTAATTTGGCAACATTTCTAAAAGTCGCCAAGTTGGCGACATTCCGCCAGTTTCGTCGCCAAAATCTCGCCAAGCGTTATGGACGAAGAAGTAAGTTATTCTTACAGCAGATAAATTGGAGTTCAAATGCAAAAGTATTACTCAAAGTATCTTTTTTCATGCATGGAACGAGCTAGATCCACGAGAATGATGTCACCCAATTTATCGCATGATATTATATATGAAAAGTGAACATGTTTCTCAATAGGAAATTTTTTTTTTCTATTTTATATGAGTTTTTGATAATTTTTTTGAAAAATGTGCAATATCTCGAGAACGGTTCATGTTAGCGTTCTAAAATTTATGTCAATCGTTTTCTAATGAAAAGTTACATAAGAAATGTCTATTTACGTAACTTTATTATTGGTTTTGATTTTTTGACAATTTTTTCAAAATTTCATTCGAAAATTTAGGGATTCTGAACATTCGATTGCGTATAAAAACAATAGGCTTCCAGTGTTTATGGATTGTGATTTTTGCACCAAATTTGGTTCGAATCGGTCCATTCGTTCGTCAGTTATCGTCTCCAAAGACCCACTGACACACACACACACATACTTTCACACACACACACACACACACACAGACATCACTTCAAAAATGTTTGATTCGTGATCAGGGATGCTTGAAACGTGCTCTCCCGTCGAAAACTCGATTTCGAATTTTCGACCCCGTCACAATACTTTCCTTATACATTATGTATATAAGGAAAGCAAAAATAGGTTATTCATATAGGCATATTATTTTCAAAATATTGAATTTTTATGAATTAGCCGTCATTTTCATTGATTTAGCGTCATTTTTATCCATTTGGCGAGATTTTCGTCAATTTGGAAACATTTAAAAAAGTCGCCTAGTTGGCGACTGTCCGCCAAATTCGTCGCCAAAATCTCGCCAAGCGATATGGACGGAGAAATAAGTTATTCTTATAGCAAATAAATGACTATTAGCATTCAAGTACGAAAGTATCTCGAAGTATTTTTCTCAAGAATGGAACGAACTTGAATGATGTCACAAATTTTATCGCATGATATTACGTATGAAAAGTGAACATGTTTTTCAACAGTTAATATTTTTTTCAATTTATGGGATTTTTTGATAAATGTATTTGAAAAAGATGCAGTATTTCAAGAACTGTTCAATCAACCTTTCTAAATTTATGTCAATCCTTTTCTAAGGAAAAATTACATAAGAAATGTCTATTTGCGTAACTTTATTAAAGGTTTTGATTTTTTGATGATTTTTTCAAAGCTTCACTCGAAAATTTAGGAGGGTTCCGAACATTCGATTGTGTTTAAAAACAATAGGCTTTCAGTATTCGTGGATTGGGATTTGTTTACCAAATTTCATTCGAATCGCTCCATTCGTTCGTGAGATATCGTCTCCACAGACTCGCTGACACACACACAAACATACTTTCACACACACACACAGATATCACCTCAAAAATGTTCGTTTCGTGATCAGGGATGCTTGAAACGTGCTCCCCCGTCGAAAACTCGAATTAGAATTTTAGACCCCGTCACAATACTTTCCTTATACATTATACTATGTATATAAGGAAAGTAAAAAGTAAGGATAGAAAATCAAATTCTTAAATTAGAAGAACAGAAGTATAGCATATAATTTAGTTCATTAATGTAACATAACATAAACATTTTATTCTATGTTTAATTTTGTCTATGTTTAATTTTGCACTATTTATTATTGGATGGGGACATTAAAAATCCATGTATAAACGTTAGAGTTCCCAGACTGCCGTACATTAGACAAAATATTAATTTTCTATAGATCACTTACAACAAGATATTTCTTTAAATGATTTATAAATTTTGATTTTTTTTAGATATAGTATTGTTTACAGACTATGTCGATGGAGTTTTTTTAATGCAGATAAAAGAGGGAAAATGTTGATCAAGTTGAAAAGAGATCTTTTCAATCTTTCCGATAATGTTGAGATTGATGTCTACGATAATATTTTCAATTACTAAGGAACAGATTTCTGTGAAAATCTCTCAAGATTGCTCTTCATTACATAACTCACAAAAACTAATTTCAATTAAAACAAGAAAAATCAATCATGCATAAACCATTGATTATGAAATACTTTCCAACTGCAATGCAATTTTATTTAAGCATTTCTAAAATGCGATACATTCAGCGGTAATATTTTTAAAATTATTACAATATTACAATAATTTATTATGTTTGAAAACTTAAAACTTCATCGAAAAAAAAAATGAACTTTATTCAGATGACGTCATTGAAATATAAATCTCCTGGCTGTCTATGTAAAAGCAGTAAATATTTCATTCATACACTTTTATTCCATTCCTTCCATTCATCACAATACTATAATAATTTATTTTATTTAAAAATTTAAAACCATGGACGTGAAAGTAATTGAACACTATGCTTAAAACTTCATTGGAAAAGTCTGCTATAAAATCGTCTGTTTCTTTATGTAAAATCAATGAATGTTTCATTAATATAAGCTATATTGCAGACTCCAGAGCTAAATAATTTTGCGTTAAAGAAATTCAGCAATTCTTATACAACTCATCTTACAGCTTGATGTGTTTACAATCTCCATAAGTGAAAATTAAGCTTCGTTGTAGAAATAATCAAAGTTTGATGATCATTTAATCTGAAATATATTGTAATTGTGTTGTTTCAGAATATAGATACACAGGAATTAAGCAAAAATAAAGCGGTTTTAGGGGGATACAACACTAAATATAAATTTAAAGAACCTTAAAAATCATGATTTTGACACAAGATGGATGCTACATTTTATTTTGAAGTGGGTCATGTGATCTCTTCATATAATATGGGTGTAATTATTATTTTAATATTTATTTAGAAAACTACCAAATTTATTTTGTTGAAATTTTTTTCATATTTTTTATGGGATAATTTGAATATTTTCTAAAACTTTCGAAACAATTTGTGAATTTTAAATTCGCTTAAAAAATGTTTGAAAAATTAGGTCCCATAGGGTTTATCAGTTTTTCAATCCGGGTTCAATCCAAAACTAATTGGGTGATATTATACTTTTATATTCCTATATGTCCCCCAGACCGCCTGAACAACATACTAAAATTTCATTTTGAGAAAGTAATTTTTACGGTAGTTATCGTGCGAACGGACAGACAGACAGACAGAATGAACAAAGTCATAAACACTTTTCAACTGTGTTGTAAAGTATTAAAAAATGTCTTCAAGGTGCATCGTCGGCTAACTTCAGGTACCGAATTTCGTAACTGTGTGTCGCTTATATTTTCTGTTACGCGCAGCATACATACCTACATACATTCATAAAGACATTTTATTTTATTATTATAGATACATATACTATGCGTAAAAGGCAAGTAAAAGGAAAACAACAGATCATTTAAAATTCGTTTTCGAATCCTAAGTTTTAACTCGATTCTATCATTCTCTGTCAAAACTTTAATTGTAGGTAATTAAGGTTGATCATTAAAGTACCGCACTCATATGTTATTTTTATCCATTAATTATTTAAACTTATCCAGCAATTTAGGAGCTAATGCCAGGGCAATCAATTCAGAAATTTTAGCATTGGATGCTAGTGAGAGGTTTTAGTATAAATGAAAAGAAATTCGACTTTTGAAATCAGTTGCTGCAGATTTCTATTCTTTATATGGATTTTATTTTCAATATTTTTTACTTTTCCACTTTCCCTGCAGCACATGATAATGCATAAGGAAAGTATTGGCATCGTGTGGAAAATCAGAAATCGAGTTTTTGAGGGATCTACACGTTTCGAAAATTCTAAGAATCCTACAAAAACTATATTTAGCGTGACGCCTGTGTGTATGTGTGTGTGTGTCGGTCTGTGCAAAGTATGCATCCAATCTAGATGAAAAACTAATTGACCAAATTTTACAAAATTTGGCAAATATGTCACTTGTTTTTTTATCTTGGTACTGAATAGATTTTGGTACGATTTGGAAAAAAAAGAACTTGATTTTTTTGTGAAATGGCCTGCATAAAATCGTATTTATCTAATCTAGCTGAAGAAGTAATTGACTAAATTCAATAAAATTTGGTAGATAACTTGCGAGTTACCCTGGTGTTGATTAAATTTTGGTACGATTTGAAATAATATATAACCTACCTTTTCTACAAAATGACTCGTTAAATTCGTAAATATCTAAATTAAAATACTACATATGCTCAAATGTATATATTAAATGCTTGTTTTATACATAATTTTTGACGTCGAAAAGAATAACATTAATCCCATAAATGACTAACCGTTCTCCTTTTGAAGATATGTCCAGTCGTTAAAAGAAAACGGCAATTGAAATAAAATTGCAAATTCAGTATAATTTCAAATAATAATTCGTGTTATTTTAGGCAATTAAACCGAATTTTAATGAATTATAAAATAAATAAAGAGAAAATTAATTTGAGTCTGTCAGGAAAGTCATGTGCTGCCTGCCCACATCAGATTTTTACTTTTCCTGCAATGCATGGTAATGTATAGGGAAACTATTGGAATCATGCCGAAAATCGCAACTCGAGTTTCCGACGGATCTACACGTTTCGAGACCTATGGAATACGAAAAAACTATTTTTAGCGTGGCGTCTGCATGTGTGTGTGTTTGTCTGCGTGTCTGTCTGTCTGTGCAATGTATGCATCCACTCTAACTCAAAAACTAATGGACCGAATTTCATAAAATTTGATAGGTAAGTCACTTGTGGGTTATCCTGGTGCTGCTTAAATTTTGGTATGAAACGAGATAAATGAACCCGCCCTTGTTTTTGCGAAATAGCCAGCAAAGATTGTATGTATCCATTTTAACTAAAAAAGCAACGGATAAAATTTCTCAAAATTTGGTAGTTTAGTCACTTGTGGGTTACCCTGGGGCTGATTAGATTTTGGAACGTTTCGGGGAAAAGCTGGCTTTTCTTGTGAAATATTCCGTAAAAATCTTCAAAATCTATAATAAAAGACTCAGTATGTTATGAAGCATACCATTTATTTGCACAGAATGCAAATACTGTTCATGCCCCGGGTTAGCCCCAGGAATGAAAGGGAGGAGTAGTAATTGCTCAATGTAGGCTATATGTATGGTAAGAAAGTGCTATGACGATGTCTCCTCACAGACAAGATGCGATTGTTCGACGCAAATGGTTTGAATGGTCCAAGACAGAGTCTGTGAATTTCGTAAATAGAGATGTCGTAGTAAATGTCAAATTTAAAACTACAAATCGCTCGAAATTTAGAGCCCCTGTCATGTGCTAGCTCACACCGGGGCCCAGTCAGGACCTCCCGGCTCTGGGAATCCCTCCGGTCATCAATTTCTAATGGGACGCATAGAAAAGGAGCGTCACTACGCAATCCAATGTTTTGGTGGGAAGTAGAACCACCCTTTTCCTCACACATAAGTAAAATATCGAATAAGAGGACGAGGTGACGTGTACCCCAAAACTTGCTCCGCCCTCTTCAAAATGTGGTGAGACTCAATTTCAGAAAGGTTAAGTCAGGTTCCATTTTCTGAGAGAGAGAGAGAGAGGGTCTCATTTCTGCATAACGAGCTCCGACTGCGAGTCAAGCCGCTCATAACTCTTGCAGTCTACGGTAATTGGGAAAGCTGCACCCCGGCTATTCTGTAACGATAGTTACCAGAGCCGATCGCAGGAGACGGAATTCGAGGCAATAGACGTTAGAGCATCATCTACTATCGTAGAACTCGTCTACCGGAATAGGTTGATAGCGCACTAGTGCATAATCCCGCAGAACGAACAGGAATTGGTTATTATAACCAGACGGTTGTTATAACCATAATCGGGCAGCCGCGAAATACTTTGGTTCTTTTGTCACCTCCTGGAATCCTTTGCAGCAGGCAACCCGGCCCTTACCGACATTTTGAATCGCCAGTGAGTAACCAGAATTTGAACACACGCAGGCACCTTTGGCGGGTTCTGACAACAACCTGTAGTTGGACAATGGAAATAGAGCAGTTATTTCACTATGAACTGTGAATGATATATATATATATATATATATATATATATATATATATATATATATATATATATATATATATATATATTTGTTGGGAGTGCAAGCAGGTTCCACCGGTGATGGAGGTATTGTACTTTTAAGTTTCAGTAGTGTGTATTTATAGGTTAATCTGAATCTAAGTGTCAGAGTAATTTTAAGCTATGGGGAATTTTCCATTACTGGACAAATTGAATTTTAATTAATGAGAATTGAAATAGCAATCACCACAACAATCCCGTACACCCCTGAGGTCAAGCTCGGTACTTTTAAGTGTATTGTATTTGTAGTATTATTAATGTTGATAATTTAAGTGTTTAAATAAATGTGTTAGTGGTCATAAATAGACTGGTTATTTTAGTAGATTTGCAATGTACTGTGATCTACTCAGATCCCACTATACTAATTCCAGGATTAACTGGGGGACATTATGGGTAAGAACTAGTTTTGTATTTATGTAAATTTTACTCCACCACAACGTGTGTATTACAGTGTCCACTTCAACAATAAGAGCTTGCAATTTTGTCCCAGTAGATTAACGGTAGAGCGTCGGCTGGTTAGTTCGGAGATCCAGGGTTCGATTCCCGGTTGGGGCAGCGAGGTTCTTTACAATGGTGCTCGAACAAATCAACCCTGTAGGTTAGTGTAAATATGTCGGAGGTCTGAAAGTGACCCTAGTACGACTAGTAGGAATTCAGTGCATTCTGGAAGATTAAACTCCGATTTCATATTGAGAGGATAACGACCACGCGGGAAACTGACCTGGATAAAAACAGTAGCAGCAGGAGGCTAATCTGAGGTAAAAATAGCAGCAGGTGGTCAGTCAGATTGTCAGTTGCCCGCCAATTTGACATTAGAGGGTGGAGAATGCAGAGTCCACTTCAACAATAAGAGCTTGCAATTTCGTCTCAGTAGCTCAACGGTAGAGTGTCGACTGGCTAGTTCGGAGATCCAGGGTTCGATTCCCGGTTGGGACAGCAAGCATCTTTACAGTATCATTTAAATGCTTGTTTTATACGTAATTTTTAACAATGTAAAGAATAGGATAAACCCCATTACTCTAGGACTAGCCGTTCTGGAGATATTTTATTTTTTTCGCATTTTTACTGTGCCACCTTTGAAAACAGCTCAGTAACCAA
The DNA here is from genome assembly GCA_951213105.1 of Amaurobius ferox. NCBI lineage: Eukaryota > Metazoa > Arthropoda > Arachnida > Araneae > Amaurobiidae > Amaurobius > Amaurobius ferox. The sequence continues at coordinate 99,172,888 of OX578138.1, forward strand.
ATATAAACGGAAATTTAATTAAAAGTGCAAATTCAGTGTTATTTCAAGTAACAATCGGCGTTATTTTGTGCAATTAAACCGAATTTAATGAATTATTAAAGAAAGAAAGAGAAAATGAATTTGAGTCTGTAAGGAAAGTCATGTGCCGATAGGCATGTGCATCACATATTTTTTTGTACTATTATATTCGTGCATTTGAGATAACAAAAAAAAAAACCCGATATATACTGACAGTCATAATAACTGTAAGTTGTGTAAAAAAAAAAGGACACCGGAACCAGTACTTTAAGTTCAATTCTGAATTCTCAGTTTGAACTTGCTTTCCACCATTCATTGTCAGAACTTTAATTTGAGGTAATTAAGGCCGATCATTAAAGTACCGCACTCTTAACGTTATTTTCAAGAATTAATTATTTAAACCTATTCCGAAATTTCTGTGATTCCATTTGAGGCAATGAATTGCGAAATTTTAACATGTGATCGCGAGAAGATAAAGATTCGAATGATAAAAAGACTTAAATTTAGTTTTATTAAATTTAGATTTTATTAAAATTAGATGCCGATATTTTCACTTTCTCATACGTAATATTGACAAAGTATCGTTTTCACGAAAATTTTCGATTTCGAGATGTTGATGACAGCACTTGTGTTAAGACCTCCTGAACGCGTTTTGACTATTTTTGGAGTGATGTCTGTCTGTTTGTCCGTCTGTGGTCGATATCTTGTGTCCACGATAGCGGCCGCAAATACACTCTTAAGACAAAAAGAAATCGACGCACCAAGAAAGAATTATCCGAATGAGACAAAATTTGGCACGTGTAATGTGGATGTACAGAATTAGAATTTCAGAACAATTGGATGATTTATTGCACTGAAAGGTCTACACAAAGCGAGCACGTCAATTTGGCGTTAGTCTACATCTGGCTTTGGTATAAGCGTTTTTCGGACTTGGCATTGATGCATAAAGTTACAGGATGGTGTTCTGAGGCATGTCGTTCCAAATGGCCTTCAATTGACGAGATAATTCGTCTTCAGTCTGGGATGGCCGCAGGCAACGCCCCATCTCAGTACAAATGTGCTCAATAGGCGAGAGATCTGGGGATCTGACTTGACAAGGAAGTATGTCTGAAGCGCGCAGACAATCAATAGAGAGTCGTGCCGTGCGTGGCCTGTCATTATCTTGCTGAAAAGTTAGCCCAGGGTGTCTCGAAAGGAATGGCAATACAACGGGTCGTAGAATGTCGGCAACGTACTACTGTGCTGTGATGGTACCACGGAGGACTATCAAAAGGGTCCGGCTATCAAACGAAATGGCACCCCAGACCATAACTCCCTGTTGTCGGGCCGTGTGGCGTCTGACAATAAGAGCAGAATCCTGATGATGTTCGGACTGTCTCTAAACACGTCTGCGCTGGTCAGCGGGACTCAGTTCGAAACTCTATCTTCCTTTCTGTCGTCGCTCTAGACCTTCCGTTATCCACTTTTCGTTGAAATATACCATTCCGGACCCATTCCTGCCAACATCGTCTAATTGCTGCATCGCTCCTACTCAAATGCCTAGCGATACGTCGGTGTGCCCATCCAGCCTCATGCTGTCCGACCGCACGCCCTCTTTCAAACTCCTTCATATGCTCGTAGTGGCCGCGAATTCGCCGGCGAGGCATTGTCACAATCAAGTTACGTAAACATAATCGAAATCCACTGCACGTTTTGTACCTAAAAGCGAGGTTTGCTACTTATATACACCCCATGATGCTCAGCTTCAATGCACTGTAGTTCCGACTATTCATCCATTGGCTGCGAATTTTTGATCATTTGCATATTCGATCGACAGGTGTTTGCATGTACAGTTTCATTACTATCGGATTATTTTGCGTGGTGAATCGATTTTTTTTTGCCTTATAGTGTATTCATGAGTGTATTCATGAAACTTTGTGTCTCGCTTTGTTATAAACAAATCTAGAAGTAGTTTTTTTTTTAATTCGAGCGAAATCTTCGAAACTTATATGAAACTTTATATTTTTTTAACTTGGCTGTATCGGAAAAAATTTGATATAATCATGCATAAAAGGGTTTATTTATAGCTCAATAATGATCACGAGTCTTTATAGTTTCAGTCATTGTTGTGAAAAATAACCGCGATACAATTTTTTTGTTCGTCATGATGTCATTAGCTGCCCTCGGGGGGCAATATAGCTCAATAATGATCACGAGTCTTTATAGTTTCAGTCATTGTTGTGAAAAATAACCACGATACAATTTTTTTGTTCGTCATGATGTCATTAGCTGCCCTCGGGGGGCAATATACCAATAATGATCACGAGTCTTTATAGTTTCAGTCATTGTTGTGAAAAATAACCACGATACAATTTTTTTGTTCGTCATGATGTCATTAGCTGCCCTCGGGGGGCAATATACCAATAATGATCACGAGTCTTTATAGTTTCAGTCATTGTTGTGAAAAATAACCACGATACAATTTTTTTGTTCGTCATGATGTCATTAGCTGCCCTCGGGGGGCAATATACCAATAATGATCACGAGTCTTTATAGTTTCAGTCATTGTTGTGAAAAATAACCACGATACAATTTTTTTGTTCGTCTTGATGTCATTAGCTGCCCTCGGGGGGCAATATACCAATAAGGATCACGAGTCTTTATAGTTTCAGTCATTGTTGTGAAAAATAACCGCGATACAATTTTTTTGTTCGTCATGATGTCATTAGCTGCCCTCGGGGGGCAATATACCAATAATGATCACGAGTCTTTATAGTTTCAGTCATTGTTGTGAAAAATAACCGCGATACAATTTTTTTGTTCGTCATGATGTCATTAGCTGCCCTCGGGGGGCAATATACCAATAATGATCACGAGTCTTTATAGTTTCAGTCATTGTTGTGAAAAATAACCACGATACAATTTTTTTGTTCGTCATGATGTCATTAGCTGCCCTCGGGGGGCAATATACCAATAATGATCACGAGTCTTTATAGTTTCAGTCATTGTTGTGAAAAATAACCACGATACAATTTTTTTGTTCGTCATGATGTCATTAGCTGCCCTCGGGGGGCAATATACCAATAAGGATCACGAGTCTTTATAGTTTCAGTCATTGTTGTGAAAAATAACCGCGATACAATTTTTTTGTTCGTCATGATGTCATTAGCTGCCCTCGGGGGGCAATATACCAATAATGATCACGAGTCTTTATAGTTTCAGTCATTGTTGTGAAAAATAACCGCGATACAATTTTTTTGTTCGTCATGATGTCATTAGCTGCCCTCGGGGGGCAAGGTACCCGCCCCCTGGGGGTACATTGTCAAGTGTGGTATCAATCGGAAAACAATTTTTCAAGCAGCTTAACACTCTATAATTGTAATTAGTTGGACCCATGATACCGATTTTACAAAATTTTTGTTGTAAATTTGAACAAGAAAGATCAATCATGCATAAAGCATTGATTATGAAACACTTTCCAACTGGAATGCAATTTTATTTAAACATCAATAAAATGCGATACATTCAGCAGTGATATTTTTTAAATTATCACAGTACTGCAGTAATTTACTACTTTCCTTATATACATAATGTATAAGGAAAGTATTGTGACGGGGTCGAAAATTCGAATTCGAGTTTTCGACGGGAGACCACGTTTCAAGCATCCCTGATCACGAATCAAGCATTTTTGAAGTGATGTCTGTGTGTGTGTGTGTGTGTGTGTGTATGTGTGTGCGTGTGTGTGTGTGTGTGTGTGTGAAAGTATGTGTGTGTGTGTGTGTCAGTGAGTCTGTGGAGACGATAACTGACGAAAGAATGGACCGATTCGAACGAAATTTGGTACAAAAATCACAATCCGTAAACACTGGAAGCCTATTGTTTTTAAATGTTATCGAATGTTCTGAACCCCCCTAAATTTTCGAGTGAAATTTTGAAAAAATTGTCAAAAAATCAAAACAGCTAAAAAAGTTACGCAAATAGACATTTCATATGTAATTTTTCATTAGAAAACGATTAACATAAATTTTAGAACGCTAACATGAACCGTTCTCGAGATATTGCACATTTTTCAAAAAAATTATCAAAAAGTCATATAAAATAAGAAAAATATATTTCCTATTGAGAAACATGTTCACTTTTCATGTGTAATACTATGCGATAAAGTTGGTGACAGTATTCTCGTGGATCTAGCTCGATCCATTCATGAGAAAAGATATTCCGTGTGATACTTTTGTATTTGAACTCCAATAGTCATTTATCTGCTATAAGAATAACTTATTTCTCCGTCAGTAAAGCTTGGCGAGATTTTGGCAACGAATTTGGCGGAATGTCGCCAACTTGGCGAATTTTTTAAATGTTGCCAAATTGACGAAAATCTCGCCAAATGGATAAAAATGACACTACATCAATGAAAATGACGACTAATTGTCGAAAATTCAAAATCTTGGAAAGAATATATGTATCTACTATAAGAAAAACCTATTTTTTTTACTGTAAAAGTAGTAAATTCATTGCATTATGTAAGGAAAGTCATGTGTTGCCCACATCAGATTTTTTTACTTGCAAACTTAAAACCATGGAGTACTTTCTAACTCCACTGCTTAAAACTTCATCGAAAAAGACAATTCCATGAAATTGTCTGCTTCTCTAAGTAAAATCAATGAATATTTCATTCATATCACCTATATTCCAGACTCTAAAGCTAAATAATTTTGCCTTCAAAAATTTAGCAGTTCTTATACAACTGATCTTACAGCTTGATTTGTTTACATTCTGCATCCATTTAAATTAGGCTTCGTTGTAGAAATAATCAAAGTTTGATGATCATTTAAACTAAAAAATATTGTAATTGCGTTGGCGCAGAATATAGATGCATAGAAAATAAAGCGGTGCTCAAAAATAAAGCGTCACGTGATCTCTTCATATAATGGGTGTAATTATTATTTTAACTTTTATTTAAAATACTACTGAATATATATTTTTTAAATTTTTTCTATATATTCTATGGGATAATTTGAATATTTCCTAAAACTTTCGAAGCAATTTGTGAATTTTAAATTCACTTAAAAAATGTTTGAAGAATTAAGTCCCATAGGATTCAATGTATTTCATTTTTTTCAACCCGGGTTCTATGCAAAACTAATTGGGTGATATTATTCATTTATATTCCCATAGGTCCCACAGACCGTCTGAACAACGTATTAAAATTTCATTTTGTTAAAGTCATTTTTACGGCAGTTATCGTGCGAACGGACAGCTAACCAGACAGACAGAATGAACAAAGTCATAAACACTTTTCAACTATGTTGTAAAGTGTTAACAAGAAAGATCAATCATGCTTAAAGCATTGATTATGAAACACTTTCCAACTTCAATGCAATTTTATTTAAACATGTCTAAAATGCAATACATTCCTCGGTAATATTTTAAAACTTATCACAATACTACATTAATTTATTATATTTGAAACCTTAAACCTTCAAAAAAAAAAAATTAACTTCATTCAAATGACGGCATTAAAGTATAAATTGCCTGGTTTAAACATCTCTAAAATGTGATACATTCCTCGGTAATAATTTTAGAATTGTCATAATACTACGATAATTTATTATATTTGAAAACTTCATCGAAAACAACTGAAATCCATGCAAATGACGTCATAGAAAAAATAACACGCCTGGCTCTCTCTATAAAAGCAACATTTCATTCATAAATAATTCCCCCATTCATGTCATTCATCACAAAACTATAATAATTTATTTTATTTAAAAATTAAGACCATGGAGCTACAAGTAATTAAACTATATGCGTAAAACTTCATCGAAAAATATCGTCCTTCTCTTTCTAAAATCAATGAATATTTCATTCATATCAGCTAAGCAGACTCCATGGACTAAATGATTTTGTTTTAAAGAATTACAGCAATTCTAATACAACTCATTCTACATATTTTGCTGTTTACATTTTACATGGGTGAAAAATAGGCTTAGTTGTAGAAATAATCAAATTTGGGATGTGCATTTAAACACAAATATATTGTCATTGAGTTGTTTCAGTATGTAGATGCACAGAATTTAGGCAAAAATAAAGTAGTTTTAGGACGGATACAACACTCAATATGAATTAAAAAGAACTTTAAAAATCATGATTTTGAGACAAGATGGATGCCATATATCATTTTGAAGTATGTCACGTGATCGTTTTATATTATGGTCACGTGATCGCTTCATATAAGAGGTGTTATTATTATTTTAATTTTTATTTAAAAAACTACTGAATATATTTCGCTGAATTTTTTTTTATATATTTTATGGAACAATTTGAATATTGCCTAAAATTTTCGAAGCAATTTGTGAATTTTAAATTCGCTTAAAAAATGCTTGAAATATTAGGTCCCATAGGGCTCAATGTATTTCCTTTTTTCAACCCGGGTTCAATCCAAAACTAATTGGGTGATATTATTCATTTATATTCCCATAGGTCCCACAGACCGTCTGAACAACATACTAAAATTTCATTTTGATTAAGTCATTTTTACGGCAGTTATCGTGCTAACGGACAGACAGACAGACAGACAGAATGAACAAAGTCATAAACACTTTTCAACTTTGTTGTAAAGTGTTAAAAATGGATTCTGGTATGAGAAAGTCGAGTTGAGCTACTTTTTTTCAGTTGATGTAGTGTGTTCAGTTTATTTTCAGTTGATGTAGTGTGTTGATTTTGAACGATATCGAATCATAAGAAAGTTCTTTGTGTGATATTTTCCCAACAATACCTTAATGTGCTAATCAGTATGGAAAGTTACTCGTTGAATACATGAGGTTCAATTATGTTTAAGCTAGACGCTTTATGCGACCTGCGTGGTTGCTTTTGTGATGTGACTAACATCTATGGTGTGGCCCTAACTGAAAGCGAAACGTTAAATAAAATGTAAACACTTTGGACGCTTATATCTTCGAACCAAACAGATAAAAACTAGCCGAATACCCGTTGAAAATCAACGGTCTCGCAATAAGCAATCCCTGAATAATGTATATTTTATAATAATTCGCGTTTCACATTTATTCGACAAATCGAATATTTTGGTGTTCAGAACCCCCTAAAGGAGAAAATATTGGAAAATTAAATTTTCGCACTTTTTCCTCTGTTTGTATTGTGTTTTTTATCAGATGATTGGCCCATATACCAAATATCAAGCCTCTAACACATTTAAAAGGAAGCGTGCCTCATTTATTCAGAAAATCGAACATATTAGTGTGCGCACCCCTTAAAAAAGCAAATATTGGAAATCTGAAATTCCACACTTTCTTCCTTTCAAACTATCTACCCTTACACCAAATTTGATATCTCTATCTCATTTCGAAGCATGGTTTTTTTATCAATTCTCTTTTCGAACGTTTCGAACGAATAGATAGAGAGACATCGGCATCCCCTACAATAGCAAATGTTGGAAGACTGAAATTGCACACTTTCTTCCTTTCCAACTTTTTACCCGTACACCAAATTTGAAGTCTCTATCTCATCGTGAAGCATGCTTTTCTAGCATTTCATCTTTTGAATGCTTTTGTGTGGAGTACCCACCCCTTAACTATACATTTTTTAAAAACTCTATTATTTTTGTGATTTCTATGAGATGATTCGCCCATATACCAAATAGCCTCTATCACCTTTTGAAAGGGGCGTTTCTCCTTTATTCCGAAAATCGAACATTTTAGTGTGCGACACCCCCTAAAGTAGAAAATTTTGGTAAACTGAAATTATACACTTTCTTCCTTCCACACTATCTACCCTTACACCAAATTTGATATCTCTATCTCATTCCGAATTATGGTTTTTTATCAATTCACTTTTCGAACGTTTTACTCTGGAGCACCCCCTTAAACGAACATTTTTGAAAAACTATATTTGTCTTGGGTGTTTCCATCAAATGATTAGCCCATATACCGAATTTCAAGCCTCTATCAAATTTTAAAGGACCGTTTTCTCATTTATTCTGCAAATCGAATATTTTGGTGTGCGGCACCCCCTTAAGTAGAAAATATTGGAAATCTGAAATTGCACGCTTTCTTCCTTTCGAACGATTTACCAATTCACCAAATTTGAAGTCTCTATCTCGTCGCAAAGCACGATTTCCTATCATTTCACTTTTCGAACGTTTTAGTGTGCGGCACCCCCTTAAGTAGAAAATATTGGAAATCGGAAATTGCACACTTTCTTCCTTTCGAACAATTTAGCCATACACCAAATTTGAAGTCTCTACCTCATCGCAAAGTATTCTTTCCCATCATTTCACTTTTCGAACGTTTTAGTGTGCGGCACCCCCTTAAGTAGAAAATATTGGAAATCTGAAATTGCACACTTTCTTCCCTTCGAACGATTTACCCATACACCAAATTTGAAGTCTCTACCTCATCGCAAAGCATGCTCTCCTATCATTTCACTTCTCGAACGTTTTGGTGTGCTGCACCCCCCCTTAAGTAGAAAATATTGGAAATCTGAAATTGCACACTTTCTTCCTTTCGAGTGATTTACCCATATACCGAATTTGAAGTCTCTATCTCATCGCAAAGCATGCTTTGCCGTCATTTCACTTTTCGAACGTTTTGGTGTGGGGCACCCCCTCTATAGAACGTTTTCGAAAAATTCGATTTTTCCAGGAGGTTTTATCGAACGACCGAGCCGTGTACCAAATTGCAAGTCTCTATCTATTCGGGAAGTGCCTAAAAAAGGCGTGACAGACAGACAGACGGACACTTGGCAATTAGTATATATAGATTCAAATAATTTTTACTTGTTTTGTTTGAAATAGGGTAATATTTATGAATATATAATTATATGTTTTAACATTTTGAACCCCTTTCTTCCGACAAAACTAAATGGTTTTGTTCGAGTGAGTTTTGACTCACTTTGTTTAGTCTCATTTGAGATACGTATTTTCGAAACTGTAAAATATAGAGGTAAACAGCAAGGAATGAAAATGTTCAGCGAGAAATTCAGTTTCTAGATAACTAGTTTGTTTTTACAGAGCTCTCACAATGTATGAGTCATTATCTTGTCAATTTCAAGACGATTGAAAAATTTCCGTATTTCAAGATTTTTATGCTTATATCTCAAAGTTAAATGTGTTAGCTATGAACTATAAAGGTAATTTGTAGCTCCTAGAAAATACTATAAGGATATATAATTGAATTTGGTATCAGGTGCTTAGTTTTTGAAATATAGTGGTTAATATTTCAATATTTTAATATTTTGAACTATTTTGAAAGGTTGATTTTTCTAAATTTAATATTTTAATATTTTGAACTATTTTGAAAGGAATTTTGATATTTTAATATTTTGAACTGTTTTAAAACTGTCTAAGAAGAAAAAGTAAGATCAATCATGCATAAAGCATTGACTATGAAACACTTTCCAACTTCAGTGCAATTTTATATAAATATCTCTAAAATGCGATACATTCCTTGGTAATATTTTTAAAATTATCACAATACTACATTAATTTATTATATTTGAAAACGTCATCAAAGAAAATGAACTTCATTCAAATGACGGCATTGAAATATAAATTGCTTGGTTTAAACATCTCTAAAATGCGATACATTCCTCGATAATATTTTTAAAATTATCATAATACTCGAATAATTTGTTGTATTTGAAAACTTCATCGAAAACAAACGAACTTTATTCAAATGACGTCATCGAAATATAAATCGCCTCTATATAAAAGCAGCATTTCATTCATAAACATTTTCCTAATCGTTTCATTCATCACAATACTATAAAAATTTATTTTATTTAAAGATTTGAAAAATTGTTATCTACCATATTTATTTTAAAATGTGAAACCTCTCTTATATATAAAATAGTGAAACTCTTGGAAAGATATTTATTATATAATATATTTCTTTTTCTTTCTGGAGGATATAGCAAGAGTCAGAATTTAATTGATTTTGTTTTTCTTCCTATACTAAATAATTTTTATTTAAAAAACTACCTAACATATTTTACTGAAATTTTTATTATATATTTTATGGGATAATTTGAATATTTCTTAAAATTTTCGAAGCAATTTGTGAATTTTAAACTCGCTTAAAAAATGTTTGTAAAATTAGGTCCCATAGGGTTCAATGTATTTCATTTTTTCAACCCGGATTCAATCCAAAATTAATTGGGTGAAATTATTCATTTATATTCTCATAGGTCCCACAGATCGTCTGAAAAACATACTAAAATTTAATTTTGATAAAGTCATTTTTACGACAGTTATCGTGCTAACGGACAGACAGACAGAATGAACAAAGTCGAATGAACAAACACTTTTCAACTATGTTGTAAAGTGTTAAAAACCACCCACAAAGAAATATGCTATTCACGCAGAAACATTTCGGCTCCATTGGACTGGAGCCACTACTGATTTTTTTTAAAAAGCTCTTAACTTGCAATAGCTTCCTTGCAGTATCTGTCGACCACGTAGCCGGCCACTGCGCAGGCGCAATACGTCCTAAGAATGTGCCCAAACATGCCTTCACCCACTGATCCACATTTCCTACGTACGAGTAATACGCCCTAAATAATCATCTAAATACGCCTTTGCCGGTTGCATGGGGGTTTAATGATGAAGTCGGAATTAGAGATCAAAAATCCTATGTGGTTTTTGCCCGAGCAGAGTTAGTTAAATAGGTGAAAAAAAAGAAAGCTGAGTATGCAAGTATGTTAATCGATCGACAGGATCTGAGAGAGCTAAAAACGTAGTTTTATAGTGGATATCCTAAAGCGCAGATGGAGTCTTCCGATTTTTTCCAATGCTAGAAATCTGAGAGTAACATTTCACTCTGAATGCTCATTTTGACCTCGTGGTTTTGCAGAGAAAGTGTCAAAAATCTTCTCTGATTAGCTACCTTTTTTGATATTATATACGATATTCTATACTATTATATACGATATCTGCGGGCAGTCTATAGCTTCTACAATCCACTCTGGGCATCTCGTTTTCCGGCTCAGAGCAACTGATTACCCAGACGGGGACGATAGCTTGAATTAGAAGCCCATGCGGCCTAGTCAAAGCAGGCCTATCCATGGGTCATTAGAGGCCTAGCTAAGGGTTAAGGCGACGTGTTTGGCTTTGAATATATGGCAAATAGACACACTATTTCATGATAGATATATGATTTTATTTAAAGTCGAATTGAAAGTTTTCTGCAACAGATCCGCAGAAGCAGCACATAAATAGTTGGTTTCCAAATCCTACTTTTGATCTCGGTTCCATCTTTCTCTGTCAGAGTTTAAACGCAGGCTAATTAAGGCCGATCATTAAAGTGCCGCACTCATATGTAATTTTCAGGAACTAATTATTTAAATTTATCCGGCAATCTCCGTGACACAGTGCAATCAATTCTAAAAATTTAGCATTTAATGCCAGTGTAAAAGATTAAAACAAATGAATTATAATTAAAGTTTACTTTTGTGCTATACATTGTGTATGTTTAGGAATAGTATTATAGAAAGGAATTCGAAAATTGGAATTCGAGTTTACGATGGAATGTACAGTTTAAGCACTGTGGAACAATATTTAATAATTTTTAGCCCGACATCTCGTTCTCTCTGCCCATCTGTGTAACGTATGTATCCATTCTGGCTCGAAACTATTTGCAAAATTTTCATGAAAGTTGGCAGTCAGATACAGGTTTTATAAGTTGTTTGGTACAAGTCAGAAAAACGGCCCACAAAAATAAAGAAGAGAATAAAAAGCAATAAATATACTTGCTAACACTTTTTTACATTCCATATTAACGTACACTTTTTGACATCCCATATTAACGTACACTTTTTGACGTCCCATATTAACAGTGTCTTCCCATTTTAAACTAAACATTACATATGTGATGATTATATCAAGAATTGAATAACATAAAACTTTTTACAATGTTTTCTTTTGATTTTTGAGTTTTGTTTTTGAAAAATTGAGTGTCTTCCAGGCTTATATCTTTAACAATTAGTAAGCCTCATACGTTTTCTGATTAAAATAATAGTATGGAATTACTCAATTTCTTCGAGGGCTTTCTTGCTCGCATACAGACGTACAAATATATTAGGAATTTAATAATTCTTATTCAGGTTGATCCAAACATGTAAATACACAGAAATCCCACAACGTTTTCGCTAGAGGGGCTGCATGAAAACCTAATTCCTTTAACTTTTTATAAAAATACTAAAAAGTTAAGCCAGTCATAAGACGGGATAAAGTTGCAAAATATTATTTCAGATCCTCCATTTATGAAGTTGAAAAGATTTTCTCAGATCCGCTATTCATGAAGTTACAAACAATTATTTCCGATCCGCTATTTACAAAATTGCAAAATATTATTTTACATCCGCTATTGACAAAGTTGCAAATGATTATTTCAGATCCGCTATTCACAAAGTTGCAAAATATTATTTCAGATCCGCTATTCACACAGTTGCAAAATATTATTTCAGATCCGCTATTGACAAAATTGCAAAAGATTATCTCAGATCTGCTATTCACAAAGTTGCAAAAGATTATTTTAGGTCCTCTATTCATAAAGTTGCAAAAGATTTCCTCACATCCATTCTGCGCATACAAGCCATACACCTCGCCCATTCAATATTATTATTTATAATACGATTCCCTACCAAAACACACGTACTATAATACCATTTTATAACGCAACGCAATTAATCTACGCTCCCTTAGACCCCCCTAACAATGAATTTATCAAGTTTAATGCCTCACTTTTTTATTTCACGCTTTCAATTAATTACTGGTCATATCACGGAGGTAAAAGGGACTAACTTTCTTTAACTTCATGGGCCATACAATGCAGCTCACACTAATCTCTCTATAAATCAATGTTGCATTCATGGAGTTAGAAGGAAGGAAATTAAACTCCTACGGATGAAATGCTTGAAAATGCCATAATGCTTTGAAAATTATATTTAGATGTCACTAGTGTTACTAAAGCAACAGCTGCTAGTGCTAGTTGACACAACAGATATGCGTAGTATTTAGTACATGTATTTTCGATTATTTTTAAATAAAGGGTTCCCTAATTATGAGTATAATTAACCAGTATTTTTCATAGCTGTGGGATAGAATATAGTATATGGGGAGATAAAAATAAATTGAAAGGTAAAATAATTTTGAATACGTAGGAATATTCTTTATTATTTCAGTTCTACTTTGCATTACGCTAATAATTTATTTTTACAAAATTGACAGTTTAAATACATATTTTAGGCCTTTCGTCATAGAAATGCATATAATGCAAGGCTACTTATCTTATCTCAGCGACACCTGAATTATTGTCTCAAACGATATTGGCGTTTTTTTAATATGAAGTTTAAATTTCTTACTTTTACCTCCATGGTTGCTTTCATTTCATTGTTTAAAACATGAATTTGAAGATAAAGGAGGAAGCAAGTTTCTCTAATTCTATGGTTTAAATATTCAAATTCTTACTTTTTAAATGGGAAGGCCTCTCAATATTAAGTTTCCTATCCAGTTAAATCATGTAGTAAAGGGATGGTCTTATCTCTAACTCCATGAGCTCAATATATTTTTTTCAGCTAAGTGTCTTCAAGCATTAAAATTTCATGACCATGCAATTGCATCATGTTGTGGCAACGTCTTCGACCTCAGAATTAAACCCTTTATTTCAACTTGATGGCCTACACAGGCACGGATTGAGTGCTGTCTTTTATTATATGGGAGTGCACATCATTTAAATTGCTACTATATAATTTCCTACCTTATTTAAAGCATTCTTGGAACTACTTGGAACTACTTGTCTACCGGCAGTTAAAACAAATAAAAAAAATCTGCTATTCACTTTTTTATAACACCCTGTATATTAAATTGTTATTGCTTTTTTCATGTTCATGACTATTGGAAGTTTAAATACGATTACTCTTCTCTATAATTACTCAAGTTTTGATGTTGACACGGATGGTTTAAATCTATTTTTAGCCCAGTTGCAGGAGATTCGTAAGGCGACGCTTTCCCGCTTGCTCTGTGACAATACGAAAGTTGACGATGTCCAGCTGTCCGCCTTTGTGAGACCTGCCCAATGGTGAGCTATCTCTCTTTATTTTTTTTTATTAAAATACGCCCTCTTATATCACGTAGAATAATCATTATTTCGCGGTCCTTCTCGAACCTTCGGAAAGACGCCAAATATCCCCAAATTGGCGTTAAATTGCCAAATTTGGCAACTCTTCTCCGAACTTCAGCAACTGGAAACCCTAGATTCACGTCATAGGAAAAGTTGTATGGACGGGTTTTTTCCGTCTGGTCTTCGAAAGAGACGAAAGGAGAGGGGGGAAAAGATACTCCAGAACATTTTACAAGTTCTTAACAATACTAATATATTCGAAACATTTAAATTCAGTACTTTTTTGGGTAGATAAATATTTAATTAAAATGGATGGTGCCAAATTGGCGATAAATCGACGAATCTGGGAATCCTTCTTCGATCTTTGGCGTATGGCAACCCCAGGATCACGTCACGGTAAAGGATGCTTGTACGGGTGTTTTCTCCGTCCGATCTTCAAAAGACCCCCAAAAGAAAGGGAATATCACACGTTCCCAACAATAGTTTATCCTCGGCCAACTTTCCCTTCTCCTTTCGTTATAATTCGTTTTATCAGCATATGGTTGTTTTACTCATTACTCAAGGTCCGCGCAAATATTACGCACTCTCACTCTAAAATTTTCTCTATTCTACTCATTTTGGAAAACCATATATTATATATATTTTAACATTTCTATCCAAAGACTTGACAGACTTAACCTATCCAGCACTCTTTAATCTGTAAACTTCCTTATTTTCGTAACAATAATCCTTTCCCTCGATCTTCTCATTTTTATCGATTGGGGATTAAAGTCTGGTACATTCCCAGATAGGGCACCCCACTCCCTTTAAAATTACCATACCTTGAGCTTTGAAACTTGCCGAGAGTTTTATAGAAATAGTTCGTGTAACCGAAGGCTAAGGGTATCACCAAGTTTCGAAGGCAAAAAACAGTCTTTTTTCAGTGTAAGCAACCTCACTTATTTAAGCAAGTTCGGAAACTGAGGTAGAATAGCACACGTGGCTGAAGATAGGACAGAAGTTGCCGGTGACGCGAAGATAAATGAAGAGAGATAAAACCACTGAGACACGAAACTAGAGGCAGAATACTAGGAATGAACGGTACGAACCACTCAAGAAATAATAATAATAGTAAACAAGGCATGAACGGAATGCACTGAGAAAAGAAGACTATCAGTAAACAAGGAATGAACGGAAATAAACAAAGACAGAAAGGGAGCGGGTAGCAGATAATTTGATGCATTCACTCCTGGGTGAGATTGCGCTTCTGAAGAAGAAGAAAGTTGTTTTTTGCCCTCGAAATTAGATGATGCACTTACTCGTTACTGTATATTGTAGTCATACGAATTATTTCTATAAAATGATATATATTATTTAGTTTCTTTATTAAGATTTTAGTTCCTAAGTATGTAAGAACACTATGCTAAATATATTATAAAAATGTGATGTAATAGTATAAAAAATAATAAACGGATGAAATAAAAAACACTTATACTTAAACTCTTGATTTTTTGACATACAGAAAGCTATGGACAATGTGGATAGAATTTATTTAAATCATACCTATCCTATCAAATATATGTCTTATACTTCATAAATTTACTGTAAATGCATCATGTATTCTACATTTATTTTAATTATTAATAATTTATACATTTTATACTTGTACTAATTATATATACACATTATACATTTCATAGCATTTATTGCAATTGTTAACTCAAATTTTATGTATAACAACCTTTTTATTTTGTGATCCAGGAATCCTACGGAGGATTGCAAAACTGGAAAAATTCCAAAGGTGGATTTGACTCCATGGAAAAATGAACCGGTCTGGACGTAAATTACTGCCATTACTGACGGACGAGGAACGAACAAAGCCGTAATATATATTTCAAATTGTCTGTTTTGTAAGCATCTTTAATAAATAAATGATTATTTATTGTGATATTGTCCCATTTTGTTTATTCTAATTAAGAATTTGAAGTTCACACATCTACTATATTAAAAAAAAAATCGAAAAGACACTTTAGCCAGGTGTATTCAAGGAACAAGAGAATCACACTTAATTAATATAAAATTAAAATGATTCTAACGTAATATAATTCTACGTCAGTTGTTGCTCTGAGAGTTTTTTAATATGTAAGATAAGAACTTATACTTCCAAACAATGGGCTGAAACATTATGCTCGTTAAAGTCCTTTGATGTTGACTTTTAATAACGAAATCGTTTCTTCGGAGCTCTGTTTTAAGCTATGCAAAAGTATTTTTGTTTAATTATCAGAAAAAATAATAAGCTTTAAGAAATAAAAATTAAAAACAAATATAAAAACATTATTATTTCCTTTTAAATTTATTACTTTCCTTATATACATAATGTATGAGGAAAGTATTGTGACGGGGTCGAAAATTCGAATTCGAGTTTTCGACGGGAGAGCACATTTCAAACATTCCGGATCACGAATCGAACATTTTTGAGGTGATGTCTGTGTGTGTGTCAGTCAGTCTGTGGAGACGATATCTCACGAACGAATGGAGCGATTCGAATGAAATTTGGTACAAAACTCCCAATCCGTGAATACTGGAAGCTTAATGTTTTAAAACACAATCGAATGTACAGAACTATCCAAAATTTTCGAGTGGAATTTTGAAAAAATTATCAAAAATTCGAAACCTTTAATAAAGTTACGTAAATAGACATTTCTTATGTAATTTTTCCTCAGAAAACGATTGACATAAACTTTAGAACGCTAGCATGAACGTTCTCGAGATATTGCACATTGTTCAATTAAATTTATCAAAAAATCCCATAAATTAAAAAAATATATTAACTATTAAGAAACATGTTCACTTTTCATATGTAATATCATGCGATAAATTTGGTGACATCATTCTAGTGGATTTAACTCGTTCCAATCACGAGAAAAGATACTTTGAGTAATACTTTTGTATTTGAACGCCAATAGTCATTTTTCTGCTGTAAGAATAACTTACTTCTCAGTCCATAACGCTTGGCGAGATTTTGGCGACGAATTTGGCGGAATGTCGCCAACTTAACGACCTTTTTAAATGTTGCCAAATTAACGAAAATCCTGTCAAATGGATAAAAATGACGCTAAATCAATGAAAATGACGACTAATTGAAGAAAATTTAATATCTTGGAAAGAATATAAGTATCTGCTATAAGAATAACATTTTTTTTTAACAGTAAAAGTAGTAAATTCATTGCATTATATAAGGAAAGTCATGTGCTGCCCACATCAGATTTTTTTAAAATAGAAACCTAAATAATTTTTAATTTCTAATTAAAGAGTGGTTGAAGCAATTTAGTGGTTATGTTAAAGCCTTATGGTCCGCTTTTATGCTAATGTTGGTTAAGAGATATTTTTTCAGTAATCAAAAATAATTTTTTTTTACAATGTTTTATTTAGGTTGATTTCTTTGTTTGTTTGGGTAAAATCTTAAAATGAATTTTTGACCCACTTTTACAGAGCCAATATTTTTAAAATGATACACACATACATATTAGTGATAACAATACTAATCAAATTTCAGTTGATTCCCCACCTGAGATTCTGATCCTCTCAGATTTATGCACAAAATAGCCTACAAAAATCGCATCGTTGTAAGATAGTTAAAATGAGTTCAATATTAAGCTTCATTTGTATATATATATATAGATATATATAATATCATTGTTGTAAGATAGTTAAAATGAGTCTAATATGCAACTTCGCTTCTATATGACCGGATTGTTAAATCAAAATTGTCCAAGAAAAATTTAAATGAATTGAATCTAATCATTGTTATATATGTCATTTCTATACGTTATCGCTTCTACTCTTCCTTGAAATTCTGACATGTCCAAATATAATTCTTTTATGGTCGCTCCACGAGTTCATTTTTCAGTTTTAGTAGCATCTGATCAAGAATGCTATGAAGGAAAAATTATTTTTACTTTTTAGCACATTTTACTAAATCAGTTTAACTTAAAAAGTTTTTTATAATATTTGATTTCAATCTTCATAAATAAAATTAATAAACGTATAGTCCTAATACAATATCCCATAGAAATGAAAAATTATGAAATACTGTACAGTTAAAATAAACTTTGAATTGTATAACAATGCTTTATAACCCTGCTACGGGCTAAATTCAATAAGAACAATTGAAATCTTTTAGATAAGGACGGTATTTTTTGTATTTAAAGATAGGTTAAAATGGATTGCAACAAACAGAATGATTGGAACCCTCAGCCTTCGAACTACTCAGCTCAGGTGACACACGATTGGCGTAGTATTTTTCTACTTGAGCTTTACAGAGTATCTGGCCAGGAAAATTATATTAACTGAAGTGTGGCTTATCTCGACTTTCTCGTACCAAAATCCACTTTTGGTAGCTTGTTTTTTTTTTTCAAATTTTACAAGAAAATGTTTGAAAAATTGGTATCATGGGTATAAATGGTTACAATTACAGCGTGTTACCCTTCGTTTTAAAGATCTTGAAAAAATCTTTCGATTGTTACCATACTTGACAATGTACCCTGGGGGGGAGTAACTTGTATCTCAAGGGGGGGATAATGACGTCATGAACAAAAATAATTGTATTTTTCACAACAAGGATTGAAGCTATCTCGTGGCCATTGAACGATAAATAAAACTTTTTATGCATGATTATGTCAAAAGCTCTCCCCCCCCCCCCAGGGGGCGAATAACTTGTCTCCCCTAAGGAAGTTAAGGACGTCACGAACAAAAAAAATTGTATCGCGGCTATTTTTCACAGCAATGATTGAAACTATAAAGTCTAGTGATCACTGAGCTATAAATAAACCCTTTTATGTATGATTATGCCAGATTTTGTCCTATGCTGCCATGGATATGAAATATGAAATTTGAAATTAATCAAACGATGAATGATTATTAATAAAATATGACATTACAAATAAATTTCGAAGGTTTCGTTCGAATTTAAAAGAAATATCCAGTTCTGGATTTTTTGATAACAAAGCCAGATATAAAGTTTCGTGAATATACATTAATATTTGTGGCAGCTATAGTGTACACAAGAAATCCACATACAGACATACGGGCATCACACCAAAAATTGTCAGAACGTGTTCAGGAGGTCTGAAAACATATATTGACATCGAAATCTTGAAGTCGAAAATTTTCTTGAAAACAATACTTTTTCAATACTACTTATGTAAGTAAGAAGAACTAAAGTGGACGAACAAGCAGAAAGCTCATACCCACGGTATTCGAAATCTAAGGAAGACGACATAACTAATGAACTAGCTAGCTCATAAAACTTCAAACATTTTTTTCATGTATGTGAATTTAACAGAGATTAAATTAAAATTAGAATTAGTTCTAAAATGGATCACAAACAATAGAAATGATCTATATAAATAAGACAGTTCAGCCGAGGAAATTGACAATCTTAGATTTGTTCTTGTATTTGTGCCTAACAAAATACCTGGCCATAAAATGATAGATAAAGCGATAAGACTAAAATAGATGGCAAACAAGTAGCAGGTTCGGACCTAAAGCCTTCGGTTTCGAAGGATGGCGACATAACTGCTGAGCAAGATTGCTTCCAAATTTAGCTCCATTGTAAATGAAACTCCTATACCCACGATAATCTCACTGAAACTACAGATTTTTTTATATATTTGGATATCAATTGTAAATATTTATTATTTTACAGGCCGATGTCATTGCTGAGCGAGGTCAGATAAAAATTGCGGTTGCTATTGTGAAAAATTCGGGTCCTCTTTTATTGTGATACACATTGTTTGTCAATAACTCTATTTAAACTTCACCAATTTTTTGATGGTTGGATAATGAATATGTAATGAAGATAAACATATTACGAGTTTGTTGTTGAACGTGGTCAAAAAGCTTCGTGTGATCTGCACGACAAAAGCCATTGTGTAGATTAGGGGCTTTTAAACTGTGGGCAGTGACGCAAAAGTAGGTCGCCTTGGCATTTGGGATGGGTCGCCGAATAATATCTGCAATAGAAAACAAGGAATACGCAAATGTATAGGTATTACTCTGGCGAGATTCATGGGTTGTGTAGTCAAGTCCAGGATTTGATTCTGAGTCGCGGAAAAAAAAGTTAAGAACTCCTGTCGTAGATAGACATCCTAGGATAAATCCTCAAATAATGCAACTAGATTTTTATGTAAATTTGCAGATATGATATATTTTAAAGTTTATTGATGCAAACGGACACAGTGTCTAAGGTTTTTAATTTTGAGAGTGAACTCAATTTTCTTTGGTCTGTCTGTTATATCCGACGATCATTCATCTTAAATACAAAGGATTTTTCAGAAATTTTCAAATTTGGCGTGGATCAAACTCGCACTACAGAAAACTTTTACAGAAATTGAAAAAGTGAACTGAGCCAGAACCTGTTAAACTATTTTTACAATAACTGTACGAATTACAACGTATTGTGCAGGGTTATTTTTTGAATTCCGTGAAATATTCTTTTTATTTTAAATTTATAACATGGAATTGTCACTCCCTTTATACGAGTATTAAGTTATACGAATACCTAGTCTATATAATGATTGTTTTACGTGCTTTTGTCTTTCTAGGATCCTCCAGAAGCTTGTAGATGATTTAGAAGACTGAATCTTTGCATATTTATAGTATTTACGACGGTATTGGAATTAACGAAGCTGAATTATAGATTTCTCCCCGGGGGGATGCGAGTTAAAGCTTTTCCAAGTCCTCCAGAAGTCCTCATTAACCTAGGTCCTAGAAAGCTAAATGCTTGCACCAAATCTTGGGCGAAGAGCAAGTCTTGTGGGCCAAGTTTTGGGGGTTAGAATCTTGGGCGAAAGGTCTTTCCAAATTACCCAGAAGTCCTCGGTGAACTAAAAGGCTGCATAGAAGTTTTGTATACTTGTAGTATCGACGACGAAACGCAACTTAACTGGTCCAAATTTCGATCAAAATGAATATTTTGCAGAGCTCACATCAACGATAAGAGCTTGCAATCCCACCCCTGTAGCTCAACGGTACAGCATCAGCTGGCCAGTTTGGAGATTCGTGGTTTAATTCTCAGTTGGGGCAGCAAGGTTCTTTATAATGGTGCCTGAACAAATCAACCCTGTAGCAATGACCACGCAGGGAGTTAACCTGGAGGATAAAAATAGCACCAGGAGGCTCACCTGAGTAAAAATTTTCATGAGGTGGTTAGTCAGATTATCAATTGCACGCCAACCTGACATTAGAAGGTGGAGAATGCAAAGTCCACTTCGACGATAATAGCTTGCAGTACCATCCCAGTAACTCAACGGTAGAGCATCGGCTGGCCAGTTCGGAGAGTCTTGGTTCGATTCCCGGTTGAGGCAGCAAGGTTCTTTATATATTCGACACTAAGTACCATGCATTGTTAAATGAAATAAAACGTATCGAAAAAGTTTCAACTTATTTGTTAGTTGTCCTGTTTTTGAAAATTTTAAAATACTAGTAATCTATATTTGCATTTAAATATTATCAATTAAGCAATTTAGAGCGATATTATTCCCAAAGAAAGTATTTGGACAACTAGCACTTTCCTGTCGGTAGTTATTTAACAGACGCAATGATAAACTGTTCCATTCATAATACGCCGCGTTTGACGGTTGCCTGTCACGTCGGGGTGTTTGAGCGACAGCGGTTGTACCAATGCAATCGAGACCGCAGATTAATGCATTGTCAGATGTGACGCTTGATTGGAGAGTCTATATAAGCATTACCGGGCACTGGCAGCGAGGCTGTGCACCGTTTTCGTCTGGAGATTTTGAAAATAACTTTGAACAGAAACTTAATTTATTGTGGTTGGGCAAAATTGATTAAAGATTTAACGGCGAATCAATTTATTTAAGAGTTAGATTGGAAGCAATATGGAATATAAGATATATATTTAATAAAATATTGATTATCAAATAATTAAATATGATGTGCCCAACATATGGTTTCTTTACAGACTAGCCACACACGCCACCAATTGGCTAATTGTTCTTACCGATTTAAATACGCACTAGCCGAATACTCGTTGAAAATCAACGGTCTCGCAATAAGCAACACCCGAATAATATAAATTTTTGAATAATTCGCGTTTCACATTTTTTCGGCAAATCGAATATTTTGGAGTGCAGAACCCCCTAAAGAAGAAAATATTGGGATACTTAAGTTGGGCATTTCTTCCTTTCCAACTATCTACCCGTACGTCATTACTGTCGAGCAGCATATCATTTTTCCTTTCGAACGTTTTTCTGTGAAGCACATCCATAAATGAAAAGTTTTGAAAAACTCTGTGTGTCTCGGGTTTTTTATCAGATGATTGGCCCATATACCAAATATCAAGACTCTATCACATTTAAAAGGAAGCGTGGCTCATTTATTCGGAAAATCGAACATATTAGTGTGCGGCACCCCTTAAAGTAGCAAATATTGGAAATCTAAAATTTCACACTTTCTTCCTTTCAAACTATCTACCCGTAGACCAAATTTGAAGCCTCTATTTACCTCCCCCCAATATGATTCCTTTAACCGTAAACTCAAGTGATTGACTTCCATTTGCATTGAGTGTCAGTTAATATTTTTTATTATCAACCGAATTATTTTTATTATGGTAAAAATATAATATGCATTTAATGAAATAATTCATTAATATTAAATTAATATTTAATTATTTATAAATAATAAAATTAATAAAAATAATTGTGTTAAATAGGTTTTGGGTATGAATTTATAAGTTTTCGAAAAAATGAGGATTTTCTTTTTGTCTAGTCTTTCTTAGAATCAAGGGATTTGTGTTAATCGATTGAAATAATCATAAAAACACTCGTTTGATAACTCAAATTGTTTAAGCGATATCGTGCTCACAAACTTCACTGAAACAATGGTTGATTCGATTTTAAACATGCTCGATTCGGTTGATTTTAAGGATGATGATGAAGTGCAAATCTATTAAATTTCGAGCTGAAAATTTGGCTCTCATATTACTTTCCCTGTACTTGTACATCCGGTTAAAAATGTATCTGCATTCCGCTCGATATCCTCACAGCTCGATCGTACAGTTAAACCAAAAGTATTATTTGATTTGCAATAATGTCAGCCATAAATAATTGTGCATGTCATTTTCATAAGGGGCCGTATTCATATTTATTTATATATTATTTCCAAAATTTCAAATGCCAATATTCGCATTTTTATGTGATCGAAAGATATGACACATTGTAATTAAGCTAAATATAATTTTTTGTACAATTCAGACAATAAAAACCGAAGATATATGAAAAAAATTATTCGGAGACTGTCTCAATATTTGGGATTGTAAAAGGAAGGTCACCCTATATATTATTCAACCTATTCTCAATTCTCCAGTTTATTTAACTATATATAGGATAGATTAACTATATATATAGATTAACTATATTATAGGATATTTTTTCATTACAAACACATGCGCTTCTCAATCAACCATTAAGCGATAGTTTAGATAATGTCTTGATAAACATTTTATTTTTATTTATAAATTAACTGATATAAGATAAATAATTGATACGCGATAGCATAGCTCAAAACTATTTACTTTGGTTACTAAATTTATTTAATTTTTTACAACTTAATATGAATTATGAATTATAGGGACCGTTCCTGTAAAATACTTCGTGCTTCCCCCGCAGCACGGAATAATTCAAATTACGAAAGATATCCTGATAACATTAAATCATTTGGATATACAATACATCATGCTGTAAAAAATGCGATTGATTGAACGATCGGTTGCTACGATTTGCTACACGTTTTTACATCGCGATATAACACTTCACTCAATAAGTCTCCGGTCTGACACATATATGGCAACACTGTTGACAGACCCATATGATTACTGGATAGTACAAACCTTCAAACGATACGTGTCAAAATTTCATGACATTCTGACAATTAGTTTACAGGTTACAGTGGTTTTAGTGACCCCAGTTTTGTAATTTTCAAAACAATGGATAAAAAAGAATTTCGTGTGTTGATTAAACATTGTTTTTTGAAGGGGAAAAATACTGTTGAAGCCAAACAGTCGCTTGATAAGCGTTATGGAGACTCTGCATCAGGGAAATCAACTATTATTGACTGGTGTGCTGAATTTAAACGCGGTCGTACAAACACCGATGATGCTGAACGCTCTGGTCGCCCAAAATCGGCAGTTGTTCCGGAAAACATAAAAAAAAGTTCACAAAATAATTTTGAAAGACCGTAAAGTGAAGTTGCGTGAGATAGCTGACACCTTAAAGATATCAGTAGGTAGTGTGTTTACAATTTTACACGAAAATTTGAGCATGCGTAAGTTGCTTTCGAAGTGGGTGCCGGTTTTGCTCACACCGGACCAAAAACAACAAGACATGCTCCGTGTCACAAGTCGATGAAAACGATGGTTAAATTATATGAATTACGCTTCGAATTTCTTCCTCACCCACCGCACTCTCCAGATCTGGCCCCCAGCGACTACTGGCTTTCTGCTGACATCAAAAAGATGCTCCAGGGAAAGAAATTTGGCTCAAATGAAGAAGTGATTGCCGAAATTGAAGCCTATTTTGAGAGCAAAGACAAATCGTTCTACAAAAAAGGCATCGAAAAGTTAGAGGAGCGTTGGAATGAATGTATCACTCTTGAAGGAGAATATGTTGATGAATAAAGTTGAATTTCTGAAAAAAAAAATGTTTTTCTTAGTTAAACCGGAGACTTATTGAGTGACGTAGTATATCAATTACCAATCTGTCCATACACTTGAATCTGCTTTTCAGACTTCTAAATGAAATAATGATTGAATAAAAGTTATATTAAATAATATTATTAGTTATATTAAATATAGTTAATTATAGTTATATTAAATATAGTTAATTAGTTTTATTAAATACAGTTGCTAATAATATTCAAGTTATAAAAATATAGTTTTTAGTTATATTAATCACCATTGGTAGTTCTATTAAACAAAAGTAAGAAACTATTGCTATGAATGTGAAAAAAAGACGTAGATTGCGTTTCGTTTATTTAATAGTTTTATATTCCCACAAAGAATTGTTTTGATCATAGGTTTATTTTAGAAAGTAGAAGGAAAAGACTGCAGTACTCATTTAACATCAACCACCTATAGCTTGTAATCGGTTTGTGTAAAATAAATGAACGTTATATGAATTCGGGATACTTCAATTTTCTACAGAATTACGATATGTAATCAGAAGTGAGACATTAAAACATTGAGTTGATACAAATGAGTTGGAGTACATTGAGTTGGTACAAATGAGTTGGAGTACATTGAGTTGGCACATATAAGTTGGAGTACATTGAGTTGGTACAAATGAGTTGGAGTACATTGAGTTGGTACAAATGAGTTGGAGTACATTGAGTTGGCACATATAAGTTGGAGTACATTGAGTTGGTACAAATGAGTTGGAGTACATTGAGTTGGTACAAATGAGTTGGAGTACATTGAGTTGGCACAAATGAGTTGGAGTACATTGAGTTGGTACAAATGAGTTGGAGTACATTGAGTTGGCACATATAAGTTGGAGTACATTGATTTGGTACAAATGAGTTGGAGTACATTGAGTTGGTACAAATGAGTTGGAGTACATTGAGTTGGTACACTTTTAAAACATTAAATTGGAACAAATTTCAATACGAAGACGTAAACAAAATGTATATGTATATATTTATAGCAGACATCATTTTAAGTCGGATGAAAATTTTGGTTTATCTGTACGATACGAGGAGCACGAGTAACGACTGATGTTCGGATACTTTTACTTTCCCTGCAATACATGTTAATGTATATGGGAAAGTATTGGAATCATGTCGAAAATTGCAACTCGAGATTTCGACGGATCTACACGTTTTGGGACCACTAGAACACGAAAAAAAAACTATTTTTAGCGGGACGTCTGTATGTGTGCTTGCGTGTGTGTGTGTGTGTGTGTGTCTGTGTGTATGTGTGTCTGCCTGTGCAATATATGTATCCACTCTAACTGAAAAACTAATGGATTGCATTTCATGAAATTTGATAGGTAAGTCAATTTTCGGTCACCCTAGTGCTGATTAGATTTTGGTACGATTCGGGATAAAATAATCGGTCTTTTTTTTCAAAATGGCGCGCAAAAAATCTTTAAAATCTGGAATAAAAGACTACATATATTTTAGTGTATCAGTTAAATGCTATTCTTATGAGAGTTATTTAGTGCAATTAAACTCAATTTATTGAAGAAATACAGAGAAAATGAATTTGAGTTTGTAGGGAAAATCATGTCACATCAGATTTTTTACTTTCTTTACATACACTAGGTGGGGGGGCGCGGTAGCCCATTGGTTAGCGCGCTGGAGTTGCACTCGGTAGGCCCGGGTTCGATTCCAGTCACTGCCAAAACTGCCGCCGTGTTCATGCGGAGTACGATCACGTTAAACATGTGGGTCCGAAAGTCCTTCCGAGAGGTTGGTGGTAGGGGAAGGAGGGTACGGTCCCTGTGGATGCCTCCCCCACTGGGTTCCGGTCTAAATTGGGTGGCACTTCCCGACCGTCCAAACAGTTACCTTACACCTCTCTGGTAGGTCGGACGGTCTGGGTTTCAACAACAACATACACTAGGTGGTTCTGCCCCCTGCTCGCTAAACTTCGCCATCCCTCTTCGGGAGGTTTTGTCTCCTACTTGAGAGAGAGAGAGAGAGTATGTGGATACGAAATCCCAGGAACAAATAGTGCGTTTCGAACATAATTCGGTGTGTTTATTGCAATCTGTGTAAATACTGGAATGACATTTTGAAAACATCATTAAAAAATTAGAACTTTCAATAATGTTACATGAATAATCATTTATTATGTAATTTTTCATCACAAAACTAATGAGACTATCTTTAGAACGCTAGCACGAACAACACTCGTGACATTGCACGTTTTACATATAAATGTTTAAAAAATTACATAAAATAAAAAAAACATTATTAACATCATTCTTGTGAATCTAGTTCGTATCATTGATGACAGAAGGTACTTTATGTAGCAATTTTATATTTTAACGTCCAACAATTCGTTAACAGTCGTTTACTGATATGTAAGAAACGTTTTTCTTTCCGTCTGTCTGTAACGCTTAGCGATAAATTTGTCAAACTTGGCGGCTAACTGTGCGAAATATAGTCAACTGGTGACATTTCGAAATGCTACTTATATAACAAAAATTTTGTAATTGTACAAATGACGGTAAATGTACGAAATGGACGCTAAATTAATGAGCTACTTATTAAAATATTTTAATATATGAGCTCTATTGCGTTTTGCCGATGGTTATCAATGTGGACAATCGTTAAGTTAGATTTGCACGAACTATAATTTAATTGGGTATTTCAAAATAGTATTACATGTTGTCATCTAGAAAAGCGCCAAATTTATAAGTCAAAATTAAAAACATTGTGAACGTGGATCTTGCACAAAAGTTTTTCATTGTGAAATAAGTAAATTCATTGCATCATGTAGATAAAGTAATGTGTTGCCCATGACAGGCTGTGCATATACTATGTATTGTACGATTGCGGAGTCCACTTCGACAGAAAGATCTTGCAATTTCGTCCCAGTAGCTCAACGGTAGAGCGTCTGCTGGCCAGTTCGGAGATCCCGGGTTCGATTCCCCGGTTGGGGCAGCAGGGTTCTTTACAAGGCGCCCGAATAAAAAAACCCTGTAGTTTAGTGCAAAGATGTCGGAGGTCTGAAGACCCCAGGCCGTGCGACTCACATAGTGGGTTTAGAGTAGCTCGCTGCACGGCCGGGAAAGGATACCTCCTGCACTCAGGAGGCACCCAAGGTCTACCATCCCGTCAAACGAACATTTTAGATCTAAAAAGATAACAACTGATGAAAAATATTGTGATTAAACAGACAGTTTTGCATTATATTCGAACTTGACAAGTACGTCCATTTTTCAAAAATGGGAAAGGGTTATTGCGAATATAGATAAAAAGATCATTGAAAAATAAAATTTAGAGTGAGGTACAATAACATAATGAAAAATAGATTAAAATTAAAGAAAATAATAAAATTTTAAAAGTAAAATTTAGAAAACATATTAAAAGAAAATATATGAAAAGGGAAAAAAAAATTAGGCACATGAAAAACAAAAACAGAAATTTAGAATAAAATTTAGAAAAGAAAAATTAGAAAAAATACAAATAAAAAGGATCAGAAGAAAAAGAAAGAACCGAGAAATTAAGAACAGTTAACATAGCTTTTTTTTTCTTTTTTTTTAGCAGAATCTACTCATAAGCTTAGGTCACTTTATTAGAAATTTCCATGGCAACAAGAATACAGTTTTTGATCTTATCTACTGAAGAGGGGATGTCGGAGGTCTGAAAGTGATCCTAATACGACTAGCACGGATTCAGTGGACTCTGGAAAATTGAGAGCCGATTTCAAATTGAGAGGATAACGACCACGCAGGATACTAACCTGGGTAAAAATAGTAGTATCAGGAGGCTAACCTGAGGTATAAATAGCAGGAGGTGGTCAGTCAGATTGTCAGTTACCCGCCAATCTGACATTAGAGGACGGAGCATGCAGAGTCCACTTCGACAATAAGAGCTTGCAATTTCGTTCCAGTAGCTCAACGGTAGAGAGTCGGCTGGCCAGTTTGGAGATCCATGGTTCGATTCCCGGTTGGGGCAGCAAGGTTCTGTACAGGGTAACAAAAGTGGAAAATTTAACTTGGTTTACTAGTTTTGCACGCGTCTTCTTTTATGTTAGCATGCGAAATGTTTTAATGTAGACAAAGATTCAGCAAACGTGTACAAATTGAACCCATACACACAGAAATAAAAACTATCAAGATAAAAAATAAATAAAACCGCGATGTCTCTCGGTTGTCCTAACAAAATCAATGTCTTGATTCTGATCGCCTTTCTTATTGGATGACAAAGCTGCAATGATTTGGGGCGACTTGCGGACAAGAGAAATATTTGTTCGACGGCGACAAAAGTTATTCTTGTCTTTTCTTCTCACGATATTAATTAATGAGTTGCGAGTCGTCTGTGTTCTCTCTCTTCTGGATATTGATTTTAGTGGCCCTTGTTAGGGGGGAAATATAATTTCAGTTTTATGTATGTTGTTACTTGAACTCGGTGGAATACTTTCAAGATACGTTCTAGGGTTATGATATTAAATGAGACAGAATGGAATTCTCATTGCCAATTTAAATACCCATCAATATAAAAATTTGCATGTGCTTACACACGCATACCAACAGTCCGTGGACTACTTTTAAGTCTGTTGTTCTAGAGTCTGATATTAAATGTGATTGTGATTGGAATTTCCATTGGCGATTTAAATATACATCAATATGAAATTTTCATATGTTTACACACATATGAAAATTTTAATTAAAATTATGTTTAGGGGGAAAACATAATTTTAGTTTTATGTATGATGTTAGTTGAACTTTGTGCAATACTTTCAAGATACATTCTAGGGTTATGATATTAAATGAGACAGAATGGAATTCTCATTGCCAATTTAAATACCCATCAATATAAAAATTTGCATGTGCTTACACACGCATACCAACAGTCCGTGGACTACTTTTAAGTCTGTTGTTCTAGAGTCTGATATTAAATGTGATTGTGATTTGAATTTCCATTGGCGATTTAAATATACATCAATATGAAATTTTCATATGTTTACACACATATGAAAATTTTAATTAAAATTATGTTTAGGGGGAAAACATAATTTTAGTTTTATGTATGATATTAGTTGAACTTTGTGGAATACTTTCAAGATACGTTCTAGGGTTATGATATTAAATGAGACAGAATGGAATTCTCATTGCCAATTTAAATACCCATCAATATAAAAATTTGCATGTGCTTACACACGCATACCAACAGTCCGTGGACTACTTTTAAGTCTGTTGTTCTACAGTCTGATATTAAATGTGATTGTGATTGGAATTTCTATTGGCGATTTAAATATACATCAATATGGAATTTTCATATGTTTACACACATATGAAAATTTTAATTAAAATTATGTTTAGGGGGAAAATATAATTTTAGTTTTATGTATGATGTTAGTTGAACTTTGTGGAATACCTTCAAGATACGTTCTAGGGTTAATCTGCTCTAAGTCTTCGGACGAGTCGGGTGGTCAGGGCTTTCGACACTTGTATACCAGTCCTTCCGAGAGGTTGGTGGTAGGGGAAGGAGGGTACGGTCCCTGTGGATGCCTCCCCCACTGGGTTCCGGTCTAAATTGGGTGGCACTTCCCGGCCGTCCAAATTACCTTACACTTTTCTGGTAGGTCGGACGGTCTGGGTCTCAACAACAACAACACTTGTATTCCATCCGGCCACACGCTAGATTGCCGTAAGACTTAGGGTTGGCTGTGTGGTCTGGGCCTTCAACACGTGTATACCATAGATCACCGAAGTCAAGCAGCATCGGGCGCAGTTAGTACTTTCGTGGGTGACCACCTGGGAACACCGCGTGCTGTTGGCACTTTTCGGGCGCTGTAGCCCGGTGGTTTGCACGCTGCCACGACTGCCACCGTGTTCATGCGGAGTACGATCACGTTAAACATGTGGGTCCGTAAGTCCTTCCGAGAGGTTGGTGGTAGGGGAAGGAGGATACGATCTCTGTGGATGCCTCCCCCACTGGGTTCCAGTCTAAATTGGGTGGCACTTCCCGGCCGTCCAAACGGTTACCTTAAACCTTTCTGGTAGGTCGGGCGGTCTGGGTCTCAACAACAACAACACGTGTATACCAATAGTCCGTGGACTACTTTTAAGAGTCTGTTGTTCTAAAGTCTGATATTAAATGTGGTTGTGATTGGAATTTCCATTGGCGATTTAAATATACATCTATATGAGATTTTTTATATGTTTACACACGTAAACAGTCAAAAATATTTTTTTAACATAAATAGAAATATTCGGCAGTAAAATATCTGTTTAGAAACCATGAGTTATTGGCTATTATGCTGTCTGATTAATGAATGTTTTATTTTATACTGGTTCAAAAGTGAATGCTGTTAATCACAGACATTCTGAACAGCAGTTTGAAACCATATTCGTAATAGTCCAAAATATATATAGAAATCTGATCAGGAGTATAAAAATCTTCGTTTGTAAAAGAGCAGTATAATAATGGTATTTTGCTTATTGTTAATGTTACGCTGTCTTACTAATGAATGCTTTAAGCTATTTTACAATAATTTTATTAGGGCGCGGTAGCCCATTGGTTAGCGCGCTGGAGTTGCACTCGGTAGGCCCGGGTTCGATTCCAGCCACTGCCAAAACTGCCGCCGTGTTCATGCGGAGTACGATCACGTTAAACATGTGGGTCCGAAAGTCCTTCCGAGAGGTTGGTGGTAGGGGAAGGAGGGTACGGTCCCTGTGGATGCCTCCCCCACTGGGTTCCGGTCTAAATTGGGTGGCACTTCCCGACCGTCCAAACAGTTACCTTACACCTTTCTGGTAGGTCGGACGGTCTGGGTCTCAACAACAACAACAATAATTTTATTGATATGTTTTTAACAAAAATTTGAAACAATTTTCGGAAGTCCAAAAGTTCTAAAAATATGTTGAGGAAGCTAAAAATTTTTGGTGGTAAAACAGCAGCATAAGGCCGCTAAACTGTTTGTTATTATGATAGTAGGAAGATGAGGAGAGTTCTGCAACAGGAGGGAAAGGTAAAGTGGTATACTTTAACATGGGGACCCTCAGAGGTCATAAAATGAGTTCATAAACAGAGTAAGTATTCAAGTGCTATTCTTTAACATGGGGACCCTCAGAAGTCGGTGGAAGGTGACCCTGTTATGATCTCAAAAGATAGGTATGGATAGAAAGATGATGTCACAGGACAGAGTGGAGTTAAAAAAGGAATGTTACGTATAGAGTATTTTTGTCCTCAATAGTAGTCTGCTGAATATATGTAGGTATTTTAGTGAAATATAATATTTTTTAAAGGTTGTCCTCGCAACATCCGATGCGCATGCGCACTGCGACAGCCTTGAAGATATGAATAATTTCAGTATTTTAATATTAATTACAAAAAGTAATTTTTTAAAAGATTGTCCCCACCAACACCCGATGCATAAATGCACCGCAACATCTTGCATCTTATAACCTTTCTCTTTTTTTTTAATATTTTTTTTTATTTCAAAGTGTCCGTAAGCATAGCTTGCAATGACATTCTCATGTAAATGCCTTTTGTCATCAATAGGCGACAAAGCCACCTTGTTCTGGCATACAGTGAGTAGTTTATGATTGCTGCTATTAATTTTAATCTGTTCTTCCAAGGTGGATCTAGCACTCAACAGGCACTGTCTATAAACGCTGTGTCAAAAACCCAGACCGTCCGACTCGTCCTAGGACATGAGCAGCCGTTTGGACGGCCGAGAATCACTGTGTGAAAAACCCAGACCACACGACTGACCTGAAGGCTTACAGTAACTATTTGTGTGGCCGGCGAGAATCATTGTCTGTAATTTTCCGTGCTACCACATGCTTAGAAACGCGTTTAGCTCTTTTCTTCTCTCTAGCAGATGAGTACATCTTAGGTCTAAGACCTATGGACTCTTGAATAGGGGTTGAATTCAATTCATCCTTAAAGTATCCAATACGTTTTTTATTTTTATCACTGAAGACAGGATACTCCTTGGGGTAGTCAGAAAAATCATATCTTCATAGATATCGGGAGTTTGTATTTCATAAACCAATGAATTAGTATCAGTAAAGAGAAGTGAAGCTTTTTAACCTTATTGACTTTTAATATGCTTATAATGGAACTCGTACATGAGTAGTTTTGACAAATCCAGGATAGCAAAACCAACGTATATGGGTCGATTAATTAAAATGTAACTCTTTACATGCTCGATACCCACAAGATTAAAAAAAAATTCTGCTAGTTCTATAAGCTGAAGATGCTACCATCTTCTGAACCCGCTTTGAAGAATTCAGTAACTCAATATTCACCCGATTTCGAAGATTTTTCCATCGTTTTACCAAACACAGAGTCATTAAGCAATTTTAAAAAAAAATCTTTTTCAAAATTAGTCTTCGCTAACTCTCTCTTTTCTGTATTGAATTGAATATATTTCTGCAACCAGGGTTTCTGATTAAATTTTAAAGCCTTGTGAATTTTCTTGAGTCTTAAATCTAGTGATAGGCATAGTTGAAGGTTGCGATAGTGAACAATGTAATGTTTCTTATCATGTACATTGGATACCAATTTCGTAATACTAACGAAATGACCAGATGTAACTGCTGAACCAGCCATTCAGCGTATGAGGAGAGCATTTCTCGCTCAATCTTCACTTTTTCGGGTGTGTCAGAGAATACCCATTATAATAATCATGTAAAGATTCGGGATACTTCGGATCCACTTTAAATATAAATCCCTCTTGAGCATTATCCTTTAGACTCATTATCCAGGATTCATTCAAATTATCTGCATGTATCCATTCAAACCCACCATAGGGTAGTTGTTGAGACATAACCCAACCATATAGGTTATTAGCGTCAAGATGGAAAATGTACTTATCAGGCCTATTAGAGTCATAATTTTTTCCAAATAACGATTATTAGCCTCAGATCTATGCCGGCTTATCATACATTATGCCATCTCGAATTCGGCGTTCTATAAACAGTAGCATATCTTCATCTGTGAGAAGTTCTAGGGATTGCTCAGTCACCTTCAAGGATGCCTGCCAGGCCAGTTCTGGTGAAGTCATAAGATGTCCACAGCCAATACTATAATGGGGTAGACAGAGTTTTCGAAAATTTTCGAACACATCGGCTAATAGTAGAACATCCGTTTTCACATACAGATCATGAAATTCTCCCAAATTCCTTATATTAAAGGTATTCCATACAGTCAGTACATGTCAATAATCTTCACTCTTAATATCTTCACCTTTAATATCATTATGAAATGTAGAAGGTGGAGATAGTACATCTTCATCAAATTTTTGAAAGGTTGTCACATAACTATAGGGGTATACTCCTTTCCCAAGAAGAGCATCCTGCTGTTCCACATTAGGGAAATGTTCTCTTAGAATATGAAACTCACTCAAGTCTAACTTGGAAACTAGCTTCTCCAGGGAGGCATTCGGAAACTGAAGACTACCAATAAATTGTAAACAGACACGGGGTCCCTCCTTCTTTGAAATCTTAAAAGATATATATTTTTCGATATTAGTGGCAATCACATTAATTTTGTAATCTTACAATTTTCCAAGATTCAGCATAATATGATGAGCATTATAATTTTTTAAATTATGAAACACTAAAGGAATATTACTAGTTTGCCTACAATTAAGATTACAGGCATTATGCAGAGCACCTCTGTAAGCTCCAGTCACATGATTGTGATCACACACATGATTGTGATCACACACATGATTTATTTTCAGCTCACGATGGCACAAATTACGATGAACAGCTCTTTGAAACTCAATTCCTCCTTAGTCATTCGCAGTGGCTTAATATAACGTAATTTTTCTCCAAGATACTGCTTTTCTTTTATCAAGTTCTTGAGGAAAAAATGGTCCACAGGGTTAACACCTCGACACACAGTAGCTTGTTTCAGACACTTTACATCAGATCCTATGATAACATAAGCATATCCACAAGGCTCATGAATTGCCAGTCTATGCGTGTAAGATCTGCTTTTCGAGGGCTTGGTAGTATATTCCTTAACGACCAGGGCTTCAAAATCTAGATTATGAAAGGGATAGAATGCTGATACTGTTTGATTATGAATTGAAGATATTTCTGTATGTGTATGATTATTGCAACCAATGAATGCTTGAAACTTTTAATTTCAAACAAGATCGAATATTCGAATGACCCCTCTCCCTAATTTGAAATTTTGAAAAATCATTCGAAAACATACTTCTTGAGAAAAAAATGATCCACAGGATTAACACCTCGACACACAGTAGCTTGTTTCAGACACTTTACATCAGATCCTATGATAACATAAGCATATCCACAAGGCTCATGAATTGCCAGTCTATGCGTGTAAAATCTGCTATTCGAGGGCTTGGTAGTATATTCCTTAACGACCAAGGCTTCAAAATCAGCATAGATTATGAAAGAGATAGAATGCTGATACTGTTTGATTATGAATTGAAGATATTTCTGTATGTGTATGTGTATGATTATTACAACCAATGAATGCTTGAAACTTTTAATTTCAAACAAGATCGAATATTCGAATGACCCCTCTCCCTAATTTGAAATTTTGAAAAATCATTCGAAAACATACTTCTTGAGAAAAAATGATCCACAGGGTTAACACCTCGACACACAGTAGCTTGTTTCAGACACTTTACATCAGATCCTATGATAACATAAGCATATCCACAAGGCTCATGAATTGCCAGTCTATGCGTGTAAAATCTGCTATTCGAGGGCTTGGTAGTATATTCCTTAACGACCAAGGCTTCAAAATCAGCATAGATTATGAAAGAGATAGAATGCTGATACTGTTTGATTATGAATTGAAGATATTTCTGTATGTGTATGTGTATGATTATTACAACCAATGAATGCTTGAAACTTTTAATTTCAAACAAGATCAAATATTCGAATGACCCCTCTCCCTAATTTGAAATTTTGAAAAATCATTCGAAAACATACTTATTGAGGAAAAAATTATCCACAGGGTTAACACCTCGACACACAGTAGGAATAATGTTACATAAATAATCGTTTGATACATAATTTTTCATTATGAAATGAATGATACTAACTCTAGAATGCTAACGGGAACCGTTATAGAGATGTATGTTTTTTAAATAAGGTTATTAAAAAAATACATAAAATTAAAAATGAAGAAGTATCACCAAATATTTGTTCACTTTCTATGTGTAATATTATGCGATGCT
Source organism: Amaurobius ferox (assembly GCA_951213105.1). Lineage (NCBI taxonomy): Eukaryota > Metazoa > Arthropoda > Arachnida > Araneae > Amaurobiidae > Amaurobius > Amaurobius ferox. The sequence goes on from OX578138.1 coordinate 99,208,921, forward strand.
ATTCATTTAGATCTCGTTTCAATAACAAAAAAATATACTTTTTGTCTATCACTTTTATCTTACTTGTATTGTATTTGGAGGCTCAAAAATTCGTCAATAGTCATCTATTTCAAGGAATACTCGTATTAATCTAATGCAATTGCATTTTCATGCGGATTTTTCATGTGAGTATGAATAAATCATTCTATTTGGACTAAAATGCCTTCAAACGAGCCCAATTTCAATTTACGTGATGGTATCTCAAAGCCGAAAACGTTGTATCGTGGATCTTGTATCTGATTATTTTCGCCGACTTAGTCATTGAATTATGCAGAGAAAGTTAAGTGCTGGTCACATCAGATTCTTTTAATATGTAGCTAGTAAACTATTTTCCCCATGTCAGCAAACACGAAAAAAGTTGACACACGCAAAATATGTTTTGAAAAATAAAACAAAATAAAAACCTGCGATGTTTCCGGATTGTCTTTGCAAGATCAATATTTTGATTGGCTCCCTGACCTGTGTTCTTATTGGTCGACGAAGTTATCGTCAATTTGAGGAGACTTACGGACAAGAGAAATATTTGTTCGACGGCGACAAAGTTATTCTTGTCTTTTCTTCCCATGATACTAATTAATGGGTAAGTCGTATATGTTTTTTTTTTCTGCTGGGGATACTGACTTTGTCAAGTTTTGTTAGAGGAATTTATCGTTTCAGTCTTATGCTGTCTTTTGAATTGCATGTAGTATTTTAGAAATTTTCAATATTTACTTTCTCATACTGTGTAATATAGTATACTGTGTAATATAGTATTTTAGAAATTTTCAATATTTACTTTCTCATACTGTGTAATATAGTATACTGTGTAATATAGTATTTTAGAAATTTTCAATATTTACTTTCTCATACTGTGTAATATAGTATAGAGAAAGTATTGTTTTCACGAAAATTGTCGAATTCGAGATTTTGACGCCAATATATATTTTAAGAACACGTTTTGATTATTTTTGGAATAATGTCCGTCTGTCTGTATGTCTGTGGTCGATTTTTTGTGTACGCGATAGCAGCCACAAATATTAAGGGATTTTCACGAAACTTTATATCTGGCTTTGTTGTAAAAAATCTGGAACTAGATAGCAGTTTTTTAAATTCGAGCAAAAATTTCGAAATTTATTTGAAATTTTATATTTTTTAACATGACAGCATAGGATAACATAATAATGCATAAAAGGGTTTATTTATGGTTTAATGCTCACAAGATTTTATAGTTTCAATCATTGGTGTGAAAAATACACGCGATACAATATTTTTTGTTCGTCACTTCATTAGCACCTCTAGAGGGAAGTTACTCCTCCGGGAGTACATTATCAAGTACGGTATCAATCGAAATTCTTTAAGCCCTTTAAAGTAAAGGGTAACACGCTATAATTGTAATCAATTGGATCCATAATAGCGATGTATCCAAAATTTTCTTGTAAAATTTGGGAAAAAAAATAAGTTACTAAAAATAGATTCTGGTATGTCGATTTGAACCATACTCTAGTTAATTTTAAATAGCAAATCTATTTTTGAACATTAATAGTGTGAAGTTTTAGACTATATTGGAAGATATTGAAGACGTGGAACTCTGATGAACGATTATTACAAATCTATAAATTACTATTTAAATGTTATTGAAAGGTAATGTCTTAAAGAATGAACGCATTCTGTAGGAGATGCAAAATTAAAGCCGATAAAGCAGTGTACTGGAACGCAAATTTCCCCCCGTTTGAAAATCGGAGCAGATCAAGAGATCACATAAAAATATATAACAAATACTCGTTGGTCAAACATTGGTCCCCAAACCTATCACTAATAGAACATGTTTGAGCAGTGTTTCTTTCAGGCATACCCCTGGGGGGGGGGGGGTGCGAAGCTCCCCCCGGAGACATTTTATGTTAACCTAGTTTCTATTTATGTGACATAGTATTTAGATATATTTATATAGGGTAAATAGAAAACTTGCCCCCCCCTAAAATTTCATTCTCTCCCCAGGTCAAAATGTCCTGAAAGAAACATTGCGTCTAAGACATGCTGGGAGGCATAGGCGTAGATTTGCAGAAAAAGTTGGGAGGGACATAGTGCTGTATTTAGGGAGTAACAGGTTCGAGACCACCTCCCCGGATTTTTTTTCGCACTTTCTATATGACAAGCAACATATTGTAGTGGGGAGGGAATTACGATTACAACAGCTCCTCTTGAAACCCAAACCTAGGTAATTCTAACTTTGCGTAGAATAATATGCATGGCTATATACTATGGTAATTATGTACAACCTAAGCAAAGCATTAATTTTCATGGTAAAAATATGCGGTCGAAGGCCACTAGAACTAACATTTAGTTCCAGTTATAGCTAAATATCACAGTTTTGTTGCAATAGAAAATAGGTCTACGAATAGGGAAAAAAATGAAAACAAAATATGGAATTAAGAATATTCTATTGGACGCTCCTTTGGGACTAGGAAAGAGAATCTTTCTACAGGGTCGAGTCACATTATTGTGACCATCTCCTACTTTTGACGTCAGCAGCGCGCATCCAATGAAAGTTGGCACATGTCGTAAGCTGACGAGCTGGGTATAAAAGGTGTAGTATAGGCATTCTGAAAACAAATCACTTGTTGCTTACATGGCTAAAAGGAGCGATTCATCAGATTCGGAAAAAATGCTGATTATCGGGTTTCGATCCAAAAGTGGTTTCCGAACAGTTCACAAAGCGCAGTTTGTGAACTGTTAGTGTGCTGCTATTGTTAAAGATTATCGTTAGTGGAGAAATAGCACCATTGCGAATAAGCGACGTGGAAACTGCGGGGTACCACACGCCATTTGTAAGAATGGTAAACGTCGGCTCTAAAGTTCGTAAGGGGCTCTAAAGTCCGTCGGCTCTAAAGTAACTAAGGTTCGTAAGGGGCCGATCGCAGTGGAATAAATGCAGTGGAATAACTCAGTAGTGAAATAACGATCTGCAGTGGAATAGCTTATTGGCCGAATGAACTAAAGGACTACCGGAAGTTCGTCTCAAACGACAGCTCAACGAACCCTGCAGCGTATTGGATCCCGAAGAAGACGGATGGTCACTGCACCTGTGCTAACGAAGGTGCATCGGCAGAAAAGACTTACATTTGCACGGCAGTATCGGAATTGGATCTCCACTGATTAAAAAATAATTGCCTTCTCCGATAAGTCACGTTTTCTGCTTCATCGAATGGATGGACTCTGGCGTATAACACGTGAAAGATCGGCGAACAAACACTCATTAACCATTGCTGGAAGAACACAAGGCGGTAGGAGCAGCGTTATGGTCTAGAGAATGTTTTCGTGGCATTCTCTGGGTCCGCTCATACCTGTGAAAGGCATTACGACTCGAATTCGTTGTGAATCCATCCTTGCAGACTAAGTACACCCTATGGTGATTGTTTTTTCTGTGGCGGATGGGATCTACCAGTACGACAATGCGACCTGTCACACAGCCGGAACTGTCCGAGAGTTGTTGGAGGAGCACGATGAAGACTTCAAAGTACTTTCCTGCTCTCTAATTCCCTAGTCTTAAACCAAATCGAGCATCTGTGGGGCTACCTTGATCGGGTTGTTCGCTCTACGGATTCTCCACCACACATCCTCCAGTAAGCTGTCAGATGCACTGCAGTCAGCATGGTTCCACATATCTGTAAACACCTTCCACCAATTCCAGTTTCTCCCAGCTGTCCAGCTGCTGTCCGTGCTGCACAGGGTGGTTTATCCGGATATTATCTGTTTGTCACAGTAATGTGACTTAACTGTGTATTAACTCGTGCAAAATCATGTATGTCTATATATCCCCCTTATTTCGAAGCTAATTATTGGCCTAGCACCTCGTGGTGTTTCTAAAATGTAGAATTCAATTCGGAGAGTTGCAGAAAACTTTCAAAAATTCAAAAGATTCAGTACATTTTTAAATACTTTCGAAAATCTTCTAAAATTGGGAAGAACGTTATCTTCATTTTCTTCCTCAATTTTCAATCTACGATCTCGATTTATTTTCTTTAAACAGGAGTTGTCTTTCAAAGAGAGCTTAGGAATCATAATTTATGATAGTTTTTTTACCACACACTTTTAAAAGGCAGACAAATTTCAAAATTTCCAGAAAAGGTCAACAAGAAGACCAATTTTAAAAGCCAATTCCACACCTCAATTTTAGCATTGCGTTCTCCATTTTTTTTAAACTGAAGCTAAAATTTTCAGTTTTGTTATTCAAGTGTCAAAAATTAAAAAAAAAAATCCATATATTGTTTGTTGTTGTTACATAATTTTTATTTCCGAAATGATGAAAAAGAGACTTCCGAGAAGCTAAACAGATATCCATCTAAATGATACTCTAATAGATAAGGTAAAAGATATCCATCTAGTACAATTTTCGTGATAGGATCTCCATTCTGTGTCAATCTACGACTAAATATATTTCGAAGGGCAACATGTACAAAATTTTGAAATTTTTTTTACCAATTTTCAACGTTAATTTTGAAGTTAAAAATTTATTTTTTGCAACATTTATCTTGACAATCTAGCATTTTCTTGTTGCAAACGCTGTTGTCATTTCAAAAGAAGAAATATTTAAAGCATTAAAACAATTAAAAATAATTTTATTACTCGTAGCTCTAATACTGAAGCTATCTTTGAGACTTTCGTTATCGTTGGCTAAGCCTCTATTATAGGAGCTTTAGTTGGTTAATGAGGTCCTTGAGTAGAGCTGGATTGAGGCTTTATTAAAAATTTTGCGTATTATATTCGGCTATCGGTTTAGAAAAGTATTGAAAATATAAAATATATGTTATTTACGGAATACAGTGCAAGGGTCTAATTGTGCTATCATTGTTGTAATTTCAATTTAATTTGTATCCAATGGACTTACTCGACATGTTTAAGCTAAACTTAAGGCAATTTTTTGTTGCTTTGCGAATTTTACGCCCGTGCGAGAAGAAGGACGGTGGGAGAGGTCTTTTTAAAGTATTCGTTTTTATCTATTTTAACGACTGTTGTCCCGGTTTTGATACAATTTTCATTTTGTATTTTCTACTATACAATAGATCCTCTCGACCTGCTCATGCTAATTTATTTTCCTGAATGAATGAAGTCTTAAGACGCAAGGAAAGGGAACTTACCATTGTATTTATTTTTTCTATCGAGGAACATTTTGCTTTTTCGTCTTCACTAGCATCAGTATCTACTCTTTTTCCTTTAAAAAATTGCCCATTGTTCGGTTCTTGATGCAAGGCATTCTGGTCATACATGAGTGAATATACTATTCTTAAGATATAGTCAAATGTAGATTATTTTTCTTATTAGCGATGATAACTTTATACACTGCAATTAGTTTAAATTCTTAACCATGTTAGATAAAAGTGGGTTCAGATATGTAAAACAGAACTGCGAACAAGATCATTAATTCACAGGTGATCAGAAATTGAAAAGCTGTATTCGCCAAGGAAAAAGCGCCAAACTAAAGCATGGTTGCCATCCCTTTGATGTCCAGTTAAAAATATCTATTCTAGGTTACCCAGATTAGTTTGTCAACAATGTCAACTCCACTAATTTCTTAACAAGATTCCAAGAAGATATTCTCTTCGGGGTCGTTCATAGATATTACAAGTATAAGCATATAAGGCCTATGTGGTTACAAGTATATAAGGTCCATGGGGTCGCTGGCCAGGAGATATTTTCACGAGAGTAAATTTCTCCCTAGGGTGTTTGTTCTCCATTCAGAGCAGATTACCTAGTCTCTCCTTAATGTGTTTGTTATGCCGTTTTGTTCAGTTGTCGACTGAGACATGAGACATACATCCATGGTAAATACGGCTTTGGAGTAGGCTTGTAGACAAGGGCCAATTTATTAATTTCTTATGGCTACTGTGCAAGAATCGGTCCGAATGAGTTTTCTCTCTTTCCCCGCTTGCCAGTTCCCTATATATCTTCTCATGATCTGAGTCGCCATTTAGCAAACGTTTTACTTGGCATATTAAAAAATTTAGCAATTGTTTTTAGTTTTGTAAGTAAAAACGTAAATTGAAAACTCCGAAAACGTGTGTGTGTGTAGGCGGGGGGGGGGACATGCCCCCCCCCCCGATTTCTATTCCCGTGCTGGGAGGGTAATTGCAGCCTTCTCGGAAAACCACTGATTTAGCTGACCAGCTGCAATAATTGCGGTAGAATCTTCCGTAGGACATAAACAACTTAGCTGACTTTATGCCGCACCGAATATTGGATTGTATAGTTGCCAGAGGAGGATTTACCACTTACTAAAATATCATCTTCTTGTTGCTACCATTTCTTAATAAAACTTTTTTTTCTCCTAGATTCTAATCATTTGCATATCTCCCCAAACAAATACTTACATACATTTTGAGTTTCGTGGCTGTAGCTGAATTTCTTATGGGTGCATATATTGTTTTGCAACAGAGTGTATTTGATCCATTTTCTAAATCATCTCAATACTCAGAATAAATTTGCTAACCAAACCGAAACCCTTGAGAGCTAACAAAAGTCAAGTTTTCATTAAAATAATAACAATGTTTCCAAACAAACTATTAACTAAATAAATATTCTCATGCGATTAGTCACTTAATCATTCATTTGGGATAATGGATTCCAATTCTCAAACAATATCTTCCATTCTATAAACATCGATAAGCCGAGAATCCATTTGTCAGCAAAATCTCAACGTTCAAATACCAATAAAAGTCATTAAATTTATAAATATCTTACTAAGTAAACTGAATGCATATTTTTCTATGAGTGTCTCGGTTAATTGCTTGTTTAGTATAATTCCAATTCTCAAATCAGCCATTACATCAACCATCAAAACGCTGAGAAGTAAGTCATTTGTCAGCAAAGCATCAAAATTCAAATACTAAGGTCATTATATTTACAAAAATATTACCAAGCAGACGATTAATTCAATGCTTATTTTTATTCAGTTAATCGTTTATTCAGGATAATCGATTTTATTTCTCAAAATATATCAACCCACCAGAACGCTGAGAATCCATTTACTAACAGGAAATCAAAACTTAAATATTAATAAATAAAAACCTTTAAATTAATTAAATTGTTCCAAAACAATCGATTAACTGAATATATACAATGAAATGATTATTAAGGTCATCATTTTTTTGGGATAATTGATTCCAATTTCAACTCTTAATCTTCTTTGTGTATAAACCATCAAAATGGCGGGAATCTATTCGTTAGCAAAACTTTAACGCTTGAATACGGATAAAATTCATTATTATAATATAAAAGCGTTCGTTCCCAACTAAACGATTAATTGAACAAATATTTTCATACGAGGAAAGTAAAAATATGTTACTCGTAAGCGTTCAGCATATGGAAGTGGAATAAAGTTAACACAAACGTAGAGAAACTAAAAAAGAAAAAAAAAAGAACACACGCTCGCAATGTCACGTGATTATCTTAATAAGATTAATATTTCGATTCGCCCCCAGACCACCGTCCAACGTTCTTATTCGTCACAAAACTGCGATCATTGGTTGAAGGACTAGAGAAATATTTGTTCGATGGCGACAAAAGTTATTTTTGTCTTTTCTTTCCCGCGTTATTAATTAATGGGTTCTAAGTCTTCTGTTCGCTTTATGCTGTGGGTATTGATTTTAACGAGGATGGTGGGGGAAATTGTTCTTAGTCCTTGTAATGCATAGTGTGATAAGGCTTTCACACCTCTGTGTTAAAATTGTATATTAAAGTATTGTTTTATTTCTGTGTGATTGAAAGTGTCAATTTCGAAATATAAATGTCTTTTCTACATGTTTTCAATTACATTGACTTTTAAGGGAAGTGAACTCTAAAATCGCAAAAGTGTTTATGTTCCAGAAAAATAGTAATAGTTTTGTATTTTCGCTTCTCAGTCGCTAGTTGGGAACTTGCAGGTTTTGCGCACGCGCGCGTTTGAAAAAGGATTTTGGAAGCAGATTGGAAGGAGTCGTGGAAAAATGTAGACGTGTGTGTTTGATTCGCGTATGATCGCGAATTTTAAGAAAAGGTGGATTAATTTTGAAAGTGGAAGGATGTGATTAAAATATGTAACATAGTTCGACAAGTTGTGCGTAGAGTCGTTTGGCTCGGTTCAGAGATGAGTCACTCGTGTTTTTAAATGAATCAGCCTGGTAGTAATGGAATAATGAGTCTTGTGAAAAGAGAAAATGGTTCTTTCACTGGTCGGCTTGAATCGCTAATAGGGCAAGAGGGAAAGCTCATTTTACAGCGATTTGTATTTGCCTGACTCCTCCTTGTGTCCTAAGGTACGAATCAACCAATCTCCGTAACCAACCAAGATGTCGAATTCCGCCAGCATGATGTTGTGTAGTCAAGTTTCCCGACCATTATGGATTTTGTTCTGCGCAAGAATCTCGATGAGTTTATGCCGAGAGTCCATCCTGATATCCTTTCCCATGGTACAGAATTGTAAATGTTATATTTAAAAGAGACGAGGTAAAGTTTTATATATATTTAGTCTTCCACCTAACGAATAGAGTGTTAATTGTCAAATCCTCGTGAGTATCGAGTCATTGATGATGTTATATGAAAATGTCGTATATGTTCAAAGTATACAAATGTCGTATATAAATGTCAAGTATAATGTGAGGAATATTGTGTTTATTTTATGTATCAGAAAATATGTGTATTCTCTTGGTTCCTCTTCCTCCAGGGGTGTTCTTAATGGTCACCCTACCGAGTGTAACTCTGAGTTATTGCGAGAAATGCTTGTACTCCACTGTTTTCGATCAACTGCCTTGTTATTTCATGTTTAATAAATGTGTTTGATTTCAAAACTTTGTCTTCTCTGTCGAGTATACCAAAACGTTCGCGACAGAATTGGTGCCGTTACTTTTCTCGGTGAGTGGGGAAGAGCTGAGAGAATTAAAATTTTTAAAAATTTTCTTAAGAATTGAAATTTTGAAGGTTAAAAATTACCGTTGTGCTAAAATGAGTGTTTTCTTAAGTAAACAGAGTTCCATGTTCTGTTTTCGGTATTCTCAAAAACGAGTGTTCTTGGAATTTGATATGTGCCATTTGATAAAAAAAATTGATTTGTTTGCATATTTATGTCATTTGATTTGATAAAAACTGGTTTTATTGTAAATACTGTTTAAGAACATTGCAATTGCATATTGTGTTAAACTATATTGTTATGCAAAATGGCTCCAATTACTAGAAACAAAAAAGTAAATGTCGGTAAGATGAGTAAAAATTCAAGTAAAAAATTAAATTCCTCCTTGAATTTGTCGCTTGATATTGCTACTGAGTCGGATACTGTTAATTCTAGAAGTAAAGTTAAAAATGTTAGCCACAAAGCTAAATCTAATGAGGAAAATATATCAGATAAATCGCCGGTATGTCTGAATTCTTCTGGCACTTTGCCAAATCAAAACAGTGCTTCATCGGTAAATGATAACATGTTAAAATCATTCCATATTTTCACACCTAAGTTCGCACATCATATTCCAAAATTCTCGGGAAATTCAGAGCTTTCGTTGTCACAGTTTTTGGAAAAGTTAAATTTAGTAGCCACTCATGCAAACTGGAGTGAGTGTGACAAATTAGTTTGTTTGAGATTGAATTTAGAGGGGGAAGCAAATAGATTGATTGAAGAGAATCCAAAGCACAGAAATTGTAAAAATTTGCAGGAAATTATTCACATTTTGAAAGATCATTTTGAAGTGACCGAAAATGTCACTAAAAACATAATTTCACTCGTGAACTTTACACAGAGACCAAATGAGTCGGTTAAACAGTTTTCGATGAGAATCGAAGCTGCTTCATTTAAGGTTGTTCCGGAAGATGTAGATTCCGAAAGTGAGAATAAAATCAGGCAAACACTTTTGAAAACTTCATTTATTAATGGTTTATATCCGGAACTAAAAAGATTGGTGTTGTCACAAAACCCTAGAGATTTTTATTCGGCTAGAAAACTTGCAATTCTTGAGGAATCTATTTTAAATGAAAATAATGCTATGTACTTGACTAATCCGGTACTTACAAAAAAAGGTGTTCTCACACCAGAAAAATATGTTCTCACACCAGATCAAAGTGAAAGTATGTCAGATTTAAAAAGAAAAGTGTTAGAACAGGAAAGGGACATTGAATTTCTTAGGGGTAAAATAGAAAAATTTAAGTTTAATTCAGATAAAGTTAACGAAAAGCGTTCACCGCGTCCAAAGTGTGACAAATGTGGTAAATTAGGTCACGTTCAAGAACAGTGTTGGAAAAAGGTTTTTCAAAAAAGAGATGTGTACGGTATAAAATGTAGGAAAATTTATACCAGTCCTGGAACTAGGTATCACCAGGGTGAAAGACACAGAGGGCAAATGTCTGCAAATGAGTGGAAGTATAAAAAGCAAGGAACGCAAAATTATAAAAATAAGGAGTCATATAAATCTTTGCAAAATTCCAAAAATCATTCTTCTGGGAATCAGAGTAGATATCCCATGCACAATTATAATAATAGAAAAACTTTTGATAGGCAAACATCACATTTTGAGGAAAATAATATTTGTCATAATATTACAAATTCTTTGTCATCTTCTTCTATTATAAAAGGAAAATTAGTGAGCAGTGAAGTGTCAATATTGATTGATACGGGTAGTTCAATTAATTTAGTGTATGAGGAAGCTTTAAATACTGTACCCATTGCACATATGTTGCTAACATACAAACCAACAATTTTGCGTAGCTTTAGTTCACAAGATACTAAAATTGAATGTTTAGCCACTATTTCACTAAATTTGGGAAAAGAAAGATTCCCTACCGAATTTTTTGTGTTAAAATCACCAGCTCCTATTTCATATAATGTAATCCTTGGTAACAAGTTTTTACATAAACATAATGCTATTATAGATTATAATCACTTCTGTTTTAAGTTTTCAAACTCTTCCATTCCTTTTGTTGGTTATCAATGTACGAATAATTTACTTTCGATTTCAAATCATGAACCGGCAAATGAGTCGGAAATTGCAGACTCAAACCTAAGTAGTGTCGCAAAGCGTATTGCTGTGCCTGACTCGCAGATGAGTAGTGAAAAAAACGTTCGTGTGGTAGAGGACTGTAAACCGAAAGAGTTCCATACGAATGCATGTGCCAAATGCAAAGCAGATCTGGCACCGGTAGTGAATGAGTCTCAGGTCATTCGGGAAGAGTATGTGAGCAGAAATTTTTCGGAAAATAATGTAGTGCCACATTTGGGTAGTGAAGAGGTACATATTAACGATTTGGAAAATGGAAGCAAATCTTTTAGAGATTTGGTAGTAAATGCACAGAATGTTACTTTGCATATGGGGGAAAAGCAAAATCATGTTAGAGGTGGTACTGAAGAAGTGGCACAGCATAAGAACTTAAACATTAAAACTGTTAATAACTTATATAGAGTAAAAGAAACTCTAAATACAAAAATTAAAGAGCCAATTATTGTGAAAAATTCACAAAAATGTATAATTCCTCCTTTATCTGAATCATTTATTAAAATCAAACTTTCAGAAGGGTTTCCGGAAAATTCCACCTTGCTTCTGGAATCAGAGAAAAATGACCACATCTTCATTGCTAGAGCTGTATATAGAGCTCCTAAGGATGGAATTATTTGGGTTCGTGTTGCTAACCCAGAGGAAAAACCTTATCATTTGAATAAGGGTAGAAAAGTGGCTCATGTTCAGGAAATTCAGGTGTCTGAGGAGGTTGAAGTTAATGTAGTGAGTGAGGGAGAGTTGGACTCCAGTGAACCTTTGGAGCCTTTTGAAAGTTGGGGAGGAGATTTTGACCTGAGTCATCTCCAAAAAGATCAAAAACATAAATTATCAACTTTGTTGAATAAATATAGACAAGTTTTTGCAAAGAATGTTGCTGAGTTGTCTGGTTGTAAAACCATATTACATGAGATAAATTTGGAAACATCCGTTCCTGTTTATCAGAAACCATATAAAGTTCCACATCATTTACAAGGGGAACTCAATAGACAAGTCACAGAATTATTAGAAGCTAAAATAATTAAACCTAGTTTTTCACCTTACAATACGCCAGTACTGTTTGTAAGGAAACCGGATGGTTCTTATAGATTATGTTGTGATTTTCGCAAGTTAAACAAACTTACTATTACAGAAAATTTTCCAATTCCTAACATTAGTGAATTGATTGATAATTTAGCAGGTGCTACATTTTTCTCAACTTTGGACTTAACTTCAGGATTCTACCAATTGCATTTGAATCCACAGGATTCACACAAAACAGCTTTTTCCACGCCCACCGGTCACTACGAATGGTGTAGGACCCCTTTTGGTCTAAAAAACGCACCAGCGTCTTTTCAGAGATTAATGTCTCTTGTACTGGCAGGGTTATCAGGAATATACATAGATGATGTTATCATCTCATCAAAAACTTTTGAAGAACACATGATGAAATTAGAAGAAGTTTTTATTAAATTATCTCAACATGGTCTTAGGTTAAAGCCATCAAAATGCTTCTTTTTCAGAAAGACAATAAAGTACTTAGGTTTCAGAGTGTCTGAGGGAAAAGTTCAGCCAGACCCTCATAACATTGATTTAGTGCAAAAATTTAAAGTACCCACCTGTGTCAAGAATATCAGACAATTTTTGGGTTTGACAGGCTTTTATAGGAAGTTTGTACCAGATTATGCAAAGATTACTCTTCCACTAACTAATCTTTTAAAATCAAAGCAGAAAAAGTTTGTGTGGAGTCAGGAGGCTCAGGAAGCTTTTGAAATACTTAAGAACAAGCTTATTCAAGAACCAATTTTAAAATTACCAAATTTTAATTTGCCCTTTACTTTGCATACAGATGCCTCTAATTACGCTTTGGGATCAGTTCTTTCGCATTTGGATGAAAATGGGTTATCTCACCCAGTTTCCTTTGCTAGTCGAAAATTACAAGGTGCTGAAGTGAATTACAGTGTAGTCGAGAAAGAAGCTTTGGCTGTGGTTTGGGCTACCCAGCAATTTAAGCACTATCTCTTAGGCAAACATTTCAAAATTTACTGTGATCAAGCATCCTTATCGTTCATTTTCAAATTAAGAGATCCTACTTCGCGCATAGCTCGCTGGATCGTTTCTTTGCAGGCTTTTGATTATGAAATCATTCATAAACCGGGGAAACATAATGTTGTAGCTGACTATTTTTCGAGATGTATTGATGAGTCTTCTTCAAAGAAATCTCAAAACACTCAGAAACAAACTGTTCCTAAAAGTATTGTAGAATCTGTCCCTACGAAAATTTCTGGAAAAGTAGTGGTACAGAATAAGGATAGTAGTGAAAACATAAATGCAATCGTTGAAAATTCTCAAGATCAAGTACAGACTACTGTGGAAGCTTCTCTGGTAACTAGGATAGCTATTGGTCAATTGAAAGATCCTAGATGTATAAAAATCAAAAATCTTCTGGAAAAAGGTGTAAAACCATACCCACAAAAACTTTCATTTTTCATGAAAAATGATATGTTACATTGCATACACAAAAATCCAAAGCAGAGACAGCAATATAATGAGAGAGTAGTTATTCCTCAAGACTTAGTCTCAGAAATTCTATGGCTTTGCCATGATTCTCCTGTTGCTGCACATTGTGGTTTTCAAAGAACTCTGGCAAAAATTTCAGTTAACTATTATTGGCCAGACATGCATGCTCAGACTGAAAATTATGTGAAGTCGTGCACAACTTGTGTAAAAAACAGAGGTTTTCGTAACAACAAGGCTCCAATACAGAAATTTCCTATTACAACTTATCCTTTTGAACGTGTGGCTATGGATGTAGTCGGCCCACTACCTATCTCGAATTCTGGGATGAAGTACATTCTTGTCATTACAGATTACTTCACTAGATGGCCAGAGGCTTATCCACTTGCTACAGTTAAAACTGAGGATATTCTCGCTTGTTTAGAGAGATTTATAAGTATTCATGGAATTCCTGCTCACTTAATTACGGATCAAGGTAGTAACTTCATTTCTGAAGCTGCCAACAATCTATACAAGAAATTAGGCATAAAAAAACATAATACTTCAGCGTACCATCCCCAGTCAGACGGGCTAGTCGAAAGACTGAACGGTACGTTAGTTAGATCCTTAAAGAATCTGGTCTATTCTGATAAGGGCGATTGGGATCGAATGATTCAATTTGCTTTAATGGCTCATAGAACGTCAGTCCATGCCTCAACAGGCGAGTCCCCAGCACATCTTGTCTTTGGTCGAGACCCTGTGCTACCTGATGCTCTTTTAACAGGTGTAAAATATCCAGTTTACAAATCTACTCATGATTATTCAGATGACTTACAGGTTCGCTTAAAAAAGACCTTTGTAACTGTTAAGAAAAACCTTGAGGAAGCTCAGGAATCACAACAACTTCAACAACATAAATCTGCTAAAATGCCTAAGATTAAAGTTGGTGATCTGGTCTATCTTTACACACCTCATATTCGGCCAGGCCAATCAAAAAAACTCAGTTCTTTAAATCATGGTCCTTTTGAAGTTATCAAGCAAACAACTGAAGTTAACTTTGTCATTCAACACAAAAACAATCCATGTAATCAGCAATTGGTCCACGTTAATAGATTAACTCCTTTACCTCCTAGACGTAGTGAATTGATTTCTAGCACATATAATGATAACATTGATAATTCTTCAACTCAAGAAACAAGACAATTTAAAAGTAGATATTTTCTAAACCATCAAAATAGGGTTAAAACTCAAAATGTTCCTAATTCACACAAGTATGACTTGCGCCCAAGAGGCCAATTTATTCATTAAAGTTACTTGTCAATTAAGGCAATATGTCAAGAGAGCAATTGGCTCAAAAGTAAAGTAAAATGTTTGGATTATGAAATTCTCACATTTTCAAAAAAAAGACTGATATTGTTGTGAGATGGACAGTTATGTTTCATAATATTATATTTTCAATTGTTTCACAAAATGTTTTGCAAAACTGTATGCTATGTTAAAATGGATCCAATATTTCTGAACTTCTGTGTAATTTGCTTTATGTGTCAGTCAGCTGAATGTTCTGTACTGCAAGTTCTGTGCCAGTGCAGCTTTCTGAATGTGAGTGCCATGTTAATCAGGTTGAAGTAGTGTTTTAAAATTCTAAATACTTAAATAATAATTTTTTTTGCTTTACTTTAATGATAAGCAGTAATGTTTTAAAGTAATTTTAAGATAATTAAGTACTTGATGGATTAGAGTTTTGGTAAGGATTTTTAAGGATAACTGATAATTTTTATCTCTGTTTTATTTTATGAATGTGTGAATGATTTTTTTTTTAATTTAAAGGTCTAGTAAATTTTAGAATTTTTTTTTTGTCATTTGGTGTTTGTTGACTTATTGGTTGGGGGTACCGCCACCTCTAGGTTGGCAACTTTCTAATGGACTTGTTTCTTGCCTGGGTGCCTGATCAACATTCTTGGTTTGAAAATTTGTCTCATTTTCTAAATTAGTAATTTTTTTAAATGTCCTTTAAAGTAATTTGTTGGCAAGGTTGGATAATAGTTAATAAATTGATTTCTGTGAAAAGTAAATTTATAGAATTTTAATTGTAAAATTTTTGAAGAAAGAAAACTTTTTGTTTAGTTAAACTTTTTGTGAGTTGAGTAAATTAAATTTTCATGTCTCTGTGGTACTCACCAGAAAATGTATTAGTGTTTAAATTTTAAAAGGGGCAATTTCATCATTTGTGTCTTGTTAATTTGGTGTTGTCTTGTAAAGGTCTATGCTTGTATTGAGACTTATTTTTTTTGACTCACGAGTCAAACTTTAGGCCACTCTTGGATTTTGGTTATTATGCTGGTCATGATCTTGTTTGTTTTTGTTTTTTTCTTTGATGTACATGTACATCGCTCAAAATTTACACTAAATTCCTCTCAATGGAACATATGTCATTGGGAACTTAATGCAGGTATTTTCCTAGTATTGTGTGGAAAAATTCCCCGCTTTGCAGGAAATTTTTCTCCCGGGCCCCGAAGGAGTGTGATAAGGCTTTCACACCTCTGTGTTAAAATTGTATATTAAAGTATTGTTTTATTTCTGTGTGATTGAAAGTGTCAATTTCGAAATATAAATGTCTTTTCTACATGTTTTCAATTACATTGACTTTTAAGGGAAGTGAACTCTAAAATCGCAAAAGTGTTTATGTTCCAGAAAAATAGTAATAGTTTTGTATTTTCGCTTCTCAGTCGCTAGTTGGGAACTTGCAGGTTTTGCGCACGCGCGCGTTTGAAAAAGGATTTTGGAAGCAGATTGGAAGGAGTCGTGGAAAAATGTAGACGTGTGTGTTTGATTCGCGTATGATCGCGAATTTTAAGAAAAGGTGGATTAATTTTGAAAGTGGAAGGATGTGATTAAAATATGTAACATAGTTCGACAAGTTGTGCGTAGAGTCGTTTGGCTCGGTTCAGAGATGAGTCACTCGTGTTTTTAAATGAATCAGCCTGGTAGTAATGGAATAATGAGTCTTGTGAAAAGAGAAAATGGTTCTTTCACTGGTCGGCTTGAATCGCTAATAGGGCAAGAGGGAAAGCTCATTTTACAGCGATTTGTATTTGCCTGACTCCTCCTTGTGTCCTAAGGTACGAATCAACCAATCTCCGTAACCAACCAAGATGTCGAATTCCGCCAGCATGATGTTGTGTAGTCAAGTTTCCCGACCATTATGGATTTTGTTCTGCGCAAGAATCTCGATGAGTTTATGCCGAGAGTCCATCCTGATATCCTTTCCCATGGTACAGAATTGTAAATGTTATATTTTAAAGAGACGAGGTAAAGTTTTATATATATTTAGTCTTCCACCTAACGAATAGAGTGTTAATTGTCAAATCCTCGTGAGTATCGAGTCATTGATGATGTTATATGAAAATGTCGTATATGTTCAAAGTATACAAATGTCGTATATAAATGTCAAGTATAATGTGAGGAATATTGTGTTTATTTTATGTATCAGAAAATATGTGTATTCTCTTGGTTCCTCTTCCTCCAGGGGTGTTCTTAATGGTCACCCTACCGAGTGTAACTCTGAGTTATTGCGAGAAATGCTTGTACTCCACTGTTTTCGATCAACTGCCTTGTTATTTCATGTTTAATAAATGTGTTTGATTTCAAAACTTTGTCTTCTCTGTCGAGTATACCAAAACGTTCGCGACAATATGCTGTGATTTGAATTGCGTGAAATTATTTAAGTGGCTTGAACTTTTGGAATCTGATATTAAAGAAATCATGAATGGAATTTCTGTGAAAATTACGTTAACATAATTTATAATTCAAGACTCATTAAAAATGAAGTATTGTGAAGTTCATCATGCATTTAACAGCACGATATGTTTAAATTTTAAAAGTATACTCTGCCTTTCAATAATTTAACCTCGAACCATCTTTTAAATGGGTAATTTAATCAGAAAACAAAATTAATTCCATTCCATAAACCATCAAATTGTCACGAATCCATTTGCCAACAAAACCCCAATAAATAAATACCAATCAAACTCACTAAATTATTAAAAATGATTCAAAACTCTCTCTAAGGATTGACTGAATAAATATTTTCATGCGAAGAACGTAAATATTTGTTGCTCTTCAGTTCTGAATAAAGTTGACACACATAAGAGAAAGAAAACCGAAGAAAAAATATCCGACTTGTTATGTGATTGTTTTAACAAGATTAATATTTTGATTCGCCTGCCGACAGACCTACTTATCGGTTACAAAGCTGCGATAATTTAAGGAGACTTATGTGTAAGAGAAATATTTGTTCGACGGTGAAAAAAATTATTTTTGTCTTTTCTTTTTCAAGTTATTAACTAATGGGTTGTATGTCTTGTGTTCGATGTGGTGTTTTGGATATTGATTTTAGCGGCGTTCGTTAGGAGAAATTTATGCTTTTACTTTCTGTTTTGCGCAGGCTATTATTTGAAGTGTGCGAAATATTTTTAGTGGCTTTAAGTTTTGATAGTTGAAAGATAGGAAAGATTGCAATGAATGGAATTTTGAAACGATTGCGATTTTATTTTCAACTACCAGAGCTGGGAATTCTGGAAATATTTTAAATGCGTTTGGTATGGAATATTTTTCAAGTAACTTCTTGATTTATTGAATGGTAATAAGCTAAGTATGGTTTTTTCGAAAATGTACGTTTATTTTAAAAAGGATATTGCTTTAGGATATGTTAATCGAGCCAATTCAGATTATGAATTTATTTTAATTTACATAAATTTGTCATAAAATGCTTTTAAGCAGCTAATTTACACGGAGATGTTCTTTCAAACAGATTGTAGAAGGGGAGGGATAGCTCAGTGGTTAGAGCGAAGGGATTGCACTCGGATGACACGAGTTCGATTTCTGGCTCTGCCTAAACTGTACCCGTGTTCACACGGAGTATGGACACGTTAAATAAGTGGGTCTAGGTAATATAAGTGGGTCGAGGTATAATAAGTGGGTAAGTCCTTTCGAGAGGTTGGGAGTAGGGGACGGAAGGTACGGTCCCTGTGGTTGCCGCTCTCAGTGGGTTTCGGTCTAAACTGGGTGGCACTTCTTGGCAGTCTAAACAAATACTTTACACCTTCATGTAGGTCGGATGGTCTGGGTCGAAGAAACAAACTCATTGTGGGGTTCATTTTAAATACAGAAAGAAAAATTATCTCAGTAGCTCAAAGGATTAAATGTCGAATGTTGGCGAGGGATTGAATTGTTGTTGTCCGTCTGTGCAGGCAACATTTTGTTCACTATCCGAGTGAGGCAATTATCTTTCCTACTATATTTGAAGTAGCCCATACAGGGTAAAATTAGAATTATTATTAAAATCTATTATTATATTATTAAAGTCTATAAAATTAATAGAATAGAGATTTATGTCACATTTTTACTTTCCTTGTATACATAGTATAATGCACAAGGAAAGTATTGTGATGTGGTCGAAAATTCGAATTCGAGTTTTCAACGGGAGAGCACGTTTCAAGCATCCCTGATCACGAATCAAACGTTTTTGATATGATGTCTCTCTCTGTTTGTGTGTGTGTGTCAGTGGAGACGATATCTCACGCACGAATGGAGTAATTCGAATGAAATTTGGTACAATAATTATAATCCGTGAATACTGGAAGCCTATTGTTTTGAAACGCAATTGACTGTTCAGAACCTCCCCCCCTAAATTTTTGAGTGAAATTTAAAAAAAATCAAAACCTTTAATAAAGTTACGTAAATTATCATTTCTTATGTAATTTTTCATTAGAAAACGGACATAAACTTTAGAAGGCTAGCATTAACCGTTCTCGAGATATTGGACATTTTTGAACTAAATTTATTAAAAAATCACATAAAATAAAAAAAAAAATATTAACTATTGGGAAATATTTTCACTTTCCATATGTAATATCATGCGATGCATTTTGTGACATCATTCTCATTCTATTCATGAGAAAAGGTACTTTGGGTACTTTTGTATTTGGACGTAAGTATTTATCTGCTATAAGAATAATTTATTTCTCCGTCCATAACGCGTGGCGAGATTTTGGCGGAATGTTGCCAACTTGGAAACTTCTTTAAATATTGCCAAATTAAAGAAAATGTCACCAAATTGATAAAAATGACGCTAATTCAGTGAAAATGACGACTAATTGAAGAAAATTAAATATTTACAATTGAATAGAAAATTAAATATTAACATTGAAAGGATTAATGTGAGACCAGAAATAGATCTCACACTAAGTGCTGTGTTATTAGTGAGATAGCTTTATGCCAGTAAATTTATTGCATCTGAAACGCCAAACAATACCCCAGTCTCGATGACGCCTGTGTTTACGACACGTGAACTCAAAGGTCAGAGAAACTCATAAATTTAGGGGCCTCGAGACAGAGGGGTCGAACGAACTCTTAAAATAATGTAAAGAACGACATTGGATGAAAGACTAGCCAATTCAGATGAAGCTTGTAGCGTTACCCTCAAGGCCGCAAATGAGAGCAAAGTGGGAGTGACAGTCTGGAGGCGAAGAGAGCTACGACCTGTGACATAAGAACAAGATATATAGACTTGGAAAAAAATGTAAGAGATTAACAGCTCGAAATCAAGAAGCACGAAACTTAGAAAGATGTGTCAACTACGAGAATGACACAAGTACGAGTGTGGGCCAACGGCCGTACCGTGCTGAAAACACCGGTTCTCGTTAGATCACCGAAGTCAAGCAGCATCGGGCGCGGTTAGTACATGGTGGGTGACCACCTCGGAACACCGCGTGCTGTTGGCCATCTCGGGTGCGGTATCCCCGTGGTTTGCGCGCTAGATTTGCACGCTACCACAAATGCCGCCGTGTTCATGCGGAGTACGATCACGTTAAACACGTGGGTCCGTAAGTCCTTCCGAGAGGTTGGTGGTAGGGGAAGGAGGGTACGGTCCCTGTGGATGCCTCCCCCACTGGGTTCCGGTCTAAATTGGGTGGCACTTCCCGGCCGTCCATTCAGTTACCTTACACCTTTCTGGTAGGTCGGACGGTCTGGGTCTCAACAACAACAACAACAAGTACGAGTGTCAAGCCAGCAGTACAATATGATCGTCGAATTAAGTGTGGTGAATAAGTACTTCGAGTCCAATCCAGTAATATGATCGGCGAAGTACCTGGTGGTGACAAAGTACAAGACAGATTTGAAGGCATGTGTTTGTTCCTCAAATATTGACAGGTTATCAAGATTTAGGCATTTTAATACTGGTCTCACATGCTATCTTCCTAAATAATTAATAATCAGAGTAATTATTGTAATTGAGTATTTAAGTATGTTATGTGTTAATAAATGTTTTATTTTTAAAGTTGAAATGGTGCAGTCAATTTAGTATTATAATAATTAATTATTCTTTTACAGAACTCGCGCGAAAGATAAATAATTGGAGGGTTAATAGCGGCACAACAAAGCAATGTACAATAAATAATAAGTACCACTATGTACGAATTTACGACCATGTCAATTTAGCAGTAGTATTCTAATAAATATTTTATCTGCTGTTCCCATATTTGGTGCCGTGACCAGGATAAATGTGGGAACAGCAGATAAAATATTTATTAGAATACTACTGCTAAATTGACATGGTCGTAAATTCGTACAGAGTGGTACTTATTATTTATTGTCCATTGCTTTGTTGTGCCGCTATTAACCCTCCAATTATTTATCTTTCGTGCGAGTTCTGTAAAAGAATAATTAATTATTATAATACTAAATTGACTGCACCATTTTAACTTTAACAATAAAACATTTATTAACACATAACATACTTAAATACTCAATTACAATAATTACTCTGATTATTAATTATTTGGGAAGATAGCATGTGAGACTAGTATTAAAATGCCTAAAGTATCTTGATAACCTGTCAATATTTGAGAAACACATACCTTCAAATATGTCTTGTACTTTGTCACCACCAGGTACTTTGCCGATCATATTACTGGATTAGACTCGAAGTACTTATTCACCACACTTAATTCGACGATCATATTGTACTGCTGGCTTGACACTCGTACTTGTGTCATTCTCGTAGTTGACACATCTTTCTAAGTTTCGTGCTTCTTGATTTCGAGCTGTTAATCTCTTACATTTTTTTCCAAGTCTATATATCTTGTTCTTATGTCACAGGTTGTAGCTCTCTTCGCCTCCGGACTGTCACTCCCACTTTGCTCTCATTTGCGGCCTTGAGGCTAACGCTACAAACTTCATCTGAATTGGCTAGTCTTTCATCCAATGTCGTTCTTTACATTATTTTAAGAGTTCGTTCGACCCCTCTGTCTCGAGGCCCCTAAATTTATGAGTTTCTCTGACCTTTGAGTTCACGTGTCGTAAACACAGGCGTCATCGAGACTGGGGTATTGTTTGACGTTTCAGATACAATAAATTTACCGGCATAAAGCTGTCTCACTAATAACACAGCACTTAGTGTGAGATATATTTCTGTTCTCACAATTAACATTAAAATACACAGTAAAATGAAGAGAAACTAGTTTTAAAAAACTGTCCTGCCTCCTATGTAGGCATTGGATCAGTACAAGCCATTTCTTAGCACTACATGATTTGTTGAAATAGCTATATATATTCTTTCCTGGTGGCGTACCATTTCATCATGTTCTACATGCAGGTGGAAATCACATTATACACCCCTAATAAACTTCAGGGCATATCCAGTGTCAGATCAAGAGACATTTCGTCTCCTACAATTGTTAAATTACTTTAGATTGATTGGCGGGCGTCCAGTGCTCGTCATTGAATAATATACTTACATTTTATACGAAAAGTTTATCTGCATCTTTAATTTTCATACAAATGCATTTAACTAAGTTTCGCCATCACATATCAAATGAAACTATAATATTTGTTTCATTGATGATTTAATAATGCATTCAGCAGACAAAATATTAAACTTGTAGTATAAGTTTTAAACTTGCAGTATAAGAATTAAATTTACAACATAATATTAAATGGATGATTTACCAGAGAACGCAGATTCTTATCTTTCGGATAACATTTTTGTTTGCCAATAAACTATCCAAACTTTATGAATATAATTCCCAACAAAACCTCAACACTTAAATACCAATAAACCTACTGAATTAGTCAAAATATTTCTTTAAATTGCAGCTAATCAAACGATTAACAGCATAAATATGTTCATAAGAAACTCTCTATTTCCAGTAAGATACCAGTTAAAATGAATAAATTTGACACTTATGTAAGAAAAGAGTTTTCAAAGATAAGAAAATCCCGCGATGTCTTATGATTGTTTTGACATGATCAATATTTTGATTCGACTCTTTGCTCTTGATGATCCACAAAGCTACGATCATTTAGGGGGACTTAAGGACAAGAGAAATATTTGTTCGGACGGCGACAAAAATTATACTTTTAGCTTTTGTCCCCTTACTTTGCCTTTCCTTATATTAATGAATGGGTTGAATAGGTTGTACGTCCTGTTAGCTCTCTTTCTACTGTGGATGTTGAATTTATCGGTACCACCTTTCAGTTCTGTATGATGTTGTTTCAGTACTACACATTGATTATATACAGGGTGTCCAGTGCTATCGGTGCCCAATGGCTATTTCCTCAACCGTTAGTCACAGAGATATACTTCCAATTGCAAAAATGTTTTAAATTTTAAGATCTTATTATCTTTGAAACAGTTTAAATCAATAAATACATTTCTGAAAGAAATGCGAAATATAAATTTTTATACGGTCCACCGGTCCTGCGAATTATATTTAAGAAAATCATCCTCATACAATTTCATGTAAAATAAAAAAAATCTTCCTTTTATGATCAAAATTCACCGAGTTATGAAGCATTAAACGTTAAAGTCGTTTTTCCACTTATAAAAACGTCCCGTTTCCGGAAACCAACGAATCAGGGATCGTATTGGCCATTTCTCCAGGCAACCAACCAATCAGGGACTGTATTGACCATTTCTCCAGGCAACCAACCAATCAGGGACTGTATTGACCATTTCTCAGCACAGAAAGTGCTCCAACTTTAAACAGCTATAAGTGGGTCAATTTTGGTCGTAAAAGGATGATTTTTTTTTTTAATTTTGCATAAAATTGTATGAGGATGATTTCCCCAAATATAATTGGTAGGACCGGGGGACTCTATAAAAATATATATATTTCGTATTTCTTTTAGAAATGCATTTATTGATTTAAACTGTCTCTAAGATAATAGATTTTAAAATTTAAAACAATTTTGTAATTGGAAGTGTATCTCTGTGACTAACGGTTGAGGAAATAGCCATTGGGTACCGATAGAACTGGACACCCTGTATATATAGCATATATATATATATATATATATAAAACACATCTATATGTTTTAAATTTCAGAAAGCAACAGCTCTTAACTCAGATTTCAGTTCTTACTCAGTTAACGATTATTGGTACTTAAATTTTGTAATTCCCTCCGTGACCGATATTAACATAGAATAAATAAAGAATTATCCCAGTTTGTATAGTAGCGACTAAAATCATCAGATCGTCCACTCTGTCATACATCTACACATCACAGAGAAAAATCGTAGTGAGAAATGAGTATTACTGATACTCATATCGTATTTTGCACATCACTCACGCACGAATTAGATGTAACGGGACACTATGTTTGACGTAGCGTTATTTGATGATTAAGATGCAGTGCGGACACTTATCAGAAACTCAGCAAATATTCTGCTGTCACTCATGTATTGATTATGCTGAATGTGCATACCTGCTAATTACTGTCACGTTAATTGATGATTCAAATTCGTTTATTGATGGCTCATTTTCGTTTAAGTACGACAGGGTTGCTCATCGGGATTCATTTGATATATTTCTCGTAATATTGTGTAATCACGTAATACGTTGCATGATATATTTCACGTAATATTGTGTAGCAGCGACGGAGTTGGAGTGACAGTCCTTTTTCGCGTGTTTACTGCATGCTGGCTAACCATCGAATCTCTGACGACTCTTGCCACAAATTTTTACTCTGTGGGAACACATGTGTTCATTCACCTTGTAATGTCACACCATATTTTCTGATTTGTTCTTGGTGGAGGGGCTGTTTATTTATGTTACGTGCACACACGCGTGAACACACCACTTGGTTTTGCTGTGCATTTAAAGTGCTTATTATCTTGATTGACACGTGTAGCCAAAATGTCAACATATCTTCTAACACATTCACAGACAAAACTGTCAAAATAATTGAACAGGAAAGTAAATGCACCAGGTTAATCTACAAGTGACTTAGTTACCAAATTTTAGGAAATTTTGTCGAATAGTTTTTGATCTAGAATGGACACATATACTACACAGATATACACATATGCAGATTTCACGGTAAAAAGGGTGCATTCGTTCTCTAGAGTATCCGAAACGTGTAGGTCCTTTGAAATCCCTTATTCCAATTTTCGTCCCTATTCCAATGCTTTTCCAATACATTACACTGGATTATAGGGAACGTAAAAACAGAATGCTGTTCAAATTACTCACAGTACTGGTGAACAGCACAAATGTCTTCAAATATTTACTTTTGGAACGGCGAGCAAGCATTTTTGTTTCGAATATGGTATATGAATCAGTTGTGGGTTACCCTCGTGCTGATTAAATATTGGTGTCATTTGGGAAAAAAAATCTATCTGCCTTTTTTGCGAAGTGGTCCGTAAAAATTGCATATATCCACTCTTGCTGAAAAATCAATTGACCATATTTCAAACAATTTGTTAGATAAGTTAATAGTTAGGATAAACGGAATTAATACTGCAGCCATCGAATTTAAAATTCCACTTTTGACAGGTAGTATATTCATCGACATCGTTAAAGCACAAACATACAAATTTAAATAAATAATTTGGTGAAACTGATACGTTTCTCCATGTAATAGTGTTTTGATATATCTGATATTCCATGCGTTCATGGAACAGACTTATCTTCGAAATGTCGAGCTAACGTTATATGGCTAACATACTAATTAACGATATCGTTTGCGATTGGCAATATTTATACGTTCTGATATACTGTTGGCATGGCAACGAGATTGTTCAGATTTCAGGCACTGCATAACTGAACGGAAAGGGATGATAGGTAAACTCAGTCGAATAACGTAAAATTCAATTGTTTTCGAGTTTTTGAAAATGGAATGCAGTTTGCTGGCTCCGCTTAATCGCATACACTTGATTCTACTTTATTGCTTATGATTAAACGGTGTATGTGATTAAGCGGTTACACAGATTAATAATATCCCTCTTAATTCTATACTATAAAGATAACAAATATAAAATAATTATAATGATTTACACAATACATAATACATTCCTTTTACTTATGATGTACCTTTTGAACTGCACATGGAAGAACTCGAGGTAGCCAAGTTTGGCGATTTATCGCTTTTCCTCCAGTGTCTTCCAACTCGGAAACTGAAATTCACGGAATTGGGGTCCCTCAGCTGTTATGCAATAAATTTTGGATTGCTATGCGATAAAACGGGTATGTTTAACAATAACTCTCCTCCCGTCGTAAGATATAGGACATAATCGTCCAGATATTTTGGACATCAAATTGACCGTCGTGACCGGCGCAGAATAACCTCAGAATCTGCAGTAGCAGATTTTTCAGGAACTTCAATGGGCTCCACATCACACGATTCATCTGTTGTTGTTGTTGAGACCCAGACCGTCCGACCTACCAGAAAGGTGTAAGGTAACTACACGATTCATCTGTGTCCTTTAAATGAATGTCATCGGTTGCAGGAGAATTTTCTTGCTCAATTTTTGGCGAAATTAGCTGTTTACTCGTTACAGGCTCGGCAATGAGACGATTTCTAATCTGGTCCATATGACGTCGTGAAATATCACCATCTCCAGATTTTACTTCATATGAAAGCGGTCCTGTAGACCTTACAATTGTTGCTGGGGTATATGGTGGTCCAGACGAATAGTTTTTAACATAAACTGGATTGTTAGTTTCAAAAGTACGAACTTGACTGCAGTCTTGTTTTGAATCTTCTTTTTTTTATCTCTTATAGCTCTATTCAGATTTGGATGTATACGATCTAGTTGAGATATAAGGCGTCGGTTCATCAGCAATTTAGCCGGAGATTTTCCGGTAGTTGTGTATGGTAGGTGTGGCACACAGAAAAGAAAAGATAGGGAACTTAAAATTGTAATTAACATTTATTATTACTACTATTGTTCGCAATAACCCTCTAATTATTTACCTTTTGCGTGAGTCCGGTAAAGGAATTATTAATTATTATAATACTAAATGGATCATACCATTTTAACTTTAACAATAAAACATTTATTAACAACATAAATATTTAATTACTTAATTTACATTAATTACTCTGCTTACTAATTATTTAGAAAGATAGCATGTGAGACCAGTAATATTATGCCTAAAGTATCCTGATAACCTGTAAATATTTGAGGAACACATACCTTCAAATCTGTCTTGTACTGCTGACTCATAATGTCGCACGAGTATATATCATAGGTATTGATCAAGTCATACTATTGCACTTCTCACTCTTAATCTCGCACATAATATCGCACGAGCATAATGTCGCACAAGCATATTTTTAAGTCATATCTACGTATCTTCTTTAGTCATGCCTCTGCATCATAATGTCGAACTCGTTTTTCAGTCATCGTCTCGAAGTTATTTGCTCAAGTCGTTATTAAGTCATCTCTGTAGTATCTGCACAAGTCATAATGCCGCCCGAGTATTAGCACAAGTGTCGTTATTAAGTCATCGTCTCTGTATAAGCCTGCTCCTAGTGTCCTTCTTCGGTCACAGGTGGTGGTTCCCTCTGTCTCGGGAGTGTCACTCCCCCCCTTTGCTTTCATTTGCAGCATTGAGAGTGACGCAACAAGCCCATTTTCCATTGGTTAATCTTTATTCAATGGAACTACTTCACAACCTCGTAAGGACCCGCTCGGCCAACACCCTCTATATTCAAGGCCCCCACAGAGAAAACCGGAAGTGGCAAGATGGCCGACTTCGTAGTCCAAGGGCATATCCAGAAGACCTGACACCGCATGGGTAGCGTCGTGTAGTCTAGCCAGCCGTCCCCATTCAACACCCTCTATATTCAGTGTGATCGAGTATTGAATTCGTTTTAACGTTTCTTTGTTTATATTTTATATGAGCTGTTAATTACAACTATTTTCTTTACCATTTTTTCGAAGATTTAATTGTGTAATGCCGTATCGTTGTTCGGCAGTCGGTTGTCGTGGGAACTACAATAACGGCCCACGTTCTGCTGTTTTCAATTTTCCCAAAGATCCTGAAGTAAGAAAAAAATGGATTTTTTTCCTTAGAAGAGATGGCTTCGAAGTTACGAAAAATTCTAGGGTAAGTACTGTTCTTTTTAAATACTTATGTACACATTGATAAAAAATGTATATGCGTATGCAGGATTTTGAATAAGCTAACCTAGAACATATATATAATTAGGTTCCTCCCATGTGTTTTAATTTAATGTACAAGGGAAGTATAGAAAGATATTGTAATTTGAAAAAATAAGATTATGTCGTTAAACTTATTAAATTCTAATTGAATTTATGTACTTAAAGGTTTAATTTATGTATATGAGTTTGGGAAATTATATTAGTTTATGAATATGAGTTTAGGAATTTATGAAATTATATTAAAGTTTATGAACCTATATTTGATTTAATGATAATGATCCGGGTTCGATTTCTGGCTGGTGCCTAGATAGTTTTAATTTCTAAGTGTTCAAATAATTATATTTGATTATTTAATATAATTATAAGGAATATTATTATACAGTGAAACATCTCGAAGCAATGATTAGTCATGAGATATTGTTTAACTATTTAGAAGTAAAGTAGTGGTAATTTAGCTGATTCTGTGGTACCCCTGATTCTGTTATGTTCGAATCTCTTTAATTTCCCACAGGATTTATTTTAATAAGTAAAATACATCGAAAGAGCAAAACATGCACTTCTTTCATTAAGCAGTGCATATATGCATAAGGATTAATGTTTATTTTTTAATTTTTTTTTAGCTTTGTGAGCAACATTTTACATCTGGTGATATTATTCGAGAGACTGTACACTACGATGAGAAAACTGGCACATCGGTAACGATTCCGCTATCTGCACCAAAGTTAAGAAAAGGCGCAGTTCCATCTTGCTTACCAGGTTGTCCAGAGTATTTGTCGAAAGCAACTACTTCACGTGAAGCCCCAGATGAGAAACGCCTAAGGCTAGAAATGCAAAATTTAGAAAAAGTTATTCAGCAAAGCATCGATAGCAAGTCTTCATATGATGAGGAACGATTGTGTAAAAGTTTTGAAGACTTTAAAAGCAAAATTAATCTTGTCTGCATACCAAAAGAATGGACAGTAACAGTAACATCTGACAGTGTGATGTTTTTATTAATACAAGTGACTCCAGTACCAGTTATTCATAAATGCATCTTAATAAATTCCTCGATGAATACTACTGCTTATTTTAGGAATATACCATTATCAAAGGTAAAGAAGTTTATTTTTCCTTTCTTATTATGTAATGTTAATGATGATACAGAGATACTGCAAGAGGTTGAGTTGCTTAATCAAAATGTTGAAACAAATTCGAGCAAATCAATCTTTAATGTAATAAGTGATTCGGTAAATTTGTTGAAAATTTGTTACCATCTTCAAACAAAAATTTGGATTTCTTGCTTGAACAGTTCTCTTTAATCGTTAATGGAAAACACCATTTTAAATATAATACTGAATTTTTGATTTTCTGTAGTTTGCTGTTCTCAATATCTCCCCATGCTTATAAGTTTTTACGAAACTCTCATCATTTTATTTTACCACATCCCTATACAATTTACAGAATATGTTCTTCCTTTCACTTAAACCCAGTCAATGAACAATTTGAAGATAATTTTTTGTCTTATATTAAACAACGCTATCAAACTTTACAGTCTGAAGACTGTACAGTGTGTTTAATGATGGACGAAATCCACATTAAACCTGTCATGGATTTTAAGGGAGGGAGCATTGTTGGCCATGCATACGATAATGTAAAATGTGCAACAAGTGCATATGTTTTTATGGTTCAAAGCTTTTTATCGACATATAAAGACGTTGCACATATAGTGCCAGTTCAAAAAATAAACACAGAAAGTCTGTTTACTATAATTAAAAAAGTAACAGTAGGTTTGGAGGAAATTGGATTTAAGGTGATATGCATAAGTTCTGACAATAATGCCATTAACGGCAGAGCTATGTCTTTCTTTAATGTTCCTCCAAAGCAAAGCATTATATATAAACATCCGTCAGATTTAAATAGACCTCTATATTTTATTTATGATCCCGTGCACATCTTAAAATGTATAAGGAACAACTGGCTGAATCAAAAGAATGCAGGACAATGTATGTTTTATCCTGATTTTGAAAAACCTGGTGTCACAAAAACTGCTTGTTTTGGGACGATAAAAAAACTTCATTCTATTGAAGCAGGAAATATATTGAAATTTGCATATGGGGTAACATTAAAAGCATTGATAGCAACAAATCTTGAGCGACAAAATGTAAAGTTTGTTCTGCAAACTTTTAACAATCATGTTATTGAGGGCCTACGCCAGTTTGACGAAAGTAATGACTTCCAACATTGCCAGGATACAGCTGATTATATTCGCCTAATATATACCTGGTGGTCGATAATGAATGTTAAAAGTTTATTTAAAGGACAATGTAAAAGAGATGTTTTTCAAGAGCCACTTACTTTGTCTGAAACAGATGAAAAGACTAAATTTTTAAATAAGTTCCTAATCTGGTTAGAGAATTGGAAAAATTTGAAATACACGACTGGTATATTGACCAGAGAAACTCATGCTGCTTTAACGCATACAACACATGGTGTGTTGGATCTTTTATCATACTGTGTAAATGAATTAGGGTTTTCGTATATCCTAACTGGAAAAATCCAAACGGATGCTTTAGAGCAAAGGTTTGGGAAATTTAGACAACTTGCAGGTTCACAATATTTGATATCTTTGCGACAGGTGTTTGAAACTGAAAGCAAATTACGACTACAAAGTATCGGTCCTTTAAAGATCAAATCTTGTAAATATGGTGAATTGTCTGTAGATGTAGAGAATAACGAAATAGGAGACTTAGAAACCTCTCAGATTGATGATCTTCCTACCTTTGCTCAAAGCATTTCCGTTTTGGATGATGATGTTTGTAATGTTTCTGATATGATCCCTGTGATATCTTACGTAGCAGGATATTGTGCATTTGCCACTGTTAAAAAACTTCATAACTGTACTTTTTGTAAGATAAACTTAACTATTGCAACTGTTAAAGAGTCTCCTCTGATTGAAAGTTCTGTTATAGAAAAGATGGATAGGGATGGTTTGATGTATCCGCAGCCCGAAGTTCTTGAAATTGTAATTCATGTATTTATAATTGTACAAAAATTAGTTTCCATTGATTTCGAACATTTTTTCTTGAATGTAAACAATCAACGACAATTGGTTATCAGTTTAACAGTTTTTATTTTAAGCGAAAAAGAAATTTTTATGAAAGGCAATTGTCCTGGTGGTCATTCCTCTACTGTCATTACCAGGTATATTATCATGGCTGCCACGAATACATTTTTAAAAAACTATTGCAAAGAGAGAAATGATGTGAAAAAACCAGAAAATAAGAAACGTAAACTTGCAACATTAAAAAAGTGATAGCCTATTTTTCAAACATGTACAGTAATAGTGCTGTACTTAAAAAAAAAACTTTTTCGAATTTTCTATATATGTAAAGCCTAATAGGATTGCAACAACATAAACTATAACTATATTTTTACAGCTTGTTTTCAGGAAGATTTTAATGCTGAGCATATTTCATCCCTTATCTTTATAAGATAGCTGTAGGTGTATCGCTAATGTTTATACCATTGTATTGCATGTTTGTTTACTTTTCAAAATGCCAAAAAGTACTCACCTTTCCGAGATAGAAAATGGCAAAGTATTGGCTTTTAGAGAGTATAGAATTAGTGTAGTTGAGTTAAAAAATTAAAATAAATTAAATAAAAAATAAATTTAATATTCATGAAGTTAATATAAATACTATAGTTTGATTTAAACTAAATGTTAATACATCACTGCATTATTTTTTCTTTAAACTAAATTTAAACATAATTATTAGTTTCTACTTATTTAACTGAAACATTATATATATAGTGTATTGATGTAACCTATTTATATAAATATTTAAACTTACCTTGGAATTACTTTCCATACATGTGTTTCATTTTATGTTAGGTTTTTAAATTTTTATTTTCACCTTGGAAATTATTAGCTGCATACATACTTTTTGTCATAAAAGATATGACATTTTGTGCAATTCTAATTAATGCACAGTGTGTTGAGAACCTTTTAAGCTTTTTTTGAATTTAAATTTTAATGATGAACTTAATATCAAATATCCAATATTTTGCAAAATTGGATTTTTACAAGTTTCTTTTTAAAAGACTTCTAAAGGCATATGCAATGGCCAAAGAGTCATTTCATTCTATTTTCACACATTTCACATCTGCAAGCAATACCTACAGACAGGCACCTAGAAAAACAGAATGTGCACATATTAACTTAATCCGTAATGAATAATCGTAGCCTGGAATATTGAAACTCCAATGTTGACGTCGTTAGAGTATGGGACGACTGATAGTTATGGACAAGGGTACTACTATGTCGTACATCTTAATTCGGCATACTTTATCAAGTGCTGGTGTGTTCTTGGAGAAATGCTTCCTAGAACTAAGGTGTCGTATAAGCCGACAACTCATATTCAGTGTAACAAGAAACAATCTGTGCTATAAAAGACCTGTTTACGTAGATGCAGATGTCAAAATAATAATCCATAAAGGAATCCACGACTGCTCAACCATGTAAGTCCTAGTCTACATTTGTCCTGAGAAACTACAATGAAAGACTATATCATTTGTGGTAACAATAAGTAGTAAAGAGAGATTTAATTTAAAGATTTTACTTTTGCCCATTTAATATATAGTTGAAATCTATATATATAAATCAACTTATTATTATAATTAAGTCCATTTGTTATGATAGCATTTATTTACAATGCTCTTATCGAATACTGATATAATAAATTTAAATGAACCCCAACTTAGAGACTAGAGGGGAAGGATAATAATAGTTTGATGAATATTAATTTAAATCTGTAATTATGAATGAATATAAGAATTGTGTAATGAATATTAAAAGGTAAATTTGTAATGATGAAACTTACTTAAAGGATCTTAAGAAATGCTATATGAGTTAGTAATTTCATTAGATAATGGTGTGTATGATTATGCATTAATTTGTTGGTATAAAACTGTGCAAGAATTTAAATGGATAGATTTTCACTTCTCAATGCATATAAATAAATATATATATATAATAAATGTTATTTTGGATCCACACCTGCCTCTTCTTTTGACTCCAGGCCTTTTGGAATTAATTAATTATAATTATGTTTGATTTTCAGCTATCTTGGAGGGTAAGTCTGATTTTAGAATGCTAACCACTTGTGATCGAATAAATTAAAATTAAGTAATAGACCAATATTAATTATATATTAATGAAGTATGCAATCCTTAGTAATTAGAGTACAATTTTACTATATACTTCAATCTATTTTACTATATACTTTACTATATAGTACAATCTATATACTTCTTTAAATTGTGTCAGGATAGATACGGCCTTTACATCCTGATACTTTTTAATCATGTAAATTTTAATTTATTTCGATTGAATTTAAATTAATCTTCAGTAAGGATTTGATTCTTAATTTTACTTTTAGTTTCTATGTTTAGTTTTAATACTTCATAATAAATATGAATATATAAAGCAACATGTAAAGTAACAGGTTATGATTACAATGAATTTTTATGCACTAAATATTAATATTCTATATAATACAAAGTTATAAATATTTTTAGTAACTTATTAAATTATAAAGTGGTTGTATTAAGATTATTCTTTCATTCCAAATCACACATAAAAAAAGAAAGAATCTTATTTGTGTCAACAAATTCTAATTTAAATTAAAGCAGATTTATTTTAAAGAAAAAAAATCCTCATCCTGCTGGAACATTTAAATTAAAAAAAAAAAAAGAAAAAAAAAAAAGAAAGATCAATCATGCTTAAAGCATCGATTATGAAACACTTTCCAACTTCAATGCAATTTTATTTAAAAATGTCTAAAATGCAATACATTCCTCGGTAATATTTTAAAACTTATCACAATACTACATTAATTTATTATATTTGAAACCTTAAATCTTCATCGAAAAAAATTAACTTCATTCAAATGACGGCATTAAAATATAAATTGCCTGGTTTAAACATCTCTAAAATGTGATACATTCCTCGGTAATAATTTTAGAATTATCATAATACTACGATAATTTATTATATTTGAAAACTTCATCGAAAACAACTGAAATCCATTCAAATGACGTCATAGAAAAAATAACACGCCTGGCTCTCTCTATAAAAGCAACATTTCATTCATAAATAATTCCCCCATTCATGTCATTCATCACAATACTATAATAATTTATATTATTTAAAAATTAAGACCATGGAGCTACAAGTAAGTAAAACTCTATGCGTAAAACTTCATCGAAAATTATCGTCCTTCTCTTTCTAAAATCAATGAATATTTCATTCATATCAGCCATGCAGACTCCATGGACTAAATGATTTTGTGTTAAAGAATTACAGCGATTCTAATACAACTCATTCTACCTATTTTGCTGTTTACATTTTACATAGGTGAAAAATAGGCTTAATAGTAGAAATAATCAAATTTGTATGAGCATTTAAACTGAAATATATTGTCATTGCGTTGTTAAAGTATGTAGATGCACAGAATTTAGGCCAAAATAAAGTAGTTTTAGGATGGATACAACACTCAATATGAATTAGAAAGAACTTTAAAAATCACGATTTTGAGACAAGATGGATGCCATATATCATTTTGAAGTGGGTCATGTGATCGTTTCATATTATGTACACGTGATCGCTTCATATAAGAGGTGTTATTATTATTTTAATTTTTATTTAAAAAACTACTGAATATATTTCGCTGAATTTTTTTTTATATATTTTATGGAACAATTTGAATATTGCCTAAAATTTTCGAAGCAATTTGTGAATTTTAAATCCGCTTAAAAAATGCTTGAAAAATTAGGTCCCATAGGGCTCAATGTATTCCATTTTTTCAACCCGGGTTCAATCCAAAACTAATTGGGTGATATTATTCATTTATATTCCCATAGGTCCTATAGACCGTCTGAACAACATACTAAAATTTCATTTTGATTAAGTCATTTTTACGGCAGTTATCGTGCTAACGGACAGACAGACAGACAGACAGAATGAACAAAGTCATAAACACTTTTCAACTTTGTTGTAAAGTGTTAAAAAGAAAAAATTCGCCCCAAAACAATTTCAGTACAAATTCGTATTGCATTGGACTACGGTGTCGGCCATTACGGGATGGGTGTGGAGGCCTTGAATATAGAGGGTGTTGGCTCGGCCCCCTCTGTCTTGACGCTCCTAAATTTATGGTTTGCTATAAACCTCGGCGCCATCCAGACTACAAGTATTGTTCGGTGTTTTGACAATACTTCGACGACACATAAATATGCACATAAAACTGTCTCACTAAAGTGTGAGATCTATTTCTGGTCTCACAGTAGGGTATGCTGAGAATACAGAAATCTAGCCAATCGAGCTTCCCAGTTACCATACACAATGCGTCTAAGAGCACATTTTATAGTAGTAGCCATGCTTTCTGCCTGGCCGTTGGAAGAAGGGTGATAAGGAGCTACCAAAACTTCTCTAATCAAGTTTTTCTTTAGAAATTCTTTGAATTCGCCAGATATGAATGTTGCCCCATTATCGGACATAATGGTATCCGGCAAACTATGTGTAGCAAATATAGATAGAAGATCTGCTATTGCTGTTGAAGAAGACATTGAAGATATCGGAAGTACTTCTAACCGCTTAGAATGAGAGTCGACAATCAGGAAAAATGTCTGTCCATGAAAAGAACCAGCAAAGTCTATATGTAATCTGGAACATGGTCTATCAGTCCATTCCCATGGGTGAATTGGTGCCTTAGGTGGAAACTTCTGATTCTCTTGACTTGTCGAACATATCTGAACGGTAAATTCGATTTCACTATCCATATTTGGCCACCATACATAGCTGTGAGCCAACCCCTTCATTCTTACAATTCCAGGGAGAAACTCATGCAATAGTGATAGAACTTGTTTAAGTAGAGCCTCGGGAGTGATTATTCTACTTCCCCAAAGAATGCAGTTGCGATGAACGCTTAGTTCATTCTGTCTTTGGAAATATGGTCTGAAACGCTCATCTGGAATTTTATTAGGCCATCCGTTTAGTATCCACATAGATACTCTTGAAAGGATAGGATCCCTTTGAGTGCTTATAGCCTGTAATCTAGAATCCAATTGAACATCAGGAACAGTTTCAAGAAGTAGAGCATCCGCTGAATAAGGAACCTCGAAGTCAGGAGTTGGTAAAGGAAGTCTGCTTAATGCATCAGCATTCAGTATTTCTTTTCCCTTCCGATACTCAAGCTCATATTCGTAAGTTGATAAACTCCAACTCCAACGAAGGGCACGTGGTAAACTCATCTGAGGAAGTGGTTTCGTTGAGCTCAGCAAGCCTAAAATAGGTTTCTGAACCGTTATGATATTAAATTTTCGACCCAGAAGATATTGGTGAAATTTTTTAATAGCAGCCAAAATTGCTATAACTTCTCAATCCGTCTGACTGTAATTCCTTTCAGCTTTTGCTAATGTTCGAGTATAATAAGCACATGTCCTAAAATAGCACCAAGACCATATGATGAAGCATCAGAGGTAAGAATTACAGGTAGGGTTTCTTTAAAATGAGCTAATAAATGACCTTCTCGCAAGAGTTCTTTTGCTGCCTTGTAAGCTTTGCCATGATGGGATGTTCAACGCCATGGTGTGTTTTTCTGCAAACGTCTGTGTAATGGCTCCAGAACATCAGAACGGTTCTTAAGAAAGCAACCATAAAAATTCAGCATACCAAGAAGTGCTTGAAGCTCAGTGGTATTTGACGGAGTCGGAGCTTCATGGAATGCCTTAACCTTATTAGATGTTGGCTGTATGCCGTTCTTGTTACCCCTAAAACCAAGAAGTTCTATTTCAGGAACTGCGAATTTGCATTTTCCGTTTTTGAAGTGAATCCCCTCCTTTTCAAGCTGATCTAGCATTTTATTTGAGTTTTCGGTTATGATCCTCTATTCCAAGTCCTTTGCCAAAAATGTCATCCAAGTACGGTAATACACCTTCAATACAAGCTAATACTTCTTTCATTCTGTTTTGAAAAATAGCTACTGCCCCAGAAACTCAATGGAAGTCTTTTAACTTTAAACAGACCCTTGTGCATGTTTAATGTCAATACCTGAGAAGATGGTTCATCAACAGGTAACTGTAAGTATGCTTCAGATAAATCAAGTTTAGAAAATACAGTTCCTTTAGACACAGTAGTCAAAATCTCATTTACAGTCGGCAGAGGGTAGGTTAATTGTTTTACTGCTTGATTCACAGTACTTCGGTAGTCACCGCAGATACGAATACTTCCATCTTTTTTTAATACCGGCACAATAGGTGTGGTCCAGTTCGAATAGGCTATAGGTTCTAGAATCCCTTTTTCGACCATTGCATTGATTTCTTTCGTAACTCGATCGCATAGAGCGAATGGAACAAACAGTTCGAGGCTTTAAGAATTTAGGAGTGTAATTTTCGTCTGATTTTATTGTTACTGGTGGACCCTTAAAAGTACCAAGAGATTCTGAAAAAATGTTACTGTAACCTCGTAGCAAGGTATCAATTGAATTTGTATGTACCATATTACATGATGAAGATTTTTTAACTACCTCAATTCTCAATGCTTCAAACCAGCTTCTACCAATTAGAGATTTGCCTTTGCCTTCTACCACCAACAATGGCAACTCAACTTCTACGGAATTTGACAAAACATTCACATTTACATAGCCTTTTACATCTAATTTTTCAGAACTCTAGGTGCGTAAAAAAGGATCAGAAACCGGGAGTAATTCAGATGGATTCACTGGCAAAAAGTTTCACGAAACTTGAAGTACGTACTAATTACTGAATGCAGTGAACCACAGTCTATTTCCATTACGTGATCATAATTAATTTTCAACATAATGTCATCTGGAGGAAATTCATTTACAGTTTTTATGCTATTTACATTATGGAAAGTATAATTCGAATCAACAAGTTTTGAAGAGTGAGCTTACCTCCTTCATCAAGTTCAGATGTTTCCAAACTGTGAACTTTTGAAGTATTCGATTTTTTTGTTAAATTCGTTTTAAAAGTTTTAGAATTGCACACTTTAGCGATATGTCCGATTTTTTTACAGAAATATGACATACTGCCTTCGTAAATTTACATTCTCCAACAGGGTGAGAATTTCCACTTCTGTAGTATGACTTTTTATTAACTACTTCGTTCGGTTTCTGTAAGCTTCGACTTTTTTGGAATTTCGTATAGTTCAGTTCATTTGAAGGTGTTTTTCGAATTTCTTGAGCATGGCGTGATGTAGCTTCCCCAGCTACAGCTTGATCTATAGCAGACGCTAATTTCAACTTTGGATCTGTCAAAAGCTTTTCTTGAATATTTTCATCTTGTAGACCGCAAACCCAAACGATCTCTTAGCATTGAATCCAACTGAGTTCCAAAGTTGCAATGCTCAGACAAGTCCCGAATTTCGGCCATGAATTCCGCAATACTTTCATTTTGTGTTTGTTCACGTTTATATTTATACCGTGACAGGATTTCAGAAGGTGGTGCGAAAAATGATTTCTTAATTTCTGGACAATTTCACCAAACTTCACTGTATTGGGAGTTGAAGGAGTGCATAATGATCTCACGATAACCTCTATAGAGCAGGTCCACAGATGCTGAGAAATATAGCTCGCTTTTTCACATCATTAGTTATTTCATTTGCAGTAAAAAAAATCTGATGTGGGCAACACATGACTTTCCTTATATAATGCAATGAATTTACTACTTTGACAGTAAAAAAAATAGGTTTTTCTTAAAGTAGATACTTATATTCTTTCCAAGATATTGAATTTTTGACGATTAGTCGTCATTTTCATTGATTTAGCATCATTTTTATCCATTTGGCGAGATTTTCGTTAATTTGGCAACATTTTTAAAAATGTCGCCAAGTTGGCGACATACCGCCAAATTCGTCGCCAAAATCTCGTCAAGCGTTATGGACGGAGAAATAAGTTATTCTTAAATGACTATTGGATAAATGACTATTGGCGTTCAAATACAAAAGTATTACTCGAAGTATCTTTTCTCATGAATGGAACGAGCTAGATCCACGAGAATGAAGTCACCAAATTTATCACATAGTATTACATATGAAAAGTGAACATGTTTCTCAATAGGAAATATTTTTTTTTATTTTATATAACTTTTTGATAATTTTTTTGAAAAATGTACAATATCTCGAGAACGGTTCATGTTAGCGTTTTAAAATTTATGTCAATCGTTTTCTAATGAAAAATTACATAAAAAATGTCTATTTGCGTAACTTTATTAGCGGTTTTGATTTTTTGGCGATTTTTTCAAAATTTCACGCGAAAATTTAGGGGAGTTCTGAACATTCGATTGCGTATAAAAACAATAGGCTTCCAGTGTTTACGGATTATGATTTTTGTACCAAATTTCGTTCGAATCGGTCCATTCGTTCGTCAGTTATCGTCTCCACAGACATCACCTCAAAAATGTTTGATTCGTGATCAAGGATGCTTGAAACGTGCTCTCCCGTCGAAAACTCGAATTGGAATTTTTGACCCCGTCACAATACTTTCTTTATACATTATGCATATAAGGAAAGTAATAAATTCAATCATTCATAGTAATGCTGCCAAGTCGATTTTAGGAGTAGAAATTCCTCTAAGTGCCCGAGAGTAGACATTTCGAAAACAGAAGTTCAATAACATCATTCACACAGAAGTTCAATAACATCGAAAACAGAAGTTCAATAACATCAATAACAGAAGTGCAATAACATCAATAACATTTCGAAAACAGAAGTGCATATAAATGTAAACAATGCACGAAATGCGTA
The DNA here is from genome assembly GCA_951213105.1 of Amaurobius ferox. Taxonomy (NCBI): domain Eukaryota; kingdom Metazoa; phylum Arthropoda; class Arachnida; order Araneae; family Amaurobiidae; genus Amaurobius; species Amaurobius ferox. Next base: position 99,248,666 of record OX578138.1, read on the forward strand.
ACTTCAATAGAGAACTCACTTGAAAATACGCAGATTTAAACAATTTATGAGACCAACACATTTATTACATTTAAGGTTACACAACATACAACCTGACAACACAACATAGAACCTGACAAAACAACATAGAATCAGGATTCAGAATGTTCTCCTGCTAGCTCGAGTTGAGGTATTGTCTTTATTGGTTTCCGGAAGTCGGACAAATTCTTTGGTCGGACGCCGTCTGGTGTTTAGTACACAACAGTAACCCTGGGGTTTATTTTTGTTCCACACTATTCTATATATGTAAGCAGAGTATGCTAAAAAAAGTTTCTTTTTAAGTTATATTTGTTATCACTGCATTTAAAAGAAGAAAAAAAAAATTAAAAATGATAGTTTTTATTAATAAATTGTTGATTTTGAATTTTCAGATTGGTTTTATAAATTGTTTGATGTAACTGCTTTAAATAATAAAGTCTTGTTTAATAAATATATTTCTCGATTTACTTGAATTGCACTAAATCTCTATTTATTGTTTCTTAATATAAAAAATCTGATGTGGCCAACACATGACTTTCCTTATATAATGTGATGAATTTACTACTTTTACAGTAAAAAAAATAGGTTTTTCTTATAGTAGATACTAATATTCTTTCCAAGATATAGAATTTTCGACAATTAGTCGTCATTTTCATTGATTTAGCGTCATTTTTATCCATTTGGCGAGATTTTCGTTAATTTGGCAACATTTCAAAAAAGTCGCCAAGTTGGCGACATTCCGCCAAATTCGTCGCCAAAATCTTGCCAAGCGTTATGCACTAAGAAATAAGTTATTCTTACAGCAGATAAATGACTATTGGCGTTCATATACAAAAGTATTATTCAAAGTATCTTTTTTCATGAATGGAACGAGCTAGATCCACGAGAATGATATCACTCAATTTATCGCATGGTATTACATATAAAAAGTGAACATGTTCCTCAATAGGAAATATTTCTTTTATTTTATATGACTTTTTGATAATTTTTTTGAAAAATGTACTATATCTCGAGAACGGTTCATGTTAGCGTTCTAAAATTTATGTCAATAGTTTTCTAATGAAAAATTACATAAGAAATGTCTATTTGCGTAACTTTATTAGTGGTTTTGATTTTTTGACGATTTTTTCAAATTTTCATTCGAAAATTTAGGGGGGTTCTGAACATTCGATTGCGTATAAAAACAATACGCTTCCAGTGTTTACGGATTGTGATTTTTGGACCAAATTTGGCTAGAATCGGACCATTCGTTCGTCAGTTATCGTCTCCACAGACTCACTGACACACACACACACACACACACACACAGAGACATCACTTCAAAAATGTTTGATTCGTGATCAGGGATGCTTGAAACGTGCTCTCCCGTCGAAAACTCGAATTCGAATTTTCGACCCCGTCACAATTATGTATATAATCCTTATTATATACATCCTTATTATATCCTTTCCTTATACATTATGTATATAAGGAAAGTAAAAAAAAATAAAATAAAATGCCAATGAAATAGTCGAATATATAAAACGGATATGTGCATGCTCTTAAACTACATGATGCATAGATGATTCATTTACAGTTTTTATGCTATTTACATTATGGAAAGTATAATTCGAATCAACAAGTTTTGAAGAGTGAGCTTACCTCCTTCATCAAGTTCAGATGTTTCCAAACTGTGAACTTTTGAAGTATTCGATTTTTTTGTTAAATTCGTTTTAAAAGTTTTAGAATTGCACACTTTAGCGATATGTCCGATTTTTTTACAGAAATATGACATACTGCCTTCGTAAATTTACATTCTCCAACAGGGTGAGAATTTCCACTTCTGTAGTATGACTTTTTATTAACTACTTCGTTCGGTTTCTGTAAGCTTCGACTTTTTTGGAATTTCGTATAGTTCAGTTCATTTGAAGGTGTTTTTCGAATTTCTTGAGCATGGCGTGATGTAGCTTCCCCAGCTACAGCTTGATCTATAGCAGACGCTAATTTCAACTTTGGATCTGTCAAAAGCTTTTCTTGAATATTTTCATCTTGTAGACCGCAAACCCAAACGATCTCTTAGCACTGAATCCAACTGAGTTCCAAAGTTACAATGCTCAGACAAGTCCCAAATTTCGGCCATGAACTCTGCAATACTTTCATATTGTGTTTGTTCACGTTTATATTTATACCGTGACAGGATTTCAGAAGGTGGTGCGAAAAATTATTTTTTAATTTCTGGACAATTTCACCAAACTTCACTGCATTGGGAGTTGAAGGAGTGCATAATGATTTCATGATAACTTCTATAGAGCAGGTCCACAGATGCTGAGAAATATAGCTCGCTTTTTCACATCATTAGTTATTTCATTTGCAGTAAAAAAAATCTGATGTGGGCAACACATGACTTTCCTTATATAATTCAATGAATTTACTACTTTGACAGTAAAGAAATAGGTTTTTCTTATAGTAGATACTTATATTCTTTCCAAGATATTGAATTTTCGACGATTAGTCGTCATTTTCATTGATTTAGCATCATTTTTATCCATTTGGTGAGATTTTCATTAATTTGGCAACATTTTTAAAAATGTCGCCAAGTTGGCGACATACCGCCAAATTCGTCGCCAAAATCTCGCCAAGCGTTATGGACGGAGAAATAAGTTATTCTTACAGCAATTAAATGACTATTGGAGTTCAAATACAAAAGTATTACTCGAAGTATCTTTTCTCATGAATGGAACGAGCTAGATCCACGAGAATGAAGTCACCAAATTTATCACATAGTATTACATATGAAAAGTGAACATGTTTCTCAATAGGAAATATTTATTTTTATTTTATATGATTTTTTGATATTTTTTTTGAAAAATGTACAATATCTCGAGAACGGTTCATGTTAGCGTTCTAAATTTCATGTCAATCGTTTTCTAATGAAAAATTACATAAAAATGTCTATTTGCGTAACTTTATTAGCGGTTTTGATTTTTTGGCGATTTTTTCAAAATTTCACACGAAAATTTAGGGGGGTTTTGATCATTCGATTGCGTATAAAAACAACAGGCTTCCAGTGTTTGCGGATTATGATTTTTGTACCAAATTTCGTTCGAATCGGTCCATTCGTTCGTCAGTTATCGTCTCCACAGACTCACTGACACACCCACACACACAGACATCACTTCAAAAATGTTTGATTCGTGATCAGGGATGCTTGAAACGTGCTCTCCCGTCGAAAACTCGAATTCGAATTTTCGACCCCGTCACAATACTTTCCTTATACATTATGTATATAAGGAAAGTAAAAATCTGATGTGGACAGCACATGACTTTCCTTATATAATGCAATGAATTTACTACTTTTACAGTAAAAAAAATAGATTATTTTTATAGTAGTTATTTATATTCTTTCCAAGATATTGAATTTTCGTCAATGAGTCGTCATTTTCCATGTCGTTATTATCAATGAGTCGTCATTGATTTAGCGTCATTTTTATCCATTTGGCGAGTTTTTCGTTAATTTAGCAACATTTAAAAAGTCGCCAAGTTGGAGACATTCCACCAAATTAGTAGCCAAAATCTCGCCAAGCGTTATGGACGAAGAAATAAGTTATTCTTACAGCAGATAAATGGATATTGGCGTTTAAATACAAAATTATTTCTCAAAGTATCTTTTTTCATGAATGGAACGAGCTAGATTCAGGAGAATGATGTCACCAAATGTACTGCATGGTATTACATATGAAAAGTGAATATGTTTCTCAATAGGAAATATTTTTTTTAATTTTATATGACTTTTTGATAATTTTTTTGAAAATTTGCAATATCTCGAGAACGGTTCGTATTGGCGTTCTAAAATTTATGTCAATCGTTTTCTAATGAAAAATTACATAAGAAATGCTTATTTGCGTAACTTTATTAGCGGTTTTGATTTTTTGACGATTTTTTCAAAATTTCACTCGAAAATTTAGGGGGGGGGGGGGGTCTGAACATTCGATTTCATATAAAAACAATAGGCTTCCAGTGTTTACGGATTGTGATTTTTGTTCCAAATTTCGTTCGCATCGGTCCATTCGTTCGTCAGTTATCGTCTCCACAGACATCACCTCAAAAATGTTTGATTCGTGATCAAGGATGCTTGAAACGTGCTCTGCCGTCGAAAACTCGAATTGGAATTTTTGACCCCGTCACAATACTTTCTTTATACATTATGTATATAAGGAAAGTAATAAATTCAATCATTCATAGTAATGCTGCCAAGTCGATTTTAGGAGTAGAAATTCCTCTAAATGCCCGAGAGTAGACATTTCGAAAACAGAAGTTCAATAACATTATTCACACAGAAGTTCAATAACATCGAAAACAGAAGTTCAATAACATCAATAACAGAAGTGCAATAACATCAATAACATTTCGAAAACAGAAGTGCATATAAATGAAAACAATGACATCTGCGGGGCCTTTGACAGCTTAAATTGGAATGTTCTTCCCTCTACTTTTGAAAAAATTAACCTCCCTCTCCCTTTTCGTGCTTTTATTTATTCATATTTGTCCTCCCGTTCTATCACTTTTACCGGTAACAATTTGTCCCTCTCTGAATTACTTTCTATGGGTGCTCCACAGGGTTCGGTAATTTCTCCGATCCTGTGGAATATCTATTTCAATAGTATCTTAACCCTTAACAACGACCTCTTCTACCTGCAGGCCTTTGCGGATGATCTGGCCGTGGTCACGTCTGGTTCCGATATTAAATTTACCACCCAAAATACAAATCAAATTCTTGGTCTCATCTCGGATTCCCTTACTTCCTTGAAACTTTCAATTTCCCATGAAAAATCAAAATGCATTATTATCAACAAATACAGATCCAAAAGAAAATATAATCGATGTATTAGACTTCAGAATAAACCCATCAAAATTCCCAAAACTCTTAACTACCTAGGTATTATAATTGACAATAACTTAAAATGGAGCGCTCACATATTCTACTTAAAGGAAAAATGTTTCGAGTTGTCCTCAACATTTGGAAAAATTTCTGGGAATAACTGGGGGGTTAATAAAGCTCTTTTAAAAATATGGTACTTGACTGTAATTGAAAAGGTTATTATTTACGGATCTGGGGTTTGGGGGGGGGGGGGTAATCTCACACGGGATTAAATTCCAAGACCTACTTCATTACAAAGAATCTTTTTATTAAAAATCTGCCCTGGCTTTCGGACAACTTCGAACATTTCTCATTTTTCAATTACCGGAATTCCCCCTGTCCATTTAGTCATTAAAACTCTTTTTATTAAATATAGCTTTTGGAAACATAAACTTAACTTATTTTCGGACCCCTCCATTCCCCCCCCCCCCTGATCAATTTGATTCCCTTTGTTCTCTTTCTAGCCTTCCTCCTCCCCTTCGTGTTTTAAATTTTTCTTCCTCGAACCCTTCCTCGTTTTCTAGGTTTAATGTATTCACAGATGGGTCAAAACTGGATAATAATGTAGGTTTATCAATATGCATTTTCGAAAATGATCGACTGATCGAATCATTATCCTTTAAACTTAGAACTGGAAACACAGTTTTTCAAGCCGAACTTGAGGCCATCAACCAGGCCATCCTCTGGGCCGGCAAAAACAATTTAAAAATCAACATCTTTTCGGACAGTCAGTCATCTATTTCGGCTTTAAAATCTATCAAGAATAAAACGAAATTTCTATCTAAAATTAAAACTAATGCTCACCCCTACAAATCATTAATTAACTTATCCTGGGTCAAGGCCCATTCTAATATTCAGGGCAACGAAGTCGCCGATGAACTGGCCAAACAAGCTACGATCTCCGGCACCCCACTCCTTATACCTTTTCCCTACTCCTTTTTGATTAATAATTGTAAATCTTTCCTTCTTAAAAATTGGCAATCTCTTCTTAATGATTATATTTCCCCCCGGACTCATGACCCTGCCAGAATTCTAAGCTATTTACCCAAAGTCAACCCCAATTTTCAAATTTATAACAAATTCTTAATTTATTTTTTAACGGGTCATGGTCCTTTTCTTGACTATCTTCATTTTTTCAAACATAAACGTTCTTCAAATTGTCTTTGTAATTCATATGGTGACGTAGATCATTACGTCTTTAATTGCCCCCATACCTCAAAATTTCCCTTAACCCGTCTTCCAGATAATCTTCGTGCGACTTGGTTCTCTGGTGTCAGAACCAATAAAATTCTTTTAAATAGGTTGAAAAACTGTGTTTTAATTGCGAGAGAAATCTCCAATCAGGTTCCTTAGCAAGCCTGGTGCCAACTGCTTTCAATTTTTTTCGATCAATGTTGTCCTCCCTGTTCCAGGCGTTTGTCTCTTATTGTTTCTGTACTTACACATTTTGGTGTCCGTCTTTTGTATATTTTGTTTCCTGTCTATATTTCTCTGTTGTATATATCTGTTTTCCCTGTGTTCCTCGGCTGTTCATATATTTGAAAGGCTTACCATGTACATGTATTGCACTTGACTTTATCCGGTTACCTCAACTGATTGTAACCTTTATTCAGCTATGTTCTTTTTGCTTTCTTTTGTTGGTTTTTACTGTATTGCCCCTTTTCCCGCGGTTGCTCGGATTCTTTTGGCCATACGTTTTACATAAATTTAATTTCATTTTAAGAAAATAATTTAATTTTTACCTCAAAATTCAAAATTTGTTAAAATCTACGTTTCTTTGCCTCCCTTCCCACTGTATTTTATGTAAAACTCTAAAACTGTCTGTATATATATTTACCATGTAACGACTTTATTGAATTTTAAATAATTGCAGACTGAAACTTGGTGACTGATAGGAGGACGGTTTCGGCTAACCTCCTCTCCCGGCCACACATTAAACTGCCGTAAGCCCTAGGGTTGGCTGTGTGGTCTGGGCCTTCGACATCGACAACATACAACCTGACAACACAACATAGAACCTGACAAAACAACATAGAATCAGGATTCAGAATGTTCTCCTGCTAGCTCGAGTTGAGGTATTGTCTTTATTGGTTTCCGGAAGTCGGACAAATTCTTTGGTTGGACGCCGTCTGGTGTTTAGTACACAACAATAACCCTGGGGTTTATTTTTGTTCCACACTATTCTATATATGTAAGCGGAGTATGCTAAACAAATTTTCTTTTTAAGTCAAATTTGTTATCACTGCATTTAAAAGAAGAAAATAAAAATAAAAATGATATTATTAATAAATTGTTGATTTTGATTTTTCAGATTGGTTTTATAAATTGTTTGATGTAACTGCTTTAAATAATAAAGTCTTGATTAATAAATATATTTCTCGATTTACTTGAATTGTACTAAATCTCTATTTATTGTTTCTTAATATAAAAAATCTGATGTGGCCAACACATGACTTTCCTTATATAATGTGCTGAATTTACTACTTTTACAGTAAAAAAAATAGGTTTTTCTTATAGTAGATACTAATATTCTTTCCAAGATATAGAATTTTCCACAATTAGTCGTCATTTTCATTGATTTAGCGTCATTTTTATCCATTTGGCGAGATTTTCGTTAATTTGGCAACATTTCAAAAAAGTCGCCAAGTTGGCGACATTCCGCCAAATTCGTCGCCAAAATCTCGCCAAGCGTTATGCACTAAGAAATAAGTTATTCTTACAGCAGATAAATGACTATTGGCGTTCATATACAAAAGTATTATTCAAAGTATCTTTTTTCATGAATGGAACGAGCTAGATCCACGAGAATGATATCACTCAATTTATCGCATGGTATTACATATAAAAAGTGAACTTGTTCCTCAATAGGAAATATATATATTTTTTTATTTTATATGACTTTTTGATAATTTTTTTGAAAAATGTACTATATCTCGAGAACGGTTCATGTTAACGTTCTAAAATTTATGTCAATCGTTTTCTAATGAAAAATTACATAAGAAATGTCTATTTGCGTAACTTTATTAGTGGTTTTGATTTTTTGACGATTTTTTCAAAATTTCATTCGAAAATTCAGGGGGGTTCTGTACATTCGATTGCGTATAAAAACAATAGGCTTCCAGTGTTTACGGATTGTGATTTTTGTACCAAATTTGGCTCAAATCGGACCATTCGTTCGCCAGTTATCGGCTCCACAGACTCACTGACACACACACACACACACACACAGACATCACTTAAAATGTTTGATTCGTGATCAGGGATGCTTGAAACGTGCTCTCCGTCGAAAACTCGAATTCGAATTTTCGACCCCATCACAATTATGTATATAATCCTTATTATATACATAATTATATACATCCTTATTATATCCTTTCCTTATATATTATGTATATAAGGAAAGTAAAAAAAAATAAAATAAAATGCCAATGAAATAGTCGAATATATAAAACGGATATGTGCATGCTCTTAAACTACATGATGCATAGCTGGGCGTATACCTAGTTTAAAATTTATTTTTTCCGAAAAAATAATTCCTTAATTCAATATAATGTATCTATTTAACTAAATAAAAGTTTTTTGTGTTCACGAAGTCAGCCAATTTTACGTAAAAATAACTAGCAAAATGGATTTATTTCTCAGATCTGCTTGTCTTGCTTCGTCATTTCCTTAACATTGTCTCGGCCGGGAGGCAGTACTGAGCTTTATTCCCAATTCTGAACGAACCTCTCATGACAAATACTTAAGAAATTAATTTTATGTCCATGAGTGTAATGGCCCTAATTACCGTTTTGAAATGCGTCGGATGCGACGTTAGTGCCCTTTTACTTAATGAAATATAAGAATATTTTTGGAAGACAATGGGGAAGCATCGATGTTCCTCATCAGCAATAAAATGCGTTTAAATACTCTTCAATAAGTAGGTGGTGTACAGACTAGTTTCACATTTTTCTGTAAAATTAGGTCACGATAGCTGTATTTTACAGTCTATACAGTAGCGTTCTCCAAGCTGTGGGTCGCGACCCGGTTTTGATGGGTCGTGAAAAGTTTCGAAAAGTGAGAAAAACTTAAACTACTTCAAATGTAGATACTTTTACAGTAAAATCTTGAAAATAAGAGGTTTGGGGTGACTCCTTATTGGCTATTTCTTAAGTTTAAGCTTTATAGTAAATCCACGACTGTTCATATATATATTTGTACAGTAGGAATACTATAATATGTATAAAAAAAATTTTTTCTTTTGCGTTAGCTGTTATCTTCATGGATTATCTCAATCTAAGCTCTTAATCATGATTCTCCCTCATGTTAAAGGAAAAGTTGTGCTGGCAGCATTATTTATTTTAATTAAAATTTTTAACACTTCCCAACATAGTTGTAAAGTGTTAATTAATGACTTTGTTCATTCTGTCTGTCTGTCCATTCGCACGAAAACTGCCGTAAAACTGACTTTATCAAAATGAAATTTTAGTATGTTGTTGAGACAGTCTGTGGGACATACGGAATGCAAAAGAATAATATCACCTAATTAGTTTCGGATTTAACCCGGGATGAAAAATGAAGTACATTGAACCCTATGGGACCTCATTTTTCAAACATTTACTAAGCGGAGTTAAAATTCCCAAATTGCTTTGAAAATTGTAGGAAATATTCAAATTATCACGTAAAATGTGTTAAAAAAAATTTCATCAGAATATGTAAAGTAGTTTTTTAAATAAAAATTGAATTAATAATTACACCCATATTATACGAAGAGATCACGTGACTCATTGCAAAATAAAATATGACAGCCATTTCTTTCACTTAGTGAAAAACTTGATTTTTAAGAAACGCTAAAATTTATATATAGTGTTGCATCCGTCCTAAAACCGCTTTATTTTTGCGTATTTTCTGTGTATTTAAATTCTGTGCTTACGCAATTACAATATTTTTGATTTTAAATGATCACTAAATTTTGATTATTCCTACAACGAAGCCTAATTTTAGCGAATGCAGAATGTAAACAAATCAAGCTGTAAGATGAGTTGAATAAGAATTTCTGAATTTTTGTAACGCAAAATTATTTAGCTCAGGAGTCTGGAATATAAGTGATGTGAATGAAATATTCATTGGTTTTTAATAGAGAAGCAGACGATTTTATAGCATTGGGTTTTTTGATGAACTTTTAAGTTTCCAAGTATAATAAATTATTGTAGTACTGTGATAAAAAATATCACCTCTGAATTTATCGCATTTTAGAGTAAGTAAAACTGCATTTCAATTGGAAAGTGTTTCATAATCAATGCTTTATGCATGATTAATCTTTCTTGTTAGGAATGTATGTGTTTAGATGATTCTAGAAACAAGAATCGGTCCTTTACAGCGTGACATCTTTGCATCATTCTATGAGGACACATCCTACTATATAAAAGATAAGACTTGCCACAACGTGTATCACATATTGAATTCGATTCTCTGTTGCTACATGCCCTTCACTCTATGTATTTAAGTCCTTTGCGCGAGTTGAGACCGTAGACATCTTAAAGAGTAAATGGAACCTTCCTATGTTTCCCAATGTTAGAAATCCGGGGGTAACATCTCACTTTGACCTTGTGGTATTGTCAAAACTAAAGTGTCAAAACTCTTTTTTGAATGGCTACTGTTTTGACATTCTGTTCGTCAACTGTTAATCACTTTATATCCACGCCTTCTTTTCGTACGTTAATGGGATTTGAACGCTGATCACCCGTGTGAATCGTAAGTGCCGAAACTAAGGCTCCTCTATATACGAGCTGACTTATCGACCATATTGAAGCCCACCATAGCTGGAAACGCAATCCATTAGCATTAGCTCTATTCGTATTTTGACTTTAGGAAGTATAATTGAAATAATTATGGGTGGTTGTTCTGCACCGAACTGCTCTAATCATTTTAGAAAGGGTTTTGGGCTATTTCGGTTTCCTAGAAACGAAGAAAGAAGAAAACAATGGCTAATAAATAATTGGATCCCTGGTACTGGAGCATACTTGTGCGAGCTAAGTTCTACAATATTCTAATTAAAACTTATGTTTTTATATAAAATATTTATTTTAAACACTTATTTTATAATTTCTGTGACTGTAGTATGGGACCCTATGGGCTTCAATATGCTTGATAAGTCAGCCTGTAGTAGAGGAGCTCTAGCCGGTACCATTTCTTAATTACTTTTCGGAAGTAGGGGTCATCCGATAAAAAAAAAACCCTTGCAGTTTAAGTCACAGATTCATTTCCCGCAGGAAAGGAGGATCAAGGCTATGAGCAAGCCAAGTTCCATGCACCGCCATCTTGTGACGGGTTAAGACAGGCAAGTGCAATGGACAATTCCGTTTTTTTTTTTAAAAAACTCTTAAAACCGATTGATATTTAAAGAGAATTTTTTTCTGATTTCAAATATCCAAGCGAAAATCTCTTAAAATAATTATTTATTTAAATATCAAGACATGAAAAACGGCAAAATCTTCTCAAAGACAAAACGGCCCGTGATTGGCTGTGACGTCACGCGGCCCGAACGACCTGTGATGCAACATTCTACTATGTGCTGTTTCTATTGAGATATTTGTAAGTAGTTGGCGTTTAATTTTGTTTACAATTTGTTTATAATTATTTTACCCATTTGTTCTTGGTCTGCTTGAGTTTAAATTATTTGTTCCTTATTTTATTTTACTGTAAACATGGATTCAGGTTTTGTTAAAGGGCAATCAGACAATTTGCCCAAGATTGATTCTATCATGATGGCTCTGTATTTTAAAAACAATATGGATTTTGTGACGGCTGAATCTCGTGGTGTAAAAGTTGATAGGTAAGATTTACCCCTTTTCTTGAGTTTTTTCTGGAAATTAAAGAAAAAATTTTGATTTATATGCTTAATTTTTTATTGAATAAATGTTTTATGTGCAAGAGCACTTTAGCTATATATGTTTCATGAAGATTCTAAATATAATATTTTATTTACAAATTAAGCAGTTTTTTACATTTAATTACATTAAAAGCAGTTTTACATTTAATTATATTAAACGCAGTTTTACATTTAATTACATTAAAAGCAGTTTTACATTTTTTTTCTTTGTGACTAAAACAACTTTGCTTTTTGTTTTAGACAGAATGTAATTATTTTATAAATTTTCAAAAGCACATGTACTCAATGAAAATATAAATTATATCTTCTGACTGCAGTATACAGATATACGAAATTTTTATGTCACCTATGTCAGATGAATACAAGATATAACATTTTAAATGTTTTTCTTATTTCTAAATTAGATGAACTTTTGCAATCATTTTATTAAATATGAAGTCATGGTCGCCCATAGGGGTTGTAAAGGGAGGGGGGTCACACTCCCCCTTCAATATAACAAAGGCGAGCATCAGGCCTGTCGATATTGTACATCATGAGCTTGAGTTTGGCCCCCCCCCCAGAAAAAGTCAGTAAAAGTAGTCATTATTAGTGTCTTTCCTTGTCTTGATATTGTTTAAATTTGGGCGAATGTCATGTTATTTCGTGGAAAATGATTCATATTTTTTAGTATTATATATGACTTTTTTCTGTAAAGATTAATTAATAGAACCATGTTCGACGCAAAACGGCAGATCCATTCGCCTTGCACAAGAAATTTTCATTCATAAAAAGTCACATCCCATATCCAATCATTGTCTGTCATTACGTTGTTTATAAAGGACTAAAAATAGAGGAAGAAATAGCCACGCCTTCCTGTAAGCTAGCTTATAGTTCAAACTTATCAGTGAGGGCGTAATTTAACAGGTGTTTAGTGTGTACATGTAAATTGTGTTTATTGCTTTAAAAAATTATTGCTAAAAAGTGATCAGAGCATGACTATACCTTTTGAAAAATTGAATAGAATGAAAACAATTTTTCAAACCCTACTTAAAAAATAATCCTTGGCAACACTGGGTACATTTTTTACTAGTGCAGTAAACTGTTCAGTAAAACTGTTCAGTATAAAAAGTGCTCACATCGAATCTCCATTATTATATGAAAATGTTACATGCTCAAAATACATATTTATTTCAAGTAAAAAAAATCACCATCAAATGCAAGTCAGAGATTATTATGTACCATTAGTAGTCAACCCTCTAAAATTTAATCTGTGTTGCATATTTAAGCTATAAAAATAATTTTATTACCTATGAAATTGCACCAATAAATATATAATATATGAATATCAGTAGATAAAACAAAATATGATGTATCTTAGTGACACATGAATTAATTTGCATAATTTTGAATCAAGGGGACATTGAATTTCTAATTATAATATCTTATTGGCATTGATCATCACCTAATGGCATCCTGTCTTACAAAAAAACTAGGATGGAATGTTAAACTGTAAAATCGAGAAGCTATGTGATTTATATTAAGATGTAAAGTACACATAAGGAATGATGTCCATTATTGATTTGACACCGTAAATATAATTAAAATTTTCGTTTAAAAGAGCTTAATTTTCAAATATGAAATGCTAATATAAAAAATAACATAAATGTAATTTACTTCAAAATGATCTTCACATACAAAACGAGTTGTCTTTAATGACAGTGGTGGATTTTGTTTAGTATCTCACTTCATTGTTTGACACCATTTTTTACGAACAACATCATTTTTTGGCACATGTATAAAGATTTTATTTGGTGATGTGATACTAGTGGAAGTGTACATTGGAACTATGCAATACTTATTAGACATAATAAACAGAACTTTTCGAATGTAAACACACATTCACAGATTCGCGCGATGAGAACGACTAGAACAGGGGTGGCCAACCCAAATGACCCTGCGGGCCACTTCGGAAAAACAGTATAATCCCGCGGGCCGCATATATATATATATATTATTGCCAATGGCCAGGCACTTGACTCATCGTAATTCGCTCATAATTCGGGCATTTATTAAATGATCCATTTAGCCGTCCTAGCGACGTTGCCCCAGGCGCACCAGAGGAGGGCGGAACACACTGCGCCCACAACACAACATCATCCATGCCTTACGTGGGGCTCGAACCCACAATGTGGCGCTCGAGCGATTGCTTTGGAAACGTATGCCTTGACCACTCGACCACCACGTCGGCCCGAGGGCCGCATATAAAAATATATATCTTTATATTAGATTTGGACACATTACAAACATTTATTGGAGTGAAAATTTAAAACAAAATGAATTATTATTATTGTTTTCATTATTTTTCATGTATGCAAACATACATAATATAATAATAATAATGCAATGATCGAATAATTTTTAATTTATTTAATTAGTGAGATATTTGCTTCTCAACTCTTTCACTTAGTTTTTGCAAGTCGATCTCAATGCGTGTATTTGCACATCGTAATTGATGTTGCAGGTTTTCGTCCGTTAAGTTCGAACGCGATTTATGTTTGATAAATTTCATTTTTGAAAAAAACGATTCACAGGTGTAAGTTGATCCAAAAGCGCTCACAACTTTTTGTGCCAGCTCTCTCAAATTGGAAAATTTTTCTTTTGTGACATAAGTGTTATAAAAATCTATTTTTGTTTCTGATGTTTCAAAAATGTGTTTTAATTCATTATTGCATTGTAAGTCAACCAGTTCCATTTAGAGATATTCTGGGGCCAACTCGACATCGACGTGAAAGGGAGATGAATATATTTCAAATAATTTTTTGTATTTGTCTAAATTAGTGAAACGACTCTCAAAAGTAGCTGCAAGTTTGCTTATTTCTTTTGCGTATTTGATGTAACTGACACATTTTGAATTTTTTAATTCTTTCATCAATGGAAAGTGTTGAACGTTATTATTTTTCAATTGAGATTCAGATAGCAGTAGTTTCTTCTGAAATGCTTTGATGTGATTAAATGCATCGATTATTAAATTATCTTTTCCTTGTAATGATGTATTTAATTGATTGAGTTTTTCGATGATATCTACTAAAAAGCATAAATCCAATAACCATTCATCATTTCTTAATTCTGGTGCAGGTATTTGCTTGTCATTCATAAACAAGTCAATTTCTTGACGTAACTTAGAAAATCGCTGTAAACATCTTCCACGACTCAAGCATCTGACACGACTGAAGTATACAACGTCACCATATTCACAATCTAATTCTTTTACGAACTCCTTAAATTGTCGATGCTAGAGTGCATGTGATCGAATGTAATTCACTGTTTTTATGACTACTTGCATAACATGATTCATCGATAATACTTGGGCACATAGATTTTGTTGATGAATTACAATGCAATACTGCCCACTTCTAAGTATGTATAAAAACAGAAGCAACGTGATAAAATAGAAACAGTTATGGGATTTATCTGTTACAAAACACTACACTAAAAACAAAAATATTGCACAAAATAATCGTATTTTGCAAAGTTGTAATGAATCTCGCGGGCCGCAAAATTATTCAAGGCGGGCCGCGGGTTGGCCACCCCTGGACTAGAACCTTGTGACGTCACATTCCGTTCGCGCCAAATTGGATCATTTTCCCGCGAAAATCAGAAAGACGAACTTTGATTGCAAATAGAAATATAAATACGGCTCAGAGAATAAAAAAATTTATGTTTTTCTCATTTTGAAACATTTCGAATCGAATGAAGAAATAAAAAAAATAGACTGGAATTGTCCATTAAGACAGACAAGAAGAAACGTCTGGCGTCTCTTTTCATTTCTTTCTGCTGCATCCTTGTTTTGCGCTTCACGCTCTTTACAATCCTTCGCCCGTGCTGTTACCGATTAAGGGTGAGCGTCAGTAAATTTTCTGCCCTATTCGCGCTTTGTTAACTTTCGCGGCACACATATTTCGCCGAAATTCTGCTCAAACAGTTGCGAAATATTTTCTTATAGATAAAATGCTATGCTTAGATTATATTAAAACTAAATTTAATACCCAATAAAACATAGAATATATGTTTTATTTTAATTTAAAATATTTTTGGTGCTGCCATCTGTTGTCGTAATTTAATTCATACCGACTATTTTTATTTTTTAATGAACATTTATAAATGTCTATTCCCTCTAATACGCTATTAAATACAACAACAGATCATATATAATGCCATAATCACGGAAACGTAATTGAACTTGGACTTGAAGACAAAACAACTTGAAGATAAAACTGCAGTCCTCAGTGATGTACATTCAGATCCCTTATCAAATTTATAGAATGATAAATTACCTTTCCGTGATTGTGGTATTATTATATATGATTTGTTGTTGTATTTAACACTGTATTAGAAGGAATAGATATTTAAAAATGTTCATTAAAAAATAAAAATTATCGGTATGAATTAAATTACAACAGATGGCAGCACCAAAAATATTTGGGATTAAAATAAAAAATATATTCTATGTTCTTGGGGGCATTAAATTTAGTTTTAATATAATCTAAGCATTGCATTTTATCTTTCAGAAAATATTTCACAACTATTTGAGCAGAATTTCGGCGAAATATGTGTGCCGCGAAAGTTAACAAAGCGCGGATAGGGCAGAAAATTTACTGACGCTAACCCTTAAGGCAAAAACGAACTTTACTGTTCTTTGCGAACTTCTCTTTTTCTTCTCTTGACCACAGACCGTCCGAGTTACTCAAAAGTGTAAGGTATCTGTTTGACAGTAGGGACAGTGCCATCCAATTTAGACCGGAATCTAGTGGGGGCGACATCTACAGAGACCATACCCTCCTTCCCCTACCACTATTCTCGTGGAAGGACTTTTAGACCCACATATGTAATATGCCTATACTCCGCGTGAACACGGGGACAGTTTGGCCAAAACCGGGAATCGAACTTGGGTCCTTCGAGTGCAAAATATGCCGCGGCAAAAAAGGAAGTTGCGTCTTTCATTAGAGGAAAAGATTGAAGTTAAATTCCGCAAAGACGATTTCTAAAGTCGATGGTATTTTTATCTCTTATTACGGCTAGTTTAGTTATAAAATGGTGATTATCAAATGAACGATTTGTATTCAACAATTACAGAAATTTGCGGCAGTATTTTAATTAATCTACTTTAACAATGGAGACAGAAAACAAGTCAGCAGTTGTAAAGAGCCTTGCTGTCCCAACCGGGAATCGAACCCTGGATCTCCGAACTGGCCAAACGGCGCTCTACCGTTGAGCTATTGGGACAAAATTGCAAGCTCTTATAGTCGAAGTGGACACTGCACAGTTTACAATCTGAAAAATTGTCGGAAACATAAGGAAATTTGTAACGGTAATTTAAGTAAAACGTGTCAAAGTAACCGTAAGGCAATCATGTGAAGCTGAATCTAAGATTTAAGACATAGAGTTAGAAAGAACAAAAATGCTATAATGCTTTGAGAATTATATCTAGGTGTCGCTGGTGTTAGTAAAGTAACCGCTATTGTTATTTGACACAACAGAAAGACGTAGTATTTAGTATATGTATTATTTTATTATTATTTTTAAATTAAGGGTTCCCTAATTATGAGTATTATTAACCAGTATTTTTTTATTAGTAGTATGATCTAATTGGAAACGGTATATTAGTACCCAAGTAAAATATTAGATTTTAATATTTTGTTTCATTTATTTAAAATAATATTGCTAATTTTTTATAGGCCGTTTCTTGACGAAGTTTTAACTTTACAAAAATTACCGATGAGAAAAAAAATGGCATAATTAATGTGATTTTTGATCCATATTTATCTTAATTGCAAGATTTCGCTTAAGGAGTGCGGCAGCCCAGTGGTTAGCAACTGGGGATTCTTCTTCTTCGATCCAGGCCGTTCGACCTACCAGAAAGGTATAAGATATCTGTTTGGACAGCAGGGAAGTGTCACCCAATTTAGACAGGAACGCAGTGGGGGAGGCATCCACAGGAGCCGTACCCTCCTTCCCCTACCACCAACCTCTCAGGAGGACTTACGGACTCACATGTTTAACGTGATCGTACTCCGTGTGAACACGGCGGCAGTTTTGATAGTGGCGGGAATCAAACCCGGGTCGTCGGAATGCAATTCCCGCGCGCTAACAACTGGGTTGTCGCGTCCCAGTGCGCGGGGATTGTATTCGAACGACACGAGTTCAATTCCCGGATCTGTCCAAATTGTAGCGTTTTCAAGCGGAGTATGGGCACGTTAAATATGTGGGCCCGTATGTCCTTCCGAGCAGTGGCGAATCATGGGAGTGTATGGCAATCTTTTCCGAAGACCCTCCCCCCTCCCCCGCAAAAGCCAGTCTAGAAAAGTCTAGTACTAGCCAGTCTAGTACTTAAATTAAACACGTTGAATCTTGCTCTATACAACTCCTGCTATAAATCCTGAATATTTGCACCCAAAAGTTTGAACAGAAATTAAAGTTTTTAAATATTATACATTTTTATTTGTTAAACTGGGCGGTAAATAATAATACCACAATACTAAGGAAAGAACTGAAACTTCTTAGGGAACTTTTTCTGACTTTTGCTGCAGCAAAAGTATCAATTACATCTGTAAAATCGAACGTTTTAACAAGATCTTTCTCAATGCTAAGAATTAACAGATGATTTAGCCTATTTTCAGTCATTACGCTTCTTAAGTTGTTACTTTCCTTATATACAATAATGTATAAGGAAAGTATTGTGACGGGGCCGAAAATTCGAATTCGAATTTTCGACGGGAGAGCACATTTCAAGCATCCCTGATCACGAATAGAAAATTTTTGAGGTGATGTGTGTGTGTGTGTGTGTCATCGAATTTGTGGAGACGATAACTGACGAACGAATGAACCGATTCGAACGAAATTTGATACGCAAATTACAATCCGTGAATACTGGAAGCCTATCGTTTTTATATGCAATCGAATGTTCAGAAACCCCCCTCCCTAAATTTTCGAGTGAAATTTTGAAAAAATCATCAAAAATCAAAACCTCTAATAAAGTTACGCAAATAGACATTTCTTATGTAATTTTTCATTAGAAAACGGACATAAACTCTAGAACGCTAGCATGAACCGTTCTCGAGTTATTGCACATTTAAAAAAAAATAAATAAAAAAATTATATAAAATAAATACTATATTTCCTATTGAGAAACATGTTCACTTTTCATATGTAATATCGTGCAATAAATTTGGCGAAATCATTCTCGTGGATTCGCTCGTTCCATTCATGAAAAAAGATACTTTGAGTAATACTTTTGTATTTGAACTCCGATAGGTATTTATCTGCTATAAGAATAAATTATTTCTCCGTCCATAACGTTTATCGAGATTTTGACGATGAATTTGGGGGAATGTCGCCAACTTGGCGACTTTTTTAAATGTTAACAAATCAAAGAAAATCTCACCAAATGGATAAAAATGACGCTAAATCAATGAAGATAACGACTATTTGACGAAAATTCAAAATCTTGGAAAAAATATAAGTATCTACTATAAGAATTACCTATTTTGTTTTTACTGTAAAAGTAGTAAACACATTGCATTATATAAGGAAAGTCATGTGCTGCCCACACCAGATTTTTTTTTTATTTGTTTTAATTTAGAGAATGACTTTTTCCCACTAGTGCCGGATATCATCAAACACAGATAAGTACTAAGTACTATTTCAAGATTTGGAAACGCTTGAATTAAGTTTTCTCCACATAAATGCGAATACAAACGCTCTAAATCCACTTTTTGGGATTCATTTTCGAGTTCGCTCTTATTTCCTCCTTCACTATTGTGCTCTTTATCATCACCTTTACAGCGAGCATAGTATTTATAACTTGCTTCGATATCTTCATCAATACCTTCGCTTAGATATTCCTCATATTGTGTCGCTGCTACATTTTGAGAATCTCTATCGCAATCTTCTACTACCACCAATTCTTCAGAATATTTTTTTCATTATGACCAGTCCTGGATCTGCTTTTCCCTCTTCAACAATATGAGCCTTCAAATGGATGCATTCTGCCACAAACTCACAGTGATTTAAATCGTTTTTATAAACGGAAGTAATATTTTCACAAGATTTCAAAATTCTGAAAGGGGAGGTGGGGGAGGGGAGGCTCACCACAGAAAATCAATAATATTTTTTATATTTTAAGCAAAAGAAAAAAAAAATTCTTAAAGATTTTTTACTTTTATTTTTTGTTCAAAATGAGGCCCCCTTCTGGAGCGAGCATACGCCGGGTTCGCCAGTATGTTAATTCGCGACTGCTTCCGAGAGGTTGGTGGTAGGTAAGGAGGGTATAGTCCTGGTGAATGCCTCCCCCACTGGGTTCCGGTCTAAATTGGGTGGCTTCTCCCGGTCGTCTAAACAGTTACCTTACACCTTTCTGGTAGGTCGGACGGTCTGGGTCTCAACAACAACAATACCGTGCGTATCATAATCCATTAATTTCCTTCATGTATTTTCATCACACACAGAAGCAACTTCCATCTTTTCTCATGTCAGTGTAATAACTAACTGCATTGCTATTCTTTCATATACTTTAAAAAAATTGAATGCACAGCCGAATTCGGATTGCCTATGTTTCTGTTTTTACAAAGAATGCAAAGCTGCAATATCTCTTCATGCCCCTTTCCTTCCCATACATAGATAGAAAAGAGCCATCTACCATTATTATATGAACGTACAGTTTATAACAGAAATTACATTTTTCAGAGATCATAAATATACCTATAATTAACATCTTTATCAGCAGGTTAAAAAATATGTTTAGATTGGATTAACTCCTAGATTAACTGCCTTCCCGACCGTCTAAGTAGATACCTTACACCTTCGGGTAGGTCGGATGGTCTGGGTCGAAGAAGCAGTAGAATATTTCCCTTAAAACGGATGAAATTAATTCCAATGGATATAATCAACTTATTACTTTATTTGCCAGTAAAAAAAATCAAATGTGTTGTCGATATCAGCATTTCAATGTAAGAAAAAAAACAAAAAAACAAACGAAAGCAGGTAAAATGACGTTCTTTCCCAGATCTGTCTGCATTGCTTTGGCATTTCCGTAGTAATACCATTGTCTCGGGCGTGCTTCGGCAGTTTATCTTATTCCCATTCTGAACGAGTCTCTCATGACAAATTCTTAAGTAATTAATTTTATGTTAGTGGTGCGACCTTCGGGTAGGTCGGATGGTCTGGGTCGAAGAAGCAGTAGAATATTTCCCTTAAAACGGATGAAATTAATTCCAATGGATATAATCAACTTATTACTTTATTTGTCAGTAAAAAAAATCAAATGTGTTGTCGATATCAGCCTTTCAATGTAAGAAAAAAAACAAAAAAACAAACGAAAGCAGGTAAAATGACGTTCTTTCCCAGATCTGTCTGCATTGCTTTGGCATTTCCGTAGTAATACCATTGTCTCGGGCGTGCTTCGGCAGTTTATCTTATTCCCATTCTGAACGAGTCTCTCATGACAAATTCTTAAGTAATTAATTTTATGTTAGTGGTGCTTAATTGCCGTTTTGGAATGCGTCAGATGCCACGGCTGTGAGCGGTTACTTAATTAAATATAAAACTTTGAATATTTTGTCGAAGATAACGAGGAAAGATGCATGTTTGAATTCGGAGTAATTGCTCCGGTATATGTTCTCCAGGAGCAAGATAATGTTCTACAGAATATTCCATTATTTTGCTTTGTTTGGTCAAGATAGGTTTATAGTACGCTAGATAGTATGTATACTTTACATTATTTAGATTATTTGGTACATTTAAGTTGATAAATATAGATTTTAGATGTAATTTTGAATAATAGACAGTGCATTTGGAAGAAAATATTCCATTCGAATGTACAAGGTGTCTGAAAAACATTGACCTCGGCTTTTATTCCTTAAATATTAATTTTAGACATATATAATAAATTAAAAGTTGCATAAAAAAGGTAAAGCATTTTATGAAATCGATAAAAATTTTTAGAGGATTAAATTTGAAGAAATACAAAATTTAAATTTTTATACGGCCCCCGTATAAAAAAAAATTCTAATGAGTAAAATGTGTCTCCTAAGATGATTAAAAAATTTCAGCATTTTATCATAAAAAGTCCCAGAGATATGAAAAGACAAAAGTGCTGACTTTGACTTAAACCACTTTTCGATGCATCGACATGGGTTCTCAGAGGGGACAAATCATGTCAGCAGATCGCGTTTCAGAGGTCATATACAAATTACAAAAGAAAACAATGATTACATAAATAAATAATAATTTTGCTATTTATTGGTACAGAAGTATCTACACTGTGTAGAAATAATAACGTTACACAAAGATTACAAATCTTGTTCAAAATGTTTTTCATCCATGCCAAAGATAGATTAAAAATAAGATGCAGATATTACTTGCATATGATGCATTTCCGCGTTGCGTCATTTGCACTCTTGCTGTAAACATTTACATTTTAATTTGTGATTAATCCCTCACCAACTTTGTTTAAACATATTTCTGGCACTTTTTATGATAACATGCTGAAATTTTGTACATCACTTTATCGGTGTATGGGGCACATTTTACTCATTGGATATGTTTTTATATGGGGTTCGTATAAAAATTTAAATTTTGTATTTCTTTACATTTAATCTCCCGAAAATTTGTATCGATTTCTTAAAATTCTGTACCCTTTTTTACGCAACTTTGTAATTTATTATATACTAGCCGCCTTTGGCGACCAGCCTATTCGCTACCCTTGAAAATTCTGACCGTGGCAAACTCGCTGGCGCGACCTACCAGTAAGGTGTAAGGTAATTGTTTGGACGGCCAGGAAGTGCCACCTAATTTAGACCAGAACCCAGTGGGGGAGGCATCCACAGGGACCGTACCTCCTTTTCCTACCTCCACCCTCTCGGAGGAACTTACGGTCCTACATGTTTAACGTGATCGTACTCCGCCTGAACACGGCAGCACTTTTGGCAGTGGCTGGAATGAAACCCGGGCCTACCGAGTGAAATTCCCGCTCGCTAACCACTGGGCTACCGCGCCCTTCGCGACAATCTCCATAACCTTTTTATTCACCCAATTTAGACTAGAACCCAGTGGGTGAGTCATCCACAGGGACCGTGCCCTCCTTCCCCTACCACCAACCTCTCGGAAGGACTTACGTACCCACATGTTTAACGTGATCGTACTCCGCGTGAACACAGCAGCAGTTTTGGCAGTGGCGGGAATCGAACCCGGACCTACCGAGTGCAATTCCCGTGCGCTAACCACTGGGCTACCGCGCCCTCCGCGACAATCTCCATAACTTTCTTTTTATTCACCCAATTTAGATCGGAACCCAGTGGGGGAGGCATCCACAGGGGCCGTGCCTTCCTTCCCCTACCACCAACCTCTCGGAAGGACTTACGGACCCACATGTTTAACGTGATCGTACTCCGCCTGAACACTGCGGCAGTTTAGGCAGTGGCGGAAATCGATCCCGGGCCTACCGAGTGTAATTCCCGCGGGCTATTTTAAATTTTATAATGACCATATGTTATTTAAAATATCCATAAAATTAAAATATCCATCGTTGCATCATTTAAAATATCCATAAAATTAAAATATCCATTTTAAATATCCATAAATTCAAATATCCATTTAAAATAACCATAAATTAAAATATCCATTTAAAAAATCCATATCGTTCCATGAATCATCCATGTCGTTCCACCAATCCATAAATATAATAATTTCAAATACGTCACCACAATTCAAACCACCCTAATTCAATCATTTAAATTATTTAACATATCCATTTAAAAGATCCATAAATTAAAATATCCATTTAAAATATCATATAAATATAATAATTTCACCCGATATATCCAATACATATGCTAAGCTCTTAATACATTTAAAACCCGAAACGCCGTCTCCATGGAGACGGGGAAAAAACTACTGCGAGAGGGGGGGGGGGGGAATGCCGTTGAAGAACTTAACGGATTGCCGAGAAATATAAAATCATGACGTCTTTAAAATTGCGATCCTGCGGGCAATTTTCATTATTTCTTGACCAGATTGGACTTGTAAGAATACCAGATCTTTAACCTTTCTAAAAATGTAAATTAGTCGAAATTATAAGTAGTTTTTACGATGGGAGGATTTAAAAACGAAAGTTGGTTTTTTTCAACCGAAAGTGACTTTTGTTTTAAAATCTTTAAAAAATATTAGAAATCGAAATTGAGATTTGAAATTGATATATTTTTACTCGCAATTGTCTGCTCCTTCCGGTGGTGTGATTTGTTTTTTTTCTACGACGTTTGGATCGTGGAGAAAAAAGGGCAAAAAACGATCGAAATCGCATAAAACATTAAATAACTAAAAAAATAATTAAAATTTAAAAAATCGGTTTTCACGTGTCCCCTACCCACCCCTCGGGTCTCTGATTGCCAAATTTCGTAGCTCTCCGACGCGCGGTCACTGAACGTATAGTGTATAAGACAGACAGACAGACGGATAGACAGACATATACATTGTCTTTTATTATTTAAGATGTCTAAGATCAATATTTAAGGAATAAAAGCCGAGGTCAATGTTTTTGGGACACCCTATATAAAAATCTGTCGTGAGTACAGTAGATCTCATTTATTTGGTCTTTTTTTAGCAGGCTTCCATACCAGTTATCTGCGAAAGCGTGTCGGTTAACCTGGTTCTGCCTAATACCGTGTCACGGACAGCGATGTAATCGCATTGCAAGAACTCCATGGTTTTGGTTTTTTGTTTTCGGTTAGAAAACGTGAGACAGAATCTGGCAACGCAGGAAAGGAGAAACGTTTCACTCGAAAATAGATGTATACGTGAAATAGCGGAATAAAATGACTTCCGGATTCCTTTACGATGTTTATCATTTCACATACAGAGTGTAATAGGAATAAAAGTTTCTATTCGATTAAATAAAAATTTGTGAGTGCAGTAGAACTCTTATATGCGGTATTCGTTTAGCTGGTTTTCATATTAGCCACTTGTGCAAGTGGGTCGATTGACATGATTTTGCAATTAGAGGTTGAGCATCCCTAACACGAAATGTTTGGGGCTGAATATTTACTGGATCATGGATTTTTTTATATGGTGGAATATATGGCAAGGTGGAGTTGAAGTAAAATAGAAATAAAACTTAGATTTCATACAAAACATTCCTCTTTATTTCTAACCTTGAAAGAGAATATCAGACGCTGCTGAGGAACTTGTAGTTGACACCTTCAGAAGTGAGAAGCTATTGGGCTGAATAACTTTTTTAAAATGTTTCCACCAGAGTCATTTGCCTCCATAACAAAATTGCTTGCTTCAGAAGTATTTATTTTATTATAAAAAGCTGACATTATTTATTGTTTTTGTGAGGCCAGAATATGTATGTCCTCACATGAGGCATTTTTATTGCAATATTTATGGTGCATAGAACGGCTAACAAAGCTCGAGTCTGGCTGGCGCCGGTGTTTACAACAACGTGAACTTTTAGGTCAAATACAATAAATTTGGGTGGCCCAGTCCAAAGGGGCTGAGAGGGGCCTTGATAAATGTCAAGTGATGCTATTGGGTTCAGAAGAACCAATGAGCACCAAGGAGAAGAAGGGCGGAACTACCTCCTCCCCCCCCCCCCCCCCGCCGAAGGAACCACAAGTCACTTGGATACGAAATATTGTAGAAGTAACTCTTATACAAAATGTTGCAGAAGCAACTTGGATACGAAAGGTGGCAGATGTAACTCGGATCTAAAATGTGGTAGAAGTAACTCTTATACAAAATGTTGCAGAAGCAACTTGGATACGAAAGGTGGCAGATATAACTCGGATCTAAAATGTGGTAGAAGCAACTCATATACAAAATGCTGCAGAAGCGAGTCGGATGCGAAATATTGTAGAGAAGTAAGTTTGATACGAAATGTTGTTGCGGGAGTCCGATACAAAATGTGGTAGAAGCAAGTTTGATACGAAATGTTGTTGCGGGAGTCTGATACAAAATGTGGTAGCAGTTAGACATATACAAGGAGTGCTGTTATAGACGAAAGAGAGTGCAGTTGGAGATGCGAGCCACACATCCCAGAGTTGTGGCAAGACTGATGACAAGCCCAAGATTAAACTTGAAGGTATGTACTCATGTGCTTAGGTCCTAGACACTTTAGAAATCTAACTAGTACTGGTCACATATCCCTATAACTCGAGTAATTAAATGATAGTTGATAATTATGATAAATTGTGCTTTTGATAAATTGATGTTGTTAATAAATGATATTGTTTAAGTTTTAAATAGGCTAGTCTTTTTTTAATGATTAATGAGTTCTTTTCAGGACTTACACAAAAGGTAAAAATAATTGGAGGGTTATTGCGGCACAACAACGAGCGATGTACAATTTAAATGTTAATTCCACTATTTATGAATTTACGGCAATGTTAATGTGATTTAAATAATGAATTTAATAATTAAGAGTGACTTGTAAAATCGTATTGCCACAGTTTTGTTATAAATAATTCCGCTATATTCCAAGAAGTTCATCCTACTTTTTCATTATTTAGTCCATAGGTATTTTGTTGTAGTATTAATAATATCATCTATATCATGACTTTCACATTATTATGACTTTCACATTATTATGACTTTCACAGTTACGTTGATTCATAACCAATTAAGCTATTTCAAACTCGGTAATCGAATGAATAACTAGAGCCTCATTATTGACGTTACGGACTACTTTAATATCCATATTTTCTATCTTGTTGACTCAGAAGAAGGGATGATTTTTGCATGTTCTTATGAGGCTTCTTCAAATAATGCCACCACGGGTCTTGAATTGCAAACATCACCACGTGTTTAGCTATTTCAGAATATTTCAAACAGTTATTTTTCCGAAATGAGGTTTTAATTTTTAACTATCTTGATAGTAATGTTCCAAAGAAAGCACGATGAGTTAATTTTGTGCAAAGTTTTGCCATATCTGTCAATTATTGTAGGTATGCTAAAAGTGTGAATAGCCGTAGAAGGGAAACGGGTGAATCTGACCTACCCCCCCCCCCCCCATTTTAATTTCATTTCAATCCTGATTTATACATAATTATGTAAAATAGCGAAGCCACAAAAATTTAAACAAAGCCTAATTTATGAGGCCAGTACACACTTGGTTATAGGTAACTTTGAAAATTTGCATGTTCGTATATTCAATTGATATTTTACTAGTTGCTTTAAAACATAATACAATAAGATATTTCACTAGTCGTTTTAAAACATAATAAAATAAGATATTTTACTAGTTGTTTTAAACCATAATATTTAAAATGGAGATATTTTACTAGTTGTTTCAAAACATAATAAAATAAGATATGTCACTAGTTGTTTTAAAACATAATAAAATAAGATATTTTACTAGTTGTTTTAAAACATAATTGTGGTGCACAAAAACACAACTTATAAAGTAACCTTTAAAGGAACATATTTAATTAATCTTAGAACATGGCCGAAATTATCGTATTCGTGGAACCATTGCATTGTGCCGCTATTACCCACCTTATTTTATCCTTAACGCGAGTTCTGTAGAAGAATAATTATTAACATAATACTACTCCATTAATTGCACCATTGTTACGAATAAAATCATTTATTAACAACATAGAATACTTATTAAATTATTTACACAATTATTCATTTTGTTGCGGCGGAGAGAGCAAGTGTGAGACCATTTCCTCAATAATTCCTAAATGTATTACCGACCTGTTACAATTGTTAATGGGCACATACGTTCATTATCTGCTCGATCATTGACCACAATTCTTGCATCTGCGTATATCGCACTGGACTTAACTCAAAGTGTTGGGCTCCTTGCTCGTATTGCATCTGCTCATTGTATTCTCGAAAACTTCTGGAACCTGTAATCAGGACATTGCCGTTTCACATTTGCCTCTGGACTCCGTAGAGGTCATCATGACTTCTCATCTCTATTGTCTCCGTACTATCGTAGAGAACTTCCCTTTTACTTCTGACTTTACTAATTACGTCATCGCTTGTTTCATAACTGCTAACTCCTATTCTCGTAGAAGTGTAATAACATCTCGTGGTTGCCGCCTCTTTTTTTTTGCCTGAGGTGTGACACGCCCCCTTGGCTCCTACAGTTACCTTACACCTTTCTGGTAGGTCGGACGGTCTGGGTCTCAACAACAACAACGCCCCCTTGGCTCCGGCCGTCCAAATAGTTGCTCAAGTCTTCCAGATGAGTCGGACGGCCTTGGATCTGATTGGTCGACCTTGGGCACTGAGCCCAGACATCTTCCATAATTGGTTATTTTTTTTAACCACTCTCGTGGCTACACCTCAGTCTGTAGGTTTATGGCCTAATTTGACCTCTCGGGACGAAGTGTTGTAAAAACTGACGTCATTTCGTCTGACTCATTGTTTGCTATTGCAGCAAACTATAAATATTGAACATAAAACTGTCTCAGCAAAAAGTGGTGTGAGATCTATTTCTGTTCTCACAATAATAAAATAAGATATTTCAGTAGTTGTTTTAAAACATAATAAAATAAGATATTTTACTAGTAACTTTAAAACATAATGAAATAAGATATTTTACTAGTTGTTTTAAAACATAACATTTAAAATGAGATATTTTACTAGTTGTTTTAAATATAATAAAATATATTTTAATATAATCACAATTCAGTAAAGTTTCACGTAATTATACTAATGTTTTTTTAGGACAATTAATACACATATAATGTTCGAAAGCAATAAGAAGAACTCTCAATAATTTTTTTATAGTATATAAAAATATACAAATCGGTTTAAAAGTGCTCAGTTTTTAAAACTGTGATCATTAGAAAAGGGATTTATTGCACAAAAGAGCAAACGAGAATGAAGAAGCAAGAAATAAAAATATCCCCAGACCAGTGAAATCAATTTTTATCACAAAAAATAGTCACCAGGGAGCCATTAATTGTTATCGTGTTAGTTGGAAGAGCCATATGTGAAAAAAAATAACGGTGGGTGCCGATGAACAAATATTGTCTTTGTCTTTTCTCTTCAAAGGAGCATGATTTTCCGGGTGGCTAAGCGTTGTGGACATAGAGCCAAATAAAATATTGATCTTATTATTGGTATGACATTTCTTGATAGTTCTGCTCTTTTTATGGATTTCGTTGTTCTTTCTCTGTGACTTCTTTTGCGTTTCATTTCTATTTTAGATGTAAATAAAGCTAATATCACGTTTCCATTGTAGATATAATCACCAATGGATTGATTTTGTGGTTATTTTGCACTCTTCAAGAAATTAGTTGTAGTGGTTTCCCTGGGGATAGGACTTACTTTGGTGGTTTTCATTGAGATTTGTATAATTGCATCTCATAGAAAGCTTTCTTGCTAGTATTGCAAGTGTGACATTAAATTGTGAAATTAAACTTAGATACTTCGTAGAGGGATTGACAAGGGATAAAATGTGATGACAACCAGTCTGGCAATAGACAATCAAATATATTTTACAAGGAACATATTTATTGACCAGATTAACAGTAGGTGCAGGGGGCTAAAACCTTTAGACTACCTTCACTGGCTTGGCCTCGAGCAGCTGAAGTGGAACCAACAGAAAACTATCAGAAACTAGTTCTCGGGGATAGACAATGGGCACCAAGTAAACTAGCCAACTAAAGTTGAGGAACCCAACTTGGGACAGAGAAATTTTCCAGATTTGACTTCACTTGCTAAGAAAATTTTGAGCTGTGAGTTTAGACAGTGTATAATTGACAAGGAGAAGGACAAAATGTTCGATTAAAAATATGACCAAGGCTAATCAGTGGCTTTCTGAAATTGAATAATGGTTAGCACAGTACTCAGGGTGAGCAAGATGTTAAATGGTGAGCCACCTATTTTATGTACCTAATCAATTTTGCAAATGCTCTACCAACCTTTGAGAGAACTTAAGAATGTTTAATGTTAAATTATCAATTTAGATGAAAACATAATAATAGCACAATTATTTAGGCCAATGATGCCAATTATCGAGAATGATTTTGACGTGTGAATATTATCTGTTGTAAATATATTATCTGCAAATAAATTATGTATATTATCCCAGATAACAATTGAATTATGCGTGTGTTAGTCACCAAACCTCTATCATTTGATTAACTTATGTGTTAATTTTCAGCGGCCGATGGTAAGTGGAGATTCATGCCACAGCTTGTATTGAGAATTTCAATGCTAACTGCATATAATAAGAGCTACATCGACCAAGGATGTTGTTATTTACAATTAGAATTTGATCCTAGTCCTGCAAATGACTTCTTTAGGCGAGATCTGTGAATATGAATGAAGTTAATTATTTTTGTGTATTAATTTTACTCTATCATAATGAAATATTATTTAGAGTATTAGGGAAATAACTATCTAACATTCACAATATAAACTTTTAACGTATCTTACGATAAAAATATTATACGCATGCCAGGAGTCCAAGAAAGATATTGTACGTGAAACATATTTGTAGAATTATTTTGTATCTACTACCGAAGAGAAATAATAATTTTCTAGTCATTTAGATATCTGTAATAAAAATATTTCGTTAATAATAGCATATTAAAAGTATAAATATAGAATTATTTTGTATCTACTACCGAAAAGAAATAATAATTTTCTAGTCATTTAGATATCTGTAATAAAAATATTTCGTTAATAATAGCATATTAAAAGTATAAATATAGAATTATTTTGTATCTACTACCGAAAAGAAATAATAATTTTCTAGTCATTTAGATATCTGTAATAAAAATATTTCGTTAATAATAGCATATTAAAAGTATAAATATAGAATTATTTTGTATCTACTACCGAAAAGAAATAATAATTTTCTAGTCATTTAGATATCTGTAATAAAAATATTTCGTTAATAATAGCATATTAAAAGTATAAATATAGAATTATTTTGCATCTACTACCGAAAAGAAATAATAATTTTCTAGTCATTTAGATATCTGTAATAAAAATATTTCGTTAATAATAGCATATTAAAAGTATAAATATAGAATTATTTTGCATCTACTACCGAAAAGAAATAATAATTTTCTAGTCATTTAGATATCTGTAATAAAAATATTTCGTTAATAATAGCATATTAAAAGTATAAATATAGAATTATTTTGTATCTACTACCGAAAAGAAATAATAATTTTCTAGTCATTTAGATATCTGTAATAAAAATATTTCGTTAATAATAGCATATTAAAAGTATAAATCGATTTCAAAGGTAAAAACCAAACGCAGCATGATTCTTTAGGATTCAGAAACAGAGAGAAAACGCACCATTAAAAGTAAGAGGGTTATCAGTAAGTAGTTGCATCCCGTGACACTGCGTCCATTGTTTGTGGAAAGCCCAGGCCGCCTGACTCACCCGAGGGCATGAGCAGCAAAGTGAGCGGCCGATGCGTCCATTGTTTGTGGTTTATTTAATTTTTTCGTCTTTCTCTTAACAGGTGGCACAACACATTTCTGCTCATATAAGCTATTTTCTGTAGGATCTGCGTAGTCCAATTGATGGGTAGCTCAGATATATGAAAATTGGGTACTCAACCATATATATTTACAAATCAGAAATATATATATATATATATATATGTATATATATATATATATCCAACTCTTTTTATAGACGGTAGATACGTTCCTCAGAAATTCGTGTAAAATAAGATAAGTTTCCTATAGTAAAATTGGGGATATGTCCCATGTTATCAGAAAACCGTGTAAGATGAAATAAAGAACTATTTGTAGCTTAAAAGCCGTGTAAAAAATGCTGAAAACTGTAAAAGTTCTGATATGTATACGAATGATATATACACATATATGTAATTTTATTGAGCAATAAAACTTAAAATACATAATTCATAAGTAAAAATAATTCCCCAGTAGTTACTGGGAGATCCCCTTATTCGATAACATTATAGTAGTGCGCAGTGCTGCCTAATTTTTGAAGTGTGATGAAAATGTGATTTTTTTTTAATACATTGGTACCAAAGACGGCAATTTATACTAGACCGCTCATGGTCACGTACATAAGTATCAGACAATGACTTTGAAATCGTGCTAGATCAAATAAATTTTTCAAAAAAGGAAGACTTTTTTGAACCGTGTAATTTCAAATTCGTGTAATTCAAACCGTGTTCTTCAAATTCGTGTATATATATATATATATATATATACAGGGTGTCCAGAAAGTTCCGGAACGGCGCAGTATCTTGAGAAATACACTTTGGATCAAAAAATAAAAAAACACTTATTCAATATTTTTAGAAAAGCTATGCAATGATATCAAAATTGACCCCCCTACCCTCTCCTGGGGGGAGGGGGGTTGGGGCAACTTTGAAATCTTCAATGGGAAGCTCCGTTTTTTATTGCAGATTTGGATTCTCCAGAAAAAATTACATACATTTGACCTACGATTTTTGATGTTTGCTCCCACAAACGTCGCTATAATCGAGGAAAACGGAAGTGGGGCACAAACGTTTAAAAATGGTAATGTCTCGGGAAATACACTTCGGATAGAAAAATAAAAAATTACGTGTTTAATATTTTCAAAAACTATCCAATGATGCTAAAATTGACCCCCTTCCCTCCGCTAACCGTTCACTTCAGCGACAATTGTTGACTTCAGTTTAGAAAACGGTTCAAAACTACTTTTAGCACTACCTAGGAACAACGATGTGGACGTAGTAGTTTTCTGTTCCCTTCGGGGTGCTTGATTAACATGAGTCCCCTTGCCTCTCATGATCAGGGTGCTTTTTTCTGTAACTCCCCATCCCTCTCATGATCGGAGTGCTTGATTAACATGAGTCCCTTTGCCTCTCATGATCAGGGTGTTTTTTTCTGTAACTCCCCTTCCCTCTCATGATCGGGGTGCTTGAATCAAAATCGTAGGTCAAATGTATGTAATTTTGTCTGGAGAATCCAAATTTGCAATAAAAAATGGGGGTTCCTATTGAAGATTTCAAAGTTGCCCACCCCCGGGGGGTAAATTTTGGTATCATTGGATAGCTTTTCTAAAAATATTGCATACGTGTTTTTTTATTTTTTGATCCGAAGTGTATTTCTCGAGATATTGCGCCGTTCCGGAACTTTCTGGACACCCTGTATATACATATATATATATATATATATATATATGTATATATATATATATATATATATATATATATATATATATATATATATATATATATATATATATATATATATATATATATCTATCTATCTATCTATCTATCTATCTATCTATACATACATATATATATATATATATATACAAATACATATATACTTGTATATATATATTAGATAACATTTAACCCAGTTTTATATTTAAAGTCTATTGGAATCCTCCACAACGCCCTTTCGGTGAAGTATAGAAATTCAAATCGCTTTTACAATTACTCTCTTCTAAAGCTGTTATCATTGGGTAGAGAATTATTTGACAAAAATAAAAATCTAGCACGAAAAAGGAGAGCATAAAAGTATTCCCAGAGTACGGAAATCAATTTTTACTTCGTAAAAAAAAAAGCCAGTCGCGTGGGAGCTATTCATTAATAGACATTGTGCTGGGTAGGAGAATCACATGACGAAAGAATTGGTTTTGGGTGTCGGTGGACAAATATTCTCCCGAGCTTTCCTCCTTAGACTAGTGATTAGTGACTAGTGACTACGATTTTACGCATGGGTAAGTGGAGGAGATTTTAAGTCAAACAAAATATTGATTTTGTTATTGGTATGCTATTTATTATAATTTTAGTGCTTTTGTGGATATTTTTTGTTCTTTTTCTGTAATTTTGTCTGTGCTTGTGGTGTTGGATGTTGGTTTTGTCTGTGCTTGTGGTGTGTTGTTGCTACATTTTTTTAAAAATGAAGTCCTTTCATTGATTTAGAATAATATGTCATACTTTTGTACTGAAGCACTTCTTTACGTATTTAAAAAGTAATCTGCATATTATTCACGAAAAACACAATTACTCCGTAGTTTTAGAATAGAAAAAGAAATGGAAGTTAGGAATTTTTTTCATCCAATGTCTGCAGAAACAAAAATCTGATGCGGGCAGCACATGATTTTCGCTGCAGACTCAAATACGTATTTTCTTTATTTCTTTAATAATTCATTAGATTGAGTTTAATTGAACCAAATAACACTAAATTTGCATTTTTAATTCAATTTTTGTTTTTATTTGGTAATTGGACATTTTTCCGAACTCGGAGTAACAAAAATGCAAGAAATCTCATATATCTTGAGAACGGTTAGTTCTAAAGTATAATGGAGTGTGTTATATTATTTTCCACTTCAAAAATTGCGTATAAAACAAGAATTTAATTGATACATTTGAGCATACACTACTTAGTCTTTTTTTTTAGATTTTGGAAATTTTGACTGGCCATTTCGTAAAAAAAGGCAAGTTGTTCTTTCCCAATCGTACCAAATTCTAATCAGCACCAGAGTATCCAACAAGTAACTCATCTACCAAATTTTGTGAAATTTGGTCAATTAGTATTTCAGCTAGAGCGGATAAATGAAATTTTTACTAGCCATTTCGCAAAAAAAGGCGAGTTCTATTTTTACGAATCGTACCAAAAACTAATCAGCACCAGGGTCACATCCAAGCGACTTACCTACCAAATTTTATTAAATTCGGTCCATTAGTTTTTGAGTTAGAGTGGATACATACATTGCACAGACAGACACACACACAGACGTCACGTTAAAAATGGTTTTTTCGTATTCTAGAGGTCTCGAAACGTGTAGATCCGTCGAAAACTCGAGTTGCGATTTTCGACATGATTCCAGTACTTTCACTATACATTACCTGATTACCATGTATTGCAGGGAAAGTAATAACTTTACTGCTAAATGTTCCAAATAACACCATTTAACCGAGGTAGCGGCAGTATTGAACTTGCAGTGTAATATTTATGAGGAAGCATTAAATGATTTTCTAGGACGATATCTTTGACTTAACAAAATAATTCTCTCTTTTGATATGTTCTATCCCCGGCTTTGTTAAATTGAATACATTGGACTTGAAAAAGCCCAAAGCAAAGAATTCTTTTACTACAATTAAGATAATTATTTCCCACCGTATGTCACTAGCACAAGACTTATATTGAAGTTCCTTTACAGATCAAGGCCATTAAGACTTTTCTTAGAGTTCATAAATGACTCTAACTCATAAATGACTCTGATAGAACAGAATCATCCACGTCAACGACACGCATTTAACACACTGTCTTTTCGACTATGCAACTCATCACGTCACTTTGCACGCCATTTAGCATATAGTGCTGCGTTTGAAAACATGGCTTCTCAATAAACTTATACCTTAACAAGAAAAAACGTACCTGTGGTCATGGTTTTGTCTCTAATCATTTGTAACTAAACCACTTACTGATTTTTATGCCTCTCTAACACTTATCTAGAGTGGGAGTGCGTCGTATAATCTTCACAAGGATTATTATCAAGCCATCACAAGCTATCACAAGTATCCATCACAAGTATCACAAGCCATCACAAGTATCCCTCACAAGCCATCACAAATATCACAAGCCATCACAAGTCATCACAAGTATCACAAGCCATCACAAGTATCACAAGCCATCACAAGTATCACAAGGCAGTATCGATCACGTGCCAAGAATTCTAGTATCGATCACGGGACAAGAACTCAACGCATCCGGACTTTCAATCCTCCCGGGGCGGAGAAAAGTCCTTTCAGATCCTCTAGAATCCCCGCGATGACCTAAAAGGCTGAATCTTTGCACACTATATTATTCCGACCGTCCCAATAGTTTCTCAAGTCCTCAGGATGAGTCGGACGGTCTGGGTCTTCAACACACTATATTATTGTTTTCGGAATAGAACCAAATGGAGCTAAATTTTCGATTTCTCCCCAGGGGCGGAGACAATAGCTTTTAGGAAAATTCATTTCAGATAATCCAGAAGGCTCCTGGTGATTTAGAAGGCAGAATCATTGCATATTTATAGCATCAATCAGTTATCTAATGTACTTGAAAATGTCAATTCAACATATAGAATTGACGATTGCGTTCTTTTTCCTTAATCTAAATTGTAAAATAAAACTAAGAAAAAAAAGCAAAATAATTATTATTATGTATTTATATAAATTGTTTTAGAAGTTTGCTGTTATATTGCTGTTGCTTAAAAAATTCGTAATTTGTGTGAAGTAATTTAAAATTCCCCAAAGTTTTGGATGAGCATGTTCGCGGAAGTAGAAGCGATAGTGATTGATTAATCTGTTTATGAGTTTTTCTTGCTTTGTTATGCTGATCGATGTTGTTTTGTTTTTACTATTTGCGCTGTTCTTTTTATTTGTTCATTTTATATTATTTTATTTATTTATGTTTCTAAAATTCTCCTTTTCATAAATTACTTTGCAAGTGTTATATTCTATCAGTTTAAGATACGCCCAAATTTTCCCTGCAACCCGTAATTTTTGTCCATACACGTCTATGAACATTTTCTTTGCATGTCTATGTATATTTTCCTATGCATGTTTAGGTGCATTGTTATTTCTGTGTTTTTCCCGGCCGTCTCTTGTAACTACTTTATATCTTTTGGGTGAAGTAGACGGCATGGGTAAGCTCTGTATATTAAAAATAAAAAACCGCCGCTGTTTGTCAAATTTCTCTTTTCTGTAGTTTCTCGGCTTCGTAACGCAAAAACTATAGCACACAAAAATATAAAATTTGGCACACTTATAGAAGAAGGTTTGGGGAATACGCTGAAATAAATATTTTTTGATGTATATTATAGTTTAAGAAATATTAAAGTCAAAGGCAGTATATACGAACTGCGAGTTCGCGTCCTGGATAGACTAGCAATAGCAAGACCACGAATTTTTGCAGGCAGGTACCTATGTAGTTGAATTTTTGCAGGACGAAAAATTTCTAAATTTCGATGTAGATTGCGAGATATTTTACTTTCCACTTAAGAAGTGGAAAAAATGGTTTTCGTATCGGTATGTATATCGATTTTCTCTGTCTCGTACCAAAACTGTAGCATCCAAAAATATGAAATTTGGTACATTTATAGAGAAATAATAGGATAACACGATGAAATAAACAGTTAACCGATTTAAACTTTAGTTTGGCTTGAATAGCTTTGCGCAGCGAGTTACGGGGGTTGGCGAAGCCTAGCGAGCAGGGGCAGAGCCCTGTAGTAATAATAAAAATAATCAGTCATTTAAAAGAGCTGAATTTCCGGTTTCTCCCCAGAAGATGGACATAATAGGCGGATGTCATAAAATTTCTCCAGATCTACCAGAATTTCCCTTGTGACCTAGGGCTGAACTTTGGCATTTTTATAGGATTTGCATAATCCCGTGTTCATTTTCTATTAATAACACTTTACAACAAAGTTGAAAAGTGTTTATGACTTTGTTCATTCGGTCTGCCTGTCTGTCTGTCTGTCCATTAGCACGATAACTGTCGTAAAAAT
The DNA here is from genome assembly GCA_951213105.1 of Amaurobius ferox. Taxonomy (NCBI): domain Eukaryota; kingdom Metazoa; phylum Arthropoda; class Arachnida; order Araneae; family Amaurobiidae; genus Amaurobius; species Amaurobius ferox. The sequence continues at coordinate 99,285,941 of OX578138.1, forward strand.
GACTTTATCAAAATGAAATTTTAGTATGTTGTTCAGACGGTCTGTGGGACCTATGGGAATATAAATGAATAATATCACCCAAATAGTTACTCAATCACCCAATACCGAGGATGTGGCGCTTAGCGATTACATATATATAAATATTATATATATATATATATATATATATATATATATATATATATATATATATATATATGTATGTATAAGAATAATAATATAATAGTTTGAAAGTCCAATGAAAGAAACTGTAACTCGAAAAACCTAACTTTCTAACAAGCTTACAAAATAAAAGTATAAATCTGCAAATCTACAATCAAAGGGAAAAAAATAAAAATATAAAAATGCAAATTTCGAATCATCAAGTTAAAGAAATCATCAAAAAGCAGTAGTATCGAAATGATAAAAGAAATACAAATGAAATCCAAGCATTAATACTATACACGTGGACCAGGGCTAAGCCTAAATCATGGATTTGTTCACTTCTCCAAAACTCTTTCTCAAGTCCAAGTATTTTGAAGCAAACACAATATATATATATCTATATATATCAATTATATATATCAATTATATATATATATATATATATATATATATATATATATATATATATATATATATATATATATATATATATATATATATATATATATATATATATATATATATAAATATAAGTTAGTAAATCCAATGTTAGAATGTATGTAGTAATTCATAAAACACTATTCCAAAATTTTCTACAAAATACAAAGAAATAAAAGAAATTAAGACATATAGAGGAAATAATAAAGCGTAATGCAGGTCATAAAGACAAAGACAATCAACAAATTTCAGAAATGAGGAATGAAAATAGGAAAACTAAAAAATCAAGCAAAAAAGCTTGCACATGGAAGAGCTTTAGGCTTAAGATAAGTTCATTTCGAAAAAATTCTCTTCAAGTCCATATATCCCTTCGAAATGAACACAAAAATGCTTGTTTCTGAAACACAAGATAGATTTTATCTATAAACTTGTGTTATATGGACGACAAGCATATAGATTGGAACAATAAAGGAAACATAAATACCTTAAAATACACTTCATTAGTGCAAGAGCGAAAACAAAAAGTACCCAATGAACAGATGAACAAATTGCGAGTAATTTATGGTTTTTTTAAAATATATAACTGGATTTTGAATTAGATTCTTAGTTTTAGAAAGATGGTAGCTATAATGTAAAATAAAAATTTTACTTTTCTCTTTCTATTCCTTTTAATTTCTTCTTTTTATTCATTTTTATTTCTTCTTTCTATTCCTTTTTATTTGTCCCTTTCTAATCCTTGTTATTGTGTATTTATTCCTATTGCGTTCTTGTATTTATTCCTGTTGTGTTTTGGCGTACGCCAATTTTGTGTGTTACTTCTTGTTTCGGCTTGGCTGGACTGTTCTTCATTCTGCTTTTTGATTGGCTCTCTCTAAATCCGGATGTTGAGTATATAATCCCCCCTGCTTCTTCATTTCGCGCCCCCCCTCCAATCCGATTCAGGTACTGCCTTCTCCAACCTTGATAAAGCAAATTCACTTGCAATCAACTACCAAAAACAGTTTGAACCTAACAACCTCAGCAGCAAAAACTTCCAAACCCGCATAAACCAGACTGTTTCTAATTTTCTAAATTCCCACCACCCCGAGATCATCGAACCCACCAACCCGTCGGAATTATACGACCACATCAGAAATTTTAAAAACAAAAAAACTCCTGGTCTGGATAGAATCACTAACAAAGCCCTTAAATTTATCCCCCTTAATATCCTTTTTTATCTTGTCCACATTATCAATGCAATCCTTAAATTCCATCACTTTCCAGACAGCTGGAAAACTGCAGTTATTATCCCCATCTTTAAACCGGGCGGCGCCCCAGCAGACCCCACCTCTTACCGCCCTATTTCCCTTCTCTCATCCCTTAGCAAACTGGCTGAACGCATCATTCATACCCGGCTTTTCAACTTCATTGATAGTAACAGTATCATCATCCCGGAGCAGTTCGGCTTCCGACCCTCCCTTTCCACTACCCACCAGCTCCTGCGTGTTGTGGAATTCGTCAAGGACGGATTCCACCGCAAACAGTCAGCTGGTGCCCTCCTTATCGACATCGAGAAAGCCTTTGATAAGACCCCCCACCTTGGATTAATTTTTAAACTTATTGAAATTAAAGCGCCCCCCCCCCCCCCCTCATTCTGATTATAAACTCCTATCTACAAAATCGAAATTTTCACGTCCGCGTTCTTAACACCCTCTCCAATAATAGACCTATTAAAGCAGGAGTTCCACAAGGTTCCATTCTGGCCCCTCTCCTCTTTAATATTTTCATAAACGACATCCCACACCACCCTCTGTCTCTATGCTGACGACACTTGTATAATCTCTGCCCATCACAACTCTAACTATCTTCACGCCCACCTGCAACATCATATCTCCCTTTTAGAGACCTTTTTTAAAAATTGGAACATTAAAATTAATGCCCGTAAATCTCAAGCCATCTTCTTTTCATGGAAAAGATTCCCCCCCCCCCCCCCCCCGCTCCAAATCAACAATCAGCCAGTTTGCTTCAATCGTACTGCTAAATATCTCGGCGTCCACTTGGATAGCCGCCTGACCTGGAATACCCACCTTACCCATGTTATCAATAAAACCAAAAAGCTCGCTGGTGCCCTTAACCATGTCATTTTCTCAAACCACCTTGATTTAAATAACAAAATTCTTCTTTTCAAGCAAATCATCCTACCCATCCTTCTATACGCCTGCCCCGTTTGGGGATTCGCCTGTAAGACAAGCCTGGAGAGAATCCAGATAGAGCAAAACCGGATCCTTCGAAGTATACGCAGAGCACCCAGATACCTTCGAAATGATGTTATCAGAAACGATTTTAATATCAATACTATCCAATTTACCATCAAAAAACATTCCAAAAAATTCTTCGATAACATCCCCACCATTCGCAACGAAGCACTTTTCACAATCACTGACTACGACCCTAGAGCACAGAAAAAGCGCCCCAGGGCTATTCTTTATGACCCCCCTTAGCATTGCTAATTTTGTACCTATCCATATCCTCCTTAACTCTTTAAACTTTTTTACTTTTTATTTATCTCATTTTAGCTTCAAACTTAGCTTAACGTTTAACTCTAACTTGCCATCATAGATGGCACCACCGGACCGCTTGCGGACCCGGGCTTTTTCATCAGATTATTTTAACACAATCCTTCTTTAAAACACTCTAATTTCTTAGTGGTTGCTCATGTTAACTTATGTTTATAACTTAGTCTTATTTTGTACTTTAATTCCCATCTTCTGCTCAAATTATGTCATATATATCAAATATGGTTTCATACCGGAGGTTAAAGTCCTCGGACTAGGGACTCCAACCAATCGACACACTACGAACGGCGGCATTTCGCGCCTATTTCTCTGTTGGACTTCGGGTTTGTTGGCTCTCTTGCACTGACGGAGGGGATCCAGCGTATCCTCGAAACAGCTATATGCTGCATTATTGTATTAGTTGTGCTTTTATACGTTGCTCTAGTTTTCCTTATTATAGTGGTTATAATTTCAATATTTTTGTATAGTGAACTATTTTCAGTAGGGAGTTCTTATTTTGATATTTGAATATTTTGAACTCTTTTAAATACGGCTAAAGAAGACAAACAACCCACATAAATATGATATTCTGATCAAACCATTTCCGCTTCAAAGGAAAGTAACCACTGTCGATTCTTAAAAAACTTTAATCCTTCAGTGGAGAATTATTTAATGAAAAATGCAAACGAGAGGGATAAAAAACATAAGAATACCCGTGGAGAAGGAAAATAAGTTTTTGCCAAAGAGAGATAATCACCAGAGAGTTATCAATTGTTATTGTGGTAGATGTTATTGTATTAGATGATCCACATGTAGAAAGCGGTTTTAGATACTTATGAAGAAATACTTTCAGAGTCCATTTCCATAATAAGAGCTTGCAATTTCGTCTCAGTAGTTCAACGGCAAAGCGTCGGCTGACCAGTTCGAAGATCTGGGGTTCGATTCCCAATTGGGGCAGCAAGGTTCTTTATAATGGTGCACGAACAAATCAACCCTGTTAGTTAGTGCAGAGATGTCGGAGGTATGAAAGTGACCCTAGTACAACTAGCACGGACTTAGTGGACTTTGGAATTTCAAATAGGGAGGATAATGACCACGCAGAAAGCTGACCTGGAGGGTAAACATAGTATCAGGAGGCTAACCTGAGGTAAAGATAGCAGGAGGTGGTCAGTCAGATTGCCAGTTGCACTCCCATTTGACATTAGAGGGTGGAGAATGCAGAGTCCACTTCGAAAATAAGAACTTGCAATTCGGTCACAGTAGCTCAACGGTAGAGCATCGGATGGCCAGTACAAAGATCCAGGGTTCGAATCCCGGTTACGGCAGCAAGGTTCTTTACATAATGATGTAGTTTTTTTCCCCAATCAAATTCGATTTTCTGCATGGCTAAGTGTTGTAAACATATGGAACCAAACAAAGTATCTATCTTATTATTGGTATACTATTTCTTAGCAGTTTAGTTTTTAACAAATTTCTTTGATTCTCCTTCTTGGAAGGTCTGTCTCTGTGATGCATTTTTATAATTTTCGTTATAAATTTAAATAAAGTTCTTTTTTTCGCTCAAAATGTACTTTGTCTTTAAAACTGTAGTCATTCGATGGATTATATCAGAAAAAAAGCAAACGAGAACGTAGAATAGCATAAGAACACCCATGGAGAACGGAAATCAATTTTTACCACGGAAAGATAATCACCAGACAGTTATCAATTGTTATTGTGTTAGATGGAGGACTGACATATGAAAAAAAAATGGCTTTGGGTACTTATGAACAAATATTGTTCTATTCCTTTCTTCCCAAAAGAATACGATTTTACGCGTGGTTAAGCGTTGTGAACATATGGAGCCAAACAAAATATCGATCTTAATATTGGTATGGTATTTCCTGAAAGTTTTGTTTTTTGATGAATTTATTTAATTCTACTCCTTGCAATGTCCGTCTCTTCTTCTCTCTGATGTTTTTTTGCTTATGATATCTTTTTCCAATCTTCATTATACATTTAGAAAAAGCTCTTTCGCTCGTTTAAGGATTTTCATTATAAACTCTAAACTGTTTGAATTAGTACTGTACGTCAGGAAATTTTAAAATAATTTTCTTTACATCAGCAATAAAATTTGTGCTGTAGTCCTACGATAAAAAATTAACTGTAGTGTGGCTCAACTCGATTTTCTTATGCCACAATTAATTTTTTTTTTCAAATTTTACAAGACAATTTTATAAAAATCGGCATTGTAGGTACAAATGATTTCAACTATAGCGTGTTACCCTCCACTTTAAAGAGCTTTTCGATTGATACCATACTAGACAATGTACCCCTCGAGGGGGTAACTTGCCCCTTAACGGGTGGGGGGGGGGCGGTAATGACGTCACTAACAAAAAGAATGTAACGCGGCTGTTTTTCACAATAATGATTGAATCTATTAAATCTCCTGATGATTGAGCTATAAATAAACCCTTTTATGCATGATTATGTCAGATATTGTCCTATGCTACCTTGTTAGAAAAATACAAAATTTCGATTAAATTTCGAATAAGTTTTCGTTCGAATTTTAAAAACGTGATCTAGTTCTAGATGTTTGATAACAAAGCCGGATATAAAGATTCGTGAAAATCCATTAATATTTGTGGCTGCGATCGTGTACTGTACAGAATAAATCGACCATAGACATCAAACAAACAGACAGACGGACATCTTTTTAAAAATAGCCAAAAATTATTCTGAAGTTCTTAAAACATATATTGGCATCAAACTCTCGAATTCTATGCCAATACTTTCGCCATAATACATATGAGAATGTAAAAATCTTGTGTACAGTAAATTAAATTTTTTTCTAGTTAATAGATATAGATATCACGGGAAACCGATAATACAAATTAAATTTTCTTTATAACATAATATTGATTAAAATTGACATGCTTATTGTTATTACCGATGAAAATAAAGATACCTAATTTTATGGCAATCGCTTGATCTTTAGAGAGATATGCTTTTAGAAAAGATATAATTTCTATTTCGAGAGCAGAATAAGTATTATGCCATAATAATGCTGTTCATTCCTTTCCGATTAAAAGTATTAAAAAATCACGTACTGAATAATAATGAACATATTTATTAATTTTAATTTTTAATAGGGTAGACGTTGCTTGCGCATTTTCCTTCATCTCTATTTCCAAGGGAACACACATCTCCCTCCATCTGAGACACACTTTAGGATATGTCTCTAAATGATGCAACAAGTGCTATATAAAATGATAGCAGAGTAAGAGGCAAGACGCATCAGGCTGAACAAAAAAATCTGATGTGGGGAACACATGACTTTCCTTATATAATGCAATGAATTTACTACTTTAACAGTAAAAAAAAATAGGTTTTTCTTATAGAAGATTTTTTCTTATATATTTTCTTATATATAGAATTTTCGTCAATTGAGTCGTCATTTTCATTGATCTAGCATCATTTTTATCCCTTTGGCGAGATTTTCGTTAATTTGGCAACATTTAAAAAGTCGCCAAGTTGGCGACCTTCCGCCAAATTCGTCTCCAAAATCTCGCCAAGCGTTATGGATGGAGAAATAAGTTATTCTTATAGTAGATAAATGACTATTGGCGTTCAAATGCAAAAGTATTACTCAAAGTATCTTTTCTCATGAATGGAACGAGCTAGATCCACGAGAATGTTGTCATCCAATTTATCGCATGATATTATATATGAAAAGTGAACATGTTGCTCAACAGTTAATAATTTTTTTTTAATTTATGGGATTTTTTGATAAATTTATTTGAAAAATGTGCAATATCTCGATAACGGTTCATGCTAGTGTTCTAAAGTTTATGTCAATCGTTTTCTAAGGAGAATTTACATAAAAAGGGCTATTTGCGTAACTTGATTAACGGTTTTGAGTTTTTGATGATTTTTTTCAAAATTTCACTCGAAAATTTAGGAGGTTTCGGAACATTCGATTACGTTTAAAAACAATAAGTTTCCAGTATTCACGGATTGTAATTTTTGAACCAAATTTCATTCGATTCGTTCCATTTGTTCGTGGGATATCGTCTCCATAGACTCACTGACACACACACACAGACATCACCTCAAAAATGTTCGATTCGTGATCAGGGATGCTTGAAACGTGCTCTTTTGTCGAAAACTCGAATTCGAATTTTCGACCCCGTCACAATACTTTCTGTATACATTACGTGTATATAAGGAAAGTAAATATGCGGATATCACCATTTATTCACACAGAAAGTATTTTACATTTTAATTTCGAACTAGCAGTATACGAGTTCTGTGTGCGGAATATATAATATAAAAAAACTTAAAATTCACAATCATGTGCAAATTCCTATAATATTCTAAATGACATTTTTAATCAAAATATTCTGCTAAAATATTTAATTTAATGCTCCTAAAAAGAAGTTTAAGAATTTCTAGCTATGCAAAATTATCTTCACAGGCAGATCTGAAGAATAAAACATCTTGGTCCCGTTTGTAAACACAATTACAGAAGACATCGATCTGAATTCTTATATGCCAAAATAAAAGCGATAAAATTTTATTAGTAGGTATACCCGCACTACTTATATTCTCGTGGATCCCGTATTACGTATATTTTTGTAGATTAGAAGTTTATACCCGTGTATTAGAAGATATACTGGCACAACAATGTGCGGATTTGAAAAATATTTCAACAAAATAAAACAGATGTCGTCAGATTGTGAAAATATCAATAACCTTGTAATCTTTAAACCCAAAAGCCATAATGAATATATTCGAATCGGAAATGTAATTCTGATTAAATTTATTTATACATATTTCTGATAAAAGTTATTTATTATTTACATCGAAAAGATTTACTGCTGCATATACTCATTGGATTTCATTCCGTTGTGTAGCCACATGACATTTTTTTTCAAATATAAACTCATTGGTTTTATTTCCGTCGCATAGCAACATTATATCATTTTTTAACATTTTACAGCAAAGTTGAAAAGTGTTTACGACATTGTTCATTCTGTCTGTCTGTCTGTCCGTTAGCACAATAACTGCCGTAAAAATGACTTAATTAAAATGAAATTTTAGTATGTTGTTCAGACGGTCTGTGGAACCCATGGGAACATAAATGAATAATATCACTCAATTAGTTTTGGATTGAACCCGGGTTGAAAAAATGAAATACATTGAGCCCTATGGGACCTAATTTTTCAAACATTTTTTAAGCGGATTTAAAATTCACAAATTGCTTCGAAAATTTTAGGTAATATTCAAATTCTTCCATAAAATATATAGAAAAAAATCAGCGAAATATATTCAGTAGTTTCTTAAATAAAAATAAAAATAAAAATTACATCTCTTATATGAAGCGATCACGTGACCACGATATGAAAAGATCACATGAACCGTTTGGATGGCCGGGAAGTGTCATCCATCTTGTCTCAAAATCGTGATTTTTTAAGTTCTTTTTAATTCATATTGAGTGTTGTATCCGTCCTGAAACCACTTTATTTTTGCTTAAATTTTGTGCATCTACATGCTGAAACAACGCAATATATATTTGAGTTTAAACGATCATCCAAATTTGATTATTTCTACAACAAAGCCTATTTTTCACTTATGTAAAATGTAAACAGCAAAATATGTAGAATGGGTTGTATTAGATTTGCTGTATTTCTTTAACACAAAATTATTTAGCTCATGGAGGGTGCATAGCTGATATTAATGTTTAAATACTTGTAGCTCCATGGTCTTAATTTTTAAATAAAATAAATTATTATAGTATTGTGATGAATGAAATGAATGGGCAAATGTTATGCATGAAATGCTGTTTTTATAGAGAGATCCAGGCGTGTTATTTTTTCTATGACGTCATTTGAATGAATTTCAGTTGTTTTCGATGAAGTTTTCAAATATATTAAATTATCGTAGTATTATGATAGTTTTAAAAATATTACCGAGGAATGTATCGCATTTTAGAGATGTTTAAACCAGGCAATTTATATTTCAATGCCGTCCTTTGCACGAAGTTCATTTTTTTCGATGAAGGTTTAAGTTTTCAAATATAATAAATTAATGTAGTATTGTGATAAGTTTTAAAATACTACCGAGGAATGTATTGCATTTTGGACTTGTTTAAATAAAATTGCATTGAAGTTTGAAAGTGTTTCATAATCAATATTTTAAGCATGATTGATCTTTCTTGTTTAAAAATAATTTTGCGGACCAAATATCGTTTGCATAATGCTATCTCAGCAAAAGGTTTAATAGTGCGTTTTTTAATATCTCGATAACCCTTGGTCCTAAAAACTCGAAACATGAACTAAATTTTAAGTGGGGCTATTCCAAGGGTACCCCGAAAATTTCATCGCATTCAATATAGCGATTCTCCCGTGTTGTTGAGACAAACAAATAAACAGACAGATGTTAAATTTTCTTACTTTCCTTATATACATAGTATAATGTATAAGGAAAGCATTGTGATGGGGCCGAAAATTCAAATTCGAGTTTTCGACGGGAGATCACGTTTCAAGCATCCCTGATCACGAATCGAACATTTTTGAAGTGATGTCTGTGTGTGTGTGTGTCAGTGAGTCAGTGGAGACGATAGCTCACAAACGAATGGAGCGATTCGAATGAAATTTGGTACAAAAATCACAATCCATAAATACTGGGAGTTTATTGTTTTAAAACACAGTCGAATGTTCAGAATTCTCCTAAATTTTCGAGTGAAATTTTGAAAAAATCATCAAAAAATAAAACAATCTAATAAAGTTACGCAAACAGACATTTCCTATGTAATTTTTCCTTAGAAAGCGATTGACATACATTTTAGAACGCTAGCATGAACCGTTCTCGATATATTGCACATTTTTATTGTCTCTGTGTGGTTGTGTTGAAGACCCAGACCGTCCGACTCGTCCAGAGGACTAAGAGCAGCTATTTGGACGGCCGGGTCTGTGTGGTTGTGTGTGAAATTATGTGTGTGTGTGAAAGGCCGGGTCTGTGTGGTTGTGTGTGAAAGTATGTGTGTGTGTGAAAGTATGTGTGTGTGTGTGAAAGTATGTGTGTGTGTGTGAGTGTGAAAGTATATATGTGTGTGTGTGTGTGTGTGTGTGTGTCAATGAGTCTGAGGAGACGATATCTCACGAACGAATGGGGCGATTCGAATGAAATTTGTGCAAAAATTACAATCCGTGAATACCGGAAGCCTATTGCTTTTATACAAAATCGAATGTTTAGAACCCCCCTAAATTTTCGAGTAAAATTTTGAAAAAATCATCAAAAAATATAAACCTTTAATAAAGCTACGCAAATAGCCTATTTTATGTAAATATTCCTTAGAAAACGATTGACATAAACTTTAGAACGCTAGCATGAACCGTTCTCGAGATATTGCACATTTTTCAAATAAATTTATCAAACAATCCCATAAATTAAAAAAAAATATGAACTGTTGAGAAACATGCTCACTTTTCATATGCAATATCATGCGATACATTTGGTGATATCATATGGTGACATGACAGATCTAGCTCGTTCCATTCATGATAAAAGATACTTCGAGTAACACTTTTGTATTTGAAAGCCAATAGTCATTTATCTGCTATAAGAATAACTTATTTCTCCGTCCATAACGCTTTGCGAGATTTTGACGACGAATTTGGCGGAGTATCGCCATCTTGGCGACTTTTTTAAATGGTGTCAACTTAACGAAAATTTCGCCAAATGGATAAAACTGACGCTAAATCAATGAAAATGACGACTAATTGACGAAAATTCAATATCTTGGAAAGAGGACTTTTTACTTTCCCTGCAATAGATGGTAATGTATAGGGAAAGTATTGGAATCATGCAGAAAATCACAACTCGAGTTTTCGACGGATCTACACGTTTCGAGACCTCTAGAATACGAAAAAACTATTTTTAGCGTGACGTCTGTGTGTGTGTCTGTGTGTCTGTCTGTCTGTGTGTCTGTCTGTGCAGATTTTGTATCTACTCAAACTAAAAAACTAATTGACCGATTTTCATAAAATTTGGTAGGTAAGTCACTTGTGGGCGAGTCTGGTGATGATTAGTATTGGGTACAATTTGGAATAAAAGAACCCGCCTTTTTGCGAAAAGGCTCACAAAAGCTTGTATCCACTCTAGCTAAAAAACTACTGTACCAAATTTCACAAAATTCAGTAGACGAGTCGCTTTTGGGTCACCCTGGTGCTGATTAGATTTTGGCACGATTCGGAAAAAAGTAACTTGCCTTTTTTTGCAAAATGGCCCGCAAAAATCGTCAAAATCTAAAATAAAGAACTAGGTATACTGAAATATATCCATTAAATGCTCGTTTAATACATAATTTTTAACGGCGAAAATAATAAGACCAACCCCATTACACTAGGGCTAGCCGTTCTCGAGATATTTTAGTTTTCCGTATTTTCTCTACGCCACCTTTGAAAATAAGTCCGGTTACCGAATGAGAACGAAAATTGAATTAAAAGTGAAATAAATTTAATTAAAATAAAGAGAACGTTAATATAAGTCTGCAGGAAAAGTCATGTGCTGCCTACATCAGATTTTTACTTTCCCTGCAATACATGGTAATGTATAGGGAAAGTATTGGAATCATGCCGAAAATCACAACACCAGTTTTCGACGGATCTACACGTTTCGAGACCTCTAGAATACGAAAAAACCATTTTTAGCGTGACGTCTGTGTGTGTGGCTGTGAGTCTGTGTGTCTGTCTGTCTGTCTGTCTGTCTGTCTGTGTGTCTGTCTGTGCAGATTTTGTATCCACTCTAACTAAAAAACTAATTGATCGAATTTAATAAAATTTGGTAGGTAAGTCACTTGTGGGCAAGTCTGGTGCTGATTAGTTTTGGATACGATTCGGGATAAAAGAACCCGCCTTTTTTTGCGAAATGGCCCGCAAAAGCTTTTATCCATTCTAGCAGAAAAACTAATGGACCGAATTTCACAAAATTTGGTAGATAAGTCACTTGTGGGTCACCCTAGTGCTGATTAGATTTTGGTAGGATTCAGAAAAAAATAATCTGCCTTTTTTTGCGAAATGGCCCCCCAAAATCTAAAATAAAAAACTACGTATAATCAAATATATCCATTAAATGCTTGTTTAATACGTAATTTTTAACGAAGAAAAGAATAAGACCAACCCCATTACACTAGGTCTAGCCGTTCTCGAGATATTTTAGTTTTTTCGTATTTTCTCTACGCCACCTTTGAAAATAAGTCCAGTTGTCAAATGAGAACGAAAATTGAATTAAAAATGAATTAAATTTAATTGAAATAATGAGAACGTGGATATAAGTCTGCAGAGAAAGTCATGTGCTGCCGACATCAGATTTTTTTAAATGTAAATGCAGTAAATTCATTGCATTATATAAGGAAAGTCATGTGCTGCCCACATCAGATTTTTTACATAGATAGCAGCTATGGAAGTATTTAGTATATTCAGATGTTTGTCTTTCAAATACCTGTTCACAAATACATCTAGACTTTCCCTATGATTCTCATTCAAACCTCAAACAATTGAATTAAACCTGGTCCCTAAAGACCTTGCGTTACCTTACTGCACGGTATACCCGACTGTACAGTTCAGTATGCTTCTCGCCAATTAAAATTTCTAAATTTCACATTAAGGTACCGCCATCTTTACTGTAGTAATTAAGATCAGATTTTGCAATTAAGACCGAGTAATTAGAAACTTATTAATGCGTAGGATCTCGGCACACGGTCCTCTGAATTATGCATTCCGCACAAATTGTCCATTTGGCGTTCTCTGTCAGTCATTTGTGGTTTCTTAATTGACTCCGGATATAGTGTTTAAGAAGATGATTATCATAAGAGGGCAGCAAATTGCGATATAATTATTCGGTTTCGATTATTGAAAGGATATGTTAATGCACACAAATAGTATTTTTATAGGAATTTTATGTGTTTAAAAGTGTAATATATATTGCAGTACACTGAAAAAGATTCTGACATATTTTACTGCTCTAAGGGTTTCGTTCCTGCTCCGTCCGTTCAACCTCGGGAAGCTCTTCTGTTCTTATATTAATTTTCACATTACTTTGTTAACAACATGAATACGCATAACTTAAATTGCTGTTAATATGATAAAATTCTGTAACTTCAATAAAAGCAACATACAACGCAAAATTAATGGTTTCGAAGACAATAAACAACCTTCTTCGTCAGGATGAACAAGAAGCGAAACCTTCATTCGTCGAACTGCCGATCCTGATCTAACGGCTGTAGGTTGCGTTTCTTATTTGTCCAATCCGATGCTAAAATGGGAGGCAGTGCATCCTCCAATTTTGAGGCGGATTGGACAAATAAGAAGTGCAGAAAGAACTTCAAAAGGTGAAGGAGGAACTTCAAAGGCAAAGAAGGAACTTTAAAAAATCCCTGAATTACAAGTTATTTACTCTGTGTGATACAATTGTTGTAAACAGTGTTTACAGGGTGTTAAAAATAGCAAGGCGACAAGATGGCACCAGACATTCGACAAGAAGGCGTCAAGTTTCATTATATGGGCGGACATTAATTTATCACCAAAGGCAATAAATAATGACATCACGGCACGTGAGGTTCGTGGACTCAATCAAGTCCGCGGGCTATATGAGATTCTCCAATGGAAGCCTGGACGGTTCCTCCCAGTCCTGTGAGCCAATGGGCAGATAGATGCCGGAGAACCAATGGGTTCTACGTGGGAATCCCAAACATGTGGGTCCGAAAGTCCTTCCGAGAGGTTGGTGGTAGGGGAAGGAGGGTACGGTCCCTGTGGATGCCTCCCCCACTGGGTTCCGGTCTAAATTGGGTGGCACTTCCCGACCGTCCAAACAGTTACCTTACACCTTTCTGGTAGGTCGGACGGTCTGGGTTTCAACAACAACAACACGTCCGGTAAGGACACAAAGAAGGTTGTGATCGTAGAAATAATTCAATTAAAACAATTACACAAACACTTGAAATGATGACTAGTAATTAACAATAAAACAATAACATTTATTTGGGATAATCCGTATATTAAGGAATCATCTACTAATGACATTTTGACATACATATTTACACACAGTTCATTATCCCAGAGATCGTGATATTAATTTCAAACAATACATTCAAAATATGAATTCTAATTACCTGTTATTACATATGATTTCAATATAATGATAATTCTCAACATTACTTAATGCCGTGTAATTTGCCATCTCCTTTTGGTTCAGACTAACATAAGTAGAGGGATCAGAGAGTTCTAAGAAACCTTCATCCGACAATGTATATACAAAAGGTCTACCTCCATCAGACCGTTGAGATCCAGGGCTCTCAGAGGTTTCGTCTCGGCGAAAGGGCCAGGTCTTTGCGGCTGCTCCTCATCAGCACTTCATTTCCAGTCCTCGATTTTAACATTTTAAAATTTAAATCTCACTCTCTCTGTCTGCCCCTCTACAAGGTGCCCCTGTTTACCATTGGATAGCAAAATATTTAGAATACGCCTTATGGCAATATTATTGGCTTGATTTCATAATTGAAATTCTAGTAACCAAATATTTGTTTCCTTTGTGAAAAATTCTCACGTTGACTTTTCCGCGGCCAATATAATATCCCTTGACCTTCCGGGTCAACCCATGTTAGCCCTGGTCAGCCCCTTTCGCTCGACCAGCATCAGAGCCCCCTTGAAATTCAACAGCGTTCGTTCTTCTCCTGATCCACGTCCGGTGCACGTTTACTCCAGGGAAGTTTATACATATTATATCGCTGTTTCAGGGATCATCTTCTTAAGTCCAGCTTCCTCTTCAGAAACTGCAATGTCACATTGTGACTGAAAATTTAATGTAACAATGGGGGCCAAGGGGAGCTCACAGGTTACCTCCGTGCAACAGAAGAATGATAGTCAGCTCAATTTAGAGTTTGAATTTAGGGAAATTGAGTTCATTTCATTTCAGTTTCAGTGTAGTTTGAATTTTACTGTCCTTCCTATAAATGTTAATTCAGTTTCAGTTCAGTTCAGTTTGAGTGCAATCTGAAAGATGCAGTCTGAAATCCTGTCTAAAATGTCATTCAGTTCAGTCTATACAAAGAGTCTATGCATAATGATGTGCATAAAAGAGATTAAGGTAACCTTTTATGCATCGTATCTGAGGAAGTCAATATATAGGAATAGATCGGACTCTAAGAAAGAAATTCCACTGTATCACACACATAGCATTTCAGGAAAATAACATGTGATTAATATAGAACTGATAATATGATGAAGTACAGCCTTAAATAATAATTGTGAACTTAATAATAAAAATCTGATGTTGAGAGCACATGACTTTTCTTACATTATGCAATGTATTTACTACTTTTACAGTAAAAACAAAATAGGTTATTCTTATAGTAGATACTTATATTTTTTCCAAAATATTGAATTTTCGTTAATTTGTCGTTATTTTCATTTATTTAGCGTAATTTTTTTCATTTGGCGAGATTTTCTTTAATTTCATAACATTTAAAAAAGTTGCCAAGTTGGTGACATTTCGCCAAATTCGTCGCCAAAATCTCGCCAAGCGTTATGGACGGAGAAATAATTTATTCTTATAGCAGATAAATGACAATTGGCGTTCAAATACAAAAGTATTACTCACAGTATATTTTTTCATGAATGGAACGAGCAAGATCTACGAGAATGATGGCACCAAATTTATTGCATGCTATTACATATGAAAAGTGAACATGTTTCTCAATAGGAAATATTTTTTTTATTTAAAAAATATTTTGATAATTTTTTTTGGAAAATGTGCAATATCTCGAGAACGATTGTTGCTAGCGTTCTAAAATTTATGTTAATCGTTTTCTAACGAAAAATTACATAAGAAATGTCTATTTGCGTAACAGTATTAGAGGTTTTGATTTTTTGATGATCTTTTCAAAATTTCATTCGAAAATTTTGGGGTGTTCTGGACATTCAATTGCGTATGAAAACAAAAGGCTTCCAGTATTAACGGATTGTAATTATTGAACCAAATTTCGTTCGAATCGGTCCATTCGTTTGTCAGTTATCGTCTCCACAGACTCACTGAAACACACACGCACACACACACATACTTTCACACACACACACAGACATCACCTCAAAAATGTTCGATTCGTGATCAGGGATGCTTGAAACGTGCTCTTCCGTCGAAAACTCGAATTCGAATTTTCGACCCTGTCACCATACTTTCCTTATATTGTATATAACAAAAGTAAAAATATGTAAATATAAGCAATACTTATAATGAAAGGTAATTTGAGCAATTTTATGTCTCTTCATTGTACTAAGCTGAATAACTCTTTGAATGTCTAATAAATTGTTTTATTTTCAATTAACAACTGGGCAACTCACAATGGCGGGTTACCATAAAGCAACTACAATGTAAATGTACGACACGGTAGTCAAAGCAAACTAATTATAATTATCACCACAATTTTGTGTGCAGCACTTTTACTAAATTATTTACGCCACACTCTGAAAACCACCTGAACTTAGTCTGTAAAAAATTCTAAAATATTTTCGACGGCAAGTTTTCGAAAAAAATTGGTAAATGCGTGTACGATATATACAACTTTGAAAAATATTTCTAGGGTCAATAATGCCAGCGCTGGTCATGACGTTCACGAACTCTTCGCTCAATAAATATCAGGAGATAGTACGGATTCCACAGGTATTTTTAATTTCCTTGCGAATTACTTATTTTTTGAGGATATGATGTAATGTGATTTTAATTTTACCTTCGATTTTTAATTTGTGGAATGCCAGTGATCTGGTATGCTATTTTGGTCTATTGCAAAACTTAATCGCAATCTTGATCTTTTAAGAACTCTTCAGAACATTTTTAACAACCATTCGAATTCGAGTTTTCGACGGGAGAGCACGTTTCAAGCATTCCTGATCATCAATCAAACATATTTGAAGTGATGTCTGTGTGTGTGTGTGTGTGTGTATGAAAGTATGTGTGCGTGTGTGTCAGTGAGTCTGTGGAGACGATAACTACGAATGAATGGACCGATTCAAACGAAATTTGGTACAAAAATCACAATCCGTAAACACTGGAAGCCTATTGCTTTTATACGCAATCGAATGCTCAGAACCCTCCTAAATTTTCGAGTGGAATTTTGAAAAAATCGTCAAGAAATTAAAACCGCTAATAAAGTTATGCAAATAGACATTTCTTATGTAATTTTTCATTAAAAAACGATTGACTAATAAATTTTAGAACGCTAACATGAACCTTTCTCGAGATATTGCACATTTTTCAAAAAAATTATCAAAAAGTCATATAAAATAGAAAAAAATATTTCCTATTGAGAAACATGTTCACTTTTCATATGTAATACTATGCGATAAATTGGGTGACATCATTCTCGTGGATCTAGCTCGTTTCATTCATAAAAAAAGATACTTTGAGTAATACTTTTGTATTTGAACGCCAATAGTCATTTATCTGCTGTACGAATAACTTATTTCTCCGTCCATAATGCTTGGCGAGATTTTGGTGATGAATTCGGTGGAATGTCACCAACTTGGCGACTTTTTAAAATGTTGCTAAATTAACGAAAAACTCGCCAAATGGATAAAAATGACGCTAAATCAATGAAAATGACGACCCATTGGCAAAAATTCAATATCTTGGAAAGAATATAAATATCTACTATAAAAATAATCTTTTTTTTTTTGCTGTAAAAGTAGTAAATTCATTGCATTATATAAGGAAAGTCATGTGTTGCCCACATCAGATTTTTTAAAAGTAAATTTGGGATTATTAGCAATCTTAATGTTTTTAAAAACTACTAGTTGAGATGCCCAGCAGCTAGCGGTCACTAATTATACAACCAGTTTTTATAGAAATAAGTTTCTTTAGCAATGACCCCATGAAGCAAATAATAGACAACGAAGAAACGATCCTGTTGCTGTGGCGCAGATGTCGCAAAACGACAAAAATGCGTGTGTGTCTGTGTGTGTGTGGTGGTGGTGGTGGTGGTGGGGTGTATGTGTGTGTGTGGGGGGGTAACTACTACTCCCTAAACCAGATATTATCCCCTGCCCCTCCAGGTGGAGAAAATTAAAATAAAAACACGTAAATTAAAACAATTGAGAGCGCGATCGCACTGAAATTCGACAAAAACAGGTTTGTTTCGGATAGGTAACATAAAAAACATTTGCATTCAAGTGACACGTAGTGATGGTGCGGGCGCCGTGGCCTAGTGGTTAGCGAGCGAGAATTGCACTCTGTAGGCCCTTGTTCGATTCCCTCCCCTGCCATAATTGCCGCCGTGTTCACGCGGAGTAAGATCACGTTAAACATGTGGGTCCGTAAGTCCTTCCGAGATGTTGGTGGTAGGGAAAGGAGGGCATGGTCTCTGTGGATACCTCCCCCACTGGGTTCCGGTCTAAATTGGGTGGCTCTTCCCGGCCCGGTCCAAACAGCCTAACACCTTTCTGGTAGGTCGGACGGTCTGGGTCTCAACAACAACGGGATGATGGTGCAGAGACTATAACCACCGGCAGAACCAAAATCACTCTAATAAGAAGAGACTATAGCCACTGGCAGAATCAAAATTTGGAATAGGAGGAGACATGCACACATGCAGACATGGGGCGCGGTAGCCCATTGGTTAGCGCGCTGGAGTTGCACTAGGTAGGCCCGGGTTCGATTCCAGCCACTGCCAAAATTGCCGCCGTGTTCATGCGGAGTACGATCACGTTAAACATGTGGGTCCGAAAGTCCTTCCGAGAGGTTGGTGGTAGGGGAAGGAGGGTACGGTCCCTGTGGATGCCTCTCCCACTGGGTTCCGGTCTAAATTGGGTAGCACTTCCCGACCGTCCAAACAGTTACCTTACACCTTCCTGGTAGGTCGGACTGTCTGGGTTTCAACAACAACACATGCAGACATACATATATATTATACCAATACACACACGCACACATAATATATATGTATGAATATATATACATACATGATATATATATATATATATATATATATATATATATATATATATATATAAATAATTTAAATTTAAAACTATTTCGTTCTTTTTACTTTCCTTATATACATAATGTATAAGGAAAGTATTGTGACGGGGTCGAAAATTCGAATTCGAGTTTTCGACGGGTGAGCACGTTTCAAGCATCCCTGATCACGAATCAAACATTTTTGTAGTGATGTCTGTGTGTGTGTATGTGTGAAAGTGTGTGTGTGTGTGTGTGTGTGTCAGTGAGTCTGTGGAGACGATAACTGACGAACGAATAGCCCGATTCGAACGAAATTTGGTACAAAAATCACAATCCGTGAACACTGGAAGCCTATTGTTTTTAAACGTAATCAAATGTTCAGAACCCCCTAAATTTTCGAGTGAAATTTTGAAAAAATCGTCAAAAAATCAAAACCGCTAATAAAGTTACGCAAATAAACATTTCTTATGTAATTTTTCATTAGAAAACGATTAACATAAAATTTAGAAAGCTAACATGAACCGGTCTCGAGATATTGCCCATTTTTTAAAAAAATTATCAAAAAGTCATATAAAATAAAAAAATATATTTCCTATTGAGAAACATGTTCACTTTTCATATGTAATACCATGCGATAAATTTGGTGACATCATTGTCGTGGATCTAGCTCGTTCGATTCATGAGAAAAGATACCTCGAGTAATACTTTTGTATTTGAACGCCAATAGTCATTTATCTGCTATAGGAATAACTTATTTCTCCGTGAGTAAAGTTATCGATATTTTGGCGACGAATTTGGTGGAATGTCGCCAACTTGACGACCTTTTGAAATGTTGTCAAATTAACGAAAATCTCGCCAAATGGATTGAAATGACGCTAAATCAATGAAAATGACGACTAATTGTCTAAAATTCAATATCTTGGAAGGAATATAAGTATTTACTGTAAGAAAAACCTATTTTTTTACTGTAAAAGTAGTAAATACATTGCATTATATAAGGAAAGTCATGTGTTGCCCACATCAGATTTTTTTAGTGTGTATTTAATGTCTTTCATCTAATCAAAACTTTAAAGTGCTGCAAAAACAAGTTTTCGAAATGCAGGACAATTGGCGGGAAATTGGCAGGGCAAATGTCGTCAAATGCATTCAAATTGAACTAAATATTTAAATTATACACCTTTATTTAAATTTTTAGTTACAATATTTTATCATATTATTTACAACGGTATCGATATATGACTAAACGATACATATCGATGCAACGCATAATATTTCCTATCACTACTAAGATAAATGCTCACTGTTAAGAGAAGGAAATGTGGGTGTCAATCACAGTTTTTCAACATTGGACATAAATAAACAAAAAAGAACCACTAGGGAAGAGCAGGCGCCTCAAGACAAATATTGGTCTACGTATTTCTCCCCCAAATGAACGCAATTTTCCAGACGTCTGAGTATCTTGGTCATATGGGAGGAAATAATATTTATTGAGATTCGCGGATGTCAAGATAAAAAAAAAATATTTTTTTATATTTTAACCTAGAATTATTTCCCATTTTTCATCTGTCATCTTTATAGGAAAAATGACGGGAAATGACCCCGTTTAGATCACAGTTACAAATCCCTTTTGAAATAGTTGCGTTGCCATCTGAGTTGAAAGCATTGCTTTTTGTATTTTGTGCAATATCTTAAGTAAAAATGCTGATCACATTGGGAAAAAAAAACTGGTTTATGTTTTTTAAAACTAAAACCGGAAAAGAACAGATATGAAACGTCGTGAGTTTATGTTTATCTAAAGTGTTAAGATATGTCTTTATGTGTGTGTGTGTGTATCTGTGTTCTTAAGCTACGGACAGCAGCGAAATACGGTATAGGGATATCTGAAATTCTGGGGCGATAAATCTTTCTTTAAAATTAGAATGTTTAAAACATGGAGGTAAAAGTAAGGAGTTAAAATTTCCTATTAAGTAAACGCCAATATTGTTTGAGTTAATAATTCAGATGGCGCTGGAATGATTTAAGTAGTCCACGCATTGGATGCATTTCTATAGCGAAAGGCCTAAACTATTTATTTAAACTGTCAATTTTGTAAAAATAAATTATTAGCGCAATGCAAAGTAGAATGGAACTTATATAGAATATTCCTATGCATTCAAAATTATTTTACTTTTTACTTTATTTTTATCTCCATATACTCTGTATTTTATCCTACAACAACGAAAATATATACTGGTTAATAATAATCATAATTAGGGAATCCTTAATTTAAAAATAATAAAAAAAAAATTTGATGTGGGCAACACATGACTTTCTTTATGCAATGAATTTACTGCTCTAACAGTAAAAATAATAGGTTATTCTTATAGTAGATACTTATGTTCTATCCAAGGTATTGAATTTTCGCCAATTAGTCGCCATTTTCATTGATATAGTGTCATTTTTATCCACTTGGCGAGATTTTCGCTAATTTGGCGACATTAAAAAAGTCGCCAAGTTGGGACATTCCACGAAATTCATCGCCAAACCCACGCCAAACATTATGGACGGAGATTATTCTTATAGCTGATAAATGACTATTGACGGTCAAATACAAAATTATTGCTCAAAGTATTTTTTCTCATGAATGGAACGAGCTAGATCCACGAGAATGATGTCACCAAATTTGTCACATGATATTACTTATGAAAAGTGAACATATTTCACAATAGGTAATTTTTTTTTATTTTATATGATTGTTTGATAATTTTTTTGAAAAATGTGCAATATCTCGAGAACGATTCACGCTAGCATTCTAAAATTTATGTCAATCGTTTTCTAATGAAAAATTATATAAGAAATGACTATTTACGCAACTTTATTAAGGGGTTTAATTTTGTTTTGATTTTTCAAAATTTCACTCGAAAATTTAGGGGGGGGGGGTTTCTGAACATCCGATTGCATATAAAAACAATAGGCTTCCAGTATTCACGGATTGTAATTTTTGTACCAAATTTTGTTCGAATCGCTCCATTCGTTTGCCAGTTATCGTCTTCACAGACTCACACACACACACACACACACACACACACAGATACATCACCTCAAAAACGTCTGATTCGTGTTCAGGGATGCTTGAAACGTGCTCTCCCGTCGAAAACTCTAATTCGAATTGTCAACCCCGTGACAACACTTTCCGTATACATTATATGTATATAAGGAAAGTAATACATATGCCAAATACTACGCTTTTCTGTTGTGTCAATTCACAACAGCAGCTACTTTACTAATACTAACGACACCTAGATATAATTCTCAAAATATTATGGCATTTTCAAGCGTTTAAACCATAGGAGTTTTGTCTCCTTCTTTCTAACTCCATGGTTTAAAAGTTATGAACTTATAAATTGAAAATTTACCGAAATTTTATCAGCTTAAAATCATTTTATTCCAGCAGACGATTTTTCGAGTGCCAGATATACGAACGGTGATCAACGCTGATCACCAGTAGCGGCAGAAACTGTTGAATAATTGGAATTGACGCCTGTATGTGTGTTAGTCTCTGTCATCTGTCAGTGCAATGTGCATCTTGTTCATCCAGATGTTCTGTAGGACGAAGACATCTAGACAGTGTGTAGGAAGCAGAGATTTCTCTTCTTAAATAATTAAGTTTACCAGAAAATTCCTTCATTCGGTGCTTGAAGTTCTGGAAATGGATTGGAATATTTTGCCTCATTACCGTTTTTTTCATGTACATGAGTATGACTCATGTGTTTGGGTCTGGTGGTTTTTATGTACATGAGTACTACTCATATGAATAAATATGTGGATCTGAAAGTCCTTCCGACAGGTTGGTGGTAGGGGAAGGAGGGCAAGATCCACATTGATGCTACCCCCACTGGATTCCGGTCTAAATTGGGTGGCAATGTCCCGGCTGTCCAAACAGATACCTTACACTTTCGGGTAGGTCGGACAGTCTAGATCGACAGAGAGAAAGAAAGAAGGTTAAAGATCACTGTCTTTGATAGATGTATTCTGACACCATTTAAGAGTACTCATGAATAAGAGTACTGATTTAATTGGTGCTTTCAGTTTGAATCTGTTATGTTTAAATGTTATGGTGTTTTAAAATGTTATGGTGGGTTCCCAACAAAGCCCCGTGAGTAAGTCAATTCTTTTAACTGTCTCAGTATTTTTAATTTCATTATATTTGGAAATATTGATAAATAATTATGCATATAAATGAGAAAAAATTTGTAGTAACTTCAAATTATATAAAGTATAGAGGAATTCGGGGCTAACCCTCTTCCCATCCTCTGAAGTACGGGACTGGCGCGATAGTTTATATTGTTTTTTTGTAATTCTCCCCTGCAGAGCAGCAAATACAAATTGTGGGCCCCTTTGCAAATATTTCTCACGGGGTCCCCCTGCACCGCTTGACCCTTTCACAACAGTGGTGTCCGCTGCCCCCCCCCCCCCAAGTACAATCCTGACCCCTGAATTTTTAGATGACTGAATGATGTGCTAAATGTACGTATTTACAAGGTACACATTACTTTAATATAATTTGGTAAGAACATTTTTCGCCACATGATAAAATTCTTCTTTTCCAATTCCTTTGCACGATTTCGTTCCATGCTATACAGTGTTTCTATATTCGGGGGGGGGGGGGGGGGGGGGGAGGGGGAGAACGTAGACCCCCGGGAAAAGATTATTCGTCCGCCCCCCTGCGACATTTTATTACTTTCCTTATATACATAATGTACAAGGAAAGTATTGTGACGGGGTCGAAAATTCGAATTCGAGTTTTCGACGGGAGAGCACGTTTCAAGCATCCCTGATCACGAATTAAACAATTTTGAAGTGATGTCTGTGTGTGTGTCTGTGTGTGTATGTGTCTGTGTGTGTGCGTGTGTGAAAGTATGTGTGTGTGTGTGTGTGTGTGTCAGTGAGCCTGTGGAGACGATAACTGACGAACGAATGGACCGATTGGAACGAAATTTGGTACAAAAATCACAATCCATAAACACTGCAAGCCTATAGTTTTTATACGCAATCGAAGGTTCAGAACCCCCCTAAATTTTCAAATGAAATTTTGAAAAAATCGTCAAAAAATCAAAATCAGTAATAAAGTTACGCAAATAGACATTTCTTATGTAATTTTTCATTAGAAAACGATTGACATAAATTTAGAGCGCTAACATGAACCGTTCTCGAGATATTGCACATTTAAAAAAAAATATCAAAAAGTCATATAAAATAAAAAAAAATATTTCCTATTGAGAAACATGCTCACTTTTCATATGTAATACCATGCGATAAATTTGGCGACATCAGTCTCGTGGAACTAGCTCGTTCCATTAATGAAAAAATATATTTTGAGTAATACTTTTGTATCTGAACGCCAATAGTCATTTATCTGCTGTAAGAATAACTTATTTCTCCGTCCATAATGTTTGGCGAGGTTTTGGCGACGAATTTGGCGAAATGTCACCAACTTGGCGACATTTTTAATTGCTTCCAAATTAAAAAAAATCTCGCCAAATGGATAAAAATGACACTAAATCAATGAAAATTACGACTAATTGAAGAAAATTCAATATTTTGGAAAGAATATAAGTATCTACTCTAAGAATAACATTTTTACTTTCCTTATATACATAATGTATAAGGAAAGTATTGTGACGGGGTCGAAAATTCGAATTCGACTTTTCGACGGGAGAGCACGTTTCAAGCATCCCTGATCACGAATCAAACATTTTTGAAATGATGTCTCTGTGTGTGTGTGTGTATCAGTGAGTCTGTGGAGACGATAACTGACGAACGAAGGGAACGATTCGAACGAAATTTGGTATTAAAATCACAATCCGTAAACACTGGACGCCGTAAACGCCTATTGTTTTTATACGCAATCGAATGTTTAAAACCCCCCTAAATTTTCGAGTGAAATTTTGAAAAAATCGTCAAAAAATCAAAACCGCTAATAAAATTACGCAAATAGACGTTTCTTATGTAATTTTTCATTAGAAAACTATTAACATAAATTTTAGAACGCTAACACGAACCGTTCGCGAGATATTGCCCATTTATCAAAAAAATTATCAAAAAGTCATATAAAATAAAAAAAAATATATTTCCCATTGAGAAACACGTCCACTTCTCATATGTAATACCATGCGATAAATTGCGGGACATCATTCTCGTGGATCTAGCTCGTTCCATTCATGAGAGAAGATACATCGAGTAATACTTTTGTATTTGAACGCCAATAGTCATTTATCTGCTATAAGAATAACTTATTTCTCCGTCAGTAAAGCTTGGCGAGATTTTGACGACGAATTTGGCGGAATGTCGCTAACTTGGCGATTTTTTGAAATGTTGTCAAATTAACGAAAATCTCGCCAAATAGATTAAAATGACGCTAAATCAATGAAAATGACGACTCATTGTCGAAAATTCAATATCTTGGAAAGCATATAAATATCTACTATAAGAAAAACCTATTTTTTTTTCTGTAAAAGTAGTAAATTCATTATATTATATAATGAAAGTCATGTGTTGCCCACATCAGATTTTTTTTTTTGATCTCGAGAATATCAAAGTATTCTAGATTACTTTCTTGCATGGTTGGAATAATTTTTACTTTCCTTATATACATAATGTATAAGGAAAGTATTGTGACGGGGTCGAAAATTCGAATTCGAGTTTTCGACGGGAGAGCACGTTTCAAGCATTCCTGATCACGAATCAAACATTTTTGAAGTGATTCCTGTGTGTGTGTGTGTGTGTGTGTGCGTGTGTCAGTACCTGTGGAGACGATAACTGACGAACGAATGGACCGATTCGAACGAAATTTGGTACAAAAATCACAATCCATAAACACTGGAAGCCCATTGTTTTTATACGCAATCGAATGTTTAGAACTCCCCTAAATTTTCGAGTGAAATTTTGAAAAAATCCTCAGAAAGTCAAAACCGCTAATAAAGTTACGCAATTGACATTTCTTGCGTAATTTTTTATTAGAAAACGATTGACATAAGTTTTAGAACGCTAACATGAACCATTTTGGAGATATTGCACATTTTCCAAAAAAATTATCAAAAAGTTATATAAAATAAAAAATATTTCCTATTGAGAAACATGTTCACTTTTCATATGTAATACCATGCGATAAATTGGGTGACATCATTCTCGTGGATTTAGCTCGTTCCATTCATGAAAAAATATACTTTGAGTAATACTTTTGTATTTGAACGCCAATAGTCATTTATCTGCTGTAAGAATAGCTTATTTCTCCGTCCATAACGCTTGGCGAGATTTTGGCGACGAATTTGGTGGAATGTCGCCAACTTATCGACATTTTTAATTGTTGCCAAATTAACAAAAATATCGCCAAATTGATAAAAATGACGCTAAATCAATGAAAATGACGACTAATTGAAGAAAATTCAATATCTTGGAGTATCAGTATCTACTATAAGAAAAACCTATTTTTTTTACTGTAAAAGTAGTAAATTCAATACATTATATAAGGAAAGTCATGTGCTGCCCACATCAGATTTTTTTAACTGTAAAAGTAGTAAATCCATTGCATTATATAAGGAAAGTCATGTGTTACCGACATCAGATTTTATTATCTTAGTTTCTATTAATGTGGCAGCATTTAGATATATTTATAAGGGCAAATAGAAACTTGTTCTTCCTAAAGTTTCATTCACCCCTCCTACCAGGCCAAAAAGCCCTGAAAGTCTGACTGCTTGCATGTGAAGTCTAAAAAGTTTTCTGCGCTTCATCGGAAGTTCACTTAACTTCAGCTAGAAGAATGCAGTGCTGCCATCTTTGAATGAGAGTAGTAAATTTCTCAGAGAATTAAGCTTTCGTAGAGAAGGAAGGCATTTGCGCTGGGTGTTAGGAGAGAAAAATCTAATTAGAATTACAGCCGTTCATAAGGACTATGATCACAAGACTAAATCATAAATACTATTATCACAAGAAAGGTTGAAATGATTCTATTCTTCCTTGAATGAATTAATAAAAGTTTTGTTGAAATAAGAAAAAATAAAACGTTGGACAAGAAGGCAAGGAGGTATAGAAAATCTTTGGGGACCTATAAGCTTGACCCCGACTGTGGTTATATGACATTTGTATTAAAAATTTTCAAACCCGACTAGGGTTAAGTTTGTAATAATTTCGGGTGTGACTGAGACTAGAGTTTGTATTGCAAATGAATATTGGCAAAATAATCAAAAAAATCTGATGTGGGCAACACATGACTTTCCTTATATAATGTAATGAATTTACTACTTTTACAGTAAAAAATAGGTTTTTCTTATAGTAGATACTAATATTCTTTCCAAGATATTGAATTTTCGACAATCAGTCGTCATTTTCATTGATTTAGCATCATTTTTATCCATTTGGCGAGATTTTCATTAATTTGGCAACATTTCAAAAAAGTCGCCAAGTTGGCGACATTCCGCCAAATACGTCGCCAAAATCTCGCCAAGCGTTATGCACTAAGAAAAAAGTTATTCTTACAGCAGATAAATGACTATTGGCGTTCAAATACAAAAGTATTATTCAAAGTATATTTTTTCATGAATGGAACGAGCTAGATCCACGAGAATGATGACACTCAATTTATCGCATGGTATTACATATGAAAAGTGAACATGTTTCTCAATAGGAATTTTTTTTATGTGACTTTTTCATAATTTTTTTGAAAAATGTACAATATCTCGAGAATGGTTCATGGTAGCGTTCTAAAATTTATACCAATCGTTTTCTAATGAAAAATTACATAAGAAATGTCTATTTGCGTAACTTTATTAGCGGTTTTGATTTTTTGACGATTTTTTCCAAATTTCATTCGAAAATTTAGGGGGGTTCTGAACATTCGATTACATATAAAAACAATAGGCTTCTAGTGTTTACGGATTGTGATTTTTGTACCAAATTTAGTTCGAATCGGTCCATTCGTTCGTCAGTTATCGTCTCCACAGGCTCACTGACACACACACATACTTTCACACACACACACACACACACACACACACACACACACACACACACACACACACATACACACACACAGACATCACTTCAAAAATATTTGATTCGTGATCAGGGATGCTTGAAACGTGCTCTCCCGTCGAAAACTCGAATTCGAATTTTCGACCCGGTCACAATACTTTCCTTATACATTATGTATATAAGGAAAGTAAAAATGGTATCAAGTCTGCATTCAACAAATAAAATGAAGGACAAAACGTCTTTAAAACGAAAGGTCATTTGCTAAAACATCGTAAAAGATGTACAAAGCATTTTAAAATCGCCAGAGCGCTTTCGAGCGTTAATACGCCCTTCATCAGTGGCTGCATGAATGGTAAAACATGGAATGTTCATATATGGAGACCAATTATACAGCAAATTTGCATAAAATTAACACGCTCGCGATGTCAAATTTGGTAAACTTTCTAAGGCTCGTGCTCAATATGTGGTTAATGATAAACTCCAGACCATTTTCGAAAAAAAAACCCTTTCCTTTTAGTTCGTTGTAACAATCCACGTAATATTCTCCTCTATGAATCACTCTTTATTACTTTTTTTATATACATAATGTATAAGGACAGTATTGTGACGGGGTCGAAAATTCGAATTCGAGTTTTCGACGGGAGAGCACGTTTCAAGTATCCCTGATCACGAATTAAACATTTTTGAGGTGATGTCCGTGTGTGTGTGTGTGTGTGTGTGTGTGTGTGACTGTGGAGACGATAACTGACGAACGAATGGACCGATTCGAATGAAATTTGGTACAAAAATCACAATCCGTAAATACTGGAAGCCTATTGTTTTAAAACGCAATCGAATGTTCAGAACCTTCCTTAATTTTCGAGTGAAATTTTGAAAAAATCATCAAAAAATCAAAATCGCTAATAAAGTTACGCAAATAGAAATTTATGTAATTTTTTATTAGAAAACGATTAACATAAATTTTAGAACGTTAGCATGAACCGTTCTCGAGATATTGCACATTTTTCAAAAAAATTATCAAAAAATTATATAAAATAAAAAAAAATATTTCCTATTGAGAAACATGTTCACTTTTCATATGTAATATCATGCGATAAATTGGGTGACATCATTCTCATGGATCCTAGCTCATTCCATTCATGAAAAAAGATACTTTGAGTAATACTTTTGTATTTGAACGTTAATAGTAATTTATCTGCTATAAGAATAAATCATTTCTCTGTCCATAACGCTTGGCGAGATTTTGGCGAAAAATTTGGCTCAATGTCGCCAACTTGGCGACTTCTTTAAATGTTACTAAATCAATGAAAATCTCGCCAAATGGATAAATATGACGCTAAATCAATGAAAATAACCACTATTTGACGAAAGTTCAATATCTTGGAAAAATATAAATATCTACCATAAGAATAACCTATTTTGTTACTTTCCTTATATACATAATGTATAAGGAAAGTATTGTGACGGGGTCGAAAATTCGAAATCGAGTTTTCGACGGGAGAGCACGTTTCAAGCATCCCTGATCACGAATAAAACATTTTTGAAGTGATGTCTGTGTGTGTGTATGTGTGTGTGTGTGTGTGTGTGTGTGTGTGTGTGAAAGTATGTGTGTGTGTCAGTGAGTCTGTGGAGACGATAACTGACGAACGAATGGACCGATTCGAACCAAATTTGGTACAAAAATCACAATCTGTAAACACTGGAAGCCTATTGTTTTTAAATGCAATCGAATGTTCGGAACCCCTCTAAATTTTCGAATAAAATATTGAAAAAATCGTCAAAAAATCAAAACCACTAGTAAAGTTACGCAAATAGACGTTTCTTATGTAATTTTTCATTAGAAAACGATTGACATAAATTTTAGAATGCTAACATGATCCGTTCTCGAGATATTGCACATTTTTCAAAAAAATTATGAAAAAGTCATATAAAATGAAAAAAAATATTTCCTATTGAGAAACATGTTCACTTTTCATATGTAATGCCATGCGATAAATTGGGTGACATCATTCTCGTAGATCTAGCTCGTTCCATTCATGAAAAAATATACTTTGAGTAATACTTTTGTATTTGAACGCCAATAGTCATTTTTCTGTTGTAAGAACAACTTATTTCTTCGTCCATAACGCTTGGCGAAATTTTGGCGACAAATTTGGCGGAATGTCGCCATCTTGGCGACTTTTTGAAATGTTACAAATTAACGAAAATCTCGCCAAATGGATAAAAATGACGCTAAATCAATGAAAATGACGACTATTTGTCGAAAATTCAATATCTTGGAAAGAATATTAGTATCTACTGTAAGAAAAACCTATTTTTTTACTGTAAAAGTAGTAAATTCATTACATTATATAAGGAAAGTCATGTGTTGCCCACATCAGATTTTTTTTATTGTAAAAGTAGTAAATACATTGTATTATATAAGGAAAGTCATGTGCTGCCCACATCAGATTTTTAACACTTTACAACAAAGATGAAAAGTGTTTATGACTTTGTTCATTCTGTCTGTCTGTCTGTCTGTCTGTTAGCACGATAACTGCCGTAAAAATGACTTAATCAAAATGAAATTTTAGTATGTTGTTCAGACGGTCTGTAGGACCTATGGGAATATAAATGAATAATATCACCCAATTAGTTTTGGATTAAACCCGGATTGAAAAAATGAAATACATTCAGCCCTATGGGACCTAATTTTTCAAAAAATTTTTAAGCGGATTTAAAATTCACAAATTGCTTCGAAAATTTTAGGTAATATTCAAATTGTTCCATAAAATATATAAAAAAAATTCAGCGAAATATATTCAGTAGTTTTTTAAATAAAATTTAAAATAATAATGACCCTCTTATATGAAGCGATCACGTGACCATGATGTGAAAAGATCACGTGACCCACTTCAAAATGATATATGGCATCCATCTTGTCTCCAAATCGCGAGTTTTAAAGTTTTTTTTAATTCATTTTGAGTGTTGTATCCGTCCTAAAACCACTTTATTTTTGTTTAAATTCTGTGCATCTACATACTGAAACAACGCAATTACAATATATTTGAGTTTAAATGCTCATCCAAATTTGATTATTTCTACAACGAAGCCTATTTTTCTCCTATGTAAAATGTAAACAGCAAAATATGTAGAATTAGTTGTATTAGAATTGCTGTATTTCTTTAACACGGAATCATTTAGCTCATGGAGTCTCCGTAGCTGATATAAATGAAATATTCATTGATTTTATAAAGAGAAGGACGATTTTTTTCGATGAAGTTTTACGCATAGAGTTTAATTTTGTAGCTCCATGGTCTTAATTTTGAAATAAAATAAATTATTATAGTATTTTGATGAATTACATGAATAGGAAATTATTTATGAATGAAATGTTGCTTTTATAGAGAGAGCCAGGCGTGTTATTTTTTCTATGACGTCATTTGAATGAATTTCAGTTGTTTTCGATGAAGTTTTCAAATATAATAAATTATCGTAGTATTATGATAATTCTAAAATTATTACCGAGGAATGTATCACATTTTAGAGATGTTTAAACCAGGCAATTCATATTTCAATGCCGTCATTTGAATGAAGTTCTTTTTTTTCGATGAAGGTTTAAGTTTTCAAATATACTAAATTTATGTAGTATTATGATAAGTTTAAAAATATTACCGAGGAATGCATTGCATTTTAGACATGTTTAAATAAAATTGCATTGAATTTGGAAAGTGTTTCATAATTAATGCTTTAAGCATGATTGATCTTTCTTATTTATATTTACCGTGAGTCGATTTGTAATTTTGATCCCGTTCAAGTTATGCTTGCTACTCATTCTCGACTCTATGCAATTCAAATCACTTAATAGTTATTTATGACGTTATTCTCATGAAAATTACGCTTGACCGTTCTTCCGAAATTATGCTTTTCCTGTAACTAAATAATGTATTGATAGTACTTTTCTTGTAATATTTTTACAATTTGAAAGCGTTTAAAGTAATTTTTGCATTTCCCGTGCATATTTTTTAGATTATTTTGTATTAATTAATAGTATGTCCATTTACCCTATTTATATTTTTATGCAAATTTGCTGTGTAACTGGTTTTCATATATGAACATTCCATGTTTTACCATTCATGTAGCCACTGATGAAGGGCGTATTAACGACCGAAAGCGCTGTGGCGGATTTAAAATGCTTTGTACATCTTTAGGATGTTTTAATAAATGACCCTTCGTTTTAAAGACGTTTTGTCCTTAATTTTATTTATTGGAAAAATATACGATTTTTTTTCGTTAAATTCAGCTATGCTGACAAAAGTTTAAATATCACATTTTAATAAAATTATACGGTTGTATATAACTCTGATTTATGTTTTTAAATGTATTTGGGAATACAGCAACAATAACTACAACAAAAACAACAATAACAAAACAAAAAGTCTGATGTGGACAGCACATGACTTTCCTTATATAATGTAATGAATTTACTACTTTTGCAGTAAAAAAATAGGTTATTCTTATATAGTAGATACTTATATTATTTCCAAGATATTGAATTTTCGTCAATTAGTCGTCATTATCATTCATTTAGCAGCATTTCTATCTATTTGGCGAAATTTTCGCTAATTTGGCAACATTTAAAAAGTCGCCAAGTTGGCAACATTCCACCAAATTCCTCGCCAAAATCTTGCCAAGCGTTATGGACGGAGAAATTACTTATTTTTAGATAAATGACTATTGGCGTTGAAATACAAAAGTAATACTCAAAGTATCTTTCTCATGAGTGGAACGCACTAGATCCACGAGAATGATGTTACCCAATTTATCGCATGATATTACATATGAAAAGTGAACTTGTTGCTCAACAGTTAATATATTTTTTTTAATTTATGGGATTTTTTGATAAATTTATTTGAAAAATGTGCAATATCTCGAATACGGTTCATGCTAGCGTTCTAAAATGTATGTCAATCATTTTCTAAGGAAACATTATATAAGAAATGTCTATTTGCGTAACTTTATTAAAGGTTTTGATTTTTTGATGATTTTTTCAAAATTTCACTCGAAAATTTAGGTGGGTTCTGAGCATTCGATTGCATTCAAAAAACAATAGACTTCCAGTATTCACGGATTGTGATTTTCGTACCAAATTTCATTCGAATCGCTCCATTCGTTCGCGAGATATCGTCTCTACAAACTCACTGACACACACACAGACACATACTTTGACACATACAATCACACACACACAGACATCACTTCAAAAATGTTCGATTCGTGATCAGGGATGCTTGAAACGTTCTCTCCTGTCGAAACCTCGAATTCGAATTTTCGAGCCCGTCACAATACTGTCCTTATACCTTATGTATATAAGGAAAGTAAAAATGTAGTTCATACCGAGCTTAACCGAGTCTCCAAGATATTTGAATCAGATTCGGGCTCTGTCATTGCAGGAGAAACCAGGTACTTGTCTATAATTTTGACCTATGAGGATTTTTAGTGCAATACTGCCAAGAGGGTCGCTTTTTAGCTGACAATATTGATTTCGTGACTTCAGTGTTATTTTTGCCACAATTTGACCACATTTTCGTCAATTTGGAGACATTTTCGTCAATTAGGCCCTTCAATAAAAGGTCGTTAAGTTGGTGATATGTCGCCAGATTGTACGCCAAATGTTATATATTTGATGATATTTACTACTATCTATTTTTATGCATTTTTTAAATACATTAATTTGAAAAACGTTTGATATCTCAAAAACGGTTCAAAGTAGCGTTCTAAAATTTATGTCTTTCGTTTTAGAATAAAAATATGCGTTCAAAATCATTATTTGTTTAACATTATTGAATGTCCCGATTTTTTATGATATTTAAAAAAAAAAAAATTCATTCGAAAATTTTTGGGAATATTCTGGACGTTCGATCGCGTTTTAAATCATTAAGGTTCCAATATTTTCAGATTGTAATAATCGTACCAAATTATGTCCGAAACTTTCCATTAGTTTGTGAGATATCGCATTCACACACACACACACACAACTCAAAGAAGTTAGATTCCAGGGATGTTTGAAACGTGCTCTTCCGTCGAAAACTCGAATTCGAATTTTCGATTCTGTCACAACACGTCCTTTATACAT
The DNA here is from genome assembly GCA_951213105.1 of Amaurobius ferox. Taxonomy (NCBI): domain Eukaryota; kingdom Metazoa; phylum Arthropoda; class Arachnida; order Araneae; family Amaurobiidae; genus Amaurobius; species Amaurobius ferox. The sequence continues at coordinate 99,320,171 of OX578138.1, forward strand.
CATACTACGTATATAGGGAAAGTAAAAATGGAGCGCCGGGATCATTTTAGTTAGTAAATTGGCGAATTGTAAATTGAGTAGTGTTATCTGTATCTGTATTATTTAAGTAGCGGGAGCTTATTCAGGACCCGGGCTACGGCGGGTACTTCGTTCTAGTCGCATCATATAATTTCGTAATCTTCGTATTCCCGCTCCTTCTATCTAATTGTCTTTAGCGATATATATTCCGCTTGCGGAGGTGGATCTAATTACGTGATGTGGAGGTCGAACCACTTGATGTGTTCTGTATGCTGCGGGTGCAAAAGGCTGTGGTCCCGAACCTGAAACGAATTACACACTCTCGGAGGAAAATCCATAAATAATAGATGGCACCCTTCCCGATCTCTGCGTCTGCGAACATAGAACCAATAGATCTATTGCTTCTGTACAAAGTTACAAAGTTCCATAGCGGAAAGAATTCTATTCTAGCGAAAACGCTATTTATACGTAATTAATGGAACATACCTTTGTACAAAATACAATATTTGATGAGGGCAGCACATGGCTTTATCTACATACTTTTTGTATTCATAGCTGCATTCTTGCTTTCTGTATTCATAGGCCATTAAGTTGAGTTTAATGGCTCAAATTGACAATAATATTTACTTGATATTATTGTCAATATTGTATCCAGGATATGTACTTGATATTTTATCCCAGTTTTAATACGCCAATACTAGACAACTAAATGCATTTCAAAGAGCCGCTATTTCCTACAGAAAAAGTTGGATATTTTAACAAGAAAGATCAATCATGCTTAAAGCATTGATTATGAAACACTTTCCAACTTAAATGCAATTTTATTTAAACATGTCTAAAATGCAATACATTCCTCGGTAGTATTTTAAAATTTATCACAATACTACATTAATTTATTATATTTGAAACCTTAAACCTTCATAAAAAAAAATTAACTTCATTCAAATGACGGCATTACAGTATAAATTGCCTGGTTTAAACATCTCTAAAATGTGATACATTCCTCGGTAATAATTTTAGAATTGTCATAATACTACGATAATTTATTATATTTGAAAACTTCATCGAAAACAACTGAAATCCATTCAAATGACGTCATAGAAAAAATAACACTCCTGGCTCTCTCTATAAAAGTAACATTTCATTCATAAATAATTCCCCCATTCATGTCATTCATCACAATACTATAATAATTTATTTTATTTAAAAATTAAGACCATGGAGCTACAAGTAATTAAACTATATGCGTAAAACTTCATCGAAAAATATCGTCCTTCTCTTTCTAAAATCAATGAATATTTCATTCATATCAGCTAAGCAGACTCCATGGACTAAATGATTTTGTGTTAAAGAATTACAGCAATTCTAATACAACTCATTCTACATATTTTGCTGTTTACATTTTACATAGGTGAAAAAGAGGCTTAGTTGTAGAAATAATCAAATTTGGGATGAGTATTTAAACACAAATATATTGTCATTGCGTTGTTTCAGTATGTAGATGCACAGAATTTAGGCAAAAATAAAGTAGTTTTAGGACGGATACAACACTCAATATGAATTTAAAAGAACTTTAAAAATCATGATTTTGAGACAAGATGGATGGCATATATCATTTGAAGTATGTCACGTGATCGTTTCATATCATGGTCACGTGATCGCTTCATATAAGAGGTGTTATTATTATTTTAATTTTTATTTAAAAAACTACTGAATATATTTCGTTGAATTTTTTTTTATATATTTTATGGAACAATTTGAATATTGCCTAAAATTTTCGAAGCAATTTGTGAATTTTAAATCCGCTTAAAAAATGCTTGAAAAATTAGGTCCCATAGGGCTCAATGTATTTCATTTTTTCAACCCGGGTTCAATCCAAAACTAATTGGGTGATATTAAAACATTCAAATTGATGTTAAATTAAATTAAGGTGATATTAAAACTAATTGGGTGTTTAAAAACATTCATTTATATTCCCATAGGTCCTACAGACCGTCTGAACAACATACTAAAATTTCATTTTGATTAAGTCATTTTTACGGCAGTTATCGTGCTAACGGACAGACAGACAGACAGACAGACAGACAGAATGAACAAAGTCATAAACACTTTTCAACTTTGTTGTAAAGTGTTAAAAACAGTCTTAAAGTAGAAAACTGAAAGCATTTTACACAGTTTTAAGCATTTTTAATACTGCCAAATATAGAGATACTGATATTAAAAATTAACAGAAGCTCAGCTCGACTTTATCATATCAGAGTCCTTTTTATTAACACTTTACAACAGAGTTGAAAAGTGTTTATGACTTTGTTCATTCATTCTGTCTGTCTGTCTGTCTGTACGTTAGCACGATAACTGCCGTAAAAATGACTTTATCAAAATGAAATTTTAGTATTCTGTTCAGACGGTCTGTGGGACCTATGGGAATATAAATGAATAATATCACCCAACTAGTTTTGGAATGAACCCGGGTTGAATAAATGAAATACATTGAACCCTATGGGACCTAATTTTTCAAACATTTTTTAAGCGGATTTAAAATTCACAAATTACATCGAAAATTTTAGAAAATATTCAAATTATCCCATAAAATATATAAAAAAAATTTCAGCAAAATATATTCAGTAGTTTTTTAATTAAAAATTAAAATAATAATCACACCTTTTATTTGAAGCGATCACGTGACCATGATGTGAAAAGATCACGTGACCCACTTCAAAATGATATATGGCATCCATCTTGTCTCAAAATCGTGAGTTTTAAAGTTTTTTTTAATTCATTTTGAGTGTTGTATCCGTCCTAAAACCACTTTATTTTTGCTTAAATTCTGTGCATCTACATACTGAAATAACGCAATTACAAGATATTTGAGTTTAAAGGATTATCCAACTTTGATTATTTCTACAACGAAGCCTATTTTTTTCACTTATGGAAAATGTAAATACCAAAAGATATTGAATGAGTTGTACAAGAATTGCTGCATTTCTTTAACGCAAAATTATTTAGCTCATGGAGTCTGCAATGTAGCTGATATGAATGAAATATCAATTGATTTTACAGAGAGAAGGACTACCTTTTTGATGAAGTTTTAAGCATACAGTTGAATTACTTGTATCTCCATGGTCTTATGTTTTTAAATAAAATAAATTATTATAGTATTGTGATGAATGATATGAATGGGAAAATGTTAAGAATGAAGTGCTGCTTTTATAGAGAAAGTCAGGTTTGTTATATTTCGATGAAGTCATTTGAATAAATTTCATTTTTTTTGGACGAAGTTTTCAAATATAATAATTTATTGTAGTATTATGACAATTTTAAAAATATTATCGAGGAATGTATCGCATTTTAGAGATGCTTAAACCAGGCAATTTATATTTCAATGCCGTCATTTAAATGAAGTTCATTTTCTTTCAATGAAGTTATAAGTTTTCAAATATAATAAAATAATGTAGTATTGTGATCATTTTAAAAATATTACCGAGGAATGTATTCCATTTTAGAGATGTTTAAATAAAATTGCATTGAAGTTGGAAAGTGTTTCATAATCAATGCTTTATGCGTGATTGATCTTGTTTAAAAAGCTTGTGGTTTTTTTCTTTAAAAATTTTGCAAATTTTTCTAGAAAAAGTTTGAAACATCTGTATTGTTGATCCAAATGCTCACAATTGTAGCCTATTACCCTTCATTTTAAAGGGTATGTAAAATCCTTCGATTGAAGCCAGGTTTGAAAATATACCCCCCTTGAGGAGGGGTATGAATGGCGTCACGAATACAAAGCTGTATAATTGTATAGCTGTTATTTTTTACTGCAATTATTGAAACTGTCAAGTTTCTGAGTCATTGAGCCAATGACGCCAAGAACACAAAACCTGCATAGCGGCTATTTTTGACGACAATGATTGAAACTATTAAGCCTCATGATCACTGAGCTTTAAATAAACCCTTTCATGCAGGATTATGTCAAATTTTGTCCTATGCTAAAGAAATGTAAAATTTTGAACAAATTTCAAAGTTTCCGCTAGAGTTTCAAACAAAATTATATGTAGTTCTAGATTTTTCGATAACAAAGCCAGGATATACAGTTTCATGAAAATCCATTTATATTTGTGGCGGCTATCTTGTTCACAAAAACTCGACCACAGATAGACAGGCAGACATCACTTTAAAAATAGTCAAAACTTCTTCAGGAGGTGCTAAAACATACATTGGCATCAAAATGTCGAGATCGAAATTTTTCGGGGAAAATAATTCGTTCTTTATACTTTATTCTATAATGAAAGTAAAAATTAGATTCCAATTTCTATTAAATATTTTTTTTAGCAATGCTTGGCGCATATTGTCGAAAAGAATAATCTTAATTGAAAATTCAGTTCAATTAGGTTCTGTTCTGTGGACAATAGTATATGTACAGTTTAAACATTTTAAGATGCTAACATGTTCCTAGAAAACGTTGAAATACTTTTCGAAAATCCCCCATTTTCTCCAACCCTCTAGCGGAAAAATAGAAAGCCGCACCTGTAAGTTCTATCCTGTGGTAAGCCTTATAAATGTTGTTGTTAAGACTCAGACCGTCCGACCTACCAGAAAGGTGTTGAAGACCCAGACCGTCCGAAAGGTGTAAGGTAACAGTTTGGACGGCCGGGAAGTGCCACCCAATTTAGACCAGAACCCAGTGGGGGAGGCATCCACAGGGACCGTACCCTCCTTCCCCTACCACAAACCTCTCGGAAGGACTTACGGACCTGCATGTTTAACTTGATCGTACTCCGCGTGAACACGGCGGCAGTTTTGGCAGTGGCGGGAATCGAACCCAGACCTACCGAGCCCGCGAGTTAATCAGTGGGCTACCGCGCCCAGTCTTATAAATGTTGTTGTTGTTGAGACCCATACCGTCCGACCTACCAGAAATGTGTAAGGTAACTGTTTGGACGGTCGGGAAGTGTCACTCAATTTAGACCGGAACCCAGTGGGGGAGGCATCCACAGGGACCGTACCCTCCTTCCCCTACCACAAACCTCTCGGAAGGACTTACGGACCTGCATGTTTAACGTGATCGTACTCCGCGTGAACACGGCGGCAGTTTTGGCAGTGGCGGGAATCGAACCCGGGCCTACCGAGTGCAATTCCCGCGCGCTAACCAGTGGGCTACCGCGACCAGCCTTATAAATGTGAAAAATTTCGGCCTTCTACGTAACCCTGGGAGAAAGAGGCTTCTGGAGGGAAGAGTATTCGAAAAAAAAAAGAAAACGATTTTTTTCTCTCTCGGAGGAGAAATCTGGCTCCGTTAAGTTCTGTTCTGTGTTTGATACTGTCAGTCAGTTAATATTTGGGTTTCTACTTCAGTATTGTAATCAACGTGTGACTCTTGAGTCTTTGTTTCTCTTTCTCACTGGAGTCTCTTTTGAAAACCAGATGGAAAAATCACCCGTACAAACACTCTTTCCTATGACGTGAATCTAGGGATACCAGATGCTTAAATTTGGAAGAGGGTTGCCAGATTTTGCGATTTATTGCCAATTTGGCGACTTTTCGAAGGTTTGAAAAACACCTCGAAATAACCAATATTTTACGAGATATGAGAGATTTCCAGTAGTTTCTATGGTGAGTCTATAAAAGGAGCCATTCCTCAGTTGGAGAGCAGTTGACGAGATATGAGCTACATTGAACTATGACTTACGTCAATGTTTTGAGAACAGTGTCGGTTATTTTGTGAAATTAGTGGAGCATTTAAGTGTAACAGTATTTGAAATGTAACCGCTCAACCAAGAGTGTTAGGGTGCCAGACATTCGGCAGTAATGAACTTAAGATAGATGGAAATGTTTCTTTCCAATTACGCTGAAGTGATTCAAACGAAACTAAATTACTTAAATCAAAGATCGTTAAAAATAACTTACTTAAAGTGAAATATTGTCTTTAGTCCGACAGAATACTACTGTTCTAATTATACAAATGTGAATTTGTTTCTAACTGAATTAACCCGTTACTGTTTTATGGTTCTGTTGACAACAAGTTACGCCAAAATTCGTTTAGTGGGCCCCTTTATTCGAAAGGATGACTAATATAATTAGGTTTCGTTTACAGTGTTGTAAATTCGAAGGTTCTTAACAAAGCAATAAACACAGATCTAATGTGGTCAACATATACCTTTTTCTACAGACTTAAACTGGTGCTTCCCATTCGTTGCTAATTGTGTTTACTAAAAAGACATTCAGCGTTCAAAATGGTGATAAATTGAATACTTGTTAAATGGCATGTGCAGCTTTTAAATTTTTTGCATCTTGTTTAGTTTTGCAACTTGTTGCATTTGTAAATAATGCTATATAGAGAAATTATGGAAAATAGAGTGCTCAATTTAACAGAGTCGTAAAATTGCATCTAAAATCTAATTGGAAAATCCGTTGAAGAGCGAGAGAGAGCGCAAGAGAAAGAGAGAGAGCGCAAGAGAAAGAGAGAGAGCGCAAGAGAAAGGGAGAGAGCGCGCGTAAGAGAGAGAGAGCGCGCAAGAGAGAGAGCGCAACAGAGAGAGAGCGCAACAAAGAGAGAGCGCAACAGAGAGAGAGCGCAAGAGAGAGAGAAAGAGAGAACGAGAAAGAGAGAGCGAAAGAGCGAGAGAAAGAGAGAGCGCGAGAGAGAGAGTTTTTATTGTATAAAGACTATTGTTTTTCCAAAATTTTCAAATTAGAGATATTGAAATATAAGAACATTTTAAGATTTCCTAAACGTTACTAGAACATTTTAAAGAAGATGCCCGTAAGTATGTATGTGCATGTGTATATATCTGTGCTTTTGCGAGTGTGTGAAAATGTCTGTGAGAGGTGGACACATCTGTGGGAGATACCACAAGAATGAATGCACCTATTGTTAAAATGTTTTGTGTATATGTTGAAAACTAGAATTAGATAGCATTTTCATTAAATCTCATGATTAGAATTTGAATTAATCGAATTTTATGATTTTCATGGAATACTAAGAGAAAATAATGATAACTACTAAAGCAGTAATGGAAGTACATATTACTAGTATATGAGAGAGAGTTGGTATTTGAATTTGTAGCTCCCAGGGAAATGAAAGCAATGAATTTTTTTTTTTTGAGTTTTATTAAAGTTTAACAATTTAAAACTTATTAAGGGAAAAATGGAATAGAAATATAAAATTACTTCTACCTTTTAAAAATTGAACTTACTTTAAAATATTTTATTTTGATTTGACAAAATTGTGTATAGATGCTATATATTAAATTTTGTAAAAATCACTTGGGTCGTTTTTGCAGTGCTACACGTGGATGGACAGATAGATAATCAGACAGATAGATGGTCAAACCGATTGCAGTAGGCGTATTTTTCGTATTTATAGAGTGCGAGCACACTTAAAACTGAAATAAAAATTGCTGAAGTTTAAAACGCATGCCAAAAGATAGAAAAATTGTTTTATTAGGAAGCACTTCACCTACATGAAGACACTAATGCTTTCAAACAAAATCATATTTTCTTTTATTTGTAGCGAGAATAGCATGTTTTGAAACACAGATTTTAAATAAATCATATATTTTTAAGAATGCATCTTGGGGTGATGATTAAGCATAAAAGTTTACACAAATGCCAAACATATGCGGTTGGAAGTCCTTTATTCTAGTTGCAAAAGAATTCTGACAATGCATCCTCGATAACACAGTGACGCTTTTCATATCGTCTCTACTTGTTGAGGAGAGGACACTGCCTACAGCAGATCTGTTGCCAAACGCCATCAATAAATACTGGACCCCGTTAGCGGTGATCCGGGAACATTAATTTCCCACGATTCTACTCAACATCCATCAATGTCAGCCCTTAAACGATCAATAGCCTTTTGTGTGTAAATACTAGAGTTCTGAATCATAAATTAATCAATTTAATTTTCTTTTATATAAAAGGGCAAAAGACATATCTTTTCTCAGCTAACAATCAATAGAATCCATCATCGGATAAATAGAAGTGGAATTATATATGTCAGTGCCAATATGTAAATTTGCAATCACGCCAGATTAGCTCGCACGTTATGTTTGTATTATTCTGAAGATATGTCTGTCTGTGTGTCTGTACAATGTATTTACTCTAGCTTAAAAACTATTCGCTTAAATTTTGCAAAATGTGGTAAGGAAATCATTTATCATTAACTTGAGGCTGATTATGCATTTCTTTGCGAAATAGCCCACAAATATCAACGAAAATTCAAATAAAGGGCTAAATGTACTTAGATGCAATGGCTATATGCTTGTTTTATATGTAATTTTTGGCTATGAAACTAATAAGACTAGCTCTATTGCTGTAGGATGAACCGATCTAGAGATATTAAAGTTTTTCGGAATTTTGAAGAGCTGGCGACGTTGTAAAATGTGTTAATTTCCCAAATAAAAAAAGATGTATTGAAATTGCAAATTGGATATAATTTCAAATAGTTACCTGTGTCATTTTGTACAATGGAATAAAATTTAATAGGTTATGAAAGAAAGACTGAATTTGAGTTATTAGGGAAAGTCTGACATCAGATTTTTAAAATTTAAATTTAGAAGTTCTTTTCAAATTTAGATTATTTTCGCTCAATTGCTTCCATTGCTATCATCACAAAGAATCCAAGTGAATATCCATTAGTTAAACATTATTGAATAACAGTTCATAAATAGCAAAATTTCTATCATTTATACGAGCTTCTTAAATAATGAAATTTATTCTAAGAGATAAAATTATGGGTTATATGCCATTTTTTCCTCTGGATTCAAGGTAAGTAACAGTACATTAATTACTGAAAGTTAAGATAGTGTTTATTCTTTTCAGAAAGTAATTTTCACACATGTTTTTGCGCGACTCTTTTGTTAGTGGCAAATTTATGGGTGGTTTATGTGTAAAAGCCATTTCCACCAGTCTTCGTTTAGATAACACTTAAATGGGCTATTAAGTGCATTGATTGTGTTTGGAAAAGAATATGCTCTGGTTACAAAGGAAGTTACACATGGGTCGATAAAAGATTAAAATGCTCTTTAAACATTTTGTTTGATAGTTGCAAAACCCGCAAATAGGAAGCGTTTTCGAAAACTTGGAATTATATATACATCCAACCAATATTGATGGACCAGTGTTGTTCTTGTTGGTGCTCGATGATGTAAAGAAAGGAAGAAAACTTGTTTTGTGCAGTGTTCCTTGCGGACCAACTTAAAGCAAGTGATACCTAGCAGCTGGCATCAAATTCTATGATTCGAATTGCATGAGGCTGATAGGCAAAGCTCATGGCTTAAAACTAACCCAAAACAGTGTCGATTAGAAAACTCCAGAAGTCAAAAATCATTTACAATGAGTTTGGACTGATCGATTACCAGCTGCTTTGCCATTGACTTATGTGTTTATAGCGATATCCATGAGTTCAAATCAATTAGGCCTCCCTGTCAGGGAACGAAGTGGACACAAATTGCTGATCTTTTTTCCTCATGTATTAGCCACCAAGACAATATTTATCTGGGAGCATCGGGGACTTTGCGATATTATACTTTTCGCCTTTCTTAAGGAAAAAGGTCCCGGAGCTGTTGTGCCGTAGGATATACGGCGTCTTGCTATAAAGGTTATATGCGGCTTTGCAATGGTAATCACCAGACGATATTGATTTGGTTCCATACTCGGGAACAACTTGATTATATGCCTTTGAACTGCGAGGGGGATTCTTCTGTCATAAAAACATCTATTCCCGAATAGATAGAGACTTGCAATTTGGTACTCGGGTCAATCGTTTGATAAAACTCCTTAGAAAAATCGAATTTTTCAAAAATGTTCTGTAGAGGGAAGGGGGGGGGGGGTTCTACACCGAAACGTTCGGAAAGTGAAACGATAGAAAAGCATGCTTTGCGATGAGATAGAGACTTCAAATTTGGTGTATAGGTAAATCGTTCGAAATGAAAAAAGTGTGCAATTTCAGATTTTCAATATTTGCTACTTTAGGGGGTGCCACACACCAAAATGTTCGATTTGTCAAACAAATAAGAAACTTCTCCCTTAAAATTTGATAGAAGCTTGAAATTTGGTATATGGGCTAACCATGTGATGAAAAATTCAACGACGAATAGAGTTTTTTAAAAAAAATGTTCGTTTATGAGGGTGCGCCAGAGAAAAACGTTCGAAAGGTGAAATGATAAAAAAGTATGCTTTAGGGATGAGATAAAGACTTCAAATTTGGTGGTCGGGTTGTTAGTTAAAAGAAAGAAAGTATGCAATTTCAGTTCTCCGATATTTTCCAATTTAGGGGTTCCGCACACCAAAGTGATCGATTTTTGGAATAAATGAGAAACGCGATTTTTGGAATAAATGAAATCACGATTTTATGACAAGATGGATGCCATATATCATTTTGAAGTGAGTCACGTGATCTCTTCATATAATGGTCACGCGATCTCTTCATATAAAGGGTGTAATTATTATTTTAATTTTTATTTAAAAAACTACTGAATATATTTTGCCGAACTTTTTTTTATATATTTCATGGGATAATTTGAATATTCCTAAAACTTCCGAAGTAATTTGTGAATTTTAAATCCTCTTAAAAATATGTGAAAAATTAGGTCCCATAGGGTTCAATGTATTTCATTTTTTGAACCCGGGTTTAATCCAAAACTAATTGGTTGACATTATTAATTTATATTCCCATAGGTCCTCATAGACCGCCTGAACAACATACTAAAATTTCATTTTGATAAAGTCATTTTTACAGCAGTTATCGTGCTAATGGACAGACAGAAAGAAAGAATGAACAAAGTTATAAACACTTTTAAACTATGTAAAGTGCTAAAAATAACTTATTTCTTTTAAAATGGATGCCACGGGTGGCAGGGTTATATGCCAATACTGAATATTTATTGTGAAATTTATTATTTTACAGTTTTAACTTTAGTGTATTTTTTTATTTTTCTGATTACGCACGTCATAATACTTTCGACGAATTAAATGCCTGCAGAGGTCTTGACTTTGTCCCATTGGCATCAGAATTTTCACGCCTTCTTTTGTTTTTACAACATATTTGTTTCTTTTTCTCTGATTTCGTGAATTTTTTACATCGATTATTTAAGCTCTTACATATAGGCGCGACAGCCCAATGGTTAGCGGGCAGGAATTGCACTCGAACGGCCCGGGTTCGATTCTCGCCACTGCTGAAACTGCTGCCGTGTTCACGCGGAGTACGATCACGTTAAACATGTGGGTCCGTAAGTCCTTCCGAGATGTTGGTGGTAGGGTAAGGAGGGTTCAGTCCGGATACCTCGCCCACTGGGTTCCGGTCTAAATTGGTTGGCACTTCCCGGCCGTCCAAACAGGTATCTTATACCTTTTTGGTAGGTCGGACGGTCTGGGTCGAAGGAGAAGAAGCTCTCACATATAGAAACATTTTATAGAAATATAGAAACTTTTTTGAAGTATAATTTAACGTTTATCATATCTGTGAGTGCTTTAATATTAAATGTAGATTCTAAGTTAAATAGTTTTTGCAGTGTATAATATGTATGCGTATGCAAATGTTTTGCACACTTTAAACAAGATCAATCAAGCATGAAAAATGATTACGAAATATTTTTTACGAAACAACTGAAATGCAATTTTATTTAAATTTTAAGCTGCTTCAAAAATTGTCATCATGAAATTAATCTTAAAACTTCATCGAATAAGACAATGCCAGTTACACAAAATTAACTTTATTTAATGACGTTAACGAAAGTATAATTTGCAAAGTGCTTACGATGCTTTTGCAGTTAATATTATATTATCACAATTAAACTATTTCATTATTGTAGAAACTACTTATCTCATGTTAAATTAGTTCTTCGAAATTGTTGTAACTGTGACAAACGATTCCATTTTATTAAACGTCTGCCTCTGTATGTAATATTAATGAATATTTCATTCATATCACTTATATTTCAAACTCCAGAGCTAAATAATTTTGCGAGAAAAAAATTCAACACTTGATTTGTTAACAATCACTTGATTTGTTTATAATCTGTATGCTATAGTTTAGCGTTAAAATTAAGCGCCGTTGTAAGAATTATCAAAGTTTAGTGATCATTAGAATTATCTCAAAGTTTAGTGATGATAGCGCAATTACAATATTTAGATACACAAAATATTGTAATTGCGTTGGAACAGAATTTAGATGCACAGATAATACACAAAAATAAAGCGGTTTCATAACGGATGCAACGCTAAATATAAATTTAAACCATTTTAAACATCTACGGCACACACAGCGGAAAAAAAAATGGACGCCATGTTTTATTTTGTAATGACTCACGCGATCTTTTCTTATACGAGTTCATATAATATGGGTTGAAGACCCAGACCGTCCGACTCGTCCAGAGGACTAAGAGCAGCTATTTGGACGGCCGGCATATAATATGGGTGTAATTATTATTTCAATTTTTATTTAGAAAACTACTAAATATATTTTGCTGAAATTGTTCTTACACATTTTATGTAATAATTTGATTATTTCTTAAAAATTTTTTTGAAGAAATTTAAAAATGTTTGAAAAAAGAGAGTCCCATAGAATTCAATGTATTTCATTTTTTCAAACAGGGAAAAATCCAAAACTAATTAGGTAATGTTATACATTTTCATTCCCAAATATCCCACAGACCGTCTCAACAGCATACTAAAATTCCATTTCGATAAAGTTTATTGTGCGAACGGACAGACAGACAGACAGACAGACTGACCAAAGTAATAAACACTTTTTAACACTTTCCAACATAGGTGAAAAGTGTTTATGACTTAAATCATTCTGTCTGTCAATCTGTCCGTTCGCACGAAAAAACTTTATCGACTTTATAAAAATGAAGTTTTAGTATGATGTTTAGACGGTCTGTGGGACAAGGGAATGAAAATGAATAATATCGCTCAATTAGTTTCGGATTTAACCCGGGTTGAAAAAATGAAACACATTAAACCCTATGGGACTAAATATTTCCAAAATGTTTTAAGCAAAGTTGAAATTCACAAATTGCTTCCAAAATTTTAAGAAATATTCAAATTGTCACATAAAGTGTGTAAAAAAAACATTTCGGCAAAATATGTTAGGTAGTTTTTTAAATAAATTTTAAATAATAACTACACCCATGATATATGTAGAGATCACGTGACTCATTGCAAAATAAAATATGGTATCCATCTATTTCCAAGTGTCAAATTCGTGGTTTTTAAAGTTTTTTAATTTATATTTAGTGTTGCATCTGTCCTAAAATCACTTTATTTTTGTGCAATTTCTGTGTATATACTGCGCCAACGCAATTACAATATTTTTGAGTTTAAATGATCATCACACTTTGATTATTTCTACAACGAAGCCTAATTTTAACTGATGCAAAATGTAAACAAATCAAGCATTTGTAAGATGAGTTGTATCAGAATTGCTGAATTTTTTTCAAGCAAAATTATTTATCTCTGAAAACTGGAATATAAGTGATATGAATAAAATGTTCATTGATTTTACATAGAGAGGCAAACGGTTTATATTTTGATGACGTCATTTGAATAAAGTTCATTTTGTCTAACGGAAATTTTCTTTTTCGATGAAGTTTTAAGTTTTGAAGTATGATAAATTACTGTAGTACTGTGATAATAATTGAATATGAAAGATTAATCTTGCATAAAACATTTATTATGAAACACTTTCGAACTGAAATGCAATTTTATTTAAGCATCTCTAAAATGTAATACTTTCAGTATTGATAATTTTTAAATTATCACAGTACTATAATAAATTATTATACTTGGAAACCTAAAACTTCGCTAAAAAAGTCAATGCTATAAATCGTCTGCTGCTCTTTGTAAAATCAATGATTATTTCATTTATATCACTTATATTTCAGACTCCAGAGCTAAATAATTTTATGTGAAAAAATTTCAGTAATAATTACACAACTCATCTTACAATAGCTTGTTTTGTGTTCATTCTGCTTGCTATAGAAATTAGGTTTCGTTATAGGAATAATCAAAGTTTAGTGATTATTTTAAATCAAAATTGTTGTAATTGCTTTGGCGCAGCATTTAGATAAACTGATAATATGCAAAAATAAAGCGGTTTTATGATGGATGCATTACTAAATATAAATTTAAACGATTTTTAAACATCATGATTTCTACACAGGGGAAAAAATGGATGCCATATTTTATTTTGTAATGAGTCACGTGATCTGTTCATATAATAAGGGTTGTTTTTTTTTTTGTTGTTGTTGAGACCCAGACCGTCCGACCTACCAGAAAGGTGTAAGGTAACTGTTTGGACGGTCGGGAAGTGCCACCTAATTTAGACCGGAACCCAGTGGGGGAGGCATCCACAGAGACCGTACCCTCCTTCCTCTACCATCAACCTCTCGGAAGGGCTTACGGACTCTCATGTTTAACGTGATCGTTCTCCGCATGAACACGGCGGCAGTTGTGGCAGCGTGCAAATCCAGCGCGCAAACCACCGGGCTACCGCGCCCGAAATGTGCCAACAGCACGCGGTGTTCCCAGATGGTCATCCACCCAAGTACTAACCGCGCCCGATGCTGCCTGACTTCGGTGATCTAACGAGAACCGGTGTTTTCAGCACGGTACGGCCGTTGGCCCCATATAATAAGGGTGCAATTATTATTTCAATTTTTATTTAAAATACTCCATATTTTACTGAAAATTTTTTTACACCCTTTACGTGATAATTTGAATATTTTCTAAATTTTTCGAAGCATTATGTGAATTTTAACTCCGCTTAAAAAATGTTTGAAAATTATGTCCCATCGGCTTGAATATATTTCATTTTTTCTACCCGGGTTAAATCCGAAATAATTGGTTAATATTATTCAGTTTCAATCCCACATATCCCACAGACTGTCTGAATAATATACTAAAATTTCAATTTGCGAAAGTCATTTTTACGGCAGTTATCGTACGAACGGACAGACAGACCGAATAAATTTACAACTATATTGGAAAGTACTATTAAAAATATCCCCGTCCAGTGTATCACATTTTAGAGATGTTTAAATAAAATTGCATTTCAGTTGGAAAGTCTTTCATGTTCATTGTTTTATGCATGATCGATATTTCTTGTTAATTATGTTGGAAAGAGTTTAAAACGGACAAATTATCTTCAAAATAAATTGTAATTTTTGCACTTGCACATCATTCCTTGAAAATTTATTTTTTTGCATAATTTTGAAATTACTGTCTAAACCAGAATTTAGTAATGAATTCTTGATGAAATAATACAGAAAAATTTGATGAAACTTAAATCGTATTTGAGAGATAATCACGCCAAATATGGCATCTACTGTCTCACTTGACTGTGAAGCACCGTACCGCGGCGGATGAATTCAGCCGTAGAAAATCAGAGCATTGTGCAATTGAGACTTTTTCATGCTCTGTATAATCAAGTTAAGTTGTCCCCGAGTACTGGATCCTAACATGTTCTAACCATGTTGGTATACCAACACGTTCTAAACATGTTGGGATAGGTCATCCAATACTGTTCACCTCTCGTTTAAAAGCAATTCTAGTAGTGATTTACAACGCTACGATTGTATAATTTAGATATCGATACACTTTCTGCCGTATCGAGCCTCCTTTATTGTTACAATCTTATGTTTTTGGTCGTAAAGGAGGTTTACCACCAAACATACTTTAAAGGTTTTCTATTTAAAATTAATTTTTCGGGTAAACAATACTTTATATAACAGTATGAAAAAGTAAAAATATAAGAAAGTGCTATACACACATCTTATCGATAATTACTTCACGGCAGTTCTTAAAGCAAGATATTTGTCTGTCCTCCGCGCGCAAACTTCTCATATAATAAAACGTACTCTGAAATGTAAAATTATGGTCTTTACTTTTAATTTCCCCCCTTCTCCATCTGGTTTTAAGATACGTAACACTTTGTACATTATTTTTATGAACTAGGTTGATGCTTATTCTGTTCTTAAAGCAATGTTACATTTTTTTTATACTTGTCATGCTTTTATGGCAATTCTTTTGTTAGTAGAAGATTTATCAGTAGTTTAAGTGTAATAGCTATTTTCACATTTGTTTCAGTATAGATAATATTTAAATAGACCATTAAGTTCATTGAGCGTGTTTGAAATATAATGGGCAAAATTTACAACAGTAATTATATATGGATCGATAGATTAAAACGTTCATTAAACATTTGTAATGTTTTTCTTTATATCTCCTATTTAGTTTGCACTGGGCGTTAAAATATGTTTTGCTTATTGAGTGAAGTCACAATCACCTATTTGTTTTCATTTCTCTCATTTACGTTTAATTATGATTTTGCTGTGGATTCATAGCCTATTAGATCTTAGGGTTTAGTGACCAATCTCAGTGCCGTCTTGACAAGCATGCGGGATTCTTTTTGGGATAGAATCAATCTTTCGGTAGATCGAGTTCTGAAAGGAGTTCCAATGGTGTGTGCTGCAAAAAGTTTGGGCAGTGGGTTCTTGGATAGGTATCCAGACCAGTGAAGTCGTCGAAGATTTTCCAGATCATAATGGCTAGATTGGGATGTTCAAATTGAAATGGTCAGATCGGGATGGTCAGATCCGGATGGCCAGATCGTAAATCCGACTCAAATGTGCGGCTGTTTGTCGGGCATGATCGTTGAGCACAGGCCAACTTTACACTACTTGCCGTTCTTCTACACGCAGCTACAAATTCAGTCAGTTATTGCAAGGTTCGGCCACCTTTTCTAAGCATGTTTGATTCAGACATCGTCAGGTAAAAATCATAAAGTGATATTTTCAGAACGTCAAGGTAGAGTGCGTTATCAGAGAGTGCCACTAAGATAGTGATTTTAGAATAGTATTTCCATTGTGCATATTCTTTTTTACAGACAGTAAAACTCAGTCTTCTTTTGGTGTAGAGATAGGCATGACCCGTCTCTAGCTGTGGTTGGCTCAACCATTGGATTATGTTGAATCCCTTGCTTTGCTGCTCATTGAGTCTGACTGGCCTGAACCTTTTATGCATGTATGGTAAATATTTTTAAGTTCTATATTACATGTGCTATTGCAAGTTGTTGAATTAGCATGTGTCCACCATGGTGCCAGCTCCTCGATTTCTTTGTTTATTTTGTATTTTATTTGCATTTCCAAGCAATGCAAATTTCGACTCCCTACACATTATTAAACATATTTTTCACAACTGGAATATTATTAGATCTGGATTCACACTATGATGGAAAGAACTTCACTCGGAAGGCGGACTTGAAGTGGACTATAACAAGAAGGTGTATAATAGCATCGTGATAATGTCGTCTATGCATAAATGGGTAACTAATTTGTTTTAGGAGTAGTCTTCATATTCATATTTGCTCTTACTCGATTTTGGAAGAGCAACATACACGTTTGATGACAGATTCTGATTCTCTAGGTCAAAGCACCCAGAATTCATATAAAATGTTTACCATTGTCTAATGCCGTTGGGGAGTTATGATTGCTTGAAATTGCTCTTAATGCCAAATGAATGCTGAAGTTCTTCTTTTATATGTTCTGAAATAATTAGTCTATCAAACTAGTTCCGATTTTATATTAGGATACTATATAACCCAAACAAAATATGTACCATTTTTAAACTTCCAACAAATTCTTGATATTAATTTTATTATGAAAGTCAGACTTGGAAAAATATGAGTAGAAAAGTGGGTAAATTTTGATAACACTCAATTTATCGGTGTCGGAAACTTTGGTGTGCAAAGTTTTTGTTAATTAATGTCAGTACGTATTGAAATATAAGATCTATATCCAAAGCTGCATAATTTTTTTTAGGAATTTTGGGGACTATCAGTCAATTGCCTATGGAAGATACTCAGAAGAAAAATTTCAAAACTCCAGTATAAGTTGAACTTTTGGTTTTTTGTGCAACGAGTAGGCAGACATTGTTATTTCCTATGTGTTAGGAAAAAAAATCTATAATTTAGAGTGCAATGACAAAGTTGAAAGTTGATTCAGTTTAGATTCATGCGAGCTATATTGGGTTCTCTTTACAAAACTTTACGTTTATTATTATACAAAATAATTTTATTTTCGAATTTGATTTAAAAGTCATAATGAACCACAATAAATGGGGAAATGGCAAATTAAGTTAAATGCATATGATTCTGTAATGTGAGAAAGGCTTTTGAAAAATACGTAGGCAAAAACTGCATTTGCATACAGCTTGATAGATTTTAGCCGCAAATGCACCCAAGAAGTTACTGAGAGTAACGACCATCATACGTCTTATTGAGTTGCGATGTTTTATGCATATATTATCCATTATAGTAAATTATATCAAATTAAATAGTATTAAGATTCTCTGTATATGTTAGTAAGTATTTTAAGTTTTGTATTTTATTTAGAACAAACTGTGCCAATCATGAAAAAAAAATGCTAATTTTGTTTGATCTTTTAATACGCTACGCATTTTTGTTCTAGAAAAATAAAAGCCAATAGTCAAAGAAGTAATATAGATTCTCTAATTAAATATGTTTAAGGGGACGGTGGACGTTGAAATTTTTTTATTTATGTTTTGACTTAGAAACCTGAAAATTTTTGTAAATATTCCTCTTAACATTACTATATAAAATACCACTAAATTTTTTTCAATTTTGTATTTTTTTTAATTTAATTTTTTTAACGAAAATTTAAAAATGCTTCTTGCGTTCCATTTGTTCACATTTTTGATTAATTTTACATTATGATCACTTAAAAGCACAATATGAACAAATTTGTGTATTCATTTTAAAAACCTTTAGAAAGT
Source organism: Amaurobius ferox (assembly GCA_951213105.1). Taxonomy (NCBI): domain Eukaryota; kingdom Metazoa; phylum Arthropoda; class Arachnida; order Araneae; family Amaurobiidae; genus Amaurobius; species Amaurobius ferox. The sequence continues at coordinate 99,338,975 of OX578138.1, forward strand.
TAATTTTTTAAAAATATTTTTCTGCATTAAAACTTAATTTTCATCAAAATTTCGCATTTAATTAGGTTCTTATTCACTTTTAAATACCTTAATAAAGTCCAATTATAAAATGCATACCCAGTTTCATTGAAAAGTATGAAAGATGTTATCTTGACTCATTTCTTGCATCTCAAACAAAAATTATGACGCGTGGAGCATTTTAAAAATGTAAAACCTTTGAAAATTCCGTAATACTATATAGATAGTGGATAAATGATGGTTAATGCAATGTAAGTATATATATATATATATAATTATATATATATATAATATTACTATAATAAGATATTACTATAGACTAATATTATAGTAAGAAAGTATTATAGTATTTAAAGGTCCATGATTTGTTTGTTTACAAATTTTAATGCTTATAACTTCCTAAAAATTCATCATAGATACTACCGGTTTTTTGCACCTGGTGCAGTTAAATGTGTAGAAAAATGTTGTATATTAAAAAAAAAAAAACCTTTTGTACTCATTTTTACTCGATTTTTACTCATTTCAACGTTCACCGTCCCCTTAAGTAAAAATTTAAAATATTTTTTTGTATCATTTGAATAAGATGCCTATGGTTTTTACACAACTTCGCGTGAAGAAAATTAATTTGTGTTCTCTAGGGCACTGAATTGTGCGGATTCCATAAATCTCATTTAATACTTACACGTTGATGGCTAAAAATTATATTTAAAAATTAATTAATTTAAAAATTATATTTAAAAATTTAATTAATTTAAGAAATTAATTAATTAATAAATTAATTAATTTTATAAATAAAAATTAAATTATTTTAATTATATTCCCCCAAATTCAGGGATGTCTGTTGGTAAGATGTTTTTGTAAAGAATGTGCCATATCAACAAAATAGAATAGGTTTCACTACAGAGTATGCGTGACCTTCATTTTACTTACTAAAATATGGAAAATGAAGCCTTGAATTTTTTTCCCGTATCTTTCGTATTTATGGTCAGAGTCGTATACAAATTTGTATTGAGTACAATGCTGACATGGAAAATTTTATGACGTAAGAAATGGACATTGCATTGGAATTTTCGAAAGTAATGATCAACTAAATATGAGGACAAAACCTAATACAAATTAGATGTACATGTATTTATAGTAGAAAATATTCCGAGTCTAATGATATTTTTGGCTTGACTGTACGAACTGAGGAGTCGAAATAACGAATAGTGTTCGGGTTTTTTGACCGACTGTACATACTAAAAAAATCTGATGTGGGCAGCACATGACTTTCCTTATATAATGTAATGAATTTACTACTTTTACAGTTAAAAAAAAATGTTATTCTTATACTAGGTACTTATATTCTTTCCAAGATATTGAATTTTTTTCAATTAGTCGTCATTTTCATTGATTCAGAGACATTTTTATCCATTTGGCGAGGTTTACGTTAATTTGACAACATTTAAAAATGTCGCCAAGTTGGCAACATTCCTCTAAATTCATCGCCAAAATCTCGCCAAGCGTTATTGACGGAGAAATAAGTTATTTTTATAGCAGATAAATGACTATTGGCGTTCAAATACAAAAGTATTACTCAAAGTATCTTTTCTCGTGAATGGAATGAGCTAGATCTACGAGAATGATGCCATCAAATTTATCTCATGATATTACATATGAAAAGTGAACATTTTTCTTAACAGTTAATTTTTTTATATTTCATGGGATTTTTTGATAAATGTATTTTAAAAATGTTCAATATTTCGAGAGCGGTTCATGTTAGCGTTCTAAAGTTTATGAAAATCGTTTTCTAAGGAAAAATTGCATGTGAAATGTCTACTTGCGTAACTGTATTAAAGGTTTTGATTTTTTGATGATTTTTTCAAAATTTCACTCGAAAATTTAGGGGGTTCTGAACATTCGATTGTGTTTAAAAACAATAGGCTCCCAGTTTTAACTGATTGTGATTTTTGGGCCAAATTTCGTTCGAATCGTTCCATTCGTTCTCCATAGTCTTACTGACACACACACACATACACACACACACGCGCGCGCACACACACACACACACACACACACACACACACACACACAGGCATCACTTCAAAAATATTTGATTCGTGATCAGGGATGCTTGAAACGTGCTCTCCCGTCGAAAACTCGAATTCGAATTTTCGACCCCGTCACAATACTTTCCTTATACATTATGTATATAAGGAAAGTAAAAGAGGTTTCTTTGGTTATGAAGTAATGGTGGTGAAATCCAGCACTTGAATCTGTAAGATCACAACCAGATTTAAATTATCGTCTGCACCATAATTGTAGTCTACTGCAATCTTATCTCAATCTTCTGTAAATACGAAGTGTTCTAAAACAACTATTCATACCGTAACTAGTTAATCTAACTATTTATATCGTAAAAGTAGAATTTATGAGTTACAATTGATATTATTTGTTCACACGAACAATAAATAAAAGCCTAATATGAACAATATTAGATTAACATTATGTACCACGTAAATACCAATATTTTCATCCCTTCATAGTTTCCATATAATACAATTTTTTATTCTAAGGGGTAAAATTATGGGGAATTCTTCCATTATTTCTCTTAATCTGTTTTAAGATAAGTAACAACACTTAGAATATTTATTATTAAAAGTTGGGTTGATGTTTATTAATTTCTTAAAGTTGCTGCCGTAATATTCACATGCCTCATTTTATAACTATTCCTTTGTTATGGCACATTAATGGGTAATTAATCTGTAAAAGGCATTTTCATGCTTCCTTATAGATAATACTTACATGGGCTATTAAAAGTATTAAGTTTAAAATAGTCATAATATATGGATCTATTGAAATTTCAACACTTTGCAGCTGTAACTACTTCTTTGCAATTACCGACTATCTACTTTTGCCTGCGCTTAGAGTTCTTAAAAGGTAAAATATTTTTATACGTGTTTAACACTTTACAACATAGTTGAAAAGTGTTTATGGCTTTGTTCATTCATTCTGTCTGTCTGTCTGTTCGCACGATAACTGCCGTAAAAATGATTGTATCAAAATGAAATTTTAGTATGTTGTTTAGACGGTTTGAGGGATCTATGGAAATATAAATGAATAATATCATCCAATTAGTTTTGGGACTGAACCCGGGTTGAATAAATGAAATACATTGAACCCTATGGGACCTAATTTTTCAAACATTTTTTAAGCGAATTTAAAATTCACAAATTGCTTCAAAAATTTTAGGAAATATTCAAATTATCCCATAAAAATTGTGACAAAAATTTCAGCAAATATATTCAGTGGTATTTTAAATAAAAATTAAAATAATAGTTAAACCCATATTATATGAAGAGATCACGTGACCCATTTCAAAATAAAATATGGCATCCATTTTGTGTCAAAATTATGATTTTTAAAATTCTTTTTAATTTATATTTAGTGTTGTATTCGTCTTAAAACCGCTTTATGTTTGCTTAATTTCTGTGCATCTACATTCTAAAACAACGCAATTACAATATATTTGAGTTTAAATGATCATCGAACTTTGATTATTTCTACAACGTAGCCTAATTTTTACGTATGGAGAATGTAAACATCAAAAGATGTAGGATGAGTTGTATATGAATTGCTGAATTTCTTTAACACAATATTATTTAGCTCTGGAGTCTGCAATATAGCTGATATGAATGAAACATCCATTGATTTTATTACAGAGAACAGGCGATTTTATAGCAGATTTTTCGATGAAGTTTTAAGCATAGAGTTAAATTACTTTTATCTCCATGGTTTTACGTTTTTAAATAAAATAAATTATTGTAGTATTGCGATAAATGAAAGGAATGGAATAAAAGTATATGAATGAAATAGAGAGCCAGGCGATTTATATATCAATGACGTCATATGAATAAAGTTCATTTTTTTCGATGAAGTTTTAAGTTTTCAAATGTAATAAATTATTGTATTATTGTGATAATTCCATAAATATTACCACTGAATGTATCGCATTTTAGAGACATTTAAATAAAATTGCATTGCAGTTGGAAAGTGTTTCACAATCCATGCTTTATGCATGATTGATCTTTCTTGTTAATGAGTTGTATTTGTGTCGAAGGCCGATTTTGTTAATATATAAACTTGGCGATAGATTTGGTCCAATCGGCGACAAATTTGGCTTCAGTAGAAATATCGCCAATTGGCGACTTTAGGAAAGGCAGAGAAAATGAAGTAGGAAGAATTGAAGGACTTAATTCCCGTCTCATTCACTGTTATTTTTTGAAGTAGTTTGATTGAATGCTATTTGAATTTAGTTGATAAAGTTAACTCATATAGCTTCCAAAATCAGCAATTTTCTCTTTTTGTTCATATTCGTCTTATTTCCAGCATCATGCATTAATACTTTCAAAGTACTTTGATTGTATGTTATTTGAGAAGTAGCCAATGTAGCACTCGGGAAACTAACTGGTTGTTATTTTCTAATTTTTGCAATTTTCTAAAATTTTGTTGTGTATTTAGTTGTTTTTTCATATAAGTGCTATCTTATATAGGATTATTTTTTGAAGTTAACACATTTAATTACCGAAACAGTTTTTTCCCGCCATTTTGTTATATGCTAGATATTACCGTGGTAATGTAATATGGTTATCGCTATTTTTGTGATTATTATACTTTTATCATAAGTTACCTTTTATTTTCAATATTTTGTTATCTTTTTCTTCTTTAAAAAGTTCTTCTTTCTACTAATTTCTCATCTTTTTACTTTCTTATACCATGTAATATAAGGTAAGTGACCCAAATATGGGCACGCCTAAGCATTTTAATTATTATAATGTTTGTTTTAGCAGATGAAAATTGGTGGATGTATTCTCCTTGCAGGGGGTAACAGGGAAAAAATGATAATTGAGTTAAAAACATTAGATAGGTGCTTATAATAGACAGTGTCCATGTTGGGAGCCTTTGCACTTAATATGAGCACCCTGAAAAATTATGCTAAAAAAACCTTAAATCAACGTAAAACTTTAATCAGAGTCGGCAGAAGATGGACATACAAAAATATAAAATTTTTCCTTACTTGTAAGGCCACAACATTCTTCATGTACCCAAACACGGCACGTATTACACTGCATCATGTCTAATTGTTTTTCTTGAAGGCACAGTACACAATAGCAGGACTCTTTAGAGCTGGATACAGTACTGCAGGATGGCTGAGCTGCAACAGTTGATATTACATTTGTCTTGGGTTTAAGCTTGAGTGCTGGTTTCGGCTTAGCTGCTCGTTTGGACATGCCAGCTGCTTTATGCTTGGGTACCTTTTTTTCTGGAAAAAGCGATTTCACCAGTCTTACAGCTCGATAATTTAAGGCCTTTTTTCTGTTGGTCTTTTTAAAATATCGGAGATAGATAATTAATGAATATCTGTGTCTTTTTTACAGCAGTGCCCATATTAGGTGTAGTGCCCATATTTGGGTCACTTACCTTAGTATAGAGAAAGTATTGTTTTCATAAAAATTTTCGAATTAGACATTTTGATGCCAATGTATGTTTTAAGACTTCCTGAATAGGTTTTGACTATTTTTGGAGTGATGTCCGTCCCTCTGTCTGTCCGTCTGTATGTATGTATGACTGTCTGTGGTCGATTTCTTATGTACACAATAACAGCCCCCAAATATTAATGAATTTTCACGAAACTTTGTTACAAAAAAATCTAGAACTGGATAAACTTCGAAATTTATTCGAAATTTTATATTTTTTTAGCATTTCAGCATAGGATAAAATTTGGCACAATCATGCATAAAAGGGTTTATTCATAGCTAAAATGATTACGAGACCTAATAGTTTCAATCGTTGTTGTGAAAAATAGCCGCGATACAAAATTTTTGTTCGTGACGTTATTAGTCTCCCTTGGGGGGAAGTTACCACCGAAGGGGGGGGGGTTGAAAACCCAGGCCACTCGACTGACCCAAAGAGTATTTTCAGCAGCTGTTTGAGCGGGCGGACCGAAGGGCTGGTGTATCGAAGGGAGGTTTGTGTTCCGAAGGGGGTGTACCGAAGGGGGGTATGATATCAATCGAAAGATTTTTTCAAGTGAAGGATGATAATATGTTATATTTGTAATCATTTAGACCCACGATACCAATTTTTCAAAAAATTTCTTGTAAAATTTGAAAAAAAAGAGAATTTTGGTATGAGAAAGTTGAGTTGAGTCACACTGCAGTTAATTTTTTTATATTTTCGCCAGAAATGTAATGATTTTAATTGTTATTTCTTAGTCCTATATCACCAGGTAGCGAATTTATGCTCTGGGTGTTCCAGACCTGTTTGTTTGTCTCTTTGCCCAGTCACCTCCTAGTCGTAACTTAGCGTGTGTTAAGAGGGCGTTCTAACTGACCGGAGAAAGAGAGCTTATAATAAAACGACTTCAGGTAGAGAGACTCGAAAAAATTAAGCCACCTTATAATTGTTGGAGCCCGTAAGTATGTATAAAAGACGCCAAGTGTTCTTGTTTGGCGAGCGCCAAGCAGCGGGTTGCTGGTTTTGAAAAAGCGAAATTGTAGTGTTGGAATAAAATTGGTGGCGTTAGGAGACACGAGAAAATGGCTCGTTGTTCTCGGTTGTTAATTTAGATAGTTTGTAATAAAGGTATGGATAAGTATTACTGCAGTCGTCTTTTATAGATTTACAGTCCACTACCCATTTAGAAAGACCAAACAAAGTTTTTGATTCATCCTTCATTAGTGGTCCGTTGAGCCGGAGACTAGGGCAGCTGCAAATTTTGTGATTTGCCCTAGTCTCCGGCTCGACGGACCACTAATGAAGGATGAATAAATAATCTTACGTCTGCTTTCTTCAAGGAAGAACTAGGAAATTGTATTCTCACAAGCAACTGTCATTTATTGTGATCATTAGGAAGAAAAATAACGATTAGGATTCAGAGATACGCAAAAGTGTATATATTTATTAAAATACGAGGATTAGATTTTGGAACACAAATATTCGTCTTTTACATATACATCGTTCCCAGGGATATACTTAAGCACCTTAATAACTTTGTAAGAAAAGGCGCACGAGTGTACTCGCTAGTACTATAGCAAAGTGACCATGCTCAATCATAAAAAAGTGAGCGCCTCTAGCGGACAATTTAAAAAGATAGGATAACTTTTGTAACATGTAAAAATTAAGTGGAATGGGTGGGTCTCAACTCGACACGTTTCTACCAGAATTTTCGAATTTTACAAAAAAAATAAAAAAAAAATTGAGAAATCGGTATTGGGAGTCCAAATAATTACAGCTATAGCGTGTTACCCTTCATTTTAAAAGATTCGAAAAAATCTTTTCATTGATACCATACTTAGTAATGTACCCCCCCCCCCCATGTAGAGGCAATATCATCAAGTATTATGAAACGATGAGAGAAAAATATTGATGAATTTAAAATATTAGAGAATAAAACTATGTATTAAGAATAAATGCCTCTGCAAAGTTATCTTCTTTCGTCGAATGCCTAAAAGCGCTGAATATGCAGTTAAAATTGCTATTCAAGTTAACAATCAAATAGTATTGTACTGGGCTAATATTTAACTGTATCTCAAAGGGTCACGGAATACAGTTAAGTCTTGGCTGGACTAAACAGCGCGGCATACAACGGACTGGCCATGAGATTGCCGAGCGTGCAGGCGTGATTGTTGATTTTTCAAGAAGAATTTGTGAAAGCATAGATGACACCAAAGAAGTTACCATCCATGTTTTGTTAAGTCATGAAGCTAAAGGAATTCCTCAAATCAATTCGAAATTGTTTAAAATTTATGAATGTTTAAAGACAAAATTCGCCATTTTCCAGTTAACATGTATATTCTACGAAATTCAAGAAAATTGCAAACAGAGTACCTCAAAGGGAGACAGGCGTTTTGCTGCTAATTATAATTTATACATCGATCGTCTAATATCGCTAATTTTTAAGATATCGTTTTGATTTTTTTAATGTACAATTATTTTATAAGTATTTTTATCTAAAACTTTCCAATCGCACGAAAATCCTAAATAATAACATGTATTTGTTAAAATTTACTTCCCTCGTTAAATGTATTTTTTTCTTTTATTTTGTGATCACAATTATTTTCACTTATTATTGAGAACGTAGTACTTATTTCGATCAAGTTTAGCATCTTCCTATTATGTATGTTGATTATTCTCTCTTCATCAGGTCGAAACACTGTCTTTACTGAACAAACGCCAAGCAAGTACTGCCAAGCAATATTTGTTTGTTAAGTAAAGGCACTCCTTTGACCTGATGAAAATGGATCATATAGTAATTGTTATATCATCCGTGGTTTATCCAAGGGATCATATAGTAATTGTTATCAAATCTCCCTCAAAACAACAGTTCTTAATTAATTTGCATATGTTTGCTATCTTTAAGGAAGTATTAAACGTTTTATTCTCACAAGCACCAACTTCATATTTGTGTGAGAAATATTTATATCATTGTCGAGTTACTTAAACAACAAAATTTCTTATTGTATATGATAAAATTATGGGCACCATTTTAACACCCGTTCCCAGGCTCTTTTTAAGGGGACGGTGGACGTTGAAATTTTTTTATTTATTTACTGACTTAGAAACATGAAAATTTGCATAAATATTCCTCTTAACATTACTATATAAAATACCATTAATTTTTTATCAATCTATATAAATAAAATTGAAAATCTGTCTGTCTGTCTGTCTGTCTGTCTGTTTGTCCCATCATCACGGGAGAACGGCTGAACCGAATTTGATGAAATTTTGTGGGTAGCCTAGAAATAGCCCCACTTAAAATTTAGTCCGTGTTTTGAGTTTCTACGACTAGTGGTTCTCGAGATATTAGTAAAAAACGAAATTTTCGTTTGTCTCATCATCACGGAAAAACGCCTGAACCGAATTTAATGAAATTTTCTGGATAGCCTTGAAATAGCCCCCCATAAATTTTGTCCAAGTTTCGAGTTTCTAAGACCAGGGGTTGTCGAGATATAATTGAAAAACGGAACTTTTTCTTAGGAGATCTACTCTCCAACTCCGTGGTTTATCCAAACGGAAAGGATGAAAATCGTTTGTTTTAAACCCCAAAATGAAATAAAACTTTATTTCCGAGTTTGGTGCAGGATTTTTGCATTAAATAGTCACTATAGGAAAACATAAATTGTTTGAAACATGAATTTAAATGGAAAAATCTACCTCCATGGTTCATCTCTCACAAGCTTTTACTCAACGATGTAAAGTATAAAGAAATCAAAATGGCTATTTAATTTCGCATTTTATGAGGAAGATTCTATCTTATATCATGTTTCTCGGCGACGGAATGAAATTAAATGTGTTGTTAATATCTATTATTATTTTTTTATTTGTATAATAAATAAATTGATGTAAAAATATATTTTATAAATGAATGGTTTGATTGTTCTTTTAATTATATATATTGCGGACTGCGTACATCACTTTCATTTATTTTAGCAAAGAGGTTTCAAGCTCATATATTGTGTTTAGCTAATAAACTCATATATTGTGTTTACCCAATAAATTCATTTAGCCGATTGTTGAAGCATAAAAAGAGTAGAACGGGTATATGTATCTTCTAATACAATTTTACTGTTTTCATTTAGTATATACAAACGGAATCAGGATATTTTATTCTTCAGATCTGCAAATTCAGAGCTACGAATTTAGAGGAATATCTCTAAATAACTGGGTAACTTTTCTTAAACTTTACCAAATTAGTGGAAATGTCTCCAAATTGATAAAAATGACCCAAATCAATGAAATTAAATTTGTGTTTTTTAGAAAAAAGTACTGAAATGATGTTTCTGTAGCATTTGTCGGTCAGTCCATCCATCCTACTTAGTAACACATTTAAGGAATTTTTTTAATATCACCAAATTGGTAAAAATATTTCAAAATCCATAAAAATATCATGAAATTGATAAAATCGCGCTTAATAAATGAAATTAATTGTGTTTTGTTAGGGGATAGTATTGTGATGGTGTTTCGTCAATTTGTCGCATAATGGGATTATCAGTTCTACAGTTCCACTTGACGATAAATTTGGCGATTTTTTAAGTTATAGCTAAATTGACGAAAATGTCACCAAACCTTTCATGGAGATTGCATTATTCAGATGATATGATTTCCATCAATTTATTTAAAGCAATTGATATTATGTCGCTTAGCAGCGGATCCAATATGTTATGCGGCATATGATTTTTATTAAATCTTTTCCGATTTGAATAGTAAAAATATGCATATAAAATAAATTTCATTAACATTGAATTTTTGACTGGATAATATCAATTACGGTCTTCAGGTTTAAACATCATTATTATTGATATTTTCGGGGACTGTTGATTCAGGGATTACTGATATTTTCAAATTATTATGGAATTGTTTTATTATGACGAAAATTGTTGAAACTCATATATAGTACGTTGTACGAGTAATCTTCTACAAATGCATCTGTATATCTTCCAATCTACGAGAATATAAGTAGTACAGGTATATTGGCATATATTTTGATATATATTGGCATATATTCGAATCAATTACGACCTTCTGGTATTAAGATTACGGGAATTTTTGATACTTTCTATTTTTTATGTCATCTCTTTTATTTTGGCAAATATTTTTGAGACACATATTGCAATACGGGTAAGCTTCTACTAACACACTGGCATATTTTCTAATCTGCGACAATATAAGTAGAACGGGGTTGCATATATTGATTCAATTCCCTTTTTTTTTGTAAATTTGCTTACAAAAGGGGCCAGGATATTTTATTTTTCAGATCTGCCCGTGAAGATAATTTTGCATAGTGAGAACAGATATTCTTAAACTTCTCTTTATGAGCAACAAATTTAATATTTTAACAGAATTTGCACATGATTGCGAATTATAAATTTCTTTATATTATATACTCCGTACGAAGAACGGGTATGCTGCTAGTCTATATAAATAAAATTGAAAATCTGTCTGTCTGTCTGTCTGTCTGCCTGTCTGTTTGTCCCATCATCACGGGAGAACGGCTGAACCGAATTTGATGAAATTTGGTGGGTAGCCTAGAAATTGCCCCACTTAAAATTTAGTCTGTGTTTTGAGTTTCTACGACCAATGGTTCTCGAGATATTAGTAAAAAACGAAATTTTCGTTTGTCTCATCATCACGGAAAAACGGCTGAACCAAATTTAATGAAATTTTGTGGATAGCCTTGAAATAGCCTCCCATAAATTTAGTTCAAGTTTCGAGTTACTAAGACCAGAGGTGGTCGAGATATTAATGAAAAACGGAACTTTTTCCTATGAGTTATACTCTCCAACTCCGTGGTTTATTCAAACGGAAAGGATGAAAATCGTTTGTTTAAAACGGCGAAATGAAATAAAACTTTATTTCCGAGTTTGGTGCAGGATTTCTGCATTAATTAGTCACTATCGGAAAACACGGATTGTTTGAAACATGAATTTAAATGGAAAAATCTACCTCCGTGGTTATATTTCACAAGCTTTTACTCAACGATTAAAAGTATAAAGAAATCAAAATGGCTATTTAATTTCGCATTTTGTGAGGAAGATTCTATCTTATATCATGTTGCTCGGCAACGGAATGAAATTAAATGTGTTGTTAATATTTATTATTATTTTTTCTATTTGAATAATAAATAAATGGATGTAAAAATATATTTTTAAATGAAAGGTTTGGTTGTTCTTTTAATTATATAAATTGCGAACTGCGTACATCATTTTCATTTATATTAGCAAAGAGGTTTCCAGCTCATATATTGTGTTTAGCTAATAAACTCATATATTGTGTTTACCCAATAAATTCATTTCGCCGATTGTTGAAGCAGAAAAAGCGTAGAACGGGCGTATGTATCTTCTAATACAAATTTAGTGTTTTCATTTAGTATATACAAACGGGGTCAGAATATTTTATTCTTTAGATCTGCAAATTTAGAGCTACGAGTTCAGCGGAATATCTCTAAATAACTTGGTAACTTTTCTTAAACTTTACCAAATTTGCGGAAATGTTTCCAAATTTATAAAAATGACGCAAATCAATGATTTGTTTTTTTAGAATAGAGTACTGAAATGATTATTTCGGTAGCATTTGTCGGACAGTCCATCCATCCTACTTAGGAACACATTTAACGAGTTTTTTAAATATCACGAAATTGATAAAAGTATTTGTGAGTCCATAAAAATATCATGGAATTGATAAAATCGCGCTTAATAAATGAAAATAATCGTGTTTTGTTAGGGGATAGAGTTGTGATGATGTTTCGTCAATTTGTCGCAAAATGGGACTATCTGTTCTACAGTCCCACTTGGCGATAAATTTAAGGATTTTTTAAGTTATCTCTAAATTGACTAAAATGTCGCCAAATCTTCCATGGAGGTCACATTATTCAGATGATATGATTTCCATCAATTTATTTGAAGCAAATGATATCATGTCGCTTAGCAACGGATCCAATGTGTTATGCGGCATACGATTTTATATTAAATCTTTTCTGATTTGAAAAATAAAGATATGTATATAAAATAAATTTCATTGACATTGCATTTTGATTGGATAATATCAATTACGGTCTTCAGGTTTAAACATAATTATTATTGATATTTTCGGGGACTGTTGATTCAGGTATTATTGATATTTTCAAGTTATTATGACATTGTTTTATTATGACGAAAATTGTTGAAACTCATATATAGTATGTTGTACGTAATCTTCTACAAATGCATTATATCTTCTAATCTACGAGAATATAAGTAGTACAGGTATATTGGCATATATTTAGATATATAGTGGCATATATTGGAATCAATTACGACCTTCTGGTAAAAGATTACGGGGATTAATGATATTTTCAATTTATGACGTCATCTCCTTTATTCTGGCAAATATTTTTGAGACTCATATTGTAATACGGGTAATCTTCTACTAACACACTGGCATATTTTCTAATCTACGACAATATAAGTAGTACGGGGTTGCATATAATGATTCAATTCCTTTTTTTTTGTAAATTTGCTTATAAAAGGGGTCAGGATGTTTTATTCTTCAGATCTGCCCGTGAAGATAATTTTGCATAGTGGGAACAGATATTCTTAAACTTCTCTTTATGAGCAATAACTTTAATATTTTAACAGAATTTGCACATGATTGCGAATTATAAGTTTCTTTATATTATATACTCCGTACGAAGAACGGGTATGCTGCTAGTCTATATAAATAACAAGAAAGATCAATCATGCTTAAAGCATTGATTATGAAACACTTTCCAACTTCAATGCAATATTATTTAAAAAAGTCGAAAATGCAATACATTCCTCGGTAATATTTTAAAACTTATCACAATACTACATTGATTTATTATATTTGAAAACTTACCTTCATTGAAAAAAATGAACTTCATTCAAATTACGGCATTGAAATATAAATTGCGTGGTTTAAATATGTCTAAAATGCAATACATTCCACGGTAATATTTTTAAATCTATCATAATACTACGATAATTTATTATATTTGAAAACTTCATCGAAAACAACTGAAATTAATTCAAATGACGTCATAGAAAAAATAACACGCCTGGATCTCTCAATAAAAGCAGGATTTCATTCATAACTTTCTCCATTTCATTCATCACAATACTATAATAATTTAGTTTATTTAAAAATTAAGACCATGGAGCTACAATTCATAAACTTTATGCTTAAAACTTCATCGAAAAAAATCGTCCTTCTGTTTATAAAATCAATTAATATTTCATTCATATCAGCCATGCAGACTCCATGGACTGAATTATTTTGTGTTAAAGAAATACAATAATTCTAATACAACTCATTCTACATATTTTGCTGTTTACATTTTACATAGGTGAAAAATAGGCTTAGTTGTAGAAATAATCAAATTTGAATGAGAATTTAAACTCAAATATATTGCCATTGTGTTGTTTTAGTATGTAGATGCACAGAATTTAAGCAGAAATAAAGTAGTTTTAGGATGGATACAACACTCAATATGAATTAAAAAGAACTTTAAAAAATCACGAATTTGAAACAAGATGGATGCCATATATCATTTTGAAGTGGGTCATGTGATCGTTTCATATCATGGTCACGTGATCGTTTCATATAAGATGTGTAATTATTATTTTAATTTTTATTTAAAAAACTACTGAATATATTTAGCTGAATTTTTTTTTATATATTTTATGGAACAATTTGACTATTACCTAAAATTTTCAAAGCAATTTGTGAATTTTAAATCCGCTTAAAAAATGTTAGAAAAATTAGGTCCCATAGGGCTCAATGTACTTCATTTTTTCAACCCGGGTTCAATCCAAAACTAATTGTGTGATATTATTCATTTATATTCCCATAGGTCCTACAGACCGTCTGAACAACATACTAAAATTTCATTTTGATTAAGTCATTTTTACGGCAGTTATCGTGCTAACGGACAGACAGACAGACAGACAGACAGGCAGACAGACAGAATGAACAAAGTCATAAACACTTTTCAACTTTGTTGTAAAGTGTTAAAAATGAAAATCTGTCTGTTTATCTGTCTGTCTGTTTGTCCCATCATCACGGGAGAACGGCTGAACCGAATTTGATGAAATTTTGTGGGTAGCCTGGAAATAGTCCCATTTAAAATTTAGTCCATGTATGGAGTTTCTACGATCTGTGGTTCTCGAGATATTAGTAAAAAACAAAATTTTCGTTTGTCTCATCATCACGGGAGAACGGCTAAATCGAATTTGATGAAATTTTGTGGATAGCCTTTAAAAAGCCCCCTATAAATTTAGCCCAAGTTTCGAGTATCTAAGACCAGGGGTTGTTGAGATATGAATTAAAAACGAAATTTTTTCCTAGGAGTTCTACTCTCTAACTCCGTGGTTTATCCAAACGAAAAGCTTGAAAATCGTTTGAAAGTGAATTAAAACTGTATCTCTGAGTTTAAGGGGAGATTTTTTGCACTAATTAGTCACTTTCTGAAAACATGAATTGTTTGAAACACGATTTAAATGGGAAATCTGTCTCCTTGGTTTATATATCACAAGCTTTTACTGAATAATGAAAAGTATAAAGAAATCAAAATGGCTATTAAATTTCGCATTTTATGAGGAAGATTCTATCCTATATCATGTTGCTCGGCAACGGAATGAAATTAAATGTGTTGTTAATATTTATTATTATTTTTTCTATTTGAATAATAAATAAATGGATGTAAAATATATTTTTTAAATGAACGGTTTGATTGTTCTTTCAATTATATAAATTGCGGACTGCGTATACATCACTTTCATTTATCTTAGCGAGAGGTTTCCAGCTCATATATTGTGTTTAGCTAATAAACTCATATATCGTGTTTACCCAATAAATTCATTTAGCCGATTGAAGCAGAAAAACAGTAGAGCGGGTGTATCTTATAATCCAATTTTAGTGTTTTCATTTAGTATATACAAACGGGATCAGGATATTTTATTCTTCCGATCTACAAATTCAGAGCTACGAATTTAGCGGAATACCTCTAAATAACTTGGTAACTTCTCTTAAACTTTACCAAATTAGCGGAAATGTTTCCAAATTTATAAAATTGAAGCAAATCAATGATTTGTTTTTTAGAATAGAGCACTGCAATGATTTTCGGTGGCATTTGTCGGTCAATCCATCCATTCTACTTAGTAACACATTTAACGAGTTTTTTAAATATCACGAAATTGATAAAAGTATTTGTGAGTCCATAAAAATATCATGGAATTGATAAAATCGCGCTTAATAAATGAAAATAATCGTGTTTTGTTAGGGATAGTATTGTGATGATGTTTCGTCAATTTGTCGCAAAATGGGACTATCTGTTCTACAGTCCCACTTGGCGATAAATTTGGCGATTTTTTAAGTTATCGCTAAATTGACGAAAATGTCGCCAAACCTTCCATGGAGATCGCATTATTCAGAGGATATGATTTCCATCAATTTATTTGAAGCAAATGATATCATGTCGCTTAGCAACGGATCCAATGTGTTATGCGGCATACGATTTTATATTAAATCTTTTCCGATTTGAATAATAAATATATGTATATAAAATAAATGTCATTGACATTGCATTTTTGACTGGATAATATCAATTATGGTCTTCAAGTTTAAACATTATTATAATTGATATTTTCGGGGACTGTTGATTCAGGGATTATTGATATTTTCAAGTTATTATGCCATTGTTTTATTATGACGAAAATTGTTGAAACTCATATATAGTACGTTGTACGAGTAACCTTCTACAAATGCAATATATCTTCTAATTTACGAGAATATAAGTAGTACAGATATATTGGCATATATTTTGATATATATTGGCATATATTGGAATCAATTATGACCTTCTGGTATAAAGAAAACGGGGATTATTGATATTTTCAATTTATTACGTCATCTCTTTAATTTTGGCAAATATTTTTGAGACTCATATTGTAATACGGGTAATATTCTACTAACACACTGGCATATTTTCTAATCTGCGACAATATAAGTATTACGGGGTTGCATATATTGATTCAATTCCTTTTTTATTGTAAATTTGCTTACAAAAGGGGCCAGGATATTTTATTCTTCAGATCTGCCCGTGAAGATAATTTTGCATAGTGAGAACAGATATTCTTAAACTTCTCTTTAGGAGCAATAAATTTAATATTATAACAGAATTTGCACATGATTGCGAATTATAAATTTCTTTATATTATATATTCCGTACGAAGAACGGGTATGCTGCTAGTCTATATAAATAAAATTGAAAATCTGTCTGTCTGTCTGTCTGTTTGTCCCACCATCACGGGAGAACGGCTGAACCGAATTTAGTGAAATTTTGTGAGTAGCCTAGAAATAGTCTCACTTAAAATTTGGTTTGTGTTTTGAGTTTCTACAGTCAGTGGTTCTCGAGATATTAGTACAAAACAAAATTTTCGTTTGTCTCATCATCACGGGAAAACGGCTGAACCGAATTTAATGAAATTTAGTCGATAGCCTTAAAATAGCTCCTCATAAATTTAGTCTAAGTTTCGAGTTTCTAAGACCAAGGGTTGTCGAGATATTAATGAACAACGGAACTTTGTCCTAGGAGTTCTACTCTCCAACTCCGTGGTTTATCCAAACGGAAAGGATGAAAATCGTTCGTTTAAAACGTCAAAATGAAATAAAACTTTATTTCCGAGTTTGGTGCAGGATTTTTGCATTAATTAGTAACTGTAGGAAAACATGAATTGTTTGAAACATGAATTTAAATGGAAAAATCTACCTCCATGGTTCATCTTTCACAAGCTTTTATTCAACGAAGAAAAGTATAAAGAAATCAAAATGGCTAAATTTCGCATTTTATGAGGAAGGTTCTATCTTATATCATGTTGCTCGGCAACGGAATAAAATTAAATGTGTTGTTAATATTTATTATTATTTTTTCTATTCGAATAATAAATAAATGGATGTAAATATATATTTTATAAATGAACGATTTGATTGTTCTTTTAGTTACATAAATTGCGGGCTGCGTACATCACTTTCATTTATTTTAGCAAAGAGGTTTCAAGCTCATATATTGTGCTTAGCTAATAAACTCATATATTGTGTTTACCCAATAAATTCATTTAGCCGATTGTTGAAGCAGAAAAAGCGTAGAACGGGCGTATGTATCTTCTAATACAATTTTAGTGTTTTCATTTAGTATATACAAACGGGATCAGGATATTTTATTCTTCAGATCTGCAAATTCAGAGCTACGAATTTAGCGGAATATCTCTAAATAACTTGGTTACTTTTTTTAAACTTTTTCAAATTAGTGGAAATGTCTCCAAATTGATAAAAATGACCCAAATCAATGAAATTAAATTTGTTTTTTTAGAATAGAGTACTGAAATGTTGTTTCTGTATCATTTGTCGGTCAGTCCATCCATCCTACTTAGTAACACATTTAACGAATTTTTTTAATATCACCAAATTAATAAAAATATTTGTAAATCTATAAAAATATCATGGAATTGATAAAATCGCGCTTAATAAATGAAATTAATTGTGTTTTGTAAGGGGATAGTATTTTGATGATGTTTCGTGAATTTGTTGCAAAATAGGACTATCAGTTCTACAGTCCCACTTGGCGATAAATTTGGCGATTTTATAAGTTATCGCTAAATTGACGAAAATGTCGCCAAACCTTCCATGGAGATCGCATTATTCAGACGATATGATTTCCATCAATTTATTTGAAGCAAATGATATCATGTCGCTTAGCAACGGATCCAATGTGTTATGCGGCATACGACTTTTATTAAATCTTTTCAGATTTGAATAATAAAAATATGTATATAAAATAAATTTCATTGACATTGCATTTTTGACTGGATAATATCAATTACGGTCTTCAGCTTTAAACATCATTATTATTGATATTTTCGGGGGCTGTTGATTCAGGGATTATTGATATTTTCAAATTATTATGCCTTTATTATGACGAAAATTGTTGAAACTCAGATATAGAACGTTGTACGAGTAATCTTCTACAATTGCACGGATATATCTTCTAATCTACGAGAATATAAGTAGTACAGGTATATTGGCATATATTTTAATATGTATTGGCATATATTGGAATCAATTACGATCTTCTGGTATTAAGATTACGGGGATTTTTGATGCCTTCAATTTATTACGTCATCTCTTTTATTTTGGCAAATATTTTTGAGACTCATATTGCAATACAAGTAAGCTTCTACTAACACACTGGCATATTTTCAAATCTGCGACAATATAAGTAGTACGGGGCTGCATATATTGATTCAATTCCTTTTTTTTTTGTAAATTTGCTTACAAAAGGAACCAGGATGTTTTATTCTTCAGATCTGCCTGTGAAGATAATTTTGCATAGTGAGAACAGATATTCTTAAACTTCGCTTTAGGTGCAATAAATTTAATATTATAACAGAATTTGCACATGATTGCGAATTATAAGTTTCTTTATATTATATACTCCGTACGAAGAACGGGTATGCTGCTAGTTTTGTTATAATTTTGTATTTTTTTTTAATGTAATTTTTTTTAGAGAAAATTTGAAAATGCTCCTTGCGTGCCATTTGTTCACATTTTTGATTAATTTTACATTATGGTCACATCAAAAACACAATATGAACAAATTTGGGTATTCCATTTTAAATCCCTCAGAAAGTTAATTTTTTAAAAATATTTTTCTGTAATAAAACATAATTTTCATCATTTAATTAGGTTCTTATTCACTTTTAATTACCTTAATAAAGTCTAATTATAAAATGCATACCCAGTTTCATTAAAACGTATGAAAGAAGTCTTCTTGCTAAATTTCATGCATCTCAAATTAAGATGCATGGAGCATTTTAAAAATGTAAAACCTTTGGAAATTCCGTTTCGAAAAAAATGCATTCAACCTTTCGCTTACTGGTAGGACAGCGTCTATCCCAAACAAAGAACCTTCCAAAAAGACAGATATTTGACATACCCTATCCCAAACAGTTCGATCCCCCTTTGCAGGCATTGGCGTCCATGGAAATCGCTGATAGAAACATTGCACCTGTCGAACTGTTTGGGATAGGGTATGTCAAATATCTGTCTTTTTGGAAGGTTCTTTGTTTGGGTTTGACGCTGTCCCACCCGTAAGCAAATGTTAAATGTGTAACACAATGTTATATATTAAAAACTTTTTTTTGTCGGTTTTTGCTCATTTCAACGTCTACCGTCCTCTTAAGACAAGTAACTTAAAGCATTAATTATTGAAAGTTAGGCTGATGTTTATTCTTTTGTGAAAGTAAATGTTGCCATTTTTACATGCTCTGAATTTTTTACTAAGATGCTTTTGTTATTGGCAAATTTATGGGTCTTTTACGTGTAAAATCATTTTCACAGGTCTTCGGATAGATAATACTTAAATGACTATAAAAGTTATTGTGCGCATAGGAATACAATGTATTATGTTTACACTGGTAATCACATTTGGGTCACTAGAAGATTTAAACGATCGTTTTTTCGAGTTTTTCTTCGACGCATTTTATCTTATTACTTTTTTTCGTTACATACAGAGTGTAATGTATTACTTTTCTTACATATATAGTATAATGTATTGTTAAAGTTATGTGAAAATGTGGGTCTTAAAGATTAAATTTGAGATTTTGTCAACATTCCTTATCTCGAATTCAAAGTTTTTGAGGTGATGTCATACTGTAACGGTCAGAAAAGATATGTGACTCTAAGAGTTGAGAAGTTGGTTGTGTGGTATCACCGAGCAGCATGGTCATTGAATATCTTCAACCACTCGAGCTAAGAATATGGAGTTTTATTGGGATATTTTTATGGGTCATAGGTACACTTACACTTCCCAGGCCGTCTGATTCATTCGAAGGTTAAGAGTATTAATTGAACGGCATGGATTAATTTATTAAAATTTTGCACCTTACAATTGAATAACATATTCTTTACACAATCAATAAGGCAAGAGACAAAAAATTAAAAATATATAGCCAAATACATTTTTACAGTAGGACAATAAGCAGTTAGAAGGATCAAAATGCAAGCAATACAAATAATACATGAATAGGAAAGAAACCAAAATATAACTTTTATAACATGTTAAATGAGCATAATTCAATTGGTCAAGAAAACATTTAAAAAATCCTTTAATAATTCCACTCCGAGATCAGTTCTTTGGTAATTTGATCAGATATTTATTTTTATCCTTTGTTACACATTGTTTAATGCTAAAATAGATTTCATTTATTATTTTTCTACCTATTAAACCAGACAGACATATGTTCTCTTATAGGCTTCATAAGATGGAAGACGATCTTACAGCGTCGATAGGAAGAGCGGTTTCTCGGCAAACTATTTACAGACGGATACATGCAGGTCAGTTAGTTGTATGCTGGACGACCAGAAGTTTGCGTCCTACTGACGCTCTCGCACAAAGATATCCGATTAAACTGGATGTGAGATCACCTCAACTGGACTCCCCAACAATCGGGTACTGTGCTCTTCACGGATGGGACACGGTTTGATGTACAGAGTGATTCTCTACGGTTATTGGCCTGGAGAATGTATAAAACCGCTATCACGTCAGTGACATCCGTGAAATGCACGCATATAGAGACGGTGGCTTGATGGTTTGGACAGAAATTGTTGTCTACGCCCGCACTGATCTCCACGTCCTCGCCGTACTATGACTGCAGTGCGGTATAGAGATGACATCCTTGTTCAATATGTTCACTCATTTCTTGCGTCCATGCGTCCTGATGCCATTTTTATAGACGAGTTCACAGGGCTCGCTCGCATTGTCGGCCAGTACTTAGAATCGGAAACACTGCTTCGTATGGAATGGCTACCAAGATTACCCGACTTGAACCCCATCGAGCATGTATGGGACATGCTTGGAAGATGCCTAAGTTCTTTCCATGATCTTCTACGGAACCTTTAGGAGCTAAGAGCATATTTGCTCCATGAATGGGCACAGATACCCCAAACCGCAATAGATGATCTTATTCTTGGCATGCAGACGCTGACGAGTATTTGTTTTCAGCAGAAGTCATCATATTTCGTATTGACAGATCTCCACCAATGAACTATTTATGCCGCCCAGTATCCTATGATTTTGTTTATCTCTATTATTTAATTATTTATTGATAATTGTCTTTGCATTTCCCCACGCTATAGTGTATTTTGTTATACTCCATGGTCGGTGAAAGTTTCAATGAATTCGAATAAATACTTTTCTTTTTGTCTGCTTTTTTCGCTTTGTTGCTTAACTTTTGGACATGGGTGTATTTAAATAATTAAAAAAATGGACCGTGTGATGTTAAGAAGCAAATTAAATCTTATTACTTAAATATAATTAGGAGATCTATTAGTAAATTAAATCTTATCATAGGTATGCATTAGTTATTCGAATATAAATTTTATCACCCTACACTGAAGTATGAAATAACGATAATTAAAAACCTGTCATTGCCTTTAAGGGCCATTGACTGGAGAAAGGTTCAATGGATGTAAATCTTTTTTCACTGGTGTGCAAGCTTAATTAAGATTAATTAATTTAAGTTCCAGTATTCAGTATTAATTTATTAATTAATTAATTTAAGATTTTGTATCGCGTTAATGTTATTTCCATATTATCCCCGGCCACGTTGGGAATTTCTGCTATCATGTCATAAAGAGTATTTTATTTTTATATAAATAAACTCTCAAATTAAAAAGATGAATGTGTAATATTCAATAAAATTATTTAATATTTTTGGGGAAGGAGAGAGGATTGTGTTACTTTTCTTTAGACTAACCACTTAAGTAAACAAAAGTAAAAGGTTAATTATAAAACAGCTATACAAATTAATTAGTTATAAAGATATAATTATAAAAAGTCAATTTCATAAAAGTTAATTACAATTATTTATCCCTCATAAGTTAGAGTGCATTTTTCTTTGTTCACTCTTCCTGAAATGCGTCAAAAATCATAAGTTAAATCTGACGGATAAAAATATATAGCTCAGATAATGCAATAAAACTAAGACGACAAAAAAAAAAAAAGAGCATGACAAATATTTTGTCTGGTAGGAGAAAAAGAACAGGGAAATTGAGGCAAGGAGGTGGGGCACAAAAAATAAATTAAGCGGGAGATGTATTTTTAAACAATCACTACTGTATCTTCGAATCTGTCGACTCCGCAGCTTTTGTCCCTAAATCAGCTCAGTTTATTTATTTTTTGTATCATGAAGCTGCAGATTTTGTAGCATTTTCACGCGAATATACATCATACATAATTTTCTTATTTTGAAAAATGAGATTTATTTAGTGAAATTTTGAAATTTTTTATTGAATTAGGAGATTTATTTCCTCTGAAATATTTGCTAGCCTCATTGATTTTGACGTGCATACATCCAAATTAAAAAAGAAAACAAATCTGATGTGGGCAACACATGACTTTCCTTATATAATGCAATGAATTTACTACTTTTACAATTTAAAATAGGTTTTTCTTATAATATATATTTATATTCTTTCCAAGATATTGATTTTTCGTCAATTAGTCGTCATTTTCATTGATTTAGTGTTATTTTTATCCATTTGGCGAAACCTTCGTTAATTTGGATTAAAAAAGTGAAAAAATCGCCAAGTTGGCGATATTCCGCCAAATTCGGCGCCAAAATCTCGTCAAGCGTTACGAATGGAGAAATAAGTTATTCTTATAGCTGATAAATAACTATTGGCGTTCAAATACAAAAGTATTACTCAGAGTATCTTTTCTCATGAATGGAATGAGCTAGATCCTCGAGAATGATGTCACCCAATTTGTCGCATGATATTACATATGAAAAGTGAACATGTTTCTCAACAGTTAATATATTTTTCTTAATTTATGGGATTTTTTGATAAATTTATTTTAAAAATGCGCAATATCTCGAGAACGGTTTATGCTACCGTTCTAAAATTTATGTCAATCGTTTTCTAAGGAAAAATTACACAAGAAATGTTTATTGGCGCAATTTTATTAAAGGTTTTGATTTTTTCAAAATTTCACTCGAAAATTTAGGGGAGTTCTGAACATCCGATTGCGTATAAAAACAATAGACTTCCAGTATGCAAGGATTGCGATTTTTGTACCAAATTTTGTTCGAATCGCTCCATTCGTTCGTCAGTTATCGTCTTCACAGACTCACACACACACACACACCGACATCAATTCAAAAATGTTTGATTCGTGATCAGGGATTCTTGAAACGTGCTCTCCCTTCGAAAACTCGAATTCGAATTTTCGAGCCTGTGACAATACTTTCCTTATACATTATGTATATAAGGAAAGTAATAAACGTAGTATATTATTGTTATATTTATCAGATTAACCAGTTTTCATCAAACAAGATAGACTTAAGTAAGTTCCATAGTCTTAAAGGGTCATAAAATATGGCTCTTGCTGCATTTTCTAAATATTCGTAATGTGTATGATGATTAAAATTCCAATTCTGTGAACAAAGTATATTGGTTATTCACCCACGTAATTATTTTTCAAGTAAAGTTGTTCTTTTCATCTGATGTGGGCAGCACATGACTTTTCTTATATAATGCAATGAATTTACAACTTTTACACTAAAAAAAAAAATTTATACTAGATATTTATATTCTTTCCAAGATATTGAATTTTCGCCAATAAGTCGTCATTTCCATTGATTTAGCGTCATTTTTATCCATTTGGCGAGTTTTTCGTTAATTTAGCAACATTTAAAAAATCGCCAAGTTGGCGACATTCCACCAAATTCGTCAATAGAATCTCGCCAAGCGTTATGGACGGAGAAGTAAGTTATTTTTACAGCAGATACAAAAGATACAGACTATTGACGGTCAAATACAAAAGTATTACCCAAAGTATCTTTTTCATGAATGGAATGAGTTTGATCCACGAGGATGATGTCACCCAATTTATTGCATGGTATTACATATGAAAAGTGAACATGTTTCTCAACAGGAAATATTTTTCTTTTATATAATTTTTTGATAATTTTTTTGAAAAATGTGCAATATCTCGAGAACGGTTCATGTTAGTGTTCTAAAATTTATGCCAATCGTTTTCTAATGAAAAATTACATAAGAAATGTCTATTTGCGTAACTTTATTAGAGGTTTTGGTTTTTGGAAGATTTTTTCAAAATTTCACTCGAAAATTTAGGGGGGTTCTGAGCATTCGATTGCGTGCAAAAACAATAGGCTTCCAGTGTTCACGGATTTGTAATTTTTGTACCAAATGTCGTTCGAATCGGTCCATTCGTTCGTCAGTTATTGTCTCCACAGACTCACTGACATACACACACACACACACACACACACACAGTTTCACACACACACACACACACACAGTTTCACACACACACACACACACACACACAGACATCACTTCATAAATGCTCGATTCGTGATCAGGGTTGCTTGAAACGTGCTCTCCCGTCGAAAACTCGAATTAGAATTTTCCACACCGTCACAATACTTTCCTTATGCATTATTGTATGCAAGGAAAGTAATTATACGTTATCGTATAGAAGGAAAGTAAAAATGGCTGACTACAATTGTTTTGAGGGCACTTCTTTATAGGCCACGAGCAGGGTGCTGCTAACAACTTCTGAGAAGCAACTACGCTTGTGAAAATTCGTCTGTTCGCACGATAACTGCCTTAAGAATGACTTTATGGAAACGAAATTTTAGTATGTTATTGAGACGGTCTGTGGAATGTTTAAAAATAAAAAGAATAATATTACCCAATTAATTTCGAATTTAACTCGGGTTGAAAATATGAAATATATTAAAACCTATGTGTAGCCTAATTTTTCAAACATTGTTTAAACGAAGTTAAAATTCAGAAATTGCTTCGAAAATTTTAGGAAATATTCAAATTATCACATAAAATGTGTAAAAAAATTCAAGAAAATATGCTTGGTAGTTTTTACTTTCCTTATATACATAATGTATAGGAAAGTATTGTGACGGGATCGAAAATTCGAATTCGAGTTTTCGATGATAGAGCACGTTTCAAGCATCCCTGATCACGAATCGAACATTTTTGAGGTGATGACTGTGTGTGTGTGTGTGTGAAAGTATGTGTGTGTCAGTGAGCCTGTGGAGATGATATCTCACGAACGAATGGAGCAATTCGAGTGAAATTTGGTACAAAAATTACAATCCGTGAATACTGGAAGCTTATTGTTTTTAAACACAATCGAATGTTCAGAATCCCCCTAAATTTTCGAGTGAAATTTTAAAAAATCATTAAAAAATCAAGACCTTTAATACAGTTACGCAAATAGACATTTCTTATGTAATTTTCCCTTAGAAAACGATTGCCATAAACTTTAGAACACTAGCATGAACCGTTCTCGAAATATTGAATATTTTTCAAATAAATTTATCAAAAAAATCCCATAAATTATAAATAAAATATTAGCTGTTAAGAAAAATGTTCACTTTGCATATGTAATATCATGCGACAAATAGGGTGACATCATTCTCGTGGATGTAACTCAGTCCATTCACGAGAAAAGATACTTTGAGTAATACTTTTGCATTTGAACTCTAATAGTCATTTACCTGCTGTAAGAGCAACTTATTTCTCCGTCCACAACGCTTGGCGAGATTTTGGCGCCGAATTTAGAGGAATGCCGCCAGCTTGGCGACATTTTTAAATGTTGCCAAATTAATGAAAATCTCGCCGAATGGATAAAAATGTCGCTAAATCAATGAAAATGACGACTGATTGAAGAAAATTCAATATCTCGGATTATATACGGAAAGTCAAGTGCTGGCCACATCAGATTATTTAAATAAAAATTGGAATAATAATTACTTCCATAATATACGAAGACATCATGTAATTCATTGCAAAGTAAAATATAGCTTCATTTTCCGCTGTTACCATAGATGTTATAGATCCTTTTAAATTTATATTTAGTCTTGCATACGTCATAAAAGCGCTTTAATTTTGCGTATTATCTGTGTATATAAACTCTGTGCCAACGCAATTACAATATGTTTTATTTTAAATGATCACTAAGGTTTGATTTTTAATACAATGAAGCCTAATTTTAACGCTATACTATAGAATGCAGAATGTAAACAAGTCAAGCGATTGTAAGGTGAGTTGTATAAGAATTGCTGATTTTTTTCACGCAAAATTATTTAGAGTCTGGAATATAAGTGATATGAATGAAATATGCATCGATTTTACATAGAGAGACAGGCGATTTAAATTTTTAAATTTCGATGACGTTACTTGAGTAAAGGTCATTTTATGTAACTAGAGACTTGGAACGTAGGCTAAATTTCAGGTGTGGTTATTCCAAAGCTACCCATAAAATTTCACGAAGTTGAGTGCGGCTGTTCTCTTGCGATCATAAGACAAACAAACAAACAAACAAATATACAAACAGATTTTCAATTTTATTTATATAGATTAAGAAACTAAAAATTCAATGTAATTTTAGATTATTATTAAATTTATGTTATTTTATGTTATAAGTCGAATATATAATTTCGAATAAAAAATTCTGAATTTGTATGAAAAGTCATGTGCTGCCTACATCGGATTTTTCTCGGGCGTGCGTGCATTCCTCATCGTTCACATGTCTCGGGGAGTGAATCGAATATCATAAGTTAAACATGACGGATAAAACATATAGCTCAGATTATTTGATAAAACTGAAATGGCAAAAAAGGCACGACATATATTTTGTCTGGGGACGGGGAAGTGGTGTGAAGAGAGGGGTGTGTGTGTGATATAAAATAAACTAAGCGTGAGATGTATTTTTAAACAATCGTGGAAGTATCTATCTTCGAGTCTGTCGACTCAAATATTTTCAGTCCCTAAATCATTTGAGACATTTATTTATTTATTTTATCACGAAGCTGGAGATTTTTCTGTGTATGGCCTTAGTTGTTTTCTTCTGTTATTTTGTAAAGTATTGTTTTCCTGAAAAACTTCGAATTAGATATTTTGACGGATAAGAATTTCTTTGATCTCCTGTACCCATTTCGGACATTTGTCTGTTCGAAGATGTCCGTCTGTGTGTATTTGCATGTGCGTATGTATGTACATTTGTATGTCTGTATGTATGTGTATATGTATTGTATATGTATGCATTTGTAAATGCGTATGTGTGCATGAGAGTAAAGTGTAGACACGTTAACACAAGAACGAATACACATGCCTTTATAAAAAACATTATGTGAATAACTTGAGCTAGATAAAATATTTAGGAAATCTTATGATTAGAACTTGAATTACTCGCATTTCAAAAAATTTATAGCATTATTTTCTATGAAGAGATGAAAGAGAACAAAAGAAATGCGTTTGAAAGAGAGAGAGAAAAAGAGATGAAAAGCAAGCAAAATTATGAAAGAAAAAGAGAGGAAAAAACAAGCAAAATTATGAAAGAAAAAGAGATTAGACAAATAGAGAGAAAAACAGGAGTGAGAGAGGAGAGGAGAGATGGTAGAGAGTAGAAGAAGTGAGAGAAGAAGAGATGAGGGAGAGAGATAGATAATAGACAGAAGAAAGCGAGCAAAAGCAATGAGAGAAAACGAGAGGAGAGAAAGCAGGATTAAAAACAGGAGAGAGAGAGAGGAGATTATATAGAGTAGAATAGAAGAGTGAGAGAGTAGAAAATATGAGAGAGAGAGAGAGATGAGAAGCGACACAAGAGATAGGAGTAAGTGAACAGTAAATGAGAGAAAGGGGAAAAAATCAGACAGTGAAGGAGAACAGAAGAGATAAGAGAATGTGAACAGAAGCCGAGAAAAAGGTGAAGAGATCAGACAGAGAGAGAGAGGAAGAAAATATATAGAAATAGGAAGAAAGATGATAGAGAGTGAGAGAACGGAAGAAAAGATATAGAAAGAGGGAGAGGGATGATAAAGAGCGATAGGAGGTTAGACAGTCCTGTGGTTAAGGCATGGGGATTGTCCTCGGACAATCCGAGTTCGATTCCCTCCTCTGCTCAAGCAGTCTCCGTATTCAAGCGGAGTACGGGCATGCTAAATATGTGGCTCTGCAAGTCTTTCCCAGAGGTTGATGATATGGTAAAGAGGGTACGGCCCCTCTGAATGCCACTCCACTTTCCGGCCGTCCAAAAAGGTACTTTTACACCTTCGGATAGGTCGGACGGTCTGGGTAAAAGAAGAGGGTGGGAGAGTGGAAGGATAGTGATAGAAAGAGGAAGACAGAACATACAGAGCCAGATAGTAGAATATAGAAGAGCGTTAGACGAAAAAAAGGATAAAAGAGAGAGGAAGATAGGGATTTGAGAATGGAGATAGGAGAGAGTGAAATTGGAAGATAGAGGAGATGAAAATGGAAGATAGAAGAGAGTGGAAGCTGAAGATGGGAGAGAATGAATGGAAGATAGGAAAGAGGCGTAGAGAACAGAGAGCTGTAGAGAGTAGATATAGGTAGACAGGTGGGGAGAGAAAGGGTTAGAGTAGAAGATAGTTATTACAGGGGTTCGGAAAATAGGTAT
The DNA here is from genome assembly GCA_951213105.1 of Amaurobius ferox. Classification (NCBI taxonomy): domain Eukaryota; kingdom Metazoa; phylum Arthropoda; class Arachnida; order Araneae; family Amaurobiidae; genus Amaurobius; species Amaurobius ferox. Next base: position 99,368,055 of record OX578138.1, read on the forward strand.
ATCCTCTGAAAACTCGCATTCCAAACTTTCGATTTTATGATAATACTTTTCTACGCATATACCATGAAAATTCTATGCATATACCATTCTTGGGGAAGTATAAGTGTATTACCGTGATACTGATTAATATTGGGTATGATTAAAGGAAATTAGAACTATAAATTTTTTGCAAAATTACTCGTCGAATAGTCAAAATCTGAAATAGAAGGCTAAATATTAAAAATATTCCTTAAATGCTTGTTTTATACGTGGTTTTTAACGACGAATAAAATAAGACTAACTCCATTACTCTAAAACGAACCTGTTTAGGGATACTGAAGTTTTCAGAAATTTTGAGGAGATGACGACATTGTAAAATGAGTTAAGTTGCGTAGTGAAAACAGCACATTAAAACTGCAAATTCGATACATTATCAAATAATTATCCATTCCAATTTTACTAATTAAATTCAATTTAATGGATAATGAATTTGAGTGTAGGGAAAGTCACGTGACGCCCACATCAGATTTGTTTGTAAGTCATCAACGTTAAAAAATATCTTGGGTTTAAAAAGACGCATTTCACATGTTTTGCATTGTTTGATATTGAGTGATTCGTATAAAATCACTCATGGTAAATTTCGTGAATAATCTGGAAATATTAATTTTTTCGTAAATATCTTGCATGTAACGTTCTTCTTGTCATATTTTTCATTCTCTAATTTAACAAGAAAAATATTGTCTAGCACGTCGAAGAACATAGCTGCATGCATAAAAAGCAACAGGGTAAAACATCGCTGTGTAGCAAGGTTAAAAAAAAATCCATTTCACCTAAAAAATTATCTACACTTCATGAAGTATTAACAAAAAACAAATTTGGGAACCGCTTTTCTTTATCTTCTCTCTTGAAGCAAATATCGTTCTGCAATAAATTAAAATGATTGGAATACATTTTACTTTCCCTACAATACATGGTGATGTACAGGAAAAGTATTAAAATCGAGTTTTCGAAGGATCTACCCGTTTTTTGACCCCTTGAACATGAAAATTTAATTCTAACGTGACGTCTGTGTGTGCGTCTGTGTCTGTCTGTTCGTGCAATGTATGCATCCACCTTAAATAAAAAACTAATGGACCAAATTTCATAAAATTTTATAGACAAGTCAGTGGGTGACCCTGGTGCTGATTAGGTTTTGGTACGATTCGGAATAAAAAACATCGCCTTTTTTACGAAATGGTCCGCAAAAATCGTCAAAATCTAAAATAAAAACCTATATATATTTAAATGCATCAATTAAAGACTTGTTTTATACGCAATTTTTAATGATGAAAAGAATGTGACCAATCCTATCACTCTAGGACTAACCGTTCTCGAGATATTTTAGTTTATTCTAATATTTGCTACGCTGTCTTTGAAAATGCTTCCAGTTACGAAATGAAAATAAAAATCGAATTAAAAGTGCAAATTCAGTGTCATTTCAAAACATTGTGCGTGTTACTTTGTGTAATTAAACTCCATTTAATGAATTATTAAAAAATAAGAAGAAAATCAATTTGAGTCTGTAGGGAAAATCATATGCTACCCACATCAGATTTTTACTTTCCTTATATACATAATGTATACGGAAAGTATTGTGACGGGGTCGAAAATTCGAATTCGAGTTTTCGACAGGAGAGCACGTTTCAAGCATCCCTGATCACGAATCAAACATTTTTGAAGTGATGTCTGTGTGTGTGTGTGTGTGTGTGTGAGAAAGTATGTGTGTGTTTGTGTGTGTGTGTGTCAGTGAGTCTGTGGAGACGATAACTGACGAACTAATGGACCGATTCGAACAAAATTTGGTACAAAAATCACAATTCGTAAACACTGGAAGTCTATTGTTTTTAAACGTAATCGAATGTTCAGAACCCCCCTAAATTTTCGAATGAAATTTCGAAAAAATCGTCAAAAAATCAAAACCGCTAATAAAGTTACGCAAATAGACATTTCTTATGTAAGCATCATTAGAAAACGATTAACATAAATTTTAGAACGCTAGCATGAACCGTTCTTGAGATATTGCACATTTTCCAAAAAAATTATCAAAAAGTCATATAAAATAAAAAAAAATATATTTCCTATTGCGAAACATGTTCACTTTTCATATGCAATACCATGCGATAAATTTGGTGACATCATTCTCGTGGATCTAGCTCGTTCCATTCATGAGAAAAGATACTTCGAGTAATATTTTTGTATTTACACCCCAATAGTCATTTATCTGCTGTAAGAATAACTTATTTCTCCGCCAGTTGGCGAGATTTTGGCGACGAATTTGGCGGAATGTCGCCACCTTGGTGACTTTTTGAAATATTGTCAAATTAGCGAAAATCTCGCCAAATGGATTAAAATGACGCTAAATCAATGAAAATGACGGCTAATTGTCGAACATTCAATATCTTGGAAAGAATATAAGTATCTACTATAAGAAAAAACTATTTTTTTACTGTAAAAGTAGTAAATTCATTGCATTATATAAGGAAAGTCATGTGTTGCCCACATCAGATTTTTTTAATTCTTGCATATATAGTATAGTACAGAGAAAATATTGTGATAACTCTGAAATTCTAAATCGATTTTTAGACGGATTTTTGTTGCATTAATTTTTTTTTTGTTTACTAGGTAAAAACATTGCAAACTTTAAAAACGGAATATTTTCAATTTTCTTCTAATTGATAAGACGATTTCTCGAAAACCATAAGAATTTTGCAAAAAACAGAATATTTATCGAGAAACTGAATTTTTGGCCGAATAATTTCGTCGCTTACTGTTATCTATCTTTTATAGTTTATAAGGCATTTCCATAAAGTGACAAGCAACGTGAAAACTATCTCGAACAAAAACTAAGAAAATAGTTCAAAGTATTAAAAGATTGAAATTATTTTTGCATATTTATAATAAATGGTACCTTATTTCTTACAATAAAATTGTAAATTGTTTATATTTTTATCTATTAGATTGAGATAAAAGCGTTCAAAGTTTATATATTTTTATATAACGCCCCTATATAAGCCGGATACCCTGACCACAAATGTTATATTCACGTCAAAAACTAATATTCTTTACAACAAACTAATACTTTTTGAAAAATAATTTGCATTCTTTATGTTTCAAAATATATATTTTTTAAATCCAAATATTGTAATCTTTTGATGCATTTTACCTGTTACCTAATTAGGTCATTTTCTAGGCAAAAACCTTTATAATTGACTGTTTTGTTTATATATTATTTGTTTGTAACGTTGCTTATAAAATATGTTTAAATTGAAAAATTCTGGATACCAAACCCCAATGGTAGGTAGTTGGATGCAACTCCACGTAGAATGTAATGGATGAACTTATATTTGTTGTTACTCCATGAGAGACTATCGATCTTTTCAAAACTCAGTTTGATGAATGTTTTTCGAGGAGATTGGAAATTAATGTTTCTAGCCGTCTTCATCTGAGCGAACTGGCATTTACGAATGGCATCGGAGGGTAGAGCGATTGTTTGTTGACGAGAAATTCGAAGATTGGCTTTAATATCTTAGGCACCTTTTCCCATTTTTTATTAATTGAAATATTCTCTGACTGTCCAATTCTTTCAATTGCATCCCCAGATTATCCATTTATTTGCACTGAGTACACATAATTTTCCATTTTATTTGAATTGTATATACAGGATTTTTCTTTGTTTTCAGTTGTATCTCGTGACTGTGCCTATTTCTTTTTGCCTTGTATCTATTGATTTTTCCATTGTTGTAAATTTTACCTCTTGATTACTCAATTATTTTTCCACTGTATAGCCTACTTTTCTATTTCTTTCACTTATACACACTGATATTTCATTTCTTTGAATTTTATCCTGAGTATTACCATTATTTTCATTAGACTGTACAACCTGACTGTTCATTTCTTTGATTTATATCCTTGATATTACCATTATTTTCATTAGATTGTACAACCTGACTGTTCATTCCTTTGAATTATATCCTTGATATTACCATTATTTTCATTAGATTGTACACCCTGACTGTGCACTTATTTGAACTATATCCTTGATATTACCATTATTTTCATTAGATTGTACACCCTGACTATCTATTTCTTTGAATTATATCCTTGATATTTGTGAGGCCAGAAATAGATCTCACACCAGTTTATTGTGAAACAGCTTTATGTAAGTTGTTTATTGTGTCTGAAACGTCAGACAATACCTTCAGTGTCAATGACGCCAAAGTTTACAACACTCTAACCCAAAGGTCAATAGAAACCATAAATTTGGGGGCATCAAGACAAGGGAGTCGAAGGATTCGTAAGATAAGGTGAAGCGACGACATTGGGTAAAAGGTTGACCAATTGAGAAGATGCTTGTGGCTTCGCCATGAAGGCTGCCAATACGAGCAAAAGAGGAGTTGTTGTTGTTGTTGTTGTTGAGACCCAGACCGTCCGACCTACCAGAACGGTGTAAGGTAACTGTTTTGACTGCCGGAAAATGCCACCCAATTTAGACCGGAACCCAGTGGGGAGAGCAAAAGAGGAGTTGAAGACCCATGCCGTCCGACTCATCCTAGGACTTGAGCAACCAAAAAGACGGCCGGGCAAGAGCAAAAGAGGAGTGTCAGACCTCAGGCAAAAGAGCCACAACAAAAGGAGTAAAAACAGACATACAGAACGACTGTAGAGAACGACTTCGACAGAGAGATTGCAGCATGACTTCTACGTGACAGACGATATCAAAATTCACGATGACTTCTGCACTACAATTGCAGAATGTAAACGACAAAGTCCTGAGTACAGTTATTCCAGAAAAATGTGCAGCACAGTATTATCATTATTTTGTCAGATTGTACACTCTGACTTTTCATTTCTTTGAATTTTACCCCTGATATTACCTTTATTTTTATTAGATTATGCATCTTGACTGTTCATTAACACTTTACAACAAAGTTGAAAAGTGTTTATGACTTTGTTCATTCTGTTAACACTTTACAACAAAGTTGAAAAGTGTTTATGACTTTTTCATTCTGTCTGTCTGTCTGTCTGTCTGTCTGTCTGTCTGTCTGTCTGTCCGTTAGCACGATAACTGCCGTAAAAATGAGTTTATCAAAATGAAATTTTAGTATGTTGTTCAGACGGTCTGTAGGACCTATGGGAATATAAATAAATAATATCACCCAATTAGTTTTTTATTGAACCCGGGTTGAAAAAATGAAATACATTGAACCCTATGGGACCTAATTTTTCAAACATTTTTTAAGTAAATTTAAAATTCACGAATTGCTTCGAAATTTTTAGAAAATATTCACATTATCCCATAGAATATATAAAAAAAAATTCAGTAAAATATGTTAAGTAGTTTTTTAATTAAAAAAATTATTTAATATAGGGAAAAAAACAAATTCAATTAAATTCTGACTTTGGGATATCTTCCAGAAAGAAAAGAGAGAGATATTATATAATAAATATCTCTCCACTTGTTTAAACGTTTTGCATATGGGAGTGGCTTCATGTTTTAAAATAAATTTGGTAGATAACAATTTTTCATTTTTTTAAAATTTTATATAACTCTTCATGATAAATTTAATTGTTTAATATAGGGAAAAAAACAAATTCAATTAAATTCTGACTTTGGGATATCTTCCAGAAAGAAAAGAGAGAGATATTATATAATAAATATCTCTCCATTTGTTTAAACGTTTTGCACATGGGAGTGGCTTCATGTTTTAAAATAAATTTGGTAGATAACAATTTTTCATTTTTTTAAAATTTTATATAACTCTTCATGATAAATTTAATTGATGGCATTTTAATTGTACTTTCCTACGTCCTAGAGAGTTAAAATTTGGTACACAGCTTAAATTTGTTGAACATTTTATTCGACAAAAATTTGATGGATCTTTAAATATAGATCATACATTTTTTTCGAAATGGCCTGAAAATAATCCCCGTTCACTTCTATAAATCATTGTTGTAATATTGTTAAAAATTCTGATGTGGACAGCACATGTCTTTCTCTGCAGACTCATATTCGTTCTCTTTATTTATTCAATGATAATTTGAGTTTATCTGCACAACATAAGTATTTTAAATGACATTGAATTTACACGTTAAACTTAAATTTGGTTCTCATTTAATAGCTGGACTTATTGTCAAAGGTGGCGTAGCGAAAACGCGAAAAAACTAGAATATCTCAAGAACGGCTAGTCCTAGAGTAATGGGGTTAGTCTTATTCTTTTTGTTGTCAAAAATCACATATAAAATAGGAATTTAATTGATATAATTGAGCACACGTAGTCTTTTATTTTTTTATATAACGATTTTTGCTGGCCATTTCGCAAAAATAGCCCGTTCCTTTTTCCCGAATCGTAGTAGAATAACCTACAAATGATTTATATACAAAATTTTGTTAAATTTGGTATATAAATCACTTGTAGGTTATTGAAATATTATACACCAAATTTTGTTAAATTTGGTTCATTAGTTTTTAGCTAGAGTGGATAAAGGCAATTTCTGCGGCCATTTCGCAAAGAAGGCAGATTCTTTTATTACGAATCGTACTATAATCTAATGAACATCAGGATTTCCCACAAAAAACATACCTACCAAATTGTATGAAATTCGGTCCATTAGTTTTTCAATTAGAGTGGATGTAATATCCACACAGACACACAGAAACATACACAGATACACCCTTACACACACAGACGTCTTCCTAAAACTAGTTTTTTCGTGTTCTAGAAGTCCCAAAACGTGTAGATCCTTTGAAAATTCGAGTTCCGATCTTCGGCACGATTCCAATACTTTGAGTACATACACATACACATATATATTATCTGTGTATCTAAATTCCGTGCCTATGCAATTACAATAGTTGTGATTTTAAATGATCCCTAAACTTTTATTATTTCTTCAAGGAAGCCTAATTTTAACATATGCAGAATGCAAATATCTCAAGCGATTGTAAGATGAATTACATAAGAATTGCTGAATTTTTTTCACACAAAATTATTTAGCTCTGGAGTCTGGAATACAAGTTATATGAATGAAATATTCATTGATTTTGCATAAAGAATCAGATGATTTATATTTCGATACAGTTTTAAATATTTAAGTATAATAAATTACTGTAGTACTGTGATAATGTAAAAGATATTACCACTGAATGAATCACATTTTAGAAATTTTTAAATGAAATTACATTTCAGTTGGAAAGTGTTTCATAATCAATGCATATGCATGATTGATCTTTCTTGTTTTATTTTTAATTGTATACGCGTATGTTCATTTCTCTTCATTGTGTTCCCTAATAATTCCATTATTTTTAATTGAATTAGTTGATTGCCTAAATCTTTGCATTATATAAACCAATTTTGTTATTGTTTTCAATCCTGATTGTCCATTTCTTGCATCCCTTAATTTTTTCGATAGTCACTATTTTGTAACCTATATACAATTATTCACTTTCTTTGCAATATATACCCAAACTGTACACTTGGTCCTCCATTTCTTTGGACTGTATACTCGGAAACTTTCACTTGGTCCTCCATTTCTTTGGACTGTATACTCAGAAATTTCACTTTTTCCAATAGCACATCTGATTATCCAATGTTTTGCACTGCATACGCAAATTATTCTATTTCTTTCAATTGTGCACACGGTCGTCCATTTCTTTGAACTGCATAGCCAGAAATTTCCCTTTTTATCAATTATATCTCCTCATTGCCTATTTCTTTGCCTTGTATTCCCTGATTTTGCTATTTATTTAATTGTACTTTTTGATTTTCAAATGTTTTGCACTGTATGCATTAATTTCTCTATTTTTATTTTCTCATATAGAATATGTGTAGAGAAAGTATAGTTTACATGAGAATTTTATATTTCAAGATTTTGATACTGTAATTTAGGACCTCCTGAACAGGTGTTGACTACTTTTAGAGTGATGTTCCTCTTGTCTGTAGTCCATTTCTTGTGTACACTATAGCTGCCAGAAATGGATTTTCAAGAGATTTTACATTAGTCTTTGTTTTCGAGAAATCTAGAACTATAGTCAATGAACACCTAACCTGTAGCACCGTAGAACCTACAAGAGACTTTTTACTCAGTATCCGACGGCTGAGTTGTCAGATAAAGCAGTTGATGCGATTTTTTGTGACAGAGAATTATTGTAAAAGAAAATGTTCACTCGCGAAGTACATTTGATTATATACAATTAAAGCACGATTGATTATATGCATACTAAATACAGGGTGTATCTGAATTCATCATCAATATTTGGTGGGGACGTAGGGAATAGGATAAGAAGACTATTTCACATAGGAAAGCATAGGCGCAAACGAACGCATGACGGTGTAGAGGGCGCTTTGTGTCCACAATTCCCATTCACGTGCAAAGCTGTTTGACGTGCGGTTCCAGCATGACGGCGTTCCAGTACATTTCGCAAATGATGTGCGTGTTTACCTGACAAGAAAATTTGGAGCTCAATGGATTGGTCGCGGTGGACCGGTTTGTTGGCCACCATGGTCACCGGATTTATCTCCAATCGATTTCTTTGTATAAGGTGCGATAAAAACATGGTGTACGAGACCCCTGTTGCCAGCGCTATGGACCTTGTAGCACGCATATCGGTTGCTGCCGCAAACATCCGGGAAATGCCGGGCATATTCCAGAAAGTCCGGTTGTCCATATAACGTCGTTGTGAGGCATGTACTCTAACAAATGGTCGGCATTTCGAGCACCTCTTGTAACTCTGTACAAACGATGCACAAATAAATGTTTTTTTTTCTTACAACTTTCTTGTTATGTGTTTCTTTCCATCATTTAACCGGTCTCATGTTGCCCTACTACATGACGTCTGCGTCCATTTCCTATGTGAAATAGTCTTCTTTTCCTATTCCCTATCTGTCCACCAAATATTGATGATGAATTCAGATACACCCTGTATATCCGCTTTTTTATGTCCATATTGTTCAGCAATTCAGTAGGATCCCATTGTAACTTAACATTTGATACAAATGATAATAATTCTGTTTCCAGCTTGGCTGTATCCCATGTGATGTTTTCGCTTAATAAACTTATCTAAAATAATAAAGATTATCTAAATCTGCCGATAATAATAAAGCGAAAATACATACATGTTTATTATTATTATTTTTTTAATTCCAAATATTTTGTCATCATGTCGGGTATGTATTTGAGGTAAAATATTCAGACAATTTCAAATTCTCTTAAATGTCTGTTCTATCTTTAATAGTTCTGAAAACAGAAAGTTCGATTGGAAATAAAAAAATACTTTTAACTTTCTCTAGAACGATTGCAGACTCATGCTTAGGTTTTCTCACACGGCGATTTCGCGCCAAATCCAAACCAACTAATTCTGTCGTGGAAGCAAATGAATACAGATATTCCACTTCCTATTATATATAAAAAACATTTAAATTTTACTTTACATCTATTCTGTTTACTCTTTTTATTCGTTTTGCAGTTGAAATATTAATGAAATTCTGATTTAAAAAAGGTTTTTTTATCAACTTTTATGGCGCACTATTTCTTTTAGCGGAACAGAATATCTTGTACCTTTTACGTCACTATAGGTTAGGTGTTCGTCAAGTCAAGTATAGCTGGAAATTCTATAAATTCGAACTAAAACTTCGAAATTTATTCGAAATTTTATATTTTCTTTACATGGCAGCATAGGACAAAATTTGACATAACTATGTATAAAGGAGTTATTTATGGCTGGATGATAAGGAAACGTTTTGTATTCGTGACGTCATTAGTCCCCTTGGAGAGGCAACTGCGTGTCCTGACGAAGAAGGCCTCATAGAGTTTCGTCCAGAACAGATCACCAGGCACGAAGCGCCTTTAATCTCCAATCTCTAGGTGTGGTTCTTATCTTCATACTGTGACATTATTTCATTGGTCCATAGTTGGAGGTTCGAGGTTTGTGATTTACTGTTTTTATTATTTGTCCTAGCTCCTAGTGTGGCAGTTTGTTGCACATTAAGAGTTTAAGCAGTTTGGGGGGTTGATGCAGATCTGAGGGTAACCTAGCATTTTAGCTGTTTAGGATTTTAAACATTTTGTAGAAAACCAAAGATCGCGAGTTTTCTGTAATATCAACTGATTAAGGTGGGACGTTCCTAGTACCGAATATCAAAGTTAAGTACCGAGCGGGGTCTCTTACTTGATTTAGCCTTGCGATGATCATAGTCATGCAGATTAAATAATAGTTCATTTGGGACAGATGGCAGATTTTTGTAGAATTTAAGCACTAGCTTTTTGATTTGGGCTCTAACAGTTTTTATTTTGAAGTCTTTCCTAATTACCGAGTTTCTTAGTATCTAGGGGCTTTCCTTATAATTCTTAGGGTTTTGTTTTGTCTTGTCTCTAATAAGTCTATGGTAGTTTTACAGGCATATCCCCATACGGGTGCTGCATACAGCATTCCCGGGCGATTTTATTGACCGATTTATAAATTAGGAGTTTATTTTGATAACTTAGATTTCCGTTTCCTATCATTGGGTATAAGGCTCCTATGGTTATATACGCTTTTTTGATTATGTTCGTTACGTGCAGTTTCCAAGTTAGGTGGGAGTCTATCGTTACACCTAGGTATTTAGTAGATTTTTCCGCTTTTAGGGCATGGTTGTTTATGTACAGAGGAGGCGGAGGTTTACGTTTTCTTGAGAAATAAATCCAATGACATTTACTGGGATTTAATTTTATTCGCCATTTTTCCAGCCATGTTTGGAGTATGTCTAAGTGTTGTTGTAGCTGTCTGTGCATTACTGAGACGTAAGGGTGTTTTGCAAGTATCGCGCTGTCGTCTGCATAGAGTGCCAGCTCCGTGTCTGGGGTCCTGGGAATGTCATTTAGATATATGTTAAAGAGTGTCGGGCCCAGGATGGATCCTTGCGGTACACTACTTTTAAACGAAGAAGGCTAATTTTTACCTTTTGGAAGTCGTCGATACTATTATTTTTGTACTTTATGCTGCTTTTAACGAGGCAATTTCAGTTTTACCTTTAGTTATTCTTACGACAAAGTAACATTGACTAGTATATAAAATATCTGCATTGCGTTCTTGAACAAACTGCCGTTTACTTACTTAAACATTGATTAAATTTAGCCATTTAAAAGAAACTCCAGTACTTTATTATAAAATAATAAATCCCTTTTAAACTTTCAATGCGATTAAAGTTAAGTATTAAACACTCTATCATAAAGGAATGAATCAGCTCAATTCATGCCACTGCTATAAATAATTTTCGCGTTCGTCTTACTCCAATGGAAATTTAATCGTTAAAATTTCTTCTTTGAAGTTCTTGAGCAAAGAAAAATATACGCAACTATCTAAAGGCATTGTAGTCTTTCCAAACATTTTCCAGTCTGAAACGTATTTTTAAGGAAGACAGTTCGGTTTAATGGGCCTTTTGTTGATTACCTCTTTTATAGGCTTTGAACGGCAGGGACTAGACGCGTTAATGGGATAGTCGCCGATCACTTTTAAATGGCCTTTTAAAGGTGTTTTCAGTTTATATCTTTTCAGCAGAAAACAATGTATTGTCATCGTAAAAGTGCGCCTGGGTGAGATAAAAGTGCGTTTAAGGCTGTTAAAGTCCTTAACATTTTTTGAGAACAAGGTGTACTGAAAGTACTTTATGTTCGAACAATGAATATTCTCAATTAGCATGCGAATTCGAACGTGAGAATTGCATTGTGTATTCTCCTGTAGTAAGATTAGAAAAAAAAATATGAGATTTTGCTGTTACTTGTGGCAACGATGCTTTGAAAGGTGATGTGAGGAAATGTGTTAATGGTGAGATGGATCGGAGTTTGGTAGCTTTTATGATACCTGTAAATGAACAATCTATATTCCTGGTGCACTTGTGATCCAGTGGTAATTCTTTTTTAAATATCAAGTAAGATTTATATTATAATACGATTTATTTCGAAGTATTATTATTTTGTTTATTGCTCCTTAAAATGTATTAATTTTAAGGAAGAATTTATAACTAAAGTTCTACTGTATTTTTACTTTTTAAACAAAAACCAGTTTTCTAATTTCTCTCCATTAGGGAAGAATCAAATTTTATTTTAACTATATTTTTATGATAACAATTTTCTAGACAGGCAAGGGTATTAAAATATGATGGCAAATTTAATTTTATTTTGATTTTTATAGTATCCTTGTAGTTCTGGTGCATTTGTGCCAACTATTATACATTGTAAAAATATACACCCAGGTATCGTTTAGGATTAAGATTATCAGCTGACATATAGGGTGATGGAAGAATGTTTGTCATAAAAAAAATTATACTACGATCAATAATTAGCAGTCAGGGGCGGACTGACTGTAGACGCCCATGGTGTTGTCATAGATCTTGGCTGGATGAGGTTCGGTTAAAGGTGAACTGTATCTCTTTATAGGAGATCAATTATCTATATCTATCTAAATTACAATCGATCTATATCTATCTAAATTACAATCGATCTATATCTATCTAAATTACAATGCAGCGCATAAGACAATTTGTAAAAGTTATCAACGGAGTTGGCTGTAGATGTATATAGAAATTTCCCGAAGATCAGAGGAGTTCATATAAGGTTCAGAAGATTACAACCAAGACCAAACATTTTAATTTAAAAATTCAGACTGAGGCTTATTGGACGTATCCATGTTTTCGTGTTCTAGAGGCCCCGAAATGTATAATTCCGTTGAAAACTCGAGTCGTGATTTTCGACATGATTCCAATACTTTCGTTATACATTACCATGTATTGCTGGGAAAGTAATAGTAAAAAGAAGCCAAACGGGAGACTACTTATCCAGATCCTAGGTTTAATCAGAAAAAAGGACTTCAGATTTGGATTCAGCAAGGTCGACTTAATGTACATGAGTTTTTTTTAGCCCTCGTGGTTGCATTTGGTGGTCTGACATACTGACACTACTGCGTTTTTAGAGAGCTGATTCCTCATTAATGACATGCTGAATGAAGCTAGCAACCAATGTGATAAAAATAAAATATTTGCTACAATTATTATTTCCCCACCATATTTGCCTTCTAAAGTCAATCGATCGGCTTATCACTGACATTGATGGATTATTGCTTGCGGTACCCTATCGGTGAGGAACTAATGTTCCAAGATCATTGTTTCTGGATATCATTATTTATGTATGGCATATGGCAACAGTTTATATCGATGACATCAGCTCAGTATCCAATTAGTGGTAGGGAAAGGGATATTTTACTCCGGAGTTCTGGATTTCAAATGTATGCATTTGAATTTGAGTTGGTATGAATTGCAGCTCATGGGAAGAAGTTTCATGTGCTACAAAAATATGTTATTAGCGTTGAGTGACAGCAATTATAATGAGTAGACTTGTAAAAAGGCTTCTGTTTCGTAAATCTGCGTTTTTATTTCACAAGGGAAATTTCAAAAAGTGTCCCCAGAAGCGTAATTAGCAAGTAATTCCGATCCATCGGAAGGTATACGGAAAGATGATTCGGACACATACACATACATGCACTAATCGGCACGCACACAAACACGTACGCTCGCACACACGCAGCACAAACGCGCGCATACACACACACACACACACATACACACACTAACATACATAATGTTACAAATGTGTAAAATGCTCTGGAGTCTCTTTCCCTCCCCACTCATTTTTGTCTTTGTCGAAGACCAGACGCAGAAAACACACGTACAAGCAACCTTTCCCATGACCTGTATCTAGAAAAGTTTGCATAGATTCACGCCTAGAAAAGTAGCCAAATGTTGTTAACTGTATATCAGTGTAGGTAAATGTTATTAAGAAGTTAAGAATACGTCTCATTTTACGAATTAACATTCAACATCTGTAGTCTGGTGTTGGATACTACAAAATGTATTAAAATATATCATTGAAGGTTTATGAGTCAATATTTATATCTATTGATGGATGTGATCTGATGTGTCTGGTTACATCATCCAACTATTATTTTGATGTATCTGGACATCAAGAAATCAAGAAATTGATGCATCTGGACATATAATTCAACCATTAATGTGATATGTCTGGATATATCAAATTTTATGAATAGATATCATTAAATGTTTATTTGTCACTGTTTATATCAATTGATGGATTTGCTTTGCATGTTGGATAATGTGTCTGGATACTCATACAACCATAGATTTGATGTGTCTGACACATCAAATGGATGAAAATATTAAATTGGATGAGCACATCAAATTTTATGAAAATATATCATCGAAGTTTATCATCGATAAAAAATCAAAGAAAAAGAAAGAAAGAAAGACAGAAAAGTTGAAAAAGAATGAGGGGAAAAAAGAAAAGAGGAGATGTATTTGTTAATATTTATATCTATTGATGGATGTGTTCTGATATTGGGAATTTAAAGAATATATTTGTGGCAAAATAAACATTGAAAACAAAGCAGACTAATAACTGAAATAAACAATTAGAGAAACAGAAATCTTAGGATTAAATAAGGCAATAAATGTCTTAATTCAGATATATAAAAGGATGTTTTCGAAATGCCAATAAAACAACAATTGACTTTCATTTCTTATCGGGAAAAATATCATTCTCTGATCAAGTACAAAGAAAAAGATTTAGAAAGTAATAGGAAGAAAAAAACTATGGTTTTTATAATCGGAATATGATCAATTTTGCCCAAAGAGCGGATTTTATTGAAAGGGTAATAGCAAATATAAATGTCATGAATATATTAGTTTTTATCGTGTATTGGATTGCCAATATAGAAAAATTAGTTTTTATGTTTTACTGTATTTTACAATATAGTACAAGTAGATGTAGTACAATATAGTGTAGACTTACTTGCACAATGTAGTATAGTGTTGAATGCCCAGATTGTCCGACTCACCCTGTGGTACGAGCAGCAGTTTGAGATGCCGGAATGTAGTACAGTGTGAAGAGGGTTTTTGAATTTGTGTATTTGATGGATTTACACATTTAATTGCATCTGAACTCGATTCAAACGTTTTTGAAGTGATGTCTTTGTGTACGTATATAAGTCTATATGCATGTGTGTGTGTGTGTGCGTGTGTGTGTGCGTGTGTGAGAGAGAGAGAAATAAAGTAAGAAAGACAGAGATAAAGGAAAAAATAGATAGAGAAAAGAGAAATAAAAGATATTGGAAGAAATAAAAAAAAATCAAAGAAAAAGAAAGAAAGAAAGACAGAAAAGTTGAAAAAGAATGAGAGAGAGAGAAAGAGGAGGGAGAGAGAAAGAGGAGAGAAAGAGAAAGAGGAGAGAAAGAGAAAGAGGGGAGACAAGAGAGAGAGAGAGAGAGAGAGGAGAGATAAATAAAAAAGCAAATAAAGACAAAGATAAAGGAAAAAATAGATAGAGGAAAGATAACGGAAAGAGATTGGAAGAAATAAATAAAATGTCAAAGAAAAAGAAAGAAAGAAAGAAAGACAGAAAATTTGAAAGAGAAAGAGGGCGTAAAAGAAAAAAAGAGAGAGACAAAGACACAGAGAGTGAGAGAGAGAGAGACAAAGACACACACACACACACGTAGAGAGAGGCAGAGAGAGGGAGTGAGAAAAAGAGAGATAGAGAAATAAAGAAATAAAAAGGCACAGGAAGACAGAAAAAAAGAGACACAGAAAAGTAAGAAATAGAGAGACAGAGAAAATGAGAGAGATCAAGAAAGATAACAGAGAGAGAGGCAGAAAAATAGAGGAACAGAAAAACAGAGACAGAAAAAGAGACGCAGAAAAAGTAAAAAATATACAAAAGGAGAGAGACAGAAAAAGAAAGAGATATCAAGAACGAAAGTAGAGAGAGAGACCAAAGAAGAGAGAAAGAGAGAGACAAGCGAAGGGAGAAAGAGAGAGATAAACGAAGGGAGAAAGAGAGAGAAATAGAGTGAAAAAGAAAGATAGAGAAATAGAGTGAAAGAGAAGATAGAGAAATAGAGCAAAAGAGAAAGATAAAGAAATAGAGCGAAGAGGAAGAGAGAGAAATAGAGTGAAAGAGAAAGTGAAAGAAACAGAGAGAGAAATAGATAGAGAGAAGAAGAAATTGGAAGAAGGAAAGAAAATAACATAGAAAAAGAAAGGAAGAAAGACAAAAAAGACAGAAGGAGAAATGAAGAGAGAGAGAGAGAGAGAGAGAGAGAGAGAGAGAGAGAAAGACAGACAGACAAATAGAGACAGAGAAAAAGAGAAGAGAGAGGCATAGAAAAGGAAGAAAGGGACAAAAAAGAGAGATAGATAGCGAAAGAGAAAGAAATCAAGAAAGAAAATAGAGGGAGAAACAGAGAGAAAGAGAATAAAAGATAAAGCAAAATAGAAAATGGAGAGAGAAAGAAAAAGAAAGAGACAGAATGATAAAGACAGAGAATAAGATAGAAATTGAGACAGAGAAAGTCAGGAAGAAATAGGGAGAGATAGAAAGGAGAGAGACATAGAAAGAAATAAAGATATAGTATATGGGCAGTCAGACATATAGACAGACAGGCAAATAGATACATAGAGAGAAAAGAGAGAAATGATCCTTTAAATGCTTCCTATGAAAAAATGTGGTGTTTTTTAATTTTTCTCTGGCCTTTCCTTAGCTGAGCTATACGTGGGCAATTTTCAGCATTATAAGTTATCTGGAAGCTCAACAGAATTGGCCGCTATATTCAGATAAGGCTGATTTTCATAATTCGTATTAAAAAAAACCGAACTCGACGTGGTGTATCAAATTTCATGTTTGTTCATTCTCTGTACCAAATTTCATGACTGTGTGTCCTTCAGATTTTTTGCAGCAGATGGCACAAGCAGACAGACAGACATTTTCGTTTCTTATTATAAATAATTTTAAATATTTATACTCACAGCAGGGCTTTTTTAGCGGGAGTACTCTCAGTAAATTATATATTTATTTGCATTTCTGAATCGTTATATCAACTTTTAAGAAGAGCAATTTCAAAAGTATATACTTAAAAATAAATATTTTTCAAATATAAACTCATAAAATATAATAATCAATGTCAATGTTTTCTAGAAAAGGTCTATCGATCAGTTGGCGCGTATTTTGATGAATGAATGGAACAGCAGAATTTCAAATTAATGTTTCTAGAGATTATTATTTGCTGGCACAAACATTTATGGATTGAGTGTGGGAACAGTCTAACGTTTTGCTTAAGGGTGAGATTGTGTCCATCCCAAACGAAGAAGCTCGTCCATGGACGCCAATGCCTGCAAAGGGGGACCGAACTGTTTGGGATAGGGTATGTCAAATACCTCTCTTTTTGAGAGTTTCTTAGTTTCGGATGGACGCTGTCCCACCCGTAAGCAAAAGACTAAGCAAGCTGCGTTCATAAATCCAAAAGTAGATGAATGTCTGCTGCACTTTGGGATATGATTTCATTAAGTATGCTGTTAGACAAGTTTCTCGCGTTTTTTACTACTTAAGTAGGTAATAAGCCACTAGTAGCTAATGATAACACGTTTTAGCAAGTAACACATTTTTTTACTTTCCTTATATACATAATGTATAAGAAAGGTATTGTGACGGGGTCGAAAATTCGAATTCGAGTTTTCGACGGGAGAGCACGTTTCAAGCATCCCTGATCATGAATCAAACATTTTTGAAGTGATGTCTGTGTGTGTGTGTGTATGTGAAAGTATGTGTGTGTGTGTGTCAGTGTGACTGTGGAGACGATAACTAACGAACGAATGGACCGATTCGAACCAAATTTGGCACGAAAATCACAATCCGTAAACACTGGAAGTCTATTGTTTTTATACGTAATCGAATGTTCAGTACCTCCCTAAATTTTCGAATAAAATTTTGAAAAAATCGCCAAAAAATTAAAACCACTAATAAAGTTACGCAAATAGACATTTATGTAATTTTTCATTAGAAAACGATTGACATAAATTTTAGAACGCTAACATGAACCGTTTTCGAGATATTGCGCATTTAAAAAAAAAAATATCAAAAAGTCATATAAAATGAAAAAAAAAATTTCCTATTGACAAACATGTTCACTTTTCATATGTAATACTATGCGAAAAATTGGGTGACATCATTCTCGTGGATCTAGCTCGTTCCATTCATGAAAAAAGATACTTTGAGCAATACTTTTGTATTTGAACGCCAATAGTCATTTATCTGCTGTAAGAAGAACTTATTTCTTTGTCCATAACGCTTGGCGATATTTTGTCGACGGATTTGGCGGAATGTCGCCAACTTGGTGACTTTTTGAAATGTTGCCAAATTAACGAAAATCTCGCCAAATGGATAAAAATGTCTCTGAATCAATGAAAATGACGACTAATTGTCGGAAATTCAATATCTTGGAAAGAATATTAGTATCTACTATAAGAAAAACCTATTTTTTTACTCTAAAAGTAGTGAATTCATTACATTATATAAGGAAAGTCATGTGTTGCCCACATCAGATTTTTTTTTATTATTTTAGCAGGTAATGAGATTTTTATTTTACCTCCGAGCAGGGTATAATGGAGTACATGTTATAATGTACGGGAAAGTATTGAGATGAGGTCGTAGTTTTAGAGGAATTTACAAGTTTTGAGCATCTCTGAATTCAAATTGAACGTTTTGAAGTGATGACTGCGTGTCCGCTAGCGTGTCTCTGTGTGTGGACGCAATATCCCACAAGCGAAAGAAACTTGTGTGACCATGGGTCTATGAATGAGATATCTCATGAACGAGTGGAATGAGGAATGATATTTGGTATTATTTTAACAATCAGAAGCAGTCAAAAATTCGGAAGCCCAGGGCCGTAGAGACGACGGGGCTGGAGGGGCATTCAAGGGGGGCTCAACAGTCTTAAAGGAGGGGCTCACCAAAACGCAATTAATCATTAGCATTTATAAACCATAATAGTTACTATTATATATTTCAATTTATATAAATTACTACCAAATAATTACATGTTTATATTTGCAAGCTAAGAGCTGATTATTAATATCTATATAGTTACTATACATCAATATTAATATATAATAATTACAACTGATTTTAATGTAAGCATTAACTAGTAATAAAGCTGCTAATAATTTGTAGAAACATTCTGAAAGTTAATACAAGTTAATGCTTAATATTAACTCTTACCTATTTATCAGTTGATTTTGACCCCATAATGTATAACAGTGAAACCCTACAATAATACCAAAATTTCCTAAATACTGTTGTTATAATTTCTAAATATTTTTAAATTTGTAAATAAATTAATCATTAATATAATCACAAATTCTGTTAAATTAAAAATAAAAAATCTTTAAGTAATTTATAAAAAAAATCTCGAAAATATTTTTATGCAAAATTTGAAGGATATTTTATATGAAATTTCATATCACTACTAAATTTTTAATATTTTCATCGGGGGGGGGGGGTGAGTGTGCCTCTTGCGAGAGCTTAGCCCTTTCTGGCCTCTGCCTGACTACAGCCCCGCGGAAGCCTCAAATTTTCGAAAGTTTTTCTTCACCCTCGGACGTCCTGACACAGGTCTTCTGATGACGGTTCCACTTATTTGAAATTGCTTCCCCAAACGAGAAACGATGGGATGGTGCGCAAACTAACAAAAAGAAATCCTTAGCTTCAAGTCTCTCCAGCACGCTACCAATATGAATCGTCCATGCGTATTCTTTTGGGTTAAAGCAGATGGATATTATAATTATTCACAAAAGTGTCGCAATGAAAGCTTTAAACACAAATGCTTCGATTTTATTGAACGTCTAATTTGCATATTTGTTCAATCGCTTTTTTATCACGTAAGTACTTCGATACTTGCTTACTCGCATCAAGATTAAGGTCGCAGCAAAATTTCGTGTAATAAAATTCACGCATTTGTTCGCTATCCGAGAATTTGCATTTTGTGCTTAAATTTATGAGGGAGATGTATATATTCAATTTTATTATATTGTTATAATATTATGTATCAGTCCTTAATATCAAAAGACGATGTTCATCACCATCCGTCGATCTCTCTCCCCAGCTTCAGAGATGGGGGTGACCGGATCGGGATGGAGCAGGAAACAAATGGAGTTTTGAAACCAAGCAGACTCGCACGCTGGTTGCGATTCGCGAGTTTAATAGAAATCAAGAGATTGGATTTTGACGACATGGTAGAAGTTTCGACAATAAAAACGATTTACTTGAACAAAGAGAAAATTTTTAAGCATATTGAATGATCCTCTAAGCTAATTAAACACTTTTAACAATAATGGATAAGATGACACCCCGACATGGATGTTTCGCTGAATTGTCTCTTTCAGACGATCAAATGTTAATGGAGATATAGGGTCATGATGAAAATCTTGGGTGCGTCAAACATATCGACTGCTACAGGCGTTACCCCGCAGAGAAATCATCCCGCACAACAGAGTCCGCCAGTATATAATCTTCATAGAGTTCATTGGCACCTGGAGGAAGCATCGTCTCGGAAACCGATTATTTGTGATTTAAGCCCCACTGTTGACACACTGTCGCCTGTTGCATATCCCACTGTTGCCTGTCTGTCCCACTGTTGCCTGTCTGTCCCACTGTTGCCTGTCCCACTGTTGCCCCACTGTTGCCTGTCCCACGCAAGTCCGGGTAACGATGGTCGCTATAAGCCATATTGCTGACACATTTAGCTTTGATGCAGTAATTGTCTAATCGCTAAGTCTTCGTGTTGACATCTTAAAATGCAACCTCCGTGTAGATCTCGGAGGGTTCTCGATCATTGTGTGGTCCCTCAGAATTCCTACCTCACATGGAGGGTGGGGTCATTGGCATGCTGTTTTCTGTGGATATTTTTCCAGCAGAATCTTACATTATGCTTATCTCTTTGGACAAGAATGTCAGTTAAACGTTTTAATACATTTCATTTAAACATTTTTAACTTGTTTTGCATATTTTAATTCATTGAAGTGTGGATCTTCAGAATCCATTTTTAAGTATCATGTGAATTTTTTTTGCAACTTTTGCAAGACAAAATTTGAAAAATCTATATCATTGGTCTAAATGATATGATCACAACGATCATAATTATAGTACGTTATCCTTCAATTTAAACTTTTGAGGACTGTTGACGCGTCCGCGCGTCGACTGCGCACTTGCATTCAAGGACGTTCGTCACGCATTCGCGTCGGAGAAAACTTTACCCTAAAGGACTGCAGTCACTGATGCGCGTTTTCATATGGAATGTTATTATTTGAATTTATTTGTGTACTAGATGGATTTAAACGTCCATGCGAACAACTCCAATGTATTTTGCAGATACTTGACCTTGACATAGGGGCGATCCAATGAATCACTTCTCTATCTGGAGCGGTGAAACGTGATTTTGTAATACAAACTAATAGAACATTTCTCGTTGCTTCTACTATTTTATAATTGAGTCTCGGTTCTCGTTTTGATTTTAGCTTAATGATTTCGTTGGTGAATCATAGGAATATAAGAGAGTATTTTTTCAAAGTTTGGGTTTTAGAGGAATGTGCGGCAGTGAAATTATTAGGTTATTTCGGATAAAAGAATGGCTGGGCCAAGATGTTTTCTTTCTGTGGAAGAATATACTCTTATGATAAACGAACCGGATAGTAATGAAAGTGATGCAGATAGTAAAGATTCGTGGAACTGTGGTATTTCTGAAGATGAATCTGAAAATGCAAGTGATTTTTCAGATTCTGAGCGTACTATTATTAGAATGCGGCCAGTTTCAGTAGCTGTTTCTGCAAATGATGTTTGACAGGAGATTTAGAAGGTCTTAATTCTTTTGAGTTTTTGAACATACTTGGAATCAATCACAATATTATGCCGCCTAATTTAGATGGGGAAATTGATTTTTTTAGCATAATTTTGATGATGAATAGTAGAATTCATAGTAAAAACAACTGATGAGTATTTTGTATTGAGATTTGTATGAAAAATATACATCAAATAGAAAATAAGTATTTTTTTTATTCCTGAAAAAAGTACATTGTTGTGTTGAACTGTTGATTTTTAGTGAATTATTTTCAAGAGTTAGGCTTAGCGCAAAAAATTAGTCGTCCTTTGGGAACAGTTCGGAAGTGAAGTGCTCCGTCCTTTGGGCCATGGCAGTTCCGGAATGCTACCGTCCGCAAAGGATATCCTTCAATTTAAAGGGCTTGAAAAATATTTTATTTGATACCAAGTTTAACAATGTATCTTCTCGGCAAGTAACTTGCCCTTGGCTATTTTTTAACTACAATGATTGAAACTGTTAAGTTTCGCGGTCATTGAGCCATGAACAACCCCTTAACGCATATCCACATTATTATGTCGCATCATATTATTATGTCACATCATATTATTATGCCACATCATATTATTATGCCACATTTTGTTCTATGCTGTCATGTTAAGGAAATATAAAATTTCAAAATTTTCGCTCGAAATTTCAAAAGTTCTAGTTCTGGATAATTCCATAACAAACCCGGGTATGAAGTTTCGTGAAAATCCATTAATATTTATATCAGCTGTCGCTTACACAAGTATTCGACCGCAGACAGACGGCTCTCACTCTAAAATAGTCAAAAGGTGTTCAGGAGGTTCTAGAGTATATGTTGGCATCAAAATCTCGAAATCGTAAATTTTCGTGAAAATAATACGTTCTTTATAATACTATATTCTATAGTAAGAGAAAGTAAAAACCAATTTTCCTCTTAAAAATTTTCGAAAATTTAACATTATACTGTTTTAAACGGCAGAATATAGGATAATGTTTTCTTCTATAGATATCAACAATGCAGAAAAATTTCAAGCATGTAGTGTAAAAAACAAAATCGTGTATTACTCAAAATATCTAGAACATGTTGTTCAATGACGGCGTTTGTCAGTGGAAGGGTATTGATCGCGTTCAGGATCTTACTTTGATGAATGATTGTGGCCGTAATATTTGAAATTAATGTTTACCGCCATCATTATTTGTGGACACAATCATTTATGGATTGAGTGCGGTTGCAGTCTAATCAGCAAGCGACGTTCATCTATCCACAAGTAGTTGAAGAACGGCGGCTGTTCTGTCGGATCTGATTTATGAGAAATATTGTCAGACGAACTTTCTTGTACCACGTGTTAATCTTTTAAACTTATTAGGATCATGCATTATTTTTAATAAGTGTTTTATTACAATATTAGCTGTACCCACATAGAGCATTTGTGTTCTAGTATCTTTTAATGCTCAGCATATGTTAGTAATTTGCTACCCAATCTCTGGAGTATGAGTCTTCATTTGACTTTTGGAAACATTAGAAGCCCATACATAGTGTTTAGTTCTGATTGTCTCAGCATCATTATCAGAATGAAGATATAGTTCTTGAACCCTTAATTTCCCCAGACAATCCGGATTCATTATTAAACGATCCTCAAATCAAACATAAGCAATATGCTTATTTAAATTAAATTCATTTCAGAACAAATAATATATTATTTCCTTATTCAGCAACAGCTTAAAGAACATAATAAATATTTGAGATATAATCATGGAGGTAAAGAGGCTATCAAACTTAACAAAGTTTAACAAAGTTTTAAATTATGGAGCAAGAGTTTCCCATACATAATATATATACATAATATATATATATATATTATGCATACATAATATATATATATATATATATATATATATATATATATATATATATATATATAAATTTCATCAACACCGTCATCAAAAATAACTACCCGCCCAATCTTATTTTTTCTTTTATTAAAACACATTTTAAATTAAAATTCAAATACTTGCAACAATTACAACAACATATTGACAGATCATACTCTAGCATTTCTAAATAATTCATAAACTCCATGTCTTCTAACAGTTAAACTATTCGTATAATTCACTTTAACCTGCTTTGAGAAAACTGCTTAGTCAGTAACAAAAAATTCACTGTAACCTGTTCTGAGATGATTGGTAATACACATGCTTTTCCAGAAGTACCACTGTACTAGGGGTAGATATATTTTCATTATATTCTTTTGATATTACTTTATAATACTTTGCATCCTCAATTCAATAATTAGCCATAAGCTGGTGTAACAGAATATTTTATATTCATGTTTGATTTTTTTGTGTTTTTGATCCACTTTGTCTTTTCTTCTACGTCGGGGCAATTACATTATTTCTGTAATACATTTTACAGTTATGTAAACAGAAACGTAGAATCAGCATTAATGAAACATGTATGGCCCTTGATAACGTACATGGTTTCAGAAATGCTTTTCATATACATTTTATTCCTTTTATAATCACTAGTTTCCATTTTTCAATTTCCAAACTTCTTGCATAGCTCATCGTGCTACACTAGGCTTCTGATTTGCAAAAACCTTCAGTTTACAAGCAATTTTCATTGGTATTTCTCGGGTATATATATTACAAGTAATCATAACAATCTTCAATTATATATATATATATATATATATATATATATATATATATATATATATATATATATATATATATATATATATATATATAAATATATATATACATACATACATACATACATCATATATATACAGATACACACACACACACACACATATATATATATATATATATATATATATATATATATATATATATATATATATATATCCGTAAAGCAAATAAAATAAACCTCGAAATTTTATTTTTTATCATGGCAAAGACAAAGCTTAACATAATCATGCATAAAAGGGGTTACAAGTTCACTTAAAAACGGATTCTTGCATCAGAACGCCGAGTTAAGCCATGAGCCAGTTAATTTAACTGAAATTTAAATTTAAAAAAGCTTTTATTGATTTTAATTCAAAAATTTTAATTTTAAATACATATTTATTATATTTTTTAAAATTTGAATGATTCGAATATACTTAAATTAATGCTCCCAATGTATTTAATTAATTATTGCTAGCATTTCAATTCCCGTTAACGATGTTTTACGTCCTCTACATAAATTTATTTTAATGAAATTTTGGTGATAAAGGGGGCATGTAGTTTTCTATTATCAAGAAATATAGTTAAGATTTCTCAAAAGAACAACTTACATAAAACCTTAACTATATTAATTTTAATGTACAAAGCCTCTAGTCATTACCATAAAAGGTAAACAGAATTGCATACGTAGCTTAACTAGCTTACATATAAAGACTTCATCTTCAGACTTCAAGTGAGTAGCATATGAAGAGCAGACACACAAAGAGTGGGGAGTTTGCATGCAGACAAAGAGTCTTGCGTATTGTCTGTTGTAGATATAATTAAGAGACATCGACGAGAGACCGCGGATGCAGGTTCTTCAGATGATAAAAGAGAACACGTAATTAAATCAACTTTGATAATCTTGATTAATAACTATTCTGCTTAAAGATTGGAACGAACGGGATGCATAATTTTGTAGGTAAATGAAGAGCCAGAACAAGAGTTTGACAGCTAAATAAAAATGAAATTAAAATGCACAAAATTTAAGAAAAATATCCGAAAATTTCTATTTAATTTTTTTTTAATATAGTAGTATTAGATATTCAGAGTATAACGAAAAAATTAATTGTTCAACATTAGGTATTTTCACATACGGGTAATTCACCTGAAGTTAACAATTCTGATTTCAAAATAATTTTTTTAGTTTAGTTATATTTATATATTGTTTACGAGCACGATACTAGTAATTGTTCTTTTTCTTCGACCCAAACCGTTTGACCTACCAGAAGGTGTAAGGTATTTATTTGGATGGCGGGAAGTGTCACCCAATTTAGGCCGGAATCCAATGAAGGTGGCATCCACAGGAACCGTACCCTCCCTCCCGTACCACCAACCTCTTAGAAGGACTTACGGACCCAATTATTTAACGCTCCCGCACTCCGCGGGAACACGGGGACAGTTTGAGCAGAGCCGGGAATCGTGTAGTCTGAGTGCTAACCACTGGGCTGTCCCACCCCAACTAGGTACCGTGACAGCAGCCGACTCTGCTCCTGCCAAAAGACATCGATCAAAGATGATAGGAACATGATCCCGAATTATAAGTTCGGAGTGGAAGCTAGCTTTTGCTCTAATCTTATAATGTCGGTCTTGTAAGCACCGGGTCCCTGTTTCGGGCCTGGCACAGTTCCAATCCTACAGTACTGTTCGAGATTGAAGATGCAAACCTATGATTAAACTTACACCGGAACAACCAGTGAATTCTTGAAAAGTAGACAAGGCTTTAACGAGACGCCAGCTTAGAATAAAAAATAGATTGCCGGAATAAATGCCTAAACACGTTTTACCCAGTATTACGGAGTAATACGCTTTAAAGAAACGAGCAGAGCAATCCGAATACATGGCTTTTCTTAGCTCAAGTTAAAAGTATAGTCTTAAAAGCTAAGTTCCAGTGTAATTAGAATCTGGCACCTGCAAAGATCTACATTGGGTGACTATGATTCGTTATAAAAACTTTTTCGAAAATGGAAAATATTTCCTAGTGAGAGAAGTAAAATTAAAATTTTAAATGCTATCTTCAAAAGTTTATGTTCGCGCGCCAGTGAATTTCCCCGAGAATGCTTATAATGATTAGTAGAAATTTACTGTCGTTTTAGAGCTTTATCAGATGTAAATTCAGCGTAGTAGAAAGGGATATCACATGCTGCTTACATTACATACTTTTTAACACTTTACAACAAAGTTGAAAAGTGTTTATGACTTTGTTCATTCTGTCTGTCTGTCTGTCTGTCTGTCTGTCTGTCCGTTAGCACGATAACTGCCGTAAAAATGACTTAATCAAAATGAAATTTTAGTATGTTGTTCAGACGGTCTGTAGAACCTATGGGAATATAAATGAATAATATCACCCAATTAGGTTTGGATTGAACCCGGGTCGAAAAAATGAAATACATTGAGCCCTATGGGACCTAATTTTTCAAACATTTTTTAAGCGGATTTAAAATTCACAAATTGCTTCGAAAATTTTAGGTAATATTCAAATTGTTCCATAAAATATATAAAAAAAAAATTCAGCGAAATATATTCAGTAGTTTTTTAAATAAAAATTAAAATAATAATTACACATCTTATATGAAACGATCACGTGACCATGATACGAAACGATCACATGACCCACTTCAAAATGATATATGGCATCCATTTTGTTTCGAAATCGTGATTTTTTTAAGTTCTTTTTAATTCATATTGAGTGTTGTATCCGTCCTAAAACTACTTTATTTTTGCTTAAATTCTGTGCATCTACATACTGAAACAAGGCAATGACAATATATTTGAGTTTAAATGCTCATCTAAATTTGATTATTTCTACAACTAAGCCTATTTTTCACCCATGTAAAATGTAAACAGCAAAATATATAGAATGACTTGCATTAAAATTCCTGTATTTTTTTAACACAAAATAATTTAGTCCATGGAGTCTGCATGGCTGATATGAATGAAATATTAATTGATTTCATAAAGAGAAGGACGATTTTATTCGATGAAGGTTCAAGCATAGAGTTTAATTTTTTGTAGCTCCATGGTCTTAAACAAAATGTTTAAATAAAATAAATTATTATAGTATTGTGATGAATGAAATGAATGGGAGAAAGTTATGAATGAAATCCTGTTTTTATAGAGAGATCCAGGCGTGTTATTTTTTCTAGGACGTCATTTGAATTAATTTCAGTTGTTTTCGATGAAGTTTTCAAATATAATAAATTATCGTAGTATTATGATAATTCTAAAACTATTACCGAGGAATGTATAACATTTTAGAGATGTTTAAACCAGGCAATTTATATTTCAATGCCGTCATTTGAATGAAGTTCATTTTTTTCGATGAAGGTTTAAGTTTTCAAATATAATAAATTAATGCAGTATTGTGATAAGTTTCAAAATATTACCGAGGAATGTATTGCATTTTAGACTTGTTTAAATAAAATTGCATTGAAGTTGGAAAGTGTTTCATAGTCAATGCTTTAAGCATGATTGATCTTTCTTGTTATTTTCTAATACTGTTGTATAGAGATAGGTCTGTTTTTCATCAAAATGTTGACAGATAAGTACGTTCATTTTAAGGCTTCTTGGACGAACTCCTATTATCTCATTGCACATAACAGCATTCATGAACTGGTTTCGTGCATTTTATGCACTCATAAGCATGGAATAGTCAGCACCGGTAATGGCACCAAGAAAACTTACTATGTGCAACAATATTTCTAATATATAGGGAACCCTAGCTTAAAATAATATACCAGGTTAAATTGTATATACCAGATTTAATACTGAAATCAATATCAATACGAAGTTTCAATTTTAATTGAGCTTAAATGAGTAAATGAAACCTATAACCATTTAATTAAATAGAAAATATCTGTGAGTAAATTGAAATATCAACCGAAATAGTGATGTTTTTTTTAATATTATTCCAAAATATTTTCGGAAAATACCTTTTTTTCTTTGTGACGAATACCATGATTTTATACACTTTATAAATCACCAAAGAGAAAAAAAAAACTTCTTTAATATAAATGAATTTCTTATAATAACATCTATTACATTCTGGAAACATTTACTTTTTTCCGAAAACCAAAAGAAAAAAAAAAGCAAGCTCCCTACAAAATCATCATTTTCAAATAAAAAATGGTTCTCCGCAGGAAAGGCAATATAAAATATATTTCTATCCAGACGATTGGTGGAACCTCTAAAAGAATGATAGGCAGTGTAAACAATACATAACGCTGAGAGCCGCCTCATATATCTCAAAAGATCGCCAGAAATTGTTTTTGGGTTCGTAAACTCAGCACATTTTAGTCTCTAAATCAGAGATGCGTCTAATTCTCGCCAAGTACTAAATCAAAGTGTGGTGGTATTCTGTTAGCGCGTTTTGGCAACATCTATGTCAAAATAAGCGGCTTGCTTCACCGTTTATCGTTTCAATTCATGCGATGGGGTGCAAGTATATTTCTCTTTTGACGCAAGAAAGAACTATAGAAGAACATTCGGTGAGGGCTATGTTATGAAAATAAATGAAATATGCAATTTATTTGAACATTTTATTATAGAAGATTATGTTTGGCCCCATTGTCGAAAGAGCGAAACTTTATTTTTTGGAAATTATAAAGGTTAAGGATAACGTAAGTAATGCATTTAACTCTAATAGAATTAATTTTACTGGATTTAACTTTACTACAGTTTAACTCTTCTGCAATTAACTCTAACAGAATTAATGATGCAGCATACAGCTGTTTTGAGGATACGCCGGATTTCCTTCGTCAGTGCTAGATAGTTAGGAATCCCAAGGAAAAAATCTAATGTGGGCAGCACGTGACTTTCCTTATATAATGCAATAAATTTACTACTTTTATAGCTAAAAAAATATTATTCTTATAGTAGATACTTATATTCTTTACAAGATATTGAATTTTCTTCAATTAGTCGTCATTTTCATTGATTTATCATCATTTTTATTCATTTGGCGAGATTTTCGTTAATTTGGCAACATTTAAAAAGTTGCCAAGTTGGCGACATTCCGCCAAATTCGTCGCCAAAATATCGCCAAGCGTTATGGACGGAAAAATTATGTTATTCTTACAGCAGATATATGACTATTGGCGTTCAAATACAAAAGTATTACTGAAAGTATCTTTTCTCGTGAATGGAACGAGTCAGATCCACGAGAATGATGTCACTACATTTATCGCATGATATTACATATGAAAAGTGAACAAGTTTCTCAACAGTCAATATTTCTTTCTAATTTATGGGATTTTTTGATAAATTTATTTTAAAAATGTGCAATATCTCGAGAACGGTTCATGTTAGCATTCTAAACTTTATGTCAATCGTTTTCTAAGGAAAAATTACATAAGAAATGTCTATATGTGAAACATTAGTAAAGGTTTTGATTTTTTGATGATTTTTTCAAAATTTCACTCGAAAATTTAGGGAAGTTCTGAACATTCGATTATGTTTTAAAACAATAGGCTTCCAGCATTCACGGATTGTGATTTTTGCACCAAATTTCATTCGAATCGGTCCATTCGTTCGTGAAATATCGTCTCCACAGACTCACTGACACACACACACACACACACACACACACACACACACAGACAGACATCACTTCAAAAATGTTCGATTCGGGATCAGGGATGCTTGAAACGTGCTCTCCCGTCGAAAACTCGAATTCGAATTTTTGACCCCGTCACTATACTTTCCTTATATATTATGTATATAAGGAAAGTAAAAAAGACGAAATAGGCACAAATATAAAAAATATGTTTGAAGCTGTTTATATTCAGAAAAATTCTAGTAATTTAGATTTGTCCCAGTACTCTACTTTTGTCCACGGTTGTCCGCGTGTTCATTAATTTTTTCATTTTTTCTTTATATTTGTTTCCATTTTGCCCATTTCTTAGCTTTTGGGATTTTTGTGTGCCGATTTATTTTATTTTTCATTTTGTTGAAACATCTCTGTTGTGTTTTGGCGCACTCCAATCTTGTATATTATTTCCATCTTTTGGATTTGCTAATCTCTGTTCTTTCGTACTACTTTCTGATTGTCTTTCTCAGGTTGAATCTTAATCCCTAATCTGGGCACACACACACATATATATATACAGGGTAGACCCAAAGCATTGACCTCGGCTTTTATTCCTTAAATATTGATCTTAAACATATATAATAAATTACAAAGCTGCGTAAAACAAGGTACATAATTTTATGAAATCGATTAAAATTTCAATGGAATTAAATGTTAAGAAATACAAAATTTAAATTTTTATACGGCCCCGTACAAAAACATTTTCAATGAGTAAAATGTGCCCCATACACTAACAAGGTGATGTACAAAATTTTAGCATTTTATCATAAAAAGTCCCAGAGATATGAAAAGACAAAAATGCTGACTTGAACCACTTTTCGATGCATCGACATGGGTTTTCAGAGGGGAAAAATCATGTCGGCAGATCGCGTTTCGGGGTCATACACAAATTCCGAAGGAGAACAATGATTACATAAATAAATAACAATTTTACTATTTATTGGTACAAAAGTATCTACACTGTGTATAAATAATAACTTTACACAAATATTACAAAGCTTGGTCAAAATGTTTTTCATCCATGGCAAAGATCCATTAAAGATAAGAGGCAGATATTATTTGCCTATGATACATTTTTGCGTTGCGTCATTTGCACTCTTGCTGTAAACATATACATTTTAATTTGTGATTAATCCCTCACCAACTTTGTTTAAACATATCTCAGGGACTTTTTATGACATTTTACTCATTGGAAATGTTTTTGTACGGGGGCTGCATAAAAATTTAAATTTTGTATTTCTTTAAATTTAATCCCCTGAAAATGTTTATCGATTTCATTGAATTCTGTACCTTTTTTTATGCAACTTTGTAATTTATTATATATGCCTGAGATCAATATTTAAGGAATAAAAGCCGAGGTCAATGTTTTTGGGAAACCCTGTATATATATATATATATATATATTTTTTTTTTTTTCGGGTTTGTTGGCTTATCCAGTATAGCAGATAGGGATCCATCGTGTCCTTGAAAGAGATGTATGCGGTCTTAGTTTTCTATCCGTGAGTAAATGTTGCTGAAGTCTTCCTTATCCATTACAAAAAGTATTTTTCTCATTGAATCTTATTGGGTGTTTGCTATCAATTTTAGAATAGAATTATAACCATCGCCACTTAAAATTCATATCTGTACACGTGATATGTATAGGTAAAGGGATCTATGCACGGATGCATATTTGCCATCTCAGCATTTGTGAAATGTTCTATTTTACACTCGCGAAGACCGTTACGAATGGCTGAGAGCACCTTAGTGGCTGAGAGCGCGCCACCCAAATAAGTCTGGAACCCAATAAGGGGAAGAAACCACAGGGGCCGTACCATCCTTCCCTCAACTCGCGACATCTCGGATGGCGTTTCGAGCATCCATATTTATCGTGCCCATACTTCATGTAGACACGGGGATAGTTTTGTGTGGGGCCGAGGATCGAACACGGAACTACAGCGTGCGACATTTCGGCCCCCAGATGCATATTAGCCTTTGCGACCCAAGCTGTGCCCCTTGCCAACAAAGGGCTTAAAGGGGTCTATGCACGGATGCAAATTAGCCATCTCAGCATTTGTGAAATGTTCTATTTTACACTCGCGAAGACCGTTACGAATGATAACACCTAAAATTCGCTAATTTTAGGTTCGCCAATAGCGCTTTCTAGCACTAAAGAATGACGTTTACGGACATACATTCATAAACGATAAATGTTTGTTTATGTGTTTCCTAGCTCCCATTAAAATTTGTATAGAAAATTATGAATCCCCTTCTATGTGTATATACTACATGTCGAATTCAACAATTTTTTAATAGTTTAAATCAATAGAAATTTTTTTTAAACAATTTTTGCTTTTAACTAATACTATCACGAAGCACTTAATTGACGAACTTGTGACGCATTCGAATTCCCGCAACCAATAAATAGACGAAAGTTTTTCAGAATTTAAAAATAAACACTGTCCATGAAACCTATTGTTATCTCAGTGTTTCAAACTATACACGTTAATCAATGTCACTTTTAAAATATCACTATCTTTCAGCAAATGCACTTTTGTAGCTCCAATAAGTTTCTTTCAAATCAAAACTTTCGAGGAATACAAACGCCCGAGCTACATTGAACACTCCTTGTAAAATGCCAAATCATGCTTCATTTCTATTTAAAAACTCGAATCATTTTAAATGTATGTGTTAAACGCCACTTATGATAATATATATATATATATATATATATTTCCAGAGAATAATTTCGAACCCCTACTTAGTTGAATCTGATTGATTAATTTATAGCATTGTGCGTAGGTACGTTTATAGCACTGTGCATTATTTCATTATATTAAAGAGTCATCAAAACTTGATAAATGTTATGCTTTTTACTGTTTCATGTAGATTTTCACAGTTTCGTGTAGATTTTTACAATCGTTACTCCTAAATTAATAAACTTCAAATTTGAAGTATCTTATATTATGGTGAAATTCAGGGTGATTATAATTAAAGTTCACCTATTCTGACGTGTCTGCAGCAAAAATGTTCAACAGTAAACTCACAAATATGACAATCTTGCTAAAAAGACAGCATGGAAAACATTTATCCAATAAAAAATTGGTTCCAAAACTCACCACCAGGGGACAAAAATGATGATAATTGGATATGTGGTAGGGGTAAAAGCGTGGGATTTTCTGCACAACTTCGTAGACAGTAGTTTCAGTCAAGTCCATTCGAAGTGCAGCACATTGTGTTCCACTACTGAGCAGTGGATTGTTCATTGCATCGTCCACGCTACAGTTGGCTCAGGGAGAGATTACGTTACGCGACCCCGTCCATGTTTAACACTTAACTTCCACTTTCCTCGAATATTGCAACCATCTTATAAAGATCAGTTTCTGTCATTGGATCACATTGCAATTATTTTAATCTTTGAAATCCTCTTAACTCCAGGGCTCTGTTATTTTTATTCTCGTAATTTCTATTCTGCTAAAACCTCTTCAATAATGCACAATCAATTTAAAATACTGTTATAGTTTTCACTGTCTATCTCAAGTCAGGATTTAACTAATCGCAGCAAAATCTAAATGCTTTGATGCGATGATTTTTGCATAGACGTCCTGATGCGCTCGTTTAAATTTCCGCAGTTAAAATTCTGTCAAAAATGCCATCTCCTCTTTGAGCATCATCACAAGTAATAAATTTATTCAGAGGTTTTATTGTTTTAATGCCTATTTTGCACGTTAGCAGAAAGATTTACGAGAAAACATCATTTAGGTTTTCTGGTGGTGTGCTTTGAAATTAATGCTTTTCATTGGCTAAAATATTCCGCACCACTTCTTTAGCAAGATTTTCGAATTTGAGGGTTTTTTGGCAAATAGATTTTACTGCAAAGAGATCAGAAGAGATAACTTTAGTTTTAATTACCCTGTACATAGGATGAATAAAAATAACAGAACTGAACTTCCTGTACTATAAAAAAACATCGTATCTTATAATTTTCTATAGACTAAGTTATTTTTAATAATTTTGCTAAGTTTCCCATTAGTAGCAGGTTATAAGTAGAACAGGGTTGAGCCCTGAGCTGTTTCTCCCCTTTCTAAAAGCGGCTGATATAAAGAAAATTAACTGCAATAACAGCCGAAAACATGAAACAGCTGTTCTTATGGATTTTCCTGTAAAACGAAAACTTGGAGAAGAAAAAGCCTTACCAGAAGTACAGAAAAGAGTAAAAGTTGCAAAGAGAAATGTAGAAAAACTTGCTCCAAGAATGCACACAAGCAAAGAAAGAAGAAAACTGGACAAGGAGTTAATGATGAAGAAGATGATGATGCCTGGTCTGTGTACTGTTTTCTCTGTGCAGAACCTTATTTCAATAGCTGCTTGAAAGGAGGATGGGGCATGTGCCAAGAGTGGGCCTATGAAGATTGTATTCTAGCTTTATGTGTGTCCCAATTGTGATAGTGATGGTTCAGAAGATGGTTTAATATAACTTTAGTAGGTCATAACGTTGAATACACTAATTGAATTGCTTTTTTCAATCCTTAAATGCAATTTTTAATTTAATGTCATATTTTTATACTCTTGTATTAGTATTACTTTGTTTTTAAAAAATTACTTATGATGGAATAAATGTTACTTTATTTTATACAACCAGTTTAAAATTTCATACATGAAGCCAATAAAATGTATTCGAAACAGATAATAGCAAAGAATAAAAGAAATACAAGGTACAACTAACCCAGCGAATTCTGACAACCGGCAGGCAGTCGGGGTACATTTTCATGCTCATTGGCTGTCTTTAAACATTAAAATTAATTATTTGCCCCTCATATACAACTTTCGTAATTTTTCTATAGTTATTCAAAAGAATGAATGTTGCGAATGGTGAAGAGAATGCTTGATTTCTGTTTATAAGAAAAATGTGAATCTAAAAATTGAGTCAAACTAGTCCCGCGCGCTCTACCCTATGATATTTACAAATATTTGAGTATAGTGTTACAAGCTGACCAAAATATACTTTCCCTACCATATATGGTAATGTACAAGGAAGGTATTAGATTTGTTACAAAATTGATATATCGAGGTATTACCACTTTAAGAAGAATTTCCTTTCCAAGTACACTTCATTCATGCACAGGTCGATGTAATATTCTATCATATGATCAAGAAGATAGCGCGGATTATCTAGGCATTAAATATTTCCTTCTCCTAACTCTGTAGCAAGTTATGGACGTCCATAAACGCAAAGTGTCCGAAAACATTATGGTTTGTTATAATTGGATTTGCTTCCTCCATAAAAGTCCAAATCTTTGATCCCTATTGCACGAGGTGTAAATGCCTGTTGGGGGTGGTTTTAAGTATTATATTTTTCAAATATATCCTTTTCATTGTTTCAAAATTTATCGACGAGGATAGAATATAAATAATAACAAAAATAAAATATAATTTGGACAGTCCTACATAATATACTGACTTTATATCTTCCGCAGCAAAATAATGATATTGTTACGAATATGTAAAATGCTTCACTGTTCTTTGCCTCAATTCAAGCAATTCATAACGGACTTTTGATTCTATTCAAGTCCTTTGCTCTATTCCAGGAGAAAACATCTCTACATGTGGCCATTCCTATTATGTGAATGTAGGGTTACTATATTCTGAATTTCGGAACGGGGTTTCAAGATATGGCGATTTTTTGCCAATCTCAGAACTTTTCGAATGTACTCGAGCTTTCTTGAAATAACGAATATTCAGGGAGATACGAGCCCCTTTTTGAAGTTTCTAAGGATAGTATATAAAAGTCATCGCTTATAGTATGTATAAAAGTCATCGCTTAGTTGGGGAGGAGTTGACGTGATGCGAGCTGCATTAAATTATGAGATACATCATTGTTTTGAGAATAATATGTGTTATTTTGTAAATTATCTGAGCATTTAATGGCTGTTTTATTGTGTCTGAGAATTGTTTAGTGATTTTGTAAAATAGTTGTTGACCTACGCTGAATATTGCTCATGCTTACGCTTAGTAGTGATTTTTTAAATAAAAGTTATAATTATCCAGACATGTGACCTCATTCTTGTATCCTGAGTGTACACCCACGATTTCAGAGGATACGTCATAACAATATACATAATCCATAACGCAATGTTTATGATATCAAATGAACACCATGTAAATTCAAATTGGTTGCTTTTGATAACATATTAGTTCAAATAGTATGGCTTATTCATACCAACTTGCAAAAGACTCAGCAAAATGCAATTGACATTTAATTAATTTCTCGTGAAATAAATCCCTATTGGTAAATTCTCAGACGCCAAAATACGAAACTATTACAAAAAGTACATTTTCGCGTTAATCGAATGAATTAAATATACGTGAATGGGATTAACAGATTTGTCGCCTAATATTGTACATGGAAAGTAAAAATATTTGACGGTACTTACTACTCTTTTAATTTTATGTAAATTTTTTAGATACATTTACATGAAAAATGGGCATTATTTCGATAACGGTTTATGCTAACGTTTTAAAGTTTGTCATTCATTTTCCTAATGAAAAATCGCGTATGAAATGATAATTTATTTATACTTTTAAAGATCCTAATGATTTAATACCTTTTTTAAAAATTCATTCGAAAATTAAAGGGGGTGATCTTTCAAATAATTGGTTACACTTAGATCTATAAAGCTCTTGTATTTACTGATTATAATAATTGGGCAATATTTTTTTAAACGTTTCATTCGTTCGTAAGATATAATTTCCACACACACACACACACACATAAATCACCTTCAAAACGTACGTTTCGAGTTAAGGGTCGCTTAACAAGTGATCTTCTTTCGAAAAACCGATTTCGAATAATAAATCCCGCCGCGCTACTTACCTTATACATTCTTCCATATATGTAGGGAAAGTTACAGTTACGCATTTCCATTTGTCTCCCTTTAGAAACAAGAGGGTTGTGAAATTGGATTTTGCCTTTAGCGTTCATGGAGAAGAGCTGTATAACATCACTACATAAAAAAAATCTGATGTAGGCAGCACATGACTTTCCTTATATAATGCAATGAATTTACTACTACTTTGACAGTAAAAAAATATATTATTTTTATAGTAGTTATTTATATTCTTTCCAAGATATTGAATTTTCGCCAATGAGTCGTCATTTTCCATGTCGCATCATCAATGTGTCGTCATTGATTTAGCGTTATTTTTATCCATTTGGCTAGTTTTTCGTTAATTTAGCAACATTTAAAAAAGTCGTCAAGTTGGCGACATTTCATCAAATTCGTCGCCAAAATCTCGCCAAGCGTTATGGACGAAGAAATAAGCTATTCTTACAGTAGATAAATGACTATTGGCGTTCAAATACAAAAGTATTACTCTAAGTATCTTTTTTCACGAATGGAACGAGCTAGATCCACGAAAATGATGTCACCCAATTTTTCGCATAGTATTACATATGAAAAGTGAACATGTTTCGCAATAGGAAATTTTTTTTTATTTTATATGACTTTTTGATAATTTTTTTGAAAAATGTGCAATATCTCGAGAACGGTTCATGCTAAATTTTATGTCAATCGTTTTCTAAGAAAAAATTACATAAGAAATGTCTATTTGCGTAACTTTATTAAAGGTTTTAATTTTTTGATGATTTTTTCAAAAATTTCACTCGAAAATTTAGGGGGTTCTGAACATTCGATTACGTGTAAAAACAATTTGCTTCCAGTATTCACGGATTATGATTTTTGTATCAAATTTCAATCGAATCGCTCTATTTGTTCGTGAGATATCGTCCCCACAGACTCACTGATACACACACACACACACTCACACACACACACACAGACATCACCTCAAAAAAGTTTGATTCGTGATCAGGGATGTTTGAAACGTGCTCTCCCGTCGAAAACTCGAATTCGAATTTTCCACCCCGTCACAATACTTTCCTTATGCATTATGTATATAAGGAAAGTAATATTGCATCATCTTAAGCAGAATTTCTTTTGTCAAGTGCACCTCCGTTATGCACACGTCGATGTAATATGCCATCATAAGATCAAGAAGATACTGTGGATTATTTAGACATTAGATATTTCCATCTCGTAACTCTGTAGCAAGTTATGGACGTCCATTAACGTAAAGTGTCCGAAAACGTTAAGGTTTGCTATAATTGGATTTGCTTCCTCCTTAAAAGCCTGAATGCTTTATTTCCATTCCACGAGGTGTATATGTCCGTTGGGGTGGTTTTATATATTATTTGGAAGACACTACCATTTCAGATGACAACACCCTTTGACCGGTTTCGCGCATCAAGAAACTTGCTAAAAGCTGCAATTTTTGCGATTTCTACTGCAGAACTGAAAATTTCTGTTCTTCCAAGTGGCAGGCATCAAATTTTTATACATTTTAGCTCTGACCACATGAAGGTCAAGCTTATAATCACAAATCCCGTCAATTCCTAAAAATTGGGAAGACGATAACAGCATCCATAGACTGGTTTCGAGCTTATTATGCGCTCGTGAGCATGAAACATCCATTATCCGCAAGGGCATCCAGAAACCTGTTAAAAGCTGCAGCTTTTGAGAATTTTTATTGAGAACTGAAAATGTTAGTTCTTCCAAGTAGCCGGCAATTGAATTAAATTTTTATATATTGTATCTCGGGCTACACGACGATCAAGTTTACAATTACAAATCAATGTCAGTTACCAATATTTTGGAAGACATTGTAGATAACAGCACCCATGGACCAGTTTCACGCTTATTTTGTGAGCCTCTTGCTGCGTTGTCTCCTGATCTTGTTCTCGAAAGGGAAAAACGAAGCTATAATTATTGATGCAAACTGTTCGCTCCGAGAGGGAGATGAAATGACGATGGCTTTTGACGATGCACGAAAGCTCAAATGGGATAAATATGCATCACTTGCTGAGATCCTAAATGATAAAGACGTCACGGTCGCTGTAAAAGCCATCGTTGTGGGAAGTCTGGGTTCCCGGGTTCCAAAAAATGACAAAGTTGTGAGGAAGCTCTTCAGCAGAAAATAAAGTAAAGATGAAAAAAATATTATTAGTGATATGCTGCTGGCTTCCAGAGATATCTATGTAACACACAACTGATAGAAGCAAAAACAATATATTCTTATCAGCTCAGGACTCACAGCAACGCCACTCCTGCGGGGGGCGTGGTCAATCCATGATACACGCCCATGACGTGGTCCTTTGAAACGTATTTGAAAACTTTTATAAATGATGCACTTTAAATGCTGTTTTTATAGTATACACTTATATACATCTTTTACCTGTTTTTAGATCTACTTTGCATTTTTATTGAAGGCAACTCCAAATTTATGGAATATTTTTACTACTGATTTTAACTATCCGTTTTTTTAATTAGTGTTTTTATACTTGGCTTACTCTCAGTGTTCTGCGATATTAGTTAACAAGAAATATCAATCATGCATAAAGCATGGATCATGAAACACTTTCCAACTGAAATGCAATTTTATTTAAACATCTCTAAAATGCGATACGGTTGATATTTTCTAAATTATCTCAATACTACTTTGATTTATTTTACTTGGAATTTTAAAACTTTATCGACAAAGGCAATGCTATAAAATCGTCTGCTTCTCAATGTAAAATCAATTAATATTTCATTCATACCACTTATATTACAGACTCCAGAGCTAAATAATTCGGTTCGAAAAAAATTCAGCAATTCTTATACAACTATCTTAGAAGCACTTGATTTGTTTACATTCTGCATCCATTAAAATTAGGCTTCGTTGAAGAAATAATCAAAGTTTGATGCTCATTTAAACAGAAAAATGTTGTGTTGGCATAGAACATAGATTCACAGAAAATTTGCAAAAATAAAGCGGTTTTAGGACGGATGCAACACTAACTATGCATTTCAAGATCCTTAAAAATTACGATCTTGTCCCATAGGGTTCAATGTATTCAACTTTTTCAACTCAGGGTCAATCTAAAACTAATTAGGTGATATTATTCATTTGCATTCCCATATGTCCCACAGACCATCTCAACAACATACTAAAATTTCATTTTGATAAAGTCATTTCTACGGCAATTATCGAGCGAACGGGCAGACAGACAGACAAAACGAAATTCGTCATCAATCATGGTCATAAACACTTTTCAACTGCGTTGGAAGTGTTAAAAAGAAAAAAAATCTGATGTGGGCAACCCATGACTTTCCTTATATAATGCAATGAATTTACTACTTTTACAGTTAAAAAAAATGTTTTTCTTATAATAGATACTTATGTTCTTTCCTAGATATTGAATTTTCTTCAATGAGTCGTCATTTTTATTGACTTAGCGCCAGTTTTATCCATTTGGCGAGATTTTTGTTAATTTGCCAACAATTTAAAATGCCTCCAAGTTGGCGACATTCCGCTAAATTCGCCGCCAAAATCTCGCCAAGCGTTATGGACGGAGAAATAAGTTATTCTCACAGCAGATAAATGACTATTGGCGTTCAAATACAAAAGTATTACTCAAAATATCTTTTTCATGAATGGAACGACCTAGATCCACGAGAATGATGTTACCAAATTTATCGCATGGTTTTACATACGAAAAGTGAACATGTTTCTCAATAGGAAATATTTTTTTTTATATGACTTTTTGATAATTTTTTAAAAGCTGTGCAATATCTCGAGAACGGTTCATGTTAGCGTTCTAAAATTTATGTCAATCGTTTTCTAATGAAAAATTACATAAGAAATGTCTATTTGCGTAACTTTATTACCGATTTTGATTTTTTGACGATTTTTTCAAAATTTTACTCGAAAATTTAGGGGGTTCTGAACATTTGATTGCATATAAAAACAGTAGACTTCCAGTGTTTACAGATTGTGATTTTTGTACCAAATTTCGTTCGAATCGGTCCATTCGTTCGTCAGTTATCGTCTCCACAGATTCACCGACACACACACACACACACAGACATCACTTCAAAAATGTTTGATTCGTGATCAGGGTCGAAAACTCGAATTCGAATTTTCGACCCCGTCACAATACTTTCGTTATATATTATGTATATAAGGAAAGTAAAAAGGAAAAATCAGACCGTGTAACATCACTTGGGAGAGGGATCAATATTAAAATATTGTTTTATCATATTCATCTATACAACAGATTTCGTCTTTTCGTCTTTGAATTCGAGTTTTCGATGGGAGAGTACGTTTCAAGCACCTCTGATCACGAATCGAACATTTTTGATGTGAGCTCTCTCTTTGTGTGTGTGTGTGTGACAGTATATGTGTGACACACGTATACTTTGAAAGTATATGTGTGACACACACACATTGTGCGTGTGTGTGTGTCAGTGAGTCTGTGGAGACGATAACTGAGGAACGAATGGACCGATTCGAACGGAATTTGGTACAGAAATTGCAATCCGTAAACACTGGGAGCCTATTGTTTTATACGCAATCGAATGTTCTGAACCCCCCTAAATTTTCGAGTGAAATTTTGTAAAAAATCGTCAAAAAATCAAAACCTCTAATAAAGTTACGTAAATAGATATTTCTTATGTAATTTTTCATTAGAAAACGATTGACATAAATTTTAGAACGCTAACATGAACCGTTAACGAGATATTGCACATTAAAAAAAATATTAAAAAATCATATAAAAAAAAATTCCTATTGAGAAACATGTTCACTTTTCGTATGTAATACCATGCGATAAATTGGGTGACATCATTCTCGCGGATCTAGCTCGTTCCATTCATGAAAAAGATACTTTGAGTAATACTTTTGTATTTGAACATCAATAGTCATTTATCTGCTGTAAGAATGACTTATTTCTCCGTCCATAACGCTTGGCGAGATTTTGGCAACTTTTTTAAATGTTGCTATATTAACGAAAAACTCGCCAAATGGATAAAAATGACGACTCATTGACGAAAATTCAATATCTTGGAAAGAATATAAATATCTACTATAAAAATAATCTATTCTTTTTTACTGTAAAAGTAGTAAAAGTCCATTATATAAGGAAAGCCATGTGCTGCCCACATAAGATTTTTGTATAAAGGTTTACAGAGTGTCCTATAAAGGCGAAATTTAAAATCCGAATTCTTGAAATAAAAAGAAATTTAAAACTTTGATTTAAAAGTCTAAAAAAATTTAAAACTCTGAGCTTATCAGCTTGGAATAGTCGTTATTCTGAATGGCAGTAAGAAACTTGCTAAAAGCTACATTTTTTGCGAATTTCTACTGAGTACTCACAATTTTTGTTCTTCCAAATAGCCGGCACGCAATTCTTATAAAATTTAGCTGGCTTAACACGAAGCTGCAAGGCCAATCGAAAATTCCGCCAGTTCCTGAAACATTCGGAAGACATCGGGGATAACAGCATCCACGAACGGATTAGCGGATATTTTGAACTTGGCCTATGTAGCTTTGTGCAATCCCAGTTAAAACTGTATGAAAATTCGATGGCGGCTACGTGGAAGGATTGAAACTGTCAGTTTTCACAGAAGTTTGCAAAAATTATGGTTTACAGCAAGTTTCTTGCTGTCCTTGCTGATAAAGGCTGTCCCATGCTGACGACCGCATAATAAACCTGAAAGCGTTTCATGGGTAGTGTTTGTTCCCTGCAATGGGAGCGTCTTTCTAATTTTTAGAAAAGTAAAACGCGGATTTTGTGATTATGATTTTATTACATTTTGTAAATAAAATCATATCGTATGGTATCGTATAATATCGTATGGTATCGTATAATAAATTACAACATTGCGTCAAAAAGGTACATAATTTTATGAAATCGATTAAAATTTTCAAGGGAATTAAATTTTAAGAAATATAAAATTTAAATTTTTATACGACACCCGTACAAAAACATTTCCAATGAGTAAAATGTGCCCCATGCCCTAATAAGTTGATGCACAAAATTTCAGCATTTTATCATAAAAAGTCCCAGAGATATGAAAAGACAAAACTGCTGATTTGAACCACTTTTTGATGCATCGACATGGGTTCTCAGAGGAGAAAAATCATGTCGGCAGATCAGGGGTCATACACAAATTACGAAAGAAAACAATGATTACATAAATAAATAACAATTTTACTATTTATTGGCACAAAAGTATATACACTGTGTAGAAATAATAACTTTACACAAAGATTACAAAGCTTGTTCAAAATGTTTTCCATCCATGCCAAAGCTTCATTAAATATAAGAGGCAGATATTATTTGCCTATGATGCATTTCTGCGTTGCGTCATTTGCACTTTTGCTGTAAAAATTTACATTTTAATTTGTGATTAATCCCTCACCAATTTTATTTAAACATATCTCTGTAACTTTTTATGATAAAATGCTGAAATGTTGTACATCAGCTTATTAGTGTATGGGCCATATTTTACTCATTGGAAATGTATTTGTACGGGGACCGTATAAAAATTTAAATTTAATATTTTTTCAAATTTAATCCCCTGAAAATTTTAATCGATTTCATAAAATGCTGTTTCTTTTTT
This sequence comes from Amaurobius ferox, assembly GCA_951213105.1. Lineage (NCBI taxonomy): Eukaryota > Metazoa > Arthropoda > Arachnida > Araneae > Amaurobiidae > Amaurobius > Amaurobius ferox. The sequence goes on from OX578138.1 coordinate 99,411,583, forward strand.
TACGCAACTTTGTAATTTATTATATATGTCTAAGATCAATATTTAAGAAACCTTTCCTTATAAAGTTATTGGGGTACTTGAGAACTTTTTTAGGAGTCCTGTATAAAGCATTTGTACGACATATAACAGATGTAATACAGTTATAATTAACTGAGTGAAATAAAATTAGTTTATTTAAAAATCATTAATTAAATACTCGATTAGAAAATTTTAAAATGCATCAGAGAATACTTAAAACGTTATAAACATTCGAAATTTTAACTGCAAGTTAATCTGTTAATAGCTTCTTCTTTTAATATACGTTGGATGTCATATATCATCAAAATGCTTTTATTTTTATATTCGGTAAATGCCGACAATTTAGTGATTTGTTTTATCTTTAACATTAAATGTATTTTAGACAGGATATAATTATATGCAAATTAACTTATATTTGTGAATTTTTTTGTTTGCAGATTTAAAACGCTTATAACTTCTTAGGAATTCGTTTGGATAGTTTAAATTTTCCTAATCGGCTAATGAATTAATGTACTTTCGATTTAAATAATTTTTATTTCTCTTGATTCATACGTAACTTTCTTTTGATAGTGTATCTCTGAATTTTGTATCTTACGGAGTGCAGAAGTCTCCATAGATCAATAAAACTGTCTGAAGGAACTTCTTTATGGTGGAAAGTACACTTCATTTTTGTCGGAATTATTAAGCATTTTAATACTCTTTTGCGTATTTACGTCGTACAGATATAAGAATTTCTGGTAAAACAAAAAGTGACATCTCCAGAACTGTGTTGTTGTTGTTGAGACCCAGACCGTCCGACCTACCAGAAAGGTGTAGCTTCAGAACTGTGTAAAGAATCTTGCTACCCAAACGGAACTTCGAACTGTCCAGCCGACGTTCTACTGCTGAGATACTAAGACTGAATTGCAAGCTTTTATTTTCGAAGTGGACTTTGCATTCTCCAGCCTCTAATGTCAGATTGGCGTGCAACTGATAATCTGATTGACCACCTCCTGCTATTTTTACCTCAGGTTTCACCCATAGTCGCCCAGGCGGTAAAGTGGATAGCGTCTTCGACTGCTGTCTTGTGGGCTCGGGTTCGAATCCCGAATAAGGCATGAATGTTTCTCGAGGATAAAGTCAGTCTTCCGCCTTCTGGGTCCTCGTCTGAATGTGAAGCTGCACTCCCTCCGACCTCCGGCCGTCCAAATAGATGCTCAAGTCCTCAGGACGAGTCGGACGGTCTGGGTCTTCAACCCCCTCCGACCTTTGTCAGTGATGCTTTCTTGTAATAAACTTTGTTCTCTCGTCTTGTGTCTTTCTTCGTTTTTTTCCTGCTTCCTGCGTCACTGGTCCTGAATCGGCTCCGCCGAAACAGGAGGTCATCAGTAACAACAACAACAACAACCTCAAGTTAGCCCTTTGAAGTTATTTTTTATCCTCCAAGTTAATTTCCTGCGTGGTCTGTATCTTTTCTATTTGAAATCAGCGCTACATATCCCAGGATCCACTGAATGCGTGCTAGTCGTACTAAAGTCACTTTCATACCTCCGACATCAATGAATCCCTTTATTTCATTCAAAAAAAAAAAGCTATGTTAACTGTTCTTATTTTTTTGGATCTTTCTTTTTCTTTTGACACTTTTTATTTGTATTTTTTCTTATTTTTCTTTTCTAAATTTTATTCTAAATTTCTGTTTTTGTTTTCATACGGAAATTTTTTTTTTCCTTTTCATATATTTTCTAAATTTTACTTTTAAAATTTTATTATTTTCTTTCATTTTAATCTATATTTTATTATGTTATTATACCTCACTCTAAATATTAGTTTTCAATGATCTTTTTATCTATATTCGCAATAACCATTTTCCCATTTTTGTAAAATGGACGTAGTTGTCAAGTTCAAATATAATGTAAAACTGTCTGTTTAATCACAATATTTATTATAAATTGTAATATTTTTAGACCTAAATAAAAGTTCGTTTGGTGGGATGGTAGACCTTGGGTGCCTCCAGAATGCAGGAGGTATCCTTTCCCGGCCGTGCAGATAGCTACTCTAAACCCAATATGCGAGTCGCACGGTCTGGGGTCTTCAGACCTCCGACATCTCTGCATTAACATACAGGGTTGATTTGTTCGGTCGCTATCATAAAAATCCTTGCTGCTCCAACAGGGAATCGAACACTGGATCTTCGTACTGACCAGCCGATGCTCTACCGTTGAGTTACTGGGACGTAATTTCAAGCTATTATTATCGAAAGGAACTCTGCAACTGGAAGTGGAAATTCTTAGCAAAACCATATCTACTACATATATAACAGGGCCAATGCTGTAAAGAACACTTGTTCAGCTGTAATTTGAATTGCCGACTTTGTCTTGCTAGAAGATTAATCCATTATCAATTATTTTGCATCCTAATTTTGAAGTAGATCTAACATATACAAATAAACCATATTTACTTCTAAATCATATTCCCTTTCGTTCTATGACCACATTTAAAAACCTTAAAACTGTCCGAGCCATTGTTTAGACAGCATTTTCTGGGGGAAAATACATTTAGGTATAAAGCAGATATTTCTGTGTTAGACGCCGCACAATAAGTGCGGATTTTGAGGCTCCTAAATCTTCCTAACCTCCATCGTTAAAATGACAGTTATGACCGTCCATAAACTCAAAGCGTCCGAAAACATTATGAGTTCGTTATAATTGGATTAGCTTCCTCCTGAGGTGCGTAATCCTTGATCCCCATTTTGCGGTAAATTCCTGATCTCCATTTTGCTGTAAATCCCTGAGACAAACTTTTTAAAGTTTGCCACATACTAACGCATTATTATCAAAATTAGTTTAATATATTTGGTTCTGTACCGGATATTTATGTTTATTTATAGGAAATGTTGATGCCGGGGGACATGATTATTTATTAATCACAATATAACCATCCTCACGTCAGAAGATAAATTGTATCTTTACATGTTAAGGTATTGGGCAATACAGGGTGTTCCAAAAAGATTGAAACGCGCTTTAATTCTTTACCTGTTGGAGATAAGTGGGCAATGTAAATTGCAAAAATGTTGAAAATAAGGTAGGAAATAAGACTATGTTAATGAAATAGTCCTCCCATTCATTTTCAAAAAGTGACGCCCAGGTGGTGAAGTGGATAGCGTCTCCGGCTGCTGTCTAGTGGGCTTGGGTTCGAATCCCGAGTAAGGCATGGTTGTTTTCCTGAGGATGAAGTCAGTCTTCCGCCTTCTGGGTCCTCGTTAAATGAGAAGCTGCACCCATCACACCTTAGTCAGTGAAGCTTGCATGTATTAATAAACTTTGTATTCTTGTCTTGTGTGTCATTCTCTCTGTCCTTCTTCTGGCGTCACTTTACCTGTATTCGTGCTCTGCAGAAACAGGGGTCATAAGACACAACAACAACAACAACAATTTTCAATAAGCTACACCTTTTAAATTTTTACACGGTCCCCTTAGACAAATTTGATCAATCAGAAATTTTTATTTTTAATTCAACAGGATCATTTAAAAACTATATCTGTGTTTTTAAAATCAACTGGATTATGATAAAGGAAAAAATATGACTTATGCCACTTTTCTGTACCATGTGAAAGGCTGTTTCATCAGTGAAAATAGAGATCATAAACAAATTGACGATGGAAATTGTTTAGATAAACAAAGTACTTAATAGTACTTAATTATCGAAAAAGTACTTAGTTATTGAAAAGTACTTAAGAATCCGTGATTGCATCGTGAGTCTACGTGGAATTCTAAAAAATGTCTCCTATGTATTATCATCCAGTTTTATCTTTTTTGTGATATGTTACAAATTTACATTTCTAATTTGATATAGGGTCCCCATTCACAATTTTCAATTTTCAATTAAATATAACTCGCTCAATTTTAAAGATACAGATATGCGGGTTTTTTTAATGATCTTGTTGCATTAAAATAAAAATTTTCTGATTGACCAAATTTCTCTAAGGGGACCGTATAAAAATTTAAAGGGTGTAACTTTTAGAAAATGAATGGGAGGACTATTTCATTAACGTAGTTTTATTTTCTACCTTACTTTCAGCATTTTTGCAATTTACATTGCCCATTTATCTCCAACAGGTAAAGAATTAAAGCGAGTTCCAATGTTTTTGGGACACCCTGTATAACTGATGCATATGGAGATAATCAAACGGCTCAGTCAGTATAGCACTAGTTTCCAGACAAATGTAGGGATGTTCGATAATTTTCCTAAACGTCAAAAACTTTTTATATTATAAGACTTTATTTCGAGACCCACTAATATTTAGAATCGTGTTCTCAATATTTATTTTGATGCCAGTGTGCAGTTGTAGATTGTTACGAAGTATAATATGGAATCGGGGATGTGTTTTTAGGATGTAAGAATGGGTCCAAACTTCTGGATAACCAACACGCTTATTCCCAAACGTAGCGTAAACACGAAAAATATACAGTAAAACAGTACTTAAATGCTCCACTGATGTCACAAAACAGTCGCTACTATTCTCAAAACATTGACAAAAATCACAGGACATCACAAAATTTGTATTTCTATTCAAGGATGCTTAAGAAGGAAAATTCTACCATGTTACAATAATTTTCTTTTGCATTATAACGCAGGGAAAGTAATTATTTTTTTACTTAATTACTTAATTTAGAAGTAATGGCATCGCGTCAAATGCCCACCACACCAACTGAGTGATGACTCCTTTTTTAGACTCTTTATAGAAACTTCCGAAAATATCTCATATGTCGTAGAATAACCGTTATTTCGACTTCATTCTCGAACATTTGGAAAGGTGCCAAATCGGCGATAAATCGTTAAATCTTGTAAAACTCTTCCGAACTTCGGCATATGGCAACCCTAGATTCACGTCATGGGAAACGATCTCTGAACGGGTGTTTTCTCTGTCTGGTTTTCAAAAGATACTTCAGTGAGATGGAGAAAAAAAGATGTCAGAGCATTTTACATTTTCATAACAAGATGATTCAGTGAAGAGCAAATACTAACATACTAAAAACTTGTCTATAGAGCTGTTTCAACCACGTGGCACTCTCTTAGTAATGAGCCTTAGCAACGGTTGCTGGTGGTCAAACAACTCATAGATAGGCCATTGCTATACACGTTGTACTGTTGCTTCAAAAATATTAATTTAAACTTTAAGTAATAATTATGTCATCTAAATATTTTCAGGATATGGATGATCGAGCTAAAGCTCGATATTCTTTATTTGTCATGATATTAATAATTTTAAAATGTTTTATATTTGCGAAAATGTAATGTAATGCGAATCCAAATTGTGAGTTGGATTTTCATATGCTTACACCTCATAAAGAGCTAAGACAATATTGGAAAGTCTTGAAAAGTATGTGTGGGGGGGGGGGCAACTGTTTAACATTTGCTTATGCCAGGGTTATTTTAAATGTAAAATACGCATAACATTAAAAAGTCTTGAAAAGTGTGTGTGTGTGTGTGTGGGGGGGGGGGGGGCAACTGTTTAACATTTGCTTATGCCAGGGTTATTTTAAATGAAAAATACGCATAGCATTAAAAAGTCTTGAAAAGTGTGTGTGTGTGTGGGGGGGGCAACTGTTTAACATTTGCTTATGCCAGGGTTATTTTAAATGAAAAATACGCATAACATTAAAAAGTCTTGAAAAGTGTATGTGGGGGGGGGGGGGGCAACTGTTTAACATTTGCTTATGCCAGGGTTATTTTAAATGAAAAATACGCATAGCATTAAAAAGTCTTGAAAAATGTGTGTGGGGGAGGGGGGCAACTGTTTAACATTCGCTTATGCCAGGGTTATTTTAAATGAAAAATACGCATAACATTAAAAAGTCTTGAAAAGTGTGTGTGTGTGTGTGGGGGGGGGGGGCAACTGTTTACCATTTGCTTATGCCAGGGTTATTTTAAATGAAAAATACGCATAGCATTAAAAAGTCTTGAAAAGTGTATGTGGGGGGGGGGGGCAACTGTTTAACATTTGCTTATGCCAGGGTTATTTTAAATGAAAAATACGCATAACATTAAAAAGTCTTGAAAAGTGTATGTGGGGGGGGGGGCAACTGTTTAACATTTGCTTATGCCAGGGTTATTTTAAATGAAAAATACGCATAGCATTAAAAAGTCTTGAAAAATGTGTGTGGGGGAGGGGGGCAACTGTTTAACATTCGCTTATGCCAGGGTTATTTTAAATGAAAAATACGCATAACATTAAAAAGTCTTGAAAAGTGTGTGTGTGTGTGTGGGGGGGGGGGGCAACTGTTTAACATTTGCTTATGCCAGGGTTATTTTAAATGAAAAATACGCATAGCATTAAAAAGTCTTGAAAAGTGTATGTGGGGGGGGGGGCAACTGTTTAACATTTGCTTATGCCAGGGTTATTTTAAATGAAAAATACGCATAGCATTAAAAAGTCTTGAAAAATGTGTGTGGGGGAGGGGGGCAACTGTTTAACATTCGCTTATGCCAGGGTTATTTTAAATGTAAAATACGCATAACATTAAAAAGTCTTGAAAAGTGTGTGTGTGTGGGGGGGCAACTGTTTAACATTTGCTTATGCCAGGGTTATTTTAAATGAAAAATACGCATAGCATTAAAAAGTCTTGAAAAGTGTGTGTGTGGGGGGGGCAACTGTTTAACATTTGCTTATGCCAGGGTTATTTTAAATGAAAAATACGCATAACATTAAAAAGTCTTGAAAAGTGTATGTGGGGGGGGGGGGGCAACTGTTTAACATTTGCTTATGCCAGGGTTATTTTAAATGAAAAATACGCATAGCATTAAAAAGTCTTGAAAAATGTGTGTGGGGGAGGGGGGCAACTGTTTAACATTCGCTTATGCCAGGGTTATTTTAAATGTAAAATACGCATAACATTAAAAAGTCTTGAAAAGTGTGTGTGTGTGGGGGGGGCAACTGTTTAACATTTGCTTATGCCAGGGTTATTTTAAATGAAAAATACGCATAGCATTAAAAAGTCTTGAAAAGTGTGTGTGTGGGGGGGGCAACTGTTTAACATTTGCTTATGCCAGGGTTATTTTAAATGAAAAATACGCATAACATTAAAAAGTCTTGAAAAGTGTATGTGGGGGGGGGGGCAACTGTTTAACATTTGCTTATGCCAGGGTTATTTTAAATGAAAAATACGCATAGCATTAAAAAGTCTTGAAAAATGTGTGTGGGGGAGGGGGGCAACTGTTTAACATTCGCTTATGCCAGGGTTATTTTAAATGAAAAATACGCATAACATTAAAAAGTCTTGAAAAGTGTGTGTGTGTGTGTGGGGGGGGGCAACTGTTTAACATTTGCTTATGCCAGGGTTATTTTAAATGAAAAATACGCATAGCATTAAAAAGTCTTGAAAAATGTGTGTGGGGGAGGGGGGCAACTGTTTAACATTCGCTTATGCCAGGGTTATTTTAAATGAAAAATACGCATAACATTAAAAAGTCTTGAAAAGTGTGTGTGTGTGTGTGGGGGGGGGGCAACTGTTTAACATTTGCTTATGCCAGGGTTATTTTAAATGAAAAATACGCATAGCATTAAAAAGTCTTGAAAAGTGTGTGTGTGGGGGGGGGGCAACTGTTTAACATTTGCTTATGCCAGGGTTATTTTAAATGAAAAATACGCATAACATTAAAAAGTCTAGAAAAGTGTGTGTGTGTGTGTGGGGGGGGGGCAACTGTTTAACATTTGCTTATGCCAGGGTTATTTTAAATGAAAAATACGCATAGCATTAAAAAGTCTTGAAAAGTGTGTGTGTGTGTGTGTGGGGGGGGGGGGCAACTGTTTAACATTTGCTTATGCCAGGGTTATTTTAAATGAAAAATACGCATAGCATTAAAAAGTCTTGAAAAGTGTGTGTGTGTGGGGGGGGCAACTCTTTAACATTTGCTTATGCCAGGGTTATTTTAAATGAAAAATACGTATAACATTAAAAAGTCTTGAAAAGTGTATGTGGGGGGGTGGGGGTGGGCAACTGTTTAACATTTGCTTATGCCAGGGTTATTTTAAATGAAAAATACGCATAGCATTAAAAAGTTTTGAAAAATGTGTGTGGGGGAGGGGGGCAACTGTTTAACATTCGCTTATGCCAGGGTTATTTTAAATGAAAAATACGCATAACATTAAAAAGTCTTGAAAAGTGTATGTGGGGGGGGGGCAACTGTTTAACATTTGCTTATGCCAGGGTTATTTTAAATGAAAAATACGCATAGCATTAAAAAGTCTTGAAAAATGTGTGTGGGGGAGGGGGGCAACTGTTTAACATTCGCTTATGCCAGGGTTATTTTAAATGAAAAATACGCATAACATTAAAAAGTCTTGAAAAGTGTGTGTGTGTGGGGGGGGGGGCAACTGTTTAACATTTGCTTATGCCAGGGTTATTTTAAATGAAAAATACGCATAGCATTAAAAAGTCTTGAAAAATGTGTGTGGGGGAGGGGGGCAACTGTTTAACATTCGCTTATGCCAGGGTTATTTTAAATGAAAAATACGCATAACATTAAAAAGTCTTGAAAAGTGTGTGTGTGTGTGTGGGGGGGGGGGGCAACTGTTTAACATTTGCTTATGCCAGGGTTATTTTAAATGAAAAATACGCATAGCATTAAAAAGTCTTGAAAAATGTGTGTGGGGGAGGGGGGCAACTGTTTAACATTCGCTTATGCCAGGGTTATTTTAAATGAAAAATACGCATAACATTAAAAAGTCTTGAAAAGTGTGTGTGTGTGTGGGGGGGGGGGCAACTGTTTAACATTTGCTTATGCCAGGGTTATTTTAAATGAAAAATACGCATAGCATTAAAAAGTCTTGAAAAATGTGTGTGGGGGAGGGGGCAACTGTTTAACATTCGCTTATGCCAGGGTTATTTTAAATGAAAAATACGCATAACATTAAAAAGTCTTGAAAAGTGTGTGTGTGTGGGGGGGGGGGCAACTGTTTAACATTTGCTTATGCCAGGGTTATTTTAAATGAAAAATACGCATAGCATTAAAAAGTCTTGAAAAATGTGTGTGGGGGAGGGGGGCAACTGTTTAACATTCGCTTATGCCAGGGTTATTTTAAATGAAAAATACGCATAACATTAAAAAGTCTTGAAAAGTGTGTGTGTGTGTGGGGGGGGGGGCAACTGTTTAACATTTGCTTATGCCAGGGTTATTTTAAATGAAAAATACGCATAGCATTAAAAAGTCTTGAAAAATGTGTGTGGGGGAGGGGGGCAACTGTTTAACATTCGCTTATGCCAGGGTTATTTTAAATGAAAAATACGCATAACATTAAAAAGTCTTGAAAAGTGTGTGTGTGTGTGGGGGGGGGGCAACTGTTTAACATTTGCTTATGCCAGGGTTATTTTAAATGAAAAATACGCATAGCATTAAAAAGTCTTGAAAAATGTGTGTGGGGGAGGGGGGCAACTGTTTAACATTCGCTTATGCCAGGGTTATTTTAAATGAAAAATACGCATAACATTAAAAAGTCTTGAAAAGTGTGTGTGTGTGTGTGGGGGGGGGGCAACTGTTTAACATTTGCTTATGCCAGGGTTATTTTAAATGAAAAATACGCATAGCATTAAAAAGTCTTGAAAAATGTGTGTGGGGGAGGGGGGCAACTGTTTAACATTCGCTTATGCCAGGGTTATTTTAAATGAAAAATACGCATAACATTAAAAAGTCTTGAAAAGTGTGTGTGTGTGTGGGGGGGGGGCAACTGTTTAACATTTGCTTATGCCAGGGTTATTTTAAATGAAAAATACGCATAGTATTAAAAAGTCTTGAAAAATGTGTGTGGGGGAGGGGGGCAACTGTTTAACATTCGCTTATGCCAGGGTGATTTTAAATGAAAAATACGCATAACATTAAAAAGTCTTGAAAAGTGTGTGTGTGTGTGTGGGGGGGGCAACTGTTTAACATTTGCTTATGCCAGGGTTATTTTAAATGAAAAATACGCATAGCATTAAAAAGTCTTGAAAAATGTGTGTGGGGGAGGGGGGCAACTGTTTAACATTCGCTTATGCCAGGGTTATTTTAAATGAAAAATACGCATAACATTAAAAAGTCTTGAAAAGTGTGTGTGTGTGTGTGTGTGGGGGCAACTGTTTAACATTTGCTTATGCCAGGGTTATTTTAAATGAAAAATACGCATAACATTAAAAAGTCTTGAAAAGTGTATGTGGGGGGGGGCAACTGTTTAACATTTGCTTATGCCAGGGTTATTTTAAATGAAAAATACGCATAGCATTAAAAAGTCTTGAAAAGTGTGTGTGTGTGGGGGGGGGCAACTGTTTAACATTTGCTTATGCCAGGGTTATTTTAAATGAAAAATACGCATAACATTAAAAAGTCTTGAAAAGTGTATGTGGGGGGGGGGAACTGTTTAACATTTGCTTATGCCAGGGTTATTTTAAATGAAAAATACGCATAGCATTAAAAAGTCTTGAAAAATGTGTGTGGGGGAGGGGGGAAAACTGTTTAACATTCGCTTATGCCAGGGTTATTTTAAATGAAAAATACGCATAACATTAAAAAGTCTTGAAAAGTGTGTGTGTGGGGGGGCAACTGTTTAACATTTGCTTATGCCAGGGTTATTTTAAATGAAAAATACGCATAGCATTAAAAAGTCTTGAAAAGTGTATGTGGGGGGGGGGCAACTGTTTAACATTTGCTTATGCCAGGGTTATTTTAAATGAAAAATACGCATAACATTAAAAAGTCTTGAAAAGTGTGTGTGTGTGTGTGTGTGTGGGGGGGGGGTTCACTGCAAACTTTCCTGTGCTTCAAATTTTCAGTATTCCAATCTTTTCTGTTGATTCTTAAAGGCCATTCTTTGCTTCTTTTAACAGACAAGTCCTTGATTTTATTCCCTTTATTTTCAATTATTCTAGGGAATGAAAAAAATGATACAATTAATTACGGCACAAATCGCTATTATCAAATTCAATTACTTTATCTTAAAGAAATTATGATTATATATGATATCGGCCGGATATAGTTTTAATAAAACGACTTTTTAAAAAAAAATTCACACCAAAACGTATCCCGGCGCTCTTCACTAAGACGTCTTTTTGACTCATTTCCTCTAATTAATAGAGCAGGGAGTCTAAAAAAAGATTTGCTGTCTCGATCAGGACGATTTCCGCATTTGAAAACACCACAAGCGGTAGGCATAATGACAAATATAAAATTTTGTAACACTATACACGGCAGTATATCTACAATTGACTCAAACGCAAAGCCAGCAATATTTGACCACCAGCAACGGTTGCTAGGTGGTAGCTTGGCGATGTGACGTCAGGTGAAAAAGCTCTATTGCTTGCTGCATCACTTGATGTTGCTTGCTGCATCACTTGATGTTGCTTGCTGCATCACTTGATGTTGCTTGCTGCATCACTTGATGTTGCTTGCTGTATCACTTAAAGCGCAATTCTAGGCTTTGAGAAATCCCTTATCTGCGGTTTAGTTAATATGTTATTGACTTTGTTATATGAAATGAAGATAGTGTTACAAGAGTATCCTCTGGAACCATGGGTGTGCATGCAGGATACAAGAATGAGTCCAAATTTCTGGATAACTAAACACTTTTATTCACAAGCACAAAGTAAACAGGAACAATATACAATCAAGCAGCACTTAACTGCTCCACTAATTTCACAAAATAAGTGATATTATTCTTAAAATACTGACGAAGATACTTTCACAAACAGCTACTATTCTCAAAACATTGACAAAAGTCACAGTCCACTGTAGCTCGTATCTTGTCAACTCCTCAACCGAACTCCAACGAAATGATGAGTCCCTTTCTATAGTCTCTCTATAGAAACTTCTGGAAATCTCTCCATATCTCCTAGACTAATCGTTATTTCGTAGCGTTTCTCGAAGATTCCGGAAGTAGCCAAATTGGCGATAAATTATTTGGAATAATTCGAGAAATATTTGGAAAGCACTCTTAATTCATATAATAGCACACATGGGTCGATTTTGCGCTTATTATAGGTTCAATAGCCTGGAATAACCGATATCTGAAATTGCAACAAGGAACTTATATGCTACAATTTCACGAGCTTCGATTTGAGCTGACAAATTCAGATGAGACAAATTCTTGCATCCAATGCGCCGCATATCGGTTACTCCATGCTGACGAGAGCGTAATGAAAGCAAAACCCGTTCATGGATGCTGTTATCTGCGATGGGAATGCATTTTAAATTTTTAGGCGCAGAATGTTCGGTTTTGCTAACGGTTTTTATTTTAGATCAAGAGCTATGAAGTTCTGCAAGAAATTAAACTGGAGTTCAGCTCAACTAGACTTTGTCATACCAGAATCCGTTTTACAGTAACTTGTTATTTTACAAGAATTTTTTTGAAAAATCAGTACTGCGGATCAAATGATTACAATTATAGCATGTTACCCTTTACTTTAAGACGATTCTTTTTCTTCTTCTTCTTCGACCCAGACCGTCCTATCTATCCGAAGGTGTAAAGTATCTATTTGGCTGCCGGGAAGTGCCAAATCCGGAACTCATGGGGGGAGGCATCCACGGGACCGCACTCTCCTTTCCCTACCACCAACCTCTCGGAAGGACTTACGGACACACATATTTAACGTGTCCGTACTTCGCGTGAACACGGCGACAGTTTGGTCAGAGGCGCGAATCGAACTCGGGTCGTCAGAGTGCAACTAATGATAACGAAATATAACGAAATACAGATAACTAATAGAGATAACTAATGATAACGAAAAGCAAAGGTCACTTTATTACATTATTCATTTGTTTCATAATCTTGTATTGGTGTTCTAGCCATATTTTAGTCGATGTTCTAGTCATATTTTAGTCGATGTTCTAGTCATGTTTTAGTTATTGCAGTTCTAGTCATTTCTGTTCTAGTCATGTTTTAGTCGATGTTCTAGTCATATTTTAGTCGATGTTCTAGTCATGTTTTAGTTATTGCAGTTCTAGTCATTTCTGTTCTAGTCATGTTTTAGTCATTTCTGTTCTAGTCATGTTTTAGTCATTGCTGTTCTAGTCATGTTTTAGTCATTGCTGTTCTAGTCATTTCTGTTCTAGTCATTGATGTTCCAGTCAATGATGTTCTAATCATTGATGTTTTACTCATATTCTAGTGATTGATGTTCTAGTCATATTCTAGTCATTGATGTTCTAGTCATATTCTAGTCATTGATGTTCTAGTCATATTCTAGTCATTGATGTTCTAGTCATAGAAAGGCTTAAAAAACGATAAAATAACAATAGCATACTCTAAAATTTTCCCCAACATAAAGTGAAAAGTATATTTCACGAAAAGCTCTTGCACCAATTTTCCATCATTATTACTGACCTATGATTTTCTTTTGGCTTTTTTCTAAACCCTTCCTACTTATGCCTTCGAATACTTTACGCAATATTCATGTAAAATTTAAAATGAACAAAATATTTTATTCTTAAAATAATCTTTGGAACCCTAAAGCGATCAATTTACTCAGATAACTGCGCGCCCCCAGAGCAATACGAGAAAATGCAAAATTCAGATTTAACTATATGACACGAGTTTGACATTCCTTTGCCTTTTTTTGCATTAAAAAATCTCGAGTATTTTTACATTTGATGAAAAGGGAAAGAAATGATTGGAAAATAAAGTAAAATTGTGTGCAAAATAAATTTTTTCTACTTTTCACTGCATTGATTAATATCTCTTTATTAAGTACTTCTAGATTTTTAAGTACTTCTAGATTTTAACAGTTAGGCAAATCGATGTACCGAAAAGTTGGCTAAACATAATATTCTAAAGAAAAATATTTGCTTTATAATGATTCATTTTTCATATCGTGTACCGAATTCCATTAATCCATAGAGAACGTAATCCAGAAAATTTTCTGAATTATGTTCTCTTATTAGAAATGGCGATATTACTGCTTCTTTTCAGAAATTAGCTTATATTGCGAATTTCTTGATTTCATCTCGATTATTATTGAAATTTCAAAGTGTACTACATATAATAATATTCTTTTTAACACTTTCCAACACAGTTGAAAAGTGTTTATGACTTGGTCATTCTGTGTGTTTATCTGTTCGTTTGTACGATAACTGTCGTAAAATGACATTATCATAATGAAATTTTACTATGTTGTTGAGACGGTATACGGGACATATGGGAATGAAAATGAATAATATCACCCAATTAGTTTCGAATTGAACCTGGGTTGAAAAAATGAAATGCATTGGATTCTATGGGACTTAATTTTTTAAACATTTTTTAAGCACAGTTAAAATTTACAAATTGCTTCAAAAATGTTAGGATATATACATACTACCACATAAAATTTGTAATTTTTTTTAAATAATAATTACACTTATGATATAGAAAGAGATCACGTGACTCACTGCAAAATAAAATATTTCATCCATTTTTTTCCGCTGTGTAAAGATCGTGATGTTTAAAGATCATTTAAATTTATATTTAGTGTTCCATTCGCCATAAAACCGCTTTATTTTTGTATTTTAGCTGTGTATCTAAATTCTGTGACAACGCAATTACAATGTTTTTGACTTTAAATGATCACTAAACTCTGATTATTGCTATAATGAAGTCTAATTTTAACTCATGCAGAATGCAAGCAAATCGAGCAATTGTAAGGTAAGTTGTGTAAGATTTGCTGAATTTTTTTCACATAAAATTATTTAGCTCTTTAGTCTCGAATATAAGTGATATGAATGAAATATTCATTGATTTTACATAGAGAGAGGCAGACGATTTATATTTCGATGACGTCATTCGAATAAAGTCCATTTTGTGTAACTAGATTTTTCAATGAAATTTTAAGTGTTTAAATATAATAAATTACTATCAACTCTGAATGTATCACATTTTAGAGATGCTATAACAAAATTGTATTTCACTTGGAATGCGTTTCATAATCAATGATGCTTTAAGCATGAATGATCTTTCTTGTTTTATTTAAATATGGCATCGGATGTATAAAACTGTTGAGAAATGAAAACTATTTGTGTCACGTCTCTCTACCACGAGATAGCAAAATCATCTTGGAAATACAGAAATGCCAATGAGAAATTATATGTGACACGATAAACGACAGGTTTGGACCACTAACACACACCCTTTACACTTTTTACTTTCCCTACAGTACATGGTAATGTATAGGGAAAGTATTGGGATTATATCGAAAATCACAACTCGAGTTTTCGACGGATCTACACGTTTCGAGACCTCTAGAGTAAAAAAAAAAACTATTTTTAGCGTGACGTCTGTGGGTGTGTCTGTCTGTGTGGCTGTGCAAGGTATGTATCCACTCTAACTAAAAAACTAATGGACCGAATTTCATAAAATTTGGTAGGTGAGTCACTTGGATGTAACCCTGGTGCTGATTAGGTTTTGGTATGATTCGTGAAAACAGAACCCGCTTTTTCTCATTTATACGCTCATTAAAAATTTCATTTATCCGCTCTAGTTAAAATACTAATTGACCAAATTTCACAAAATTTGGTAGATAAGTTATTTGTGTGACACTCTGGTGCTGATTAGATTTTGGTACGATTCGAAAAAGAACAGCCTGCCTTTTTCGACGAAATGGCCCGCAAAAATCGCCAAAATCTAAAAAAAAGAAAAAGACTACGTATGCTGAAATGTATTCGTTAAATTCTTGTTTTTTACACAATTTTTGACGAGGAAAAGAATCTAACACACTTCATTGTAGTTTAGGACTAACTGTTCTCACGATATTTGAAATTTCTTGCATTTTTGTTACGCCGCTATCGGAAAAATGTCCAATTACCAAATAAAAACAAAAAATGAATTAGAAATGCAAATTTAGTGTTATTTGATGCAATTAAACTCTAATGAATTATTAAAGAAATAAAGAAAATATGAATTTAAGTCTGCAAGGAAAGTCATATGCTGCCCACATCAGATTTTTTGTCATTCGACCCAGACCACCCGACCTTCCCAAAGGTGTAGAAGACCCAGACCGTCCGACTCATCCTGAGGACTTGAGTATCTAATTGGACGGCCGGCTTCCCAAAGGTGTAAAGTATCTGTTTAGATGGCCGAGACAGTGTCATCCTATTTTGACCGGAACTCAGTGCGGGCGACATCTACAGGATTTAAACCCTCCTTGCGTAAGGACTTTCATACCCACGGTTTTAAAGTGTACATACTTCGCGTGAACACCGAGAGAGTTTTGAGCAGAGTCGGAAATTGAATCCGGAAATCCGAATGCAATCCCCGTGTCTCTGCAGAGTCTACTTCGACGATTAAGGGTGTGCAATTTCTTTCCAGCAGCTCAATGGTAGAGCGTTGGTTGGCTAGTATGAAGATCCGTGGTTCAATTCTCGGTTGGAGAAGCCTTTATAATGGCAACCAAACAAAGCAACCTTGAGAATCCAGATCGTTCAGCTCACTTGAGTGTATGGAGCAGTGGAAAGAACAAATCAACCGTGTAGTTTAGGGTAAAGACGTCGTATGTCTGAACGTGACCCCCTAGTATGACTGGCACAGATTCAACGGACTCTGGCATAATGAGCGCCGATTTCAAGATTGGAAGGTTAACTACCACTCAAGAAGCTGGCCTGCAGGATAAAAACAGTAGCAGGAGGCTAACCTGAGGTAAAAATAGCAGATAGTCGTCAGATTGTCAGTGTGCATTAATCTGAAATTAGAGGGAGGAGATTGTACATAGTCTACTTCGACGATAAGTGTTCTCAATTTCGTCCCAGTATGTCAACAGTAGAGTGTTGGTTAGTCAGTTCCGAGATCCAGGGTTAGATTCCGGGTTGGGGCAGCAAGATTCTACAAAGATCCGTGGTTTAATACAAAGATCTGTGGTTCAATTTCTGGTTGGAGCAACAGGATTCTTTACACGTTAACCACTGGGTTATCCTGTACAACACCCTTAACCTTATCAAAGTCATTCTCCCGCATCGCGTGCGGGATTACTCAGTTTGATATTTTTCTGTTTGTGGGCTAGGGCGATTTTCGTTACATTCATTCTTTACTGCCACTCTTACGAGACTTTCTATCGTTCGGTAAGAAACACGCGTTTATGACGAGCTAATGTGGTGACTGCATTTCCCAACCACGAAATAACATTCAAAGCAAGTGGTTGCATTTCGGAACCGCAATAATACGTTGTTCCCAGGTGATGGTTGCACAGTGAAAACACAGCTTTGAAAAACCACGTATTGGTTGCTATACATAACGTGCATAATAATTCATACTGTCATGCAAACAAATCACTTTTCTGCAGAGAAATTTTCAAAAATAAAGCGTTTTTAATCAAAAGTTAATTTTTTTTCACGAGAGAAATTCAACTGTTTTTGAATCTATTTTTACTTTCCTTATATACAATAACGTATAAGAAAAGTATTGTGACGGGGTCGAAAATTCGAATTCGAGTTTTCGACGGGAGAGCACGTTTCAAGCATCCCTGATCACGAATCGAACATTTTTGAAGTGATGTCTGTGTGTGTGTGTGTGTGTGTGTGTGTGTTTGTGTGTGTGTGTGTGTGTGTGTGTGTGTCAGTGAGTCTGTGGAGACGATAACTGACGAACGAATGGACCGATTTGAACGAAATTTGGTACAAAAATTACAATCCGTAAGCACTGGAAGTCTATTGTTTTTATTCGCAAACGAATGTTCAGAACTCCCCTAAATTTTCGAGTGAAATTATGAAAAAATCGTTAAAAAATCAAAATCTCTAATAAAGTTAAGCAAATAGACAATTCTTATGTAATTTTTCATTAGAAAACGATTGACATAAATTTTAGAACGCTAACATAAACCTTTCTCGAGATATTGCACATTTTTAAAAAAAATTATCAAAAAGTCGTATAAAATAAAAAAAAAATATTTCCTATTGAGAAACATGTTCACTTTTCATATGTAATACCATGCGGTAAATTTAGTGACATCAGTCTCGTGGATCTAGCGTGTTCCATTTATGAAAAAAGATACTTTGAGTAATACTTTTGTATTTAATCGCCAATAGTTCTTTATCTGCTGTAAGAGTAACTTATTTCTCCGTCCATAACGCTTGGCGAGATTTTGGCGATGGATTTGGTGGAATGTCGCCAACTTGGCGACTTTTTAAATGTTGCTAAATTAACGATAAACTCGCCAAATATATAAAAATGACTCTAAATCAATGAAAATGATAACTCATTGACGAAAATTCAATATCTTGGAAAGAATATAAATATCTACTATAAAAATAATCTATTTTTTTACTGTAAATAGTAAATATAGGAAAAGTCATGTGCTGCCTACATCAGATTTTTTTATCTATTTTCATAGAAGTTTTGTATTACCAATTGTACCAACATAAATGCTAAAATAAAAGCTAATAGAATATTCAAAAGAGCATTTAGATTACAGAAATAAATGTCATATATCTTCCATATACATATGTAATGCTTTTTTTACGTGGTGCATTGGTCATGAGCCACATAAAAAATAAAAAGTGACATATTTATTGTTTTTGCTGCATTTCCCTAATATAAAGAATGTTCTTCTGATGTAATTGATTTTATTACGGTCACAGAAGAGTTAATTTTTTTTTTAGTCCGTTTCGTGTTTGATCAGATACTGATATATTTTTACAGATGAGAAGTAAAACCGGGAACTACTATATGGGATGTTTGATAAAGTCATTTCCTTTTATAGTATCATGTTTAATTTAGTGTCTTTTATATTTATAGTTCTATATACAATGTCTAAAGCTTAAAAAAAGGGTTTTTATTTTTAAGGGGGCGATGGACGTTCAAATGAGCAGAAATCGACAGTATTAAGCAAACATTTTTTGGTACAAAATATCATGAACTTTAGTTTACACGGATTATAAATAAAATCGCATTCAAATTGAATGTTTATTTTCAAAATTATGAAAAGGTGAATACGTTTTTCTCAAAATGAAATTTTTGATATTCTTATTGCATTATAATGTTTCATGTGTCCCAATTTTTTTCACAATTATAGGAAATTTGTAGCAGACGTTAATTATATATATATATATATATATATATATGAGTCACTACATACTTTCTAACATTGGATTAACTAATTTATATTTATATATATATATATATATATATATATATATATATATATATATATATATAATTAACGTCTGCTACAAATTTCCTATATCCTCCTTTAAGTGATATAAATGTGTAGTAAAGTTTCGATAAAGGTGAAAATTTGTAGAAAATCGGTATCCAATTTTGTAATATTTACATTTTTAAATAAGCTGGGGATGTATTTAGAAATTTATGTATAAATTTATGCATATTTCTCTGATAAATTAATATAATGTTGAATCGGGAAAAATAAATTAAAAATTGGTGTGCAAAGTGCTTTTTAAACAGTTAAATGTTTTCCCTTTTCAAGTTAAAATAATAAATTAAATCGACATGCTTTTAATATATTTGAAAAATATATGATATATTTAGTATATTTAAAAAAATATGTCAATTTTTATGAAATATTAAAAAGTTGGATTTAAACATACACTGTCCTCTTAATGGAATTTTAATTTTGTTTATTCTTTGTCACACTTTTTCATAAAGAACTTTTTGTTCAATGTTAAAAGAAATACTCAATTTAAGACCTTTAGTATAGGAATTTAAGATTGATGTAATTATGCTACAAAAATTTAATATGGACAGTATAGAAAGTTTCAGACATAACGTAAGGACTTAATTTCTTTACAGCAGATATAATAGTGTTCAAGTTATGATGTACAATTTTTTGTTACATGAATTAAATGAAAAACAATGTTTAAAAACCGAAAATTATCTCTAATTCCAATTGAACATCCACTTTATGCGTTATTTGGAACAATTAAACTTAAATTAGTACACAAATTTAAATTAAAAACGTTATTGTGCCTGTTGGGAAAGTCACGTGCTGGCCACATCCGTTTGTTTTTACACCTTCACTGAAAACAACCCAACTACAACAAACCACTTCTGAGTATTTTCAGGTACGACATTTCGATAAACTGCAATCAGTCTTAACTGGCTAGGCTTGTCATGGAACTAACTCATTGACTTATCAGCGAAAACTTGTAACTTGTGCAGCATCGGAGTACTTGTCTGGGAGATAGGATTTACTTTATGGCGTCTATATCACGATGCCATATTACTTGAGGGTGGATTAAAAGTTATATTGACAGTTCTAGCGAAGGTGGCTTAGAGTCATATAGATATCTTTTTCTGCTATTTATTTCAATGGTCATGTTAATTTCAACAGTTATGTGTGTTAGGGCAACAGTTTTGAGAAATGTAATTTAAATATTAATTAACAATTCTTCAATTCCAGTTTTTGATAGATGTAGATGCTTCGGGAAATTTATATAAATAAAATTGAAAATCTGTCTGTCTGTCTATTTGTCTCATCATCACGGGAGAACGGATGAACCGAATTAGATGAAATTTTGTCGGTAGGCTTGAAATAGCTCCACTTAAAATTTAGTTCATGTTTCGAGTTTCTGAGACTAGGGGTTGTAGAGATATTGTTGAAAAACTAAACTTTCATTTGTCTCATCATCACGGGACTGTCAGTTCTACAGTCCCACTTGGCGATAAATTTAGCGATTTTTAAAATGTCGCCAAACCTTCCATAAAGATAGCATTATTCAGAGGATATTTTTTTTTCACCAATTTATTTCAAGAAAATGATATCATGTCGCTTCGCAAGTAAACAAACAACTTTTAAATAGCCAATCAAAGAGTGTATATGCATTATGATTTAAGCGTGCGTCTGTATATTAAATACATTTTTGCAATTTAAATGTGTTACTTGATTTCATTATGTTCCTGCATTCTAATTCGTTTAATTTAATATTCAAATTTTAAAAACTTATAGGCTCTTTTGTATTAAAATCCTCAAATATCTAAATAAATTTTTTATACTTCTAATTTCAGCATTATTTGTTTAATTAAGATTTAATTTGAAATCATTTACAACTGGTATACTTTATATATGCTCTAGTCCATTCAAAGACTGACTTTTTGCTAGTATCACGTCCACAATCCAACCAAACGATGAAGAGCCTATATGCCCTCTGTAGAAAGTTTTTGATAAAACACGTAATTCATGAGATTATTAACCCATCAAAGTTTCCCAAACTCGCCAAAAGTCCCCAGGTTGGTCATATTTTGCTAAATCCATCTCCCAGGTCAAGAGAACCAGACCTAAAAATTACAATAGTTTTTTTTGTTATGTATTAGTATTTATGATGTCACTTTCGTTACATACTTCCACTTTTGTTACATACTTCCACTTTCGTTACATACTTCCATTTTTGTTACATACTTTTGCTTTCGTTACATACTTTCACTTAGTTAGATACTTTTACTTCCGTTTTAGCTAAGTCACATTTCTTTCTAGATTTACTTTACCTAAGCGCACTAATACACATAAAAAAAATCTGATGTGGGCAGCACATGACTTTCCTTATATAATGAAATGAATTCACTACTTTTACAGTATAGTAGTTTTTCCAAGATATTGAATTTTCGTCAATGAGTCGTCATTTTCATTGATTTAGCGTCATTTTTATCCATTTGGCGAGTTTTTCGTTAATTTAGCAACATTTAAAAAAGTCGCCAAGTTGGCGACATTCCACCAAATTCGTCGCCAAAATCTTGCCGAGCGTTATGGATGGAGAAATAATTTATTCTTACAGCAGATAAATGACTATTGGCGCTCAAATACAAAAGTATTACTTAAAGTATCATTTTTCATGAATGGAACGAGCTAGATCCACGAGAATAATATCACCAAATTTATCGCATGGTATTACATATGAAAAGTGAACATGTTTCTCAATAGGAAATATTTTATTTTATTTTATATGGATTTTTGATAATTTTTTGAAAAACGTGCAATAGCTCGAGAACGGTTCATGTTACCGTTCTAAAATTTATGTCAATCGTTTTCTAATGAAAAATTACTTAAGAAATGTCTATTTGCGTAACTTTATTAGAGGTTTTGATTTTTTGACGATTTTTTCAAAATTTCACTCGAAAACATAGGATGGGGCGGGTTCTGAACATCCGATTACGTATAAAAACAATAGGCTTCCAGTGTTTACGGATTGCGATTTTTGTATCAAATTTCGTTCCAATCGGCCCATTCGTTCCTTAGTTATCGTCTCCACAGACTCACTGACACACACACACACACACACGTACACAGACATCACTTCAAAAATGTTTGATTCGTGGTCAGGGATGCTTGAAACGTGCTCTCCCGTCGAAAACTCGAATTCGAATTTTCGACGCCGTCACAATACTTTCCTTATACATTATGTATATAAGGAAAGTAATAATGTGTGTTCCAGGCATGTGCGAACTGTAGTTGTATGTTGACTATATTTGCAATTTAAATTCTACTTTTGTTCAACAGTTCATCAGGCAATGTTTCAAATTTCTAGTCCCGTGTCAGTTTGGCCTCTGCTTCGGATCTTTACTGAATCCTTTATAGACGTTACGTTATCACAATATCAGACAGTTCAGAGAAAATATATGCGTTTGTATAGCAGTCGTATTAGATCCGTAAAATGTTACCTGTTACTTTCCTTATATACATAATGTATAAGGAAAGTATTGTGACGGGGTCGAAAATTCGAATTCGAGTTTTCGACGGGAGAGCACGTTTCAAGCATCCCTGATCACGAATCAAACATTTTTTAAGTGATGTCTGTGTGTGTGTGTGTGTGTGTGTGTGAAAGTATGTGTGTGTGTGTGTGTGTGTGCGTGTGTCAGTGGGTCTGTGGAGACGATAACTGACGAACGAATGGACCGATTCGAACCAAATTTGGTACAAAAATCACAATCCGTAAACACTGGAAGCCTATTGTTTTTATACGCAATCGAATGTTCAGAACCCCCCTAAATTTTCGAATGAAAATTTGAAAAAATCGTCAAAAAATCAAAACCACTAATAATGTTACGCAAATAGACATTTCTTATGTAATTTTTCATTAGAAAACGATTGACATAAATTTTAGAACGCTAACATGAACCGTTCTCGAGATATTGCACATTTTTCAAAAAAAAATATCAAAAAGTCATATAAAATTGAAAAAAAAATCTTGTTGAGAAACATGTTCACTTTTCATATGTAATACCATGCGATAAATTGGGTGACATCATTCTCGTAGATCTAGCTTGTTCCATTCATGAAAAAAGATACTTTGAGTAATACTTTTGTATTTGAACGCCAATAGTCATTTATCTGCTGTAAGAATAACTTATTTCTTCGTCCATAACGCTTGGCGAGATTTTAGCGACAAAATTGGCGGAATGTCGCCAACTTGGCGACTTTTTGAAATGTTGCCAAATTAGCGAAAATCTCGCCAAATGGATAAAAATGACGCTAAATCAATGAAAATGACCACTAATTGTCGAAAATTCATTATCTTGGAAAGAATATTAGTATCTACTATAAAAAAAACCTATTTTTTTTTATTTTTACTGTAACAGTAGTAAATTCATTACATTATATAAGGAAAGTCATGTGTTGCCCACATCAGATTTTTTTGATAAGTATTTAAACAGCAAATATTATGTAGATCCGCATCGTTTCCTGAGTGGTGTTTTCTGACGTTCATGATTGATTGAGTTGACACCTTTTTTAAGTTTAGCAGGTTACACTTAAAGATGCTTCATTTCAGAAATATTGTATTTTTATTTTCTTGTTTTGTTTTTGTTTTGTTGCTGTTTACTGATGATCTCCTGTTTCGGCTTAGCCGATTCAGGACTAATGACGCAGGAAGCAGGAAAGTAGGAAGAAAGACACAAGACGAGAGAATAAAGTTTATTACAAGAACGCATCACTGACGAAGGTCGGAGGGGGTGCATCTTCACATTTAGACGAGGACCCAGAAGGCGGCAGACTGAATATATCCTCGAGAAACATCCATGCCTTATTCGGGATTTGAACCCGAGCCCACAAGACAGCAGCCGAAGACGCCATCTACTTCACCGCCTGGGCGGCATTTTTGTTTTCTCATACTATGTAATATAGTATCGAGAAAGTATTGCTTTCGCGAAAATTTTCGAATTCTAGATTTTAATGCTAATATATATTTTAGGACATCTTAAATAAGTTTTGGCTATCTTTTGGAGAGATTCCGTAAGTCTGCGGTTGACTTTTTGTATACACGAGAGCTACAACAAATATTATTGGATTTTAATGAAACTTTATATCAGGCTTTGTTATCAAAAATCTAAAATTAGATAGAATTTTTCGAGATTCGAGTAAAAACTTTGAAATTTATGCGAAATTTTATATTTTTTCTTAACATGGCAGCATAGGATCAAATTTGAAGTAATCATACATAAAAGGGACTACGTATGGCTAAAGATTCACGAGACTTAATAGTTTCAATCATTGTTGTGAAAAATAGCTGCGATGCAATTTTTGTACTCGTGACATCATTAGCCCCTTGGGGGGGATGTAAGTTACCACATCCGGAGGTACATTTTCAAGTATGGTATCAATCGAAAGACTTTTTTCAATTCCTTTAAAGTGAAGGGTAACACGTTATAATTGTAATTATCTGGACCAACAATACCGATTTTTCAAAATTTTCCATTGTAAAATTTGAAAACTAAAACAAAACGAGTTACTTAAAAATAAATTATGGTATGAGAAGTGTCGAGCTGAGTCCCACATCCCAGTTAATTTTACATCGACATAACGAAGTGATTTTACATGTATATGAAATATAAAAATTATATTTTATATATGAGAACAATTTAACATTATCAGAAAAAAAAATCATTTGTACTTCCCCACAATTCACGATAATATATAGAGAAAGCATTGGAATAGTGTTGAAAATCGGAACTATTGTTTCAACAGATCTAGATGACTCTTGCACTCTGAAACACGAATCACTATTCTAATTTAAATGTGACGTATCTTACTTTTTTACTTTACATTTTCAAGGTACATTTTCAAGTATGGTAACAATCGAAAGATTTTTTTTCAATTCCTTTAAATTGAAAGGTAACTCGTTAGTTATAATTGTAATTATCTGGACCAACGATACCGATTTTTCAAAATTTTCCATTGTAAAATTTGAAAATAAAAACAAAACGAGTTACTTAAAATTGGAAAAGTGTCAAGTTGAGCCAAACATCCTAGTTAATTTTACATCGACATAACGAATTGATTTTATATGTATATGAAATATATATAAAAATTATATTTTACACGTGAGAACAATTTAACATTATCAGAAAAAAAAATCATTTGTACTTTCCCCAAAATTCACGATAATATATAGAGAAAGCATTGGAATAGTGTTGAAAATCGGAACTATTGTTTCAACAGATCTAGATGACTCTTGCACTCAAAAACACGAATCACTACTCTAATTTAAATGTGACGTATCTTACTTTTTTACTTTACATTTTCGAGGTACATTTTCAAGTATGGTAACAATCGAAAGATTTTTTTTCAATTCCTTTAAATTGAAAGGTAACACGTTAGTTATAATTGTAATTATCTGGACCAACGATACCGATTTTTCAAAATTTTCCATTGTAAAATTTAAAAATAAAAACAAAACGAGAGTTACTTAAAAATGGAAAAGTGTCAAGTTGAGCCAAACATCCTAGTTAATTTTACATCGACATAACGAATTGATTTTATATGTATATGAAATATATATAAAAATTATATTTTACACGTGAGAACAATTTAACATTATCAGAAAAAAAATCATCTGTACTTTTTCCACAATTGATTATAATATAAAAGGAAAGCATTGTATTATAATATAAAATGATTATAATATAAAATGAAAGCTCTCTCTCTCTCTCTCTCTCTCTCTCTCTCTCTCTCCCTTCTCTCTCTCTCCCCCTCCCCCTCTCTCTTTGTCTCTCTCTTTCTTTGTGCCTGTGTGTAAGCAATGTATGTATACACTCTAGTTCAACAACTATTGGACAAAAGTTCACAAAATTTTGTAGTGAAGTCACTTACGGCTTATTCTGGTGCTGACTGACTTTCAGCATATTTCGGAAGTATAAATTCGCACTCTTTTGTGGGAACATACCTTGCAAAAATAGTTAAAATTTGAAATACAAGACTAAATATACATAAATATATAAATTAAACGCTCGTTTTATAAGTAATTTTCGACAGCAAAATGAGCAAAACCAATCCCATCACTCTAATTTGAACTGATGTCGAAATGTTTCAGTTATTGTAATTTTGAGGAACCGGCAACTTCACAACATGTGTAAAGTTGTCAAATGAGAAACATATATAAAAACAGTAATATCGATATTATTTGAAAAAAGTGCCTACGTCAGTTTGTGCATTTAAACCCAATTTAATATATCATAAAATAGAAATAGACTGTAGAGAAAGTCATGTTTTGCCCACATCAGATTTTTTTTTTTTTTTACAAATCGGACTTCAACTACCGGACGAAAACTTTCTTGTAGTCTCCCCAGATAAACCCTCCCTTCGAAACGTTGTCACTGGCTATCCGATAACTCGATTACGTTGTCAGGGGAAATCCAGCAAATATAAGATCGAAGTTTTGTCAGGATATATTTCACCTTATGGCTTCTCTCACTAAGAACCACTTTATTTGCGGTTGGAGTAAAATAAAAAAGAATCTACGTGGGCAGCATTTGGCTTTTTTATAGACTCACATTTATTTATTTCCTTTTAGGTTTTTGTGTCAGCTGAAATAAGAAACATTTGTTTTAACGCAAATTAATTCATAAAATGAAACTTGTTTAAAATTACTTTGTATTTACTGTCTAAATTAATTTCAGTTTGCGTTTGGAGCGTAATAAACGATCCAAATAGTGAACGTTGACAAGTTTATCTCATTTTAGTACTCTTCAGTCAAAACAGTCAAAAATTGGAATGGTAGCAAGAAATATTGCTATATCACGCAATTTTGGGATCTCTGTAACGACCAGCAAAGTCATGGTTACACCATGAACTCGGTTTTCAAGAAACGTTGAAACCGGTTGTGTGGTATGGATAACATTATCAGTTACAATAGACTATAGGTCCGCAACTTGTTGGTCGCGAGCACCACAGTGCTCGAGAGTCGGAATTTGGCAATTTTCTGAGGACAGTAAAATAACACTACCCTGTCTACGGTACGTTGTATCGGTATGGTCACGTTGAATCTGCAGGTTTGAAAGTTCTCTTGAGAGGTTTGTGGTAGGAGAAGGAGCTTACGATATTTATGGTTGCCATCCCCATTGAGTTCTAGTCTAAAATGAGTGGCTCTTCAGGCTGTCCCAAAAGTTACCTTAAACCTTCAAGTAGGTGGACGATCTGGGATGACATTATATTATATTTTATGATATTATATTTTATTTATTATCTGAACATTTTCGTAACTGCGGCTAACATACATTTTAGCTGTTACAGTTTATTAATACATATTAATAAATAATTATCTATTTGCTACACTTGACATTTATTATATATATTTTATTTTTATTTATTTACATAACCTCCCTTAACTATTCAGATATTTATTTATTACGATTATTTGTTGTATTTACAAATCTAATCATCAATTTATATGACATTACTACAAACAATTCTTACGTATATTATGTTGTTTACCATTTTTGCTCAGTTGATATCGTACATCGTTGACATTTTTTTTTATTTACATGTCTCACTGACATCTAAATTATCTATTATCCATTTATATTTATTTATATTCATTACATATTTATTTATATTCATTTCATATTTATTTCATACTTATTTATATGTATATTTACTTTAGTACAATTTTCACATATGAATATTTACATTTTATTTTCATATTTTTACTTATTTATACACATGATTTTCGTAACATTTCCTTGCGTTGTAAATCAACTACAAAAATGCTTTTATTAGCATTCAATATTCTTCTATTAGTTATTAATTTCAATTTTTTTTTACACTTTTCATGAATTTATGATTTATTTATTTAAACTACACTTTTAACTAAATTTAATTTATTTATCCTGCCACTTTAGGATTAATATAGTTATTTCATTTGCTTTCACAATTTATATTCCTCAAACACTTATTTACTTTAACAATTTTCAATGCATATTTACATTTTATATTTCAACATTGCTGCACGAGATATCGTGTCCTCGATTTCTCCATTGCAACGGCCGATTTACAGCTACCTTAACTTTCCATAGTTTAACATTTTAAACTCAAATTGATTTAAAAATTTCAATGAATTATGCAATTTATTTATTTTTTATTGACATAAAATTTATACCATTAATGACTAATCTTTAACATTCTCAGTTTCAACACATATCTATTTTTTCACTTTATTTACTCATGTTTTACAATTTTTGAGATTCAAGATTCTCTCGAAATACTCATCTAAGACTCAGCATTTCCTGAGCTGGAATTGCCTCAAATCACCGTATTCCATGATAGCTGTATCTTTGAGAATAAAAGCAAGCTTATTAAATTGTACGGCCGCCACAATGCTTCAACTTGCATCGTTTTGGACACAGACCTTTCATCTATTTAATTAGTTAAACATATTTGATTCTAACTTTCATTTTCGCAGATCATTTGCATAATTATTTTTGTTCAATATTCTTATCACATGTAAACCTTTTGTAATCAGCATCATTTATATACATCATATTATTTTTGAAAAAAAAATTGTACAATCATTATTCATTTTTAGAACTTCATTCATTGTTAATTTTTAGAAATTCATTCATTATTCACTTTTAAAAATTCATTCCACTGTTCATTTATAGAAATTTATTCCATTACCAGATCATTTTCCCTTTAATTAACTGATTTAACATTTTTATATCTCTCTCATTTAACAATTCTTTAAGTACCAGTCATCTTGAGAATTTGAGTTTCTAAAAATTTTTGATCTCATGAAAAAATTTGAACCTAGCTTTCTTTCTTTTTGTTTATGAATTTGCTCACTTTCATTTGTATTTTGAATCTGTATATCGTTTAACAACTTTAATTTTTGTATAAGATATTTCTTGTATTTGTTTTGGTTTTCATCTACTTCTGAAGCTATTTTTTGAACATCGTTAACTTCATTATCATTTGGATTATTATCCCTTATTATATGCTCATTTCCATTTTGAATATTTTCACTATCTTTATTTGCATTTTGAATTTTTTGAAAATTAATATTTTCATTTTCATTTTCCATAACAGCTATTATTTTATTCTCATTTGAATTTTGAATGTTTTCGTTATCATTATTTGCATTTTGAGTTTTTTGTAAATTAATATTTTCATTTTCATCCATTATTTTATTCTCATTTGAATTTTAAGTATTTTCCACCTCATGATTTTTATTTTCAATGTGAATTTCTTCAAAAACTTTATTTTCATTTGCATTATGTACTTTTTGAAATTTTTGAAAATCAGCATTTTCATTTTGCCTATCTTCACGATCATTCATTTCAAAATTCTTATTAACTTTTCGATTTTGCATATTTTCGATTCCAGTATTTTCACTTCCATGTTGAATATTTTTGTTCGCACTTTGAACATTTTCAATTTGTACACTTTGTACAGTATAGCATTTTTTTATTGAATCTCAATTATTTCACTGTTCCCGTTATATTTATTTTCGCTTTGTACCTTTTGAGCTGTATGACATTTATTGGCGTGTATTTCCTCTGTTTCATCGCTCCTGTCATATTTTTCAGTCAACTTTTTCTCACTTAGTACATTTTGTGCTATAACATTGGGTTGCGTGAATTTCAATTGGTTTTTCTTTCATGCTATATTTATTTCTAATGATCAAATTACTTTTCTCTCCAAGTTTAATTACTCGAAATCCCTGATATCTATCTTGTAGCATACCGGGTTTGTTTTCCTCTTTCAAAAATACGGTATCTCCGATTTGCATTTCTTCGTTAGTAATTCTTTTGAAATTTTTAATCACTCCTACTTTCATATTTTTATTTAACGTAATTTTAACATTCTTTTGGTTACCTATTACCATATTAATTACTTTCCTTATATACAATAATGTATAAGGAAAGTATTGTGACTGGTTCGAAAATTCGAATTCCAGTTTTCGATGAGAGAGCACATTTCAAGCATCACTGATCACGAATCGAACATTTTTGAGGTGATGTCTGTGTGTGTGTGTGTGAACGTATGTATGTATGTGTGTGTGTGTGAGAAAGTATATGTGTGTGAGTGTGTGTGTGTGTGAGAAAGTATGTGTGTGTGTGTGTGTGTGGAGACGCTAACTGACGAACGAATGGACCGATTCGAACGAAATTTGGTACAAAAATTACAATCCATAAATACTGGAAGCCTATTGTTTTTATACGCAATTGAATGCTCAGAACCCCCCCCCCCCCCTCTAAATTTTCGAATAAAATTTTGAAAAATCATAGAAAAATTAAAACCTTTAATAAAGTTACGTAAATAGTTATTTATCGTGTAAGTTTTCATTAGAAACGATTGACACAAATTTTAGAACGCTAACAAGAACCGTTCTCGAGATACTGCACATTTTTCAAAAAAATTACAAAAAGTCATATAAAATAAAATAAAATACTTTCTATTGAGAAACATGTTCAAGTTTCATATGTAATACCATGCGATAAATTGGGTGACATCATTCTCGTGAATCTAGCTCGTTCCATTCATTAAAAAAGATACTTTGAGTAATACTTCTGTATTTGAACGCCAATAGTCATTTTTCTGCTGTAAGAATAACTTATTTCTCCGACCATAACGCTTGGAGAGATTTTGGCGACGAATTTGGAGGAATGTCGCCAACTTGGCGAGTTTTTAAATGTTATCAAATTAAAGAAAATCTCGCCAAATGGATGAAATTACGCTAAATAAATGAAAATAATGACCAATGGACGAAAATTCAATATCTTGGAGAAAATATAAGTATCTACTATAAGAATAACCTATTTTGTTTTTACTGTAAAATAGTAAATACATTGCATTATATAAGGAAAATCAGGTGCTGCCCGCATCAGATATTTTGTTATCTTTTATTACAGTTCGAATTGCACCAAATGGAAAGATTACTTTTGCGTGGGTTGTGGGTGCAAATATCACCTCCCTATCCTGAAATTCCTGTTCAAGAGTTAATTCTTCTACGGCTATAACTGACGTGGTTGCAGAGCGAGCCTGTGTGTGAGACTAAGATATATCTGGACGTCAAGCTTTGACTCCTTAGTCCATTCTTTTTCAGTAAACTCATTAATCATTTCATTTTAAGGAAAATTTTCATTAACGACCTGTGTCGCATTTTGACTGTAAAGATAACCATTTTTAATATTTTCATTAAACTCAAATATGCTTTTTTCTTTATCTTGTGCGACAATTGGCTTATTCGCACCTGTCACATTTTTAAAATAATTTTCTGTAGCATCAATATTTTTATTATTTGCACAAGTATAGTCATTATGGCTACTTTAAAAAAAATTGTTTATTATCCATTTGCGAAACTTTACAACCAGTTTCCTTAATTTTAGTTTTATCACACTCTTTATTGTCGATCTAAATCGATTTTGAGTTTGTTTTATTTATCTGCTCATCATTTAAATTTAATTTCGCATTGCGCGCATCATTTTTATTTTTCATAATTTCTTCAACTCCTACCTTTTCATTATGCGTTATGATTTTACTTATATTATTTTCTGTACATTTATTTACCTCAATTTCCTTTTTATTAATATTTGCCTCATATTTCAGTTTTTGAACAACATCATTGCATCTGGCCTCTTTGGGCCTGGTCTCTACAGCTGTGACTGGTAGAGCTTGGAC
Source organism: Amaurobius ferox (assembly GCA_951213105.1). NCBI lineage: Eukaryota > Metazoa > Arthropoda > Arachnida > Araneae > Amaurobiidae > Amaurobius > Amaurobius ferox. The sequence goes on from OX578138.1 coordinate 99,443,406, forward strand.
CTTAGACCAGAGTACAGAGGTATTTATCTGCATGCTTTCCATTTTATTTTTATTTTGCCTGTCATTTGTATTTGAATTTATTTTTAATTTGGGACCTGGGCTTCGCGTGCGAATCTCCCTTTTAAAATTTTGGTAAACCGATTTGTTAATTTGCGTTTTCGCCTCTTCGCCGATTTTTCTTCTCTTGATTGGGACTTTGGTCTATTTTTAACACTTTACAACAAAGTTGAAAAGTGTTTATGACTTTGTTCATTCTGTCTGTCTGTCTGTCTGTCTGTCTGTCTGTCTGTCTGTCCGTTAGCACGATAACTGCCGTAAAAATGAGTTTATCAAAATGAAATTTTAGTATGTTGTTCAGACGGTCTGTAGGACCTATGGGAATATAAATAAATAATATCACCCAATTAGTTTTTTATTGAACCCGGGTTGAAAAAATGAAATACATTGAACCCTATGGGACCTAATTCTTCAAACATTTTTTAAGTAAATTTAAAATTCACGAATTGCTTCGAAATTTTTAGGAAATATTCACATTATCCCATAGAATATATAAAAAAAAATTCAGTAAAATATGTTAAGTAGTTTTTTAATTAAAAAAATTATTTAATATAGGGAAAAAAACAAATTCAATTAAATTCTGACTTTGGGATATCTTCCAGAAAGAAAAGAGAGAGATATTATATAATAAATATCTCTCCATTTGTTTAAACGTTTTGTATATGGGAGTGGCTTCATATTTTAAGATAAATTTGGTAGATAACAATTTTTCATTTTTTTAAAATTTTATATAACTCTTCATGATAAATTTAATTGATGGCATTTTAACCTAGAGAGTTAAAATTGACAGCACATGTCTTTCTCTGCAGACTCACATTCGTTCTCTTTATTTATTCAATGATAATTTGAGTTTCTCTGCACAACATAAGTATTTTAAATGACATTGAATTTACACGTTAAACTTAAATTTGGTTCTCATTTGATAGCTGGACTTATTGTCAAAGGTGGCGTAGCGAAAACGCGAAAAAACTAGAATATCTCAAGAACGGCTAGTCCTAGAGTAATGGGGTTAGTCTTATTCTTTTTGTTGTCAAAAATCACATATAAAATAGGAATTTAATTGATATAATTGAGCACACGTAGTCTTTTATTTTTATATATAACGATTTTTGCTGGCTATTTCACAAAAATAGCCCGTTCCTTTTTCCCGAATCGTAGTAGAATAACCTACAAATGATTTACATACAAAATTTTGTTAAATTTGGTATATAAATCACTTGTAGGTTATTGAAATATTATACTCCAAATTTTGTTAAATTTGGTTCATTAGTTTTTAGCTAGAGTGGATAAAGGCAATTTCTGCGGCCATTTCGCAAAGAAGGCAGATTCTTTTATTACGAATCGTACTATAATCTAATGAACATCAGGATTTCCCACAAAAAACATACCTACCAAATTGTATGAAATTCGGTCCATTAGTTTTTCAATTAGAGTGGATGTAATATCCACACAGACACACAGAAACATACACAGATACACCCTTACACACACAGACGTCTTCCTAAAAGTAGTTTTTTCGTGTTCTAGAAGTCCCAAAACGTGTAGATACTTTGAAAATTCGAGTTCCGATCTTCGGCACGATTCCAATACTTTGAGTACATACACATACACATATATATTATCTGTGTATTATCTGTGTATCTAAATTCCGTGCCTATGCAATTACAATAGTTGTGATTTTAAATGATCCCTAAACTTTTAGTATTTCTTCAAGGAAGCCTAATTTTAACATATGCAGAATGCAAATATCTCAAGCGATTGTAAGATGAATTACATAAGAATTGCTGAATTTTTTTCACACAAAATTATTTAGCTCTGGAGTCTGGAATACAAGTTATATGAATGAAATATTCATTGATTTTGCATAAAGAATCAGATGATTTATATTTCGATACAGTTTTAAATATTTATGTATAATAAATTACTGTAGTACTGTGATAATGTAAAAGATATTACCACTGAATGAATCACATTTTAGAAATTTTTAAATGAAATTACATTTCAGTTGGAAAGTGTTTCATAATCAATGCTTATGCATGATTGATCTTTCTTGTTTTAATTTTCACCAGGCCAAAGCCCCTTTGTCAGTTTAAATAACGGCGATTTTGACTGACGCTGCGGTCTCTTTCTTGCTGCTTAAATCTTTCCGGTCCGTTACTTGTATTATACCTTTCATTTCATTCCGTATTTCTTTCTCTAAATCCGTTATTTTGCGTGTTACCAAAACCGTTACTTTACCACTTTCTAAATTCACTTCTTTTATTCTCATATTTATTTTCTCCATAATTTTTCTGTGCGTTTGTTTGGTTTATGCCAACAGGTTGAGAAATAATGTTTTTGCTTTCGGCATCCTATGCAATATATAATTTCATTTTCAGATTTCTCCCGCTTACAGGTAGAAAAATAATGTCCTTGCTTTCCGCATCCTATGCAATATATACGATTATTATTCTCTTCTTTCCCCCGTTTTTCATCTTTTATTTGCTGGGGTTCAATTTTTAAATTTTGTAATTGCCTTTTCATTTGTCTATCCTTAAAATCGTTGCCTATATTTCATCGCGATGAATCGCATTTACTTCCGTACTGTCGAAATCGACAAATATACTTTTTAAATGTTCCGCGTATTCCACCGCCTTTTCAAAATCCTGTATATTAAGTTTTTTAATTTCGAATGCCAGATCTTGTCTTACAGACTCCATAAATTTTACAAACATTAACTTGTTCTTTATCTCACACATCTCATTATTCGCAGAATTCCCTAAAGTTTCATTGGTCGAATAGGAAATTTCCAACGCTAATTCCAATACTTTTATCCCTGGCTTAATTTTAATTTGATTTAAATTTTTCTGTTTTTGCAGCACTGTAAGAGATGTTTTAAATTGTTTAAATAATAAATGTTTGATTTCTTCAATATTATCTGCATTTTGCAGTTCCACTTTTATGACAAAAATTCATGCGCCTTATTTTTTAGCCTAGTATTAAAAATTAGCGCTTTATTTTCCTCCGATCATTCAGCCATATTTGCTACATTATCAAATTGCGCGATAAAAAATTCAACATTTTCGTCTTTACGCCCATTAAAAACTGGCAATAAATCTATTAATCCAAAATTATCCATTTTTACCCTTGGATTTTCAATAATTCCTAATTGCTATCTTTGAGGCGACTTCTGTCGTCTAGAATTTCTAAAAGGTATTTAAAACAATGTTTACCCCTTCCCAAACCCTAATTAATAGCATAAAATATACAATTCAACATAATACACCTCAAACCACTTCTAAATGCAATTTTTTTAATATTACTACTTTTTCAAATAAATTATTTTCCAATTCTCTTCAACATATTCAAATTCTTTCATTATACATTTAGTGAATGTGCATATTTTAATTTAAACAATGCTATCATCTGGTCATCACAATGCTCTTCCATTAAAATTATTCATCTCCTTATCTCATTCAAATTAATTTTATCAACCTTATTAGTATTTGCAAAAATTTTCCTTTAAATTTTAAACTCGCACCAAAGAGTCACGGAAACCAAATGTGGTGCACAAAAAGGAAACTAAATGTTGGCTTTTATACTTATTGAATTGTTCATAATCAACATGAACGAAATTCGCAAATCGTGAAACCTGAATACACATTGCGTTGTGTGCCGCTATTAAAACCCACCATATTTATCTCTAGTGCGATTTCCTCTAAAATGATATTTATTAACATATTGATACTCAATTAATTGCACCCTTTTTTAACTTTAAAAAACAACATTATTTATTAACAACATTTGGTTAATTATTAAATTAATTACAATAATTATCATTTTATTCGATGAGGAGTTTGAAAATGTGAGATCAGGTAAATTCTATTATCAAATGCTCTAAGACCGCTACAATATTTGGTACGCACATACCTTCAATTTCGTCTTTGGTCATTGATCACAACTCTTGCATCAGTGTATATCGTATTGGTACTAACTCTAAGTATTGTGCTCCTACTCGTACTGCATCTGCTCATTTCATTGAAGGACATTTTTGTGGACTCTTTGTGGAATCTCTGTGGAACACTTTCTTACGGAATCATCATGGCATTCTCTGCTGAATTTCTCCTATTATATCCTTTGGGGAATCCCTGCGTTCTCTGAATCTGCCGTAGAAGTCGTGCATATCCGTTTTAGCGTCTTTCGGTTGCCGCCTCCTTTTGCCTGAAGTCTGTAACGCCCATTCGGCTACCATTGGCCGATCTTAGGGCAACGCGATCAGACATCATCCATATTAGTCAACGTTTTTAACCAATCCCCTGGCTACATGTTCCTCTTAGGTTTATGGCCTAATTGACCTGTCGGGTCAAAGTGTTGTAAAAACTGGCGTCCTAATGTCTGCTGCCATTGTCCAACATTAGAGCCTTAATAAATAAAGAACATAAAACTGTCTCATCATATTCCTGGATTCATATATCTATTTCTGGTCTCACAGGCATGAAATTGATAATTTTTATATTATGTGGGTAACACATACCTTAGTTTTTATCCATTTATTAGTATTTTTCTACATAATTATTTTGTCTCTATATCTTTGATATTTATATAAAATATTTATAAAAAATATTAAAAAAGTATTTCAAGTATTTAATTTTTATTTGGTAATCAATTTTTTTACTGTTATTTTTGTTTTATTACTGTTTTTTATTTTACTTGTTAACATTCCTATAAAAGAGAAGCTTGTAGAAACGGCATATTGTAGCGTATCATGATATATTGCATAGGATTTCACATGAAATATTTCACAGAAAACAACCATTCCCTAAATGTTTCCCCCACACACCATATTATGTATGGCAGGGAAAGTAAAAATACGTTAAATACTGAGTAGTAAGGCTGGTAATAGCTAAGGCTGCATAACTTAGTTTTCAGATCCAAAAGTGATGCTAGGAAAGGAAGAAAGCTAGTTCAAAAATCTTTATTAAATGTGGATGGGATAAGTGACACGGGTTAGTAAGTTTGTGCTCCCAGTTTTTTCCTCCTTTGTTAATGGTAAAATGCAGTACAATTAGGAATACGATCGAACTTTTTATGAAGAAAATTTGTCCGTCATCGCATCTTTACGTTTGCGCATCGGACGTATATTCCCTTTACTGTGGCTGCTAAAAAAGTGTCTAATTAAAACGTCACAACTAATAAGTGACAACAAAAATAATGGACCGCTGGCTGCTGAGACCTTAGATAGAAAATATTAAAATTTGTTTTAGATATAAGTAAAAAAGAAATTTTGAATATATTATACGAAAATAAATACGAATTACAATAAATATATGACGACACTTCCATGTTAAACGCCAGTCTTAAATATAGTTAATTTATATTACAACTTCATTCAGAAGTTATAGATAATTCAAATAATTAAATGTGTTTAAATGCTTTATTTAAAAGCGAGTTGGGTTAAGGAGTTGCAAAATTAATTCCTAATCTGGATGCGGCGGCGCAGCTGGACGCAATTGGTTAGCCCTGTAATACAAACCTATTATATATGCAATATGTCTATTAAGGTCATTGCAATGTTTTTGCAAAATTTTAAGAAACTCGTATCGTGAAATTAAAATTTTTTTTTACTAAATACACAATATATTTGGATGCTGCTCAACACCAAAATTAACACATTTCCTCATACTGAGGCAATGTCCTAAGATTTGTTCTACCTTTTTACTTTCCTTATATACATAATGTATAAGGAAAGTATTGTGACGGGGTCGAAAAGTCGAATTCGAGTTTTCGACGGGAGATCACGTTTCAAGCATCCCTGATCACGAATCAAGCATTTTTGAAGTGATGTCTGTCTATGTGTGTGTGTGTGAAAGTATGTGTGTGTGTGTGTGTGTGTCAGTGAGTCTGTGGAGACGATAACTGACGAACGAATGGAACGATTCGAACCAAATTTGCTACAAAAATCACAATCCGTAAACACTGGAAGCCTATTGTTTTCATACGCAATCGAATGTTCAGAACCCCCCTAAATTTTCGAATGAAATTTTGAAAAAATCGTCAAAATATCAAAACCACTTATAAAGTTACGCAAATAGACATTTCCTATGTAATTTTTCATTAGAAAACGATTGACATAAATGTTAGAATGCTAACATGAACCGTTCTCGAGATATTGTACATTTTTCAAAAGAAATATTAAAAAGTCATATAAAATAAAAAAAAATATTTCCTATTGAGAAACATGTTCACTTTTCATATGTAATACCATGCGATAAATTGAGTGACATCATTCTCGTGGATCTAGCTCGTTCCATTCATGAAAAAAGATACTTTGAATAATACTTTTGTATTTGAAAGCCAATAGTCATTTATCTGCTGTAAGAATAACTTATTTCTTAATGCATAACGCTTGGCGAGATTTTGGCGACGAATTTAGCGGAATGTCGCCAACGTGGCAACTTTTTTTAGAAATGTTCTTTTTTTAGAAATAAACTTTTTTTAGAAATGTTGCCAAATTAACAAAAATCTCGCCAAATGGATAAAAATGACGCTAAATCAATGAAAATGACCACTAATTGTCGAAAATTCAATATCTTGGAAAGAATATTAGTAACTACTATAAGAAAAACCTATTTTTTTTTAACTGTAAAAGTAGTAAATTCATTACATTATATAAAGAAAGTCATGTGTTACCCACATCAGATTTTTTAAGAAGTTGCGGCCTTACGCTGCTTTCTAGATTTCCGATGGCTCCGTTTCGTTTCACAATTGTTAGAACGAAATCAATTTTTATATCGTGTACAATTTTAAAATATTATTGAAACATAAGGACAGTATATCTAAAATGTGTCATTTAAATGCCCTTTAAATATTTTTGCAATCTCATGGTGTTTGGGGATATAAACTAATTTTATAATAATAACAAATAAATAAAATAAAAAGAAATCTACACTTAAAATGTCAGAATTAATACTAATATGAAATCAACAACAAAAATTTATTTTTATTTACGTATTTTTCCTTGATCATTTTAGCATTCGTGCAAACAGTCCTTCAGGATGATAACATCTTCTTAAAAATTCCTCCCGTATATTATATTTATTGAAACAATATAAAAAGTTAAATATAAACATGACACCTAGGTGTAGTAAAACGTCAAAGGCTCTGAAAAACGTTACTGTAGTTGAAGCCTTGACTTTTCTGACGTCACAATTGGAGCAACTGAGACAGAGAGAGAGAGGGGGGGGGGAGGATATTGTGAAAAATACTGTACTATTCAGGCCTTTTTATGTTACAATTGAGAGCTTTTTTAGTATTACCTTAGTGTAAGACTCTAGATTGAATATACAACCATATTCTATTTTAATATCTGTGAGAAATATAATTAAGGTGTGGTTTTTTTTCAAGAAATCGATTAGTTTTCATATCAGTTACAATTTTGATAAAGTAATGCCAAATTGTGCGGTGACATTATTATGACTACATGAAGCTTCAAAAACAATTAGTGTATGTTTCCATTAAATTTTTAAATCTCCAAGGTTACAAACGCAGTAGATAATTAAAAAAGAGGAATATAAATTCTTACTCATGCTACAGTATATACAAGGTGATTTTCATTTAATGACTTTATTTATATTTATAAAGTGAATTGCTCGAAATGAAAAGGAAAAGATAACTTTAAACAAGGATGCAGTTCTATTAGCTCCTGAAAAATGCTTTTATCATGCCCAGCTAACACTTTATATCTTTTATTTATTTATTATTTTCCCTTGGTTTAAAAAAACAACAACACAGTAATAATATTTGAATATGCATTTTATTTTACAAAGGAATGCACAATTTTTTTTAATGGCCAAGCACTTGACTTTCGTCATTCGCCTTTCGTCAGCGGCCAGCACGTGAACCATTTAGCCGTCCTAAGACGTTGCCCCAGGCGCACCAGGGGGGGGGGGTCGGAACACACTACGCCCACAACACAAACATCCATGCCTTACGTGGGACTTGAACCCACAACGCAGCGGTCGAGCGATTGCTGTAGAAACGCTCGCCTTGACCACTCGACCACTGCGTCGGCAGAAAGCACAAATACATAGAATAATTAATGAAGTACAGATATAAATTATATACAAAAGTTAAAATTATAGATGTTCAAAATGTAGCAACGCCATTCCTTTCTTCTCTCAAAAAATAGACTTTAAAAAGTAATTTAAAGTACAAGAATTTATCTTATTAAGTTTACTACTTGAAATTGAAAAATTAAGCTTACTATTTGAAATTCAAAAATTAAGCTTAAAAGAATTAAGCCTACAATATAATATATAAAACTTAAGCTTAAAAAATTCAGCTTGCTATATTAAATACAGAAAATAAGCTTACAATTTAAAGTACAAAAATTAAGCTTAAAACATTAAGCTTATAATTTAAAATACAAAAATGAAGCATACATTTCAAAATACAAAAATGAAGCTTTCAAGTTAAAATACAAAAATGAAGCTTACGACTTAAAATACAAAAATTAAACCTTCTTTGTAAAGCTTTACTTACCTGCCTACGCAGTATTCTATCCGTTAAGTTAATGGAATTCTATTGTCATGGTCTAAATGGATGTGAATTCTACATATTGGAATTTTCCTCTTAGATTAAGTTTTCTGTTATAAAATACAAGGCTTATTTGAGTCACGAAACCGCTAACAAGATATTTTATGGAGTCGCAAACATAGACATTCAACCTATCGTAGTTTTCTATGAACTTTGGACTTAGATGTAGCCATACGGTTAGCGCTTTAAATTTCGGATACATAAGTGCAGAAATCAAATAATATATACAGATTCTAAATATAATTAATTTTCTCTAAGCAACCCAATCAGCGATTTGAGTTTTGATTGAAGCACAGTTTTCTAACAAGAAAAATTTCATTACCACAGAACATTTGAAATTCTTTTTTAAGCAAGTAGCCTATGAAGCTGATACTTACAATGATGTCATTTGGGTATTTGTTTAAATCAATAAAGCACGAACACATAAAATGCTATTGGGGGAAAATTGCTCTAAATTTAGCATATTAAGTCCAGTGTTTATTTAATACAGGAAAGTTCACCTACATAGATATTACTTAAAATGATTTATGGCAAATTTAATCATGAGAGGTAGTTTACACTAATCCTCAAAAATGAAAAATTTAATTTTAAGTTAAATATTTTATTCACATTTTTTATTAATTTTCTTCTTAATTTCCTTGTGAAAACATCGCAGATTTTGAAACAGTGCTGTGAACTTTAAGGATAACAGTAAAAGCTTTTTGACAAATCGCCGAAACTTTACAAGTAGCATATAAACATTTGAAATATAAAGTTGCTTAATATGAGAACGAGTTCAGGTTGTATATACAGTTTATATTACATGATTTTGGCATTGAGTTTTATTACTAAAAATGAAAAAACACGACATCATTGTTTTCCGTCTATGCATTATTATTATTATCCCAATCTAACACAGATACTGAGAAGGTCTACTGAAGTATTATTTTACATTCATCATGCATGCGCTTCTATCATGTTTAAAGAAAGAAAATACAATTATTGCATTTTCTTGAACAATATTTGAACTTTTTGAACAAAATTTGAATTTTAAGATATGCACGTTTAAGCTTATATTGAATGGTATATTTCCTTTAATTAGAATGTAAGATAAACTTTTTCGTAATTTTGTAATATATGTTGCCGTTATTTTCTAATAGAACGACGCGGTGATCGAGCGGTCTGGAGGCAGGCGTTTCCTTGTCATCGCTCGGTTGCCGGGTTGTGGGTTCGAGTCCCATCTGCGGGCATGGGTGTTGTTGGTGATGTTGAGGTTAAGTCAGTCTTCTGTCCTAGTGGAACCTCGTTCAAAGGAAAGCTGCATACTACCCTTCGCCATGGAGCAGGGGCCTCTGGACTTGGTGTAGGCTTTCCTGCACCATGGGGATTTGTAACACCAACATTTTCTAATAGTTTCGTGATAATTGATATTATACATCATTATTTGAAAAGCGCACCACGTAGGAATTGCTGAACAGTTTCTACGCAGTTCCGGTATGACGCAACCGAGTGGAAATCGCAAGTATGTCTTCTCTGTCTGACCTTCTTTCTAAATATGCTGCTTGGATCCCACAGGGGAGGGCACCGATTTCAAAACAGAGTTTCTCTAATGTACAATGTTATATATAGTAACATTAAACAGGTTAGGATCAATTAGAATATTACAACCACATTGATATATACATATACATACATACATTATACATGGTGTCCCAAAAACATTAACCCCGCCTTTTATTCCTTAAATATTGCTCTTAGACGTATATAATAAATTACAAAGTTGCTTAAAAAAAGGTACAGAATTTTATGAAATCGATAAAAATTTTCAGAAGATTAAATTTGAAGAAATACAAAATTTAAATTCTTATATGTCCACCGTACAAAAACATTTCCAATGAGTAAAATGTGCCCCATACACTAATAAGGTGATGTACAAAATTTCAGCATTTTATCATAAAAAGTCCCAGAGTTATGTTTAAACAAATTTGGTGAGGGATTAATCACAAATTACAATGTAAATCTTCACATCAAGAGTGCAAATGACGCAACGCAGAAATGCATCATAGACAAATAATATCTGGTTCTTACTTGTAGCATGGATGGAAAACATGGATCTTTGGCATGGATGCAAAACATTTTGAACAAGCTTTATAATCTTTGTGTAAAGTTATTATTTCCACACAGTGTAGATAATTTTGTACCAATAAATAGCAACATTATTATTTATTTATGTAATCATTGTTTTCCTTCGTCATGTGCATATGACACCTTAAAAGCGATCTGCCGACATGAGTTCTCCCCTCTGAGAATCCATGTCGATGCATCGAAAAGTGGTTTAAGTCAGCATTTTTGTCTCTTCATATTTCTGGGACTTTTTATGATAAAATGCTGAAATTTTGTACATCACCGTATTAGTGTATGGGGCACATTTTACTCATTGGAAATGTTTTTGTACGGGGGCCGTATAAACTCGCTCGTTAGACATGCCTGCCAGCACGGTTCGTAAAATTTTACGAAAGATCCTGCAATGCTATCCGTACAAAATTACGCATGTTCAGGAGTTGCTTACTGCTGACCTGTCACAACGAGAAGTTTTCGTGCTACAATTTCTTACTCGGATCGAAGTGGACAATGGGTGGCCGTGGAACATTTTGTGGACAAATGAAGCCCATTTCCATCTGCAAGGTGCTGTCAATACACAAAATTGCAAGATATGGGCGAACCAGAATCCATTCCCACTGCAACCATTGCCTTTTCATTCTACAAAGATCACTGTGTGGTGCGGGTTTACGGCAACGTTTATCGTTGGGTTATTCTTTTTCAAGGAGATAAGTTCCGTTACTTGTACCGTCACTGATCAGCGATATGAAGCTCTTTTGCGGAACCACATCATTCCCGCACTGCAACAGCGTCAATATCTGGATGGCCCAACTTTTATGCAAGATGAAGTTCCTCCGCACACTGCAACACCAATGAAGCAGCTGCTGAATATCCATTTCGGAAATGGCAGGATTATCATCCGTCATTTTCCAATAGTCTGGCCGTCACGTTTACCTGACCGTAATCTTTGTGACTTATGGCTTTTGAGGCACCTCAATTATTAAATTGAGTGATGTTGATTAAATTGTTGTTTTCTTTAGTTGACTATTGGTTACTTTCGGCTAACAACATTCCGTGTTTGGCAAATACAGCGCCATCTATCGGTACATTTTTGAAGTATTTCTTTTCTTCGCCAAACAAAATTCCATTGCTTCACGTATACTCATGTCAAATATCAGGTCATTCTGGCCAGTGGATGTTACTTCACAGCGTTTTAAAATTGCAACTTTAATTATAATCACCCTGTAATATATATATATATATATATATATATATATATATATATATATATATATATATATATATATATAAATCATAACCATATATTTTGTTCATTAGTATTGTGTTACAGCTTTCTAGAAATTGAGATGGCTCCTGACTTAAGAAAATGTAAAATTGAGAACCCAAGAGAAAGACCAGAAGATGTCGAGTCTATACAGAAGCTTGAAAAGGTTTGATTTTTTAAAGTTTATTTTGTAACCGGTGTTGTCCTTAATTTATAGCAGATATTAATTGATCCAATATCAGTCCTGTCGTCTTATGAAAAATTCATGAATGAAATGGTTGAATCTCGACTTCAAATCCTAGGTAATGCCGGGCACATTTCCAAGTAATGCAATATATTAAAATAATGATAATCAATCACGTTTAAAAAACAAGTATTTTATGCATTTATTTTAATCTGCGAAAGACAGAAACTTACAAAATCCTTAGTTGTGTTAATTTCGAGTTAGTACCAGTTTATTCAAATGATTTATTAATTCACTATATAATTGTCGAAAGTGTTTTCATGCCTATGATCTTTCAGAAGAGCTCCGGAGACCCAGAAGGCTGATTTTTTTGCACACTTTTAGTATAATCTACTTTGCAGAAGCTATCACAGCTGAATTTCCGATTGATCCCACCTCTGAGTGCGGAGAAAATTGAAGGTTTCGAAACGTTTTTCCAAAAGCTGAAAAAGTCCCTCCGTTGAATTAGAAGGCTAAATATTTGTAATGCTATAGTATGGACTACGGCAGAGATCATAATATAGCCGGATTTTCGAATTACCTCGTCATGCGGGAGGTAGAAATGTGATGTTTGAAAATGTTTTCCAGATCATCCAGAAGTTAAATTTTTGAGTTTTCCAGTTTAAATTTTTGACACTCGTATTATCGAGTCCCTACCAGAATCTTACGCAGTCGAATTTTCGATGTCACCTCATGTTGCGAAGATTATAGTTTTTTTTATGCGTCTTTCCTCAAACAGAACTCTAGTAGTTTACAGGGGCGTATCTTGCGAATATATATTATCGACCACCGGGCAGAACCCAACAGAGCTAAATGTTTTATTTTTCTCCTGAATTATAAATGGGATATATATAAACGGGATAGAAGAAAATAATTTCAGGAGCCCCATTGCGACATAAGCTTAAACTCGACCACGTCACAAAACATAACTGGTCCAATAATCATTTGAGATAAGTGTTTTTGATGCTAAGAATTATACGGGTGAAGCAAAATAAAACTTACCAGATACAATTTGCAGCTTAATTTTTGGAAGAGTATTAGTTTCCTGTTTCAGCCAGTCTTAAATAATATGAAATAGATAATATCTAAATTTCGCGAGTAACACATATTTTAGATTTTATCCATGTATTAACACTTTACAACAAAGTTGAAAAGTGTTTATGACTTTGTTCATTCTGTCTGCCAGTCTGTCTGTCTTTCTGTCCGTTAGCACGATAACTGCCGTAAAAATGACTTAATCAAAATGAAATTTTAGTATGTTGTTCAGACGGTCTGTAGGACCCATGGGAATATAAATGAATATAATATCACCTAATTAGTTTTGGATTGAACCCGGATTGAAAAAATGAAATACATTGAGCCCTATGGGACCTAATTTTTCAAACCTTTTTAAGCGAATTTAAATTTCACAAATTGCTTCGAAAATTTTAGGTAATATTCAAATTGTTCCGTAAAATATATAAAAAAAATTCAGGGAAATATATTCAGTAGTTTTGTAAATAAAAATTAAAATAATAATTACACCTCTTATATGAAACGATCACGTGACCATGATATGAAAATATCACATGACCCACTTCAAAATGAGATATGGCATCCATCTTCTTTCAAAATCGTGAGATTTTAAGTTCTTTTTAATTCATATTGAGTGTTGTATCCGTCCTAAAACTACTTTATTTTTGCTTAAGTTCTGTGTATCTACATACTGAAACAACGTAAATACAATATATTTGAGTTTAAATGATTATCCAAATTTGATTATTTCTACAACGAAGCCTATTTTTCACTTATGAAAAATGTAAACAGCAAAATATGTAGAATGAGTTGTAGTAGAATTGCTGTATTTCTTTAACACAAAATAATTTAGCCCATGGAGTCTGCATGGCTGATATGAATGAAATATTAATTGATTTTATAAAAAGAAGGACGATTTTTTTCGATAAAGTTTTAAGCATAGAGTTTAATTACTTGTAGCTCCATGGTCTTAATTTTTAAATAAAATAAATTATTATAGTATTGTGATGAATGAAATGAATGGGAGAAAGTTGTGAATGAAATGCTGTTTTTATAGAGAGATCCAGGCGTGTTATTTTTTCTATGACGTCATTTGAATTAATTTCAGTTGTTTTTGATGCAGTTTTCAAATATAATAAATTATCGCAGTATTATGATAGTTTTAAAAATATTACCGTGGAATGTATCGCATTTTAGAGATATTTAAACCGGACAATTTATATTTCAATGCCGTCATTTGAATGAAGTTCATTTTTTTCAATGAAGGTTTAAATTTTCAAATATAATAAATTAATGTAGTATTGTGATAAGTTTTAAAATATTACCGAGGAATGTATTGCATTTTAGACCTTTTTAAATAAAATTGCATTGAAGTTGGAAAGTGTTACATAATCAATGCTTTAAGCATGATTGATCTTTCTTGTTAGTATTTCTCTATATATTATTTCTTTATATAAGTTATTTATATAAATATAAAAAAAATCGCTAAAATTCCCGTAAACCTGAAAGATTTCAAATCTGTTCATCTTAGCATTTCGTAATTTATTGCATGGGTTTTCACATGAAAATTTTCACAGAAAATAATCACTTGCTAAATACAAATTTGCATATTATATCTTTTAATTATTTTTTTTTAATTTTGATTCGGTCATAATGTGGAAACTTTTAGTTTTTTGTATTCTTTTTTAACATTGATTTTGAAAATCCAATGGGCACAAGATTAAAGTCCAACTGTAATTTTTAGGAAAATTTATTAGCTCTTGAGTTATAGTTGACACGTACTTGCATTACTTGAAATGAACGGAAAGATACGAAACACACACGGATTCAGAAACAACCGTAGCCCTAAAAATAGTTAAATTGTATTCCAACATACATAATAAAAGAAAATCTGACAAAATGTGGATTTATAATTCTCAAACCTGTTGCAATACTTTTTCTACACACAATATATTATGTATAGAAGGAGAAATAAAAATTCGTTAACTACTGGAATATAAGTAGTTGCTTAGCTTAGTTCTCAGATCCAAAAGTGCAATTAGGAAAGGATAAAAATTAGTTAAAAAAATTATACCAAATATGGAAATAGACCCTTTCATAATTATGAGACTCCAGTATTTGCCTGCATTGTTTATGGTGAGACAGCGGTCCAATTAAGAATGCGACCGTACTTTTTGTGAAGCTAATTTATCGGTCGTCGATTTCTTTCGTCTGAACATAGGACGTATCTTTCATTAACTGCGGCTGCTAAATATAAGTGCCTCCTTAAAAATTCTCCCCTAAAAAGTGACAACTAAAAAAGTTAACAACTAACTGTGGGCACCTCAGCTAGAAATGATTGAAACATGTTTTAAATGTAGATTAGAAAGAAAATTATCC
This sequence comes from Amaurobius ferox, assembly GCA_951213105.1. NCBI lineage: Eukaryota > Metazoa > Arthropoda > Arachnida > Araneae > Amaurobiidae > Amaurobius > Amaurobius ferox. The sequence goes on from OX578138.1 coordinate 99,459,017, forward strand.
AAAATTGCTCAATTTGAATATATTTAATGCATATTTTAGAAATATAGAGATGGGTCAACACGCCCCTGTTAAATGCAACTTTAAAATGTAGTTAATTTATATTAGAATTTTATTCAGAACTTGTAGAAAATTCAAATAATTAAATTTGTTAAAATGTTTTATTTAAAAGCGAGTGGGGTTAACGATTTGCCAAATTTATTTTACAGTCCGGACGCGACCGTCGGATCGAGACCCAACTGCACAGCTCTGTAGAAGTACTGATCTATAATGTAGGACATGGACGTCAAATGTTTTTGCGAAATTTGAAGCAACTGTGCACATTGTATTTTGACGCTTCTCAGCACCAGACTTAACACATTTCCTCATACCGAGGCAATTTTCTGAGGTTATTTGTTCCGCCCTTTTTAACACTTTACAACAAAGTTGAAAAGTGTTTATGACTTTGTTCATTCTGTCTGTCTGTCCGTTAGCACGATAACTGCCGTAAAAATGACTTAATCAAAATGAAATTTTAGTATGTTGTTCAGACGGTCTGTAAGACTTATAGGAATATAAAATGAATAATATTCCCCAATTAGTTTTGGATTGAACCCGGGTTGAAAAAATGAAATACATTGAGCCCTATGGGACCTAATTTTTCAAATATTTTTAAGCGGATTTAAAATTCACAAATTGCTTCAAAATTATTAGGTAATATTCAAATTGTTCCATAAAATATATATATATATATAAAAAATTCAGCGAAATATATTCAGTAGTTTTTTAAATAAAAATTAAAATAATAATTACACCTCTTATATGAAGCGATCACGTGACCACGATATAAAAAGATCACGTGACCTACTTCAAAATGATATATGGCATTCATCTAGTCTCAAAATCGTGATTTTTAAAGTTCTTTTTAATTCATATTGAGTGTTGTATCCGTCCTAAAACCACTTTATTTTTGCTTAAATTCTGTGCATCCACATACTGAAATAACGCAATTACAATATATTTGAGTTTAACAGCTCATCCAAATTTGATTATTTCAACAACGAAGCCTATTTTTCACTTATGTAAAATGTAAACAGCAAAATATGTAGAATGAGTTGTATTAGAATTGCTGTATTTCTTTAATACAAAATTATTTAGCCCATGGAGCCTGCATAGCTGATATGAATGAAATATTCATTGATTTTACGCAGAGAAGGACGATTTTTTTCGATGAAATTTTAAGCATAGAGTTTAATTACTTGTACCTCCATGGTCTTAATTTTTAAATAAAATAAATTATTATAGTATTGTGATGAATGAAATGAATGGGAAAATGTTATGAATGAAATGCTGTTTTTATAGAAAGATCCAGGCGTGTTATTTTTTCTATGACGTCATTTGAATGAATTTCAGTTGTTTTCGATGAAGTTTTCAAATGTAATTAATTATCGTAGTATTATGATAGTTTTAAAAATATTACCGAGGAATGTATCGCATTCTAGAGATGTATAAAGCAGGCAATTTAAAATAAAAATTAATTGTAAATAATTGTAATAATTTAAAATAAAAATAACTGCCTTAAAAATAAATTTATCAAAATGGAATTTTTGTTTGTTGTTGAGACGGTCTGTAGGACATACTGATATAAAAATGAGCAATATCACCCAATTAGTTTCGGATTTAACCCGAGTTGAAAAAGTGAAATACATTGAACCGTATGATACATAATTTTTCAAACATTTTTTAGGCTAAGTTAAAACTCACAAATTGCAAAAAACTTTAGCAAAACGTGTTAGGGAGTTTTTAAAGTAAAAATTGACATAATAATTGCACTCATCTTATATGAAGTGATCACGTGACTCACTTGAAAATAAAATTTGGCAACCATTTTTTTTTTCCTCATTGTAAAAATCGTGATGTTTAAAGATAGTTTAAATTTATATTTAGTGTTGTATCCGTTATGAAAATGCTTTATTTTTGCATATAATCTGTGTATCTAAATTCTGTGCCAACACAATTACAATATGTCTGATTTTTAAATGATCACCAAACTTTGATTAATCCTACAACGAAGCCTAATTTCTATAGCATACATAATGTAAACAAATTAAGCGATTGTAAGTAGAGTTGTATAAGAATTGCTGATTTTTTTCACACCAAATTATTTAGCTGGAGTCTGGAATACGAGTATAAGTGATATGAATGAAATATTTTTCGATTTTACATAGACAAACAGACGATTTATGTCATTGTCTTTTCTGATGAAGTTTCAATTCTAATAAAATATTGTAGTACTGTGATAAATGAAAAAATATCAATGATGAATATAATCCCAATTTAAATGTTAAATTCAAATTCAATACTAATTCCTCTATTTTTGTTGATATTTACTCCCCAATAATTATTCATTTATTCTCTCTTGCATCTATTTTCCTCCTCATGACAATATAACATCTTTAATTTCTGAATTTGATTTCATAAACTTCCATTCATTAAATATATTATCTTATGTGATATCAAAGCCCGTTCTCGGATATGGGGATATGACTATATTGATTAAAGGGGATACTCTGTTATTGATTTTTGTGTAAATAACAATCTTATAATTTATAATAACCCTGATGCTGGCTCTACTTTCGTATCTCATAGTGGTAAGGGTAATCCGGATCTGTCTCTTATCAGTTTTAACTTATTTGATCATATCCAGATCTGGAACGTTCTAGACAAGGAATCTTTTAGTGATCATAAATTTTTAAAACATTCCATTTCATTTGACTTCCCTTTGGATAACTCTTTTCATCTTAAAAACTCTTATAATATTAACAATTCATCTTTAATTTTAAATCTCACCTTACTTCTCTATTTTCCCGTCTCAATAATATTAATGATACCTCCTCCCTTGAAAATTTCTTTAAATGTTTTTATTTATATTGTTCAAGATTGTTCATTTAAATTTATTCGCAAAAAGAAAATCTGTCGGCAATTTGGCTTTTATTGGTGGAATAAAGATCTTACTGAATTTAGAAATTTTATGATTGCTTTGTCTAGAAAAGTTAAATCCCTAATTTAAAACTCTGCTCCCTTGGATATGATCGAAGAAAACTGAATTAAATACAATTTTAATAAAGCTAAATTCAAACGATTAATTTATGAGGCTAAAACTAATGCTTGGAAAATTTTTTACAATAAATATAATTCTAAATTTGGCTCTATATTAAAATTTACTTTTCTAAAATCTCACAAAAGTAAAAACATAAACTTAACTTTTCCGGATGACCTTAACTTAAAATACGCCGATAAGATAGATCGTCTATTGAATCATTGTTTTGAAACTGACTACAATTTTAATTCTTTTCCATATTTTTCTCTCCCTTCTGGCGGTCTCGGAGTCCTGTCACTCTCTGAGATGTCATTAGTGTTTAACAACTTTAAGAATGGCAAATCCCCTGATCTTGATAATTTAGATAATAAAATTTGGCAATCTAATTTTAATTTCAATAACAAGCTATTTCTTAAAATTTTTGACCTTTATTTAAAGTTTTACTATTTTCCAAATTGTTTAAAAAATGCAAAAGTTCTTTTTATTCTCAAGCCACGCTATGATCTCTTTAATTGCTCCTCTTTTCGTCCGATTTGTCTTACTCCAACCCTAGGCAAAATTTTTGAAAGAATTTTCGCCAATGGATTAATTTTTTGGTTAACCACTAATGACATTCTTCATCCTTATCAATATGACTTCCGCGAACTCCCTAGTTGCGAAGACGCTTGTTTTAAATTTTTGAACACTGACAATCTGAAGTCAAATCATCATGTTGCTCTCACTACCCTAGATATTAAAGGAGTGTTTGATAATCTCAGTTGGACTTATCTTCCCCACTCCTGCAACGCAATTAATATCCCTCCACTTTTCCAAATTTTCATTTTTTCTTATCTTTCCTCCAGGTACGTTACTTTTAATGAGTACTCCCTATCAATTTCTAAGCCTATTTCCAAAGGTGCTCCCCAAGGCTCTATCCTGGCCCCAGTTATTTGGAACATTTATTTCAATAAAATCCTCCTCCTTAAAAATGAACTTTTTTACCGCCAAATTTTTGCGGATGACCTTGCCCTTATCACTTTTGGTCAAACCAGAATCTCTCTAGTACATAATACTAACTCCCTTCCAAATTCTATTTCCCACTCCCTTCGGTCTCTATTTCTTGATGTCTCCACTAATAAAAGCTGCTCTATTATATTCTCTGAATCCCGTACTATTTTTCGCAGAAATCTAATCTTTAAGTTTCAAAATTCTATAATTAAAATTCAAAATCAACTAAAATTTCTAGGTATTATTATCGACAATAAACTTTCTTGGAACCCTCGTATCTCATCTATCAAAGAAAAATGTTTTAAATTTGTTTCCATTTTCAATCAAATCTCTGGTCAAATTGGGGCTTAAATAGATATTTTTTAAAATGTTGGTATTTATGTCTTATAGAAAAAATCATTACTTTTGGCTCCGGAATTTGGGGTAAATCGTTTAATCTTACCCAAACTCGCAAACGTGTTTCCCTCCAACGCGTTTTCTTTTTGAAAATTTGTCATCCATCCATTTTAATATTAATAACCTCTACTATAAATACATGTTTTGGAAACATAAAATAAATTTATTTCCTTTTTACTCTATCCATCTCCCTTCTGATTTGGACTTTTTCGTCCCTATTTATAAAACCCATCCCTGTGTTCGCACTCTGGTAATCTAATTAATAGAGTTGTTAAGATGTTCTCAGATGTTAATATTTATACTGATGGTTCTAAAATTGACAGTAAAATTGGCTTTGCCATTTGCATCTTTCAACATGATGTTTTGACAGAAGTTATGTCTCATAAAATCGGTGACAATAATACAGTATTCCATTGACAAAGTTTTTATTCCTTTTCCCTTCTCCCCCCTCGTTAAAACTTTCAAAAACAATATTTTGAATCTAGGCAAAATTATCTTACTGACTTTCGTTCTCCCCGTAATCCTGATCCCGCCCATCACACTTCCTTTCTTACCCTCTGTCAATACGCATTCCCTTATATATAATAAATTCTTAATTTTCTTTCTCAGTGAGCATGGTTCCGTTTTAGACTATTTATTCTTTTTTTTTAAATCAAATCCACCTCAACCTGCCCTTGTAATTCCTACGTGGATGTCGATCATTATATTTTTAATTGCCCTCTTACTAAAAAATTTCACCTCTTTCAACCTTCAAATTGCAATAAAGCAAATTGGTTTAAGTTCATCTGTTCTAACCCAGTTTCTATAAATAAAAAAAATTGTATTATTGTCGCCCAATGTATTTCTGGTTCCGTAAGTTTCGTAAGTTTATTCAGCGTACTGCTTTTAATTTTTTATGATCAATATGGTAAATTTATTGTTTTTTGTTACTTGCTTTCACCATTTTTGATGCTTTGTTACGGAAAGAAATAAAAAGCTATCTAACTTTTCCATTTTGATCTTTTTATCCCTCAAATTTTTCTCTTATTTAAATTTTTTACTTTAAATTTTTCTAAACAACGATTTTTCTTCACTTTCATTTTCTACTTATTTGCTTTTATTTATTTAACTTTCTTCTTTCAAAATTTTATTTCGAAATTCTTTTCTAAATTATCCTCTAGTTAATCGCTTTTGCATATTCAAATTTATAGTTTTTTGGGTTTTTTACAACATTTTTGTCCATTAACAATAATATTTTTCCCAACTGTACCCAGTTGGACGTATCTGTAAAGATCATTCTATTTTAATATGTAAAGCTGTTTGTCTAACCCACATATCTGGAGCTGGCGAGGGGGTGGGGGGTGGGGACAGCACTTAGGTCGAAAACAAAGATTTTGATATTTTGAGGAATGAAAAATTTGATACTTTTAAGAGAATTATTTTTAAATTTAAATTTTAAGTTTTCAGAATATGGATTAAATTTTTATGGCGTTTGCTATATATTCATAAGCTAAATAAATAATACCTTTTCTTAATTTATATTTTATTTTTTACTAATATCCCTGTAAAATTTATTAGGTGTTTTACGTTTTCTTTTTTAACATCTTAATCGCCCAACTGACTTACGTGCTTTTTCCACAACAAAGATCATAAATATCTTCAACCAAATATGTATGTTATGAAAAATTGAAAATTTTGACTTATGTGCTTTTCCCCGGCACCTCTAGATATATTCTTCAACTGTTATTTTTCAAAGTTCTCAATTAATACAGGACGACCGAGGATGAGGACCAAGCTGATGTATTACGGCTGGGTACCCAGCCGTAATACAACCCAGAAGGATATCTTCATTCTGAAGATATCCTTTCCCGACCATGCTTACTCAATACTTAACAGGTGAGTTGCATGGTCTGGGTTCTAATAAAAAAAAATAAAATGCTGAATATATTGCATTTTAGAGATTATTTCATAATCAATGATGTATGCATGATTGAATTTTCTTGTTAACACTTTACAACATAGTTGAAAAGTGTTTATGACTTTGTTCATTCTGTCTGTCTGTCTGTCTGTCCGTTAGCACGATAACTGCCGTAAAAATGACATTATCAAAATGAAATTATGTTTTTCAGACGGTCTGTGGGACCTATGGGAATATAAATAAATAATATCACCCAATTAGTTTTTTATTGAACCCGGGTGGAAAAAATGAAATACATTGAACCCTATGGGACCTAACTTTTCAAACATTTTTTAAGTAAATTTAAAATTCACAAAGTGCTTCTAAATGTTTAGGAAATATTCACATTATCCTATAAAATATATATAAAAAATTTCAGTAAAATATGTTAAGGAGTTTTTTAATTAAAAATTATTTAAAATATACGGAACAAAACAAATTCAATTAAATTCTGACTTTTGGGATATCCTCCAGAAAGAAAAAAGAGATATATTATATAATAAATATCTTTCCAAGGGTTTAATCGTTTTGTATATGAGAGAGGCTTCACATTTTAAAATAAATTTGGTAGATAACAATTTTTCAAATTTTCTTTTAATTTTATATAACTCTTCATGATATACTTATTTGATGGCATTTTTAATGCACTTTCCTACGTCCTAGAGAGTTAAAATTTGGTACACAGCTTAAATTTGTTGAACATTTTATTCTACAAAAATTTAGTAGATCTTTAAATATAGATCATACATTTTTTTCGAAATGGCCTGCAAATAATCCCCATTCACTTCTATAAATCATTGTTGTAATATTGTTAAAAATTCTGATGTGGACAGCACATGTCTTTCCCTGCAGACTCATATTCACGTTCTCTTTATTTCTTCAATAATAATTTGAGTTTATCTGCACAAAATAACAGCCATAAGTATTTTAAATGACATTGAATTTACACGTTAAACTTAAATTTGGTTCTCATTTGATAGCTGGACTTATTGTCAAAGGTGGCGTAGCGAAAACGCAAAAAACCTAGAATATCTCAAGAACGGCTAGTCTTAGAGTAATGCGGTTAGTCTTATTATTTTTGTTGTCAAAAATCACGTATAAAATAGGAATTTAATTGATATAATTGAGCACATGTAGTCCTTTATTCTTATATTTAAAACGATTTTTGAGGGCCATTTCACAAAAATTGCCCGTTCCTTTTTCCTGAATCTTACTAGAATAACCTACAGATGATTTATGTACCAAATTTTGTTAAATTTGGTATATAAATCACTTGTAGGTCATTGAAATACTATACACCAAATTTTGTTAAATTTGTTCCATTAGTTTTTAGTTAGAGTGGTTAAAGACAATTTCTGCCGGTCATTTCGCAAGGAAGGCAGATTCTTTTATTACGAATCGTACTATAATCTAATGAACATCAGGATTTCCCACAAAAAACATACCTACCAAATTTTATGAAATTTGGTCCATTAGTTTTTCAATTAGAGTGGATGTAATATTCTCATAGACACACAGATACACTCTTACACACACAGTCGTCTTCCTGAAAATAGTTTTTTCGTGTTGTAGCAGTCCCAAAATGTGTAGATCCTTCGAAAATTCGAGTTCCGATCTTCGGTACGATTCCAGTACCTTGAGTACATACACACACACACATATATATTATCCCCGTATCTGTGTATCTAAATGCCGTGCCTATGCAATTACAATAGTTGTGATTTTAAATGATCACGAAACTTTTATTATTTCTCCAACGAAACCTAATTTTAACTTGTGCAGAATGCAAATATCTGAAGCGATTGTAAGGTGAATTACATAAGAATTGCTGAATTTTTTTCACACAAAATTATTTAGCTCTGGAGTCTGGAATACAAGTTATATGAATGAAATATTCATTGATTTTGCATAGAGAATCAGATGATTTTTATTTCGATACAGTTTTAAATATTTAAGTATAATAAATTACTGTAGTACTGTGATAATGTTAAAGATATCACCACTGAATGTATCACATTTTAAAAATCTTTAAATGAAATTGCATTTCAGTTGGAAAGTGTTTCATAATCAATGCTTATGTATGAGTGATCTTTCTTGTTTTAATTATCTGCGACCTTACGCAGCTTTCTAGATAGTAACACGACAGATTTCATATCTGAGGTTAAACGATATCAATTTTTACATAGTAAATGATTTTAAAATATTACTGGAACATAAGGCCAGTACCTGAAACTGCACTTTAAATTTTTGCAATCTCATGCTGTTTGGGGAGATAAAATAATATGTTGAGCAGAGCTGAGATTGAAAATCTAGTCTTTCGATTGTAATCCCCGCGCTCTGACCACTGGGCTGTCCAACACAAGTGTGCACAGCTTAGTTCTTTGATCCAAAATGACAGTTAGGAAAGGGTAAAAGTTTTAAAAAAATATACAAAATATGGATGGGGTAAGTAAAAAATGTCCCATAATAATTTTGAACCTCCAGTATTTGCTTACTTTGTCCATGGTGAGAAACTTTGTTTGTGTCGTATAAATGGTATGATGTATGGTAAATAAAATGTATACATTTGGATATATTCTATAAGTATTTTAGAAATATGATTTACAGTAAAAACATGCTAATAATTCCCTGCCACATGTTACCATTAAATGCAGTTAATATATGTTAGAATTTAATTCAGAAATTGTAGAAAAATTAAATGATTAAACTTTTTAAAATGCTTTATTTGGAAGCGAGTTGAGTTAATGGTCAACAAAATTATTTCACTGCCTGGATATGGTCGGCGGCTTGCGAATCAACTGGACAGCTAAAAGAACAAATCTATAATGTATGCAATATGTATTTTAAGGTCAAATGCTTTTTTTGAAAATTTAAGCATTGCACATTGTATATTTTGTTGATGCTTAACACCAGAGTTAGCACATTTTCTCATACCCAGGCAATGCTCTGATGTTATTTCTTCTTCATTTTTAATTAACTGCTGCCTTTTGTTATTTTCAAGATATTAATCACACTGATTACTGTTTATCGTTTATACGAAATCGATTTTTACATAATATATCATTTTAAAATATTAGCGTTACTTATGTGTGGTACCCGAAAGTGCACTTCTAACTTTTTCTCAATATCATGCTGTTTTGGGAAGATAAATGAATTATATCCATTTTGGGGTTAATGAAGCTCTGTCCAAATAGCAACAGTAAAAAATGTCACCTATGTTCAGTCGGACTATAAATAAAATAAAATAAAATATAATCATGAAATGGCTGAATTAGTCCTATTATGAAATCATCACCGAAAAGTTATTTCAATTTACGTATTTTTTCTTGATCATTTGAGCAGCTGTGCCTTAAAATGAAGCCATCTGTTTAAAAATTCCTACCTCCATTATATTTATTGAAAATGAACACAATTTCAATGCCCCAAAGAAACTCAGTACGTAGAAAAATAGGTGCAGATAAATGTTTATGTGGACATATATCCAATTTATACACGTTCCGGCTATTCATAATTAAATCTTCGAGGTTCCTCTAGAAATAGTTTATATTACATAATTAAACATAATGGCTTGATTGTTTAATTTGTTTCATCTCTTATAGAAGGCAGGGCCGCCTCAGCCATTACCAGAGCACCTATATGCAATGTAAAGTTTAACCATAGTTCCTAGGTGTGGTCTCGCGTCAAAGGTTCTGAAAGACGGTAGTGTAGAGCTCCTCTACTACAGGCTGACTTATCAAGCATATCGTATATATATTATCGTATATAGGTTATCGCATATATATTATCAAGCATCGGGTTCCATACTACAGTTACAGGAATTATAAAATACGTGCTTAAAATAAATACTTTATATAAAAAAGAAGTTTCAATTAGAATATTGTAGAACTTAGCTCGCACAAGTATGCTCCAGTACCGAGTATCCAATTATTTTTTAATCATTGTTTTTTTCTTTCTTTGTTTCTAGGAAAGCGAAATAACCTAAAATCCTTTCTGGAATGATTAGAGCAGTTCAGTGCAGGACAACCACCCATAATTATTTCAATTATACTTCTTAAAGTGAAAATACGAATAGAGCTAATGCTAATGGATGGCGTTTCCAGCTATGGTGGGCTTCAATATGCTTGATCAGTCAGCTCGTATATAGAGGAGTGTGGCGGACAGGATGTTACCAGGCCCGAACCAGGTGCTTACAAGACCGACATTATAAGCATAGAGCCAAAGCTAGCTTCGGCTCCGTTCTTATAATTCGGGTACAGGTTCCAAGCATCTTTGATCAGATGTCTTTGCTGCAGCAGGAGTCTTACGGTAGTGAAGTGGGAATCTTAAATTTACAGACGTCACAATGAGACAATCTGAGAGAGAGAGAGAGAGAGAGCAGAGTTCAAGGGAAAATATTGTATTGTTCAAGCTCTGTTATGTTAAAACCTTGAGGTTTTTTTTTAGTATTGCTTTGTGTAAGAGACTGGATTGAATATACACAAATCTCTTTCAATATATCAGAAAAAATATGAGCTGTAGTCTTTTTAAGAAATTGTGTAGTTTTCATAACTTAAATTATGATGAAGTAATGCCAAATTGTATGGAGACATCATTATACCCACACGAAAGTTCAAGAAAAATTAGTGTATGTTAGCTTGAATAAATTTTCTAAGGCCCCAAGCTTGCAAAAGGACTGGATAATTAAATAAAGGGAAATATAATTTATTACTCTGGCTACAGTATATGCAAGTCGATAAATGACATAAGTTATACAGTAGACCCCCCTACAACACGGTAGATACGTTCCGTGTTATATGAATCCGTGTTGTACTAGTCACTTAGATTATACAAATACATGAGCTGTTTACAGTCCAAAGCGATTAACTTAGTTGTTATATTTAAAATAACTGTCTTTAATAATCAGGCTTAAGACACTACATGGCAACAATTTTTATGGCCGTTGAATAATAAATGTTTTTTTCACAAGAAATGTATAAAAATTTATCAATACATATTTTCTACCTTTTCTTTTATGGACTTTATCGTTTTGGCAAATGAGCGGCTCACATACAGTTTACTTATGCATAAACATACACTTATACAGATACTTAACAAAGATGTAAAATAAATATTTAATATGTAAGAGTTAATGTATTTTTTATTTCTTTTCAAAACAAACAAATATTGCAATTAAAAATGTTTTGTTATTCATTTTGCATTAAATAAAAGAAGCAGTTGCATTTTTTTTTTACATTTATTCACTGTCGGAGCTATCTATAATTAGGTTCCAACGACATCCTCTTTTAAATGTTGGTTGTGCTATTTCATAGCTTGAAGATTCACTTGTTTCTTCTCTGTTATTTTCGTTGTTTAAAAGGGTATATTCTTGTGCTTTCAACAATTTGTTATTGTTACTTTCTAAATCTTCTTTTACTTCAAAATATGGAGCTAATCTTTCTTTTTTTATTAAATTTTATTTATTTATTTTTAAGAAAATATCTTTCAATTTTTTCTTAAATTCCTCAGAGCGCTTTGTTGATGGATCATTATTCCTAAAATGTTCTTCTAGATTTTTTGCCAATTCTAATCCTTCATTTAAGATTTCTAAAGTAAAGTGTTGCTCTGGCTCACAGAAAATTCGTAATGAGTTTTCTTCACTACTTGATTTGGACGAGTCTGCCAGTTGCATAAGTTCTTGTTCATCTAAGTGTTGGTTAATAGTATTAATTAATTCAATAACATCTTCCTCGTTCAGGAAAATTCCTTGAAGTGCAATCTTCTATCCATAACATCAAACACTTTTCCATTTTAGACATTAAAGTGTCTTTTATACGAGCAGTTTTATTCAAACTTTCTAAAGATCCAGAGGAAATTCTAGCTCTCATTTTGTTTTCATTTCCTTTTATTGTTCGAATTGTTGCGTCGTTTAATTTTAAATCTTTAGCAATGACTATTACTTTTTCACCAGATTTTAACCTATTCAAAATTTTAATTTTTTTTTCAAGGGATATACATTTTCTGCTCTTATTAGGATTCCTCTCAATGGCAAGTGTGATGATGACTAAAGACAAAATTTTAGATAACGTAAAAATTACAAAATTATTAGACTTACCTAATTTATGTACGTATTATAATATCTTTTTAAATTTATTTGACACACTTGACTTTAAACACAGCTTAATGGATAGCTTGTATGTACCAGAGATAACAGATTTGTACTTCCTCTAGATGAAATCGGGTTTAATTTCGTAAAGATTTATTTTCCTAAAACTTTTTTTTCCTCAAATTTAAGTTGAATAAAATAAATCATACGACATAAAAGTTTTTTCAGACAAGTTTAATGTGCAGCACAACTAGAAACAAAGTGAGACGATCTCTTCTAAAAATGGGATTTCCTCGATATTTGAGAAGCATCATGACGTTTAGTGTTACCAGCCAAAAGTTATATTAATTATTGGAGCTATAACGTAATAAAATCGAAACATCTCTCTCATTCTTTTACTGTGTTATACGAGCCTCTTTTTGCGTGTTATAAGAACACGATCACAAATTTTCCGCCGTGTTATACGAATCCGTCTTATATGAACCCGTGTTAGAAGGGGGGTCTACTGTATTTCAAACGTTAACCGCCTGAAACGAAAATTAAAACACGGATGCAGTTTTCTTAGCGTATTGTACCATCAGTTTCAGCATGCCCATATAACAGCAGTTTTAGCATGCCCATGTAACATTTCCTTAAATTTTATTTATTCAATTTTTATTTTTGGTTTTTAAATATTACTGTAAGAATACGTGAATATATTTTATTTTAATAAAGGAATGGCAATTATATATAAAGAAACAATTAATGAATCATTAATATAATTCATAGGCAACAGTTAACATTATAGATGTTAAAATGTAGCAACGCCAACCCCCTTTCGTCTCGAAAATTTGATTTTAAAAAGTACACAAAGTTTCAAGTGCAAAAATCAAACTTTCATTGTAAAGTAATGCTTCGTTGGCTACATAGCGCTCTATCCTTTAGGTTAATTGAATTCTGTCATATTCTAAATAGTTGTCAGTACTACAAACTGGAATACCTCTCTTGGATCAAGTTGTCTGTTGCAAAATAAAATCGTTATTTGAGCCACGAACCCGCGAACAAGATACTTTATGGAGTCGCAAACATAGACATTCAACCCATTGTAGTTTTCTGTGAACTTTATGTCTGGATGTAGCCATACGGTTAGCGGTATGGACTTCAGATACATAGGTGCAGGAATCAAATCATAGATACAGATTTTAAACATCTATTTGTTCTGTTCAACCCAATCAATGACTTGAGTATTGGTATAAGCATAATTTTTTTTTACAAGAAAACTTTCATCACTCTACTGGACAACAAAAATTCGCTTTTAAGCAAGTAACCTATGCAGCTTGGTTTTAAAATTTAATCATTTGGGTATTTAAATTGTAGCGATTGAGAGTCGCCAGGCCCGAGCTCAGGACCTCGTGCTTACAAGACCGACATTATAAGATTAGAGCTCCGAACTTATAATTCGGGTACAGGCTCCAAGCATCTTAGATGGATGTCTCTGGCAGGAGCAGAGTCGGCAGCTGCCACACACTACCCCACCCCCTGATGAAAAGCCCGGGTCGAATTTCGGCGAGGAGGGGCAAGACTATCTAAAACAAGACTCGGACATCAAGGAATCATGGGATACGTGACGTCAGCCGCGGATGGATATGAAATCACTGCGAGTTTACGAAAGTGTATTGAAGTTACAGGAGTGACTCTAAAAATAAACGGAAATCTAAGTTATCAAAATAAACTCCTAATTTATAAATCGGTCATCTGCCCGGGAATACTGTATGCTGCACCCGTATGGGGATATGCCTGTAAAACTACCATAGACTTATTAGAGACAAGACAAAACAAAACCCTAAGGATTATAAGGAAAGCCCCTAGATACTTAAGAAACTCGGTAATTAGGAAAGACTTCAAAATAAAAACTGTTAGAGCCCAAATCAAAAAGCTAGCGCTTAAATTCTACAAAAATCTGCCATCTGTCCCAAATGAACTATTATTTAATCTGCATGACTATGATCATCGCAAGGCTAAATCTCGTAAGAGACCCCGCTCGGTACTTAACTTTGATATTCGGTACTAGGAACGTCCCACCTTAATCAGTTGATATTAAAGAAAACTCGCGATCTTTGGTTTTCTACAAAATGTTTAAAATCCTAAACTGCTAAAATGCTAGGTGACCCTCAGATCTGCATCAACCCCCCCCAAACTGCTTAAACTCTTAATGTGCGACAAACTGCCACACTAGGAGCTAGGACAAATAATAAAAACAGTAAATCAAAAACCTCGAACCTCCAACTATGGACCAATGAAATAATGTCACAGTATGAAGATAAGAACCACACCTAGAGATTGGAGATTAAAGGCGCTTCGCGCCTGGTGCTCTGTTCTGGACGAAACTCTATGAAGAAGGAATCATGGGATACGTGACGTCAGCCGCGGATGGATATGCAAGCACTCCGAGTCTACGAAAGTGTATTGAAGTTACAGGAGTGACTCTAAAAAATTCATACTTTTAAATAAAAAAAATTAATTTAAATACGTGCCCACTTGGATTATAGTGTCTACTGAAAACAAGACTTCATAAATGGTGAGTTATTTTTTATTTTGTCTTATTTTATGCATGCAATTTTAACATTTTTGTAACACATAGCACGTGTAGCGCCGAATGTTGCTATATCTGTACGAATAGTCTTATATCTTGAGAAAAATACTCGTAATTCATGTTTAATATTGCCTGAATGACTTGTTATTCATCACTGAACCTTGCATTTTAAGCATAATTTTATTACAGACTTTTGTGAAGTAAATATTTGCCTTTTTTTGTTGAGATCGTGAATCGTACATTTTTTAGACTTTAGAAAGACAAAGTCTGTTACAAATTACTCCTTTCATCATGATATGTTATTTTAAGTTAATCTAAAGTATCAATGAATTAAATATTGCAGCCTTGCTAAATCATAGAATTATCGAAATAGCCATAATAAATCATAGAATTATCGAAATAGGCTTGATAAATCATAGAACATAGAAACTGTATTACAAATGAAATTTACGCAATATGCCTTTGTATAATTGTTTAAGAAATAAAGCATGGGAGGGGTATTTGTGATCATTGCATAATGCATTCACACTTAAATTTTCATATTGATGTTTGTATTTATTGTTGAATTGTCAGGCTTTTGTTAAAAATAATTACTTTTGTGCTGTGTTTATTAGTTATGACGTAATATTAATTGAATTTGACTGAATTGTTAGATGGGTTGAAATAATGCATGTCAAAAGTGTAAATAAGATTTTGAACCTTTTATATTAGATAATCAGCGTAAGTTCAAATATATTCATTTCTATTATAAGTTTTGTGGGAAAATATTTGACGAAAGAATACAAAGGGTGGATTTTTTTACAAGAAACATATTTTGCTTTATCACTGATACAACTTGTATGATTTCGATTATAAAATGAAATTTGTCCATGTTGAAAAAATTACCCAATGTACTTGTTTTATTTTTTGTTTTAAAGATTTTAGTAATTTGGATCTTTCTGACTTAAAATATATATTGCAAAACTGCGATATTCATTTTTCTGAAGAGCATAATTATTGAGATTTGTAACAAATATATATTGAAAACAAAAAATCGAGAAAGTTAATAATGTTTATTTTTTATCAAAAGTTATTGATTGATGCTTTTGATTAAATTACAATCAAAGTATTTAATGTGTCATTTAGATTTAACTTATTAAATAGTTTTTGTATCTAATGAAAATGTCCTAATCCGTAGATTAAAATTGTTTTTCAGAATTCAATTGTTGGGGGGAAGGGGGAATGCAAATGTCAATGTTTTTTGGATTTAATATAAATGCTTTTACTGTAAAATCAGTAGTATTTATTTATAATCCATACTTTATGTACATCATTTAATATATATCAGGTAGGTATTCAGTAGATATAAATGGGGGGGGGGGGGTAACTTTTGTTTGAATGTGACATATGATATGCAGGTACTTTTCAGACAAAATATGGATCTAGCTTTTGCGGCAGATACATTTTATTTTTATGTAACTTTGTTAACTCCAACTACTTGGATTTATAAATTTGCTGTAATAAAGTTTTTATATGCTCATAAAAAGCTCTTCTGTTTTGTATTTTATTTACTTGCTTCAAGAAAAACTTAATAACTTCACATTTCAACAAGAATAATAAACAATTTCACATTTCAACACAATATTAATGGTGTGTACTAGTTAAAACATATACACATACATGGTACTCAGATACCCAGCAAATTTGAGTTAATTTTGAATATACTTTTTTCAGACAAAATACAAATATAGCTATTTATTGCTACATATACAGTATGATACATTTTAATATAAATTTGATGTCACTTAATTAGATGTGTAAGATAAAATGTTTTTACAACTCATAAAAGTCCGGTTTTTGTATTTTACTTCCTTATTTGAAGAAATGCCGTTACATTTTTTGATGGATTTAATAATTTAAATAGTTTCATTGCATGTAGAAAGGCAGCGATTTTCTACTTAGTGTGGTAACCTAACTTATGGATAATTAAAATTTGTACATATACTACATGTCATTACAAGTTAAGGTAATTACATTTCAAGAAGGAAAAATGATTTAAATTTCATGAAGATATAAATCAATAAATGGTGTGTACTAGCATATAGCATGCATACTGAGGTGTAACTATTGTGGTGATTGGCATTACTAAATTAAAAAGCTTTATATTTAGTCAGAAAGTTAAAATAATTAATAAATTTCTACTAAGTTATTTTCTTATCTAAAGTCCGGCAGAAAATTATGCACAAATTTGCTTGAATTTTAAATAACAAATTTTCAGATTTTTTAAATAGGCATGTTTTTTCGTATTTTTTTATGAATTCTAGATTTACAGTATAAAATGTTGTTCAAGTTAAATAGGTAGGTATCAAGAGTTTTTAAAATATAGTATTAGTGTAAAAGTAATAATGTTGCAAAAGTTACTGTCACAAAATAGAAAAGTTAAAATTAGAAATTTATATTCATAACTATTTCACTGCGTTTTATGTTGCTTATATTTTAAAACTAAATGCTAAATCTATATATATATATATATATATATATATATATATATATATATATATATATATATATATATATATATATATATATATATGTATGTTAGCTAATATAATATGTATTTTAAAGTCATAGGTAAGTGTCAGCAGTTTCTCCCATTATAGTGAATGATATGTAATTATTTTTTCCTAATTTATAGTTATAAAATATTATTTGAATTTCTAAGGTTTATAAGTTTTGTTTTTGATACATTTTAAATATTATATAAATATTTATATAGTTGTTTATTATATTAATATAAATTTAACATAAATGTTTACAGAAGATAGTGAAAAAATATTTGTTCTCAATGTAGATCATTTTTTATTTTAGAATCATAGTTTGAAGTTTATTCTAATTTACTTGTTAGTTTAGAGATATATTTTTTCATATGAGTCATATTTATTGCTGTAGAAATTCATCTGTGTCGGATCCCGTATGTGTTACGCACGGGAGATACGTTCTCGCCGTTGCTGCGGTTGAGTTGTCAATGTCCGGGCCTCTTATTCTAGGTGGCCTTGGGAGGGGGCCATTCGAGAAAACCCCACGTGTCCCCATCCGAAACTCAGTAGAGGGACAGAATGGCCGGGAGGCGTGTCTCCTCGGGCGTGACGTCAGTCGTGGTCAAGCAGTAAGGGAGTGGTGGGCGCCTCAGGTTCAGCGTGGTGCGGCATCTCGTGTTGAGAGGTGATATAGTTGGAGACAGATGTTGGAGACAGATCCCGTGCTCTGATGTCCAGGGTAACCATTGTAGCGATTGAGAGTCTCCAGGACCGAACTCGGGACCTCGTGCTTACAAGACCGACATTATAAGATTGGAGCAAAAGCTAGCTTCCACTCCGAACTTATAATTCGGGTACAGGTTCCAAGCATCTTCGATGGATGTCTTTGGCAGGAGCAGAGCCTTTACAGAGCTGCCACAAAATTATTTCCAGATTATGAAGAAGACCTTTGGTGACCCAGAAGGTTGAATTTTTGCAAACTTATAGTATCGGCTCCCTAACAGAATCTAACTTAATCGAATATTCGATGTCCCACCTTGGTGCGAAGATTACAGGGCTTGTTAAGTGCATTTTCGAATCCTCAAACAGACTTATAGTGGTTTAGAAGGATCATCTATTGAGACAAATAGTATCGAACAAAGAGCAGAATCTAATCGAACTGGTTTCAAATAGCCATAAAACTGTAAATCTAATAAAATCTCGATTTTGGATAGTCGACTCCGTTACATCATTTTTCCCATACACACATGAACATTTTCACATGCTTTCACATGAAAATTTTCACATGATTTCATATGAAAATTTTCACAGAAAGCAATCATCTGCTAAATAGAAACGTGCATATTTTATCTTTTAATTATTTTTTTTTAATTTGGTTTTGTCCATAATGCAAAAACCGTTTAGTTTTTACTAACCTCCATTTTTTTAATATATATGAAAATTTAATGCGCACCAGATCAAAGCACCGACCGTGAATTTCATGAAAAGCTAATAGTTCTTGAGTTAAAGTTGACACGCACTTACATTACATTTGGAATGGACGAAAAGATCCACAACACACACGTACACAAAAACAGCAATATCTCTGAAAATAGTTACTCATGCTCTATCATCCATAATCAGCGTGCATCTAACAAAATTCCGATTTCAAATTCTCAGAGTCTGTTACAACACTTTTATACTGTTACAATACTTTTCCTACACACGCCATATTAATGTATATTAGGGAATGTAAAAATGCGTTAAATACTGAGTACTAAATAGCTTAATGCTGCACAGCTCAGTTCTCAGATCTAAAAGTGAAGTTAGGAAAGGAAAAAAGTTAGTTAAAAAAATTTACCAAATCTGGATGGCGGTTAAGTGAAATAGACCTCTTAATAATTTTGTGCTTCCAGCATTTGCTTCATTTGTTTATTGTAAAATGCGCGCAATTTAGAATACAACCGTCTTTTTGTGAAAAGAATTTATGGGATAATCGATATTTTGCGTCTGCGCATCGGATGTATATTTCGTTAACCGTGGTTGCTAAAAAGAGTGCCTGCTTAAAACGTCACCCTCTGAAAAATGACAACATTCATGAATCTACAGAGCAGCTGAATTGTTTTAAGCAAGTAGCCTATACAGCTGGTGATCACAATATAGTCATTTGTGTATTTGTTTAAATGAATAAGGAGAGAACGCACAAAATGCTACCGAGGAAAATTGCTCTAAATTTGGCATATGAAGTTAAGTGTTAATTGCAGGAAAGTTCAGCTGCATAGATTTTACTTAAAATGATTTATGATAAATTTTATCACGAGACAGTTTATAATACTCTTCAAATATTATAAATTCAGTTTTAAGTTACAGATTTTATTCACATTTCAGATTCATTAGTAACTAATTCAGATCATTCTTGTAATTAATTCGTTGATTTTTATTATCATGAAATCGCTTAAATCCCCACAAACGGAAAAGTTTGTCAAAACAGTTTGACTTAGCACATCGTAAATTATTGCATACGATTTCATATGAAAATTTTCACAGAAACAATTAATTGCTAAATTTAAATGTGCACATTTTATCTTTTAATTAAATTTTTCGAATTTTGCTTTTGGCTATAATATAAAAACTTTTAGTTTTTAGTAGTTTTTTTTAACTCAGATTTTTTAATATTGATGAAAATGTAATGGTATCAAATTAAATCATCAACTGTAAATTGCATGAAAATCTAATATTTCTTCAATTATAGTTAACACATGCTTACATTACATTTGAAATGAAGAGAGAGAGACGCACTACATACTTGCGTACCAAAACAGCTGTGTTTCTGAAAATAGTTGAATCGTGTTCTAAGGTCCATAATAATTGTAAATCTAGCAAAATGTCGATTTAGAATTCTCGACTCGATTTAGAATTCTCGACTGATACAATACTTTTTTTACACACTCCATATAATGAATAGTAGGCAATGTAAAAATTGTGAAGTAAATAGCTTAAGGATAAATAGCTTCTTCTTCTTTTTCTTCGACCCAGACTTCCCGACCGACCCGAAGGTGTAAGATATCTGTTTGGAAGGACCGGGAAGTGTAATCCAATTAATACCCAAACCCAGTGGGGCGGCACTGTCAGGGAAAGTACTCTCCTTCCCTTACTACCAACCTCTTGGAATGCGTTCCTACATATTTTACATGTCCATACTCCGTGCGAACATGGAGACAGATTTTTTAGAGTCTTGATATGAACTCGAGTCGTTCAAGTGCAATCTTTCCGAGCTAACCACTGGGCCCTTCCAACCAAGGTTTCATAGATTAGTTCTCCGATGCAAAAGTGCAATTAGGAATATGTAAATGTTAGTTAATACTATACAAAATATGGCTGGATTAAGTGAATTAGGCCCCGATATAATTTTCGGGGATTTGCCTACATTGTTTATGGTAAAAAGGGGCCCAAATAAGGACACTAACTTTTTGTGACGATAATTGATTGGGCGTGGATTTCTTTTGTTTGTATGGACGTATATTAGATTAACTGTAGTTGCTAAAGAAGTGCATGCTAAAAAATTAACAGCTAGCTGCGGGAAACTCAGAAATTATTAAAACACGTTTTAAACATAGATTAGGAAAAAAATGTATAAATTTGGATATATCCCGTAAGTATTTAAGAAATATCATTTGCAATAAAAACATGCCAATAATCCCCTGTCAAATGTTACTCCTAAATGTAGTTAATTTGCTTTAGAATTTAATTCAGAAATTGTAGAAAATTTAAATATATAAATATATAAATTTATTTAAATGCTTAATTTAAAAGCGAGTTGAGTTAACGGCTAACCAAATTTTTTTACAGCCTGGATACGATCGGCTACTCGGGAAGCAACTTGATAGCTCTGCTGAAGTAAAGACCTATAGTGCATGCAATATGTAAGTTTCGGTCAAATGTTTTTGTGAACTTTTAAGCATTACACATTTACACATTGTATTTTGTTTCTGCTCAAAACCAGAGTTAACACATTTTCTTATACTCAGCCAATGCTATTTATTCTGTCTTTTCTAATTAGCTGCGGTCTTACGCCGTTTTCTAGATATGTTGTCATTTGTGAGAGTGGATTCCACTGTTTAACCGAAATCAATTTTTACGTAATATATCATTTTAAAATATTACCGATACTTATGGGTACTACGCGAAAATGTACTGCTAACTTTTTGCTATATTATGCTGTTTTGGGAAGATAAATCAATAATATGCGTTTTGGGCTTTATTAAACTGTGTCCTAATGGCAATCGCCGAAAAATGCACCTATGTTCAGTCGAGCTTTAAATAAAATAAAATGAAATTAAGACTTGAAATGGTAGAATTAGCGCTATGAAATTAAAACCAAAAAGTTATTTAAATTTCCGTATTTTTCCTTGTTCATTTGAGCACCTGTGCTTTAGAATGAAGCTATCAGCTTAAAAATCCCCCCTCTCCATTATATTTATTGAAAATGCATTATACAAAATATGGATGTGCGTATTTGTCCACACCTATTTTTCACGTATTGAGTTTCTTTGGGGTATTGAAACATTTTTCAAAATTGAAACATTTTTCAATACCCCAAAGAAACTCAATACGCGGAAAATAGGCGTGGACAAATGCCGACGTGGCCGTATACTCAATTTATACATGCTCAGGCAATTTATACATGCTTACAATTAAATCTTCGAGGTTTTTCAAGAAGGAGCTTATTTTACATAATTAAACATAATTGCTTGCATTTTTAATGTGTTTAATTTGTCGCCACTACCGTTGGAAGAGCTCCTATATACAAAGCAAAACATAACTACAGTACCCAGGTGTAGTCTCACGTCAGAGGTTCTGAAAAATGGTAGTGAAGAGGAAGTTTTAAATTTACTGACGTCACAATGAGACAATCTGAGAGACAGAGTCGAATTCAAGGAAAAATACTGTCTTATTCAAGCTCTTAACTGCTGTTAACTAACTGTTAACTGCTGTTAACTGACCTCAAACTGTTAACTGTTTAACTAAGCTGTTAACAGTTTGAGGTCTTTTTACAGTATTGCTTTAGTGTAAGAGACTCTATTGAATATACAGCAATATTCTATTTTAATATATCTGAGAAAAAATAAGCTGTGGTTTTTTCAACAAATTGTTTACAAATTGTATAGTTTCCATAACTGTTAAATTTTGATGAAGTAATGCCAAATTGTGTGGAAACATTATTATAGATACACGAAAGTTAAAGAAAAATTAGTGTATATTATCTTGCGTAAATTTTCTCAAGTTTCCAGCTTACAAAAGGATTGATTGATAAGTAAATAAAGGGGAATATAATGTGTTACTCAGGCTATGGTGTATGCAATTCCATCAAAGACGTAATTTATATTTCAAAGGTGAACAGCTTGAAACGAAAATTAAAAGAAAACTTTAAACATGGATGCAGTTTTATTAGTGCATGTAACAGCAGTTTTAGCATGCGCATAGAACAGAGCCATTAACCTTATGTATTCATTTTTAATGCTTGGTTTTTAAATATTATTGTAATAACATGTGAATATATTCTATTTTAATAAATAAATCACAAATAATTATAAAGAAATAATTAATGAATCAGTATAATTCATGGGCAACAGTGTTAACATTAAAGATGCTGAAATGTTGCAACGCAAACCTCCTTTCCCCTCGAAAATTCGATTTTAAAATGTACAGGCAATTTAAAGTAAAAAAAAATCAAGCTTTCATTTTGAAGTACTGCTTCGCTGGCTACATAGCTCTTTGTCCTTTAGATTAATAGAATTCTATTGCCATATTCTAAATGGATGTCAATCCTACAAACTGGAATATCCCTCTTGGATCAAGTTTCCTGTTACAAAATACAATGGCTACTTGACCCACGAAACCGCTAAGAAGATGCTTTATGAGTCGCAAACAGACACATTCAACCCATCGTAGTTTTTTTTGTGTGAAATTTAGATCTGTTTGTAGCTACACGATTACCGGTTTAGACTTCAGATACATAGGATCATGAATCAAATCACACACACAGATTCTAAACCTCAATTTATTCTGAGCAACCCAATCAACGACTTGAGTATTGATATAAGCATAATTTTTTTCTACAAGAAAACTTTCATCACTCTGCTGGACAACAAAAATTCGCCTTTAAACAAGTAACCTATGCAGCTAGTTTTTAAAATGTAGTCATTTGTGTATTTAAATTATTTCCAGATTATGAAGAAAACGTTTGGTGACCTAGAAGGTTGAATTTTTGCACACGTATCACACATAGTATCGGCTCTCTGATAGTATTTGTACATAGTATCGGCTCTCTGATAGTATTTGCACATAGTATCGGCTCTCTGACAGTATCTAACGTAATCGAATGTTCGATGTTCCACCTTGGGGCAAGATTACAAGATCTTTTAAGTGTCTTTTCAAATCCTCAAACAGACCTCCAATAGTTTAGAAGGATGCATCCAGACAAATAGTATTTACCAAAGAATCTATCTAATCGAACTGGGTTCAAATACCCCAAAAAACTGTAAATCTGACAAAATCTCCATTTTGAATAGTCGACGCTGTTACATCACTTTTACCATACACACATGAACATTTTCACATGATCACATGAAAATTTTCATAGTAAGCAATCATCTGTAAATACAAATGTGCATATTTTATCTTTTAATTACATTTTTTTGAATTTCCTTCCATCCAGGAGGTAAAACCTTTAGTTTTTTGAAACATCCAGTTTTTTTTATTAAATATGGAGATTTCATGGGTACCAGATTAATGGGCACCATATTTAATGGGCCACAGGGATGAACGGAAAGATACGCAACACACACTTACACGAAAACAGCAATATCTCTAAATCACACAGCAATAACTCATGTTCTATCATCCATAATAAATGTGCATCTAACAAAATCCCGATGTTAAATTCTCAGAGTTTGATACAACACTTTTACACTATTACAATACTTTTCCTACATATACGATATTATGTATAGTAGGAAATGCAAAAATGCGTTAAATACTGAGTAGTAAAAAGCTTAAGGTTGCAAAGCTCAGTTCTCAGATCCAAAAGCGAAGTCAGGAAAGGGAAAAAGTTAGTTAAAAAAAATCTGATGTGGGCAGCACATGACTTTCCCTGCAGACGTTTATATTCACGTTCTCTTTATTTAATTAAATTTATTTCACTTTTAATTCAATTTTCGTTCTCATTCGGTAACCGGACTTATTATCAAAGGTGGCGTAGAGAAAATACGAAAAACTAAAATATCTAGAGAACGGCTAGTCCTAGTGTAATGGGGTTGATCTTATTCTTTTCGTCGTTAAAAATTACGTATTAAACGAGCATTTAATGGATATATTTGAGTATACCTAGTTCTTTAGTTTAGATTTTTGCGTGCCATTTTGCAAAAAAAGGCAGGTTATTTTTTTTTCGAATCGTACCAAAATCTAATCAGCACCAGGGTAACCCACAAGTGACTCATCTACCAAATTTTGTGAAATTCGGTCCATTAGTTTTTCAGTTACAATGGATACAAGCTTTTGCGGGCCATTTCGCAAAAAAAGGCGGGTTCTTTTATCGCGAATCATACCCAAAACTAATCAGCACCAGAGTCGCCCACAAGTGACTTACCTACCAAATTTTATGAAATTCGGTCAATTACTTTTTTAGTTAGAGTGGATACAAAATCTGCACAGACAGACTGACACACAGATAGACAGACAGACACACAGGCAGACACACAGACACACCCACAGACGTCACGCTAAAATAGTTTTTTCGCATTCTAGAGGTCTCGAAACGTATAGATCCGCCGAAAACTCGAGTTGCGATTTTCGGCATGATTCCAATACTTTCCCTATACATTACCATGTATTGCAGGGAAAGTAAAAATTACCAAATGTGGATGGGTTAAGTGAAATAGGCCTCCTAATAATTTTGTTCTTCCAGCATTTGCCTCCTTTGTTTATCGTAAAATGCGTCGCAATTTAGAATACGATCGCACTTTTTGTGAAGATAATTTAAGGGACTTCGATTTCTTGTGCCCTCGCATTGGACATATATTTCGTTAACTGTGGTTACTAAAAAAAGTGCTTGCCTAAAACGTCACCCCCCTAAAAAGTGACAACAAAAAATTGATCTGATAGCTGCTGGCATCTCAGCTAGAATTTATAATCAGTTTATCATCAGCTTATTTTAAATATAAATATAAAAGAAAATTAAATAAAAATTTGAATCCATTTTACGAATATTTAAGAGATATGAATTACAATAAATATATGACAACACTTGAATATTAAACGTCAGTCATAAATATTGTCTGAGCATGCGCGAGAATTCCGCTGTCGCGTCGATCAAGATCACGTGATGCAGAAGAACTCGAATAGTTTACAAAACGACGAGGTCGTATCCTCAAGGGCGAAATTTTCCTCATATTAATGTCAGCGGGATTTAGTCCACAAAATACATTCTTCAATGTATATCTTCCTTGTTATAGTTTTAAATAAAACTTAAAAATACAAGGTGGTCCGTCATTTTCTGTTATACAAAATCTGCTTACATCCTTAACATAAAAATGGTCCGTGACGAACCAGCAGTATGGATAAACTTGATAGATTGAAAGGATATCAAAGATTGAAAGGACGAAAAGATTGAAAGGATATCAAAGATTGAAAGGACGAAAAGATTGAAAGGATATGAAAGATTGAAAGGACGAAAAGATTGAAAGGATATCAAAGATTGAAAGGACGAAAAGATTGAAAGGATATCAAAGATTGAAAGGACGAAAAGATTGAAAGGATATCAAAGATTGAAAGGACGAAAAGATTGAAAGGATATCAAAGATTGAAAGGACGAAAAGATTGAAAGGATATCAAAGATTGAAAGGACGAAAGGATTGAAAGGATATCAAAGATTGAAAGGTCAAAGATGAACCAGCAGTATGGATAAACTTAAGGATTGAAAGAATATCAAAGGCAATGTTACAAAATTAGAAACTTTTGTGCAAGAAAAAATGCTCGTAAAGGATACGACATCTAGTAAACTTGAAGTGAAATTGAAAAATCTGATGTGGACAGCACATGACTTTCCCTGCAGACTTATATCCACGTTCTATTTATTTCAATTAAATGTAATTAACTTTTAATTCAATTTTCGTTCTCATTCGGTAACCGGGCTTATTTTCAAAGGTGGCGTAGGGAAAGTACGAAAAACTAAAATATCTCGAGAACGGCTAGTCCTAGTGTAATGGGGTTGGTCTTATTCTTTTCGTCGTTAAACATTACGTATTAAACGGGCATTTAATGGATATATCTAAGTATACCAAGTTGTTTAGTTTAGATTTTGAAGATTTTTGCGGGCCGTTTTGCAAAAAAAGGCAGGTTATTTTTTTCCGAATCGTACCAAAATCTAATCAGCACCAGAGTGACCTATACGTGACTCATCTACCGAATTTTGTGAAATTCGGTTCATTAGTTTTTCAGTTAGAGTGGATACAAGCTTTTGCGGGCCATTTCGCAAAAAAAAGGCGGGTTATTTTATTCCGAATCGTACCCAAAAGTAATCAGCACTAGCCCCGGCCACAAGTGACTTACCTACCAAATTTTGTGAAATTCGGTCGATTAGTTTTTTAGTTACAGTGGATACAAAATCTGCACAGACAGACAGACAGACACACAGACAGACACACAGACAGACAGACAGACAGACAGACAGACAGACAGACACACAGACACACGCACAGACGTCACGCTAAAAATGGTTTTTTCGTATTCTACAGGTCTCGAAACGTGTAGATCCGTCGAAAACTCGAGTTGTGATTTTCGGCATGATTCCAATACTTTCCCTATACATTACCATGTATTGCAGGGAAAGTAAAAAAGTCAAAAACTTGCAGAATAAACTGGAAGAACTGCGCGAAGAATACTACGAAATTCCTAGTGCCGATTAAGTTTCAGAAATCCAAATTGACTTAGACGAAGCTGAAAAACTCCTAGAAAAATTGAAGATAAGCCTGAAAATCTGCTTTGATTCGTTTAAAAACTTTTCTTCTGCTTCTAGTGTAGTAAAAATTTCAAATGAAAAAGAAACTAATTCTAAAACCAAAACTAAACTTCCGGAAATTCCCCTTCCTATTTTTGATGGAAAATATGATGAATGGTCAACTTTCAAAACTCAGTTTATGGACTTGATTGCAAATAATGACCAATTAAATGATTCGCAACGTTTATTTTACTTAAGAGTCACTTTTTTAGTCACTGATTAGACCTGTAATACAGATCCAAAGTTTATACAATATGAATATTAAGGTCATTGGAGTGTTTTTGCAAAGTTTTAAGAAACTCTACACATTGTATTTTGATGCTGCTCAACACCAGAGTTAACACATTTTTCAACACCCAGGTAATGTGTTGACGTGTTTTGCTCTAGCTTTCATAATTAGCTGCGGCCTTACGCTGCTTTCTAGACATTACTCACGCCAGATTTACTGAAAGCATTAGTGTAAGCGAAATCTATTTTTATATAATATATACAATTTTAAAATATTATCGATACATATGGGCAGTAAACCAAAATGTATTTCTAACTTTTCGCAATTTCATTCTGTTTTGAGTAGATAAATGAATTATATCCGTTTTTGGCTTAACTAAGCTCTGTCCAAATGGTAAACGTCGAGAGAAAGGCACCTATATCCTATCGAATTATAAGTAAAATAAAAGGAAATCGAGACCTGAAATAGCAGAATTAGTGCCAATACGAAATCACCACCGAAACGTTATTTCAATTTACGCATTTTTCTTGATAATTTTAGCACTTGTGGAAACGCTGCTTTAGAATGAAACCTCCTGCTTAAAAATCCCCCCCCCCTTTTATAATAATTATTGAAACTGGCACTGTTCCAATGCCATAAGGAAACACAGAATGTTAAAACTAGAACTGGACAAATGTCTGGACAATTGTGGCTATCCATAATTAAATATCTATGAAGATTTTCAACTTGTTTATCTTCTGATAGAATACAGTACCGCCATGGCCATTGCCAGAGCTCCTATATTCAAAGTGAAGTATAAGCGTGGTTCCTAGGTGTGAACTCACATCAAAGGCTCTGAAAGGCTGTAGTGCAGGCGGAATTTTAACTTTCTAGACGTCAAAACGGGACAAGTTGAGAAAGAGAGTGAGAGAGAGAGAAGAGAGAGAGAGAGAGAGAGAGTGAGAGAAAGAATAGAGAGAGAGTGAGAGAAAGATTATAAAGAGAGAAAGAATAGAGAGAGAGAAAGAACAGAGAGAGAGAAATAATAGAGAGAGAGAAAGAAGAGAGAGAGAGAAGAGAGAGAGAGTGAGAGAAAGAATAGAGAGAGAGAGTGAGAGAAAGAATAGAGAGAGAGAGTCAGAGAAAGAATAGAGTGAGTGAAAGAATAGAGAGAGAGAGTGAGAGAAAGAATAGAGAGAGAGTGAGAGAAAGAATAGAGTGAGAGAAAGAATAGAGAGAGAGAAAGAATAGAGAGAGAGAAAGAATAGAGAGAGAGAAAGAATAGAGAGAGAGAAAGAATAGAGAGAGAGAAAGAATAGAGAGAGAGATAAGAGAGCGAGAAGAGAGCGAAGAGGGAGAGAAGAGAGAGATGGGTTCAATAAAGAATACTGTACTATTCAGGCTTTCTTATGTTAAGACCTTGAGTGCTTGTTTCAGTATTGCTTTTGTATAAAAGGCTGAAATGCATATACATAAATATTCTATTGTAATATATCCGAGAAAGGAAAATGAGCTGTACTTTTTTAACAAATTGGTTAGTTTTTATAATAGTTAACATTTTGATGAAGCAATGCCAAATTTTACAGTAACACTGTTATAGCTACACGAAAGTTCAAGAAAAATTAGTGTATGTTAGCTTGCATCGATTTTCTAAAGTTCCAAGCTTACAAAAGGTTATGACAATTAAATAAAGGGAAATATAAATTATTACTTAGGCTACAGTAAATGCAAAACTATGAATGATATAATTTACATCTCATAGGTGAACTGCTCGAAATGAAAATTAAAAGGAAATTTTAAACAGGGATGCAGTTCTATTAGCGCATATAATATTACTTTTAGCAAGTCCATTGACATAAGGTAAATCGTTCTTACCACTATTTAAAAAATCTGATGTGGGCAGCACATGACTTTACTTATATAATGCAATGAATTTACTACTTTTACAGTAAAAGAAAATAGGTTATTCTTATAGTAGATACTTATATTCTTTCCAAGATATTGAATTTTTGTTAGTGAGTTTTCATTTTCATTGATTTAACTTCATTTTTATCTATTTGGCGAGTTTTCTTTTATTTAGCAACAATTAAAAAAGTCGCCAAGTTGGCGATATTCCACCAAATTTTTCGCCAAAATATCGCCAAGCGTTATGGATGGAAAAATAAGTTATTCTTACAACAGATAAATGACTATTGGCGCTCAAATACAAAAGTATTACTCAAAGTACCTTTTTTCATGAATGGAACGAGCAAGACCCACGAGAATGATGTCATTAAATTTATCGCATGGTATTACATATAAAAAGTGAATATGTTTCTCAATAGGAAATATTTTTTTTTATTTTATATGATTTTTTGATTTTTTTTTTAAAATGTGCAATATCTCGAAAATGGTTCATGTTAGCGTTCTAAAATTTATGTCAATCGTTTTCTAATGAAAATTTACATAAAAAATGTCTATTTGCGTAACTTTATTAGAGATTTTGATTTTTTAACGATTTTCTCAAAATTTCACTCGAAAATTTAGGGTGGTTCTGACATTCGATTGCTTATATAAACAATAGGCTTCCAGTGTTTACGGATTGTAAATTTTGCACCAAATTTCGTTCGAATCGGTTCATTCGTTCGTCAGTTATAATCTCCACAGACTCACTGACACACACAAACACACACACACACACACACACAGACATCACTTTAAAAATGTTCGATTCGTGATCAGGGATGCTTGAAACGTGCTCTCCCGCCGAAAACTCGAATTCGAATTTTTGATCCCTTTCCTTATACATTATGTATATAAGGAAAGTAAAAATCTGATGTGAGCAGCACATGACTTTCCTTATATAATTAAATGAATTTACTACATTTACAGTTAAAAATGTAATTCTTATAGTAGATACTTATATTCCTTCCAAGATATTGATATTTTGTCAATTAGTAGTCATTTTCATTGATTTAGCGTCATTTTGATCCATTTGGAGAGATTTTCGTTAATTTGGCAACATGTAAGAAGTCGCCAAGTTGGCGACATTCCGCTAAACTCGCCGCCAAAATCTCGCCAAGCGTTATGGACGGAGAAATAAATTAGTCTTATAGCTGATTGCCGTTCAAATACAAAAGTATTACTCAAAGTATCTTTTCTCGTGAATGGAACGAGCTAGATCCACTAGAATAATGTCACCAAATTTATCACATGATATTACATATGAAAAGTGAACATATTTCGTAATAGTTAATATTTTTTTTTAATTTATGGGATTTTTTTGAAAAATTTATTTGAAAAATGTGCAATATCTCGAGAACGGTTTATGCTAGCGTTCTAAAGATTATATCAATCGTTTTCTAAGGATAAATTACATAAGAAATGTCTATTTGCGTAACTTTATTAAAGGTTTTGATATAAAACTATTTTTAGCGTGTCTTCTGTGTGTGTGTCTGTGTGTCTGTCTGTCTGTGCAGATTTTGTATCTACTCTAACTAAAAAACTAATAGACCGAATTTCATAAAATTTGGTAGGTAAGTCACTTGTGGGCGACTCTGGTGCTGATTAATTTTGGGTACAATTTGGGATAAAAGAACCCGCCTTTTTTAGTGAAATAGCCCACGAAAGCCTGTATGCACTCTAGCTGAAAAACTAATGGACCGAATTTCCCAAAATTCTGTAGATAAGTCGTTTGTAGGTTACCCTGGTGCTTATTAGATTTTGGTATGATTCTAAAGAAGTAACCTGCATTTTTTTGCAAAATGGCCCGCAAAAATCGTCAAAATCTAAAATAAAAAACTACGTACACCCAAATATATCCATTAAATGCTTGTTTTACCCGTAATTTTTAACGATGAAAAGAATAAAATCAATCCCATTACACTAGGACTAGCCGTTCTCGAGATATTTTAGTTTTTCATTGTTTCTCTACGCCATCTTTGAAAATAAGTCCAGTTACCAAATGAGAACGAAAATTGAATTAAAAGTGAATTAAATTTAATTAAAATAGAATACACGTGGATATTAGTCAGCAGGGAAAGTTATGTGCTGCCCAAATCAGATTTTACATGTATGAGTTCCCATTGGTTCTCGTGAAGGCGTTATTTACTTATGCTCTGCATTTAAAGCGCTTAGTAATTTCACTGACACTTGTATCCGAAATGTCAACATGTCGTGCGACAATTACTTTATTACTTATTTATTTACTTTTTATGGTTGGTAAATTAAATATTACAGTAATAATATTTGAATATATTTTATTTTAATAAACAGAGTACAAATATTAGTAATAATTTATAAAGTAATAATTAATGAACCACTGATATATAAGTCATATGCATCTGTTAATATTATAGATATAAAAATGTAGCCACCCCTCTTCTCCTCTTGAATATTGGATTTTAAAAGTATACTCAATTTAGAATACAAAAATAAAGTTTTCATTGTAAATCGCTGGCTACACAGAGTTTTATCTGTTAGGTTAATATAATTCTTCTGTCATGTTCTAAATGGATTTGAATCCTAAAAATTGGAATTTCTCTCTTGGATAAAGGTTTCTGTTAAAATTACGAAGTTTAACTGAGCCACAAAACCGCTAACAAGATGCTTTATGGAGTCGCAAACATAAGCATTCAACTCATCGTAGATTTTCTGTGAACTTCAGACCTATATGTGGCCATACGGTTTGTGCTTTGGACTTTGGGTACATAGATGCAGGAATCACATCACGGCTACAGATTCTAAACATCAATTTGTTCTGTGCAACCTAATCAACGACTTGAATTTTGATTGAAGCATTGTTTTTTTTATAAGAAAACGTTCGTCATCCTACAGGAGAGCAGGACAGCTAAAATTCTTCTTTAAGCAAGTGGCCTATGTAGCTGGTATTCACAATCCTTTTGGTATTTATGGGTATCATTTGGGTATTTATTTAAATCAATAAAGAAGGAATGTAATAAATTCTATAGGGGTAAATTGCTCTAAATTTGGCATATTAACTTAAGTGTTTATCGCGGAAATATTAACCTAAATAGATCTTATATTGACTTATATTTTAAGTAATAATATCCGAAAACCTCGTAAAATTTTAATTATAGTAGAAACTTTCTATAATCTATGGAAATATAAATTTACATTGGGGGTATATTAAAAAGTCGCTTGCATAGATCTAAAAGATCTTTTCATATATCATGCGTGTAATTATCATTTCAATTTTCATATAAAAAGCTACCTAACGTATTTTGCTGAAATTTTTTTCTACATTTTTTGTGGTAATTTGAATATTTCCTAACATTTTCCTAACAAGTTCGCTTAAAAATGTTTAAAAAATTAAGACCCATAAGATTCATTGTATTTCATTTTTTCAATTCGGGTTAATTACTAAACTAATTGGGTGATATTATTCATTTTCATTCCCATATGTCCTACTGACAGTCTCAGCATACTAATATGGCATTTTGATAAAGTCATTTTTACAGGAGTTATCGCACGAGCGGACAGACAGACAGACAAAATGACCAAAGTCATAAACACTTTTTAACTATGTTGGACAATGTTAAAAATGAATAATTTACAACTGCACATGGCTAGATATATTATTAAATTACTAGGAGTTAATTTTTTGGCAAAATGGCTAGATCTAACCATGTAACGGTAAAAGCGGCATTAGTGAATTCCGAACATGTGTTCTACTTCTACAAATTAACTGCAGCCTTATTTGGAGCAGTTTTCTGGAGTTGAATTTTTTTCAGACTTTGGGACACCGATTAAACGAAATTAGTTTTTATATAAGCAATATACTTTTAAATATTATTGGTACATATTAACAATACTCATGAATATTTTACTTTTAATTTTTTGCAGTCTCTGGGATACAATATAATAATGTTTTCCATTTTGCTTCAACTATGCACTGTCTAAATGACAGTTCTCGAATAAAAATTCACCTACAATCCGTCGTACAACAATTAAAATAAAATGAAATTTTAAACTTGATATGGCAGGATCAGGGGGGAAATACGCACCGAAAAGTTATTTTATTTTTTGTATTTTTCCTTGGTCACTGTAGCACCTGTTAAATTAGTAAGTTGCATTGATATCACCTGCTTAAAATTTGGTGAATTTTTAAATATCAAACATCCCAACTACAAAGAATTATTATACTTAGTTCCTCTTGAAATGACTAGGTAGTATTATTAAGGATAACTACTAAGGATTTCTACTTCCGGTTCAAATTTTTTTCTTGAAATATCTACTTTCCAAAATTGGTTATAGATAGAACTTAGATGATGACTAATATGAATTTGGCGTAAAATGCTAAAGTTTGCTAAATTTTTCCAGTTCTATTTTTATTTTCCTTATATACATAATGTATAAGAAACGTATTGTGACGGGAAAGAATATTCGAATTCAAGTTTTCGACGGGAAAACACGTTTCAAGCATCCCTGATCACGAATCAAACACTTTTGAGGTGATGTCTGTGTCTGTGTGTGTGTTTGAAAGTATGTGTGTGTGTTTGAAAGTATGTGTGTGTGTTTGAAAGTATGTGTGTGTGTGTAAAAGTATGTGTGTATGTGTGTGTGTGTGTCAGTGAGTCTGTGGAGACGATGTCTCACGAACGAATGGAGCGATTCGAATGAAATTTGGTACAAAAATCATAATCTGTGAATACTGGAAGCCTATTGGTTTTAAACGCAATCGAATGTACAGAACCCCCCCTAAATTTTCGAGTGAAATTTTGAAAAACTCATCAAAAATACAAAACCTATAATAAAGTTACACAAATAGACATTCCTTATGTAATTTGTCCTTAGAAAACGATTGACATAAACTTTAGAACGCTAGCAGGAACCGTTCTCGAGATATTGCACATTCTTCAAATAAATTTATCAAAAAATCCCATAAATTAAAAAGAATATTAACTGTTGAGAAACATGTTCACTTTTCATATGAAATATCATGCGATGAATTTGGTGACATGATTCTTGTGAATCTAGCTCGTTCCATTCACGAGAAAGAATACTTTGAGTAATACTTTTGTATTTGTATGCCAATAATCATTTTTCTGCTATAAGAATAACTTATTTCTCCGTCCATAACTCTTGGCGAGATTTTGGCGACGAATTTGGTGGAATGTTGCCAACTTGACGACTTTTGGAAATGTTTCCAAATTAACGAAAATCGCGCCAAATGTATAAAAATGACTCTAAATCAATGAAAATGACGACTATTTGTCGAAAATTAAATATCTTGAAAATAATATAGGTATCTACTATAAGAAAAACCTATTTTTTACTGTAAAAGTAATAAATTCATTGCATTATATGAATAAAGTCACTTGTTGTCCACATCAGATTCTTTTACATTATTTCAATATTAAACTTTGTATATTAGTGAAAATGAGAAAAACACGATAGCAATGTTTCCCTCCTATTAAATGTATTATTTTTATCCCAATCTGACACAGATACTGACAGGGTCTGCTGAGGTATTGCTTTACCTTCATAATGTCTGTGGTCTATCAATTTTAAATAAAGTAACTGTGGTTATTGTGTTTTCTTATGTTTTGAACACGTAAGTTTAAGATATGCACGTTTAGTACATTCCTTTTATTACTAAAAGTGCATAATAGTACCGCGTGTGTCCGAAAAAGTCCTTTAAAGCCCATAACATTTTACCAATTCGGATTTTTCGGACACCCTATATATATATATATATATACATATATATATATATATATATATATATATATATACACATATATATATATATAAATAATATATATATATATATATATATATATATCGAGTGCTTGATAGAAAGTTTTGAAGTCTGTGAGGAATTGCGGGTGGCAAAATGTTGTGGGCATTTGTTGTTTGCTGTGGGCGTTAAAGGACTTTTTCGGACATCCTGTATATTTCTTATTAAAATGTAAGATAAACTTATTCATAATTTTGTCATATTTCGACTTTATTTACGAATGGTTTAATAATAACTCATATTTTCAATCATTTGAAATCGCACCACGTAGAAAGAGATCCTTTGCAGTCCCGGTATGATGCCACTGAGGAGGAAGAGTAATTGTTTTTCCGTCATTGTTTGACCATCCTTTTTTCTGAATATGCTGCTTAGGCCCCACAGGGGAGGGATCCTATTTCATTACAAAGTTGCTCCAGTATGCAATGTTCTGTATGGGACTTTATAAACATGAGGATAAATTAGAATATTATAATGAGGTTCTTTAATATAAGGTTGGGTACGTAGCCCGGCAACGAATCAAAAAGTTGTCAGCTTGCCGTCATGAGGGTTAGATATTGCCATTCGTAATGAGTACACTTTGAGAGGCGTTGCCCAAACACAAAAAGTTTTCGAAATTATTGTATTTAAAAATTGGTTGTTAATTTTGCAGTAACAATATCCAGACGTAAACAACTTGCGTAGAGATTTTAAATTGTGCTGTGTACACAGGACCCAGTGACATCGAATGAAATTTAGTGACGTTGGTGGGATAAGATGGCAGTCGCAGTTAACAAGTTCGGCATTTCTTGAGAGCTCAAAAACAAAATGCGCGCGTTCCTAATTCCCATGATATAAAATGTCTAGTCAGGTAAAAATAATTAGGTCATTCATACCGAGGGCGAGTGCCTTATTCATTATACCAGTATTAATATATATATATATATATATATATATATATATATATATATATATATATATAAATCAAAAGAGAATGAAGAATGAACGACAATGTATCAAAATTTCGCCGGGGGGGGATTGTGATCCCC
Organism: Amaurobius ferox; assembly: GCA_951213105.1. Taxonomy (NCBI): domain Eukaryota; kingdom Metazoa; phylum Arthropoda; class Arachnida; order Araneae; family Amaurobiidae; genus Amaurobius; species Amaurobius ferox. The sequence continues at coordinate 99,495,592 of OX578138.1, forward strand.
ACTTCCCGGTTAAGCCAGCTTAATGTCATGACGACACTCCCGGAAGCGGATACACTGTCGTAAACTAAGTACCCTATACCAAAACTAAAAATGTAAAGACAAGACAGAACAAGTTCATTGTAAGACATCTACGGAATCAACTTTGGAAATAAAACATTTTTTTAATCATGGAATAGAAGCTTTGCAAATCACTCTGCTGGACATTGTTGTAAATATAAAGGAAAGATTATGGTGGAAGAATTATTATATAACTCAACAAAATTCGCTTTATCCTTACGTACTAAATTCCGTAAGATTTAACATAAATTACTATAGTGATCATATAAAAAAATACAATTCTGAAATTGTCATAGATCATTGTTATATCAAACGAAAGGATAATGTATCAAGAAAACCTACAAGTAAATTTAGAGGCGGTAGGAAACATAAAATGAAATTAAATGCCACTATTGACAATATAATGGAATTTGCTAAGAAACACAGTAATAATCACGATTTATCAAACAATTGGATTTAGAACATGGTTTTTGGTATTAGAAGTCATTTTATCAAAATGATTTGGAAACATTGTAATAGCGATGAGTTCAGTAATGCGAATGGACCAGCACTTGAAAAGTTGGATGTATTTTTAGATTATATTAAATTAAGAGCTAAAATTTTAAAAATCAATCTCGAAGATAATTTATCGATAAAGTGAGTCAAGAATATATGGTTGTTAATTGCAAAAGCAAGAATTTTGATAAAATCAGTTTTTCGAGTATTTTACGAGAGCATAAAGTAAAATTTCCAATAAATGAAGTTAATGTTAGAGTGGCATATAAATATGCATTACCTTTGGAAAGAAACTTATTTCATTACAATAAAGTGTCGAAAGCCCTGACCATCCGACTCATCCAAGGACATAGAGCAATTTAATGGCATTTGGCTTTACAATAAAGTGTGTAAAAATGTAATGAAAACCAATCAAACCTGCCCATGTCAAAAATATCCAGCTTTTATAAACAATAATATAGGACATATAGTAACAGGTGATCTCAACTTGCTAGAAGATTCTAATTTGATACATACATTTGAATTGGGAACTAAATACAGAAACGAAGATTATCGCGATGTTGTGGAAAGTATAGTGAATGACATAGAAGTATTTACATATAAATGTGCAGTTAAATACAGTCTTCCTACACATGTCTTCGAGGTATGAAAATCGGAAGTGGTAAGCAGTGTCGGGATGAATTATAAAGTTTTGGATAAACACGTTAGATCTGGGAAATACAACAAAAACAATTTGGATAAATTACAAAAGGATTTTGTCATATCGCACGTTGATAAGGTTACAGCTTACTTTGCTTTCACTTGCCAATATTATTACAATAAAAAGCTTATTGAAGGTTATCTAGATAAAAATGCTTATATACAGCTTAATCAATCTAAAACTGAAATTGAAAATCGCATCAAGGCTAAATATAAAATTTTGAGTTACAACTCTTTCTCTCCAAATGGTTTTATTTGAAACTGTATTATACGACGGAACAGTATTTTATAAACAGCGATATGGCATACCTATGGGAGGGGCTTGCTCCTCTATTCTAGCAGATATCTACTTAAATAAATATGAAGAAGGAACTCATATATTAAATGAAATAATATTTATTTGTTATGTGGATGACATTTTGTATGCTTGTCCCGATAGCCCATATAACTTAGATTTTACTTTTTATCCATCGAACTTAACCTTGACTGAAACAGCACGTAACATAGATCAAAGCATCAATTTCCTGGACTTAACTATATACCAGCAATCTAATGGTTACGTTGGATTTAAACTTTATGATAAAAGAAAAGATTTCAATTTTGAAATAAATTACGTAATTCAATGGAATTAATGTCTACATCGTAATGTATTCAGAAACATTATATTAAACTTTTTGATCAGAAGCAAGCGATTAAATAGTAGTGAGGAAAATCGATATGGAAGCGATCTAAGTTACCTGAATGAGGTTATTGCAAGGTTTATGCCCTTTGCGTTTTTTAAGTAACATTATACGAAAATTCTATAACATAACCGTAACGGAAAGTTACAGCTTATATTTATATAAAGATACACTTGCAGTTTGAACGGAGATATGATGCTATCACGGACGTAATAGTTGAACAGTTTGAAGGAGTTTTATACCAGCACAGGTAGTGTCAATTACAATTGTGATGCTTGGATGGTGACGTTTGTACGAGGTTTGTTTGTCTTGCTATATATTTGATTTTTAATCGTCATATGTGTTACTGTTTTGTTGTAATGAAACTTGTAGATACAGTTTTTGTGGTATAGTCAGTATGGGCCTTTCACCTTCTTGTCTTTACATTTTTAGTTTTGGTATAGTGTACTTGATTTACGACAGTGTATCCGCTTCCGGGAGTGTCGTCATGACATCAAGCTGGCTCAACCGGGAAGTGGGGGTCACCCCCCCCCCCGGCGAAATTTTGATACATTGTCGTTCATTCTTCATTCTATTTTGTTTTATATAAATGTACTTGGTTGAGCAGCATTGCGGCTAAAGGTATATATTCAGTTGGTTGATTTCGATGTGGTTGATAGATTTATTTATATATATATATATATATATATAAGTTATAATCATATTTTTTTTATTGACACTCGCTAGTGGTTTCGTAGAAGAGAGCTTATTCCTGATTTAAGAAAATGTCATACTGAGAAACAAAGAAAATAAACGGTAGATGTCTAGTTTGTATAGAAATCCTCAAAAGCCTGATTATTTAAAATGTACTTTGTTATCAGCGTTTTTTGTTATTTACAGATGGTATTAATTTATAAAATAACAGCCTTGTCGTCTTATGAAAACTTTGGTGCATGGGCTCATAGAATCCCTGCTTTAAAAACTCATGCAACGCCGGGTACATTTTCTAGTAAAGTAATATATTAAAATATGGAAATCAATCACGTTTAACAAACAATCAATTTATTTATTTATTTTTCTGTGTGAAAGTTTGAAACTTTTAAAACTCTGGGCTATATTAATTTCGAGTTTGTGCATGTTTTTCAAATGGGCTATCTTATCATTATATCATTACATAGAATTGTCTAATGTGTTTTTGATTTCCTATGCTTTTCAGAAGACCCACGGTAAACCAGAAAGCTGAAATTTTGCAAACTTACAGTATCAACTACGTTACAAAACCTAACACTGCCGATGTACCACCATTTTTTCAAATGATTTATCTTATCATTATATAGAATTGACTAATGTGTTTTTGAATGCCTATGCTCTTCAGAAGAATCCCTGCAATCCAGAAGGCTGATTTGTTAAAAACTTATAGTATCAACTACGTTACAAAACCTGACACTGCCGAATTTTCGATTTATCCGCGCCCGGGGTTGTAGAAAATTGAGCATATCGAAACATTTTTAAACACCGCAGAAAATATACAAATTATCAAAAATGGTCAGGTAACCACCATTGGGTGATTATCATTACTACATGGAATTATCCTTAATATAGAATAAATAAGTATTATAAATGCATACGTTATGGTCAATCCAAAGAAGTTAATGTAATGAATGAGTTTGTCTCTTTTCATTATTAGTCTTCGTCTCTAACTATCCTTCTTACAGTTTGATAAACTTTTTGTTTGGAGTCTGTTGAGGAAGCTTATGCACCTCTATAGAAGAAGGTTATACTTGCCTGTTGAGGATTAGTTTGCTGCGTTCTGATTAGTTGGAGAAGAATGAAAACTGGAATTTTATTGTATATAAATACTGTTATTTCTCTATAATAATTTTACCTTTTCTCGTTTAATATTTATATACATTATTTATATGAATTATCAAAATTATGTCAGCAGCACATGAGTTTGCCCTAAAGATTACTATTTATATCTTATATAATTTATGTAATTCATTTAATAAATTTTTATCATATAAAATTGGAGTTTACTGAAAATTGCACCAAATGTCCCGTTTTTCAAGTATTTAAATTTTATTTGGTAATAAATTTGTTTGTTTTTTTGTTATAAACTCCCATAAACATTGATTTCAGATGAAATATTTCTTAAAATGCAATCATTTCTTAAATATATGTGCATATATATTATCTTTTAACTAAATATTTTAGATCTTCTTTTGGCCATAATGTAAAAACTTATAGTTTTAGGCAGTTCTTTATGACTTTTTTAAAATTTTTTTACGAATATCTAATGGGAACCAGAGTAAATCACCAAGTAAGTGTATATTTTATGGAATTCTAATAGTTCTTAAGTCATAGTTAACACATACATATATTACATTTGAATTGAACGGAAATGCAAATAATACCCTAGTATACAAAAATAGCCTCCGATAAAGTTTAATCGTTTTCCAGCATCCACAATAAGTGTAAATCTCACAAAACTCGATTTCGAATCGTTGGCTGTTATAATACTTTTCCTAGACATAGCACATTGCATATTATATATTGCAAAGAATGTAAATATTGAATTAGTTGAGAATTTATCGGTCGTGGATTTCTTGCGGCTGCGCATTAGACGCATTTTTTGTAAACAGTGGCTACTAAGTGTCTTCTAAAAATTTACCCCTAAAAACGTACTTGGGCAACGTTTGGTGGTTATCGTTCCATATTTCGCAATTAGCTGCAGCCTTATTTGGCGCAGTTATCTAGATGTTATCAATTGAAATAATATTATACGCATATCAAACAAAATCAATTTTTATATAAAATATACTTTTAAAATATTATTGGTACTTTTGGGTAGAATGCAAAAATATTTCACTTTAAATTTTTAGTAATACCATACTCATTGTAATTCTATACGTTTATTTTCTTCTTCTTCGATCTAGACGACCTACCTGAAAGGTAAAAGGTATCTGTTTGGACGGCCGGGGGAAGTGCCACCCAATTTAGATCGGAACCCAGTGGGGGAGGTATCCACAGGGACCGTACCCTCCTTCCCCTACCACCAACCTCTCGGAAGGACTTACGGACCGACATGTTTAACGTTATCCGCATGAACACGGCGGCATTTGTGGTAGCGTGTTCTTACGCTAGAACGGTCTAAGACCTGGGGTTGTCGAGATATTAATGAAAAACGGAACTTTTTCCTAGGAGTTGTACTCCCTAACTCCGTGGTTTATCCAAACGAAAAGCTTGAAAATCGTTTGAAAGTGAATTAAAATTTAATCTCTGAGTTTGATGGGAGATTTTTTGCGTTAATTAGTCACTTTCTGAAAACATGAATTGTTTGAAACATGATTTAAAGGGGAAATCTATCTCCATGGTTCATGGTTTATTTAGAACAAGCTTTTACGGAACAATGAGAAGTATAGAGAAATCAAAATCGTTATTTAATTTCGCAGTTTATGTTATAAGACATGACATAATTAACATGTTATAAGATTCTATCTTATATCATGTTACTCAGAAACGCAATTAAATTAAATCTGTCTGTTAATTTTGATAATTATTTTTTCGATTTGAATAATAAATAAATGGATATAAAAATATATTTTAGAAAAGAACGATTTGATTTTTCTTATAGCATTTTTGACTGGATAATATCAATTACGGTCTTCAGGTTTAAAAATTATTATTATTTATATTTTCGGGGATTATTGATTCAAGGATTATTGATATTTTCAAGTTATTATGCAATTATTTTATTATGACAAAAATTGTTTAAACTCATATATTGTATGTTGTACGAATCTTCTACAAATACAAGTGTATATCTTTTAATCTACGAGAATATAAGTAGTACAGGTATATTGACATATGTTTTGATATATATTGGCATATATTGGAATCAATTACGACCTTCTGGTATAAAGAGTACGGATATTATTGATGTTTTCAATTTATTACGTCATCTCTTTTTTTTTGGCAAATATTTTTGAGACGCATATTGTAATACGGGTAATCTTCTACTAACACATTGGCATATTTTCTGATCTGCGACAATATAATTAGTACGGGGTTGCATATATTCATTCAATTCCTATTTTTTCTTCTGTAAATTTGCTTACAAAAGGGGGCAGAATGTTTTATTCTTCAGATCTGATCCTGAAGATAATTTTGCATAGTGAGAACATATATTCTTAAACTTCTCTTTAGGAGCAATAAATTTAATATTTTAACATAATTTGCACATGATTGCGAACTATAAGTTTCTTTAAATTATACACTCCGTACGAATAACGGGTGTGCTGTTAGTGGTTAATAAATTTTAACATTTTAGGAGGATATATCATGTTGCTCGGCATCGCAATTAAATTAAATGTGTTTGTTAATGTTTTTATTATTTTTTTTCGATTTAAATAATAAATAAATGGATAAATGGATATAAAAGTATATCTTATGAATGGACGGTTTGATTTTACTTTTAATTATATTAATTTCTGACTGCGTACATCAATTTAATTTATTTTGGCAAAGAGTTTTCAAGCTTATATCGTATTTAGCTACTAAACTCATATATTGTGTTTAGCCAATAAATTCATATAGCCGATTGTTGAAACAGAAAAAGAGTAGAGCGGGTATATCTTCTAATACAATTGTAGTGTTTTCATTTAGTATATTGAAACGGGATAAGAATGTTTCATTCAGATCTGCAAATTCAAAGCTACGAATTTGGAGGGATATCGCTAATTTGACAACTTTTCTTAAACTTTGCCAAATTGACGGAAATGTCGCCAAATTGATATAAACGACACACAAACAGCTGCCATAAACCTTCGGGTTGGTCGTGTGGCTTGGGTCTTCTACATATCAATGAATTTTTTTTTTGTTTTGTTAGAAGAGAGTACTGAAATGATGTTTGGTTAGCATTTCTCTGTCAGACCAACCATCCTACTTAGTAATACATTTAGCGAATTTTTAAAATGTCACCAAATTGATAAAAATGTTTTCAAATCTATAAAAATATCTTGAAATTGATAAAATTGCGCTACATAAATGATATTAATTGTTTTTTGTTAGGGGATAGTATTGTGATGATATTTCGTCAATTTGTCGCAAAGTGGAACTGTCAGTTCTACAGTCCCACTTGGCGATAAATTTGGCGTTTTTTTTAAAATGTCGCTAATTTGACGAAACTGTCGCCAAATGTTCCATAGAAATATAACTATTTAGACGATATTTTTTTACCAATTTATTTGAAGCAAATGATATCATGTCGCTTAGCAACGGATTTAAATCCAATGTGTTTATGCGGCAGACGATTTTTATTAAATCCTTTCCGATTTGAATAATGAAGATATGTATATAAAATAAATTTCATTGCCATTTCATTTTGGACTGGATAATATCAATTATACTCTTCAGGTTTAAACATTATTATTATTGATATTTTCCGGAATTATTGATTCAGCGATTATTGATATTTTTAAGTTATTACGCCATTGTTTTATTGCAGCAAAAATTGCTGACACACGCATATTGTACGTTGTACGAGTAATCTTCTAGGAATGCACGGGTATATCTTCTAACCTACGAGAATATAAGTAGTACAGGTATATTGGCATATATTTTGACATATATTGGCATATATATTGGAATCAAGTACAGTCTTCTGGTATGAAGATTAAGGGGATTAATCATATATTCAATTTATTACGTCGTCTGTTGTATTTTACCAAAAAACATTTGTGACTCATATTGCAAAACGGGTAATCTTCTACTAATAATCGGACATTATAAGTAGTACGTGTATATCTTCCCATATAATTTTAGCACTTTATATTTGACATATATTGGAATAAATGACTGTCTTCAGATTTAAAGATTACGGGTTTATTGGTATTTTCAATTTATACATGCAATCCTCTAATACAGGTTATATTTTCTAATATTCGCGTATATAATTAGTACGGGTCCCATACAATTTTAACGCTTTTATTTTGCATATATTGATTCAATTCCATATTTTTTTTATATTTGCTTACATAAGGGGTCCAAGATGTTTTATTCTTCAGATATGTCCATCAAGATAATTTTATATAGCGAGAACAGAGATTCTTAAACTTCTTTTTAGGAGCATTATATTAAATATTTTAACAGAATATTTTTATTAAACATGTCATTTAGTATACTATAAGAATTTGGGCATGATTATGAATTTCAAGTTTCTTTATATTATATACTCCGTACGAAGAACGGGTATGCTGCTAGTCTATATATATAAAATTGATAGTCTGTCTGTCTGTCTGTCTGTTTGTCCCATCATCACGAGAGAACGGCTGAACCGAATTTGATGAAATTTTGTGGGTAGCCTGGAAATAGCCCCCCATAAATGGTGTCTAAGTTTCGGGTTTCTAAGATCAGGGGTTGTCGAGATATTAATGAAAAACGGAACTTTTTCCTAGGAGTTCTACTCTCTAACTCCGTGGTTTATCCAAATGGAAAGGGAGAAAATCGTTTGTTTAAAACGTTAAAGAGAAATAAAACTTTATTTCTGAGTTTGATGGAGATTTTTTGCGCTAATTAGTCTCTATCTGAAAGCATGAACTGTTTGAAGCATGAATTTAAATGGAAAAATCTACCTCCATGGCTTATATTTTTCACGAACTTTTACTCAACGATGAGTAAAGTATAAAGAAATTAAAAGGGTTATTTAATTTCGCATTTTATGAGGAAGATTCTATCTTATATCCTGTTGCTCGGCAACGCAATAAAATTAAATGTGTTTGTTAATGATTATTATTATTTTTTCGATTTGAATAATAAATAAATGGATATAAAAATATGTTTTAGAAAAAAAACGGTTTGATTTTTCTTTTAATTATATTGATTGCGAACTGCGTACATCACTTTCATTTATTTTGGCAAAGAGGTTTCAAGCTTATATTGTGTTTAGCTAATAAACTCATATATTCTGTCTACCCAATAAATTCATTTATCCGAATGTTAAAACAGAAAAAGAGTAGAATGGGTATATCTTTTAATAATATTTTAGTGTTTTCATTTAGTATATACAAACTGGATCACGATATTTTATTCAGATCTGCAAATTTAGAGCTACGAATTTGGCTGGATATCGTTAACTTGGCAAATTTCTCAAAGTTTGCCAAATTGATTGAAATGTCTCCAAATTGATAAAAACGATGTAAATCAATGAAATTTTATTTGTTTTGCTAGAAGAAAGTACTGAACTGGTGTTTCGTTAGCATTTGTCTGTCAGTCCAACCGTCTTACTTAGTAACACATTTAGCGAATTTTAAAATATCACCAAATTGATAAAAATGTTTGTAAATCCATAAAAATATCTTGAAATTGATAAAATTGAGCTAAATAAATGAAATTGTGTTTTTTTAGGGGGGTTAATATTTTGATGATGGTTCGCCAATTTATCGCAAGTGGGACTGTCCCATTTGGCGATAAATTAAGCGATTTTTTTAAATGCCGCCAAACCTTCATTAGAGATTGCATTATTCAGACGGTATTTTGACCACCAATTTATTTGAAGCAAATCATAACATGCCACATAGCAACGGATTTAAATCCAGTGTGTTTATGAGGAAAAAGGTTTTTATTAAATATTTTCCGATTTTAATAATGAAGATATGTATATAAAATAAATTCCATTGCCATCGTATTTTTGACTGGATAATATCAATTACGATCTTCAGAGTTAAACATTATTATTGATGTTTTCGGGGATTATTGATTCAGAGATTATTGATATTTTCAATTTCTTATGCCATTGTTTTATTGCGGCAAATATTGTCGAAACTCCTATATTGTACTTTGTACGAGTAATCTTCTACAAATGCACGGCTATATCTTCTAATGTATGAGAATATAAATAGTACAGGTATATTGGCATATATTTTGACATATATTGGAATCAAGTACGGCCTTCTGGTATGAAGATTACGGGGATTATTGATATTTTCAATTTATTAATTAATCTGTTTTATTTTGGCAAAGATTTTTAAGACTCATATTATAATATGGGTAATCTTTTACTAACACTAGGACATATCTTCTAATCTACGACATTATAAGTAGTAAGGGTATATCTTCCCATATAATTTTAACACTTTCATTTCGGCGCATATTTGAATCAATTACTGCCTTCTGGTTTAAAGATTACGGATTTATTGATATTTTCAATTTATACATGTAATCTACTAATACAGGTTATATCTTCTAATATTCGCGTATATAAGAAGTACGGGTCCCATACAATTTTAACCCTCTTATTTTGCATATATTGATTCAATTCCATATTTTTTGTAAATTTGCTTACAAAAGAGGCCAGGATGTTTTATTCTTTAGATCTGCTCGGGAAGATAATTTTGAATCGCGAGAACAGACATTCTTAACTTTATATTAGGAGCATTATGTTAAATATTTTAGCAGAATGTTTTGATTAAAAATGTTATTTAGTATACTGTGGCGGTAAGAATTAAAAAAAGGAAACTTACAGTTAAACTTATAATTAACATTAATTGTTATTAAGCATTAAAGACATGGCCGTTGATCTCATAAAGTGGAATTAACATTAAAACGTACATTGCTCGTTATTGTGCCGCAATAAACCCTTCAATTATTTTACCTTTTGTGTAAGTCCTGAAAAGCATTATTAATTAATATAAAAAGATTAGACTATTAAAATTTAACAATAACATTTATTAGCAACATCAATTTATCAATAACACCAATTTTCATAAATATCAATTTTCAATTATTATCAATTTGCATTTAATTATTTTAGCAAAGGGGAGATATGCGACCAGAAATATTAGTTTTACCGTTGTTGTCTAGGACCTGTTATTATGAGCACATACCTTCAAGTTTAGTCTTGGGCTCATCATCTCGCTTGCATCAGTCTTATACTGCCATAACTCTGTGGTGTGTGGCTCCTCCTCGTACTACTAATGCACTCGCCATTTGATCTACCTCCATGGGACACTCAACAACTACTCGTACTTTAAATTCGTGATTATTTATTTTTCATGTCTGATCTCCATTTCTGCTCCTCGTTGTCTATCGTATGCTACTGCACTCTCATTTTGTCTATATTTGAAACTCGTGTATATCGTCCACTACTCTGGGGTGTGTGGCTCCGAACTCTGATTTCTTTCCTCTCATCCAAGCTGTAGTTCCTTCGGCGGGGGGGGGGGGGGGGGTAGCTCCGACCTTCTTCCCCTTGACACTCATTGGTTCTTCTCAACCTAATGGCATCATTTCGCATATAGCAAGAAGGCCCCTCTCAGCCCCTTTGGTCTTGAACACCTAAATTTATAGTCCTTTTAACCTAAAAGTTCAAGTCCTCATAAACTTCGGTGCCAGCCAGTCTGCACGCTTTGTTCGGCGTTCTGGCCACCATAAATAATACAAATAAAAATGTCTCATGTGAGAACATATTCTGGTCTCACATATACTATAGGAATTTGCACATGATTGTGAATTTTAAGTTTCTTTATATTATATACTCCGCTCGAAGAATGGGTATGCTGCTAGTCTATATATATAAAATTGAAAATCTGTCTATCTGTCTGTCTGTTTGTCCCACCATCACGGGACAACGGCTGAACCGAATTTGATGAAATTTTGTGGGTAGCCTGGAAATAAATCCACTTAAAATTTAGTCCATGTTTGGAGTTTCTACGATCAGTGGTTTTTGATATATTAGCAAAAAAACGAAATTTTCGTTTGTCTCACCATTACGGGAGAACGGCTGAATCGAATTTGATGAAACTTTGTGAATAGCCTTGAAATAGCACCCCATAAATTTGGCCCAAGTTTCGAGTATCTAAGACCAGAAGTTGTCGAGATATTAATAAAATACAAAACTTTTCCCTAGGAGTTCTATTCTCTAACTCCGTGGTTTATCCAAACGAAAAGCTTGAAAATCGTTTGAAAGTGAATTAAAATTTAATCTCTGAGTTTGATGGGGGATATTTTTGCGCAAATTAGTCACTTTCTGAAAATATGAATTGTTTAAAACATGATTTAAAGGGGATATCTATCTCCATGGTTTATTTAAAACAAGTTTTTACTGAACAATGAAAAGTATAAAAGAAACCAAAATGGTTATTTAATTTCGCAGTTTATGAGGCAGATTCTATCTTATATCATGTTACTCAGAAATGCAATTAAATTAAATCTGTCTGTTAATTTTAATAATAATTTTTTCGATTTGAATAATAAATAAATGGATATAAAATATATTTTAGAAAAGGACGATTTGATTTTTCTTATAGCATTTTTAACTGGATAGCATCAATTACGGTCTTCAGGTTTAAACATTATTATTATTGATATTTTCGGGGATTATTGATTCAGGGATTATTGATATTTTCAAGTTATTATGCAATTGTTTTATTATGACAAAAATTGTTTAAACTCATATATTGTACGTTGTACGAGTAATCTTCTACAAATACACGGGTATATCTTTTAATCTACGAGAATATAAATAATACAGATATATTGGCATATGTTTTGATATATATTAGCATATATTGGAATCAATTACGACCTTCTGGTATAAAGAGTACGGGAATTATTGATATTTTCAATTTATTACGTTATCTCGTTTATTTTGGCAAATATTTTTTAGACTTATATTGTAATACGGGTACTAACACACTGGCATATTTTCTAATCTGCGACAATATAAGTAGTGCGGGGTTGCATATATTGATTCAATTCCTTTTTTTTTTGTTAATTTGCTTACAAAAGTGGGCAGGATGCTTTATTCTTCAGATCTGCCCGTGAAGATAATTTTGCATAGTGAGAACATATATTCTTAAACTTCTCTTTAGGAGCAATACACTTAATATTTTAACAGAATTTGCACATGATTGCGAATTATAAGTTTCTTTATATTATATACTCCGTACGAAGAATGGGTATGCTGCTAGTTGAATATAATTGTCAGAATTTTCAATTTGTTTAATTTTTTACAGGAGGTAAGACCGCTGCAGCTTTTGTCAGGACCTTTCTAAATACCTTGCATGAGTCCCATAGGGAAGGGTACAGATTTTATAATAGAACAGTGTGAATGTACAATGTTAAAACTCGGATCTGAGGTGTTCCCAACAACATGATTATTTGCTTATGTCATTCGTTCCTTCTTATAAATTTGAAGGAGGGGCGATAAGTGACGTCAGTTGTGGTGACATTATTGCTCTTATATATACATGCTGACGCAATAGCCTCTTTAACTCAAACTGGTCCAGTCATTTATTGTCTGACTGTGCTATTTCAATGGTCCGCGTATGTTATATGACTGATATTTGATAAAGCCCGTAAAATAGGTGCTTCTGCTTTCAAATATTTGTACCAATTATTCAAAAAAGTAATCTAGAAAGTTTTGATTTTCTCGAGATCCCTACAAAAAGGACAAGAAAGCAATCATCTTTCGACATATACAGCCATCGCTTTAACTAGGAGTCAAGATGCGCCATCCTATATATTTTGTGTGATATCTATGAATTTTAGTGATATCTTGAGTGAGTCTATTAATTTTTCCCCATTCTTGAGTCTTTGTTTCTGTTTCAAACACAATAGACGTACTATGCATGTCTATGTCAAATACTCCGAGGCCTAATATTATTTTGCATGAAGTTAATTGTAATTATTTAAAAAAAAACATTACAAACACGTATAAAGCATTTTAAACCACTGTATAATGCTGATATACGTAAATAAAAAGTTTATTTAAATAACTATTTTTAAAATAGAGGTGAATAAACTTACATTTATAATGCTTTTTATAATTGACAGGCATACTGATACTTGAAATACTGCAATTAGCTTTCATTTCGAGCTAAATATAATCAGTAATGTGTTTGTGTTTTTCTGTTTACTCTACAAATTAATGAAATATGTAAAATGCAGCGAATTAAAATGAGGTGGACTTTGGAAAAGTCCGCGCAATCTGAACTCTTTATAACACTCACTTTGATATAACTCGCTGCATATAAATTGTACAAGTTTAATTTTTTTCCCTATTTAAAATTTGAAATCGTTGGTACAAAAATATAAATAAAGTTTTCTTTTTATCCACTCTTTAGAAAAAAGAACAACGTTTAGAGTATTTGGCCTGCCATCGAACTCTTATTTATGGCGCATAAAGGAAAAATGTGGCAACCTCTGCTTTTCTTCTATTAGACGATAATGAGCAACGTTTCAGATCTAACCATTCAGATGAAGCAACGACCATTCAAAAGAAATGCTTGTTGGAATTTTTTTTTTAAATATATTGATAAATAAAATGTATATGTATTGAATTTACTAATTAATATATTTTCTTTCTCTACATAATTTGTGATGAAAATCCGTATTCAGTTTTTAATTACTAATAGCGTTCAATATATGGCCTATAGTATTTGGCGGACATTCACTAGATAGCCCGGAATTTTACTAAAATGCTGAGCATATTCAAATAAAAAGCACTTGGAGGTTAAAAATCCGATTCTGACTGTTAGGGATATGCATGTTTTGAATCTTTTGATATACATGTTTTGAATTAGAACTTTTTCTTGAACAAATTGTACTATTGAAATGAAAAGTCATATTCAATGCAATATCTGTTTTTTATATGAAGCTAAATATATTTTTAAATACAAAAATAAATAGGACCACTGTTGCCAAATTATTGTTTACAATAACAATTAACCAAAAATATATCGGCGCCATGTTTAGAAGTTATTACGAGCTGTTTTCGAAGTATTAAAAATTTTTCTTTACCTAAATAGTACGTTTATCTCTTGAAGGAATTAAACGATTTAAATGGGTTTGAGAATAATTATAGGAAACTAACATGTGCCGCTTTAGACTGTATTGAAAATTTTTGATCTAAAATGGAACAAGAGTCATAAAGAATGAAATATGTTAATTATTATCACATGAGATAATGCATTGTAGGAATTATTACCTAGAAATAAATAAACAGGATAGCCGTTCTCGAGATAGTAGAAAAATATTTTCCACAAGATAGTAGATAGTCATCCCTTGAAACAATTAAGGAAAATTCATAATATTTAGTTATGATTATTTGATTTATTCATTTTCCAAAGAGATTTAAATAGCATTAACGGATTTACTGATACATGATGTTTGCTGTTTAAGCAATTCTGTTGCAGCATAGTATGAACTATTCATTTTGCAAAGAGATTTAAATAGCATTAACGGATTTAGTAATACATGATGTTTGCTGTTTAAGCAATTCTGTTGCCGCACAGTATGAACTATTCACTTTGCAAAGAGCTTTAAATAGCATTAACGGATTTACTGATACATGATGTTTGCTGTTTAAGCAATTCTGTTGCCGCATAGTATGAACTCATTTTGCAAACAGATTTAAGTAGCATTAACGGACTTAGTAATACATGCTATTTGCTGTTTAAGCTACTCTGTTCCAGCAAAGTATGACCTATTCATTTTTGCGAAGAGATTTAAATAGCATGACGGGACTTACTGATATATGCTATGTGCTATTTAAGCTATTTCGTTGCAGCATAGTATGACCTATTCATTTTTACGAAGATATTTAAATAACATGAAGAGACTTACTGATACATGCTATTTTCTATTTAAGCTATTCCACTAAAGCAGAGAATGACTTATTCATTTTTGTGAAGAGATTTATACAACCTTAAGGGACTTATTGATATATGCTGTTTAATATTTAATCTATTTCGTTATAGCATATTGTGATGTACATTAAAAATTTACTAAATTTGCTAGAATATTTCAGTTTTGATGTATATAACATCTATGTAATTATGTGGCGGATAAAGGTGCCTTGCGAAAAGTGGAAACACTTTGGAAACTTATGCCTACGAACCAACTGACAAAACTCTAAATAATTTTTTTTTAGATTTCTCGGAAATAGGGTCTAGATTATGAATATATAATAATAATTTGAACAGATTACATTTCTTCACTTTGTTTTTAAAAAAAAACTCCAAAAAATCCGTACATGCGAGTTGCTTTTTTCATTGTTTTTATTTTCACTCGAAATATCTTTGAAGCTGCAAGAGGCAGATGCAAATAGTAAGCGTCAAAATTATGTAGTGGGGCATTTTGTATCTAAATCAATATTTATTTAAAAAAGTTTTTGAGTAATCCACTTGTCCAGCTGAACAGCTGAAGAAAACTGAAAATTTTTCCTTTTTCAAATTTGCGAGAAATCCAGAACACCCTCAGAAAAACAGAAAACAGTTTTGGGCATGTTTTGGCTCTTATGCAGTCATAGATCTCCGAGTAGAAGCATCCTAGCCAAAAAATTCGAAAACAGAGCTATTATGAATTTCATCACCACCATAATCTGATTGGGGAGACAGAATGAAGGCATTACGCCTATCATGAAACGAGAGGGGAACTAAGATTCCAAGAATGGAGCTCGCTTTGAGGTCTATGCGTCATTGAATTCTCAGACAAAATTCGAAGGACTTGAAAATTGCAAATGTCTACTAATATTTTCCTTCTTTACTACTGAAATCTTCATCAACTGATTGGCATCTCTGCGCAAGAGATGACCAATGGTTGTCTTTCTTCTACTTTTGAAATTTATGTAATCGATTAAAAGTTTTATAACAATTTCGTGTTATATAGGTGTGAGACCAGAAATAGATCTCACACAAAGTGCTGTGTTTAACAGAATATTTTTCGAACATAATGAAATGAAGGGCTATTTTGAAGCAGTACCCCGAAAAACAAACTAAATTTGTACTCGATTTTCAGTACATTTTCTATAATTGTCTAAATATTTTTCGATTAAGCAATCCGTTTGCATCGAATAAATTTTACAATTATTTCTTATTGTATAAAAGCCATTTTTCAAAGTTATTATTAATAAAATGAAAAAGGAATTAAGGAATATAAAACAGTTAGGTAAAAAAATTTACCAAATGTGGATGTGTTAAGTAAAATAGGCCTCTTAATAATTTTATGCTTCCAGCATTTGCCTCCTTTGTTTATGGTAAAATGCGGCCCAATTTAGATTACGCTCGTACTTTTGGGGAAGATAATTTAAGGGATTTCTTGCGTCCTCGCCTCGGACATATATTTCGTTAACTGTGATTGCTAAAAAAAGTGCCTGCTTAAAACGTCATCCCCTTAAAAGTGGCAACAAAAATTTGATATGATAGCTGCGGGCATCTGAGCTAGAATTTATTAAAACTGAATATAAATACAAAACAAAATTAAATAGAAATTTGAATCTGTTTTACGAGTATTTAAGAAATATGAATTACAATAAATATATGACGACACTTCCATGTGAAATGTCAGTCTTAAATATAGTTAACTCGTGTTAGAACTTCATTGAGAAATTATAGATAATTCAAGCAATTGAATTTGTTTAAGTGCTTTACCTACAAGTAAAAGCGAGTTGGGTTAACGAGTTGCAAAATTATTTCCCAATCTGGATGCGGGCTGCGTCGCTGGACGCAACTAGTTAGCCCTGTAATACAAATCTATTACATATGCAATATGTATATTAAGGTCATTCCAATGTTTTTGCCAAATTTTAAGAAACTCGAATTGTGAAATTAAAAACAAAATATTAAATACACATTGTATTTTTATGCTGCTCTACACTAAAATTAGCACATTTCCTCATACTGAGGCATTGTCTGAGGTTTGGTCTGTCATTTTTAATTAATTGTGGCGTTACGCTGTTTCCTAGATTTCACATGCCGGTTGGAAGTCAATATCTGTTTAAACGAAGTCAATTTTTATATTGTTTACAATTTTATAATATTACTGGAACGGAAGAACAGTATGCCTTAAAATATGAATTAAAAAGAATTGATCCCATAGCTGCGGGCATCTGAGCTAGAAAGCATTAAATCTTGTTTTGCATATAAATATAAAACAAAATTAAATAAAAATTTGAATCTATTTTACGAACATTTAAGACATATGAATTACAATAAATATATGACGACATTTCAATGTTAAATGTCAATCTTAAATGTCAGTTTTAAATATAGTTAACTCGTGTTAGAACGTCATTCAGAAATTATAGAAAATTCAAATAATTAAATTTGTTTAAATTTTTTATTTAAAATCGAGTTGGGTTAACGAATCCCAAAATTATTTCCCAATCCGGATGCTGGCGTTTCCTCGGGACGTAACTGATTAGACCTGTAATGCAGGCCTAAAGTATATGAATATTAATGTCATTGGAATGTTTTTACAAAGTTTTAAGAAACTCTACTGGGTTAACGAGCCGTAAAATTATTTCCCAATCCGGATGCGGGCGTCTCCCCGGGACGCGACCGATTAGACCTGCAATACAGGCCTAAAGAATATATGCAATATGAATATTAAGGTCATTGGAATGGTTTTGAAATTTTAAGAAATTCTACTGGGTTAACAAGCGGCAAAATTATTTCCCAATCCGGATGCGGGCGTCTCCCCGGGACGCGACCGATTAGACCTGCAATACAGGCCTAAAGAATATATGCAATATGAATATTAAGGTCATTGGAATGGTTTTGAAATTTTAAGAAATTCTACTGGGTTAACAAGCGGCAAAATTATTTCCCAATACGGATGCGGGCGTCTCCCCGGGACGCGACCGATTAGACCTGCAATACAGGCCTAAAGAATATATGCAATATGAATATTAAGGTCATTGGAATGGTTTTGAAATTTTAAGAAATTCTACTGGGTTAACAAGCGGCAAAATTATTTCCCAATCCGGATGCAGGCGTCTCCTCGGGACGCGACTGATTAGACCTGCAATACAGGCCTAAAGAGTATATGCAATATGAATATTAAGGTCATTGGAATGGTTTTGAAATTTTAAGAAATTCTACTGGGTTAACAAGCGGCAAAATTATTTCCCAATCCGGATGCGGGCGTCTCCCCGGGACGCGACCGATTAGACCTGCAATACAGGCCTAAAGAATATATGCAATATGAATATTAAGGTCATTGGAATGGTTTTGAAATTTTAAGAAATTCTACTGGGTTAACAAGCGGCAAAATTATTTCCCAATCCGGATGCGGGCGTCTCCCCGAGACGCGACCGATTAGACCTGCAATACAGGCCTAAAGAGTATATGCAATATGAATATTATGGTCATTGGAATGATTTTGAAATGTTAAGAAATTCTACTGGGTTAACAAGCGGCAAAATTATTTCCCAATCCGGATGCAGGCGTCTCCTCGGGACGCGACTGATTAGACCTAAAATACAGGCCTAAATGTAATTTTATTACATTCATTTTTTACAGCGATTAAAAGTGATATATTCATATTATTTAGCACTGCTATATTTTATTTTTTATTAAAGATCAATATTTATTGTTATCTTTGGTGAAAGCTTTTACTAAACTTAAAAGTTTGTTTTCAATATAAAATAATTTACACTGGATAAAAATCTTATGTAAATATAAACATTTATATTAATGCATAGTTATACATATGCTCAAATAAATTCATGTATATGCATTTTTGTATTATGTGAGCGTATATATTTTATTTCTTAATTTGAAAACTGTAAATGTCTACTGATATTTTCCTTCTTCACTACTGAAATCTTCATCAACTGATTGGCATCTCTGCACAAGAGATGACCAATGATTATCTTTCCTCCACATTTGAAATCCATGTAATTGATTAAAATTTTTATAATAATTTCGTGTTATATAGGAAATTAATATTTTTCATACGTATCATTAATGAAATGAAGGGTTATTTTGAAGCAGTACTGCGAAAAACAAAGTAAATTTGCGGTCGATTGTCAGTATATTTTGTATAATTGTGAAAATATGTTTCGCTTATGCAATCCGTTTGCATCCACTAAATTTTTATAATTATTACGTATTGTATAAAAACCATTTTTCAAACTTATTATTAGTAAAATGAAGGTATATGTTGCAGGGTTTTCGTGAAAAATTGTATTTGTACACGATTCTCTATATATTTCATTTAATTGTGAAAATATTTTTCAATTTCGCAATATACTTGCATCGGCAAAAATATATGTTATTTTGTGTTTTATACAGAAACTGATTTTCACAGGCGTTATTTATGAAATGAAAGTAAATTTTTGAATAACGGTATTAAAATAATGATTTAAGTACTTCGAAAAGCAACCATTCCAAAAACATAAATTAGAATTTGATGCATCTGCATCTAAATTTACATCTTTAGAATTTAAATAAATAATTAATATCTGTTTTATCCTTTAGTTTAAATATAATAATCATAATATCCTTAATTCAAATAAGTTCTGAAAATAGTAGAAATTTAAGAAAATCTAGCTGGTTTAAAAATAAAATTAAACAGTTTGTTTGACTCTATCTAAAACATAATGCATTTTGCTTTCTTCCACACACGAACAAACAAAGAGATCATATCTTAAATATTTTTTTAAACGAATGAATGTCAAAACTTTCTTCTGGATAACCCTGAAATTGTTTTTATAATATTTGAAAATTCGTGGGTAATTGCTCATTTGTTAAAAATTACTCTTTTGGAAAGCAAAGTATTCCTTCAAAATAAGCCAAGGAGTATTTTTACACTTCTGGAAAAATTCTATGGTGATCTCTGGTTCTGAGGTTATTTTTTCTGCGTTTTTTAATTAGCTGCGGTTTTACGCTGCTTTCTGGATCTCATTTACGGCTGTAATTTTTGTAACTATTTAAACGAAATAAATTTTTATATAGAATACAATTTCAAAATATTTCTGCATCATAAGGTCAGTACATGAAAATGTCCTTTAAAATTTTTGCAATCTAATGCTGTTTGGAAAGATAAAGTAATTTTATCCGTTATGGGCTTAACTAAGTTCTGTTCAGATCGCAGTCGTTGAAAATAAATTTATGTCTTGTTTTACTATAAATAAAATGAAATGACATCTAGACTGGAAATGACAGAATTAGTGCCAATATGACAAGAACGCCAAAAATGTGTTTTTGTTTACGTATTTTTTCAATTACTATTTTAGCACTGTGGAAACAATGCTTTAGAATGAAAACATCTGCTCAAAAGTCCCCCCTCCCTCCCGTCGAATATATTTAGTTAAAAAAATATAAAAAGTTAAGTATAGACTTGGAATCCATGTGTAGTCAAACGTCAAAATCTCTTAAAGACGGCACTGAATGTGAGTCTTGACTTTTCTGACGTCACAATGCGAACAACTGAGAGTGTGAGAGGGAGAGAGAGGGAGAATTCTATGAAAAATACTGTAATATTCATGCTTTCTTTCGTTACATTTGACTGCTTTTTTAACATTTTGCAACATAGGTAAAAAGTGTTCATGGCTTTGTTCATTCTGTCCGTCTGTCTGTTTGTCTGTCTGCCTGTCTGTCTATCGAAATGAAAGTTTACTACGTTGTTCAGACTGTCTGTGGGACCTACAGGAATGTAAATGAATAATAACACCCAATTAGTTTTGGACTGACCCCCAGTTGAAAAAATGAAATACATTGAACCCTATGGGACCTAATATTTCAAACATATTTTTCGCGAATTCAAAATTCACAAATTGCTTTGACAGTTTTAGGAAATATTCAAATTATCCCTTTAAGAATATGAAAAAATTTTCAGCAAAATGTATTCGGTAGTTTTTTAAATAAAAATTAAAATAATAATTACACCCATATTATATGAAGAGATCACGTGACCCACTTCAAAATAAAATATGGCATCCCTCTTGTGTCAAAATCGTGTTCTTTAAAGTTCTTTTTAATTTATATTTAGTGTTGTATCCGTCCTAAAACCGCTTAATTTTTGCTTAAATTCGATGCATTTCCATTCTGAAACAACGCAATTACAGTATATTTGAGTTCAAATTATCATCAAACTTTGATTATTTCTAAAACGAAGCCTAATTCTCACTTATGGAGAATACAAACAAATAAAGATGTAGGATGAGTTGTAAAAGAATTGCTGAATCTCTGTAATGCAAAATTATTTAGCTATGGATACTGCTATATAGCTGATATGAATGAAACATTCATTGATTTTACATAGAGAAGCAGACGACTTTTTCGATGAACATTTTTAAGCAAATTGTTATATTACTTGTACCTCCATGGTTTTAAGTTTTTAAGTAAAATAAATTATTTCAGTATTGTGATGAATCAAAGGAATGGAATAAAAGTGTATGAATGAAATATTTACAGCTTTTACATAGAGAGCCAGGCGATATATACTTGAATGACATCATTTGAGTAAAGTTAATTTTCTTTTGATAAAGTTTAAAGTTTTCAAATATAATAAATTATTGTAGTATTGTGATAATTTAAAAAATATTACCGCTGAATATATCGCATTTTAGAGATCTTTAAACCAGGCAATTTATATTTCAATGACGTCATTTGAATAAAGTTCAATTTTTTCGATGGCGGTTTAAGTTTTCAAATATAATGAAATAATGTAGTATTGTGATAATTTTTAAAATATTACAGCTGTAATTTTATAATTTGAAAAATATGCAACAATTTAAAAAATATTACCGCTGTACTTAAAAATATATCGCATTTCAGAGATGTTTAAATAAAATTGCATTGCAGTTGGAAAGTGTTTCAAAATCAATGCTTTATGCATGATTGATCTTTCTTGTTTCGAGAAATAGATTAGTTTTCCAAACAGTTAAAATTTTGATGGTGTAATGGCAAATTGTGCGGTAACACTATTATGGTTACACGAAGCTTCAAGTAAAATTAATGCATGCAAGTTTCCATAAGTTTTATAAAACCTCAAGTTTACCAAAGGAGTGGATAATTATATAAAGGGAAAAATGAATTCTTACTCATGCTGTAGTATATGCTATTTGTTTTTCATTCACTGATTTAATTTGTATTTCAAAGTTGAACTGATCGAGATGAAAACAAAAATGAAACTTTAAACAGGGATGAAATACTGTTAGGCCATGTAACAGCACTTTAAACAGGACCATATACCACATTATTTCATTTTATTTATTTGATTATTATGCTTGATTACTAAAAATTACAGTAATAATATTTCAAAACATTTTATTTTACAAGAAGAAACACAAATACTTTTAAAAGAAAATATAATGAATAATAGATATAATTCATATGCAAAAGTTAAAATTATAGATGCTAAAAATAAAACATTACCACAGTTCCTTCCCCTCGAAAATTGGATTTTAAAATGTAAACGTAATTTAAAATCCAGAAATGAAACTTTCATTGTAATGCCTGTTTCGCTGGCTACATAGCGCTCTATACGATCTATATAAATCTAGCGCTATATATATATATATATATATATATAAGGTAATGGAATTTTATTGTCATGTTCTAAATGGATGTGATTGCTATAAATTTAAAATTTCCGCTTGGATCAAGTTTTTCATTACAAAATACAAAGCTTTTTCTTGCCACGAAACCACCAACAAGATACTTTATGGAGTCGCGAATATAGACATTCGACCCATCTTAGTTTTTATGTGAACTTAAAAGACCCATCCAGCCATACAGTTAGCGCTTTGGATTTCGGATACATATGTGCAGAAATCAAATCTCACATACACATTCTAAACATCAATTTGTTCTGCATAACACAATTAACGAGTTGAGTTTTGATTGAAGTATAACTTTTCTTTACAAGAAAACTTCCATCACCGTACAGGACAACTGAAATTCTTCTTGAAGCAAGTAACTTATGCAGCTGGTATTTACACTGTAGTTATTTAGTTACTTATTTAAATTACTAAAAAAGGAACTCACAAAATGCTACCGGAAAAAATTACTCTGCATTTGGTATAATATTTCAAGTATTTAAAGCAGGAAAGTCCATCTACATAGTTATTACCTAAAATGATTCATAGCAAATTTAGTCATGAGAGACAGTTTGTACTAATTTTAAAATATGATAATTTTTTTTAATATATGCAATGTATTCATATTAGATTTCTTTTTAATTTCAAGGAACATTGTACACATGCACATTTCCCCCGGCCATCCACTAAATTGCCATCCACTCCATCCATTTAATTTCAACGAACTTTGTACACATGCACATTTCCCCCGGTTATTCACTAAATTGCTCTATGTCCTAAGATGAGCCGTATGGTCTGGGCTTTCGACATGCACATTTCCCGGAACACAAGACAATTTGGAAAACAGGACAGTGTACGATAAGGATAAGAATGAAATAATTTTGAAACATTACTGAAACTTTACAAGCAACATTTGAACTTTTTAAACCTAAAATGATTTATAGCAAATTTAGTCATGAGAGACAGTTTGTACTAATTTTAAAATATGATAATTTTTTTCAATATATAAAATGTATTGATATTTGATTTTTTAAAAATTTCAACGGACATTGTACACATGCACATTTCCCCCGGCCATCCACTAAATTGCCATCCACTCCATCCATTTAATTTCAACGAACATTGTACACATGCACATTTCCCCCGGCCATCCACTAAATTGCTATCCACTCCATCCATTTAATTTCAACGAACATTGTACACATGCACATTTCCCCCGGCCATCCACTAAATTGCTATCCACTCCATCCATTTAATTTCAACGAACATTGTACACATGCACATTTCCCCCGGCCATCCACTAAATTGCTATCCACTCCATCCATTTAATTTCAACGAACATTGTACACATGCACATTTCCCCCGGCCATCCACTAAATTGCTATCCACTCCATCCATTTAATTTCAACGAACATTGTACACATGCACATTTCCCCCGGCCATCCACTAAATTGCTATCCACTCCATCCATTTAATTTCAACGAACATTGTACACATGCACATTTCCCCCGGCCATCCACTAAATTGCTATCCACTCCATCCATTTAATTTCAACGAACATTGTACACATGCACATTTCCCCCGGCCATCCACTAAATTCCTCTATGTCCTAAGATGAGTCGGATGGTCTGGGCTTTCGACATGCACATTTACCGGAACACAAGACAATTTGGAAAACAGGACAGTGTTCGATAAGGATAAGAATGAAATAATTTTGAAACATTACTGAAACTTTACAAGTAACATTTGAACTTTTTGAACCTAAAATGGTTTATAGCAAATTTAGTCATGATAGACAGTTTGTACAAATTTTAAAATATGATAATTTTTTTTAATATATGCAATGTATTCATATTAGATTTCTTTTTAATTTCAAGGAACATTGTACACATGCACATTTCCCCCGGCCATCCACTAAATTGCCATCCACTCCATCCATTTAATTTCAACGAACTTTGTACACATGCACATTTCCCCCGGCCATTCACTAAATTGCTCTATGTCCTAAGATGAGCCGTATGGTCTGGGCTTTCGACATGCACATTTCCCGGAACACAAGACAATTTGGAAAACAGGACAGTGTACGATAAGGATAAGAATGAAATAATTTTGAAACATTACTGAAACTTTACAAGCAACATTTGAACTTTTTAAACCTAAAATGATTTATAGCAAATTTAGTCATGAGAGACAGTTTGTACTAATTTTAAAATATGATAATTTTTTTCAATATATAAAATGTATTGATATTTGATTTTTTAAAAATTTCAACGGACATTGTACACATGCACATTTCCCCCGGCCATCCACTAAATTGCCATCCACTCCATCCATTTAATTTCAACGAACATTGTACACATGCACATTTCCCCCGGCCATCCACTAAATTGCCATCCACTCCATCCATTTAATTTCAACGAACATTGTACACATGCACATTTCCCCCGGCCATCCACTAAATTGCTCTATGTCCTAAGATGAGTCGGATGGTCTGGGCTTTCGACATGCACATTTCCCGGAACACAAGACAATTTGGAAAACAGGACAGTGTTCGATAAGGATAAGAATGAAATAATTTTGAAACATTACTGAAACTTTACAAGCAATATTTGAACTTTTTGAACCTAAAATGATTTATAGCAAATTTAGTCATGAGAGACAGTTTGTACTAATTTTAAAATATGATAATTTTTTTTAATATATACAATGTATTCATATTTGATTTTTTTTAAATTTCAACGAACATTGTACACATGCACATTTTCCCCGGCCATCCACTAAATTGCCATCCACTCTATCCATTTAATTTCAACAAACATTGTACACATGCACATTTCCCCCGGCCATCCACTAAATTGCTCTAAGTCCTAAGATGTGTCGGATGGTCTGGGCTTTCGACATGCACATTTCCCGGAACACAAGACAATTTGGAAAACAGGACAGTGTACGATAAGGATAAGAATGAAATAATTTTGAAACATTACTGAAACTTTACAAGTAACATTTGAACTTTTTGAACCTAAAATGGTTTATAGCAAATTTAGTCATGATAGACAGTTTGTACAAATTTTAAAATATGATAATTTTTTTTAATATATACAATGTATTCATATTAGATTTCTTTTTAATTTCAAGGAACATTGTACACATGCACATTTCCCCCGGCCATCCACTAAATTGCCATCCACTCCATCCATTTAATTTCAACGAACTTTGTACACATGCACATTTCCCCCGGCCATTCACTAAATTGCTCTATGTCCTAAGATGAGTCGTATGGTCTGGGCTTTCGACATGCACATTTCCCGGAACACAAGACAATATGGAAAACAGGACAGTGTTCGATAAGGATAAGAATGAAATAATTTTGAAACATTACTGAAACTTTACAAGCAACATTTGAACTTTTTGAACCTAAAATGATTTATAGCAAATTTAGTCATGAGAGACAGTTTGTACTAATTTTAAAATATGATAATTTTTTTCAATATATACAGTGTATTCATATTTGATTTTTTTTAATTTCAACGAACATTGTACACATGCACATTTCCCCCGGCCATCCACTAAATTGCCATCCACTCCATCCATTTAATTTCAACGAACTTTGTACACATGCACATTTCCCCCGGCCATCCACTAAATTGCGCTATGTCCTAAGATGTGTCGGATGGTCTGGGCTTTCGACATGCACATTTCCCGTAACACAAGACAATTTGGAAAACAGGACAGTGTACGATAAGGATAAGAATGAAATAATTTTGAAACATTACTGAAACTTTACAAGCAACATTTGAACTTTTTAAACCTAAAATGATTTATAGCAAATTTAGTCATGAGAGACAGTTTGTACTAATTTTAAAATATGATAATTTTTTTCAATATATAAAATGTATTGATATTGGATTTTTTTAAAATTTCAAGGAACATTGTACACATGCACATTTCCCCCGGCCATCCACTAAATTGCCATCCACTCCATCCATTTAATTTCAACGAACATTGTACACATGCACATTTCCCCAGGCCATCCACTAAATTGCTCTATGTCCTAAGATGAGTCGGATGGTCTGGGCTTTCGACATGCACATTTCCCGGAACACAAGACAATTTGGAAAACAGGACATTGTACGATAAGGATAAGAATGAAATAATTTTGAAACATTACTGAAACTTTACAAGCAACATTTGAACTTTTTAAACCTAAAATGATTTATAGCAAATTTAGTCATGAGAGACAGTTTGTACTAATTTTAAAATATGATAATTTTTTTCAGTATATAAAATGTATTGATATTTGATTTTTTTAAAATTTCAACGAACATTGTACACATGCACATTTCCCCCGGCCATCCACTAAATTGCCATCCACTCCATCCATTTAATTTCAACGAACATTGTACACATGCACATTTCCCCAGGCCATCCACTAAATTGCTCTATGTCCTAAGATGAGTCGGATGGTCTGGGCTTTCGACATGCACATTTCCAGGAACACAAGACAATTTGGAAAACAGGACAGTGTTCGATAAGGATAAGAATGAAATAATTTTGAAACATTACTGAAACTTTACAAGCAATATTTGAACTTTTTGAACCTAAAATGATTTATAGCAAATTTAGTCCTGAGAGACAGTTTGTACTAATTTTAAAATATGATAATTTTTTTTAATATATACAATGTATTCATATTTGATTTTTTTTTAATTTCAACGAACATTGTACACATGCACATTTTCCCCGGTCATCCACTAAATTGCCATCCACTCCATCCATTTAATTTCAACAAACATTGTACACATGCACATTTCCCCCGGCCATCCACTAAATTGCTCTAAGTCCTAAGATGTGTCGGATGGTCTGGGCTTTCGACATGCACATTTCCTGTAACACAAGACAATTTGGAAAACAGGATAGTGTACGATAAGGATAAGAATGAAATAATTTTGAAACATTACTGAAACTTTACAAGTAACATTTGAACTTTTTGAACCTAAAATGGTTTATAGCAAATTTAGTCATGATAGACAGTTTGTACAAATTTTAAAATATGATAATTTTTTTTAATATATACAATGTATTCATATTAGATTTCTTTTTAATTTCAAGGAACATTGTACACATGCACATTTCCCCCGGCCATCCACTAAATTGCCATCCACTCCATCCATTTAATTTCAACGAACTTTGTACACATGCACATTTCCCCCGGCCATTCACTAAATTGCACTATGTCCTAAGATGAGTCGTATGGTCTGGGCTTTCGACATGCACATTTCCCGGAACACAAGACACTTTGGAAAACAGGACATTGTACGATAAGGATAAGAATGAAATAATTTTGAAACATTACTGAAACTTTACAAGCAACATTTGAACTTTTTAAACCTAAAATGATTTATAGCAAATTTAGTCATGAGAGACAGTTTGTACTAATTTTAAAATATGATAATTTTTTTCAGTATATAAAATGTATTGATATTTGATTTTTTTAAAATTTCAACGAACATTGTACACATGCACATTTCCCCCGGCCATCCACTAAATTGCCATCCACTCCATCCATTTAATTTCAACGAACATTGTACACATGCACATTTCCCCAGGCCATCCACTAAATTGCTCTATGTCCTAAGATGAGTCGGATGGTCTGGGCTTTCGACATGCACATTTCCCGGAACACAAGACAATTTGGAAAACAGGACATTGTACGATAAGGATAAGAATGAAATAATTTTGAAACATTACTGAAACTTTACAAGCAACATTTGAACTTTTTAAACCTAAAATGATTTATAGCAAATTTAGTCATGAGAGACAGTTTGTACTAATTTTAAAATATGATAATTTTTTTCAATATATAAAATGTATTGATATTTGATTTTTTTAAAATTTCAACGAACATTGTACACATGCACATTTCCCCCGGCCATCCACTAAATTGCCATCCACTCCATCCATTTAATTTCAACGAACATTGTACACATGCACATTTCCCCCGGCCATCCACTAAATTGCCATCCACTCCATCCATTTAATTTCAACGAACATTGTACACATGCACATTTCCCCCGGCCATCCACTAAATTGCCATCCACTCCATCCATTTAATTTCAACGAACATTGTACACATGCACATTTCCCCCGGCCATCCACTAAATTGCCATCCACTCCATCCATTTAATTTCAACGAACATTGTACACATGCACATTTCCCCCGGCCATCCACTAAATTGCCATCCACTCCATCCATTTAATTTCAACGAACATTGTACACATGCACATTTCCCCCGGCCATCCACTAAATTGCTCTATGTCCTAAGATGAGTCGGATGGTCTGGGCTTTCGACATGCACATTTCCCGGAACACAAGACAATTTGGAAAACAGGACATTGTACGATAAGGATAAGAATGAAATAATTTTGAAACATTACTGAAACTTTACAAGCAACATTTGAACTTTTTAAACCTAAAATGATTTATAGCAAATTTAGTCATGAGAGACAGTTTGTACTAATTTTAAAATATGATAATTTTTTTCAGTATATAAAATGTATTGATATTTGATTTTTTTAAAATTTCAACGAACATTGTACACATGCACATTTCCCCCGGCCATCCACTAAATTGCCATCCACTCCATCCATTTAATTTCAACGAACATTGTACACATGCACATTTCCCCAGGCCATCCACTAAATTGCTCTATGTCCTAAGATGAGTCGGATGGTCTGGGCTTTCGACATGCACATTTCCCGGAACACAAGACAATTTGGAAAACAGGACATTGTACGATAAGGATAAGAATGAAATAATTTTGAAACATTACTGAAACTTTACAAGCAACATTTGAACTTTTTAAACCTAAAATGATTTATAGCAAATTTAGTCATGAGAGACAGTTTGTACTAATTTTAAAATATGATAATTTTTTTCAATATATAAAATGTATTGATATTTGATTTTTTTAAAATTTCAACGAACATTGTACACATGCACATTTCCCCCGGCCATCCACTAAATTGCCATCCACTCCATCCATTTAATTTCAAGGAACATTGTACACATGCACATTTCCCCAGGCCATCCACTAAATTGCTCTATGTCCTAAGATGAGTCGGATGGTCTGGGCTTTCGACATGCACATTTCCCGGAACACAAGACAATTTGGAAAACAGGACATTGTACGATAAGGATAAGAATGAAATAATTTTGAAACATTACTGAAACTTTACAAGCAACATTTGAACTTTTTGAACCTAAAATGATTTATAGCAAATTTAGTCATGATAGACAGTTTGTACAAATTTTAAAATATGATAATTTTTTTTAATATATACAATGTATTCATATTTGATTTTTTTTTAATTTCAACGAACATTGTACACATGCACATTTCCCCCGGCCATCCACTAAATTGCCATCCACTCCATCCATTTAATTTCAACGAACATTGTACACATGCACATTTCCCCCGGCCATCCACTAAATTGCCATCCACTCCATCCATTTAATTTCAACGAACATTGTACACATGCACATTTCCCCCGGCCATCCACTAAATTGCTCTATGTCCTAAGATGAGTCGTATGGTCTGGGCTTTCGACATGCACATTTCCCGGAACACAAGACAATTTGGAAAACAGGACAGTGTTCGATAAGGATAAGAATGAAATAATTTTGAAACATTACTGAAACTTTACAAGCAACATTTGAACTTTTGAAAAATGAAATTGTGTATAATGAGAACAAGCTAAGATTATACATACAGTTTTTATTACATCATTTTAGTGTTAAGCTCTGTATGTAAAACAGGATTGCAAGGTTTCCCCCTATTAAATGTATATTATCGTCCCAATCTCATCCTGATAATAAAAAGATCTACTGAAGTATTATCACTATATATAATTGTCATTATATAATTGTCACTAACCACCATACATAATTGTTTAATATGTTATCTTTTACCTATGTTTTTGAGAAGAGTCTCAAAGACCCGGAAAGCTGATTTTCTGCACTCTTATAGTATCAACTAACTTATAAAAACTAACATATCCGAATGTCCTATTTATTCCCCTTTTGGGGAAGGAGAAATTGTGGGTTTTGAAACGTTTTTGCAGACTCTGCAAAAGTCCCTCCGTTGACATAGAAGAATAAAATTTGTACTACTATAGTATCGACTACAGCGGATTTTCGATTTATTCAACCCTGGGGGAGGTAAAGAAGGGTATTAGAATTTTTTTCCAGATCATCTGCGGATTTAGAAGGTTTTTTTGACATTTGTAGTATCGGATCCCTGACAGAAATTAACGTAGTCGAATTTTTGATGTCCCTGCCTGGGGCAAAGATTATAGGTGTTATTAAGTGCCTTTCCAGATCCTCCAACAGACCTCCAGTGGTTTAGAAGAATAAATCTTCGTAGGCACATTCGACCGCTGGACAGAAATTAATGGAGCTGGAAATTTGATTTTTTTCTCAGAGAGGGAAAGACTCTCAGCTTCTTCCCTGGCACATTAAAGTTTGAAAATTGACCTAAGGGCAAAATTTACCTGAGCCAATTTTGATTTGAGATAATGAATTTTGATGCTTCGGTATTTCTTAAGAGCCCGAGAACAAAAGTTCCCCATGATATCAAATGTGCAGAGACAGGTAAAAATTAATAAGTCACTCATACCCGGGGTGAGTCCCCCCTGCATTACATCCATATTAATATATATATATATATATATATATATATATATATATATTAGAAATATTTAATAATAAAAAATTCAAGTTATATTAACATCACCATAGAAGGAAATTCACGGACATAATGTCGATAAGAGAAGAGAACAGCACCAGCCCAAATTCGATGATTAGTCAGAATTAAATTCCTCCTCAGGTCTGAGTATTTAACTCTAACTAACCCAAACACATGCCTGTTTCAGATAGAGCAATAGTACATTACTATAAATATTCTAACTCAGACTACAGGCATTAAAAATGAAAAAACGAGGATAGGATACATTAAGAAAATTTGTATTACCATGCGGCATGAACCTTTCTTCTTTCACCACGTGTATACACGATCAACTTCAATAGCTTAAATTATCTAGAAGCACCGGAATGAGAATTACAAGATTTAAATTTAAGTGTGTTAATTAGTGTTGCATGGCTGTATGATTGAATGTTATATGAAGTAAACAAAGAATGCTGGCTGGATGTACCGATTGAAGATGGAATAGCCATAGAAGAAATTAATTCCTAATGAAGCTACTATTAGTAATAATGCTAATTTTTTGGATTTAAATCTTTTTTATTTATCCTTCTAATAGAATTGTTACAAATTTATATGATAAAAAAGACTATTATAATTTTAATATTAATAAAATCTTACCATTTAATTCCTGTAACTCGATTCAATTGTTCAGAGATATTATACTTAATCAGCTTTTTAGAATTTATAGATTATCTGATAAAAATTTCATGCTATGCATATAAATAATCTCAAAATTAGCAGGAATTTATATAAATATCCCTCTTATATAGTAAATGGTATTGTTAAAAAATTTAGAATAGTTGGATTTTTATAATTATTTTCATAGTATCTTATAATTCCATTCATAGTATCTTATATTAGCCAGACTCTGTCTTACATTAGCCATTCTCTTGTATTATTAATACTTTTATTTTTACATCCTTTTCAACGTCAGAATTATTATTAGCCCCACCTTTTAGTAGCTCTTTTTGTATATTATTTCTTTTTCTTACCTTTTCGCTTTACTGTTTTTCATTTCTTATGAATGGCAACAGTAGATCGTTTTTTATATTTTCTTTGCGAATGGCAACACTGGTCTCTTCAATCAGAGTTCCCGGTTTCGACTCATTTGTACATATGCTGTGCATTTTCCAGGTATTCATTTTTTCTTTTTTATTCCTTCTTTATGTATGTCGTCCCAGTAGAAATAGTTTATAGATATAATCTATCTATTTCTTCAGAAACATAAATAATTTGTGTCTGCTTCGTCAAAATACTTGGACTTGAGAACAAATTTTATGAAGTGAACATTT
The DNA here is from genome assembly GCA_951213105.1 of Amaurobius ferox. Lineage (NCBI taxonomy): Eukaryota > Metazoa > Arthropoda > Arachnida > Araneae > Amaurobiidae > Amaurobius > Amaurobius ferox. The sequence goes on from OX578138.1 coordinate 99,528,878, forward strand.
CCATTATTTTAGGCTTAGCCCTTTTTCCACACGTGTATAGCGATATAGCTTGATTTTTTCAGTTTTTCTTTATTCGTTTCCATACCTTTGAATTTTGTTGATTTTCTGTAACTTGATAACTCGTCTTTTGTATTTTTTTCCATTTGATTGATGATTTGCTGTTTTATATTTTATTCTGTGGGTGTTTTAGAAAGTTAGGTTTATCGTGTTGCAGCTTCTTACTTTTCGTTCATTGGATTTTCAAACTACTATTATTATATATATATATATATATATATATATATATATATATATATATACACACAGGGTGTCCAGAAAGTTCCAGTACTGCGCAATATCTCGAGAAATACTCTTCGGATCAAAAAATAAAAAAATATGTATTCAATATTTTTTAGAAAAGCTATCCAATGATACCAAAATTGACACCCCCTTTGAAATCTTCAATGAGAACCCCCATTTTTTATTGTAGATTTGGATTCTCCAGAAAACATTACATACATTTGACCTAGGATTTTTGATTTTTACTCCCACAAATGGCGCTATAATCGAGAAAATAGAAGCGGGGCACAAACGTTTATAAATGGGAATGTCTCGGGAAATACACTTCGGATAGAAAAATATTATTATATATATATATATTGTTATATATATATGATGTAGAGTATGAGTATTCTTAATCATATATATTTTCATATCTGCGATCCTATCATCATGAAGTCTTATCGCGCATGTGCGACTTTCCCTTATAAAATGTTGGGTTTTCAAGCTGGATTGTAGGGTGTATCTCTTCCATGCTTGGTTCCATCTTTGCTTTTGTGTCCGTTCGGGTGCTTCTGTCTTTGCACATATGGGAGATTGACCATTGAGTTACATTGGTGCCGTGAGCGTTGCCCGGGTCGTAAAAGCTGCTTTAAGCGGGAAAGGGGTGTCGCAATCCACCCCTGCCATTCTATGCAAATCATATGGTCACTCCTGTTCTCGCTTATTTTTTCTTCTTGTTTATATCCTTATATATATATATATATATATATATATATATATATATATACACACACACACAGGGTGTCCAGAAAGTTCCAGTACGGCGCAATATCTCGAGAAATACTCTTCGGATCAAAAAATAAAAAAATATGTATTCAATATTTTTTAGAAAAGCTATCCAATGATACCAAAATTGACACCCCCTTTGAAATCTTCAATGGGAACCCCCATTTTTTATTGTAGATTTGGATTCTCCAGAAAAAATTACATACATTTGACCTAGGATTTTTGATTTTTACTCCCACAAATGGCACTATAATCGAGAAAATAGAAGTGGGGCACAAACGTTTATAAATGGGAATGTCTCGGGAAATACACTTCGGATAGAAAAATAAAAAATTACGTGTTCAATATTATCAGAAAAACTATCCAATAATGCTAAAATCCTCCCTCCGCTAACCATTCACTTCAGCGACAACTGTTGACTTCAGTTTAGAAAATGGTTCAAAACTACTTTAAGCACTACCCAGGAACAACGATGTGGACATAGTAGTTTTCTGTTCCCTTCGGGGTGCTTGATTAACATGAGTCCCCTTCCCTCTCATGATCGGGGTGCTTGAATCAAAATCGTAGGTCAAATGTATGTAAATTTTTCTGGAGAATCCAAATCTGCAATAAAAAATGGGTGTTCTCATTGAAGATTTCAAAGTTGCCCAGTTGGTCAATTTTGGTATCATTAGATAGCTTTTCTAAAACTATTGAATACGGGTTTTTTTATTTCTTGATCCGAAGTGTATTTCTCGAGATATTGCGCCGTTTCGGAACTTTCTGGACACCCTGTATATATATATATATATATATATATATATATATAACATAATTGTTATACAGTAAAATATTCAATTTTTAATTTTCTATAGGTTTTACACCATATTTTTACTATTTCTTTGGATTATCATTAAATGTTATTATATATATATTAATGTACAGGGAACTTTTTTAACTGATACTCATACCAGTTAACTTGGGCTCCATACCACCAGTAAACAACTTGAATATCAATCAGCTAGTATATGAGAACTTATGAGTATGCCACACGCCGCCTAAAGTACGTGTAAGTTAATAGTTTCTTTGTGGTCACCATCTTGCTACTGATACAAAAAGCAAAGAAAAAATCGGTGCAAAAATTACAGCAGGTCTAAAATTTAAAATGCCTTTGAATATGTAAGATATTTATCTCTTTCTATTTTAAACTAGTAAATTTATCTTTTGTTCTATATTTAAAAAAATAAATGAAGTAAACATTAAATGAAATAACTGCATTTTGAAAAATTAAACTGTAAAAATTAAATGATTAGATGCACTTTGAAAAATGAAATGTTTTAAGTGGGTCAAGGGCAGAAAATTTCCAACAAAATACAATTCTTTTAATTAGCTTAAAAAATTTTCAAATAGTATAGAATAGAATTACACAAACATTATATAAATCCTATAACTAAAACTTTATGACTTAATTATTAAAATCCTGCTGTTTTACTAACGATGAGTGAGGCAAAAATATTACCCTGCACTGGTACTGGGTTCGAAGTAATATAAATATACTTCTACCACAAAAATTCAGAAATCCTTGCTTTAAAGAGTTTAGTGCTTACATCTCTTCACTTTCACTGTGCTGATGAGTGGCAATGACTGTAAAACCATTGTCCAAGGATGGTGATAGATGATCAGTTAAGTACTTCCTCACTTTTAGTTACCGTGTAAAACTGAACGTTAAGGACAAATTTGTGTTTTCTCAAAAACTGAATTCTTGAATAGTTTAAAGTTCCCAATGCTATAAATCAAGAAATGTTTAAGGTAGAACTATGAAATTTGAAACATAATTTATTTACAATGTTTGTTAATTTTAATTTGTCTTCATGGCTTTTGTATTTCTGAAATATGCATGTAATTAACATTTCAGGGATTTTACAACCTTTTTTACGATTTATATACGTAAATCACTCAAAGAGTTTTTTAAAATATTTTTTTAAATTTTCTTTGCAGTATATCAAGATATCATAAGACAAAATAAAGATCTTGTTTCTCTTTTTAAAAAATATCTTTATTTTAAAAACCATTCTTTTAAAAGTACACCTATATCAGATTTAAATACTTCAAAATTGTGAAGATGATTTTTTAAAAATATGTTTAACTTTTTCTTCATTTCATCTTGAAAACGAATTTTACGAGGTGAACACTTCCATTTTTTTAGGCTTAGCTCCCTTTTTCCACGTGTATAGCGATATAGGATCCATATATATATATATATATATATATATATATATATATATATATATATATATATATATATATATATATAATACAAAAGATAAAGGAAAAAAAAGAACGACAATGTATCAAAAGTACGCCGGGGGGGGGATTGTGACCCCCACTTCCCGGTTAAGCCAGCTAACTTAACCCGGTTAGCTGGCTTAACCGGGAAGTGGGGGTCACAATCCCCCCCGGCGTACTTTTGATACATTGTCGTTCTTTTTTTCCTTTATCTTTTGTATTATATAAATGTACTTGTTTGAGCAGCTAAGCGCCTTTAGGTATATTTTCAGTAGAGTGATTTTGATGAGGTAAATAGTTATATGTATATGTATATATATATATACATATATATATAATAAAATAAGATAGAAATAGGATACAAAATTTTTATTACATATATATATATATATATATATATAATATGAATTATGAGGGACGTGGATGAGAGTTTGGTCCTGCTTTAAGAAAATGTGAAATTGAGAAAGAACGTAAATACCCGGTAGATGTCAAGTTTGTATAGAAACCCTCAAAAACCGAGTTATTATAAATGTACTTTGTTATCAGAGTTGCTTGTTATTTACATAAGGTATTAATTTATAAAGTAACAGCTCTGTTGTCTTATGAAAATTTTGGTGTATGAGTTCATTGAATCCCTACTTTAAACTCGTGCAGCGACTGGTACATTTTCTAGTAAATTAATATATTAAAATATGGAATTCAATCAAGTTTAACAAACAATCATTTTATTTATTTATTTTACTCTGCTGACTGAGTATGAAACTTTTAAAACTCTAATAATTGTAATTATATATTAGTTTCGAGCTTGTGCAAGTTTTTCAAATGATTTATCTTATTATAATAAAGAATTGCCCAATAAGTTTTTGATTTCCTATGATTTTCAGAAGGCCCACGGCAACCCAGAAGGCTGAATTTTTGCAAACTTGTAGTATCAACTAAGTTACAAAACCTTACACTGCTGAATTTTCGATTTATCCACTCCCGGGGGTGTAGGAAATTGAGCATATCGAAACATTTTTCAGACACTGCAGAAAATATATAAATTTTCCATAAATGGTCATGTAACCACCAGTGGGTGATTCTACTTGGAATGATCCCTACTATAGAATGAGTAAGTATTATAAATGCATACGTTATTATCAATCCAAAGAAGGTAATGTAATGAATGAGATAGTCTCTTTTCATTATTAGTTTTCGTCTCTAAATATAATTCTTACAGTTTGAAAACTTTTTGTTTGGAGTCTGTTGAGGAAGCTTATGCACCTCTATAGAAAGAGGGTATACATGCCTGTTGAGGATTAGTTTGCTGCGTTCTGTTTAGTTGGAGAAGAAAGAAAACTGGAATTTTATTATATATAAATACTGCTATTTCTCTATAATAATTTTGATTTTTCTCGTTTAATATTTATATAAATTATTTATATGAATTATCCAAATTATGTGAGTAGCACATGAGTTTGCCCCAAATATTAATGTCTTTCTCTTATAGAATTTATGTAATTAATTTAATAAATTTTCCTCTTCTTATATAAAATTGAAGTTTACTGAATAACGCACCAAGTGTCCCGTTTCTCAAGTAGTTAAATTTTATTTGGTCATAAATTTTTTGTTGTTGTTATAAGCTCCTATAAACAAGGATTTCAGATGATATATCTCACAAAATACAATCATTTCTGAAATATATGTGCATATATATTATCTTTTAATTAAATATTTTGAATCTTGTTTCGGCCATAATGTAACAAGAAAGATCAATCATGCATAAGCATTGATTATGAAACACTTTCCAACTGAAATGTAATTTCATTTAAAAATTTCTAAAATGTGATTCATTCAGTGGTAATATCTTTTACATTATCACAGTACTACAGTAATTTATTATACTTAAATATTTAAAACTGTATCGAAATATAAATCATCTGATTCTTTATGCAAAATCATTGAATATTTCATTCATATAACTTGTATTCCAGACTCCAGAGCTAAATAATTTTGTGTGAAAAAAATTCAGCAATTCTTATGTAATTCATCTTACAATCGCTTGAGATATTTGCATTCTGCATATGTTAAAATTAGGCTTCCTTGAAGAAATACTAAAAGTTTAGGGATCATTTAAAATCACAACTATTGTAATTGCATAGGCACGGAATTTAGATACACAGATAATACACAGATAATATATATGTGTATGTGTATGTACTCAAAGTATTGGAATCGTGCCGAAGATCGAAACTCGAATTTTCAAAGGATCTACACGTTTTGGGACTTCTAGAACACGAAAAAACTACTTTTAGGAAGACGTCTGTGTGTGTAAGGGTGTATCTGTGTATGTTTCTGTGTGTCTGTGTGGATATTACATCCACTCTAATTGAAAAACTAATGGACCGAATTTCATACAATTTGGTAGGTATGTTTTTTGTGGGAAATCCTGATGTTCATTAGATTATAGAACGATTCGTAATAAAAGAATCTGTCTTCTTTGCGAAATGGCCGCAGAAATTGCCTTTATCCACTCTAGCTAAAAACTAATGAACCAAATTTAACAAAATTTGGAGTATAATATTTCAATAACCTACAAGTGATTTATATACCAAATTTAACAAAATTTTGTATATAAATCATTTGTAGGTTATTCTACTACGATTCGGGAAAAAGGAACGGGCTATTTTTGCGAAATGGCCAGCAAAAATTGTTATATATAAAAATAAAAGACTACGTGTGCTCAATTATATCAATTAAATTCCTATTTTATATGTGATTTTTGACAACAAAAAGAATAAGACTAACCCCATTACTCTAGGACTAGCCGTTCTTGAGATATTCTAGTTTTTTCGCGTTTTCGCTACGCCACCTTTGACAATAAGTCCAGCTATCAAATGAGAACCAAATTTAAGTTTAACGTGTAAATTCAATGTCATTTAAAATGCTTATGTTGTGCAGATAAACTCAAATTATCATTGAATAAATAAAGAGAACGAATATGAGTCTGCAGAGAAAGACATGTGCTGTCCACATCAGAATTTTTAACAATATTACACCAATGATTTATAGAAGTGAACGGAGATTATTTTCAGGCCATTTCGAAAAAAATGTATGATCTATATTTAAAGATCCATCAAATTTTTGTCGAATAAAATGTTCAACAAATTTAAGCTGTGTACCAAATTTTAACTCTCTAGGACGTAGGAAAGTGCATTTAAAATGCCATCAATTAAATTTATCATGAAGAGTTATATAAAATTTAAAAAAAATGAAAAATTGTTATCTACCAAATTTATTTTAAAATATGAAGACACTCCCATATGCAAAACGTTTAAACAAATGGAGAGATATTTATTATATAATATCTCTCTCTTTTCTTTCTGGAAGATATCCCAAAGTCAGAATTTAAATGAATTTGTTTTTTTCCCTATATTAAATAATATTTTTAATTTAAAAACTACTTAACATATTTTACTGAATTTTTTTTTATATATTCTATGGGATAATGTGAATATTTCCTAAAAATTTCGAAGCAATTCGTGAATTTTAAATTTACTTAAAAAATGTTTGAAAAATTAGGTCCCATAGGGTTCAATGTATTTCATTTTTTCAACCCGGGTTCAATAAAAAACTAATTGGGTGATATTATTTATTTATATTCCCATAGGTCCTAGAGACCGTCTGAACAACATACTAAAATTTCATTTTGATAAACTCATTTTTACGGCAGTTATCGTGCTAACGGACAGACAGACAGACAGACAGACAGACAGACAGAATGAACAAAGTCATAAACACTTTTCAACTTTGTTGTAAAGTGTTAAAAACTCGTAATAGTTTTAAGCAGTTCGTTATAATTTTTTAAAAATAAAATTTACGAATGAATACTTATCTATCTTATGTGAACCAGAGTAAATCCCTAAGTGAAAGTAAACTTTATGGAAATCTAATAGTTCTTAAGTCATAGTTGACGCATACATATATTACATTCGAATTGAACGGAAGTGCGCACAATACCCTAGTATATAAAAATAGCCGTACCTCCCATAATAGTTTAACCGTGAATAATATAATACATTTCCTAGACACAGCATATTGCATATTATGTATTGTAGAGAATGTAAAAATACTTTAAATACTGCGAAGTTTTGGCTCAACAGCTGAGTTCTAAAACTGCAGCTAGGAAATGATAAAAGCTATTTAAAAAAGTTCACGAAATAAGGATGGGGTAGGGACATGAGTCCCTTATTAATTTCAAGCCTCCAGCAATTGCTTATTTTGTTTATGATAAAAAGTGGTCCTATTGGGAAAAATATTTTCCTTTTTTGAATTAGTTAGAATTTATCGGTAGTGGATTTCTTGCGGCTGCGCATTGGACGCGTCTTTCGTGAACAGTGGCTACTACGTGCTTGCTAAAATTACCCCTAAAAAGTGGCGGCTAAAAAAATACCTGTTAGCTGCGATCACCTCCACTGGCAATTATTAAAACATGTTTGAAATATAGATTAGAAAAGAAATTGAATAAAATGTTAAAATTTGGATACATTTTATGAGCCCTTCAGAAATATGAATCAAAATAAAAACTTGCTAACATGCATCCGGTAAATATCGTTCGTAAATGTTATTAATTTATGTAAGAACTTCATTCAGAATTTGAAGAAAAGTCATATTTTGAAACTTCTTTAACGTTTCATTTAAAAGAGTATTGGGTTCACGGGTTGCATAACTATTTCCCAGTCCGGATACGACCGGCGGCTTGAGACGCAATTATAGAGCCATATAGTAGTACTGATCTATAACGTCGGTAAATTTCTTTGCGAAATTTTAAGTAACTCTAGACATTGTATTTTGATGTTGCTCAACAGAGGTTTTAATGCATTTCCATATACTCAGGCAGCGTTAGGTGGTTATCGATTCTAGCTTTCGCAATTAGCTGCTGCCTTATTTGGCGCAGTTATCTACTGTCCTACCGCCACGAGAAAGTCCCCAGACAGCAGACGTTATGGTGGCGGTCGCTATGGAAACAGGTTATTCCACTGCATTTTAGGTGTGACGGAAAGCGCTTTTTTGGATTTGGCGCAGATAGAACCGACGAAAGTCGCATTTCGCTTTGTACTAGGGTCAATGCTAGACGCTCGCATTCTGTGATTTTTAAAGCTGTGAAGTAACTTGTATTGTGTTGCACACTTTGTGGATTTTGTCTAGTTGAAAAATGACTACATTTAAAAGTGGAAAGACTGCATTCGCAAGCATGTGCAATAGTCCACAATGTTACCGCATTTTTTGAAGAGGAAAAACCGCAAATTCTCTAAAAATACTAATTTCAAATGCAATGAAGAGAACTGCGGAAGCGACAGAGGTTTCAGCGTCATTAGTTAAAAAGAAAAAACGTGAGGGGGAAATCGCTTAATGACACTGAGATGAGTATTTTATCTATTTGAACAATTTACAATTATTGTTTAAGAAGCTATTTTAAAAGTAACACAAAATGAATGGAAAAAACACTGTGAAAAAATAAAGAATATTTATTGAAAAAATAGAGAATATTTATTGAAAGAAAGATGGACTGATAGAAGATATTGTGAAGAAATTAGTGATAAATCTGTCGGATAGCGATTCAGACTCTTCTTCATGTAAAAACATTTCAAGTGATTCGGACATAGTAGATAATAGTTATTCCAATGAATGTGAATGAATATTTTATAATTGATTGAAAAATATGAAAAGAATGAATATTTTAAAGTCATAATTTTGCTTATTTATCATTTATTTTTTCCTTTTTGCTGGCTAATAATTCTGTAACTTGCTGATTGAAAACTGTAATAATTTTCATTTAATTTGAAATTTAGTTTTAAATAAAATGATATAAATTCTAGTTTTAAATTGTAAGCTTTTCTCTCCCAAAATCGCCCGAACCTAAAAGAAAATATCTAAAACTACTTTGTTCTAATAGATTGACGGCTTTCCGTAACCGCTGTCGCCTATAATAACAAATTATTTTCTGACTTTAAATGACGAGAAATTTTTAAGTTAATTTATAATTTAATGTCATTTAATATGAAAATTTTGTTTAACTGGCGGATAAAAAACATCTACTATTTTCTTTTAGTACATCATGATAAACGAAACGGATTCTTCGCTTAACGAAGTGCGCTTGATTTGCCAAATGTTGCAGTCGATTTTAAACCTTTCTCCCTCCTTTCTTCGACTCGTCTACTTGCGGCAACCCTGTTCAGAGACTTTCTCGTGGCGGTAGGACAGTAGACGATGTTTATTTCATTGTTGAGCACCTCAGATTAAGCAAAATCTAGTATTATATATAATATACATTTAAAATATTATCGGTACTTCTGGCTAGGATGCAAAAATATTTCTCTTTAAATTTTTAATAATATACTCATTGCAATTCCATACGTTTATTTTCTTCTTCTTTGATCCAGACCATCCGACCTACTAGAAAGGTATAAGCTATCTGTTTGGACGGTCGGGAAGTGCCACCCAATTTAGACCGGAACCCAGTAGGTGAGGCATTCATAGGGACCGGACATCCTCCCCTACCTTCCCCTATCCACGAGTTCCTTCCCGTACCACCAACTTCTCGGAAGGACTTACGGACCCCCTTAACGTGATCGTACTAAGCGTGAACCCGGCGACAGTTTTGGCAGTGGCTGGAATCGAACCCGGGTCGACCAAGTGCAATTCCCGCGCGCTAACCACTGGATTGCCGCGGCCCTATACGTTTATTTTTAAATTACTTAATGTTTTGTAATTTTATCCGTAGAATTTAAAATCATTTCATCCGTTTTGGATTAATTAAGCTCTGTTCAAAAGCGGCCGTCGAAAAATAAACCTATGTCCTGTCTTGCTACAAATAAAATAAACTAAATTCTAAACTTGAAACAGCAGAATTAGTGCCAATGAGAAAAATACACCGAAAAGTTATTTCAATTCACGTATTTTTCCTTGATCATTTTAGCAGGAAACAGTGCTTTGGAATGAGACCATCTGTTTAAAAATTTCCTCACACGCCCGCTCTTCTATATTATTTAAAAAGGAACACTGTTTAAATGCCCCAAAGAAACTCAGAATGTTAAAAATGGGGGCGGTCAAATGTGGGCGTCTCCATATACACAATTTTTACATATCCCGACTATTCCAAATTAATTCTTCTAGACGTTCCTAAAATATGCTTATTTTTCCTAATTGAACATAATTGTCAGAATTTTCAATTTGTTTAATTTCTTATACGCAGCTTTAGTCAGGATCTTTCTAAATAAGGTGCATGAGTTCCATAGGGGAGGGTACCGATTTCATAATAGAGCAGCTTCAGTGTACAATGTTAAAAATCGGATCTGAGGTGTTCCTAGTTACATGGTTCTTTGGTTCTGTCATTCGTTTCTCCTAAATTTGAAGGAGGGGTCATACGTGATGTCGGTTGTAGTGGCATCAGGGCTCCTATATATACAGGCTGCGGGACTTAGCACAGGACCCAAACCCCCACATCATTAAAATACAGGAAACCAAAACTAATCACAACACTAGAATTCACATTCCAAACTATAAACTCTACCACACCCCCAGAGAAATGAAAAATAGGCTCAACGGTGGCACGGCAATTTACATTAAGAGCAATCTACAACATACCCACGTCCCCAGTATAATGATGGTAATTGAACATACCATCATTAAATTTAAAATCCAAAACTCTTTCAGCATTTTAATTGGCTCAACTTAAGCCAGACACAAATCTAATCACGACACACAAGACGACCTCTCCTCACTATTCAGATTGCACGATTGCGCCATTCTCATGGGCGATTTTAATGTGCACCATAAGGACTGGAACTGCAGGAGGCAAAATAAATATGGAGGGGAGATCAGCAATTGCATAACTAATAACAACATCCGACATATTTTTCCCTCATCTCACATCCACCTTAATGTAAATTCGCATGCCTCCGCAATTGATTTTATCCTCATAAATAACATCCCCTTTCCTCACGAAATCGAAACCTTAAACGAGCTAAGCTCCGATCATCTCTCTGTAAAACTCACCTTATATCTCGCCCATAACATACCTATCACACCCTCCGTAAAATCAGTAAATTGGAATTTTTTTTTCAAACTCCAACCAACTCTCACTTAATATATGCAAATTACAGTAATATCAGCGACATCGAAAGAAATGCCAACACCTTGACCCTTGAAATTCGTAAAGCCATAGCCGCCGCCACCACCTATGCCCGCCGCTCCCCGTCTCACCATGAACAACTCCCACCTGCCATCAAAAGGATCATCAAGGAACGAAATCAAACGAGAAAACTCTGGCAAATAAACAGACACCCCTCTATTAAAAATAAATTAAACAGTCTAAATCGCCTAATTAAAATCAAAATACAGCAACCCGAACAAAATGATTGGAAAAATTTCATTAGCTCACACTCCCCCACTGGGGCCAACGGCCGTACCGTGCTGATAACACCGGTTCTCGTTAGATCACCGAAGTCAAGCAGCATCGGGCGCGGTTAGTACTTGGTGGGTGACCACCTCGGAACACCGCGTGCTGTTGGCCATCTCGGGTGCGGTATCCCCGTGGTTTGCGCGCTAGATTTGCACGCTACCACAAATGCCGCCGTGTTCATGCGGAGTACGATCACGTTAAACATGTGGGTCCGTAAGTCCTTCCGAGAGGTTGGTGGTAGGGGAAGGAGGGTACGGTCCCTGTGGATGCCTCCCCCACTGGGTTCCGGTCTAAATTGGGTGGCACTTCCCGGCCGTCCATACAGTTACCTTACACCATTCTGGTAGGTCGGACGGTCTGGGTCTCAACAACAACACTCCCCCACTGACAACTCATTATGGAACTTTTACAAAGTAATTAAAAACACCCAAAATATACTCTTCCATCTTCAGACGAATAGAGGACTCCTACACTCCACTGATATTACTAATTCCCTTGCCGATAATTATGAGACACACTTTACAATTAATAAAGATTTAAATTGCCCGAACACTGAATCTGAAGTCAACAACACTGTCAAACGGTTCCTGGACACGCCCCCTATGCACGCAACCAATCTCACTGCTCCATCCGAAGTAATAGCTGAAATCAAAAAGCTTAAAGCCAGGAAAGTTCCTGGAATTGACGAAATCAGAAACAAAGCCATCAAATCCCTCCCCATCAATATTATTTATTTCCTCACCCTGCTAATAAATGCAATCCTAAAATATAATTACTTCCCCAATAACTGGAAAGTTGGCGTAATTATCCCAATTCTGAAGCTAGGAGAAGATCCCACTAGTCCACAAAGTTACAGGTCTATCACACTTCTCACAACCATTAGTAAACTTACTGAGCGTATTATACACACGCGACTCAAACAATACATCTTACAACAAGACATCATTATACATGAACAATTTGGCTTTCGCCCATCTCATGCTACAACACACCAGTTGTTAAGGGTGACTGAATTTATATCTGAAGGAATGAACCTGGGTCTAACAACTGGAGTCATTCTTCTGGATGTAGCGAAGGCGTTCGATCGCTTATGGGTCAAGGCTTTATTCTACAAACTAATTAAGCTGACCGCTCCAGATGCCCTCATCCACCTAATACACTCTTACCTTCGCTACAGATCATTCACTATCCGCTACAACAACACTTACTCGACACTCAGAACTATCAGAGCTGGAGTCCCACAGGGATCCCAATTGGCCCCAACTCTATTTAACATTTATATTAACGACATTTCAAAATCCCCACCCACACATATTGCTCTTTATACTGACGACACTGCCATATACACCAGATCATCAAACCCCAATTTCGTGCACCACCGCCTTCAAAAATACGTACACACACTCTCCTCCTGGTTCCATAATTGGAAAATTAAAATAAATGCTAAGAAAACAATCAGCATCTTGTTCACTAAAAAGAAGAAAAAGTTCCCCCTCCCCCATCAAGATAAATGGCACTAACATTCCTTACGTAAGCACATGTAAATGCCTTGGTATACACTTTGACAAAAAGCTAACATTTAAACACCGCATCCTAAATGGAATTAAAAAATATCACATCTTCAGATCTAAATTATATACAATTCTACACTCCCCACACTTAAACTACACAAACAAAATCACCCTCTACAAAACTGTGTTAAGACCAGTCCTGCTATACGGAGCTGTTGTCTGGGGTTTTGCCTCCAAGACCAATACGAAGGAACTGCAAACTACTCAAAACCGAACCCTAAGATTAATAAGGAAAGCCCCCCAGATACCTAAGAAATGATGTCATCCACCGGGACTTTGGAGTGAGACCCATTAGAAAAGAAATCCAAAAATTAGCAACTAAATTCTAAATTTAAAAATGTATGACCCACACCAGTGGAATTTCAGAAAACTCCCCAGGCCGACCACTATCCTAAATTAAAATTAAATTAAAATTAATTTAAAATAAAATTAAAACTTAAATAAAAAATAACATGAACATATTGGCATAATGTAATTACGGAAACCCTGATAAACTCACTGTACCTCATCCAGGGGGACAAAAACACTTTTGGAAGCACTGTCATCTGGCCACTCCCACTTGGGAGCCGATCAGCATTCACCTGTTCTCCTAGGAGAACTGTATGGAAAACTCTGCTCTATATTGAGCAGCACCCATCTTGCCTTGGGGAGCACATAGTATTTTATTATCATGCATATCACCCAGGAGATACAGACCATAGAGGTTAGGGGCTTCGTAAAACCGTGTCCAACACAACGAGACGCCATTTTAACTCAAACTGGTCCAGTCATTTATTGTCTGACTGTGCTATTTCAATCCCCGCGCATGTTACTTGGCTGACATTTGATAAACAATTTAGCCGCAAAATAGGTGCTTCTGCTATCAAAAAATTGTACCAATCATTCAAGAAAGTAATCTAGAAAGGTCTGACTTTCTCGAGATCCTTAGAAAAGACTGAGAAAGTAAACCTCTTTCCGATATATGCAGTCATCGCTTTAACGAGGAATCAAGATGGCCGCTATTGCGCCAGCCTATGTATTTTGAGTGATATTTATGAATTTGAGTGAGTCTATTTTTTTATTTTTCCGCTTTCTTGAGTCTTTCGTTCTGTTTCAAACCCAATAGATGTACTATAAATGTCCATGTCAAATACTCTATGGCCTAATACTCTATGCCTTAATGTTTATTTTGCATGAAGTTAATTGTAATTATTTAGAAAAACATTACAAGAATGTATAAAGCATTTTAAACCAATGCATAACGTTGATGTACGTAAATAAAAAGAAATGTTCATTTAAATGACTATTTTCAAAATAGAGGTGAATAAACTTATATGTATAATGCCTTTTATAATTGACAGCCACGCTGATACTTTAAATAGCTTTCATTTCGAGCTAAATGTATTCAGCAATGTGTTTGTGTTTTACTGTTTAATGCATGTAACTGTTTAATGCATGTTTTACTGTTTAATGTTACATGCACTTCTGAAAAGCAAGAGATGAAGTTCATGAAGAACAAAATGGTTCTTATTTTCGGGTGACTTCCACAACTTCGGGACTCCCAGCTCAACTATTCGGAGTCGTCTGCGATTCAGATATAGCACATCAACGATTTATTACAAAGTTTGTAATACTTATATTTCAAACTCTAAAAGCGCTAGTTATGAACAAAAATCATGAATGTGTAGCTCCCTGAGAACCCTACAAGTGCAAATAATTAAATTTTGTATCAGATACTTTTATTTTTCGAAAAAACTTAGAACAGTTCGAACGAGTTTTTTTTTCATTTTTCGTACTTTCACTTGAAATATCTTCAAAATTGTAAAAGATAAATATAAATAGTGAGCGACAAAAATAAGTATGGGGAAATTCAGTTTCTAAATCCATATTTAAAAAAGAAAACACACAAACAAAAAATAAACTTCTGTAGTTTTCGAGTAATCGATTTGTCAAGTTGAAGAAGGTTGAATATTTTCCATTTTTCAAGATTGTCATGATTATTACTCAAAAATTAAAAGGGCTAGCCATGAACTATAAGTCATAATTGCAGCTCCCTGAAAGACCTACAAGTGAATATAATTTGATTTTGGAATAACCTCTTGGTTTTTCCATTTGTATTGGTTATAATTTCGATATTTTAGTATTTAAATCAAGGTTTTCCTACGGGTGGAAAAGCTGTAGTATTTAAACCTTCTCGCCTGTTGTAACTCAATGTGTTTACTTACACTTTGGTAAAATATTGGAGCACGAGTACGAGATATTTTGTTTTGTTTTAAAATTAAGCAATCAATATAAATGGACTTGTAGATTCTAAAGATGTTTAATGATTTATCAGAAATGAACAGAGTAGATGGAAATTTACATATTCAAATATGAAATTTATTTGCCACCAAGCAAGTTTGTAGATTAACTTGAATCTAAAATCTTGCCAGATATATTGCATAAATTTATATAATATACCGACAAGCAAGTTAGTAAAATAATCGGATATTTTGACATGAAATCTGTGGTCAAAGTATCCAGATGAAATCGGATTGAAAACTAGAAGTGCTAGGTATCTATAAGCAGACAGCGACTAAATTGCAGACTTTGAAAGCCTGCAAACAAAACAAATGAGTGAAAACAAGAAAGATCAATCATGCTTAAAGCATTGATTTTGAAACACTTTCCAACTTCAATGCAATTTTATTTAAAAAAGTCGAAAATGCAATACATTCCTCGGTAATATTTTAAAACTTATCACGATACTACATTGATTTATTATATTTGAAAACTTAAACCTTCATTGAAAAAAATGAACTTCATTCAAAAGACGGCATTGAAATATAAATTGCGTGGTTTAAATATCTCTAAAATGCAATACATTCCACGGTAATATTTTTAAATCTATCATAATACTACGATAATTTATTATATTTGAAAACTTCGTCGAAAACAACTGAAATTAATTCAAATGACGTCATAGAAAAAATAACACGCCTGGATCTCTCTATAAAAGCAGGATTTCATTCATAACTTTCTCCATTTCATTCATCACAATACTATAATCATTTATTTTATTTAAAAATTAAGACCATGGAGCTACAATTCATAAACTTTATGCTTAAAACTTCATCGAAAAATATCGTCCTTCTGTTTATAAAATCAATTAATATTTCATTCATATCAGCCATGCAGACTCCATGGACTGAATTATTTTGTGTTAAAGAAATACAGTAATTCTAATACAACTCATTCTACATATTTTGCTGTTTACATTTTACATAGGTGAAAAATAGGCTTAATTGTAGAAATAATCAAATTTGAATGAGAATTTAAACTCAAATATATTGTCATTGTGTTGTTTTAGTATGTAGATGCACAGAATTTAAGCAGAAATAAAGTAGTTTTAGGATGGATACAACACTCAATATGAATTAAAAAAAACTTTAATAAATCACGAATTTGAAACAAGATGGATGCCATATCTCATTTTGAAGTGGGTCATGTGATCGTTTCATATCATGGTCACGTGATCGTTTCATATAAGATGTGTAATTATTATTTTAATTTTTATTTAAAAAACTACTGAATATATTTAGCTGAATTTTTTTTTATATATTTTATGGAACAATTTGACTATTACCTAAAATTTTCGAAGCAATTTGTGAATTTTAAATCCGCTTAAAAAATGTTAGAAAAATTAGGTTCCATAGGGCTCAATGTATTTCATTTTTTCAACCCGGGTTCAATCCAAAACTAATTGTGTGATATTATTCATTTATATTCCCATAGGTCCTACAGACCGTCTGAACAACATACTAAAATTTCATTTTGATTAAGTCATTTTTACGGCAGTTATCGTGCTAACGGACAGACAGACAGACAGACAGACAGACAGAATGAACAAAGTCATAAACACTTTTCAACTTTGTTGTAAAGTGTTAAAAATCTAACAAAGTTATTGAACTTTACTGGAATTTTATTTAGCAAAATGTTATTCAAGCAAAATCACTTCGGCTCCCTAGAACCGAAACTACCGCTATTTTTTTTAACAATTTTGTACAGAAAGTAAATTTTTTAATAGAAACACAGAGGTAATTTTATTTATTAAAAAGGCGTATATATATATTTGGTAGTCAAAATGTTCCCATACTTCTTACAAAAAAATCCATGAAATATCTTCTTCTTTAGTATAGGCTATAGATAGAGTTTAGATGATGACCGGCATGAAAATTCCAGAGGTAATTATGAGTTCACTAAGAATTTCCATTTCCGGTTCTAGAGATATCACTTCCTGTTTTCCCCCAAATTCTCATGACTGCACCAAATAAGTATGTGAAAGAAAATAAAAATGCTTAAAATGTCCTTCAAAAATGAAGAAGATTTAAGAAATACACATCATTAGCCACCCATTATATGAAGGCTCAAATTTCTTTTTATGGTATTGTGTTATAACGTTAAAATACTGTTAGTATTTTTTAAATATATACTGCTGTATATTTTTGAAGGATTACGATATTTTTTGCACAGTAATGTGATGGTCTAATAATATAATAATGGGAAAGTAATACATGCTAATTAAGTAATATTTTGAAAGTGACTGCCTATTGATGAAACTATGAAGGGGAATTTAAGCACCTGCGGGAGAATTTCATACTTTTCAATTTATAGAAAACATTATTTCAATTTAAAGGTGCATGTAAATATTTTAATAGGATTTCTAGTGCGCGGTGTCATGTTTCCCCTTATTATTGTATGCGATATGTATTATTAATACTATCTGTATATTTTTGTATGTATGTTGCATTATGTATATGTATTAGTATTACTTTATGTATGTTTTTTTATGTATATGTATTAGTATTACTTTATGCAAATTTCTTTTTTTTTTCATTTTACATAAAAGAAAAATAAAGTCATGGATATAAAAGATCCTTTAAATGTGATTTAATAATGGTTGTATGTGTTTCTGTTTTAAAATCAAATAACAATTTGTATGATGACGAAAAAAAGTAATAAGATTTAGATCCGATAGGAGAGAAGTATTCGATAAGATTTAGATCCAGGGAATATGCTGGCTATTTCTTACGTTCAATACCTTTGCTCTTAAGGTAGTTTTTCACTAAGCTCGCTCTATGTAGACAAGCGTGTCGTCCATTAAACATAAATCCGAACCAACTGCAGCTGCGTAATGTCTGATATAGAGATCAGGGCCTTATTTGAAATATCTCTGTACCGTCATATTGTCGCCTGAGAAAACATGAAGGTGTGCGCGGCTTTCTAATGAAAACAAAACCTTTACTATCCCAATACCAATGACCAAAACCATGGTGTTCAACGATGCTATTTGGCTGGCTGCGTGTTTCTTGTTCGCTCAAAACTAGCACACGCATACTGCTAGACTGAAGTGTAAATTCTGGTTCGTCTGTGGTTAGAATATTCGCCCATTGTGTTTTGTGACCCTAGGGCAGTGAATATGAGCTTCAAGGTATCGCGGAACCCTGGGCTTATATTAGCTGGAGCCTGGGGGTACAAATTTTGCTAATAATGATTTTTGAAAGCTTAGAATAAACTTCTGCAGCAATCTGTATAAAGTGAACTACTTTTTCTTCCATTTGTTGGCTCATAAGCGCAAATTTGCCTTTAACTATACAGACATAAAGAAAATGCTGTGCCACAATTACGAATCGCGGAGGCAACCTACAAAATCAGTCGAATATCACATAAAATGTAATTTAGGAGATCATGCCTAAGTCTGATAACCCAAGTTCACATCCCATTGCTTCTTTCTAACATATTTTGTGACTATGATCATGATATTCAAGTCTTTTTTATTTCATATAAAAGTATATGGCACAATTTTTTCAGGAAAATGTTTTATAAAAATTATCCGTATTGTTTGTATATCCATTTGAAAAGATGCTTTTCATGGAGCAAACCATTGAAAAACATTCTTCACAATTCATTTATTCTTTTATGTAGAACGTTCAATGAAGGATGAACATAATGCCATTTCTACTTAGCAGCATGGACAGGACAACCATCTTTATTAGTACGGACACCCTTCCTTAGCAGCGTGGACTTCCTTTTTGGTTATATGGGCATCTCTTCTTGGCCGTATCCGTGCTATTCTTGATAAGTCATCTTTAATTGCTTATTCAAGAATTTTCGTCTAAAACTCTGTTGAATTTTAGACATCATACGTCTACTTTTTACGACTACTATAGAGAACTACTTTATCTAACAGAATATTCTCTTTCAGATTAATCCCATTTCTAGAGAAACCACCTCCACAGATGTCCAACCAGGAGAAGTTTCTCAAATGCAGAGGTTCAGATATTTCTAACTTTGCTGTGACTGTCAAGAGTTTGTGACAAGAGCGTAAAGTTGACTCTTATGTATCATGACATCTGAAAACCACGGAGAGGATCAAGTGACTTTTATTGCTAACCGTAGTTTTCTGTAAAATAGATAAAAGAATAATGGTTTAAAATAATTGTACGTAGCACATTGGAATATATAGTATCCATATGTATATAAATTTTAAAGCCTGCCTATCTGTTTGTACCGTATCAAAGCAACAGTGTTTGACGGATTTTTCTCAAATTTGATATGGTTATTCTTTAATTCACTCTGGCTAACCCCATTTATGTTTCGGGTTTCTAAGACCAGGGGTTGTCGATATATAAATTAAAAAGGGAAAATTGAATCTTCCATTAAAATAGTATTATTTAGGTTTTCCAACACTTTGTATGATGACAATGACATCATGCTTCTTAGCAAAAGAATTAGGTCAAATGCCTTTATTCAGGGGTTTGTTTCTTTTCTTTTTCTTTTAAATATTTTTGAATCTCATATATTCTATCATGTTTAACTGATTGTTAAAACAAGATAAAACTAGTTCTGTATCATCATACTTCAAGATCTGTCTGTGAAGATAATTTTGTAAAGTGAGAGCAGAGATTTTTATGCATCTTTTTAGAGGAACTAAATTTAATAAACAAACGGTGTTTTATTCTTTTCATGTTGTTATATCAGTTACGGCCATGTAATATAAATATCATGGTCATATGGAAAAATAGATATAAATTCATCTTCAGTATGTGTTTAAATGAATATTGTAACTGGGTAAAAATGGTTCGGTAATAACTTTTGCCATCGTTTAAGAGATTTCATTTTGCCCTATATTTGCCAAAATTTATATTTTGGTAGATGAATATACTTAGGTGACCAGGATGTTTTATTCTTTATATGTGCCTCCTTTTATATTTTTTATTTTTTTAGAGATGGAATTTAATGTTTTGATGAAACTTTTGTAATTAAATATGAATGCGTTTACATATTTATTAAACTTCACATTTTCTCGCACGATAACTACCGTAAAAATGACTTTATCAAAATGAATTTTTAGTATATTTTGAGACGGTCTGTGGAACATATGGGAATGAAAATGAATAATATCACCCGATTAGTTTCGAATTTAACACGGGTTGATAAAACGAAATATATTGAACACTATGGGACTTAATTCTTCAAATATTTTTTAAGCGAAGTTAAAATGCACAATTGCTTCGAAAAGTTTTGTTAATATTCAAATTATCACATAAAACGTGCCAAATTTTTTTTAGCATAATATGTTGGGTAGTTTTTTAAAATAAAATTGAAATAATAAATACACTCATGATATATGAAGAGATCAAGTGACTTATTGCCAAATAAAATTTGGCATGCATTTTTTTCCGCTGTGTAAAGATCATGATGTTTGAAGATCGTTTCAATTTGTTGCATTCGTAATAAAACAGCTTTATATTTGGGTATTATCTATGTATCTAAATTCAGTGCCAACGCAATTACAATATTTTTTATTTTAAATGATTTCAAAACTTTTAGTATTCCTACAACGAAACCTAATTTTAACGAATGCAGAATGTAAGAAAATCAAGCGATTGTAAGGTGAGTTGAATAAGAATTGCTGAATTTTTTTCCCATAAAATTATTTAGCTCTGGAGTCTGGAATATAAGTGATATGAATAAAATGTTATTTAATTTACATGGAGAGGCAAACGATTTATGTTTCGATGACATCATTGAATAAAGCCCATTTTGTGTAACTAGCATGGTTTTTTCGATTATGTTTTGAGTTTTCAAATATAATAAATTGCTGTATTACTGTGAGAAGTTAAAATATATCAGCTCTGAATGTATCACATTTTAGAGATGCATTTCAGTTGGAAAGTGTTTCATAATCAATGCTTTATGTATCATTGAATTTGCTATTTTCTTATAGAGGAATTAAATGTAATTTTAAATTAATATTTTAAAGCAATATGAATGCGTTTAAATTTTTTACATAGTTCAAAATGATTGTTGTGACAGGATAAGAAAGTTTAAAAACAACTTTTGCTACAGTTTGAGACCCTTCAGTTTGTCTCATATTTGCCAAACTTCATTTTTTTCCTACATTGGTTTACAAAAAATATATAGTTCCGGTTATAATGAATCCGTTTATACTATTTGCAACCATATGAAACCACATTCATAAATTCGATGCTCATTTTTAACACTTTACAACAAAGTTGAAAAGTGTTTATGACTTTGTTCATTCTGTCTGTCTGTCTGTCTGTCTGTCTGTCTGTCCGTTAGCACGATACCTGTCGTAAAAATGACTTAATCAAAATGAAATTTTAGTATGTTGTTCAGACGGTCTGTAGAACCTATAGGAATATAAATGAATAATATCACCCAATTAGTTTTGGATTGAACCCGGTTCGAAAAAATGAAATACATTGAGCCCTATGGGACCTAATTTTTCAAACATTTTTTAAGCGGATTTAAAGTTCACAAATTGTTTCGAAAATTTTAGGTAATATTCAAATTGTTCCATAAAATATATAAAAAAAAATTCAGTAGTTTTTTAAATAAAAATTAAAATAATAATTACACCTCTTATATGAAGCGATCACGTGACCATGATATGAAACGATCACATGACCCACTTCAAAATGATATATGGCATCCATCTTGTTTCAAAATCGTGATTTTTTTACGTTCTTTTTAATTCATATTGAGTGTTGTATCCGTCCTAAAACTACTTTATTTTTGCTTAAATTCCGTGCATCTACATACTGAAACAACACAATGACAATATATTTGAGTTTAAATGCTCATCTAAATTTGATTATTTCTACAACTAAGCCTATTTTTCACCTATGTAAAATGTAAACAGCAAAATATATAGAATGAGTTGTATTAGAATTCCTGTATTTTTTTAACACAAAATAATTTAGTCCATGGAGTCTGCATGGCTGATATGAATGAAATATTAATTGATTTCATAAAGAGAAGGACGATTTTTTTCGATGAAGTTTCAAGCATAGAGTTTAATTTTTTGTAGCTCCATGGTCTTAAACAAAATGTTTAAATAAAATAGATTATTATAGTATTGTGATGAATGAAATGAATGAGAGAAAGTTATGGATGAAATCCTGTTTTTATAGAGAGATCCAGGCGTGTTATTTTTTCTATGTCGTCATTTGAATTAATTTCAGTTGTTTTCGATGAAGTTTTCAAATATAATAAATTATCGTAGTATTATGATAATTCTAAAACTATTACCGAGGAATGTATAACATTTTAGAGATGTTTAAACCAGGCAATTTATATTTCAATGCCGTCATTTAAATGAAGTTCATTTTTTTCGATGACGGTTTAAGTTTTCAAATATAATAAATTAATGCAGTATTGTGAAAAGTTTCAAAATATTACCGAGTAATGTATGTTAGACTTGTTTAAATACAATTGCATTGAAGTTGGAAAGTGTTTCATAATCAATGCTTTAAGCATGATTGATCTTTCTTGTTTATATTTTGTCATTTGACGATTTTTTAAATGACACCAAATGACCAAATGTAAAAATAAAACTGACTTTATATACAAAACAGTTAATTTCACACATAAAACAGGATTTTAATTAAAAGAGTTAACTTTATATTCCGGAATTTTTACGAGCCATCTAAGGAAAAGATTAATTGAAATTCATCTGTATTTTATTAGTGCAGTTACAAATAAATGAAAGGAGGTAAAAAATTATGAATGCCAAAATAGACATAGTCAGTTTAGAAATTGCTAACCGAATGATAAAAGTTAAATGATGCAGACTTTAAGTCTGAACATATAAATTATGATCTTTTCTCGGCTGTATTGCATTCGAATACTAAAAAAAAAATCTTATAGAGCCCTTATTTTCATACGTTTAAGTTGCCGATATCTAAATAGATAGTTTTTGCACATTTCAGTTACACACAAATAATAAAAGAGTATTTTAAAAAACTACGCTTCCCGTTGTGATATGATAATCACATATTTTATACATAACCCTGGGAAAAACGGGAATGTGTATGGTAATTTAAAATGTATACTATGTTTGTGATTTATGTAATAGCTAGGTCTTTGCACAGACGAAATTGGGATTTTTTGGCGCCGTTGGGTTGTGTGCGCACTGACATGGATTGTAAATATTCAGAGATTTAATGGCAGCAAAATGTCAAAGTTGAGCTACAAATCTTTGAAAATGTATAGCCCTGTCAGGTGTGGCTCGCATCGGGGTTTCGGTCCTTGGACCACCCGGTGGTAGAATGCCCTCTGGTTCTTGTGTTTGAGTGGAGCGCATAAAAAATGAGCGTCGCTTCAAAAACCAATGGTGTGAAGCATTTTTGGACCTCCTTTTTTATTGCGTTTTGGGAAGCAGCGAATGGGAAGTGGGGGACTTCCTCCCTTAATTTTTTTCGTTCCCCTTGTTTTAAAATTCTGAAAGTTTTTAGAAATGTAAAAATCGTCAGTGGCTTTTCTGAGCTCGAGAAGAGAGCACTCCAAGTGCGTGGCACTTGTGTTTGTGTGAACCTCGCTCCGGCATGCATTTTTGATGCATCTCTGACCCGGCATCCGCGGTTCCTATCTCGGGCGGCAAATGCCTTTGCCGAGGAACCGACGTAGTGAGTCCGGTAAAGAAGGCGACTCGTAGCCAAGACGAGCCGAGCCTAACTCAGCGCGAGGGCGCAGTTTCTTCGGGCGGTGGCGACCAGAAAATGGAAGAATGTCGTCATGTTTTTATTTGGTTGCAGTACACACAGCTCTACCACCAAAACGGCGCGGTGTAGGACCTTGCTCCTTTAGTTGCATTTAAGCCGTGGTAACTGTAATACTGTGTGCACGGAATATTGGCGGAGCATCAATCCAGGGCTCCTAAGCAGCAGCCAATCTCTACAAATAAAGTATCTGATCTCCTCTCTTTAGGTAAAACCTGTACGCATGCTCACTCAAGAGCCGCTGGGATAAAGCCTAAGTTAAGAGGAGGAGAAGGAAAGTGAACAGTATGCCCATCGTCATTTGTTTTTGTTCGGTTGCAGTACAACACAGCTCTACCACTAAAACGGCGCGGTGTAGGACCTTTGCTCCTTGAGCTGCATTTAATCCGTGGTAACTGTAATACTGCGTGTACGGAGTGTTTGTGGAGCATCAATCCCGGGCTTCGAAGCAGCAGACAAACCTCTACGAAAACGTACCACTTCGGTGAAACCTGTACGCATGCTCACTCAAGAGCCGCTGGGACTAAGCCGAAATTAAGAGGAGGAGAAGGAAAGTGGACAGTGTGCCCATCTCCAAAATAATACTTGGCAAAAAATTTCGTCACCTGATGATACGCAACCGTGTTCTCAGACTGGTAGTGTTTTCCATGAACTATTCAAATAAATGAACCAAACTTCAATTAATCGTGTCACCCATTCCAACTTGCAGAGGTCAGCTACAGCACTCAGTGGAGTTCGTATGTAATGAAGGTATGAGAATTATATATTGATTTAAAATGTGTATATGAATGTTTAAGCTGAATTTGTGTGAGCCAATAGTGTAAGGGCAAAGTTATGCTAAATGGGAGATTTGTAAAATTGAATATTTATATATATTGTTTTCTTAACAAAAAAATAATTAATTCCAAGTTTGGATGATAAATAAAATAAATATGCAAATTAATGCAAAATAAACTGTGCACCCCTGAGGTCAAGCTTGGGTAAATTGGGAACTCATTTGTAATTGTGTATTTTGTATTTAAGGTTTGAATTGAGATTTCATGTGTTTTGTAAATAAATTGTTAAGTGGCCACAAAAAAGGGAGTGATTAATTGTTTCAGTAAACGCAATGTACTTAGGTCCAATCGGACCCCACTATACTTTAACGCGCTTGAGCCTGGTGGAACTATCTGGTGAGTATCGGTAATGTAATTAAGTGTTTAATATTTATTGTATGTATGTGTAAAATCCACCTCACCACACCCGTTCTTACTTGTTAGCGATTTTGCAACAATGAGGTTCATTTTAACTTTAGATCATACGTCAGTAGTAGAGGAAGATGGCCTTTTTCACCGACAGAGGAGGTATGGCGAGGTATGAGGTATGAGGAATAACCGCCATCTTGTATTTTGTAATCTTAGACGGGGGTTAAAAGGGGAAAAATCTGATAAAAATATGTATAAGATTTCGGCAGAATGTTTTTAATGTTGAATTGCATATGTTGCGCTTTTCGGATGACAACATATAAAATTGTTTCGAAATATCCAGTTAACTTGCAGTTCAGGTAACTCTAAATTAATAATTATCAATAAGGATAGCATCCGCAACACGCAATATAGTCCATATAAAGTATTTTAATAATTGTTTCATCAATTTGACGTCATTTTCTATAACTTCATCATTCATTTGAGTCATTTGTCAATCTGGGGCGAAATATCGCCAAGCTGGCGATATTCACTAAAATGTTGGCATTTTTGCCAAATTTATTGTCAAACGTTACAGACAAACAGAGAGAGGAACATTTATTTTATGTAAATGACTGTTGGCGTCAAAATACAAAACTATTAAACAAAATATCTCCTCTTGTGTGAATGAAACGTAGTAGATCAACTAGAATATTGTTAACAAATTTATCGCATAATAATCCATATAAAAAGTGAACATATTTACAAATACTTAATATATTTTAATAAATTTATTTAAAAAGTGCAATATTTCAAGAACGGTTTCTTGCCATCGTTCTAAAATTTGTGTCAATTGTTATGTAATGAAAAATTTCTTTAGAAATGATTAGCTACGTAACATTATTGACGTGATGATTTTTTTCAATATTTCTTTCAATAGTTTGGAGTTTTCTGAATATTCGATTGTGTTTAAAATCAATAAGCGTCAAGTAGTCACTGATTGTAATTTTTGTATCAAATTTTATTTGAAACGCTCCATCCGTTTATGAGATATCGTCTCAAAAGTTTCACACACACACACACACACACACACACACACCACCGCCACCACCACTACCACCACCTCAAAAACGATCAATTCCTGTTCAGATATGCTTGAAGCATGATATTCCAGTAATTCGAATTTTTGTTTCAGTTACAATACTTTCTCTATACTTTGGATATAAAGAAAGTAAAAATATGGAATTGGTTAATTAAGCGATAATTATTATTTCAAATATTTTCTCAGCTGACCGCGTTAAGTTCTGTTTTCTTTAGTAGCTTAGTTTTAAATTTCTGTAAAAAAAAAAAAGAATTCTATAACTCCCACCAACTTATTCTATTCATCCTTTTTAATACCTTCATATACACGACGTGCTTTGAAAGTGTACCATAAATAAGACTTTGAACAGAGGCTAAAACATTTAATGTAAGATTTTAAAATGTTCTTTTAACATAATGGTTTCTCTTAAAATTATATTTTCCGGTGAGAAACTGATTTTAAGCTGTATTTAGATATTCCATAAAACAATACATTAAAACTTTTACGTTTTTCGAGTTTTGGTATGTTTTATCTGTTTGCCGCATATCTTGTTTGAATCTTGAAATATGTTTATGATGCCAGTTTTAGGGTATGCTCTAAAAATATATGCTCCTTCCTTTTGTATGTTATTCATGATTCCCATCCATTGAATTCTCGGAGAAGCCATTAATTTCAGAGCGTTTTACAAAAATAAACAATAATTATTTGAACTGCTTTACTTAGTTTTATAGTTATGGATAATAAGCAGTTTAGAAGGCATTTTATATCTTGAAGATTTTACAATCTAAAGTGCTAAAGAGTTATGTATTTAGGAATTTAATGGCAATACTTATGTTTGAAAGTATGGAAGTACTAATTGTACAGATCATTTGCGGCTTAAAATGAAAGGAAATTTCCCCCATGATTTCTGTAATTTTAAATTGTGGTTAGAAGCTTTGGCAATCAAATTTGCCATCTATGTTTTTACTATATGTTTTTACCATATGTTTTTAATTCATCTATGGTTTTGCGATATGTTTTTACGCCATCTATGTTTTTATGTCAGCTACGATTTTACCATATGATTTTACGCCCTCTATGTTTTCACCATATGTTTCTACGCCATCTATGTGTTTACGACATCTATAATTTTACCATATGAATTTACGCCATCTATGTTTCTACAATATGTTTCTACGCCATCTATGTTTTTACCATAGGTTTTTATGCCATCTATGTTTTTACCACATGCTTTTACGCCATTTAGATTTTTACCACATGCTTTTACGCCATCTATGATTCTATTCCTCAGGGTTTACTGTAAATGGAGCTTAGAGGATGATTTCTATGAAATCAGCGTCAAATTTTAAAAGAGGAAGAGGTAGAGAGTTTCATTAAAGATTTTTACCTCCGGTTTTGTTTCTATTTTCCGTTTCATTTCAAATTTCATTTTCTTTGAAACATCTATTTTCCAAGATTGGCTATAAATAGAGCCTAGATGATGTAGAAGGTAACTGATATTGATTCAGCATCAAATATTTGAAGAGGTAGGGCAGTTTACTAAGAATTTTCACTTGCAGTTCTTTTTTATTTCCGCTTCAAATATTTTTTTGAAACATATGTTTCTGAAGATTGAGTATAGATACATAAGGCTCAGATAATGACTGATGTGCATTTAGTACTACATTCTGGAGCAGGTAGCAGGCATTAATTAAGGATTTCCACATCCGGTTCTGAAAACGCTAATTTCAAATATAAGTTTTACATTTTACTGATAAGATACATTTTCCCAGATAATCTATAAAAAGATCTTAGATGACAACTGATGTGCATTCGGCACCGAATTTAGGAGAGGATCAAGGAATTTCGAAATAATTTTTACATCCTTTTATTGTCATTTCTTTTGAGACATCCATATCTTAGGATTAGCTATAGAGCTTGGATGATGATTAATTAAGGTCAAATTTTAAACTGGTAAGGAAATTTACAATTGATTTCCACTTTCGGTTTTTCTTAATTCCAACTCAAAAATTTTCATTTTCTTTTAAACACATATTTCTCAGATTTGGTCATAGATACAACTTAGCCCTTTTACTGATATGGATTTAACTTAAAGGTTTTGAGGGTGCAAAGGGAATCATTAAGGATTTGAATTTCGTTTTTTACCACTTCCGATAAAATAATTTTTCTTATAGTTATACATTTCTTTACAGAATTGGCTATAGATAGTGTGGCGTCCAGAGGGAAAAAAAACGACTAATTGCGTATTTAATTTCTCGGGATCGTAATAGTGCATAAGATTTCAGTACATACATTGCCTGGTTTAGCAAACATTTTTTCTCATGTTCAATATTTATTAAAATTATTATTTGACATTTTTAAAACAATTATTCAAATTTTCATATACACTGTACACTTCATATCTATCATGCTTACGTCTGATGAGAGGACAGGTGATAGGCGAATTTTTGATTGGCTATAGAGACAAATTCATAATTATAATTGACAGTCCTCCGGAATGATAAAATGGGTACCTGTGGTTCTTTCAAAATCACCTGATGCCGTTTGTGGCTATCGCAGCTGCTGGTACTTACACCACGAGCTCATCTTGTGTAGTAAAGTGAAATTTTACTAAAATACAACATTAATACTTACCCATAGTGTCCCCCAGTTGATCCTGAAAAGGGTATAGTGGGATCTGAATAGAACAAAGTACATTGCGTATATACTAAAACAACCAGTCGATTTGTGGCCACTAACGCATTTATTTAAACACATAAGTTATCAACATTAATAATAATACAAACACTATACATTTAAAAGTACCAAGCTTAACCTCGGGGTGTATGGGATCGTTATGGTAATTGCTACTTCACATATCATTAATTAAAATTAAATTCGTTCAGTAAGGAAAATCTTCCAAAGCTTAAATTTGCATTGATACGTAGATTGAGATTAATATATAAATACACATTATATTACAATTGAAACTTAAAAAAAATACAATACCTTCACCACAGATGAAATGGCTGGTAATATCAAAATTAGATTATTCCAGTTCATAAGTGAAGAGGGCTTGGATAGGCGAGACCACACAGTTCGCAGGGACGCACGGCTTTGGGAGATTTCGCTGAATCGGGATGCCATCACTGCTTGGGGAACTCTGTCCGCTATACTCTCCACCGCCCAAATGCCGGTTGGCCCACCGATTCTTGGAGATCCGAGAACTACGTGCAGGCCGATGTCGGTTGAGTCACATCCCGAATAAACTTTGTAGTTGTTTGCCTCACACATACCGCACCGATGAAGGTTGACGCACTCAGCTGACGTGTGTTGTACGGTGCATAGGGACCCTAGATTGAGGCCCAGCAAACAAACACTGTCCGTGTATACTCGTCCGTGAGGTGAGATAGACACCGAGCTGTCGATTACCGACCTTGCAATCCACATAGTTGTCACGGCTTAAATGTAGTTTAAAGGATCTAAAGGGTAGCCCATACTACGCCGTCTATTTTCAGAGTTGTGTAGTACTGTGTGGCAAAAATGGGCGATGTCCTTGCTGCGCCGATGATCGCCATTGTCTGATGATGATGCAAAACTCTGTCTGGTTCAGCAATAGCTCGATTTGGCTTAGAGCGGTTATAAACTTAATTTGCTGAATGGTCGACACTTGAGTATATGTGCTCACAGCACATATATAGCTGCCGCTAGAGTGTGGTAGCTGATACCGGTGCCTAAAATGCGTCAAAATGCGTTTTGGATCGCGCTTCAAAACAAGTGCACCTTCACTTGGAGACCTTCTCTAACGAGATCAAAAATGGAGTCTAATTTTGCATTTTAAAATTGAGTCTCTTCACATTTTGAAGAGGGCGGAGCAAAATTAGCGTGGAAGTCACCTCGTCCGCCCATTCGTCATTTCAATTTTGCGCTAGGAATGGGTGGTGCCAATTCCGGCCAAATTATTGGATTTCGTAGTGACGCTCATTTTATATGCATTTCAATAACAGTTGATGACCGGAAGGATTTTCACAGCCGGGAGATCTCGTACGGGCTCCGGTGTGAGCAAAAACTTGACAGGGTCTATAAATTTTGAGAGATTTGTAGTTTTCAATTTGACATCTGCTACGACATCTCTTTTTGTGAAATTTACAACTTCTGTCTTGTACTATTCAAACCATGGCGCCGTACTGTCCTATCTTGTCTGTGATGAGGCATCGTGCAGCAATTGTTTACCGTTCCCATAGCCTACATTTGAGTAATTACTGCTCCCCCCTTTCATTCCTGGAGCTAACCCGGGGAATGAACAATATTTGCATTATTTGCAAATATATGTTATGCTCTAAAATCTTGTTATGCTCTAAAATCTTGGTGATCCAGTCTGACAACACTATCTTTGCATTAATCTATATGACTATTGCCCCACCGCGTCTGACACCTCTTGGATTGGAATCTCGAAAAATTTGTTGGTATGTTATTGCAATAAATATTGTCGGTATGTTATTGATCCGCCTTCATCTGTTAATTGGCTGATGAGCTTGTATGAGGATTTTCTCATTAAACACACTGGGCGTAACAGCCCGCGGTCTAGAAACTCTTCATTGACCACATTGCATAACAGTCCGAGGTCTATAGAGACATGTGGCCCCTATCTGTTTGTGAAACAACATTTTATGGCTACATCATAAATAACTGTGGGACTTTTTTATCGCTTCATCCCAAACTACACAGAATTTAACGTCAAGCAATGGCGTCCGCTTGACGTTAGCAATTCTTAGTATAAACTAACATTTTATTGCACATGCCTTGACATGACGTTTATTTCCCGGTACCATTGCATCCTAGTGTACACTATTCTACCTGTCGCAGTCTGAAATCTCAGATAGATGATGACTGATGTGTATCCAACATTACATTTTAGTGGGAGTAACTAACGATTTCCATTTCCTGTTCTAGAGATGACAACTTTGATTGAAATATCTACCTTTTATTGCAACATCTATTTCTCAGGATCGGCCATTGACAGAGCTTAGATGATAACTGATATGGATTAAGAATAAAATTTCTGATGATGTACGGGTTCAATGGAGAATCACACTTCCGATTTTGAAGATGCCACTTCTGGATTTTTCGAAAATTCTCATGATTGTACGAAATAAATATGCAAAAAGAAAGAAAGCAACTTTACTTATAACATGTGCTCTAAGGAAAGAATAGAATACGTTCTCTATATATCGTTCATCTTTCTAGGTTTTCCTTATGAATATAATACGTATTGTAAGGAAAGTAAATAATATGTTCTCTAAATATCGCTTTTTCCTCTTTTCTTTGTGCATATAATATGTATTCAAAGGAAAATAAAATATATTTTCTCTATATATCGCTTTTACTATCTCTATCCCTTCTTTATACATAGAATATGTATTCTGAAGAAAGTAAACAATACGTTCTCTGTTTATTGCTCTTTTTTCTCACCTTTCATTGTGCATATAACATGTAGTTTATAAATAGTAAAAAATGCGTTCTCTATATATATTTCTTTTACTCTAACCACTTTCCTTATGCATGTAATATGTATCCCAAGGAAATTGAAGAATACGTTCTCTAAGTATATACCTGTCTTTCTTCTTTTTCCTTATGCATATAATGTATATTCTATAAAAATATATATTCTATATATCTCTCTCATCGTCTCCCTCTTTTCTGTGTGCATATAATATGTATTTTAGGGAAAATAAAAAATAAGTTTTCTATATATCGCTCTTCTTCTCCTCCCTTTAATTATGCATATAATATGCATTTTTAAATATGTAAAAAATACTTTCTCTATATATCGCCTTTCCTCTGTCTTCTTTCTTATGCATGTAGTATGTATTCTAAAGAAAATAAATAATACTTTGTCTATATATTACTCCTTTTCCCCCCTTTCATTATGCATATAACATATTGTCTAAGAACAGTAAAAAATATGTTCTCTACATATCGATTTTACACTCTTTACTTTTATTATCCATGTAATATTTATCCTAAAGAAAGTAGGCAATACTTTCTCTACATATCGTTCTTTCTTTTTTCCTTTTATTTATGTATATAATGTGTATTACAACGAAAGTAAGAAAATACGTTCTCTACATATTCCTCATCCTCTCCCCTGTTCTTTGTGTATATAATGTGTCATTTAAGGGAAGTAAAAAATAACTTTCCACTTCTACTCCCCTCTTTATTATGCATATATTGTGCAATTTGTGAAAAGTAATGAATATTTTCTCTATATATCGTTTTCCCTCTTTCCCTTGTCCTTTTGCGTATAATATGTGTTCTAAGAGAAATAATCGTGCGTTCTCTTATATCGTTTTATATCTCTCTCCCTTTTCTTATGAATACAATATGTATTCTAAAGAAAGTAAGGAATTAGTTCTCTATATACTTTCTCTTCTCCTATTTTCTTTCGAATTTCTTTCCCCTTCCCCGCCTTTTTACTTTCTCTCTTGCTTTATCCCTCTTTTCTTTATGTCTGATAAAAAGAAGTCCAATATAGTATTCTTATTATTATATATATAGCTGCTAACTATCTCTCTTAATATTCCTTTAAAATCAATCATTTTTCATAAATTCACGTTTCTTACCATTTATGTGAAGCATGCATAATCACAAAAGGTTAATCGTTTAATTACCTTATCAAGAACAAGATCTTATTTGCTTGCTTAATATTTTTATTTGAAACTTGAAGGTAAATAATTAAACTTCTACAAAATAAGCAATTTGATAAAATTAATAAGAATTTCATTATCTACTTCGATGATATCAATTTATTGAAGAGAATCCTGTATAAGGTGAAGAATGCTTCAAAATAAATGAATCTGCATTTAAAGGGAAGGTTGAGTATATGCTCAAACAACAAAGCAAATTTTTAATGAAGAAGCGCAGCTGTCTTCGATATGGATCTCAAAATGAGTTTTTATTTGACGCTATAGTGAATAGAAAACCTTTTGAATACCAAAAATTTAGGTGAAAAGGTTGTCAGATTATGGAAACATAACTTTAAAAAAAATGATGTTGCAACGGTGCTTGAAAAGAGTTAATCAAGTTGAGTGAACTTTAACTCAGAAGTTCAACTTTAGAAGCACTTACTGAACATATTAGTAAGTAATTATTCGTTATTTTAACAGGAGATACATTAAAATTATATTTTAACTATTTTTTTCACATCACTTTAATTTAGTGTATAAAAACAGCAGGGTATGAAGGAGTATTATACCCCAGAGGCCGGGGGAAGAGAGAAAACCCGGTACAAGTAGATACACTTTTACTTTTACATTTCAATCTCTCTGTATATATATATATATATATATATATATATATATATATATATTTATTCATTCTGTTTGTCTGCCGTGAAATGACATTATCAGAATGAAATTTTTATATGTTGTTCAGACGGTCTGTGGGACATATGGGAATATAAATTAATATTATCACCCAATTAGTTTTGGATTGAACACGGGTTGAAAAAACGGAATACATTGAACCCTATGGGACCTAATTTTTCAAACACTTTTTAAGCGAATTTAAAATTCAGAAATTGCTTCGAAAGTTTTAGGAAATATTCAAATTATCCAATAAAAGATGTGAAAAAATTTCACCAAAATATATTCGGTAATTTTTTTAAGTAAAAATTAAAATAATAATTACACCCATATTATAGGAAGAGATCACATGACCCACTTCAAAATAAAATATGACATCCATCTTGTGTTAAAATCGTGATTATTAAAGTTCTTTTTAATTTATATTTAGTGTTGTATCCGTACTAACACCGCTTTATTTTTGATTAATTTCTTTGCATCTATATTTTGAAACAACGCAATTGTAATATATTTGATTTTAAATGATCATCAAAATTTGATTATTTCTACAACGAAGCCTAATTTTCACTTATGGATAATGTAAGCACAGAATTCCTAAAGAATCTTGGCACAAATTCTTAACAAGTACTTCTGAATCTCTATAACAGGAGCTGGAATTTTACAGTTCCAGCTAATTGAAAAAAAGCTGTATTGATTCCAATTCATAAAATGAACAAGCCCCAACATGATGTGGACAGCTATAGACCTACTTCATTAATAAGCATGCTGTCAAAAGTAATGAAGAGAATGATTTCCTCCCGCCTTACTTGGTTCTTGGAGTCTAACAACTTACTGTCTCCCAAACAAGCTGGTTTTAGAAAATTTCACTCTACGAGTCAGCAAGTCATTCTCTCGAGTCAGTTTATAAAAGATGCTTTTGATGAGCGAAATTCTGTATTGGCTGTTTTCGTGGACTTTAGAGCTACGTATGATAATGTTTGGAGACTGAAGGCTGTTCGAAGACTACAGGCTTGCCGAGTTAGCGGAAAGATGTTCCTCTGGATAAAAAAATTCTTGATCCAACGGTTCTGTGCGATCCGTTTTAGTAACAGTAACTCAAAATACAAGCATGCGGAGACTGGATTACCACAGGGCTCTGTTCTCAGCCCCACTTTGTTTAGCATTTTTATCAATAACCTACCTGACATTTTGGACCTTCCTGATAGTCAGATAAATGCAACTCTTTTTGCTGATGACCTTGTTTTTTGGTGTAAGGCAAGGAAGAAAAATCAGGATGGACTAAATCGGACTTTAAATTTGGCTCTACAGAGACTTGGGGAGTGGTGTTCTAATAATAATATGAGAGTTAATTTGGATAAGACATTGTGTCAGTTTTTATCCCTAATAGACAGCCCTTTATACCTAGGCTAATCTATGAGGGGACTCTTCTAAAGCAATCTGGCAGTGCTACGTATCTTGGATGTAAACTTGATAATCGCCTAAACTGGAGAAAACACACTGAACATGTTGTTGCCAAGGTAAAGCGAAGACTACCTATCCTAAAGCGCCTTGCGGATGTAAAGTGGGGATATAGCAGGAAAACTTTAAATATTACATACAAGTTGTACATCCAGTCAATTCTAAATTACTGCTGTGAGATTTTGATCTCGGCTCCAAAAGGGACGCACCAGTGCCTCTACACTTTCCAAAATCAAGCACTTCGCATAGTGACTGGGGCTATTAAAGCCACTCCCATTCTGGCCTTGCAACTGATGACCAATACACAGCCATTGGTAAACCTAATGCAGAAAAGTGCTTTCCTCCTCTTTCAGAACTCACACGCCTTCCAAGTAACCCTTACTGGAGGAATGCGACTGTGCCCGCAAGCGAAAACTGAAAACGCACAACGGCTTTTTGCAATGTGTCACACGTTTGGAACAATGTAGGGAAATTGAGGGCTTGAAAACAGAACTGATGTTTTTGCCAAATCCCTTGGATTGTAATCTGCTTGATGTGAGGTTGGATCTGGAGATGGAGGTGAGCAAGAAAGAAATGTGTCCTGAGCAAGTAAGAGCTGTCACACCTGGAAACTATTGAACATCGTTTCCCTGCTGAAGATTGACTCCATATCTGTACGGATGGCTCTCTGTTCGATAGGAGCCAAGGGGCGGGTGCTGGAGTTTACAGCAGGCTTTTTTGTTTCTACCTCCCAATAGGAGCTTATACTACACATTTTGAAGGGGAACTTAAAGCCATTTTTGTGGCACTTCAACAACTAGCACTGCGCCAGAATTCTTTTGAGAGGGCGGTTGTCCTCTCAGATTCGATTTCTGTACTCTAGGCCATCTCCTCTAAACAAGAGTGCACGAGCCTCTGTGTCCAGCAGTGTAGAGATGTTATTAGGGAGATATCCCATAGGGTTTCTGTGGCAATACGAAATTACCAGTCACTCTTAATTATTAAATTCATTATTTTAAATCACATTAACATTGCCGTAAATTCATATATAGTGGAATTAACATTTAAACGTACATCGCTCGATGTTGTGCCGCAATGACCCTCCAATTACTTTTACCTTTTGTGTAAGTCCTGAAAAGAATTATTAATTAATATTAAAAGATTAGACTATTTAAAACTTAAACAATATCATTTATTAACAACATCAATTTATCAAAAGCACTAATTTTCATCAATATCAACTTTCAATTATTATCAATTTTCATTTAATATTTTAGCAAGGGGAGATACGACCAGAGATATTAATTTTACGAAGGTGTCTAGGACCGGTAACATCAGAGCACATACCTTCCAGTTTAGACTTGGGCTCATCATCTCGCTTGCATCGGTCTTAGTGCTGAAGTACGGCCATAACTCAATGGTGTGTGGCTCCTACTCGTACTTTTCACTTCGACTGATACTTTATATCTGCAACTGCTAGGTCATGTTCGCTTCGCTCCTTTTGTCAAACTCTTTTCAACAACACTTCGTAGGAAACTTCTCGCAACCACATTTTTTGTCAGACTTACTTCTGCAACATTCTGTATCCGAGTCACTTGTACAACATTTCGTATCGGAGTGATTTGTGGTTCCTTCGACGGGGGGGGGGGGTAGTTCCGCCCTTCTTCTCTTTGGCGCTCATTGGTTCTTCTGAATCCAATGGCATCACTTGACATTTATCAAGGCCCCTCTCAGCCCCTTTGACCTGGGACACCCAAATTTATTGTATTTGACCTAAAAGTTCACGTTGTTGTAAACACCGGCGCCAGCCAGACTCGAGCTTTGTTAGCCGTTTTAGGCACCATAAATATTGAAATAAAAATGTCTCATGTGAGGACATATTCTGGACTCACAGTTTCCTTCCAGTGGGTCCCCTATCACTGTGGAATTCACTGGAATGAAATGGAAGATCAGCTTGCCAAATTGGGGGCAGGGGTCTCACAAAAACTACAATGAACAGGTGTTATCATTCAATAAAGCTTCTGACCTCTCTCTTCTGTTGACAATTTTTTGACAAGACTTTGCCTCTTATGCAAGTACTGGAAAGTCATGGAGTGTACTCTCTGTGAATCTTTCTGTTGTACCCGACCTTCCGCGGGCCATTGCTGTTGCTCCTTTTCGACTCTTGACGGGGCATGATTGTCTACAGGCTCATTTACACCGCATTGGACTTGTTGATTCACCATCATGTACTTTATGTGACTCTGGACAATCAATGACGGCAAATTATCTAGACGTGTGAGCTGCACTATCCAATTTTTCTTGTAGATTCGAAAGATATTGGCAAGCTAGATGTTTGATGGCCTAGCGGCCAATGTAACTGGCATTTGATAAAAAATAATAATGTAAACACATCAAGCTGTAAAATGAGTTGTATAAGAATTGCTGAATTTCTTTAACGCAAAATTATTTAGCTCTGGAGTCTGCAATATAGCTGATATGAATGAAACATTCAGGTATTTTACATAGAGAAGCAGACGATTTTACAGCAGACTTTTTCGATGAAGTTTTAAGCATAGAGTTAAATTACTTTTACCTCCATGGTTTTAAGTTTTTAAGTAAATAAATTATTGTAGTATTGTGATGAATTAAAGGAATGAAATAAAATGTATGAATGAAATATTTACTGCTTTTACATAGAGAGCCAGGCGATTTATATTTCAATGACTCCATTTGAATAAAGTTAATTTTTTTCGAAGAAGTTATAATTTTCAAATATAATAAATTATTGTAGTATTGTGATAATTTTAAAAATATTACCGCTGAATGTATCGCATTTTAGAGATGTTTAAATAAAATTGTATTGCAATTGGAAGTATTTCATAATCAATGCTTTAATCATGATTGATCTTTCTTATTCTTTCTTGTTTTTCCTTTTTCCCAACTCTCTTTCTCCTTTCTCACTCAATCTCCCCTTGTGTTGTTAATACATTGCTCATCGCCTAACTATATACCTATTTTATTCTAACCCCATTTCTTTCTTTTTTGCTTTTCCATTCTTATACTTTCTTTTTTCGCCTCATCCCTTTCCTTTCTTTCTCATGCTACCCGCTCTCTTTCGTTGGCGTCCCTATTTTTCTTGCTCTTTCCTTCTTTTTTTCTTTTTTACATCTTATCCATTCTTTACAACTTATCCTTTCTTTCTTTTCAACTTATCCTTTCTCCAACTATACTTTCTTTTTTTATTAACCCTTCCTTTTTAGTCACCAGTCTTCAATTTCTCGTTCTTATTCCTTCTTTTTTCACTTTCTTTTTTGTGCTTTTCCTGTTCTCGTTCTTTTCTCTCTTTTTCTTACTAGCTCCTCCTTCTGTATTTCTTTTTTGCTCTTTCTCATCTGATTCATTCTCACCCACTTTCATTTCTCTTTCTCTCCCCCTTTTTTCCATTCCTTTCTCGCATGTTTTCGACCATTGTCCAAATTTTGTTTTACTTCCCCTCGTCACATCTCTATATATCTTGCGTCGTTCTCTTTAAAGTTCTCGATCATTCTTTTTCTCATTTGCGCTCCTTTTCTCATTCTTTTTTTCTTTCCATATTTTCTTCTTCTTGTCCTTCCTCCCGATCTCTCTGAGAGAATTGGCTAAATTACTTAACTGATATGAAACCCATATTTTTACTTTCCCTGCAATACATGGTAATGTATAGGGAAAGTATTGGAATCATAACGAAAATCACAACTCGAGTTTTCGACGGATCTACACGTTTAGAGACCTCTAGAATACGAAAACACCATTTTTAGCGTGACGTCTGTGTGTGTGTCTGTGTGTCTGTCTGTGTGTCTGTCTGTGTGTCTGTCTGTCTGTCTGTCTGTCTGTGCAGATTTTGTATCCACTGTAACTAAAAAACTAATGGACCGAATTTCACAAAATTTGGTAGGTAAGTCACTTGTGGGCGAGTCTGGAACTGATTAGTTTTGGCTACGATTCGGAATAAAAGAACCCGCTAATTTTTGCCAAATGGCCCGCAAAAGGTTGTATCCACTCTAACCAAAAATCTAATGGATCGAATTTCATAAAATTCGGTAGATGAGTCACTTTTGGGTTACTCTGATGCTGATTAGATTTTGGTACGATTCGGAAAAAAGTAACCTGCCTTTTTTTGCAAAATGGCCTGCAAAAATCGTCAAAATCTAAACTAAAGAACTATATATACTCAAATATATCCAATGAATGCTTGTTTAATACGTATATTTTTTAACGACGAAAAGAATAAGATCAACCCCATTACACTAGGACTAGCCGTTCTCGAGATATTTTGGTTTTTAATTATTTTCTCTACGCCACCGTTGAAAATAAGTCCGGTTACCGAATGAGAACGAAAATTGAATTAAAAGTGAAATAAATTTAATTAAAATAAAGAGAACTTTAATATAAGTCTGCAGCAAAAGTCATGTGCTGCCCACATCAGATTTTTATTTTCCCTGCAATACATGGTAATGTATAGGGAAAGTATTGGAATCATGCCGAAAATCGCAACTCGAGTTTTCGACGGATCTACACGTTTCGAGACCTCTAGAATACGAAAAAACCATTTTTAGCGTGACGTCTGTGTGTGTGTCTGTGTGTCTGTCTGTGTGTCTGTCTGTCTGTGCAGATTTTGTATCCACTCTAACTAAAAAACTAATAGACCGAATTTCACAAAATTTTGTAGGTAAGTCACTTGTGGGCGGGGCTGGTGCTGATTAGTTTTGGGTACGATTCGAAATAAAAGAACCCGCCTTTATTGTGAAATGGCCCGCAAAAGTTTGTATCCACTGTAGCTGAAAAACTAATGGACCGAATTTCACAAAATTCGGTAGATGAGTCACGTATAGGTCACCCTGGTGCTGATTAGATTTTGGTACGATTCAGAAAAAAAATAACCTGCCTTTTTTTGCAAAATGGCCCGCAAAAATTGACAAAATCTAAAATAAAAAACTGGGTATACATAAATATATCCATTAAATGCTGATTTAATACGTAATTTTTAACGACGAAAAGAATAAGACCAACCCCATTACACTAGGACTAGCCGTTCTCGAGATATTTTAGTTTTTCGTACTTTCCCTACGCCACCTTTGAAAATAAGTCCGGTTATCGAATGAGAACGAAAATTGAATTAAAAGTGAAATAAATTTAATTAAAATAAAGAGAACGTTAATATAAGTCTGCAGAGAAAGTCATGTGCTGCTCACATCAGATTTTTACTTTCCCTGCAATATATGGTAATGTATAGGGAAAGTATTGGAATCATGCCGAAAATCGCAACTCGAGTTTCCGACGGATCTACACGTTTCGAGACCTCTAGAATACGAAAAAACCATTTTTAGCGTGACGTCTGTGTGTGTGTGTGTCTGTCTGTGTGTCTGTGTGTCTGTGTGTCTGTCTATCTGTGCAGATTTTGTATCCACTCTAACTAAAAAACTAATCGACCGAATTTCACAAAATTTTGTAGGTAAGTCACTTGTGGCCGGGGCTGGTGCTGATTAGTTTTGGGTAAATTCGGAATAAAAGAACCCGCCTTTTTTGTGAAATGGCCCGCAAAAGCCTGTATCCACTGTAGCTGAAAAACTAATGGACCGAATTTCACAAAATTCGGTAGATGAGTCACGTATAGGTCACCCTGGTGCTGATTAGATTTTGGTACGATTCAGAAAAAAATAACCTGCCTTTTTTTGCAGAATGGCCCTCAAAAATTATCAAAATCTAAACTAAAAAGCTACGTATGCTCAAATATATCCATTAAATGCTTGTTTAATGCGTAATTTTTAACGAAGAAAAGAATAAGACCAACCCCATTACATTAGGACTAGCCGTTCTCGTGATATATTAGTTTTTTTCGTATTTTTCCACGCCACCTTTGAAAATAAGTCCAGTTATCAAATGAGAACGAAAGTTGAATTAAAAGTGAATTAAATTTAATTGAAATAAATAGAACGTGGATATAAGTTTGCAGGGAAAGTCATGTGCTGCCCACATCAGATTTTTAATTCTTATGCGGATACTAGCTTAACAGTTTAGAGTGGAACTGTAGAGGAAACAGTTTCACACAGTTGAGATTAGATCTTATATCCTTTCAATATATTACTTTCCCTGCAATACATGGTAATGTATAGGGAAAGTATTGGAATCATGTCGAAAATCGCAACTCGAGTTTTCGACGGATCTACACGTTTCAAGACCTCTAGAATGCGAAAAAACCATTTTTAGCATGACGTCTGTGTGTGTGTCTGTGTGTCTGTCTGTCTGTGCAGATTTTGTATCCACTCTAACTAAAAAACTAATGGACCGAATTTCACAAAATTTTGTAGGTAAGTCACTTGTTGGCGGGACTGGTGCTGATTAGTTTTGGGTACGATTCGGAATAAAAGAACCCGCCGTTTTTGTGAAATGGCCCGCAAAAGCTTGTATCCACTGTAGCTGAAAAACTAATGGACTGAATTTCACAAAATTCGGTAGCTGAGTCACGTATAGGTCACCCTGGTGCTGATTAGATTTTGGTACGATTCAGAAAGAAATAACCTGCCTTTTTTTGCAAAATGGCCTGCAAAAATTGCCAAGATCTAAAATAAAAAACTGGGTATACTCAAATATATCCATTAAATGCTGATTTGATACGTAATTTTCAACGACGAAGAGAATAAGACCAACCCCATTACACTAGGACTAGCCGTTCTCGAGATATTTTAGTTTTTCGTACTTTCCCTACGCCACCTTTGAAAATAAGTCCGGTTATCGAATGAGAACGAAAATTGAATTAAAAGTGAAATAAATTTAATTAAAATAAAGAGAACGTTTATATAAGTCTGCAGGGAAAGTCATGTGCTGCTCACATCAGATTTTTTTTGTTTATTGCCGAATTTAAAACATAATTCGGATAGGTAAACATTTGATTATTAAACTAAATAAAAGGTAGTATAAATTTCCTTATTGTGATTAATAAAACAAACTAGAAATTAAAAATAAATTCGATAGCATTAATTAGAAATTCATCATTTTCCCCAATTATACCAATGTACTTAAAAACTTTGGGAGTAAGATGGAGAGTCTTGAAAAATAAATGAAGTTGTATGTAATGTATGGTTGATTATAGACAGAACAACAAAGATACTTGTTAATAAAGAAACGGCGAGTTCTTTATAAACCAGCACACCTGCTATGAAGCTGAAAATGAATTTTTACTTCCTGCTCTAGTGAATAGGAAACTTTAAGCACTTTAAGTAACATATTGTGAGATTAAGCGAACATCACTTTTATACAAAAAGGGCAAATTGATTAGTAACGTTGCTCAAATAGTGGAAATAAAGTTCGACGAATTTTAACGAAGCACAACTTCGGTTGCATTCCATGGAAGTTATTTCA
Source organism: Amaurobius ferox (assembly GCA_951213105.1). Taxonomy (NCBI): domain Eukaryota; kingdom Metazoa; phylum Arthropoda; class Arachnida; order Araneae; family Amaurobiidae; genus Amaurobius; species Amaurobius ferox. The sequence continues at coordinate 99,571,653 of OX578138.1, forward strand.
ACTTAGTTTCATGCTGCTAAGAAGTCATTGAAAGCATGAGTATATGTTTTGATGATTTCCGTATAGAATAAGACATCATTGCGAATGAAAAAGGTTTTTTTTTGTACGGTATAATACTTACAGATATTAATTTCTCTCTGTCAAACACATTTGTATGTTAATGATCCAAAAATCGATGATGGAATGCACTGAATTGACTGCCTGTTTGTGTGACTGATTGCAAGATTGGGTAACATAACAAAAATTATCGAGTTATATCACTTGCACTGTAGAAATTATAATTTCCTGCATACCTGGAATCTTTGTTTCGTTGTCAGTTAATACACGTCAGCTTCGAGTCGAAGAAAACAAAATCTAAATTTTTGAACATTCCGCTTAGAGATGGACCGGAGAGGTAACACTCAAAACCACTTTTCGGAATTATAGAGGACTTTCACTCGAGCCAGAATCTCGGTTTTGGTCTCATTTTCTAGGCCAATAGAGGAAGAGCCTATTTTTATGTTTGACTTTGGGTTTGTTGGTTTTCTTGCACTGACGACGGGGTTCCAGCGTATCCTCAACATTGCTGTATTATATTACTGTGCCATTTGTGCTTATATACATTGCTCACGTTTTTCTTATCCTTCACACAAAATATATTGTATTTATTGATATTAAATTCTTTATTGTTATTATAGCAATTTATTGTCTCATATTGCGATTGAATGCTATTCCGAATCAAGATACAGTAGGTTGCGATTCAAGATATATCACTTGCGGATGATACATAAGGTCTAGTGATAGTTATGATTCGCAAAGTTGACTTATAAAAAAAAATCCGTTCGATATTTGCATCAAGATCATTTGTTAAAATGTCTCAGTCAAGAGTTTTTTTTTTTCCGAACCAGGAATTTACGAGGGTATTGAATTCAAGTTTTTCGCCAGCAGCATGGTTAGTGAGAAAGGACATGTCGATAAAAAGACTACTGGGATAGAACATCTTTAAAAAAAATAAATAAATATTGTTTTATTAAGCTGAAAACAAGTTTAAGCAGTGCAGAATCGAGTGACATAAATATTACATAAATCCATTGAAACTTTACAGAATATATTTATGGATCTTAATTCTGTTCGGATTTCCATTATCGAGTAATGTCCCTCAATCGGGCTATATGGATTTAATTAATGAACCTAGATCAATACTCTATTGTATGAATTATTCGACTTAGGTTGCGGAATCACTTATTCGTACGTACTTTGATTTGTCAATCAAAGCGATATAACTCAAAATCTGGAATAACTGGATACACAGGACTTTGCGACCCAGGGTAATAACACATGGATGAAATTAGTTAACTAAAACACATTTATTGTGAAATCCGCTCAGATTATAGCAGCTGGCTGTTTAATTAAAATGGATACATATACTACAACTAGTAATGCACTTAAACATGCCGCAACATTGCTTAAACAAACTTAAACACTTAAATGCCCGTAAACAGACACAAATATATAATGCAATACACTTGTATGGATCTGATGATATTTATATAAACCGTGATCTAGTTACAAAGCTTATAGGCTTACCCAACACTTTTATCACCTCGAAACCTTGTTTCGGCTACCGCTGAATACTAGTCGCTTCTGGTCATAGTGGTATCCATTAAGATGGGCCGTTATGTCTTTCGAACGCACGCACTCAGCTTATCCTCCTTTCCGTTTACTTTCGCACTCATTCCCTTCAAATTGCTTAATCCTTCGTTCGAATCCTGACTAGTCCTCTAACTTACTCGCGATCTGCTGAAACTTTATCTTATTTCCACTTCAGGATCGCAGAAAAGTTACTTGGCTCGGTGATTGGTCTATCTAAATGAACCAGTCAGAATTGTTAAGTTAAAGTAAACATAAATTATAATGAAAATTGAGGAAATAATAATGAAAGGTTATTTAGACCAAACAACTTTAAAAGATAAACATTAAAAACTCGATTTTTTTATACCTACAGAATTTTACAATTTTCAAATAGACATAGTGCAAAACGGTAAAGCACCAAATAATTTTGTTAAAAACAACATACTACATTACGTAACTACTTCAAATTAAAATAAAGTTTTATAAAATAATTAAACTTTATATAATTACTCAGAATTTCATTTTCTTTATTAATATTAATTTACTGAAGAGCATTCAGAACGCGGCGAAGAGTTCTCAAAAATCAATGATGCTGTATAAAGTGGGTGGTTCATTATCTGCTCAACAACAAAGGAAACCTAATGAAGAAGTTAGAACTTCACGAATAAGCGCAGCTGCTTTCAGCAGCAATGAATCTCGGAATTTACTTTTATTTTACGCTCTGATAAATAGAATATTCTTAGTAAGCGATCACTTTGGGTAACAGGTTGTGAAATCACGACAACACCACCCTTATCCAAAACATAACAGTAAAGTGGCACAGTAGCGTTGCGTAAGATTTTTGGCTGGAGATGTTAAGAACTTGGCGTTTTAAATTGGAAAGGATTTTGCTAATATTAGAAGTGAGATTTATATTTGAATTCGCAATTCGCTCTTTCAATACGTATTATTTTTTGGGTGAGTAAATTAATATAATGTAACATAAAAATGCAAAAAATGAATTAAAAGGCCCTATATTACTTTCCTTATATACATACTGTATAAGGAAAGTATTGTCGAAAATTCAAATTCGGGTTTTCGACGATAAAGCACGTTTCAAGCATCCCTGATCACGAATCAGACATTTTTAAAGTGATTTTTTTTTTGTGTGTGTGTATCTGTGTGTGTGAAAGTATGTGCGTGTGTGTGTGTGTCAGTGAGCCTGTGGAGACGATAACTGACGAACGAATGGACTGATTCGAACGAAATTTGGTACAAAAATTATAATCTGTAAACACTGGAAGCCTATTGTTTTTATAAGCAATTGAATGTTCAGAACCCCCCTAAATTTTCGAGTGAAATTTTGAAAAATCGTCAAAATATCAAAACCGCTAATAAAGTTACGCAAATAGACATTTCTTATGTAAATTTTCATTAGAAAACGATTGACATAAATTTTAGAACGCTAACACGAACCGTTCTCGAGATATCGTATATTTTTAAAAAAAATTATCAAAAAATCATATAAAAAAATATTTCCTATTGAGAAACATGTTCACTTTTCATAAGTAATACCCTGCGATAAATTTGGTGACATTATTCTCGTGGATCTAGCTCGTTCCATTCATGAAAAAAGATACTTTGAGTAACACTTTTGTATTTGAGCGCCAATAGTCATTTATCTGCAGTAAGAATGACTTATTTTTTCGTCCATAACGCTTGGCGAGATTTTGGCGACGAATTTGGTGGAATGTCGCCAACTTGGCGACTCTTTAAAATGTTGCTAGATTAACGAAAATCTCGTCAAATGGATAAAAATGACGCTAAATCAATGAAAATGACGACTCATTGACGGAAATTCAATATCTTGGAAAGAATATAAGTATCTACTATAACAATAACATTTTTTAACTGTAAAAGTAGTAAATACATTGCATTATATAAGGAAAGTCATGTGCTGCCCACATCAGGTTTTTTTTAAAATGTTATCTATGTAAGATGAATACGTACAAGATACAGCCTTTTAAGTGTTTCCTTATTTCGGAATCAGATTAATTTTTACAATCATCATAATAAATATTAAGTAGAAATACATTAGAATATTATTAGCTAGTGATACGAAAATTATATCAGTTTTGTAAATATAAACAGTTAGAAGTAACACAATTAAAAAATTCAAACGTCCACTGAAAATGGTTGAAAAGTAATCTGCAAAATAATAACCTTTGTTGAATTTGTTGAAAATAATTGTAATCAAGGTCCTTAAACAAATTTACTTAATATCTTATACTTGCAATACTCTAAAAATTCACTAGATATATTATTAATAGCTTTTGTAAAATATATTTTTATGTAACAGGTGATTACCGAAGCGAAATCCGATTTACTCCTTTCAAAACTCACAAATACGCAAAAAGATGCTTCTCCATATTGATGCTGAGAAAAATTCTACTTTAATAACTAAGTTTTAATAGTAGCATTATTAGTGTATTTCTTCATCCTGATCTTGTTTAAAATGAGGTGAGTGTCAAGTTGTTCGTGAAAAATGGCTCAAATTATTTAGAATTACAAACACTTATTATTTTCTGCGGAAATAGAATCTCGTTTGCACAAAATGGCGGCACCGTTAGCCTTTCCTGAGAAATTTTCTTTCTCATCCGCATTCCCATCTAGAGCCCCTATATAGAAGCTATATGGAGGGTGTCCCCAAAACATTGACCTCGGCTTTTATTTCTTAAATATTGATCTTATATATATATATATATATATAATAAATTACAAAGTTCCGTAAAAAAATGTACAAAATTTTATGAAGTCGATAAAAATTTTCAGGGGATTAAATTTGAAGAAATACAAAATTTAAATTTTTATACGACCCCTGTACAAAAACATTTCCAATGAGTAAAATGTGCCGCATACACTAATAAGGTAATGTACAAAATTTCAGCATTGTATGATAAAAAGTCCCGCAGATATGTTTAAACAAAGTTGGTGAAGAATTAATCACAAATTAAAATGTAAATGTTTACAGCAAGAGTGCAAATGACGCAACGCAGAAATGCATCATAGGTAAATGATATCTGCCTCTTACCTTTAATGAACCTTTGGCATGGATGGAAAACATTTTGAACAAGCTCTTTGAATCTTTGTGTAAATTTATTATTTCTACACAGTGTAGCTACTTTTGTACCAATAAAGAACAAAATTATTATTTATTTATGTAATCATTGTTTTCCTTCGTAATTTGTGTATGACCCCTGAAACGCGATTTGCCGACATGATTTTTCCCTTCTGAGAACCCATATCGATGTATCGAAAATTGGTTTAAGTCAGTATTTTTGTCTTTTCATATTTCTGGGACTTTTTATGATAAAATGATGAAATTTTGTACATCACCTTATTAGTGTATGGGGCACATTTTAGTCATTGGAAATATTTTTTGTAAGGGGACCGTATATAAAAATTTAAATTTTGCATTTCTTAAAATTTAATTCCCTAGAAAATTTTATTCGATTTCATAAAATTCTGTGCGTTTATTTACGCAACTTTATTATTCATTATATATGTCTAAGATCAATAATTAAGGAATAAAAGCCGAGGTCAATGTTTTTGGGACACCCTGTATAGGAGTCTCACCCCCACCACCAAGTCTGTTCACGTCATAGGGACACGTCACGTTTCACTTCCAATCCTTGTCGTTTGCAAAGGGAAAAGCGGTAGCTACATATTCTTTAAGATAGCATTCAGACACCCGTTACACACGATTATCAGCCAGGGAAGGGTCGGGAGTTTTCAATACTATGTTATGCGTAAACACTGCAAAGGCTACAAAATTTTAGCCAACGAAACTAAAAAAGATGAGTTTTAATGGGAAAAATATTTTGAAACGTGTCACCTTTAAGAAATTAAAGTGACACGTTAAGTGAAAAGCCTTTTGTATAGTTATTCCTAATTTAAATTTCCAGAATATTAAATTTTTCGCTGAATTTGAAGCTGAGATGTATCGAATTAGGCAGAAACTGAGATCATGGCTTGAGTGAAAATGCTCAATTTTGAAAAGTTGTCTTGAGTGTTTTGGTTAACTCTATGCACCGTCATCTTCAATTTGAATTTTCGAAAATTTTAGAATTTTCCCTTGGTTTTGAAGCAGAAACGCATCGAATGGCGTTAAAACCAGGATTCTACCTATAGCGGAAGAGCTTGGTACTTTTTTATATGTCGCCCAGTCACCCAGTCAGTCAGTTCAGTGCGGTTCTCTGCCATCCTTGACTAAAATATCACCAAACACATTTGTTTTAAAGACAAAGACTAATTCAAAATTTATTAAACGTAATCATGTTAGTTTTAGGTAGACTGGGTATAAAAAATAAATCTAATGTGGACAACATATAACTTTTAAGTGGTGGTAATGCAAAAATGCAAAAATGTAAAAAATGCATAAATCACCAAACAAGTTTGTTTTAAAGGCAACGACTAATTCAAAATTTATTGGACGTAATCATGTTATTTTTAGGTAGACTGGGTATAAAAAATAAATCTAATGTGGGCAATATGTAACTTTTAAGTGGTGGTAATGCAAAAATGCAAAAAAGGCAAAAATGCAAAAATGCAAAAATGCAAAAAAGTGCAAAAATGCAAAAATGCAAAAAAATAAAAAAAATAAAAAAATACCTCAAGAACGGTTCATCCTAAAATAATCGGATTGATCTTATTTATTTCTTTGTAAAAAAAATATAAAACACTTATTTAATCTATACATTTAAGCATATTTTGTTTTTATTTCATAATTTGACGATTTTTAGGGCCATTTCGCAGAGAAAAGGCAAGTTCTATTTTTTCGATTCGTGCCAAAATCTTATCGCACCAGAGAAATCTATAAGAGACTTATTTACCAAATTTTGTCAAATTTCGTTGTATAGGATTTTAGTTAGAGTGGAGACATACATTGCACTGACACTCACGCAGACAGATACACAGACATACATTCAGGCATACGGACACACATACATATATACAGACACACACACACACATACAAACGTCACGTTAAAAATAGTGAATTCGTGTTCTATAGTGTTCAAAACGTGTAAATCCGTCAAAAACACTAGTTCCTATTATCGACACTATTCCAATACTTTCCTATACATTACCATGTATTGTAGGGAAAGTAATATAAGTTAAAAATTCACAAAACTAGGAAAATAAAGATATAAGCTATAGATTATTTTCCTAAGAGAGGAGGTTTCTGAAGTTTTTTGAGTTTATCCACCAGTCAAATTTTTCGCAGGGCGTTTCGCAAATAATGGACAATATATACATATGAGAAACATTGTTCTTGGGAAACTATCTTTTTAATTAATCTAACTTAGTGTTTTACAACAGGTGTGTTACGACACCTTAGTGTGTTACTAGTCGTTAGTAAAAATGTCAGGAGATTGATGACTTGAATGCATGCTAAAATAAATTGAAATTGTCGAGCTGAAAAACTAAAATACTGGAAACTTTGCAAAGTTTAAAAATTTATCTGAAGATAATTCAAACAAGAAAGATCAATCATGCATAAGCATTGATTATGAAACACTTTCCAACTGAAATGCAATTTCATTTAAACTTTTCTAAAATGTGATACATTCAGTGGTGATATCTTTTACATTATCACAGTACTACAGTAAATTTTTATACTTAAATATTTAAAACTGTATCGAAATATAAATCATCTGATTCTCTATGAAAAATCAATGAATATTGCATTCATATAACTTATATTCCAGACTCTAGAGCTAAATAATTTTGTGTGAAAAAAATTCATCAATTCTTATGTAACTCACCTTACAATCGCTTGAGATATTTGCATTCTGCATATGTTAAAATTAGGCTTCGTTGAAGAAGTAATAAAAGTTTAGGGATCATTTAAAATCACAACTATTGTAATTGCATAGGTACGGAATTTAGATACACAGATAATACACAGATACTATATGTGTGTATGTGTACGTACTCAAAGTATTGGAATCGTGCCGAAGATCGGAACTCGAATTTTCAAAGAATCTACACGTTTTGGGACTTCTAGAACACAAAAAAGTATTTTTAGGAAGACATCTCTGTGTATAAGGTGTATCTGTGTATGTTTCTGTGTGTCTGTGAGGATATTACATCCACACTAATTGAAACACTAATGCACCGAATTTCATAAAATTTGGTAGGTATGTTTTTTGTGGGAAATCCTGATCTTCATTAGATTATAGTACGATTCGTAATAAAAGAATCGGCCTTCTTTGCGAAATGGCCGGCAGAAATTGCCTTTATCCACTCTACATAAAAACAATGGAAAAAATTTAACAAAATTTGGTGTATAATATTTCAATTACCTACAAGTGATTTATATACCAAATTTAACAAAATTTGGTATATAAATCATTTCTAGGTTATTCTAGTACGATTCGGGAAAAAGGAAAGGACTATTTTTGCGAAATGGTCCGCAAAAATCGTTAAATATAAAAATAAAAGACTACGTGTGCTCAATTATATCAATTAAATTCCTATTTTATACGTGATTTTTGACAACAAAAATAACAAGACTAACCCCATTACTCTAGAACTAGCCGTTCTTGAGATACTCTAGTTTTTTCGCGTTTTCGTTACGCCACCTTTGACAATAAGTCCAGCTATCAAATGAGAGCCAAATTTAAGTTTAATGTGCAAATTCAATGTAATATAAAATAATTATGACTGTTATTTTGTGCAGATAAACTCAAATTATTATTGAAGAAATAAAGAGAACGTGAATATGAGTCTGCAGGGAAAGACATGTGCTGCCCACATCAGAATTTTTACCAATATTACAGCAATGATTTGTAGAAGTGAACGGGGATTATTTGCAGGCCATTTCGAAAAAAATGTATGATCTATATTTAAAGATCCACCAAATTTTTGTTGAATAAAGTGTTCAACAAATTTAAGCTGTGTACCAAATTTTAACTCTCTAGGACGTAGGAAAGTGCATTAAAAATGCCATCAAATAAGTATATCATGAAGAGTTATATGAAATTAAAAAAAAATTAAAAATTGTTATCTATCAAATTTATTTTAAAATGTGAGGTTTCTCTCATATACAAAATGCTTAAAATCTTGGAAAGATATTTATTATATAATATATCTATTTTTTCTTTCTGGAGGATATCGCAAAAGTCAGAATTTAATTGATTTCGCTTTTCTCCCCATATTAAATAATTTTTAATAAAAAAAGTACTTAACATATTTTACTGAAATTTTTTTATATATTTTATGGGATAATGTGAATATTTCCTAAAAATTTCGAAGCAATTTGTGAATTTTAAATTTGCTTAAAAAATGTTTGAAAAATTAGGTCCCATAGGGTTCAATGTACTTCATTTTTTCAACCCGGGTTCAATAAAAAACTAATTGGGTGATATTATTTATTTATATTCCCATAGGTCCCACAGACCGTCTGAAAAACATACTAAAATTTCATTTTGATAAAGTCATTTTTACGGCAGTTATCGTGCTAACGGACAGACAGACAGACAGACCGACAGACAGAATGAACAAAGTCATAAACACTTTTCAACTATGTTGTAAAGTGTTAAAAAGAACATTTTAAATGCAATTTCACACACAGGATTTAAATTTCAGTATCACACTCGCACCTTGAAAGTGTGGTAGCGGTTTCAGTACCAAAATGCATGCACTGATTCCACTACACACAGGCCAGTGATCGTAATTTTAATATACCAAAAGCAACTGCCATTAACACATTCAATTTCATCATAATTACCAAAATAAACACCAGGTTCAAATTTAGAAGAAGTTCCCAGTTTAGGCGAATTAAATCCTAAATGATGTACAGTGAGTAAAACATGAAGGAGAACACAAATGAATGCAGGGCACATTTAACAACAAAATAATAATTTATTTTTAGATTTTTCAAAAGAGAATATAAGCATTTATCTTTTCAAATTATCCATCAGGGATTTCAGAGCTTTACTTAACAATAGAACAATCATATTTTATGCTCTGTTCAAAATTACTATTATTCAACAATTAACTTCAATTCAAATTAAATCACTCCATTAAATTATCATATCTGCTTAAATTAGGGAGTAACTACAATCAATTAAATAGGATTCTTTGTGCCAGTGCTGCGTCGGAACTTCTTGTTCCGAAAAAGAAATTTTACCTGAGCGGTAGAGTAATTTTACAATACGATGAATGTCCCATTCAGGATAACACGGTCTGATGAAAGATCAGAGAGTTCCCAAAAGTGGATGTTCGAGAAAATGGTCCAAAATTTAGATGACATGACAGCATTTAAGAATGGCAGCATCGCGGAAAGAACTATTCCAAAACCGGGATTCAATGTCAGATTTCCTGGAATAAAAAAAATAAATTTTAGAAAATGTGCAGAAGAATTAGTGAAGGTTTCCAGGTTCTTCTTCTTCATCAGCTCCAGAAAGGCAGGGCGGTTTCCCTTAGAAACAAATGCCCATCTCCGCCAGTTTAGCCATTTTGGCCAAATTCCTTTGTCTTTTTACTAAGACAAAAATTTCGATGCGACCTTTCAGTCGGAATTTCCAGCTCCAAACTGTCGTGAGTCGCTCGAGCCCACGCCAAAGAATTTCTCCTTGCGCCTCTTCCTGATTGGACAGGCGCACTTCTCCTAGTAACAGCCTATCACACGTCACGCATCTCGGCCAGACGCAAATCCTAGACATTCTCACGAATTCTCGACCAACCTCGCTTTTCAATGCGATTTCAATAGAAACAAGTCTTAGCAAAAAACCACAGCACAGGCACGGACGGAGAGAAGGATGTTTCTCTCCCAGAAAAATATGAAAAGGCTCATGGCGCAGAAATGCGACATGACAAAAGAAAACATAGATTATTATTTTTCTGAGTTAGGTATTTTAAAATATCAATGGATAAAATATCCCTTTATTTTTGTGGAAAATATCGACTTTTTTTTAATGAAAAAGAACGAAAATTTGTATTTTTTGTAAAACAAATTAATCAGGAATATAAAAGAAATAATTTTTAATATTTTCACATTTGTCCAAAACATAAACTCTTCTGAACAAAGCTTTTCTGTAATGAAAAATATGTAAACAAAGAAAATACTTTCTTTAAATATCATAACTGAAGAAATTGGGGCATGCTTGCTAAGAATCAAATCTGACATAAAATAAATTTGTAATGTTCATCCATTGAAAGTTTCTCATTAATAATAAATTTGTTTTGTTCGTATATTTTATTTCAGCTTATAAGAATCATTAAGAATAATTGTTAAGTGTTTTCATGTTTTTGCATTTTTTATGCAGTATTTTATATTTTTATCCAGGGAGTCACTCTTATCCCTCGGCAATCCTAAGTCTGTTGGGTAGACTAAAATGTTGGAATGTACTGACTATTTGAATCATACCATCTGACCTACTAGAAGGTGTAAAGTATCTATGTGGATGGTCGGCGAATGTACTGATTGGAACGCACAAGTAAATGGTTAATTTATATAAATGTTATATCAGAAAACGACTGAAGTGAATTTTTTGGTGCTAGTGTGCATTGGGCCCAACTAAACCCATTGCACACTAGCACCAGGAAAGCAAGAGTAACAAACGAGAACAAGAGTCGGAACACGAGACGAGAGCAAGAGTCGGGAGCAAGTGTCGAGAGAGAGAATCAAGAACAGGAGACAAGTTGTTGTTGTTGAGACCCAGACCGTCCGACCTACCAGAAAGGTGTTGTTGTTGTTGTTGTTGTTGAGACCCAGACCGTCCGACCTACCAGAAAGGTGTTGTTGTTGTTGTTGTTGTTGAGACCCAGACCGTCCGACCTACCAGAAAGATGTAAGGTAACTGTTTGGACGGCCGGGAAGTGCCACCCAATTTAGACCGGAACCCAGTGGGGGAGGCATCCACAGGGACCGTACCCTCCTCCTTCCCCTACCACCAATCTCTCGGAAGGAGTTACGGACCCACATGTTTAACGTGATCGTACTTCGCATGAACACGGCAGCAGTTGTGGCAGCGTGCAAATCCAGCGCGCAAACCACCGGGTTACTGCGCCCGAGAGGTGTAAGGTAACAGGTGTAAAGTACCAGAAAGGTGTAAGGTAACTGTTAATAGGAGACAAGTGTAATTGTTAAGAGCAAGAGTCGAATTTTTTTAACGCTTTGTGTGGAGGAGCAAAGGAAGAGCAAGAATCGAGAGCAGGAGTTGGGAGCAAGAGATGAGAATAAGAGACGAGATCAAGAGTCGAGAGTATGAGAGGAGAGCGAGACAAAGGGGCAAGAGATGAAAACAAGAGACGCGAGCAAGAGTTGAGAACAAGAGACGGAAGAAAGTGTAGAGAAAAAGAGCCAAGACCAAGAGTCGTAAGCAAAAGAAGAACACAAGAGACGAAAACAAGGAGCGAGAGCAAGAATTGGGAGTAAGAGATGAGAATAAGAGACGAGATCAAGAGTCAAGAGCATGAGAGGAGAACGAGACACGGGGGCAAGAGTTGAGAACAAGAGTAGATATTTTTAATAATATACAATGTACCCAACTAAAGAATAGCAGTAGTCGAGAATAAGAGACGAAAGAAAGATTAGACAATAAGAGCCAAGACCAAGAGTCGTAAGCAAGAGAAGAAAACAAGAGACGAAAACAAGAAGCGAGAGCGAGAGTCGGGAGCAAGAGGCAATAGCAAAATTCGATGTTCTCAATAACCCAAATGTTCTCAAAATAAAGTGCGTGTCAATTTATCGTATCTGAAAAGCCATACATTGGTCATTAACCACAAAGTTTATCTTTTAAATTATATATTTATTTATGCAGCACTCAATTATTAAATGCATTTTCAACTAATACTTTGCAGAAAAACCATTAAGTAATCTCTTTTGAGAATAGGCCTAGAATGCGTTGTGAGGCCAGCTACTGAAATATCAAAAGGATCTGCGCTCGACCTAATTGTAAATATATTTTGCTGGCACGTATACTTTTACTGCATTTACTGCATTAATGATCACTGATTTGGCTCGAGGTATATGGTACTTCATTGACTTAAGTTGATTCACAGCAAGTATCTTATTGTTCTCCATTTTGAGGAATCTTTTATTTTTATAACTCACACAATATTTTCAAACTTTGACGACTTTTTCCCAATTAACTACCATCCTCTCTGGTTTTGCAATTTTAATTTACTTTTATCTTGCTTTGAAAAATCACGCCCTTCCCGTATTTGATCGGTTTTGGTGTTATGGTATCTTGAAGAATATCCTGATTGGACCCCCCCTTTTGGGTGGAGGTTGTTCGTGTCTTGCTGGAAGAATAGGTTACGCTCATATAGCCATCGTGACGTTTCAATCTGATAATGCCGTCACTAATTCGCGTATTTATGGGTATTAACCTTCTCCGATCAAAACTGTCAACATTGGTGGCACTTATCTGGCTTCTTTGTTCAGTTTGTTTTCACTGTTGTATTGCATGATTTAAATATTGCCTACCTTGTCCCACATGCATGTAAACTTTCAAGTTTCAACCTTTCGTAGTTTGGACTGTATATTTCATCACTTTGCCAGTCAGTCAGTTACACCCAGTTGTATAGGGCGCGGTAGCCTAGTGGTTAGCGCGCAGGAATTGCACTCGGTAGACCCGGGTTCGATTCCCGCCACTACTAAAACTGCGGCCGTGTTTACGCGAGTACGATCACGTTAAACATGTGGGTCCGTAAGTCCTTCCGAGAGGTTGGTGGTAGGGGAAGGAGGGTACGGGCCCTGTGTATCCATCTCCCACTGGGTTCCGGTCTAAATTGGGTGGTATTTCCCGGCCGTCCAAACAATGACCTTACACCTTTCTGGTAGGTCGGACGGTCTGGGTCTCAACAACAACAGCACCCAGTTATATGATACAGATATATTGATAAAATCATGTGCTGAGCAATATCATATTCGATTAATATCCAGTTTTGTTCCAAAATAGAAGACATATATCTATTTGTATCATTTAAATTAAATTATTAAGCTTTTTTCGCCACATTTTATATTAACTCTGTTCTCTTAAGGATTAAAAATAAATCAAAAACTCATCTTAATCTTTTCATAATGAAATAAACTGATTAATCAGATAACTGTCATTCGAAACGCACTTGCAAATACCAAGGAAATTAATATATTCTTTTCTACACAAATGAATATTCGTTTGTTTCTTTTTACTTCAGGGGGCGGAATCTAGCGTTATGAATCCACACAGTGACAAAAGATATTGAAATCTAAATATCTTCTTTTTAAATGGTTTTCCGATATGATCGCTGGGATTTATAAATTAAAAAAATAGCAATTATGAATGTTTTTAGTGGAAATTATTTTTAGATACTTCAGTATAAATCCAATAAAATTAAACCATTATAAATATAACATTAGAGGAAATATCGTATTCAAAAGTATGATAAAATTCGAAAGAATGTTCAAAGTTATTTAGTTATATAAAGTATATGATAACATATGGAATTAATATATACTTCAAATTACGTTGACTTTGCAGTTTTAAGTATTTCTTATTTAGCAACTTGATCCTTGTTTAATTAATACTAATAATGCTAATTCAAAAAATCTGATGTGGGCAGCACATGACTTTCCCTGCAGACCCAAATTCATATTTCCTTTATTTCTTTAATTCATTAGATTGAGTTTAATTGCACCAAATAACACTAAATTTGCCTTTTTAATTTCATGTTTGTTTTTATTCGGTAATTGGGCATTTTTCCGAAATCGGCGTAACAAAAATGCAAGAAATCTCAAACATCTTGAGAACGGTTAGTCCTAAAGTATAATGGAGTGTGTTATATTATTTTCCTCTTCAAAAATTGCGTATAAAACAAGAATTTAATTGATACATTTGAGCATACACTACTTGGTCTTTTTTTAGATTTTGGCGATTTTGGCGGGCCATTTCGTAAAAAAGGCAAGTTGTTCTTTTCCGAATAGTACCCAAAGCTAATCAGCACCAGAGTATCCCACAAGTAACTTATCCACCAATTTTTTTGAAATTTGGTCAGTTAGTATTTTAGCTAGAGTGGATACATAAAATTTTTGCGGGCCATTTCGTAAAAAATATGCGGGTTCTTCTTTATCGAATAGTACCAAATTCTAATCAGCACCAGAGTATCTAACAACTAACTTAACTACCAAATTTTGAGAAATTTAGTCAATTAATATTTTAGCTAGAGCGGATAAATGACATTTTCGAAAGAAAGGCGGGTTCTGTTTTTACAAATCATTCCAAAAACTAATCAGCACCAGTGATTTACCAAGTGACTTACCTACCAAATTTTAGGAAATTCGGTCCATTAGTTTTTGAATTAGAGTGGATACATACATTGCACAGACACACAGACAGACAGACACACACACACACACACACACACACACACACACACACACACACACACACACAGACACACATACACACAGACGTCATGCTAAAAATGGTGTTTTCGTATTCTAGAGGTCTCGAAACGCGTAGATCCGTCGAAAACTCGAGTTGCGATTTTCGACATGATTCCTATATTTTCCCTATACATTACCATGTATTGCAGGGAAAGTTAAAAAGCCCTAAAATGAAAATATTTAGAAAACAGTTTACTGAATTACCTTAAATGGACCAATTCGCGGGAAAAAATACACTTCTATTTTTCTTTCCTTAGAATATTGTATGAAAGAAAGTATTGTGTGGGATAAACAATAGTATTCAAGAATTTAACAAATTTACATGTATTGAGCACCCCTGAATTAGAATCAACCATTTTTCAATACTTTTTCTCTACGTGTATGTCTGCAAATCTGTGGGAATGATGAGTTTCGATCAAATTTGATTTGATGCAATTATTTATATCGATAAAAGTAGGAGAATCCTTGGTTTCAAAGGCGTTTGGTACAGGATAAGGCCTTCAAATTTTCGCATATATTATGGAAAAATGAAATGCTTTTTTATTATAGAAATGGTCATTTTGTGTTAATATTTATTATAAACTGAATACAATCGTATTTTTAGAACACTAACGCGTGTCCATCTGGTTATAATTTACGTATTTTGTAGCTTATGTTTTCTAAATTTGCGAATTTAAAATATGGTGCTCTAATAGTTTTAATTTGGTTTCACAATAACATTATGAGTATTGTGCTAAAATTTGACTGAAATTGTATAAAAATTCGCCGAGATAGAAATATATTTCGGGTTTAGAGGAACTTTTTATTTTCATTTATTTGTGTAGCGAAAATGATTCAGCTCAATTAATCCTATTAATCCCCCAGTTAATCCCTGCTTTTAATCCCGGGAAACGGCGGGTACAGTTTCTACTAAAGCATAAATTTTATATACATGTTAAACAAAAACCACGACCAGTTAAAGCTCTTTTGAAGTAAATATGTTCTTGCAAGGAAATTAATTTCGTGAAATCAATTTTTTTAATACACCAAATTTCATTACAGTTTTTAAAACGTTTTACACTGCAACAAATTCCTTTCCAATTATCCCTGGAATTTGCTTAATTTAAAAGCATTTAATACAGCAAAATCATGAAGAAATTCATGTCACATTTGTTCATTTCGGTAACTCAATACATTTTTATTACCGTTTATAACTTCTTTAATTATTTTTGACAGGAAAAATATTATATCTATACTAGCAACCTACGATAAGCGTTCAATTTTCTCGTATCTCAAGTAGCAGAATAACGACAGTTATCAATATTTAATTATTAATAAATATATTGAAAACACATGCTACAGTGTCTCATTAAAACTAATTTAGATTTTACTTGTCTGCATATTATGTAATAGAAAACATAAATTTTTCAAATTTTCTAATCGCCTCAATTTTTTACAAAAAATGCAGGAAAAACAAATTGATATCATTTTATTAATAAGGCTACTTAACAGAAATGTTATGTTCCAATATTGAAAGATTACATGCTTGGATTTAAATAATTTATTTAAAACATATGAGTCTTTATTATTATTTTATGCAGGATATCCTTATTAAATTTGATCAAGTTTCTAAGTTGTTATACAGGATATACAGCTTTGTTTTTAATCATCTAATTACAAATCTGTGTAATTGATGAGTAGGCGTGGTAGATTTCATGTTATTCTTTTTAAAATAAAATATCTCAAGTAAAGACTCCAATCGGCCTTCTCATACATTTTTATTACATAGTATTTAGTTTTATTTGTATCTTAATCATTATTATCATAAAAAAGTTTGTTGTGGGCAGCACATGATTTTCTCGATAGATTCAAATTCATAATCTATTAAATTTGTGTAATTGCTATAATTGATTAGGATATTTTGTGAGGTTTAGATAACTTCTAAGTTATCATTTCTTTAATTTGCCTTTATTTTTATGATTTTCCTGTTGACTAGCAGCCTATTACGAGCTTCGGTTGCAAAGACCAATCAGGAGCTTCACGGGCAAAGGGTGGTTTTTACAAGTGGGATAGAATTAAGTTTTAGGAAGATCGGCATTTGAAGCGCGCCCCACACGACATATTCGATGTATGAAGTATTTATTGTTCGAAGTAATAAGTGCCAAGACCAACATGGTCGACGGTGTTAATTCCCAGGAACTATGGAATCCGGATCTGTCGAAAGACTATCTTCTAAATAAAGGACAGGTATAATTCAGTATTTATGATGGGTTGTGCACGGATTCAGAATAATTAGGATGTATAGATGTTGTTGCTATTACGTAAATGGTATCGGCGTGATTTCGGGTATATGTAAAAAGTACCAAGAGTATTGTTTAGTTTGATTATATCTGGATGGAAGCTATGTGTGATTAAAATGCGTTAAAAAATGTATTTTTGGCTTTTAATTGTCCATGCATCCTGACTGTTGGAAATTCGATTATTTACTCTTTCACGATAGAATCTGATTTATGACACTTTAGGTCCAATATTTTAATATTCCTAAAAGCCAGTATTTACAACTTGCTTGATATTATGTCTAGTTTGCAGTTTTAATGCGTCTTCTTTTTCATTAGATAACTGAATACATCATGAAAGGTAGCATCTCCTCAAAATTCCAAAGAAACTTTAATGTCTCAAAAACGATTCATTCTAGAGTAGTAATAAATTTGGTCTTATTACTTTCGTCTCTCTCTCGCTAAAAGTTACATATAAAACGAGCATTTACTGAATCCTTTTAATAATATTTAGTTTTTTATTACAGATTTTGACGGCTTTCGCTCAATGTCGCAAAATAATAATAATAATAATAATAATAATAATAATTCCATTTTTTCGAATCATACCGAAATCTAATCAGTGTCAGGATAATTTCCAAGTTACTTACCAAATTTTAAAAAATTTCATCATACAGTGAAAAAACATTGTTAGTTCCGCAAAATCCCGAAATGGATAATAGCTCAAGAATTGTCCATCCAAAAGTAATGAGATTGGTCTAAATTGTTTTGCCTTTAAAAATTACATATCTAACAAGCATTTAATTGATACATTTAAGCATATATAGCCCTTAATTTCAGATTTTGATAAATAATTTTACGGGTTATTTAGGCCGGCCGCCCAATTTGCTGCTCTCAGTCTTCGGATGAGGCGGTCGGCCTGGGCTTTCGATGGGCTATTTAGGAAAAAAATCACAAATTCTATTTTTCCAAATAATACAGTGGATACATACATACAGACAGACACACAGACAGAGATAAAGACAGACAGACATACGCACAGACTGAAAGACACACATAAGGACATCATGCTAAATATAGGTTTTGTATTTTAGAATGCCTGAAACGTGTAGAAGCTTTGAAAATTCTCGAGTTCCGATTTTGGGTTTCAATACGGATCACAATTCGGATTCAATTGGATTCACTGTTATAATATTTTCCATATGCATTACCATATATTATAAGGGAAGTATAAATTACTCAATTTTTTTCAGATTTCGTTATCAATTTTTTTTAATTCTTTGTAAACATTCTCTAAAATTTTTTTAAGTTGGCAACAGTTTAATTACGTCGATGTATGGTTTTGGCTTATTTGTGCTAATAAAATCTATCGTGTTTTGTATGACAAATTGACTGATTTTTCTGAAATTATCTTTCTCTTTGTCAATAGAGATATTTCAAGAAAATGTTTTACAGTGTAGATTTATATAGAAGAAAAGTAAAGGAGACTTTTTAATTCATGAAAAGTCCTTGAAATAATTTATATCGATACAGACAGACAGACACACACGAGCATTATGCTAAAAATAATGCAGCGCTGAAATGCATAGATTTCACTGACTCGTTGCTAACTTAACAAAATAAATAAAAAAAAATAACTGGCAAAAACTCATATTGCACATGACAAAGAAAAGTGACACAATACAAAAATTAAAAATTTTGAGTTAATAACAATGTGAGAGTTAGTACATAAGTATTTCAAACTATCTTCTAATAATTCCAATTACAAAATCCCTACTTATAGAAAGAGTTAGTTCAGCTTCATTTATGTTTTTCTTTTGCTTTCTGAAAACACTTTTTTCAATTATGTTATTTTTTATTTTGACATGCAATGATACAGCATTTTCATTGAATGATATAGTTTAAATACAATTTTTACTATTCCAATGCTGAGAAATTTAACCACGCAATGGTACTAAATTCCTTTTGTCAGACCGTCTGCATATTTTAATAAAAAAACCTGATGTGGGCAACACATGACTTTCCTTATATAATGCAATGAATTTACTACTTTTACAGTAAAAAAATGGGTTTTTCTTATAGTAGAAACTTATATTCTTTTCAAGATATTGAATTTTCCACAATTAGTCGTCATTTTCATTGATTTAGCGTCATTTTGATCCATTTGGCGAGATTTCCATTAATTTGACAACATTTGAAAACGTCGCCAAGTTGGCTACATTCCGCCAAATTCGTCGCCGAAATCTCGCCAAACTTTACTGACGGAGAAATAAGTTATCCTTATAGCAGATAAATGACTATTGGCGTTTAAATACAAAAGTATTACTCGAAGTAACTTTTCTCATGAATGGAACGAGCTAGATCCACGAGAATGATGACACCAAATTCATCGCATGATATTACATATGAAAAGTGAACATGTTTCTCAATAGGAAATATATATTTTTTATTTTATATGACTTTTTGATAATTTTTTTAAAAATGTGAAATATCTCGAGAACGGTTCATGTTAGAGTTCTAAAATTTATGTTAATCGTTTTCTAATGAAAAATTACATAAGAAATGTCTATTTTCGTAACTTTATTAGAGGTTTTGATTTTTTGACGATTTTTTCAAAATTTCACTCAGAAATTTAGGTGGGATCTGAACATTCGATTATGTTTAAAAACAATTGGCTCCCAGTGTTTATGGATTGCGATTTTTGTACCGAATTTTGTTCAAATCGGTTCATTCGTTCGTCAGTTATCGTCTCCACACACACACACACACATACACACACACTCACAGACATCACCTCAAAAATGTTCGATTCGTGATCAGGGATGCTTGAAACGTGTTCTCCCGTCGAAAACTCGAATTCGAATTTTCGACCCCGTCACAATACTTTCCTTATACATTATGTATATAAGGAAAGTAATAAATGGAAGTTAAAAGAACATACACAATTGACAAAATTAATTTTTTGAAGCAAGCAAACTGTTAATATTTTAATATGTTGTAATTTCAGAGATTTGTGTTTTTCTTTCTATTAATTACGAAAATTTGAATCACTGTGGCGTAACTTAATGTAAACAACATGAATATGAATGTATGAGAAAGTCCTACAAATATATTTCATTTGTAAGCATTTATACGCTACGATTTTTATGTTACGAAAATTATACAACAGGGAATAAATAATACATGCATAGATATATCTACGAACAGCAGCAGAAGAGAGTTTATTTATTTACTCTATACATAATTCAATATTAATAAACTTTAAAATCCGTTGAAATTTGAATTATTAAGAATGCATTTGATATTTATACACAATTTCCATTCCTTTGCTACTTCGACGGTAATTAGACTAAATGTAAAATTATTAAATCTAAGTAATCATACTTCGGGAAAAAGTCGTGAAAAATACTTATCTCTAAATTTAATCACTTTTAATACGTCAAACAAATTGGAAAGGACATACATCGAGTGTGTAATTTCAGCATGTCTAATTGTGTGTGAAGGCGTATTTGAAACATTTTAAATGGCAAGAAGTAAATTTAATGAAAAATTCAGATAATCTGATTCACAAAGTTAGAAAATGATACCTACTCAATTCATATTTCATTTCTATGAAAATATCATAATGTATTAAACGGTTTTGAGCAAACTCCCATTGTAGATGAAAGTATCTATGGACTGGTTTCGCGCTTATTTTATACTCAACAGCACAGAAAAGCCGATATCTGCAATGGCAGATAAACAGCTTGATATAGGCCGCAATTTTATAGAACTCTTTGGGAACTGACAGATTCAATTCAATCCCAGCACTTAGTCATTTTTTTTAAATTCCTTCCGAATTTATGTAAATTTCCTTAAATTTCAAAATGTAAGTGCGAAACTGGTCTTGTAATGTTGTTATCTGCAACGAGAGTGCATTCCAAATTTTAGTTTTTTTAGTTCCATAAGATTTGCAGGTGATGAATCAAAACAGATCGTAGCACAATTTTAACGTACTTCATGACTGTTAAACTGTAATTAATATTAACCAGGGGTAATCGAATGTCGTAACTATAATGTATTCTTACACTGTTATCTCGGCTTAGTGTGGCTCTCCAGGATAAACACTGGCTTAATCTTGCCACCTGCTTTGTCATTTGTTTACTTCTACAAGTACACGAACCCATAATAGGAACTTAATTGAAAAAGTGATTTGTTACTGACGATGACACACGACTGTACTCATGCATCAGACTAGTGATTTGTTACTGAAGATAACACGATGCTACTCATGAACCTGATTGCCCCTGGGCAGTTGATTATCTCTCTGCTATACGCAACTAAAGTAGTTTATTTTTCCCAGATTGGGCAATTTTAATGAAATGTAGTGCACAATTTTTTTTTACTAATTTATGTGTACTACTACTGTGGCTAATTTGTTAGTGATGGTTGTTTTGCACTAAGAGGTAAAAGTATCATGAACACCTGTTTAGTTCCCCTGCAGTGCGGTAAACTGTACGTTGAAAAGCCTTTGGTTTTTGCTTTGGTCTTTGATTTGGTTAATATGTCATTTAACGAATAGTTGTCTTTCTGTTGGAATGAATAATTAGACTGTACATTGAGCGGACTTTGGTCTTTGCCTTAGCCTTTCATTTGGTTATATATAATTTGACGAATAGTTGTCTTTCTGTTGGAATGAATAATTTCGCCAATTCTCCGCTAAGATCGCGAATTCATCAGCTGTTTACGATTGCATGTCATGCACTTAGACATGATATTTGCCTGGTGGTTGACTCTCTGTAAACTCTCCATAAACAGCTACTTTTGAACAATGCGTAAGTACAGGCGTTTTGCTAATGCTTCTTCTTCGACCCAGACCGTTCGACCTACCCGAAGGTATAAGATACCTGTTTAGATGGTCTTGAAGTTCATACCCTATTTAGACCGGAACCCAGTGGGGGCGGCATCCACAGGGCCTGTGCCGTCCTTCCCCTAACACCAAATTCTCGAAAGTACTTACGGACCCACATATTTAACGTACCTGTACTCTGAGTAAACACGGAGACAGTTTGGAAATAGCCGGGAATTGATTATAATCTTTAATACGATAGCTATTATAATTTTTAATAATCTTAAATACAGGGTTGGGCACTCAGCCCGTCAACCAATGAAAAAGCTGCCAGCTTGATGTAATAGGAATTAAGTTTCATGATTCGTGGTGTCAAGGTCCGGAGTAAATTTTGAGAAGAGTTCCCAAACCATACGCATTATTACAGTTAAACATAGTTTGTTGATTTTGAAGTGGCAAAATCCAGGGGTAAACGACTTTGGCAAACATTTTTCATAACAAGATCCAGTGATGTTCACAAGTGAAGCACACAAGATCCATTGACGTCCACATGTGAAGCACATAAGATCCATTGATGTCCACATGTGAAGTACACAAGATCCATTAACGTCCACAAGTGTAGCACACAAGATCCATTGATGTCCACAAGGGAAGCACACAAGATCCATTGAAGTCCACAGGTGAAGCACACAAGATCCATTGACGTCCACAAGTGAAGCACATATGATCCATTGGCGTCCAAGGACATTTACTGACGTCGTTGGAGTAAGATGAAAATCTCAGTTAACAAATTTAGTCTTCTTGAGAGCCCGAGAATAAAATTGCGCGTTGTTAATTCTTATGTCGTCATATGCGCATAAATATGTAAAAATAATTACGTCAGTCATGCCACGAGATGAACCCCCCTGACTGGGCTGTCTAATTCTTTTCGCTAATGCTTGTACTACTGCTTCGAGCTTCCACGAATATTCCATGTTCAAAGTCTGTCAGATGACGTCTATTATTCATTATTTCTTGAGCAATGTGCCTTGTTTGTGTGCGCAGGTCATTTTTATACTGATTCATCTATATGACGTCTATAATATCTACAGAATAGCTACTTTTTCTGAAATGACTTAGTGGCCACAATACATTGGCTGATCAATATGCAGGTTTCCTATAAAGGTCCATAGACACCTCAATAATTTTTTAAGGACAGATCAATGAGTGTACTCGTTATGTCTGTCTATAGTAAAGTCGCCATACCTTTTCGAATAAAAGTGATTGCAGTGCCTATAGCCGAGAATCTAAAAATTAAGATAAGGAACTTAGCAATAAAGTGAGATAGACAAAAAAGGCCAAGCACAAAGTTGTAGAACATTGCTTGTTTTGTAGGAATTGACATCGGAAATGCACGAAACTCGTATATGGAAAGCGACTTTTTTGATCGGACTGCAGCATGCAATCAGCAGTCGTAGCGCGGACGTCAATTTGCACATTCCTCCCTGACTTATATCTCACAGATGGGTACTATTTTACAGGCATTTATTGCATACGCTCGTGAATAGTTCGGCGATGTGTATTGCGTTTGTGTTACGCATTTAACACCCTATTAAATATAACTTCATTACTTATCCTATACGCGCCCTAGTAGCGATTCAATATTGGCCCAATATTGGCTTTGATTGTGTGGTGAGCTGAAAGAAAGTTATTTACCTTTAAAGTCATAATTAGCATTATTATACTACTACGTTGTGTTCGCAATAACCCTCCAATTATTTACCTCTTGCGCGAGTCCTGTAAAGGAATATTATTAGAATAATATTAAATTGATTACTACATTTAAACTTTAACAATAAAGCATTTATTAACAACATAAACACTTATTAATTCATTACACAATTAATTATTAGTTTTGGCGGGGGAACATGTGAGACCACCTAAATTTCCTAATATATGTTTAGACCTAGATATTTTTTTGAGGAACAGATACCTTCAAGTCTCTCTTGGACTTTGTTAGCGGCACATATTTGATGTCGTCTTTATTACTAGCATTAACTCGTAGTGTAATGCATCCACTCGTAACTTTGTCGATCATACTATACTGCTGACTCCAACACTCGCAGTTATTTTATTCTCTTAGTATATCAAGTCATCTCTGTATTATCTGCACAAGCCATAATTTCGCCCGCGTATTAGCACAAGTCTATATTTTTAAGTCATAATGTCGAAGTTATCTGTATAAGTGTGCTCCTAGTGTCCTTCTTTGGTCACAGGCTGTGGCTCCCTTTTCCCCTCGGGGGTGTAACTCCCTCCTTTGTTTTCATTTGTAGCATTGAGAGTGACGCAACAAGCAGATTTACCATTAGTTAACCTTTTATCCAATGTCGCTACTTAACATCCTCGTAAGGGCCTGCTCGACCCCTCTGTCTTGACGCCCCTCAATTTATGGTTTGCTGTAAACCTCGGCGCCACTCAGACTGGAAGTATTGTTCGAAGTTTCGGACGCAATAAATATGCACATAAAACTATCTCACCAAAGTGTGAGATCTCTTTCTGGTCTCACAGATTGGCTTCAATATTGGACCACTATGAGAAAGTGCACATTTTGACGGAATTGGCCCAATATTGGCTTAAAATATTGATACAATTTCATGCCAATATTGGGCCAATTCCTTTAAAATGTTCACTTTTTCATATTGGTCCAATATTGGCATGAAATATTGGGACAATATTAGGACAATATTACGCCAATATTTCTAATATAACACCAATACAGGGTCTTTCAAAAGTCCGTATAAACTTTAAAAATTCATTAAAAATCGAAAAATCATCGCATTGAGGTACGGTTTGTACCATAAGTATTGCCAGGATGGTGGGGGTGGGGGTGGGGGGGTGGGGGGTTGACGGGAAAAATTTTGTAGTTTAAAAAATCACGTATAGGTGGCGCTTACCCGAATACATCTTCCACAAGTATGCAAATGAGGCTGTTATAAAAGAGCTGTAGTGCTCTTCATTTGATTCATTAGTAAATGGCGCAAAGAAGTTTTTGTGAGAATGTTAACTTTGATAGGGAAAGCCTTGTTAGTGAAGCTGTATTACGTGAGCGGAGAATCAGCATCAGATGCTTTGCGAAAATTCTGATTTAGGAAAACTCTAAAGAAAGGAAAAAGTCCTATCACCTGTTCAGAGTTACTTAGGCTTGTCACACGATTAAACGTACAGTAAGTTATTTTAATTGTCTTTCCAATGCGTTCAACGCCACATGTAGGTGACTTTTTAAACTACAATTTTTGTTACGTCAAAAAAAAAAACCCGTCTTAGCAATACTTATGGTACAAACCGTACCTCAATGCGATGATTATTCGATTTTTAATGAATTTTAAAATTTATACGGACTTTTGAAAGACCCTGTATTGTAATAAAAATGCCTAATATTGTAATGAAAATATTAGCCAATATTGGAAGTCAATGTGACCATAATATTTGTCCAATAGTGGGACATATTTCCAATGGACATATTTCCAACATATGGACATATTTACATTGGATATATTTCCAATGTAATGCCTTGGTCCAAAATTGGACCAATATTAATTGCAACAAGGGCGTTTTGTTCGTTTCTTGTATCTATTTATACTAATTAGACAATGTTCTACAACTGTAAATTGGCTGTTTTCTTCTTCTTCGACCCAGACAGTCTGACCTACCCGAAAGAGTAAGGTATCTGTTTAGACGGCAGAGAAGTGCCATTCATTATAGACCGGAAACTAGTGGGGGAGCCACCCACAGGGATCGTACCCTTCTTACCCTACCACTAACCTCTCGGAAGGACTTACAGACCCGCATATTTAATGTGCCGTAATCCGTGCACAACGCACGGGCGGGAATCGAACTTGGGTCGCCCGAGTGTAATCCCAGGGCGCACACCACTGGGCTGTTCCACGTCGGCTGCATTTTTAACACTTTACAACAAAGTTGAAAAGTGTTTATGACTTTGTTCATTCTGTCTGTCTGTCTGTCTGTCTGTCTGTCCGTTAGCACGATAAATGCCGTAAAAATGACTTAATCAAAATGAAATTTTAGTATGTTGTTCAGACGGTCTGTAGGACCTATGGGAATATAAATGAATAATATCGCACAATTAGTTTTGGATTGAACCCGGGTTGAAAAAATGAAATACATTGAGCCCTATGGGACCTAATTTTTCTAACATTTTTTAAGCGGATTTAAAATTCACAAATTGCTTCGAAAATTTTAGGTAATAGTCAAATTGTTCCATAAAATATATAAAAAAAATTCAGCTAAATATATTCAGTACTTTTTTAAATAAAAATTAAAATAATAATTACACATCTTATATGAAACGATCACGTGACCATGATATGAAACGATCACATGACCCACTTCAAAATGATATATGGCATCCATCTTGTTTCAAATTCGTGATTTTTTAAAGTTCTTTTTAATTCATATTGAGTGTTGTATCCATCCTAAAACTACGTTATTTCAGCTTAAATTCAGTGCATCTACATACTAAAACAACACAATGACAATATATTTGAGTTTAAATTCTCATTCAAATTTGATTATTTCTACAACTAAGCCTATTTTTCACCTATGTAAAATGTAAACAGCAAAATATGTAGAATGAGTTGTATTAGAATTACTGTATTTCTTTAACCCAAAATAATTCAGTCCATGGAGTCTGCATGGCTGATAAGAATGAAATATTAATTGATTTTATAAACAGAAGGACGATTTTTTTCGATGAAGTTTTAAGCATAAAGTTTATGAATTGTAGCTCCATGGTCTTAATTTTAAAATAAAATAAATTATTATAGTATTGTGATGAATGAAATGGAGAAAGTTATGAATGAAATCCTGCTTTTATAGAGAGATCCAGGCGTGTTATTTTTTCTATGACGTCATTTGAATTCATTTCAGTTGTTTTCGATGAAGTTTTCAAATATAATAAATTATCGTAGTATTATGATAGATTTAAAAATATTACCGTGGAATGTATTGCATTTTAGAGATATTTAAATCACGCAATTTATATTTCAATGCCGTCATTTGAATGAATTTCATATTTTTCAATGAAGGTTTAAGTTTTCAAATATAATAAATCAATGTAGTATTGTGATAAGTTTTAAAATATTACCGAGGAATGTATTGCATTTTCGACTTTTTTAAATAAAGTTGCTGAGTTCGTCTCCTAACCTCATAAAGTTATTTCTCGCTAGGGGCGCTGCAGTCAATTTTATTTGATCGGGCATACCCACTTTATTCTTGAAAGATTCAACGTGTACACTCATGGACTTATCTTTACAAAGTTCTTTGTGGTGTTTAAGGAGTTTCCCAGGAATCCTGTATAATATATTCAATTAGTTTATTTTTAAGTTCTATACACGTAACATACCGTTTCCTTACACCTTTCTGGTAAGTCGGACGGTCTGGGTCTCAACAACAATAACACGCAACATACCATTGTAGAAACGGATTTATGGATGAGCTTTGCAATCGTGGGGGTTTGAAAACTTCTATTAAAATGTATTTGAATAATTGCGACATAATTAAAATATGGGATATTAATATATGTGAAAGTCGAGTTTATTCTCTTATTCCTTGCATTGAAATTCCAGAAGTCTGATTCAAATTGTCTTTTGTTTCAAACTTTGAGTTAAATCTGGTAAATTACTTGACATTTTATTATTTTTCATTCATATTTCAACATTTGATTGACATAAATTTGAGGAATATATCTCCTCACCGCCGAGTGCAATAAAGTTAATTAAATCTCACTTTCATTTTTTTTGTGAACAATAGCTGATAGTTTTTTTATAAGAAATTAATGGAAATATTTTTTACACTTTGATATTAAAATTATATTTGCTAAAAGGCTGGTAGATAATGTTCCATTAGATTATAATAAACAAAAACTATGTTTTGTCTGTGAAGTAAGTATTTAAACACAAAGAATGAATTTTTATCTCCTTCGCTAACGAGTAATATTATTATGAATTTATAAAATCAAAAAAAAGGTCAACAGCTTAAAATTTAATTTTACTGTAACGAGAATTCTTAACAGACAATGAGTAGTGAACATATTTTAATAAAGAACAATTTTCAATATTTGAAGCATATACAGTCAGTTTTATAAATTTTTACTTTCCTTATATACATAATGCATAAGGAAAGTATTGTGACGAGGTCGAAAATTCGAATTCGAGTTGAAAATTCGAATTCGAGTTTTCGACGGGAGAGCACGTTTCAAGCATCCCTGATCACAAATCAAACATTTTTGAAGTGATGTTTGTGTGTGTGTGTGTGTGTGTGTGTGTCAGTGAGTCTATGGAGACGATAACTGATGAACGAACGGACCGATTTGAACGAAATTTGGTACAAAAATCACAATCCGTAAACACTGGAAGCCTATTGTTTTTATACGCAATAGAATGTTCAGAACCCCCCTAAATTTTCGAATAAAATTTTGAAAAAATCGTCAAAAAATCAAAACCACTAATAAAGTTACGCAAATAGACATTTCTTATGTAATTTTTCATTGGAAAACGATTGGCATAAATTTTAGAACGCTAACATGAACCGTTCTCGAGATATTGCACATTTTTCAAAAAAATTATCAAAAAGTCGAATAAAATAAAAAAAAATATTTCCTATTGAGAAACATGTTCGCTTTTCATATGTAATACCATGCGATAAATTGGGTGAAATCATTCTCGTAGATCTAGCTCGTTCCATTCATGAAAAAGATACTTTGAGTAATACGCTTGTATTTGAAAGCCAATAGTCATTTGTCTTCTGTAAGAATAATTTATTTCTTCGTCCATAACGCTTGGCGAGAATTTGGCGACGAATTTGGCGGAATGTCGCCAACTTGGCGACTTTTTGAAATGTTGCCAAATTAACGAAAATCTCTCCAAATGGATGAAAATGACGCTAAATCAATGAAAATGACGACTAATTGTCGAAAATTCAATATCTTGGAAAGAATATTAGTATCTACTATAAGAAAAACTTATTTTTTTACTGTAAAAGTAGTAAATTCGTTACATTATATAAGGAAAGTCATGTGTTGCCCACATCAGATTTTTTTAAATGTGCGTGCGTTTCGGCTTCCACTACTTGACCAATGAACAAACTAATACTGGTTTGATAACTGATTAAGCGTTGACACAAACAAGGTAGTGTTATTTGAACAATTTTGTACTTATGTCTATCACTTAACACATAGATCTTGAAATCAAGAAAATGAGTGCAGCATCCAAAATAAGTAATGCAACAACCCCAAAAAGTAATCCAACAATCAAATTAAGCAATGGATTGTAATGAAAACTTCCGTTAATAACACACACCACAATTAAGTAATTATATCAACCGATTTTGAAGGTAAATATACCCTGTTTTTTTTCAGAATAAACCTACATAGGCGATTTAAAACATGTTTTGTAGTTACATGTTTTTGGTACTAAATGATGTAAGCTTTTGAACATCGTTTTTAGAAAACATATCTCAATTTTCTGTTTATGCATGTAATTATGAACCATCTTAATATCAAACAAAACCATTGATTTTTTCCATATGGCAAACAGTTTAAAGTCTCCGCTACAAATCTCCAAAATTATCACCAAAACTCAACGGAAAATCTTCATAAATAAGGAAAATCCGATTGAAATTCGTTTAAATTCAACTTGAATACTTGTTTTAATTATATACAGATTCCGCGATGTTCATTAGCAAACACTTCGAGCGAAGTTTATCTTTTCGTAGCTGCGCATTCAGTTCTGCTCTGTTATTTAAATAATTGATCTCTTTTGCAGCATTCAGGTAACACCAGAGTGTGTGTGTGTGTGTGTGTAGCAGCTTGCTGTGTGACTCCCTTCTCTTGAGTAAAATGTCTAAATCTTTAAAGTTTTGTTAAAACATTTTTGTCCAATATTTTGAGGAACAAACTGAAATTCCGATTTGCATGGTTGTAGCCAGGATGTGGGTTTCTAGAAAGTTAAAACCGACATGGAGTAGGCTAATGTTAGTTTTACCAACATCTGGTGAAAGATGTTTTTTTGTGTGAAACTTCTCTTCCATATAATGGCGCAGCTGTGGTCGATCTATAATACTGAGATATATTTAGAGTGTGAATCTTCAGCTTTAGAGTGTAACGCGCAGCTGTGGACGATCTAAAATATATGTAGAGTGTAACGTCTCAATAGACATTCTCATACATTACTATTTCATACGGAGTATGTTTATTTATAGGATAACGAGTATAAAAAGAAAAAAAATATGGAACTTTTTATGAATTTTTACTCTCAAGTAATTATTGAAAAATCCAGTTAAATTTTTACTTTCTC
Organism: Amaurobius ferox; assembly: GCA_951213105.1. Taxonomy (NCBI): domain Eukaryota; kingdom Metazoa; phylum Arthropoda; class Arachnida; order Araneae; family Amaurobiidae; genus Amaurobius; species Amaurobius ferox. Next base: position 99,602,117 of record OX578138.1, read on the forward strand.
TGAAATACATGGTAATGTATAAGGAAAGTATTGGAATCATGCCGAAAATCGCAACTCGAGTTTTCGACGGATCTACACGTTTCGAGACCTCAAGAATACAAAAAAACTATTTTTAGACTGACGTCTGTGTGTGTGTCTATGTGTATGTGTGTCTGTCTGCGTGTATGTGTGATGTATGTATCCACTCTAACTCAAAAACTTATGGACCGACTTTCATAAAATTTTGTAGATAAGTCACATGGGTGCTGATAAGTTATTGGTACGATTCGTAAAAACAGCCTTTTTTTGTGAAATAGCCCGTAAAAATTTCATGTATCCACTCTAGCTAAAATACTAATTGACGAAATTTCACAAAATTTGGTAGATAAGTAACTTGTATGATATTCTGGTGCTGATTAGATTTTGGTATTACTCCGAAAAGAACAACCAGCTTTTTTTTTAAGAAATGGCCCTCAAAAATCGCAAAATTTTAAAAAAAGCTACGTATGTTCAAATATATCAATTAAATCCTTGTTTTATACGTAATTTTTGATGAAGAAAAGAATAAGAACAACTCTATTACTCTAGGACTAACCGTTCTCGAGATACTTGAGATTTTTCGTATTTAGTTATGCCGCTTTTGGAAAAATGTCCATTTACCAAATAAAAACAGAAATTAAATTAAAAATGCAAATTTAGTGTTATTTTGTGAAATTAAACTTGATTCAATGAATTATTAAAGAAACAAAGAAAAAATGAATTTGAGTCTGCAGGGAAAGTCATGTGCTGCCCACATCAGATTTTTATTTTTGCAAACTAAAAGCAGGTCATCTACATCGATAAATTGGAAACATTATGGTTTTAATACATTAGATGCTCTACTCCTTGCTCGTTGACGCTTGCCAATCCCCGTAACTGAGCAATAATCTTTAAATCCGAATACTGATGGGCTTTAAGCGGATTTCAAGGTATATAGCATATTTGATGAGCATGGGATACTTTATATGACTTTTACTTCATATTAATATGAAAAGTGATATCCGGGGCAAAGCATTCTCAGGCAAGAGCTACGCATAACCTGGGTAACCAAGGATATACATTGGTGCTTTAAAATTGCATCACCTACATTTTTCTATGACTTTGATGGAGAAAAAGTACTAACACATTTAAATTGATATTTAAATCATTTAATATTTGTGATACAGTGGGCTTAAAAAGTAGATCACTTTACAAGACCCCACTGCAATCTTGCAGCACATGACTTTCCTTATATACTGCAATGAATTTACTACTTTTACAGTTAAAGAAAATGTTATTCTTATAGTAGATACTTATATTCTTTCCAAAATGTTGAATTTTCTTCAATTAGTCGTCATTTTCATTGATTAAGCGTCATTTTTATCCATTTAGCGAGATTTTCGTTAATTTGGCAACATTTAAAAATGTCGCCAAGTTGGCGACATTCCGTTAAATTCTTCGCCAAAATATCGCCAAGCACTATGGACGGAGAAATAAGTTATTGTTACAGCGTATAAATGACCATTGGCGCTCAAATACAAAAGTATTACTCAAAGTATCTTTTCTCGTGAATGGAACGGGTTAGATCCACAACAATGATGTCACCAAATTTATCGCATGATATTACATATGAAAAGTGAACATGTTTCTTAACATTTAATATATTTTTTTTAATTTATGAGATTTTTGGATAAATTTATTTGAAAAATGTGCAATATTTCGGGAACAGTTAATGCTAGTGTTTTAAATATATGTCAATCGTTTTCTAAAGAAAAATTACATAAGAAATGTATATTTGAGTAACTTTATTAAATGTTTAAATTTTTTGATGATTTTTTCAAAATTTCACTTGAAAATTTAGGAGAGTTCTGAACATTCGATTGTGTTTTTAAATAATAGACTATCAGTATTCACGGATTATGATTTTTGTACCAAATTTCATTCGAATCGCTCCATTCGTTCGTGAGATATCGTCTCTACAGACTCATTGACGCACACACACACACACATTCTTTCACTCACACACACAGACATCACTTCAAAAATGTTCGATTAGTGATCAGGGATGCTTGAAACGTGCTCTCCCGTCGAAAAGACGAATTCGAATTTTCGACCCCGTCACAATACTGTCCTTATACAGTATGTATATAAGGAAAGTAATAATAATATAATATTAAAATTGCGCTACATTTTGGTACATGACCAGTATTTGGTGCACCATAAGATTGATGAATACATTGAAGAGGAGGGTATGTAGTAATGCCTCAAATTTATTCATATAAGAATGTCTATGGGTTAAATGTGTGATATTCTTTTTTTTTTTTTAGGCATCCAATAAAGTGCAATAAGCGGCATTCTTATTTTATTAAATAATTGATAATGAAGCAGATTGTGCGACATTCGTATTTTATTGAATATTTAATAACATAGAGAAATATGTGACATTCTTTTTTTTAATAAATAATTGATAATAATAATTTTTTTCGTAATTAAAAGAAATATTTTGTTATAGTTTCCAAATGACATGGAGTAATGTCTATTATCGCGCAATAACGGCTAGAAGGCGGTGGAAATTTCATATACAGGTACATGCACTAAATATATGATGCAGTATTAGGATTTCTTATGCTATATTAAACATTTAATTTGAAAATACTGAACTTTTCAGAATGACGCAATTTTTTTTTGCCCCACCGCTCATGAATAACTGATTGAATTAAGCGATGATTTATAATGATATTTATCTGTTTATGTTTGATTTGTGGATTTTGAATGGATAAAACAGCTGAATAAATTAATAAGTGAAACTAATAAACGGCGAACATACACGCTATATATCAGGTTCCAGTTTCAGTAGACAAAAAAAAATCGTTTTCCGCATTTGAATAATAAACTGATACGCTTATTATGAATTTTAGCTTTACCGATATCTTTTAAAAATTATTTTTTTACTTAGCGGCCAGGTATTACTTGTATATTATCATCCACTTATAAAAAGCCAAGAAATGTCAACCATTAGACCTTAAATATTCTTTCTCCGGTGCACCAAAGGATGTGAGTTACATTACCCTCCTATAGACCAACAGCTTAAAGTAAAATATGAACAACTACGAACATCCACGTAAACTCAGAGTGCTCAGTTAGTACCCCCAGGATTTGAATCTGCCACCTGTGGCTCTAAACGTCAACACACAGAATGTTTGGTCACACAGCTGGCTTAAGAGCCAACGGCCCTACCGTGCTGAAAACACCGGTTCTCGTTAGATCACCGAAGTCAAGCAGCATCGGGCGCGGTTAGTACTTGGGTGGGTGACCACCTGGGAACACCGCGTGCTGTTGGCAGATTTCGGACGCGGTAGCCCGGTGGTTTGCGCGCTGGATTTGCACGCTGCCACAACTGCCGCCGTGTTCATGCGGAGTACGATCACGTTAAATATGTGGGTTGGTAAGTCCTTCCGAAAGGAAGGAGGGTACGGTCCCTGTGGATGCCTCCCCCACTGGGTTTCGGTCTAAATTGGATGGCACTTCCCGGCCGTCCAAACGGTTACCTTACACCTTTCTGGTAGGCCGAACGGTTTGGATCTCAACAACAACACGGCTGGCTTAAAATAATTTTAAAACTTCTTAAAATTATTTTCAAGTCTGCAACGGATCAGACAAGTGTATGGAACCATAAATAAACAAAAATATATAATTTAATACACTTTTACGTATATAATTTAATACACTTTTACGTGTCTGATGATATTTAGCTTAAACCGTAGACAAATTATAAAGCTTATATGATTACTTAAACTATTTTCCCTTACCTTTCACATTATTGCGGCTAATCCAGGATATTAGATCCTTCTAGTCATGGTGGCATCCATTAGGGTTTCTCCAACCGTCTAGCCTCCAATTTAACTTGGCTGCGTTCCACTTTCTCACTCAATCCTTCAGAGCCTTCTATTCAGCCAATTTCTTCATACATCCCTCCAGTAATGAATCCCCTATCTTACTCGCGATCCAAAACGTTATCCTGCTACCACCTCAGGATCGCAGGAATGTTACTTAGCTCGGTGATTGGTCCATCTAACTGAATCAGTCAGAATTGTTAATTTAAGGTAAACATAAATTAGAATGAAAACTGCGCGAAATAATAACGAAATGTCATTTAGACCTCACACAAGTCGTTGAATTATACGCATTTAAACTTATTTCCGTTTATACATAGTATTTACTCCCAACAGAAAATTGGTATAACGACTTTAATGTTTCCTAATGTTTCTATGTTTCCTACGCTGTACATAGAAATCAGTTCACACTCAGATTCTTTTAAAATCGAGGTTATATCATGTTTTAATGATTACTTTGCGATTATTTGCTTGGGAATTATTGTGCATGTTTTTACAGTTGTAGAATAAATTTTGAATACTTTTTACTGTTGTCGATATTCTTTTAACCAGAAAGAAAAAACCATGAAGATTATTTTAACTATGGCGATCCGCAAAAAAGGGATTTTGACTTCTAGAAAACATGCTAAAGTCCATTTATTTTATCATAAAAGGTAAGGAATTGTATACTCTTATAATGTATCATTGTGGATGTTTTTGCAGGATATAAAGACGAGTCCGAATTTCCGTATAACTAACGCTTTATTCAAAGCACCAGTAAGCGCATATAGGAGAAATATACAGCTAATAACACTCTGGCCACCTGAAAAGGTCCAAAACGACTGTCTGGCACAGGTTACAGCAATTAAAGGTTCAACAAATTCACAAAATAGGAGATTAGATTCTTAAATTAACATATTTACAATTGACTTTTAATAGCATCACTCCCAAAACTATTAATTGAACGATAGCCAGTTTATATACTGGCTGTCGTTGTTGTTCGACTCATACCGTTCGGTCTACCAGAAAGTGTAAGGTATCTGTTTTGGACGGTCCAGACAGTGCCACTCAATTTAGACCAGAATACAGTGGAGGCGGCATCCACAGGGACCGTTCGCTACTTCCTCTCCCACCAATCTTTCAAAAGGATTTGCGAATCCACGTACTTAACTTATCCGTACTCCGCGTGAACACTGGGACAGTTTGGGAAGAACCGGAAATCGAACTCAGGTCGTTCGAGTGCAATCCACGCGCGATAACCACTGAGCTGTTCTACTCCCTATACACCCCCCCCCAGGGGGCGGCGCCGCCAAAGATTGCGGTGTACGGATCTTAGGTCTGTACCTCTGGTCCTCCGTCTGCTGGGGGAAAATCAATTGGGTTACCCTATTGACGATGAAGTGGCCGACGAACCATTGAGTTGGTAGGGCCCCGACTCTTCCAGGTGGTCGAGCCCACTGGACTGTGTCTATTCATGACCTGAGCCAAGGGCCGACCGGTGGCTGGTGTCGAGCTTGGCGGACGTTCTCTCGGACCCTACCCGGTGAATGGTTCCGCCAAGTCAGCGACCTGGCTGTGGCTCCGCTGGAATGGAGATTGACCCCCGGGGCTGGCCGCTAATAGGCAAAAACCTCCACGGTTGCCTGGCCAGTTTTCCTGAATTCTCCCTATACACACTCTGTGGGAAATTTGGGAAAACCACGTAACTTGGAAGTTCTTAACCAAATTCGCGAAGTATTTAGAACTAGCCCAGAGTCGCCAAATTGGCAATATTTTGGCAAATTTGTAACTATGATCAAGCGACCTTGAACTTGAAATAACAATGGCTGCATATACATATCGTTATTCTTCGGACACAAGTAATATGTTGTGAAGATAATTTGAGTATATCTCACAATACCATACTCATAATATCACACTCACAATACCATACTCGCAGGTAAGGCTGAATTGAGAACAAACACTGTGATTAGTATAGTTTGCTAATTACTCTGTTTTGTTTTAATCTACCCATTATGTCTGTGGCGGCTCGTGTATAGGCACTGTGGCACTGCGGGAACGACAGTGCTCTCTCTCCCTCGCAGCCTCGCTTGCAGTGTGAGCGAGAGAGAGCGGTGTTTGACTGTTGAGCGCATGCGCACATAGGAAGCTGCAAGCGAGGCTGCGAGGGAGAGAGAGAACTGTCGTTCCCGCAATGCCACAGTGCCTATACGCGAGCCGCCGCTGCGGATTATGTTTACATTACCATAGCAACATAATTTCTTTTGAATTTCAATTTAGAATACTTTTGATACAGAAAAATACGAGAATAATTTTGTACATTTATTTTAAAAATCGCTTGATTGATTTGAATTCAAACAATCATTTTATAAATGTAATTTTAGTTTTAAGTTATAAATCGAGTTTATGAAAAGGATCATATAACGTTTCGAATGATTTGTTTTTTAAATACAACTTTTGCTATTGTCAAGTTTCGTTTGTCGCAAGAAAAAGTACAAAATGCGTATTATTCCATTGTTTAATCCATGTTTATGTTTAAAACATTCCGAATTGTTCCATTAATTTTTACATCTCTGTAATACCATCTTCAATTTGCGGATATAAAACACCGAATTAATTACTTTACGCATTTGTGAAAAAAAATCAAAATCATTTTGTTTTGTCTCAATATCTGTTGAGATCATGCGGTGCTTTCTGAACAATTCTGCATTCACTTTCTCAGTCATTGATTGATAACGAGCCAAGCAGAAGCCAAATGTTTCATATTTCTTTATTCGATATCCCGCTCACACAGAAAATAGAAGGCACAAACAAGATGTCTGACGAGATTTTAAATATTTCTGACGACTCCAAGTTCTCCCTCGCAAATAATGTCCGATAACGGGAGAGAGAATTTTTTTCTTTTGCTAGACTATTTTTGCCATTTTTTCTTCACTCTCTTATCTTTTGGATATATTTTAACGTTGCCATCATCTGAAAAGTAATTCAAATACAACAAATCGTATAAAGAAGATAATTTTGATTTAGATAGCCTGTTGTATGCATTGAAAAATTGCCATAGCTTGTAAAGTGCAGTTTTAATTTAATTGTGAATATCGCATTCCATTTGAAATTGAACAAGAAAGGTCAATCATGCTTAAAGCATTGATTATGAAACACTTTACAACTTCAATGCAATTTTATTTAAACATCTCTAAAATGCAATACATTCCTTGGTAATATTTTAAAACTTATCACAATACTACATTAATTTATTATATTTGAAAACTTAAACCTTCATCGAAAAAAATGAACTTCATTCAAATGTCGGCATTGAAATATAAATTGCCAGGTTTAAACATCTATAAAATGCGATACATTCCTCGGTAATATTTTTAAAATTATCATAATACTATAATGATTTATTATATTTGAAAACTTCACCGAAAACAACTGAAATTCATGCAAATGATGTCATAGGAAAAGTAACACGCCTGGCTCCTCTCTATAAAAGCAGCATTTCATTCATAAACATTTTCCAATTCATTTCATTCATCACAGTGCTAAAATAATTTATTTAATTTAAAATCTTAAGACCATGGAGCTACAAGTAATTAAACTCTATGCTTAATACTTCATCGAAAAAAATCGCCCTTCTCTCTGTAAAATCAATGAATATTTCATTCATATCAGCCATGCAGACTTCATGAGCTAAATAATTTTGCATTAAGGAAATACAGCAATTATTATACAACTCATTCTACATATTTTGCTGTTTACATTTTACATAGGTGAAAAATAGGCTTCGTTGTAGAAATAATCAAATTTGGACGATCATTTAAACTCAAATATATTGTAATTGCGTTGTTTCAGTATGTAGATGCACAGAATTTAAGCAAAAATAAAGCGGTTTTAGGACGGATACAACAGTCAATAGGAATTAAAAAGAACTTTAAAAATCACGATTTTGACACAAGATGGATGCCATATTTCATTTTGAAGTGGGTCACGTGATCTTTTCATATCATGGTCACGTGATCGCTTCATATACGAGGTGTAATTATTATTTTAATTTTTATTTGAAATGAAATGAAATGAAGGTGGGTGGCTCCCGAAGAGTCCAGCACGTCGACCAGAGGTCTATTGTACTATCCCAAAAGAGAAAGATCTCTAAGAAAAGAGACCAGTAGCGGATGCAAAAATAAGCAGGCACTTGACAGGAATGTCGTTCAACTCCCACGGTTCAATCACATGACGACCAATGTGTTCGAATCTGTGAGCAGAGTAAGCCTCACATTCACAGAGAATGTGAGCAGCAGTTTCTTCGCTGTAATTGCAGCCTCTGCAAAGCGAATCTTTAGTGATACCCATAATGTTAAGGTGTCTCTTGAGAGTGCAGTGTCCAGTAAGGAGCCCAACATCCCTCCTGATGCCAGTTCTGCTGAGCTTGAAAAGTTCATTTTGACGTGTACTAGGGTAATTGCAGTTGAGAATTTTCGTTTGACTTTGTCCCTTAGTATTACGCCAGTTCTTACATTGAAGCTTCCTGAAGATGTCATAGACAGTTCTTCTAACAAGGTCATTGGGGATTCCCAAGGCCGGGTCAGGGCCCACAAAAGGGGTACTTGAGCCTTTCCTAGCAAGTTCATCTGCCAACTCATTGCCAGGAATGCCCGAATAATCAGGCACCCATTAAAGAATGACATTGTTATTGTTAGCAATTTCACAGAGTGCATTATAGCATTCCCAAACAAGAGAAGACGTCATAGTGAACTTCCCAAGAGCCATAAGAGTAGCCTGACTGTCAGAACAGATGAAAATCTGACTATTCTTATACTTCCTGTTATAGCAGATTCTACAACACATAAGGATGGCAAAGATTTCGGCTTGAAAGAGTGTAGCAAAATTGCCAAGCGGATAAGACAGCTCAGTACCATCATCAGGGTAGCAAACACCAGCACCAGTACTTGTGCCAATCTTTGAGCCATCCGTGTACCATACAAAGCAGTTCCGTTTATTGTAGGTGGGAGTCCTCTTCCAGTCGTCCCGCGAGGGGACCAGAATTCCATAAGGTTTATCAAACGTGTATTTGACATGAATGCCATCAGGAGGCATACAGAAATAAGGATGACTAGCAACATTACTGTTAAGTTCACCCCAAGACAGATACCTTGAGTAATCTTTCCAGTATTTCAGATATTTAAGTCTGTTCATGCAGATAAGTGCTTCTGCTTTCAATACGCATGTAGAGCGGATGCAAACCGAGTAAAAGTTCAAGAGTTGCAGTAGGAGTAGTTTTCATGCATCCAGATATTGCAATGCACACCGTCCTTTGAAGCTTAACTAGTTCTAGTTTAGCTGTTTCACATCCAATTCTGGACAACCAAACAATGGATGCATAGGAAATGATAGGACAAATTACCATGGAGTAAATCCAATGGATAGCCTTAGGATTTAAGTCCCAGGTTTTCCAATGGCATTCCTACAAGACCAGAAGATTCTTCTGGCTTTAGTCGTGCAATAATCCAAGTGTCTCTTCCAATTGAGTCCCTTGTCAATGTAAATTCCCAAGAATTTAACCTCCTTGGAGCAAATAAGCTTCTGCCCAAAGAAGCGAATGTCCCCAAGATTAAGTATGCGTTTCCTAGTAAACGCAACCGAAGCAGTCTTATGCGGATTGACGAGTAAGACCTGCATTTTTGCACCATGTCTCAACCCTCCTAAGAGCAGTAGACATCATGTCGGAGACAGTGTTGCCAAATTTGTCCCTGGCAATGATGACAACATCATCTGCATAACCAACGCAGGAAACGCCAGAAACATTGATACTCTCCAAAACAGAGTCCACAACTATACACCAAAGAATTGGTGAAAGCACACCTCCTTGTGGACAGCCCGCAAGTGCATGCACAGTCATACTATCACCAAGTAAAGATGCACATATATACCTATTAGATAACAGGTTCTTGACCCAATAAGCGATCGTGATATCAATACTTTTTTATCAAGAGCATCAAGGATGGTGTCGATGGGTACCTTATCAAAAGCATCTTCAATGTTGAGAAAGGTGGCAAGAGCAACTTCCCTGGCATTGAAATTTCTCTCCAAAATAAAGGAGAGACTGTAAAGGGCAGTGTCCGTAGATTTGCCCGGTTGATAGGCATGTTGAGAACTTGACAAAGGCTTAGAAGCCAGGATCATTTCTCTTAAGTACCTATCAATAAGCTTCTCAATGGTCTTTAAAAGAAAAGACGTGAGGCTAATAGGCCTAAAGGATTTGGCTTCGTAATAATTATCCTTTCCAATCTTTGGAATGAAGATTACTTTAGTGTGCCTCCATGCATTTGGTACATGACCCAAGGCAGTACAGGCTCTGTAGATATTGCAGAGAATGGAAGCTAGCACCTCAATTCCCTCCTGGAGAAGAATTGGAATGATGCTATCAATCCCCGGAATTTTATAGGATTTATGGGAATTAATTGCCCATTTAACCCTGTCAAGAGTAACCATGGTCCTGGCAATGCTCCAACTTTTGTCATCAGAAGAAGACGTGGAGCAGGCATTAATATTGTCACAATGATCATAAGGATAAGAAACCCGAAAGTGGACCCTGAACAGCTCAGTCAGGGTCTCTTCACCAGTAACAGTAAAGTCACCATTTGACTTCTTGACAGTGCTCAAATTACATTTTCTGTCCCTTGCCATCAGCTAAACAAGTTTTGACGTGGCAGGGGCATCTTTAATACCTTCGCAGTACGTTCTCCTAGAATTTCTCTTGGAGTCCCTGATTGCCCTATTATAGGAGGTAAGAGCATATTTATAAACCTGCCATTCACCATTCTTTTTAGCTCTATTAAAGAGCTTCCTGCATTTCCCACGCAACCGGCTGAGGTCATTAGACCACCAAGGAACAATCCTTGGGGAGTCAGCATTTGTGGTTCTGCAGTTACTATGGAAAGTTTGGATAATGGCCTGTTGCTCGGAGTCAACAGCCAAATCCAGGTTTTCAATAGAGGAATACTCACCATTATGGCTAGCCAACCTGGCCCTGATCATCTTTGTAGGAACCCCAATTAGTTCGTCTAGGGTTCCTACCCTTGTCAGTCGCAGGTTTTACAAGAACTTTAACAGAAAAAGAGATTAATTGATGGTCAGAAAGAGATATATCGTTTAAGACCTTCCAATTAATCACCTGGTCATAAGCATTACTATTGCTTAAGCTGATATCTAACACTTCGAGACGCTTTGCAGTCACGAATGTAGGAGAATTGCCCTTATTAATTATATAGAGATTGAAGAGAAGGACCTGTTCTAAAAGATCATCACCCCTGCGGTTGCAATCACTACTGCCCCAAACAGTGTTATGGGCATTCGCATCACAACCAATAATCATTTTTTTGCCATTACAATACTCAATAAGATTGATAATGACATTAGAAAGGGTTTCCTTATCTTCATAAGGAAGATAGGCCGAAACAAAGATGTATTCTGTCTTATGCTCATTAGTTTTAAGATTCACACTGATGGCAACATTGTCACCATCGGGGAATTTAACAAGATGAACAGCATTGAGCTTGTTGCTAACAGCAATACAGGCTCTAGGTCTGCTACAGGATGTATCATAAAAGACATTGAATCCCTTGATACCCAGACCCAAAATTTTTCCATTGCAGGTCCAGGGTTCCTGGATGAGAGCAATATCAGCTCTACCATTTAACAGTCTTTTGCTAAGAATAGCAGAGGCAGAACGACTGTGATGCAAATTTATTTGCACGACGTTAAAACAGCCCATAAACAGGGACAAAAAGAGGGCAGAGAAATCCTAGGAGAGAGAGGCCCTCCTAGTAACATGACAATGATCAGCGTCAAGCACGTTTTCATTGTCAAAATCCTGCATGCGTTTTTCCAGCTCATCATCAGAAATCAGAGGGTTAGTATGTAGTGTACCATCAGAACCAGAAGCAATTTCTAGATCATTAAGTTTAGGTATCATAGTCTCAAGACTACTGAGAGGAGGTCGCCTGATCTTCTGGCTGTTCCTCCATCTCCAACTTCCCTTTGGGCTTCTCGTTTGGGTCCCGAAGAATCTTAAAGACTCCGCGGTCCAAACCGGTGAAAGCACCAAGGTCAGCTTTGCGAATCTCATCCGCAGCCTCCGAATCCACCTCGAAGATTCATCTTACGGAGAGGGGTTTCACAAAATTTTGCAGAACACGCCACTCCTCAGACTTCAACTCCGGGTTGGAACGGTTCAGCCGTTTCAGCAAAATGCTCGGCTCCTTGGTATAAACATCTCTGGTTTTAAAGGCCACCTTGACAGGTTTGGGAAGATCATTGGCACTCAAGACTTTAAGTGACTACCCCAGAACCTGACTGTTATTATGGAAGGTTTTCTTAATCCATTCCACAGTATTTGCATCATTGCACAGAAGAACCAAGGCTCCAGCGTTTAAACTGCAACTATGAATCTTAGGAAGTTGCTCACCAGTGGGGATCTCATCTATCTTATCGAGAATCACCACCTGGATGATGTCAACCTCTTCCTTGCTCAGCTTACTTGAAGGGAAGGAACTCTTGACAATTACCATCTTGATAACCTGGACTGCTTGAGCATATGTTCCAGGTTGGATGTCTGTCCTTGATCTTTTCTTAACGACCAGATCTCTTGCAGAAGGTGTGGCTCCTTTCGACCTAAGTCGTTTGGTGCCTCCAACCTTCTCTTTGACAGCGCCAGCTTTTGCAAGCCTCTGATCCAGCTGTCTAGGCATGCGCCTCCTTCTGCGCCTCTGAGCTTTAGTGAGTATATCCTGCGTCACAGTCATGGTTTCAGTGTGCCGGTCACCAAGGCTCGCGACTCCACTTCCTTCCACAGCCGGACTGCAGATTTCCTCCTTTTTGCCAAGATCCAACCCCAGAGGGGTTGTTTCAATGGCTGATTGGGAATCACCCGAAGATGAACCCAATCCTTTAACACTTTCATCACGACAGCAAGGAGAACTAGGAAATGGCACATCTAATTGCTCAATGCTGTAACCACTAATGAAAAGAAAAACATGGATTACTTCCAGTTTGATCGAAGCCCCTGCTAGACTTCGTCTCCCCACGCTTTTCTGACGTGAAAAGTGTAACCGCCGGAGCCATTCGCAAATCTAGATAATAAGGATTGGGCCATAACGTACACCAGGTGCACAGGGCCCAAGGATCAACAAAGATCCAAGGGGGATTTCTCGATATGAAACGCTCCCAACCATCCAACCAACGCAACCAAGGGACTCGACCTCTGGAACCGTTTACTACAAACGTTTCTTGAAAGCAAAACTACAGATGCACGCCGCTTTTCGCAACACAACCACCTGATCCCGTTCCCGAGCCCCAAACGGCATACCTTACGGCAGAGGCCCGAAGAGTGGTACTAAGGCCCATAAGGCAGAAGTGAAGTTTACTAGGGGCTTAGCATTGATGCAATCTGCAGCTAGAAGAAAAAGTTTGCTCGGGTACCTCGGGATAGCAACACCCATATCCACAAAAGAAATGGATCCCTGAGGATTTTACAGAGTGGGACTAGGTGCCTCACTTCCAACCCCCAACCTGGAGGACCAGGATGCCTCATTTTGTCAGGAACCTCACCTTTGACCTGTCCGGCAAGGAAGACCCTACCAGCAATCGAAGCTACCGCCGGCATAGCTCTTAGGATTATCGGAACACGCAAGCTCCGCCACCGCGTCAAGGCGCAGGCATCTTTAGTGGAGTAATTTTTATTTAAGAAAACCAATGAATATATTTTGCTGAATTTTTTTTTATATATTTTATGGAATGATTTGAATATTACCTAAAATTTTCGAAGCAATTTGTGGATTTTAAATTCGCTTAAAAAATGTTTGAAGAATTAGGTCCCATAAGGTTCAATTTATTTCATTTTTTCAACCCGGGTTCAATCCAAAACTAATTGGGCGATATTATTCATTTATATTCCCATAGGTCCCACAGACCGTCTGAACAACATACTGAAATTTCATTTTGATTAAGCCATTTTTACAGCAGTTATCGTGCTAACGGACAGACAGGCAGACAGAATGAACAAAATCATAAACACTTTGTTGTAAAGTGTTAAAAACGAATGAAGTTTGCTTTTGCAATTTAATTCCAATTATTCCATTTATTATTTAATTCCAATATTAATTACAATTAATTATATCTGTAGATATATATATGAATTTACACAAATTCATATGTAGAAAACCCAGGTCGTCCGACTCATCCAAAGGACTTGAGCAACTATTTGGACGACCGGGAAATAAATTCATATGTGTAGAATTTTGAATAATCATTTTAGAATTCGATTAGTTTGAACACAAATAATCGGTTTTATATAAAAAAAATGCCAGTTTTTAACATTTTACAACATAGTTGTAAAGTGTTTATGACTTTGTTCATTCAATCTCTCTGTCCGTTCGCACGATAACTTCTGTTACATCTACTTTATCAAAATATAATTTTAGTATGCTATTGAGACGGTCTGTGGGACATACGGAAATGAAAATAGATAATATCACCCAATAAATTTCGGATTTATACCGGGTTAAAAAAATGAAATAAATTTAACCCTATGGGACCTAATTTTTCAAACATTTTTTAAGTGGAGTTAAGACGCAACAAATTGCGGAAAATTTCAGCAAAATGTGTTAGATAGTTTTTAAAATAGAAATTGAAATAATAATTACATCCATATTATATGACGTGACTCATTTGAAAATAAAATATAGAATCCATTTTTTCCTCCAGTGTCGGGATGTTTAAAGATAGTTTAAATTTATATTTAGTGTTGCATCCGCCATAAAGGTGCCTTAATTTTGCATATTATCTGTGTATCTAAATTTTGTGCCAAGCCGATTACATAATTTTTTATTTTAAATGATTACTAAACTTTGATTATTCCCACAACGAAGCCTAATTTTTATAGCAAGCGGAATGCAAACAAATCAAGGGATTGTAAGATGAGTTGCATAAGAATTGTTAATTTTTTCAACATAAAATAATTTAGCTCTGGAGCCTGGAATATATAAGTGATATTAATGAAATATTCATTGATTTTACATAGAGAAATAGACAATTTTATAGCATTGCCTTTTTTGATGAAGTTTTAATTTTCCAAATAAAATAAATTGTAGTACTGCGATAATTTAAAAAGTGTCAGTGCTGAATATGCATTTTAGGCATGTTTAAATAAAATTACATTTCAGTTAGAAAGTGTTTCCTTATCAATGCTTTACCCATGATTAATCTTGCTTGTTAATTATTTATAGCGTTTTACAGATGACTATATAACTTACAGTAGGTTCACAGTTTTTCTTATGCAATTTTCCCTACTGTCATATTGGGTTTGTCGCATGTGAAAGTACAATGTGTGTCGTATTTTTACTTTCCTTATATACATAATGTATAAGGAAAGTACTGGGACGGGGTCGAAAATTCGAATTCGAGTTTTCGACGGGAGAGCAAGTTTCAAGCATCTCTGATCACGAATCGAACTTTTTTGAGGTGATGCCTGTGTGTGTGTGTGTGTGTGTGTGTGTCAGTGAGTCTGTGGAGACGTTATCTCACGAATGAATGGAGCGATTCGAATGAAATTTGGTACAAAAATTACAATTCGTGAATGCTGGAAGCGTAATGTTGTAAAACACAATAGAATGTTCAGAACCCCCCCTGAATTTTCGAGTGAAATTTTCAAAAAATCATCAAAAAATCATCACCTTTAATAAAGTTACGCAAATAGGCATTTCTTATGTATATTTTCCTTAGAAAGCGATTGACATAGACTTTAGAACGCTAGCATGAACCGTTCTCGAGGTGTTGCACATTTTTCAAATAAATGTATCAAGAAGTCCCATAAATTAAAAAAAATATTAACTGTTAAGAAACATGTTCACTTTTCATATGTAACATCATGCGATAAATTTGGTGATATAATTCTCGTGGATTTAACTCGTTCCATTCACGAGAAAAGATACTTTGAGTAATACTTTTGTATATGAACGCCAATAGTTATTTATCTGCTGTAAGAATAACTTATTTCTCTGTCCATACCGCCTGGCGAGATTTTGGCGACTTATTTTGCGGAATGTCGCCACTTTGGCGACATTTTAAAATGTTGACAAATTAACGAAAATCTCGCCAAATCGATAAAAATGGCCCTAAATCAATGAAAATGACTACTGATTGAAGAAAATTCAATATCTTGGAAAGAATGTAAGTATCTACTATAAGAATAACATTTTTTTAACTGTAAAAGTAGTAAATTCATTGCATTATATAAGGAAAGTCATGTGCTGCCCACATCAAATTTTTAAATAAAGCAGTATTTATTTCATGGATAGCATGTTATTTTTTTTTATAAAATTAGGAGTTACTGTATTAATTTCAACACCTCTGTAATACCCTACTCAATTCCTAGATACAAAACAGCGAATTAATTACTTTGCCGATAAAAATGAAAAATAAAATCCTTCCATCCTTACCGATATCTGACGAGAGCATCCAGTGCTTTCTGTGCACTTCTGAATTCACTTTCTTAGTCATTGATTGATAACGAGCCACGCAGAAGCCAAATGTTTTCCTATTTCGTTATTCGATATCCCGCTCATACAGAAAACAGGAGACGAGGCACAAACAAGATGTCTGACGAGATTTTAAATATTTCTGAAGACGTCAAGTTTCCCCCTCGCAAATAATTTCCGATAACGCGAGAGAGAATTTTTATCTTTTTGTGGAGTAATTTTTCGTCCCTTTTCTTGACTCTTTTGTCTTTTGGATATATTTTAACTTCGTCATCACCTGAAAGTAATTCAAATGCAGTTAATAGTAATAAAGAACAAAACTTGGGGCGTGGATAGTCGGTGGAATACCACCTATGTATTCTATAATTGTCATCGCTTGAATAGAAAACTAAGTTGTAGCTTTTATGTAACAGCGAATATCACATTCAATTGAAAATACTAAAACAATAAATAAAAAAAATCTGATGTGGGCAACATATGACTTTCCTTATATAATGTAATGAATTTACCACTTTACAGTAAAATAAATAGGTTTTTCTTATAGTAGATACTAATATTCTTTCCAAGATTTTGAATTTTCGACAATTAGTAGTCATTTCATTGATTTAGCGTCATTTTTATCCATTTGGCGAGATTTTCGTTAATTTGACAACATTTCAAAAAGTCGCCAAGTTGGCGACATTCCGTCAAATTCGTCGCCAAAATCTCGCCAAGTATAATGGACAAAGAAATAAGTTATTCTTACAGCAGATAAATGACTATTGGCGTTCAAATACAAAAGTATTACAAAAAGTATCTTTTTTCATGAATGGAACGAGCTAGATCCACGAGAATGATGTCATCCAATTTATCGCATGGTATTACTGAAAAGTGAACATGTCTCTCAAGAGGAAATATTTTTTTTTTATTTTATATGAGTTTCTGATAATTTTTTTGAAAAATGTGCAATGTCTCGAGAACGGCTCATGCTAGCGTTCTAAAATTTATGTCAATGGTTTTCTAATGAAAAATTACATAAGAAATGTCTATTTGCGTAACTTTATTAGTGGTTTTGATTTTTTGATTATTTTTTCAAAATTTCATTTGAAAATTCAGGGGTGTTCTTAACATTCGATTACGTATAAAAACAATAGGCTTTCAGTGTTTACGGATTGTGATTTTTGTACCAAATTTGGTTCGAATCGGTCCATTCGTTCGCCAGTTATCGTCTCCACAGACTCACTGACACACACACACACACACACACACACACACACACACACACACGCACACACACAGACATCACTTCAAAAATATTTGATTCGTGATCAGGGATGCTTGAAACGTGCTCTCCCGTCGAAAACTCGAATTCCAATTTTCGACCCCGTCACAATACTTTTCTTATACATTATGTATATAAGGAAAGTAATAGTTATTTTTTCTGCAATAAAAATATACAAAATCTTATAAGGCGATAATTTGTCGCAATATCGCCGAATTGACTACTTTGAGGAAATGCTGCCTAGTTATCGATAACTCAAAATGTTTGAAAGTGAAATTTTATTTCTTTGATAATCCCTACTGTTTCCTGGGAACTATTGATTTCGTATTCGTGATTTAAATTACAGTGTGAATATATAAACAGCATGGTAAGCACGTCAACCACTAAATTCCAAAATCAAAGACAACCAAATAAGTGGTTAAAAATCGCCTTATTATGACGTACACAATCACATAGCCAAAGCGCCTTCGACCATTATCATACATCATTTCCATATATTTTTACCATATATACGACCATTATCATATATTTTTAATCTTTTAAAAAACAACGAGATAAAATAAATAATCATAAAAATGCATATAGAGTTGAATAACCAACATGAATGTCGACAAAATTGAAAAGCAACTGAGCGGGCAGGCTTGAAATTAAATCGGCTTGAAATTAAATCTAGTCTTCCTTATCACCCAACGATTTTTAATCCACTAATTCATTTTTGCCATGGATGTATTTTCAAGCTTGCTCATTCTACTGTTTCTGCGTTATTTAATCGTATCCGCTCAGATAAATATAAGGTTAATAACAATTTCAAAAGTCAGGCTGGGATATATGTTGGCCCTCTTTTATCTCCCGATAATAACTTCAAATTCTATATTGGCAGTACTACACGTACTGTCGGTATTCGTTTAGCTGAACATGCCCGCGATGATAAACTATCTACGGCTTTTATCCAGCATGTTATTAACGATAATTTTCAGCCTATGTTTGATAAAACTTTTCTTCTAATTAGATGCAATAACGCCCGCAATATTTTACTTTACGAATCCCTTTTTACTTTCCATATATACATAATGTATAAGGAAAGTATTATCGGGGGGTCGAAATCATAAGGGTCGGAAATCATAAGGGCGGTCATAAGGGTCGAAAATCCGAATTAGAGTTTTCGACGGGAGAGCACGTTTCAAGCATCCCTGACTACGAATCGAACATTTTTGAAGTGATGTCTGTGTGTGTGTGTGTGTGTGTGCGTGTGTGTGTCAGAGAGTCTGTGGAGACGATAACTGGCGAACGAAGGCATCGATTCGAACGAAATTTGGTACAAAAATCACAATGCATAAACGCTCGAAGCCTATTGTTTTTATACGCAATCGAATGTTCAGAACCCCTCTAAATTTTCGAGTAAAATTTTGAAAAAATCGCCCAAAAATCAAAACCGCTAATAAAGTTACAAAAATAAACGTTTCTTATGTAATTTTTCATTAGAAAACGATTGGCATATATTTTAGAATGCTAACATGAACCATTCTCAAGATATTGCACATTTTTCAAAAAAAATTATCAAAAAGTCATATAAATAAAAAAAATATTTCCTATTGAGAAACATGTTCACTTTCATATGTAATACCATGCGATAAATTGGGTGACATCATTCTCGTGGATCTAGCACGTTCCATTCATGAAAAAAGATACTTTGAGTAATACTTTTGTATATGAACGCCAATAGCCATTTATCTGCTTAAGCAGAACTTATTTCTCCATACATAACGCTTGGCGAGTTAGTTTATGGCGACGTATTTGGCGGAATGTCGCCAATTTGGCGACATTTTTCATTATTGCCAATCTGACAACAATCTCGCCAAATGGATAAAAATGGTGCTAAATCAATGAAAATGACGACTAATTGAAGAAAATTCCATATCTTAGAAAGAATATAGGTATCTACTACAAGAATAACATTTCCTTTAACTGTAAAAGTAGTAAATTCATTGCATTATATAAGACAAGAAAGATCAATCATGCATAAGCATTGATTATGAAACACTTTCCAACTGAAATGTAATTTCATTTAAAAATTTCTAAAATGTGATTCATTCAGTGGTAATATCTTTTACATTATCACAGAACTACAGTAATTTATTATACTTAAATATTTAAAACTGTATCGAAATATAAATCTTTTTTATGCAAAATCAATGAATATTTCATTCATATAACTTGTATTCCAGACTCCAGAGCTAAATAATTTTGTGTGAAAAAAATTCAGCAATTCTTATGTAATTCATCTTACAATCGCTTGAGATATTTGCATTCTGCATATGTTAAAATTAGGCTTCCTTGAAGAAATAATAAAAGTTTAGGGATCATTTAAAATCACAACTATTGTAATTGCATAGGCACGGAATTTAGATACACAGATAATACACAGATAATATATATGTGTATGTGTATGTACTCAAAGTATTGGAATCGTGCCGAGGATCGGAACTCGAATTTTCAAAGTATCTACACGTTTTGGGACTTCTAGAACACGAAAAAACTACTTTTAGGAAGACGTCTGTGTGTGTAAGGGTGTATCTGTGTATGTTTCTGTGTGTCTGTGCGGATATTACATCCACTCTAATTGAAAAACTAATGGACCGAATTTCATACAATTTGGTAGGTATGTTTTTTGTGGGAAATCCTGATGTTCATTAGATTATAGTACGATTCGTAATAAAAGAATCTGCCTTCTTTGCGAAATGGCCGCAGAAATTGCCTTTATCCACTCTAGCTAAAAACTAATGAACCAAATTTAACAAAATTTAGAGTATAATATTTCAATAACCTACAAGTGATTTATATACCAAATTTAACAAAATTTTGTATATAAATCATTTGTAGGTTATTCTACTACGATTCGGGAAAAAGGAACGGGCTATTTTTGCGAAATGGCCAGCAAAAATCGTTATATATAAAAATAAAAGACTACGTGTGCTCAATTATATCAATTAAATTCCTATTTTATATGTGATTTTTGACAACAAAAAGAATAAGACTAACCCCATTACTCTAGGACTAGCCGTTCTTGAGATATTCTAGTTTTTTCGCGTTTTCGCTACGCCACCTTTGACAATAAGTCCAGCTATCAAATGAGAACCAAATTTAAGTTTAACGTGTAAATTCAATGTCATTTAAAATACTTATGTTGTGCAGATAAACTCAAATTATCATTGAATAAATAAAGAGAACGAATATGAGTCTGCAGAGAAAGACATGTGCTGTCCACATCAGAATTTTTAACAATATTACACCAATGATTTATAGAAGTGAACGGGGATTATTTTCAGGCCATTTCGAAAAAAATGTATAATCTATATTTAAAGATCCATCAAATTTTTGTCGAATAAAATGTTCAACAAATTTAAGCTGTGTACCAAATTTTAACTCTCTAGGACGTAGGAAAGTGCATTTAAAATGCCATCAATTAAATTTATCATGAAGAGTTATATAAAATTTTAAAAAAATGAAAAATTGTTATCTACCAAATTTATCTTAAAATATGAAGCCACTCCCATATGCAAAACGTTTAAACAAATGGAGAGATATTTATTATATAATATCTCTCTCTTTTCTTTCTGGAAGATATCCAAAGTCAGAATTTAATTGAATTTGTTTTTTTCCTATATTAAATAATTTTTTTAATTAAAAAACTACTTAACATATTTTACTGAATTTTTTTTTATATATTCTATGGGATAATGTGAATATTTCCTAAAAATTTCGAAGCAATTCGTGAATTTTAAATTTACTTAAAAAATGTTTGAAAAATTAGGTCCCATAGGGTTCAATGTATTTCATTTTTTCAACCCGGGTTCAATAAAAAACTAATTGGGTGATATTATTTATTTATATTCCCATAGGTCCTACAGACCGTCTGAACAACATACTAAAATTTCATTTTGATAAACTCATTTTTACGGCAGTTATCGTGCTAACGGACAGACAGATAGACATACAGACAGACAGACAGACAGAATGAACAAAGTCATAAACACTTTTCAACTTTGTTGTAAAGTGTTAAAAGGTCATGTGTAGCCCACATCAGATTTTTATTAACACTTTACAACGAAGTTGAAAAGTATTTATGACTTTGTTCGATCATTCTGTCTCTCTGTCTGTCTGTCAGTTAACACGATAACTGCCGGAAAAATGCCGTAAAAATACTATTTTTAATACTTTACAACATAGTTGAAAAGTGCTTATAACTTCGTTCATGACTTTCATTCATTCTGTCTGTCTGTCTATCGGTTAGCACGATAACTGCTGTAAAAATGACTTTATCAAAATGAAATTTTAATATGTTGTTCAGACGGTCTGTGGGACCTATGGGAATATAAATGGATAATATCACCCAATTAGTTTTGGATTGAACCCGGGTTGAAAAAATGAAATACATTGAACCTTATGGGACCTAATTTTTCAAACATCTTTTAAGCGGATATAAAATTTACAAATTGCTTCGTAAGTTTTAGGAAGTATTCAAGGTATACCATAAAATATATATAAAAAAAATTCAGCAAAATTTATTCAGTAGTTTTTAAAATAAAAATTAAAATAATAATTACACCTCTTATATGGAGCGATCACGTGACCATGTTATGAAGTGATCACGTGACTCACTTCAAAATGAAATATGTCATTCATCTTGTCTCAAAATCGTGATTTTTAAAGTTTTTTTTATTTCATATTGAGTGTTGTATTCGTCCTAAAACCGCTTTATTTTTATATTTACCGTATTTTTATTTGTAACTTTGACTACTGTTCTGACCTTTAGTTATGCTTGGCGACTAGTTCTTGTTATTTAACTCTATTTCTTATTGTAATATGCATCTTTATGATTATTACTTTCCTTATATACATAATGTATTAGGAAAGTAATGTGACGCGGTCGAAAATTCGAATTCGAGTTTTCGACGGGAGAACACGTTTCAAGCATCCCTGATCACGAATCAAACATTTTTGAAGTGATGTCTGTGTGTGTGTGTGTGTCAGTGAGTCTGTGGATAAGATTACTGACGAACGAATGGACCGATTCGAACCATATTTGGCATAAAAATCACAATCCGTAAACACTGGAAGCCTATTGGTTTTATACGCAATCGAATGTTCAAAACCCCCCTAAATTTTCGAATGAAATTTTGAAAAAATCGTCAAAAAATCAAAACCACTAATAAAGTTACGCATATAGACATTTCTTATGTAATTTTTCATTAGAAAACGATTGACATAAATTTTAGAACGCTAACATAAACTGTTCTCGAGATATTGTACATTTTTCAAAAAAATTATCAAAAAGTCATATAAAATATAAAAAATATTTCCTATTGAGAAACATGTTCATTTTTCATATGTCACACCATGTGATAAATTAGGTGACATCATTCTCGTGGATCTAGTTCGTTCCATTTAAGAAAAAATATACTTTGAGTAATACTTTTGCATTTGAACGTCAATAATCATTTATCTGCTGTAAGAATAACTTATTTCTTAGTGCATAACGCTTGGCGAGATTTTGGCGACGAATTTGGCGGAATGTCGCCAACTTGGCGACTTTTTGAAATGTTGCCAAATTAACGAAAATCTCGCCAAAGGAATAAAAATGACGCTAAATCCATGAAAATGCCGACTAATTGTCGAAAATTCAATATCTTGGAAAGAATATTAGTATCTACTATAAGAAAAACCCATTTCTTTTTACTGCAAAAGTAGTAAATTCATTACATTATATAAGGAAAGTCATGTGTTTCCCACATCAGATTTTTTATATTGTGAGAGGAGTAACTGAAGAGGAAATATAGTTTGAACCCACATACAAGAAAATGATGAAAACTAAGATCAAAATATGAACAACAGAAAAATGTAATAAAGTAAAAATGGAACAGTGTAAACATGTTATTGACCAAGAAACGAAATTCATTAGCCAACACATCAGTTAAGTAGTTTTATCAGAGATTTCCTCGGCATCATGAACACAGCTTTTAATTTTATTGATAGAAAGAGCATTTTTACAAATATTGAAAACCATAAAGGTCACTTTAAAGAACCCTAAGAACCCAGACCGCCCAGCACACTCGGGAGTATGGAGCAGTTGAAAGACCGGCCGGGAAGAGACTTTCAAGAACCCTGAAGGACAGGTCGTAAGATGGATTCAGCAACTTCAAGAACATGACATGGAGATTCGACATCGAAAGGGGTCACCTCATGGAAACGCTGATGCCCTCTCGAGGAGATCTTGTTCTTTAAACTGTGCCCATTGCTCTCGTGCTAAAATAATATTTGGAAGAGGGATTTCAGTGACCTTCCAGCAAGTTACTACCGATCATAATTCATATTTACCACCAGATCCCTGGAGTGATGAACTTTCTGAAGCCTCAAAAGAGGACAGAGATATCGAACCAATCCTGAGTATTACGTAAGTTGACTGGACTCTTACTGTAAAGATAAATTTGGAGGGTTATTTACGGAAAACATCGCAGTGTGCGCAATTATCTATATACTCACACGAGTTCACTAAGCAACTTTATAATGAGCATAAGGAAAATTTAATTTACCACCATAATTCAATAGACACTTGAGAATGTGTTGCCAAGAGGGGATTTGTAGGACTCAACAAGGTTAATGAAATATCCTATCGACATTACCTTTATTTTTTTACTTTCCTTGTATACATAATGTATAAGGAAAGTATTGTGACGGGGTCGAAAATTCGAATTCGAGTTTTCGACGGGAGAGCACGTTTCAAGCATAGCTGATCACGAATCAAACATTTTTGAAGTGATGTCTGTGTGTGTGTGTGTGTGTGTGCGAAAGTATGTGTGTGTGTGTGTGTGTCAGTGAGTCTGTGGAGACAATAACTGACAAACGAATGGACCGATTCCAACGAAATTTGGTACAAAAATCACAATCCGTAAATACTGGAAGCCTATTGTTTTTATACGCAATCGAATGATCAGAACCCCCTAAATTTTCGAGTGAAATTTTGAAAAAATCCTCAAAAAATGAAAACCGCCAATAAAGTTACGTAAATAGACATTTCTTATGCAATTTTTCAATAGAAAACGATTGACATAAATTTTAGAACGCTAACACGAATCGTTCTCGAGATATTGCACATTTTTGAAAAAAATTATCAAAAAGTCATATAAAATAAAAAAAAATATTTCCTTTTGAGAAACATGTTTACTTTTCATACGTAATACCATGCGATAAATTTAGTGACATCATTCGCGTGGATCTAGCTCGTTCCATTCATGAAAAAAGATACTTTGAGTAATACTTTTGTATTTGATCGCCAATAGTCATTTATCTTCTGTAAGAATAACTTATTTCTTCGTCCATAATGCTTGGCGAGATTTTGGCGTCGATCTTAGCGGAATGTCGCCAACTTGGCGACTTTTTTGAAATGTTGCCAAATTAACAAAAATCTCGCCAAATGGATAAAAATAACGCTAAATCTATGAAAATGACGAGTAATTGTCGAAAATTCAATGTCAGAAAGAATATAAGTATCTACTATAAGAAAAACCTACTTTTTTTACTGTAAAAGTAGTAAATTGCTTACATTATATAAGGAAAGTCATGTGTTGCCCACATCAGATTTTTTCCTATTTGCAGCGACCTTGTGCGGCGCAGCTTTCTTGATTTCAAATGACAAGTCCAGAAAGCAGTAAAAATCACGAACACATTTATTATATTTAAAGTAATTTTAAAGTATTATCGGTAGACAAAAATATTTCACTTTAAAAAAATTTTTAATGTCATATTAGGCGGGGAGATGGAATAATACAAGCTGCTGCAAAAAATTATTTGCATATATAAAAACTTAAGCTACAGCCGCGAAACTTGGCATGCAGATGCCGTTTTAAGAGTTATGCAAATGATAAAACTGTCAGCGCCAATGATGTTATAGGACTTATGCAACGCACATGAGTGCGACTCATCGTGAAGTATTTAAAACAACCGGTAGTCTCACTCACAGGCAAATGGAACTGGTCGATTTTCTGCATTGATCTTCAAGTTGTATACACAAATGCCTTTGAGACGTACTCAACGATTCTATGAACAATTGTCGTATTTAGATACAGGTCGCATCATAGGCCTAAGGAAAGCTGCTTGGTACATCTTGATTGGAGCCATATGGTAATTGCTCGGTGTTGGCAACAGTGAATCAGAAAAGGCCCATATAACTGTCGCAGAGGCACAGGACGCCAGATTCAGAACTGGTAGAAAGAATTGTGCAGTCAGGAGAGGAGCTACGTCCTTACCAATGGCGCCGCTATCAGCCATTCCAAGGAATTTGCATCATCCTTACATCTTGTATCAAGGGATACTATTCGGAGACGACTAGCAGAAGATGGAATTAGCTTTCGATGCCCATTAAGAGGCCTGCCACTGATCTCCTAATAAAGGCAAAGCCGTCTGGATTGGTGCAGAGCTTGGTCTGCTCAGACAGTGCCCGATTGGAGACATGTTGTCCTTAGCGACGAATTCGGCTTCTCTCAGTGCTAATGATCGTCGCATACGAGTGTGGCGGAAGACTGGCCAGCTTTCCGATCTGGCATGTATTGCCGAGCGGTCACAGCCATCATGCATTATGTTACAGTCTGGGGAGCCATCTTGTGGGACAGCCAATCTAGTTGTGCTGCAAGCGAATTTGACGGCTCACTTGCACATTGAAGATATTCTGTAGCCGATTGTTCTGTTTATGCTGTCCAGATACCCAGATTCCATTTATCGACAGAACAACGCTCTACAACACACTAAACAACTATCTCAACAATGTTTTCAATTATTTAATACCCTCCCATGGCCATCCATGTCCCCAAACATATCACTAATAAAATACGTCTGAGACATGCTGGGAGGGCAAATGCAGCCTTCCCAGATTACTACTGGACTAGCAGACCAGTTGGAACATTTTTGGCAGAATTTTTCGCAGAGGATATAGGTAAATTATTAATTTATTATATTAATAATTAATTAATTAATTAATTATTAATTGAATTGTTAGATTTATTGACTCTACCTCGCATCGAATATCAGCCTGTACAGCTGTCAAGGGAGGATTCATCCCTTACTAAAATGTCATCTTCTTGTTGTCATCAGTAAAATGCTATTTCGCTCCCAAATTCTAAACATTTGCATATCTCTTCAATCGATACATATTATATGCCGAGTTTTGCGACTGCAGTTCAATGTCTTACAGGTTCATATATATTTTGAAACAGAGTTTATAGCAATAGAACATTAGTAAAACATTTTCTTTCACGGTATTTTGGTTTGGCCATTTACAGATATGTATACTCCTTTTTATGCCACACTGTTATCTTTCAGAAATATTTTGTTCTATTAGTTATATGATATTATGTGGTATTAAATTTTCGTATTACATTGTGACCTATAAATATAATATGAGCAAGAGCTGTGAGCGATCGTTAATTTAACATAGTAAATTGCCGTTGTGATAACCCGCCAATTATTTGTGTGTTGTTTGGTGTTATCTGAAAATCATATTGATTAATAAACATACATTTGCATTTAGCATAATGAAGATACATTATTGGTCAAATTAACATTTTATGAAAATATTATTTATGTTAAACTCGCTCAAGGTTAAATTCATCATTATATTTTACATTTACAAATCATCAGTTACCAATATCATTACAGATTATTCTGCTTAAGGGGAACAAATTATATATAACATTATATAACATTATTTTACATTATTAATATATAACATTATTAATATTTACATTATTAATATATAACATTATTTTACACATTTAACATTTGCTTACGTGTGGGACAGCGTCCATCCCAAACGAAGAACCTCCCAAAAAGACAGATATTTGACATACCCTATCCCAAACAGTTCGATCCCTCTTTGCAGGCATTGGCGTCCATGGAAATCGCTGACAGAAACATTGCACCTGCTGCAGCAAGTGCAATGTTTCTGTCACCTGTAAGCAAAAGATTGAATGCATTTGTTTCGAAATAGAATTTTCTAAGGTTTTACATTTTTAAAATGCTCCACGAGTCTTAGTTTTTGTCTGAGATGCATGAAATTTGACAAGAAAACAACTGGGTATGTATTTTATAATTGGACTGTATTAAGGTAATTAAAAGTGAATAAGAACCTGATTAAATGATGAAAATTAAGTTTTAATGCAGAAAAATATTTTTAAAAAATTACCTTTCTAAGGGATTTTAAAATGAATACCCAAATTTGTTCCTAATATGTTCTTGAGTGATCATAATGTAAAATTAAGCAAAAATGTAAACAAATGGTACGCAAGGAACATTTTCACATTTTCGTTGGAAAAAATTAAATTAAAAAAAAAAATATAACAAAATTGAAAAAAAATTAATGGTATTTTATATAGTAATGTTAAGAGGAACGTTTATACAAATTTTCATGTTTCTAAGTCAATAAATAAATAAAAAAAATTCAACGTCCACAGTTCCCTTAAAAACGGAGAGTTGTGATACAGTGGATACTAGTTATTGACTTATAGTCAGTTTTATACTATTTTCATCAACTATCATATATAAAATGTTAAGTCTAGTTGATCATGACTCTGTTCGTTGTTGTTATCAATTTGATCATTTTCATATTTATTTAATTCTTTTATTTCAGTTGAATCGCCCTTATCCCCATTAATTCTCAAATAATCTCTTTTTTCACTTACTACAAAACATTTATTAATAGGAATTATTATAATTTTTGCATCACAATTCCCTTTTACTCTGATTAGAATATTATTTTTTATTTTTTTAACTCTCTATTAAGGTCCTGTAAATTTGTCGCTTAAACCTGGCGAATGAATTACTTTCTTTAAGAAAACTGTATCATCCACGTTAATGTCTTTCATTAACATTGCAGTGTATTTCTGTGCTTGCCTTCTCTGAACTTCCTTGCGCAGCATTTCTCTGAACATCTGTGGTTTTCTTTATAATTTCATTGAAATATTTTAAATTTTGTATCACATACTATCTATTACTCATCTAGTTTTCTAAATCTGAATTTCATTTTTCAATCTCCATATTCTCATTTCTATTTTGAATACTTTTACCTAGTATATTTCGTGTTATATAATATTTATTGGCGTGAACTTCAATTTTTTCATCGTCCATGTCATATTTATTTCTAATTATCATTCTATTATACCCTCCAAGTTTTATTACTTGAAAGGTTTATTTCTTGTTAAGTTTTATTACTTTAAAGGTGCGGCACAACGCAAGTGTTTTACGACAATACGATCAGCGGCCATGTTTAAGAGTTAATTCAAAGCATACTTTAAGTTTGTTTTGCTTTTGTGCACCACACCCATATTGTTCGATAAAAAATCATGTTCTAGTAAATATTCATAATTATTATTAAAATGTTGATTAGTTACAAAAAAGTGTTATTTACCGACTTATCTTCTATTTTAAAATGAAGTTTAATACAACTAGAAAATTGAAATATTTGATTCGCAAATGTTTGTTGTTGTTGTTGAGACCCAGACCGTCCGACCTACCAGAAAGGTGTAAGGTAACCGTTTGAACGGCCGGGAAGTGCCACTCCATTTAGACCAGAACCCAGTGGGGGAGGCATCCACAGGGACCGTACCCTCTTTACCCTACCACCAACCTCTCGGAAGGACTTACGGACCTACATGTTTAACGTGATCGTACTCCGCATGAACACGGCGGCAGTTGTGGCAGCGTGCAAATCCAGCGCACAAACCACCGGACTACCGCGCCCGAAAAGGGCCAACAGCACACAGTGTTCCCAGGTGGTCACCCACCCAAGTACTGACCGCGCCCGATGCTGCTTGACTTCGGTGATCTAACGAGAACCGGTGCTTTCAGCACGGTAGGGCCGTTGGCCCTCGCAAATGTTTGTAAGGTTCCTTGTTTTATGACTATTTTTTGTTTGATGACTATTTTTTACTTTCGACTCGGTTTTTAACACTTTACAACATAGTTGAAAAGTGTTTATAACTTTTTTCATTCTGTCTGTCTGTCTGTCCGTTGGCACGATAACTGCCGTAAAAATGATTTTATCAAAATGAAATTGTAGTATGTTGTTCAGACGGTCTGTGGGACCTATGGGAATATAGATGAATAATATCACCCAATTAGTTTTGGATTGAACCTGGGTTGAGAAAATGAAGTACATTGAACCCTATGGGACTCAATTTTTCAAACACTTTTAAACCGAATTTAAAATTCACAAATTGCTTCGAAAGTTTTCGGAAATATTCAAATTATCACATAAAATATATAAAAAATTTCCAGAAAAATATATTCAGTAGTTTTTAAAATAAAAATTAAAACAATATTTACACCCATTAATACAATATTTACACCCATGCTTACAACAATATTTACACCCATGAAGAGTGATCACGTGACCCACTTCAAAATAAAATATGGAATCTATCTTGTGTCAAAATCGTGATTTTTAAAGTTCTTTCTAATTTATATTTGGTGTTGTATCCGTCCTAAAACCACTTTAGTTTTGCTTAATTTCTGTGCATCAATGTTCTGAAACAAAGCAATTGCAATATATTCGAGTTTAAATGATCATCAAATCTTGATTATTTCTACAACGAAGCCTAATTTTCATTTATGGAGATTGTAAACACATCAAGCTGTAAGGTCAGTTGTATAGGAATTCCTAAATTTCTTTAACGCAAAATTATTTAGCGCTGGAGTATACAATATAGTTGATATGAATGAAATAGTCATTGATTTTACATGGAGAACAGACGATTTTATAGAACACTTTTTCGGTGAAGTTTTAAGCACAGAGTTAAATTATTATTACCTCTATGGTTTAAGTAAAATAAATTAAGTTTTTAAGTAAAATAAATTATTTCAGTATTGTGATGAATGATAGGAATAGGATAAATGTTTATGAATTATATTTTTACTGGTTTTTCATAGAGAGCCAGACAATTTATATTTTAATGACGTCATTTGAATAAAGTTCATTTTTTTGGATGAAGTATTCAAATATAATAAATTATTGTATTATTGTGATAATTTTAAAAATATTACCGCTGAATGTATCGCATTTTAGAGATGTTTAAATAAAGTTGGATTGTAGTTGGAAAGTTTTTCATAATCAATGCTTTATGCATGATTGATCTTTCTTGTAATTCTATGGAACAGTTCCTGGCTTGTTAAGGATGCCGCACTACCTTAATCGACCATGACCGTCGTCTCGACGTCTTTAAGTTGGACACTTACTACGGGTGAAAATATATTTTGCATGTATTTTATCTAATTTATCCTTTGCATCTTATGATTATTTTGTCTGTTTTCTTGTTCGTTTTTGAAATAATTTTGTGCTACTTTATAATTTAAATTTGAGTCAGTATTAATTTAAATCTGAGTTAGCTACTTGAAAGTGCAGGTTCGGTCTTTCGGGGACTTCTATAACATTTTAGGAAAAGGGATTTTATTCTTTGTACTTGGTGGGCAGTATTTTTACTTTCCTTATATACATAATGTATAAGGAAAGTATTGTGACGGGGTCGAAAATTCGAATTCGAGTTTTCGACGGGGGAGCACGTTTCAAGCATCCCTGATCACGAATCAAACATTTTTGAAGTGATGTCTGTTTTGTGTGTGTTTGCGTGTGTTCGTGTGTGTGTGTGTGTGTGAAAGTATGTGTGTGTGTGTGTATCAGTGAGTCTGTGGAGACGATAACTGACGAACGAATGGGCCGATTCAAACCAAATTTGGTACAAAATCACAATCCGTAAACACTAGAAGCCTATTGTTTTCATACGCAATCGAATGTTCAGAACCCCCCCTAAATTTTCGAGTGAAATTTTGAAAAAATCGTTAAAAAATCAAACCCACTAATAAAGTTACGCAAATAGACATTTCTTATGTAATGTTTCATTAGAAAACGATTGACATAAATTTCAGTACGCTAACATGAACCGTTCTCGAGATATTGCACATTTTTCAAAAACATTATCAAAACGTCATTTAAAATAAAAAAAAATATTTCCTATTGAGAAACATGTTCACTTTTCATATGTAATACCATGCAATAAATTGGGTGACAGCATTTTCGTGGATCTAGCTCGTTCCATTCATGAGAAAATATACTTTGAGTAATACTTTTGTATTTGAATGCCAATAATCATTTATCTGCTGTAAGAATAACTTATTTCTTCGTCCATAACGCTTGGCGAGATTTTGGCGACGAATTTGGCGGATTGCCGCCAAGTTGGCGGCTTTTTGAAATGTTGCCAAATTAACGAAAATCTCGCCAAATGGATAAAAATGACGCTAAATCAATGAAAATGACGACTAATTGTCGGAAATTCAATAACTTGGAAAGAATATTAATATCTACTATAAGAAAAACCTATTCTTTTTACTGTAAAAGTAGTAAATTCATTACATTATATAAGGAAAGTCATGTGTTGCCCACATCAGATTTTTTTGTATCATGTAGTGGTATATTTGTGAAACTATAATGATTTTTTTAGAAATATTTATTAACACGATTTCGCAACAATGGTATAGCAGGCAGTTTAAATTTTACTTTACCGCCGAGCAGCGTGTTTTCTATTTTTGAAATTTAAAATCGAATTTATTTTCCCGTTTTAAAAGAAAAGTAAATATCTTTCACCAAATCACACAAAACGAGTCACCATTGATTAAAATAAATTCAGTATTTCAGCCTGTAGTTACATCCACACTAAAGAAATGCCGAAAAATCGTGTTTTCTTAATTTTTAAAGTAATAAATGAAGCTTATCTAAAATGAATTATTAGTTTTAAAAGAAAATTATGTACTTCCCGACAGAACACACGAAATTAGTTGTTATTTATTAAAATCGATTCAGTATTAACTTTGTAGGTCCATCAACACTGAAAAAAAGGCCGGAAGGACAATTGTAAGAAATGCCATTTTCAAATTATTTTTTCCTGTGTGCCACCGCACCAATCGTAATATTTTGTTTTGTCTTCTCAGAGAATTTGTTTAGCTTTCTTGAGGGTTGAACTATATAGACACTTGAATATTGGTGTTTGTCATGCCAAATATCATATACACCTGCCAGCTTTGTGCAGGACAGTTTGCCGGAATGGAACGCTGTCAGATCCTTTAAATTTCTATTCAAATTATGTAAATATATAATTGAAAAGGAGAGGAAGCCGTAAATTTATGATACAAATCTTTTAGAAGAGTATTAAGTTACGTTTTAAATTTTAAAATATAAACATGCAATTGCTTTTTACACTCATAAGTGAAAAAAAACACTTTACTTTTATCTTAAGCGTGTGGTAATTCTTAAGTATTTATTTTCCTTCACTTTCCCAGGCATTGATTGATAATGAGCTAAGAAAAGAGAAAAATGCTTTCTTATTTCTGTATTCGATACCTTTCACATTCGGGACACGGAAGACGTTCTTATACAAATAAGATGTTTGACGATATTTTAAATATTTCTCTGGTGACGTCATGGTACCCTCTCAAACAATTTTCGATAACTGGGAGAGAGATTCTTTCCTTTTAGGGAACCAATTTTTTGTCGTCCTTTCGGTTACTTTCTTCTGGGTTTCAGGTCTATTAGCAGTGCCATCTCTGAAAATCATAATACATTTCCAATAACTCGGCATGTTTAGGTAAGTCACGGTGACGGATTATTTGATGTCAAACTAAAATGGATCGAAATATATAAATGAATTTAAAACCAAATATTAGCTATTATTTGCCTAAAATGTTTCATTAATTGGATTACACTATACAGTACATGAAAAATATTTAATTTAATTTTTAAATTACAAGGTAAGCGTCAATGAACAGAAATATGAATATGAAATCATATAATCTGTTACTTTTGGGCGTGCCGAAGTATTGGATGTCGGATTAACAGAACTTTACTGAATTCGAATGCAGTTTTTAAACGTTTAACGAACATGTAAGAAAAATTTGTTAATATATTATAATGCTGTTTGCTTCTGCAGTAAGCTTTATTTTTTTATTGTTTTATCAAATTACGTATAGAAAAAGATTCGTTTACGCAAAAGCTTTCGGATTCGATTGGAAAACTTGGTCTGAAAGGATGTTTTAACCCCGGTCGAACAAATTTTGTTCAACCCAGTTAATATTCATGCAATTATTTTGTACCAATTTGAACAATGTTAAATACACTAACACGAAAGTTCAAAGTAGGATTTATCGATTTATAGCATAGTACTTCATGATAATATATTGCAAGATCCTGCATCCCTCTCATTACATATTAAATATCATGTAATACATTTTTACACTTTGATCAACGTTAAATATAAAAACCTAAAATGTCAAAGGAGGATTTATCGATTTATATCATAGTACTTCATGACAATATAATGCAAGTTCCTGCATCTCTCACATTACATATTCATGTAATTATTTTGTACCAATTTGAACAATGTTAAATACACTAACACAAAAGTTTAAAGCAGGATTTATCGATTTATAGCATAGTACTTGGCGATAATATATTGCAAGATCCTGCATCTCTCTCGTTACATATTAAAATTCATGTAATTATTTTATACAACTTTGATCAACGTTAAATATACTAACCCGAAAGTTCAAATCATGTTTTATCCATTCATAGCATAGTGTGTGATGACAATATATCGCAAGATCCTGCATATATCTTATTACATATTAAAATCCATGTAATAATTTTGTACCACTTTGATTTACGTTAAATATAATAACCCGAAAGTTAAAAGCATGTTTTATTCATTTATGGAATATATAATTGAAATAGACAAGACAATATATTGCAAGATCCTGCATATCTTTCATTACATATTAAAATCCATGTAATACTTTTGTACTATTTTGATTAATGTTAAATATACTAACCTAAAAGTTCAAAGCATGTTTTATCCATTTTTGCATACTACGTCATGACAATATATTGCAAGATCCCGCATCTCTCTCATTACATATTACATTTCATGTAATAATTTTTTACATTTTGATCAACGATAAATATACTTGGCCGAAAGTCCAAAAATTTATTGAATTATAGCATAATATTTCATGACAATATATTGAAAGGTCCTGCATCTCTCAAATGACATACTAAAATTCAAATAATAATATTGTACCACTTTTATCAACGTTAAATATATTAACCCAAATGTTCGAAACAGGATTTATTGATTTATTGCATAATACTTCATGACAATATATTGCAAGGTGCTGCATCTCTCAAGTTACATATTAAAATTAAAATAATAATATTGTACCACTTTGATCAACGTTAAATATACTAATCCAAAAGTTCAAATCAGGATTTATCTATTTATAGCATAATACTTCATCATAATATATTGCAAGATCCTGCATCTCTCTCATTACATATTACATTTCATGTAATAACTTTTTACAATTTATTCAACGCTAAATATACTAAACCGAAAGTTCAAAGCAGGACTTATCGATTGATTGCATAATACTTCATGACAATATATTGCAAGATCCTGCATCTGTCTCCTTACATATAAAAATGCATGTAATAATTTCGTACCACTTTGATCAACGTTAAATATACTAGCTTAAAAGTCCAAAGCTGGATTTATGGATTTATTGCATAGTGCTTCACGACAATATATTGCAAGATCCCCAATTTCTCAATATCTTTAAATGGAGTACAACGGAGATCCCACAAAGACCGTACTTGCTTTGTAAGGAACGTGTTGCTGCTAGTCAATTGGAAAATCCAATATCTGTCTACAATGAGAGGAGTGCACATATGTAAGCATAAAATATGAGTACAGAATTGAACAATAGATGGCGCGCTCCTTCCACCTTAAATTAACATACATAGTAGAATTTCAACAGGTTTTCGCTCTCATACAAATACCGCTTAAGCCTATCGTGGACATACAGTGACCGCGACATGCATTTAATCAAAAACCAATATATATAATTCAAATGCACTTTTGATGGTGTCGAAAAACTCTGGGAACTGAGATATCTATTGTTTTATTGGTGCAAATATGTTGACATATTGTTTTTACTTAATATTTTTGAAGCATATATTTCTCAGGATTTGCTATATATAGAGATTAGATGATGACTTATATGGAGCCTCAATTTTCGGATAAAGTAAAGGGATTCATTAAGGCTTTTCATTTCCGGTTCTTTTACGATTGTGGATTCAAAAATTTTCATTTTGCTTGAAATATATATTTATCGATATTGGCTGTAGATAAAGCTTCGATTTTAATTGATTTGAATCTAGAATCAAATTCTGGAGGAGGTAGTGGATTCACTAAGGATTTTCATTTCCGATTCTTTTTTCACTTTTGGTTCAAAAATTTTCTTGAAACATCTTTTTCTCGAGATTACAGATAGAATTTAGATGATGACTGATATGGATTTAACATTAAATTCCAGAGCATCCAGGGCCTCACAATGGATATTTACTTCGTAGTGAAACTACTACCTCATACTGGAGATGCCACTTCCGATTAAAAAATCAATATTTTCTTTGCAACATCTACTTACAGAAGGCATTTGTGAAAATCCATATAGAAGTGGTACCGCAACTGCAGATATTCTGCTACACATTTATATTGCAATATAATGCAACTCTTGACGAGTCACCAATAGATATCTTTGTCCTAACATTAGCGAGGCTTGAGTCATCAACATAGAACTATAGGAGCACCATCCAACATTAGCCGCATTATCAGCGAGTCAGAAACGAAGAGGGTTTTAGTACCATGCACCCCGGGAAGGCATCAGCAAGGATTTGAAGTACTACCGCAACTGCAGCGATCCTGTTACACATTTCTAATGGAACATACCACTGCAACTCTTGACGATCTATGTTCTAACACCAGCGAATCTTGAGTCATCGGCCAGCGGCGGCTCGTGACTTCAGGAGTGGGTGAAGCAGATTCAGCGGAGAGATTCTCTTTCCACCTCGACAACGGACATCATCAAAACACATCGCGCTACTGACACAATTGTCAAATATTATCTTAAAATAGCCAAACTAGTCCGAATAATTTCAACAAATAATAATAATAATAATAATAATAATTTACTCAGCCCATAATCGATGTTGTTTAGACCCAGACCGTCCGACCTACCAGAAAGGTGTAAGGTAACTGTTTTGGACGACCGGAAAGAGCTACCCAATTTAGACCGGAACCCAGTGGGGGATGCATCCACACGGACCGTACCCTCCTTCCCCTATCACCAACCTCTCCGAAGAACTTACGGACCCACTTGTTTAACGTGATGGTACTCCGCGTGAACACGGCGGCCGATGTGAAGCAGCAGGTGAAGCAGCTTTGATCCTGCTTCCCCTGACTAGCCGCCCCCATAGATATCCTATATCTACGACCGCCAACAGCATAAAACTATAGGAGCACTAGCCAACAACTGCCTCATCACCAGCTAATCAGAAACGAAGAGGATCTTACCCCCCCCCCCCTCCCATGTAAAGCTCGGAGGCAGCAGTTGCTGAATTGGTTGGTCTCTAATGGTGTGGGTTCAGGAAAACAACACCCACCGCAAAATGAAACTCTGCCCTCTTGTTTACACGTTCTAAAATTTCCACCAGCATTCACGTCTGCTTGCCGCACAATACCGAGACTATGCATAAATTGGGGAACTTTCACTTAGCAACTATGTGAGTTGAAGATAATGGACTCTTCTTTCCTAGCTGCATGGTATCGAGGTCCTGTGTGAACGAGCGTATGACATCAGATACTGAAAGTGAGTCCATGATATGGGCGGCTCATTCCCTACATAATGCCATGACTACACTTTTTTCACAGCGAAAATCTGCGATGTAACCATGGAGCTTTAAGTAGTGTATGACATTAGACACTGAAGGTGTGACCATGATGCTCTTTTATTTCTTACTAGCCGCCTTCGACGACCAGTCTGTTCGTTACCCTTGATAATTCTGACCGTGGCAAACTCGCTGGCGTGACCTACCAGAAAGGTGTAAGGTAACTATTTGGACGGCCAGGAAGTGCCACCCAATTTTGACCGGAACCCAGTGGGGGATGCATCCACAGGGACCTTCCCCTCCTTCCCCTACCACCAACCTCTCGAAAGGACTTACGGATCCACATATTTAACGTGATCATACTCGGGGTGAACACGGCGGCAGTATTGGCAGTGCGGGATTCGAACCCGGGCCTACCGGGTGCAATTCCCGCGCGCTAACCACTGGGCTACCGCGCACTCAACCCCGTGGAGTTAACAAAGTTTGGTTTAGTTTAATGACGTTAAAACTAATAATGAAATTTTAATACACCGCGATAATCTCCATAACTTTCTTTTTATTTATTTTTTTATTTCTTCTGTGTTTAAGTTTTTTCATTGTGGTCCCAACCACCACCCGAGATAAACAATATATCGCCACAATTCAATCTAGCATAATGAGCCAAAAACCTTATAAAAAGCAAACACTAATTCGGTTTTTAATTGTCCCTAGGCTAAAAACCGTACAAAAAGCAAACACTTATTCGGTTTTTAATTGTCCCTAGGCCAAAAACTGTATAAAAAGCAATCACTGATGGCATTTGCCCCATGTCATCAGTGTTGCCCAATATCCTCAAATATACCACCAAACATCTGCTAGGCCAAAAACCGTTACCATGGCAACATAGTGCGTCTCAGTGCGTTTGCGTGGGCATGTGAGAGAAAAACTCCTTTTCCCGGTTTGTCGAGAAATTGAAATTCAGAAATTCTTAAAATACGGATTCTGCAGCTACTTTTTATTATTTCTTGATCAGATTGGGCTTGTAAGAATGCCTGATGTTTGAGCTTTCTAAAAATGTAAATTATTAGTCGAAATTGTTGGAATTTTTCCCGATGCGAGTATTTAAAAACGAAAGTTCGTTTTTTTGAGCCGAAAGTGACTTTTGTTTTAAAATCTTTAAAAAATATTAGAATTTGTCACTGATATTTGAAATGGATACATTTTTACTCGCAATTGTCTGCTCTTTCCGGTTGTCTGATTTGTTTTTTTTTCTACGATGTCCAGATGTTGGGGAAAATAAGGGGAAAATGTGAAAAAACGGTCGAAATCGCATAAAACATTAAATAACAAAAAATAATTCAAATTTTAAAAATCGGTTTTCACGTGTCTCCCTCCCCAGGTCTCCGATTGCCAAATTTCGTAGCTCTGCGACGCACGGTCGCTGAGCCTATAGTGTATAAAACTGACAAACAGACATTGCCTTTTATTACAGATTATTTTATAAATTTTTATTTGAGATATATTACTCAACTCGATAAACAAACTCAACAAAAGTAGGAAACTTTTTTACGTGTTTTTTGTTTATTACTTATAGGGCAGAATGCCGGCGACTCTCACTAGTGCAGTAATAATTAGTTGCATTTCGATGAGGATTTTGCACGTGTGTGAGAATACGTCATTTTGTTTGGATATATAAGCTGCAAAAGTGGCCCAATTTCAATTCACGCGATATTAATCCAATGCCTAGAACATTGTGATGTGGATCTTGTGCAGCATTTCTTCGCCGTGAAAGAAGTGCAGTTATTGCATTATGTAGGGGAAGTCCTCTGCTGCCCACAAAAGTTTTTTTTTTTTCACCTTCTAAGGCACTAACTAAAGATGTAGGTCTTGCACCACTTTTTCTCTTGCGAGCTACTTCAGCAGGTGATAAACTCTCATGAAATGTTTGACAACTCGATCGACCATCAAAAAGTGGGTAACAAGTGTATTACAAGATCTATTGGCAATTCTTTGGTGTCGGAAAGTTTTGGGTTATAAAATTTTGACAGTTCGGAGTGGGAGATGCATTGATGCATCTGAAGAAGAGATGCGTGAAATTTGCAGGCCGAAGAGCATCCCGTCTCGAAATAAATATCTTAGTTTTTGCGGAATAAAATATAAGGAAGAATAGGATTCGAATTTATGTTATTACTATTAACTGTCATTTAGAAATTTTTTATCAGGTTTATATGACGGGTTTATACGGCGTATTTTTTATGCATGGTTATTTCAATGTAATACTCTTGAACAGAGAAGCGCCTTTTTGTTGGTACGACCCCACTGAAGTATTTTTTTATTTAGAAGACTCCATGCCACCATGTAAGTAAAAAAAATCTGATGTGGGCAGCACATGACTTTCCTTATATAATGCAATGAATTTGCTACTTTTACAGTAAAAAAAATAGATTATTTTTATAGTAGTTATTTATATTCTTTCCAAGATATTGAATTTTCGCCAATGAGTCATCATTTTCCATGTCGTCATCATCAATGAGTCGTCATTAATTTAGCGTCATTTTTATCCATTTGACCAGTTTTTCGTTAATTTAGCAGCATTTAAAAAAATCACCAAGTTGGCGGCATTACACCAAATTCGTTGCCAAAATCTCGCCAAGCGTTATGGATAAAGAAATAGTTATTCTTACTGCAGATAAATGACTATTGGCGTTCAAATACAAAAGTATTACTCAAAGTACCTTTTTTAATGAATGGAATGAACTAGATCCACGAGAATGATGTCATCCAATTTATTGCATGGTATTACATATGAAAAGTTAACATGTTTCTCAATAGGAAATATTTTTTTTTATTTTATATGACTTTTTGATAATTTTTTTGAAAAATGTGCAGTATCTCGAGAACGGTTCATGTTAGCGTTCTAAAATTTATGTCAATCGTTTTCTAATGAAAAATTACATAAGAAATGTCTATTTGTGTAACTTAATTAACGGTTTTGATTTTTGGACGATCTTTTCAAAATTCCACTCGAAAATTTATGGGAGTTCTGAACATTCGATTGCGTATAAAAACAATAGGCTTCCAGTGTTTACGGATTGTGATTTTTGTACCAAATTTCGTTCGAATCGGTCCATTCGTTCGTCAGTTATTGTCTCCACAGACTCACACACACACACACACGCACACACACACACACACACAGACATCACTTCAAAAATGTTTTATTTGTGATCTGGGATGCTTGAAACGTGCTCTCCCGTCGAAAACTCGAACTCGAATTTTCGATCCCGTCCCAATACTTTCCTTATACATTATGTATATAAGGAAAGTAATAAGGGGTGACAAATTATTGATAAATATACATTCTTAATAAGGCATTTATTTTACATTCGCTAATATTAGTTATATCCTGCAATTAAAATTTCAAAATGTGTAGAAATAGTATATTGGATGTATTCTCTAATATAAATCTAAATTGAATGATATATAGGATATGTATAGTATATAGGTTATATATAGGAATGGGATATATTATCTCTGTTTTCCATAAAAAAAATCTGATGTGGGCAACACATGATTTTCCTTATATAATGCAATGAATTTACTACTTTTACAGTTTAAAAAAATCTGATGTGGGCAACACATGACTTTCCTTATATAATGAAATGAATTTATTACTTTTACAGTAAAATAAATAGGTTTTTCTTCTAGTAGATACTAATATCCTTTCCAAGATATTGACTTTTCGACAATTAGTCGTCATTTTCATTGATTATCGTCATTTTTATCCATTTGGCGAGATTTTCGTTAATTTGGCAACATTTCAAAAAGTCGCCAAGTTGGCGACATTCCGCCAATTTTGTCGCCAAAATCTCGCCAAGCGTTATGGACAAAGAAATAAGTTATATATATATATATATATATATATATATATATATATATATATATATATATATATATATATATATATATATATATATATATATATATAACTTATTAGATATTGAAATTTCGACATATATTATATAACTATTATTATATATTTATATATTATATAACTTATTAGATATTGAATTTTCCACAATTAGTCGTCATTTTCATTGATGTAGCGTCATTTTTATCCATTTGGCGAGATTTTCGTTAATTTGGCAACATTTCAAAAAGTCGCCAAGTTGGCGACATTCCGCCAATTTCGTCGCCAAAATCTCGCCAAGCGTTATGAACGAAGAAATAAGTTATTCTTACAGCAGATAAATTGGCGTTCAAATGCAAAAGTATTACTCAAAGTATCTTTTTTCATGAATGGAACGAGCTAGATCCACGAGAATGATGTCACCAAATTTATTGCATGGTATTACATATGAAAAGTGAATATGTTTCTCATTAGGAAAGTATTTTTTTTATTTTATATGACTTTTTGCTAATTTTTTTGAAAAATGTGCAATATCTCGAGAACGGTTCATGTTAGCGTTCTAAAATTTATGTTAATCGTTTTCTAATGAAAAATTACATAAGAAATGTCTATTTGCGTAACTTTATTAGCGGTTCTGATTTTTTGATGAATTTCTCAAAATTTCAATCGAAAATTTAGGGGGGTTCTGAACATTCGATTACTTATAAAAACAATAAGCTTCCAATGTTTATGAATTGTGATTTTTGTACCAAATTTCGTTCGAATCGGTCTATTCGTTCGTCAGTTATCGTCTCCACAGACTCACTGACACACACACACACACACACATACACACACACACACACACACACACACACACACACATACACACACACACACACACACACACACACACAGACATCACTTCAAAAGTGTTTGATTCGTGATCAGGGATGCTTGAAACGTGCTCTCCTGTAGAAAACTCGAATTCGAATTTTCGACCCCGTCACATTACTTTCCTTATATATTATGTATATAAGGAAAGTAAAAACAGTAGCCTTTTAAATAGCTCCTTGATTCCAAATGGGGTCGTGAAGCAAAGATTGCGCACCATTGCTGTACATAAATATCTGGAGTGGAAATTTATGTTTATGCATTAATATTA
This sequence comes from Amaurobius ferox, assembly GCA_951213105.1. Taxonomy (NCBI): domain Eukaryota; kingdom Metazoa; phylum Arthropoda; class Arachnida; order Araneae; family Amaurobiidae; genus Amaurobius; species Amaurobius ferox. The sequence continues at coordinate 99,644,626 of OX578138.1, forward strand.
CTTTTCCTGCATAATTTGCAAAATGCATGAGGAAAATATTGTGATAGGCATAGGGTGCATCCTTTCAAAGTACTTTACAGCGGAGCTAAGTCCAGGAAGCACACACATATGTATACATACATACATAAATAAGTTGACAGATTTCAATAGAATACATGAAAGTAAACAAATTTGAAATTATACGCTGGAATAATATTATTTTCTATTGCAAAATACATATTATTGAATACGTATTATTAGTTTCAATCATGGAGTTGGAGATAAGGTGATCAAACTATGAATCCGTGTGTGTATATGTGTGTGTATGTGTGTGTGGAGTCTGTGGAGACGATAACTGGCGAATGAGTGGACCGATTTGAACGAAATTCGGTACAAAAATTACAGTCCATGATAACTGGAAGCCTATTGTTTTTATACGCAATCGAATGTTCAGAACCCCCCTTAATTTATTTCTCCGTCTATAAACCTTGGCGAGATTTTGGGGGAATGTCGCCAACTTGGCGACTTTTGAAATGCTGCTAAATTAAAGAAAATGTCGCCAAATTGATTAAAATGACGCTAAATCTATGAAAATGGTGACTAGATGATGGAGTAATTATTAAAGTATTTTAATATATGGACTATATATCGCTTATTGAGGATGCTGTCAATATTGATGAGTGTTCAGAGTTGCGTGAAGTATAAGTTAATTGAATATTTTGAAATAGTTTTACATGTTGTCATCCTGAAAATCGCCCAAAGTACAATTTAACGATAACAACACAGCGCCGTTGATCTTATATATTATTACTTTCCTTATATACAATAATGAATAAGGAAAGTATTGTGAAGGGGTGAAAATTCGAATTCGAGTTTTCGACGGGGGAGCGCGTTTCAAGCATCGCTGATCACGAATCAGACATTTTTGAAGTGATGTCTCTGTGTGTGTGTGTGTGTGTTAGTGAGTCTGTGGAGACGATAATTGACGAACGAATGGACCGATTTGAACGAAATTTGGTACAAAAATCATAATCCGTAAACACTGGAAGCCCATTGTCTTTATACGAAATCGAATGTTCAGAACCCCCCCCCCCCCCTAAATTTTCGAGTGAAATTTTGAAAATATCGTAAAAAAATCAAAACCTCTAATAAAGTTACGCAAATAAACATTTCTTATGTAATTTTTCATTAGGAAACGATTGACATAAATTTTAGAACGCTAACATGAACTATTCTCGATGCATTGCTCATTTTTCAAATAAATTTATCAAAAAATCCCATAAATTAAAAACGAATATTAACTGTTGAGAAACATGTTGATTTTTCATATGTAATATCATGCGATAAATTTGGTGACATAATTCTCGTGGATTTAGCTCGTTCGATTCATGAGAAAAGATACTTTGAGTAATACTTTTGTATTTGAACGCCAATAGTCATTTATCTGCTATAAGAATAACTTATTTCTCCGTCGTCCATAAAGCTTGGCGGGATTTTGGCGACGAATTTGGCCAATGTCGCCAACTTGGCGACTTTTCGAAATGTTGCCAAATTAACGAAAATCTCGCCAAATGAATAAAAATGACGACTAATTATCGAAAATCCAATATCTTGGAAAAAATATAAGTATCTACTATAAGAAAAACCTATTTTTTTTACTGTAAAAGTAGTAAATTCATTGCATTATATAAGGAAAGTCATGTGTTGCCCACATCAGAATTTTTTTATTGTAAAACTAGTAAATCCATTGCATTATATAAGGAAAGTCATGTGCTGCCCACATCAGATTTTTTTTCATAGTTGCAGGGCAGGGTACAGAATATACGGAGATAAAATTAAATTGAAAAGCAAAATAATTTCAAATGCTTAAGAATATTCTTTATTGTTTCAACTCTAATTTGTATTGCGCTAATAATTTATTTCTGCAAAATTGACAGTTTACATAAATTGTTTATGCCTTTCGCCATAGAAATACATACAGTTACTTAACTTATCCCATAGCCACCCGAATCTTTGTCTCAAATCCTATTGACGCTTTCACAATTTGAAGTTTTACCTCCTTCAATTTATCTCCATGGTTCACAGCTATAAACGCTGCAGTGAAATTTGAATGTCCCTTAATTATTAATTTTTCCCGGGCTTTCTAATACGAAAACTCCAATAAGCAGAGAAATTTCTATTTTCCAGCGCTTTTCGGAAAAAGGTCCAAGATATCTCGCCGAACGTTGCCCCAAAGCGAAAGAATTCCCAGCAGACCCCATCGAGATCCCTCCCTGTAGTCCACTGACTGACAAACCGTGAAAACGTCTGATAACCGCCGACAGTGTCCGCTGTCGAAAGATTTCAGAAACGTGGATAAAATGGTACTGGTATATCTATCTGTGTGGATTGGAAAGAAATTCTGAGTAAAAAAAAAAGTATTAAAACGGGAAGAAATATTTGAAGCACATTGTGGAATGGAGGTTTATGTCGTAGTTTAAAAGATGGAAATTTATGTGGGATATGTGTTAGACATAAAGAGTTCCTAGGAAAATCTTTAAGCGTCATCAATAAATTTGTAAGGAGAAGTCCATGAGTGTACACGTCCATGTCAATCTATAGGAAGGGGACCATGCTCGACCAGTTAAAAGTTATTGCGACGAAGTGGGATATATGTTAGGTATGCAGGGTTTCTAGGAAGTCTTTAAGAACCCATAATAACTTTGTAAGGAACTATCAGTGTACATGCACCAAAGTGCCTTGGTGTGCTTTAGAACTTTTCCAGGAACGCTGTATGTACATTCTTCTAAAGTGAAAGTGAAACATCATGAAGGAATGCAAATAGCCATATACAAATCCACAGTATAAGTAGAAGAGAAAGTCATATGCAAATGATTGAAAGAACAAACAATAATATGCTAAAGAAACCGGTTTATTTAGTAAAGAATGTGACTCACACAGACAGCTAGCTATACAGGCCGCTAAACGACTAGGTATACTATCGATGAGGTTATTAATGGTTGCCTGAGTTAATCCTTGATAAGCAGCGTACATTGCGGCACGCAGTTCGTCTGCGGTATATACCGGTGGTCCCCGGTGCACCTGCCGTCCAATGAGGGCCCACAAGTGTTTAATGGGAGAGAGATCCAGCGAGGCTGCCAGTGTCGTATCGCATGTATGTTCGATTCGACAGTTTGAGAATCGCGGCTTGGAAATCTCTCCTTTTCAACGCCTGCATTGTGTTAAGCCTTGTCCAGATTCATTTACGAGTAAAAGTCTAGTTTCGTTCGAGAATGTGAATTTAATGTTCTGCTGTTGTTTTTCGCGGCGCCTACCTCGTCTGTGGGAAGTTTTCGTAAAGCGAAACTTCTCCGCTGGTCGGCAGCCAATGGGAGAGCTTCTTGGCTGTTGTCGGGCAGTTGCGGCCGTGTTCGGGGGCTTTTTGGAGAAGAACTTTGAGAAGTTCGGATGTAAGTTTTCGGAGGAGAAAACGGAACAAAGAGAGTAGGGCCGGTGGCCCCATATTGCTGTGGATTATTGATTTTCCCAAAATCTAATCCGGGAAGATGCCCGAGGAAGAAATGCACCGGGATCTTAAATTTTATTCAAAATTTAATGCTTTATATTTCTATTTTAGGTTGTGATTTTGACCGTTATCCGGCGAATCCGGGCGTGGTCCCTTGTTCGATTGAACATTGAGTTCGGATGTCGACACTTCATTGCGGAGATTTTGCGGAACTTTCCTTCGGCAATCCTTATAAGGTTAAGATCGGATGCTCTGAAAATTATACGGATTTGTTGTTACAGAACGGTGAGGTAAAATTACTGTAATTCTAATTCATGAACAGTGGAACAGTAAATTTCCATTCCAAGCACTGGTATAAATTTAAGGCTTATAATCTAACGTATTTTAATTGGAATTCTTATTGAATATATTGATAATTGTCTATATAGAAATTTAAATTGATAAAGATTCTAAAGAGTGTGATTGATATAATGTTAACTGAATGTTAATTTACTTTGCATAAAGTTCTCTAGTGAAAGAGATTGTATTTACCGAAGGTATTATTGTGAAATGGATATTGAAAGTAAAATTTGTTTGGAATATATATATATAAAATTTAAATGGCTTACTTAAGAATAAATATGAATATTTGGTTTAATGAGTTAAATTATTTGCACACCCTGAATTCTGTCTTTTATTCTTCTACCCATCTGTGGACTATTGTCTCCAGACCGTAAGTACTCCTGGGTTACATGCGAGTTATATATGAGTTATACGTGAGTATTTTATGTGAATTATGTGTGATTTTAGTGTGGACGCAATGTACTCATCTGCATATCTCCAATTCTTCTGTGCATATCGGTCGTGAGATCGGTTTCGGTTTCACTTTCGTTCGACTCCCCGCCGATTTGACTCCGGAACCGAATCCACCGTCGATATGACTCTGTCGTCGGGAAGGGTTCTGATGCGACACTGATCTCGTGGCTCTCCCGATGCGACATTGGTGCCGTTCTGACTTACGGAGTGGTAGAAAATAAATTTAATTGCTCTATTTGGAAAAAAAAAAAAAAAAAAAGTAAAACTTTGGCTTTTTGCTTTTTCAGGGTGTAAGTTATAAATTTGTGCATATTGAAAAAAAAAAAGAGGAAAAAGTGGTATATTTGATACATATATGAGTATTTATTGTGCAAAAGTGTTAAATGTGTTCTTATGTGATCAAAGTAAGTGGTTTCTATTTGTATATTTGATGCATAAAAATGACAATTTGTGGGCAATATGAAATTGAAAAATAATAAGTCTGACCCACACATATATATATATTTTGACATATGATTTTGTGTTTGATATTTTGGGGGAAATATGAGTGATTTTTATAAAAACAATAACAAACTCAATTTTGATAGTATTTCATATACACTTTAAGCACACAACCACAAATATTAATCGCACTGATTGTTGCATTTCAAAAAAAAAAAATTCAAACATGCCTCATAACAAAACTGTTCGTGCTAGTAGAAGCACTGATTCCTCATCACAGTCTGGAGCTAATGCTCGTGTGCCTTCACGCTCTCCTCCCCGACTCTCTCCAAATTCTGGAAGATCTGTGTCGGTTAGTGCAAGTTCAAGAAAAACCAAAACAAACTCAGTCTCCTCACAATTTATAAACACTATCCCTGATTTTTCTGGTTCTCCAAATGAATCATTTGTGGACTTTCTCGACAAATTTGACTTAGTGGCAAAACATGCGGAATGGTCGAACATAGATAAAATTTTCATATTGAAACTGAAATTAAAAAATCAAGCTGAAAGATTAATTAAGGGAATCCCTCGCCTTAATCACAGTGAAAACTTTAGTGAACTGATCCTTGCTTTGAAGGAGCAATTTGAAACAAAAGAAGATATTGCCAAAAAAGTAGAGAATTTAGTAAACTTGAAACAAAAACATAATGAAACAATTAGGCAGTTTGCCTTGAGAATTGAAGCGGACTCTTTTCGAGCATTTCCGGAAGAGTTATGCAACTCTGGTGAAAATTCGCTGAGAACTGCAATTCTGAAAAATTCCTTCATAAAAGGATTAAAGATGACTATTCGAAAAGCTGTATGTGCGGCGAATCCACAAACGTTTGAAGCTGCAAAACAGGTCGCTATCTTGCATGAAGAAATCCTGAATGAAAGCTCGGACTGTGTAGATGAAGAAGTTACTCTTACTGTGTCGAAGAGAAGAAAACATGAAGAAGAACTGGAAAATTTAAAAACTAAATTAAAAGAAAAGAAAACTGAGTATGAAGCTTTGAAGAAGAGGTTTGAAGAAAATGCTGCGAAAAGAAAAGAAAAACTTTCATTTTTAAGAGAAGAAATTGACAGAAGCAACAGAAGCTTTGAGGACAGTTTGAATACGCCCTTTACAAGTAAATATAACGAAGAAGAATTCGCGGAAGAAAAGTTTGAGAATATTGTTCCAAAAAAGAAATCCAGACCTTCAACTTCTTTTCAAACTTCAACTCCATACAAAAGCATAGGAAACAGAAGTCTAGTAAATCAAAGAGGAATTCCAGCTGCCTCGAGAAGAAACGAATGGAGAAATGGGAATACTTATCAAAATTATAAATCCAAAAGAAGTTTCCGATATTTTAGAAGACCATTTGAAAACACATATAGAGGAAATCAAAATAATTATAGAAGAAACTATTCAAACCAATTTCAAAATCGTTATGATAATTATAAATTTGCAACTTTCAATCAAAATAACAGAAATAATTATGGAAGAGGAAATTATCCAAATTTTGGTAATAGAAGATATTTCAATAGACAAAATTACAACAATCAGACTTCCTTCCAATATAATCCTAGTAGACCGAACTTTGAAACTAATTCAATGGTTGACTTTGATACTCCTTGTATCAATGCTTTTCCGATTATAGCAGTGTTTGTTGGTAATACAGAATTGAATGCTTTGATTGATTCGGGAAGTTCAATTAACATAATTTACGAAAGCTCTCTTCAAAATATTCCTCCAGAAAATTATCGAATAAAACATACCTCTACAATTTTGAGGGGAATCTCTAATCATAATATTTTGGTAGAAAGAAAAGTATCCTTTCCTATGGTCCTCACGTCGTGCCCAATTGCCCACATCGACAAACTCACTTCACGCAGCTCCAGGATACGCTCCGTTCCCCAGCCATTAACTGCTGGTATACAGCTAGCTGACGTCTTCGAGGCATCGCTTCTTCGTTTTCGAAAGTTTGGCTGCTGCAAATCATCGCTGATGGCATTTACGGGACTAGTCGTCTTCTGATCATTATCACCCGCGACTGGGTGTTTTGTGACACGATACGTATGAAAACTTATACTCTTACATAAAACTCTCTTCTACCTGTAATGTGATTTGCATATGGCTACATTCATTCCTTCATGGTGTTGTAATTTCATTTTTGACGTGTAAAAAATAATATTTATTCTAGTCGGAATAAAATGCTCCTACGGCACTGTGCACTGAAAAGGTTTGTGAAACATATTTTTATTTTACAGTGCCAAAAGTTATTATTTTATCGTGCCAGAGTAAAAATCGTGATTTTTTAAGTTCTTTTAAATTTATATTTAAGGTTGCATCCGTCCAAGAACCTTTTTATTTATGTGTATTTTCCTTTCATCAATGTTCTGGACCAACGCAATTACAATATTTTTTAGTTTAAACGATCATCAAACTTTGCTAATATCTACAACGAAGGCTAATTTTAATGGATGCAGAATGCAAACAAGTGTTTGCAAGATGAGTTGCATAAGAATTGCTGATTTTTTTTAAGTAAAATTATGTAATTATGGAGTCTGGAATAAAAGTGTATGAATAAATTATTCACAACTTTTATATAGAGAGACAGACGATTTAAATTTTATGATGTCATTTGAATACAGTTTATTCTTTGCGATAAAATTTTAAATTTTCAAATAAAATAAATTATTGCAGTCCTGTGATAATAACAAGAAAGATCAATCATGCAAAAATCATTGATTATGAAACGTTTTCCAATTGAAATGCAATTTTATTGAAACATCTCTAAAATGCGATACATTCAGGTGTGATATATTTTTAATTTTCACAGAACAAGAATAATTTATTACTTTCCTTATATACATATAATGTATAAGGAAAGTATTGTAACGGGGTCGAATATTCGAATTTGAGTTTTCAACGGGAGAGCACGTTTCATCCCTGAACACAGATCACACGTTTTTGAGATGATGCCTGTGTGTGTGTGTGTGTGTGTGTGTGTCAGTGATTCTGTGGAAACGATAACTGACGAATGAATGGAGCGATTTGAACAAAATTTTGTATAGAAATTACATTTCATGAATACTGGAAGTTTATTGTTTTTATATGCAATCGGGTGCTCAGAACTCCCCTAAATTTTCGAGTAAAACTTAAAAAAAATCATAGATAAATTAAAACCTTTAATAAAGTTACGTAAATAGTCATTTCTTATGTAATTTTTCATTAGAAAACGATTGACATACATTTTACAACGCTAGCATGAATCGTTCTCGAGATATTGCACATTGAAAAAAATATCACAAAATCATATAAAATAAAAAAAGACTTATTGTGAAATATGTTCATTTTTCATAAGTAATACCATGTAATATATTTGGTGACATCATTCTGGTGATCTAGCTCGTTCCATTCATGAGAAAAGATACTTTGAGTAATAATCTTGTATTTGAACGTCAATAGTCATTTATCTGCTATAAGAATAACTTATTTCTCCATCCATAATGTTTGGCGAGATTTTGGCGACGAATTTGGCGGAATGTCGCCAAATTGATGTATAAATTGATATTGTGAAAATAACGACTATTTGACGAAAATTCAATATCTTGAATAAATTATAAATATCCACTATAAGAATAACCTATTTTTTTTAATGTAAGAGCAGTAAATTAATTGCATTATATAAGGGAAGTCACGTGTTGTCAATATCATATATTTTTACTTGAAAACTTAAAACTTCATCGAAAAAAATTAACTGTATTCAAATGACGTTATCGAAATATAAATCGTCTGGCTCCCTGTGTAAAAGCAATGAATATTTCACATATACACTTTTATTCCAGACTCTAAATTTAAATAATTTTGCGTGAAAAAAAATTCCGCAATTCTTATACAATTCATCTTAGAATCACTTTTTTATATTCTGCATCCATTAAAATTAGGTTTCGTTGTAGAAATAATCAAAGTTTGATGATAATTTAAACTCAAAAATATTTTAATTAAGTTGGCGCAGAATATAGATTCACAAAAAATACGCAAAAATAAAGCGACTTTTTGGACTGGTGTAACACTAAATGAATATAAATTTAAAAGAACTTTAAAAAAGTCACGATTTTTACTCTAGGATAGAAAGATGGATACCATATTTTATTTTGAAGTGAGTCGAGTGATTTCTTAATATTATATGTTATTCTGTTTAATCTCTCGTACTTTTTCTGGTATTCGTACATCCATGTACATCGTAATGGTACTAACCCAAGGTGTTGTACTCCTACTCGTACTGAAGTGTATCTCTATATTACTACGTCTGGCACTCATCTCATCTTTAGTTAAAATGTTTAACTCAGGATATTTCGTTGAAGTCTCTCTAGACTCTGACGTTCAAGTGTATCTCGTCGAAGTGCATCTGGAATATCTGGAACCCTTCGGCCCTTTTTTTACCTGAGGTCTGATAGTCTTCGGTTATTGGTCGACCTCAGGCAATGCGACCAGACATCTTCCATATTGGTTAGCATTTTTAACCAATATCGTGGCTTCACTTTAGCCTCCTAGGTTTGTGGCCTCCTTGGCCTTTTGGGTCAGGGTGCTGTGAAACTGGCGCCCTTAAGTCTGGAGTTATTGTCTAACATTATAGACCTAATAAATAATGAACATAAAACTGTCTCACATATTCCTGGTCTGACTTCATAAATATTGAACATAACTCTCTCCCAATATATATATATATATATATATATATATATATACATATATATATATATATATACATATATATATATATATATATATATATATATATATATATATTCAGAAAGCTAAAATTAAAAAAGTATCAAGATGAAAAGTGTAAACATACGGGCAAGGTGAAAAAGAGGGCCAATGAGGGATTGTGACCCCATTTAAATCCCGGTTATCAGCCAGCTGCATGGTCACCACAAACACTCCCGGAAGCCTGTACGTATCCGTAGTAAACCCCAATGCAACCACAAGCACCGAACATGAAAGACCCGAAAGACTATTACTTAATACTAAGTATATATAAACAATTGATATTTACGACAACCGTACTACATTCAAGTTTGAAATTAGCAGCTTAATGCCTTGGGAACCTAATCCACACAAGAATATTTTTCGAAATATTATAGTTAATAGTATTAGGAGACATCAACATATTATTGGAAATGAAAATATACGAAAAAGACAAGACAAAGCTTTTATTGAAAATGCCATAAAAAACGGATACCCCTGGAATTTCCTAAGGAGATATGTATACAATACATGTAGATATCGTATTAAATCTCATCTAAACGAGATATTTGATATTATCTAATTGTATTAGAATTAACTTTTTTGCATATGGCAACACGTTATTATAAAGAAGAACTGTATAACGAAGTATCTACCTAATATGGGTTCTTTTACCTTTGCATGTAGTGAGGAATGGAATGACATTGTATGAGTGATTTTGTCGAGATGATTTAGACGTAGTGTTTGTCTATTGACGTAGTAATTTTAATGTTAAGTGTTTTTATATTTATATTTATACGTAATTTATGGTTTTTTAATGGTTTTTTATATGGTATTGTTTTTAATTAAATCTCCGGGAGTGGTTGTCGCGACCATGCAGCTCGCTGATAACCGGGATTTAAATGAAGTCACAATCCCTCATTGGCCCTCTTTTTGCACCTTGCACTTATGTTTACCCTTCTGATCTTGATTATTTTTTAATTTTAGTCTTTTGAATTTATATTTACGTGGGGAGAAGTTGTAGCAAATGCGCAAACCCACGTTATATATTGTTTATAGGCTTTTATATGCTTTTATATGTTCTTTTTTAAAAATATAATTTTTGAACTATATATATATATATGTGTGTGTATATATATATATATATATATATATATATATACATATATATATATATACATACATATATATATATATATATATATATATATATATATATATATATATATATATATATATATATATATATATATATACATACCGAGAGAGATGAATAACTTGATAACTTGAACAAAGCTGTAGTTGGGCAAAAAGAAACCATTTTTATTGTTTTTATAAAAGAAGCCTCTTCAAATTTATTAGATTGGCATAAAATAAGCAAAATCTGAATAATTTTTTCATAATAAAATCATACTTAAGCATCATCTGTTATTGAGGTCAAGTTATTCAAATAAAAGTGAAAAAGTGAAATGAAAGTGGTTTTTATTTTTCAAATAATACTACAATGACATACTGGAATAATGATTTTCTTTTTGCGGCCTTTCTAATGATTTTTCAATTGAACGAAAAAAAATGCAATAACGTTAGTATCGAATTTAGCATATGTTAAGTATGAACTGTTCCTGTCAGAAGTATTTAAAATTCGTTTTGTGCTTGTATAATCAGTGAGAAAGTGCTTAGAATGTGAAATATAAAGTCTGTAAAATTCGAATCAATTTTTTCACAAAACATTAATTTCCCAATAATGATATATCTCACATAAAACACTTTATGCAAAAGAATGAGGAAAACTGTTTTGAGGATACGCTGAATCTCCTTCGTTAGTTCTAGATATACCAACAAACCCGAATTCAAAACGAAAAGAAAGTGTGTTCAAATGCGTTGCTCAAATTTATCTCATTTTTTGTGCAAAGTGTTTTTACTAATTAATTTACTCGGTTTCAACGGGTTTTACTTCCATTTATCTGGCTATTTTGTCTTTGTGACTTAGGGTTTGTTGGTATGTCGAAAAGGGATATAGCGTAACCTGAAAATAGCTTTTGATACCTACAGGGTCTTTGAAAAATTTGAAGCTGGCTTCTTGGTAGGTCTTCTTTTAATTCTATCCTTATTTCCTGACCCACTTGAGAGTGTGAGGCATCTGTTTGGAGGGCCTGGAAAGTATACCCCCTCCCCCAAATTTAGTCCGGAATCCAATGGGGGTGAGAGTAGACATAAACAGGAAACTTACCACCTTTTCCTTAACCCACCATAAAGAACTTTTGGATCTACAGAAGAACTTTTGGATCTACAGATTTTTTGTTCTCATACTTCGCGTAGATAATGGGATGGTTTGGGGGCAGAGTTGAAAATCGAGAACGTGTATACCGTATGCGATCCTCAAGATTTAACTACGAGGCCATCCCAGTCCCTTTGTAGTAGGTATGAATTTGTCAATTCCTCCACCATAAAACATTTTGCAACCTTTGCTCATTTTTAACACTTTACAACAAAGTTGAAAAGTTTTTATGACTTTGTTCATTCTGTCTGTCTGTCTGTCTGTCTGACTGTCCGTTAGCACGATAACTGCCGTAAAAATGACTTAATCAAAATGAAATTTTAGTATGTTGTTCAAACGGTCTGTAGGACCTATGGGAATATAAATGAATAATATCACCCAATTAGTTTTGGATTGAACCCAGGTTGAAAAAATGAAATACATTGAGCCCTATGGGACCTAATTTTTCAAACATTTTTTAAGCGGATTTAAAATTCACACATTGCTTCGAAAATTTTAGGTAATATTCAAATTGTTCCATAAAATATATAAAAAAAATTCAGCGAAATATATTCAGTAGTTTTTTAAATAAAAATTAAAATAATAATTACACCTCTTATATGAAACGATCACGTGACCATGATATGAAACGATCACATGACCCACTTCAAAATGATATATGGCATCCATCTTGTGTCAAAATCGTGATTTTTAAAGTTCTTTTTAATTCATATTGAGTGTTGTATCCGTCCTAAAACTACTTTATTTCTGCCTAAATTCTGTGCATCTACATACCGAAACAACGCAAATACAATATATTTCAGTTTAAATGATTATCCAAATGTGATTATTTCTACAACTAAGCCTATTTTTCACGTATGTAAAATGTAAACAGCAAAATATATAGAATGAGTTGTATTAGAGTTGCTGTATTTTTTTAACACAAAATCATTTAGTCCATGGAGTCCGCATGGCTGATATGAATGAAATATTAATTGATTTTATAAAGAGAAGGACGATTTTTTTCGATGAATTTTTAAGCATAGAGTTTAATTACTTGTGGCTCCATGGTCTTAATTTTTAAATAAAATAAATTATTATAGTACTGTGATGAATGAAATGAAAGGGAGAAAGTTATGAATGAAATTCTGTTTTTATAGAGAGATCCAGGCGTGTTATTTTTTCTATGACGTCATTTGAATTAATTTCAGTTGTTTTCGATGAAGTTTTCAAATATAATAAATTATCGTAGTATTATGATAGTTTTAGAAATATTACCGTGGAATGTATCGCATTTTAGAGATGTTTAAACCAGGCAATTTATATTTCAATGCCGTCATTTGAATGAAGTTAATTTTTTTCAATGAAGGTGTAAGTTTTCAATTATAATAAATTAATGGAGTATTGTGATAAGTTTTAAAATATTACCGAGGAATGTATTGCATTTTAGAGATGTTTAAATAAAATTGCATTGAAGTTGGAAAGTGTTTCATAATCAATGCTTTAAGTATGATTGATCTTTCTTGTTTCTCATTGCCATTGTGTTCAAGTGTCGTTTATTCCAGCTGAAGCGGACTTTAAAAACGTAAATCCGATTCATACACGCTGCGTTTTGTAATAGAAGCGATATCCTCATGTTAGCAACACCCAATATAGGCGAGTTTTTAGACTATGAAATGTTTCACCGAGTACGTGAATCCAATTTTTAAAAAAAATATGTGGACTGCAAGAGTAGAAGTCTGATATTGATGTGAACAAAAAACAAATAAAGATATAAAAAAATAATATATCCGAAATCGGACAATGAGACCATAAAACACAAATACGGTTGCGGCGTATGATAAAAAAATAAAAACAAAAAAAACCCTCTATAATTCAGCGATATAGAAAATAACTTTCAGAAATGCCAATAACACCAAGTCCTCTCCATTTTCATTTCTTATCTATAAAAAAAGTATCTGTGTTTTGCCAAATACGGATATAAAAAAAATAAAAATAAAACGCGATACGGTTTGTTGCCATAATAAAATCAATTACTCCAAAAGGACATTTTTTATTGGAGGGAAGTGGCTATTTAGAAAAGAACACAAATATGTCAGTTTTCATTTAGAGTTGAGAGCTTGGACAATAGGGAGGAAAGGAATAATAAAAATAAAACAGATGCCATACATTTTTTTGGGTTGATTGAATGCTAAAAGATGGATTCTAAATGGTGATGAATTATTTATTTATGTTATTTTTTTATACAAAATGCGGTATGTAATGTGTCCCGGAAAATCCTGAAATGACCTTTATTTTCTGAGCACTTTGTCGTAGATATATATGTAAAATTACATAAATGGTTCAAATTAGGTAACACTTTATCTTATAAACAGTTAAAAATAGAGAAACATATTTCTCTGAAAAGGACGAAATACGACTTTTTAAATGGTCGTTCAATTCAAAAATTTTCAATCACTAAAATTTTTTCATGTATCAACAGGCAGAACTGAAAAAAGTTCGGAGCAAAAATTTACGACATATGAAACATTGAATTTTACGACTTAAATCACTTTCACACGTCTACGAATCCATAGGAATTTCTGTTTAGCTTTGAGGGGTCATATAAAATATAAAAAAAAGAATATCTCAGAATATTTGTTTTACATTTCTTTTAATGGTATATTCTTAGCATTTATCAAGGCGTGCGAGAAAGTCTTTTGATATATAATAATTTGTGACTTTCCTTATATACATAATGTATAAGGAAAGTATTGTGGCGGGGTCGAAAATTCGAATTCGAGTTTTCGACGGAAGAGCATGTTTCAAGCATCCCTGATCACGAATCAAACATTTTTGAGGTGATGTCTGTGTCTGTCTGTGTGTGTGTGTGTGTGTGTGTGTGTGTGTGTGCATGTGTGTGTCAGTGAGTCTTTGGAGACGATATCTCACGAACAAAAAGAGCGATTCGAATGAAATTTGGTACTGAAATCACGATTTGTGAATCCTGGAAGCCTATTGTTTTTAAACGTAATAGAATGTTCAGAACCCCCCTAAATTTTCGAGTGACATATTAAAAACATCATCAAAAAATCAAAACCTTTAATAAAATTACGCAAATAGCCACTCCTTATGTAATTTTTCTATAGAAAACGATTGACATAAACTTTAGAATGCCAATATGAACCGTTCTCGAGATATTGCACATTTTTAAAATAAATTCATCAAAAAATCCCATAAATTAAAAAAAAAAAATTAACTGTTGAGAAACATGTTCACTTTTCATATGTAATATCATGCGATAAATTTGATGACATCTTTCTCGTGGATCCAGCTCGTTCCATTCATGAGAAAAGATACTTTGAGTAATACTTTTGTATTTGAACGCCAATAATTTATCAGCTATAAGAAAAACTTTTTTCTCCATCCATAACGCTTGGCGAGACTTTGGTGCCGAATTTGGTGGAATGTCGCCAACTTGGCGACTTTTTAAATGTTGCCAAATTAACGAAAATCTCGCCAAATAGATAAAAATGACACTAAATCAATGAAAATGACGACTAATTGACGAAAATTCAATATCTTGGAAAGAATATAAATATCTATTATAAGAAAAACCCATTTTTTTACTGTAAAAGTAGTAAATTCCTTGCATTATATAAAGAAAGTCATGTATTGCCCACATCAGATTTTTTAGAAAGGAAATATATGAGTAGGTATGCGTAATATAGGGAATGAATTTGTTGACAAATTCTCATAACTCTCAATTTAATTTGCGTATAACCCCCAATTTTTCAACTAGGAATCTGCTGCAATATATCTGTAAAACTTCTTTAAAAGAATGGAACTTTTTAAAGTTTTACATGTTAATGTATAAAGGAATGTTTAGTAATTTGAAAATTTTGGATCGAGGTTGAAGTTTTGAATTCCGATTTATTCAACGTATTAAGAGTTGGATTTCACATTTTTTATACAAATTGATGTAAAACTGTTATAAGATAAATTGTTACCTTTTTGAAACATTTTGTAATTCTGCGTAAGAACGCTTCAGGAAATAATGGCCGTTCCAGGACTTTCAAGGGTACCTTATTGTGGCGTATAAAAATTATAGGTAGGGTTAGATTTAGTCACGAATATTGAAATTTGTACATTTGTAGAAGTGAAAGCCTCCAAGTTATTTTTACTGTCTTGTCCGGTGTTCCTGAAAATCAAATTAATTAATAGACATAAATGAACTTTACTTACACAATTGACGAGACAAAATTTGGCAACTTAAAATTTATTAAAATATTCTTATTGCTATTCTTACTAAATTTACTCTATATTAACTTTATCCTTATACACTATTTATAAATTATCCTTAGTTACTAACAGAGCCATTGAAATGTGATACAGCTAATTATTACTGACTTATGGTCAGACTCATTACATACCTCACATATATTAAGTAACCTATACCTGATCTCTTTGAGCATTTCAAGGAACACAAGGAAGCAACTTATTTCACATTTTCTAAAGGCCTATCAAAAGGGCTGAGATAACACTTTTCAATGAATTAGTCTTGCGTCCGATAGATTTTCTAAGAGCAAACTTTATCGAATTCATGAAAAGTAATTGAAGTAATAGATGCATCATTATCGTAGTCATACAACGTACTCGAAGTTCGAGCACCATGCTCGGAGTCGTTAATCATAACTTACTTCTTGGAATTATTTCTCTCGAACAACATAAAACATATTGCAAAAAAGAGCAGCATCTTTTTCGACAAAATCAAAACGTAATAATCATTTTCACAAATGTTGTACGGGAGTACTTTGTGGAATACCACTTTAATCTTATTGGCTTTTCGTGATTCGTTTTCCCACTGTTTCCAATCAAGTAGGTAGAGCTTATGCTGAGCTTCATTGGATTATCTCCTATGCCTTGCAGCCTTGCTTGCGTCATGAAGCGCACATGCTATGATATTATAATTAAATTTCTTGGTCTTAAATGACCGTCCGCCCCATCATAAAAACTGGCGTCTCCACGCTGGGACTTGGTGCCATATTGTCGCTATTGCCTCTGTAGAACTTGTAATATATTTTATTCGCGCCGTATCACATGTCTTCTCCCTGACAAACAAGAATTAAACAAAATGAGAATGGAATTATGATTATTCAACCCGTTATCATAAAAAGTAAGTTGATTTTCTGAGATATTTGGAATAGAGATGTCTCATAATAAAAAAAATAATAAATACAAAAATACTTAAATATCATTTAAAAAAAGAATTTATTTATTGTAATTAATTATTTTATATCATATTTTTAGTAATTATTAGTTATTGAGTCGAATATGATATGTTTATTTCAATTTATAATCATAGAAGAACGGAGAATTTTCAGAGATATTGGGACAAGGCGGGTTTCTCATTTGTAGGCTTTTTAGCAGCACAAATGGAAGATATGGTGTTTCACGTGGATCATTTAAAGATACCCTGCGTTAAAAATCAAAGGAAATGCTGCACGGAAATAAGATTTTCTCTCTGTTATTAAAATCACACATATTTATTATTAAGAAACGTTAATATTAATTAAATTTAAATGTATATTTTAAGTTCCATTTATTCTTTGTTTAAAAAAAACTACATTCGTTAAAAACTACATTCATCCATCGATGCTGAGTACTGTCAGTGAGGACATGATTACAAACATATCCTTCTGTTCTGTGATTTCCCCCTTCTTTTGTAAGAACGAGATGAAGACAAAGAAAAACCACAAGCAAAACAAAATTAATCAACTAATGAAAGTGAGAGAAATTTTAATATAATAAAGACTTTAATAATAATAATAATCTAACGCAATGATATTCCATAATTCATGAAGACCCACTACTAAAAAAGAAAATGTCGATACATTTCTCAGTTCCTTATATATCCATGCAAACATATTTGCTGTACAGACTGTGCCCAAAGAAAATTTGAAAACAATTATTCTTGGAGTTCCTTCCCATCATTACTTATTTTTCACTTAAAATTCAAAGAAATATTTTACAAATGCTATCACATTCGTTTGTACTCCCGCCCACTTCCAGGCAGCCATTTGTAAGCCATTTACCGTAATGTATCATTTCTTAAACCCTGCTAGTTTCAAAAAGCTTTATATTAATATAAATCATAATTTTACTGGATTATGTACCGCGTTAAGAGCAATAAATCATTGTTTAATCTTTTTTAAGATATTTTTTTTGTTCATAATTCTACAGCCATTTCTTCCAATACGACTATTTTTATAATTCTCTTTCGACATCCATAAGGATTGACTACATTTTATTAGAAAGTATTAATGGTGTGTTAAATATCTTTGCACAAATATTTTACTATTATTATTACTTTTCCATTTACAGTTTTCTTACACTTTTAAAATACAAACCCAGGTGTCTTGTAGGAAGAGTAAATCGAGATGGATAGGAAGTAGTACGTTTACTTATTAAATAACGAATTCAACCAAATATATTTCTTTGATCACTACATTCCACCCTAGAATAGAAGAGGTGCTATACTACCCTAGTACGGTGAATGCCAGTAGGTTTAGTGCGGTAGACACGAAGCGTGTCCTAAAAGAATAAACAAGAAAGATTAATCATGTATAAAGCATTGATTATGAAACACTTTCCAACTGCAATGCAATTTTATTTAAACATCTTGAAAACGCGATACGTTCAGCGGTGATATTTTTAAAATTATCACAACACTACAATTTTTTATATTTGAAAACTTCATCAAAAATAATGAGCTGTATTCAAATTGCGTCATCGAAATATAAATCGCCTGGCTCTCTGTATATTTCACTGAATATTTCATGCATTAACTTTTTTCTATTCCTTTCATTCAGCGGCGATGTTTTTAAAATTATCACAATACTACAATAAATTATTTTACTTAAAAACTTAAAACCATGGAGGTAAAAGTACCATGCGAATCTTCATCGAAAAAGGCAATAGAATCGTCTGTTTCTCTATGTGAAATCAATGAATGTTTCATTCATATCATCTATATTGCAGACTCCGGAGCTAAATAATTTTGTGTTAAAGGAATTCTGCAATTCTTAAACAACTCATCTTACATCTTAATGTGTTTACATTCTCCATATAAGAAAATCAGGCTTCGTTGCAGAAATAATCAAATTTTGATGATCGATTAAACTAAAAATATTGTAATTGCGATGGCGCAGTATATAGATGCACAGAAAATAATGAAAAAATAGAGCGGTTTTAGGACGGATACAACACTAAATATAAATTAAAAAGAACTTTAAAATTCACGATTTTAATACAAGATGGACTATATTTTATTTTGAAGTGGATCACGTGATCTCTTCATATGATATGGGTGTAATTATTACTTTAATTTTTATTTAAAAAACTACCGTATACATTTTGCTGAAATTTGTTTCATATTTTTACGGGATAATTTGAATATTTCCTGAAACTTTCGAAGCAATTTGTAAATTTTAAATTCGCTTAAAAAATGTTTGAAAAATTAGATCCCACAGAGTTCAATATATTTCAT
The DNA here is from genome assembly GCA_951213105.1 of Amaurobius ferox. Lineage (NCBI taxonomy): Eukaryota > Metazoa > Arthropoda > Arachnida > Araneae > Amaurobiidae > Amaurobius > Amaurobius ferox. The sequence continues at coordinate 99,663,890 of OX578138.1, forward strand.
TTTTGCAACCCGGGTTCAATCCAAAACTAATTGGGTGATATTATTAATTTATATTCCTGTAGGGCCCGTAAACCGTCTGTGCAACATACTAAAATTTCATTTTAATAAAGTCATCTAAAGTCAGCTATCGTGCGAACGGACAGACAGACAGACAGACAGACAGAATGAACAAAGTCATAAACACTTTTCAACTTTGTTGTAAAGTGTTAAAAATCAACGACTGGTCATAGAAGTAAAGTGAAGTATGGAAACAAAGAATCAGAAACAAATTTAGTTATGACAGTTGCATCTTTAGGAACTAATGATGTCATAAAAATGTGAAATTTAATTTTCTATATGGCCGCTTAATAAACAAGAAAGATCAATCATGCATAAGCATTGATTATGAAACACTTTCCAACTGAAATGTAATTTCATTTAAAAATTTCTAAAATGTGATACGTTCAGTGGTGATATATCTTACATTATCACAGTATTACAGTTATTTATTATACTTAAATATTTAAAACTGTATCGAAATATAAATCATCTGATTATTTATGCAAAATCAATGAATATTTCATTCATATAACTTGTATTCCAGACTCTAGAGCAAAATAATTTTGTGTGAAAAAAATTCAGCAATTCTTATGTAACTCACCTTACAATCTCAGTCGCTCTCTCAGTCGAACTCTTAACCCATGTCATGCGTATATATATACCCCTATGTTTCTTCCATTTGCACCCATTTTGGCCTTTTGGTATCGTGTTTATTGGTTCACTTGCAATGACGAAGTTTCGGCGTATCTCTCAAATAGCTATATGTTGTATTGTTATCTTAATTGTGCTAAAATATGTTGCACATGTTTTCCTTAATAACTCTTAAATCGAAAATGTCACGCACGTTACTACTACAATAAATAAAACTGCTGCTTATGAGAATACAACTTTCAATAATTCCTAATAAAAAGCAGTCATTTGAAAATTAGGTGACTACAACTAGTGTGAGGGCGTTTTATAGCGTTTTAAGCTCCTTTTCATAGCCCAAAACACACTGTCTTCTTTTAATGACCGCTAAGGAAACAGTTCCCCTTCCTTAGCGTTTTTTCCTTATCGGTTCTTCTTTAGCGTTTTTTCCTCAGCGGTTCTTCACTAGCATTTTTCCCTTAGCAATTCTTCCTTAACCGTTTTTTAGCGGTTCTTCCTTAGCGGATGTTCCTTGGCGTTATTTCCTTAGCATTTTTTCTTTTGAGGTTTTTCTTTATAATTTTTCCCTCAGCGGTTCTTTCTCAGCGTTTCTACTTAGCGGTTCTTTCTTAGTGTTTTTTGTTTAGCGGTTCTTCCTTAGCGGTTGTTAAGAGAAGACATTGTTTTGGGTCTGAATACAGTTATAAAACGCCCTTGAAACAATTTGCAGCGTCCACTTCGATGATAAGAGCTTGCAATTTCATCTCAGTAGCCCAACGGTAGAGCTTCGACTGGCCAATTCGGAGATCCAGGGTTCGATTCCCGGTTGGGGCATCAAGGCCGTTTACAGTGGCGCCCGAGAAAATCAACCCTGTAGGTTATTGCAAAGATGTCGGAGATTTGAAAGTGACCCTAGTACGACTAGTACGGATCCAGTGGACTCTAATATTGAGCGCCGAATTCGAATTGAGAGGATAAAGACCACTTAGGATACTAACCAGGGTAAAAATAGTAGTATTAGAAGGCTAACCTGAGGTAAAAATAGTATGAGGCGGTCAGTCAGATTGTCAGTTGCACGCCAATCTGAAATTAGGGGGTGGAGAATGCTGAGTCTACTTCAACGATAAGAGCTTGTAATTTTGTCTCAGTAGCTCAACGGACGGTAGAGCGTCAGCTGGCCAGTTCGGAAATCCAGGGTTAAATTCCCAGTTGAGGCAGCAAAGCTCTTTAAATACTTCAAGTTAAAAACACAGTGTCTTTTCCTAACAACCGCTAAGGAAAAAGTTCCTCTTCTATAGAGGTTCTGTCTTAGCGTTTCTCCGTTAGCGGTTCTTTCTTAGGGGTTTTTCCTTATCAGTTCTTCTTTAGCGGTGTTTCCTTAGCGTTTTTTCTTTAGCAGCTCTTCGTTAGCAGTTTTCTTTAGCGGTTCTTGAGTAGCGTACTTTCCTTAATGGTTCTTCCTTAGCAGATTTTCTTAGCGGTTCTTTCCTAGCGTTTTTTCCTTAGCGGTTCTTTCTTAGCAGATTTGCCCTAGCGGTTCTTCTTTAGCGTTTTTCCTTAGCGGTTCTTACTTAGCAGATTTTCTTAGCTGTTCTCTCCTAGCGTTTTTCCTTAGCGGTTCTTTCTTAGCGGTTTATTCTCAGCCATTCCTCCTTAGCTATTTCTCCTTGGCGCTTTTTTCTAGCGGTTCTTACTTAGCGGTTTTCCTTAGCCGTTTTTCCTTAGCAGGTCTTTCTTAGCGGCTGTTAAGGGAAGTCACTGTTCGTGGACTGACGAAGATGGCTATAAAACGCATTCGAACCAGTTATTGTCACCTAATTTTCATATGTGCTTTTTCTTTAAAGAAGTATTGAAATGTTTAACATTACTACTAACATTTTCATATCCTATAGCCATAACCATATCTAACTCTTTCCTCCAAGACAAAAAAATATCTTTACTGACACTTGTAACTCTCTTTCCACAAGACCAACTACAAATATACCTTTCATCTGAGTATTTTTAGATTCGACCGCTTTCCGATAAAGTGTTATCAGGTGTCCGGATACTCAATTGGGTTGTCAGGGAAAATCCTGCAAGTGTAGTATCGTAATCCTCCCGTGATAGTATTTACTTTATGGCATATCCATCACGAAGCCATTTTTTTCGAGGTGTGTGTGAAACTTATACTGACACTCGTGACGTGACGTTTGAGCTGTTGAGACCCAGACCGTCCGACCTACCAGAAAGGTGTAAGGTAACTGTATGGACGGCCGGGATGTTTGAGCTGTGGAAATATTTCTTGTTGCTATTTGTTTCAATGGTCACATTGCTCCTAGTTTAAAAGGAGCTAGAAAGGGTTTAAATAAACCAGAAAAATTAACTAGAGTACGGTCCAGCTCGACTTTTTCATACCAGAATTAATTTTTTTAAAAACTTCATAAGAAAAAATTTGCAAAATTGGCATCGTGGGTACAAATGATTACAACTTTAGCGTCTTACCCTGCACTTTAAAGGGTTTGAAAAATATTTCCTTTGATACCATACTTGACCCGCGGGGGGTAACTTGCCCCCCAAAGGGAGGGGGGAAGCTAATGACATATATACTAACCATATATATTAACCATATATACTAATCATATATACTATATATACTAACCATATATACTATATATACTAACCATATATACTATATATACTAACCATATATACTAGTTATACTAACCATATATACTATATATACTAACCGTATATACTATATATACAAACCATTTCACTCGTTCTTCTTGCATTCTCATGACTAAATCTGATACATATAGTTTTTTCCGGCTGCCCAACCTTACACCTTTGGGTAGGTCTGGCGGTCTGGGTCGAAGACCTAAGGCTTTTTGATAATCTTTTTGCATCATTACCCCTAATTCGAATCTTCAAAATTATTTTTTATATTTTTCTTTGAACTCGATGCTGAGACGAATTTGAAGATACTAAAATCAAGATTCTGGCTCGGGTGGAAGTGTTGGATCATTTGGAAAAGTGTTTTGGATGTTTTAAATATTCCTTTACATCCTCACCTTCCAATTCGAGTAAAAAAAATGATTTTTTGGTTGACCTCGAAGCTGGGACGAATCGTATGAGACCAAAATCAAGATTCTGGCTCAAGTGGAAGAGCTCTGGCATTTGGAAAAGTGGTTTTGATTGAATATTGAAGGTTTATGGATTACGATTTAAAATATTCCAATTATTATACTACGTTAATATATAAAATCGAAAATTCCAAAATATATTTCTAAGTAATCCTAAACCATCTCCTAAACCATTTCTAAGTATCTCCTAAACCAGGTGATGGGTTTCGATGAAACTTTTTTCTTGAAGAGACTCAGTCAAGGAAATGTTATTGATTAAAGCTTTATTCTCCTACACCGACACGGAAAACAAAGGGAAATAGAAAATATTTTTATTTTGCAGTAATAACCGCTTATTCAAAATTGATTTAACTGATTTGCATATTTTTCACTAGCTTTTTAAGCCTATTAAGAGCAGGTTTACAGTTAAATTTAAATTTGAGTACCACGTTAATTTCATTTCAGCATTATATTCATGCATTATCAGGATATTTTTTCTAGGGGCATTAAGGTAGGGGGGAGGCGTAGGGGTTGGGGTTGAAAATTGGAATCCGAACATTCGATGGATTTATATGTTCGGGGCTTCGCGAATACGATTCCACTATTTTTATAATGATGTATATTTGTCTGTAAGTCTGAATCTGTTTGTGTAGTGCATATATCCACTCTAGATCACAAATAAAGTTATAACCAAATTATAAAATATGGCAATTATGTAATTTTTGAAGACAGATTGTCCGCCAAATGCTACAACGTCTAAGTCCACGAATTAACTATCACTGCCTCTTGCAGTCTGAGTTCAATTTTCCAGGAATTTGAAGTCGGCTGCATGGTATAGCTGATTTTGCAATTCGAGATTGGTTTCAAAATATTTCAAGTTTGCTAGTGCAGGTTTTAGGATGGAGTTTGAAACTTTGGACTACTGATTCTCTAGTCGTGGTATGACTGATTCAGTCACAAATGCAAGACAGTAGTGTTTCAAAATTGTGCTCCATAGCAAGTTTGTTAGTACAGTTTTTAGGATGGAGTATGAAATTCAGGACTATTGATTTCCTAGTTGCAGTATGGCTGACTCATTTATAAATTCAAGACATTGGTGTTACAAAACTTACCTCACAGCAAATTTGCTACTAAAGTTTTTAGCAATTTAGTGAAGGAATGCGAAACTTAGGACTACCCACTCTTTGGTCGTAGTATAACTGATTCATTCACAAATTCAAGATAGTGATGTTTCAAAATTGCTCTTCATAGCAAGATTGCTGGTACAGTTGTCCGCTATTTGGTGATAGAGTGCGAAAAATACGTAGTATTTGATAATTTAAATCCTTTGCCTCCTTAAGATGTGTACTTCATTTATTTTGTACGCATCTTAATGTACTACGCGAATAATATAGTTTATAATAAATACATGATGTGGTTTAATGTAAAGGATTTGACATCATTGATCAACATAAATAAAAAGAGAAAATCTTGCCCGTTTATCCCATCATCACGGTAGAACGGTTGCACAGAATTTCATGAAATTTTAATGGGTAGCATTAAAATTTTGACGTTTGTCTGCATTTCTTGCTACCTGACTTCATGTTCGTCTAACTATTTCCTCACTTCAGCTTGATCTAATTGTTATGTAAGCTTTCAAGCAAACTGAACCCAATCCTTATTTGAGTCTCTAAACTAACGTGACCAAATAGGAGTTTGCACTTCTATCATTAAAAATCTGATGTGGGCAGCACATGACTTTCCCTGCAGACTTATATACACGTTCTCTTTATTTTAATTACATTTAATTCACCTTTAATTCACTTTTCGTTCTCATTTGGTAACTGGACTTATTATCAAAGGTGGCTTAGAGAAAATACGAATAAAATAAAATATCTCAAGAACGGTTAGTCCTATAGTCCTAGTGTAATGGGGTTAGTCATATTCTTTTTTTCGTTAAACATTACTATAAAACAAACATTTAATGCATATATTTGAGCATACGTAGTTTTTTATTTTAGATTTTGACGATTTTTGCGGGTAATTTTGCAAAAAAGGCAGGTTATCTTTTTCCGAATCGTACCAAAATCTAGTCAGCACCATGGTAACTCACAAGCGACTTATCTACCGAATTTTGTAAAATTCGGTCCGTTAGTTTTTCAGCTAGAGTGAATAGAGGCAATTTTTACGGGCCATTTTGCAAAAACAGGCAGGTTCTTTTACTCCGAATCGTACTAAAAACTAATCAGCACCAGGGTGACACCCAAGTGACTTACCTATCAAATTTTATGAAATTCGGTCCAATAGTTTTTGAGTTAGAGTGGATACATGCATTGTGCAGACAGACAGACAGACAGGCAGACAGACAGACACATAGACTGACATACAGACAGACATACAGACACACACACAAACATCACGTTAAAAATAGTTTTATCGAATTCTAGAGGTGCAGATCCGTCGAAAACTCGAGTTGCGATTTTCGGCATGATTCCAATACTTTTCCTATACAATACCATATATTGCAAAGAAAATAAAAATCTGATGTGGGCAGCACATGACTTTCCCTGCAGACTTATATCCATGTTCTCTTTATTTTAATTAAATTTAATTCACTTTTAATTCAATTTTCGTTCTCATTTGGTAATGTGACTTATTTTCAAAGGTGGCTTAGAGAAAATACGAAAATATAAAAATATCTCGAAAACGGCTATTCGTAGTGTAACGGGATTGGTCTTATTCTTTTCTTCGTTAAAATTTACGTATAAAACAAGCATTTAATGGATATATTTGAGCATACATAGTTTTTTAATTTTAGATTTTGACGATTTTTGCGGGTCATTTTGCAAAAAAAAGCAGGTTATTTTTTCCGAATCGTACCAAAATCTAATCAGTACCAGTGTGATCTACAAGAGACTTATCTACCGAATTTTGTGAAATTCGATCCATTAGTTTTTCAGCTAGAGTGGATACAAACTTTTGCGGGCCATGTCGCAAAAAAAGGTGGTTTTTTTTATCTCGATTCGTACCCAAAACTAATTAGCACCAGATTCGCCCGCAAGTGACTTATCTGCCAAATTTTATGAAATTCGGTCAATTAGTTTTTATTTAGAGTGGATACAAACTCTGCACAGACAGACAGATAGACCGACAGACAGACAGACACACAGGCACACAGACTAACAGACACACAGACACACAGACACACACACAGACACACACACAGACGTCACGCTCAAAATGGTGTTATCGTATTCTAGAGGTGTCAAAACATGTAGATACGTCGAAAACTCGAATTGCGATTTTCGGCATGATTCCAATGCTTTCTCTATACATTACCATGTATTGCAGGGAAAGTAAAAAACTATGGAATCCTCATAAATAATCGAAATGAATAATTTAACTTTCTAATTTGCAGAAAACATTAAAAGAACGAAGAATTTGTATTTTTGAGTTTCTGTCATACAATACTACTACTATATATTTGCATGTGGTTTTTTGTTAGCAACAGGATAATTTTGATTATTTGTTTTATACTGATGTGTAATATTAAGTTATTACTTTCCCTGCAATGCATAGTAATGTATAGGGAAAGTATTGGAATCGTACCGAAAATCGCAATTCGAGTTTTTGACGGATCTACACGTTTCGAGACCTCTAGAATACGAAAAAACAATTTTTAGCGTGACGTCTGTGTGTGTGTCTGTCTGTGTGTCTGTCTGTATATAACCACTCTTAACTCCTGTGCAATGTATGTATCCACTCTTAACTAAAAACTAATGAACCGAATTTCATAAAAATTTGATAGGTAAGTCACTTGTTTGAGACCCTGGTGTGGATTAGTTTTGTAGGATTTGTAAAGACAGAACCCGCCTTTATTTGCGAAATGGCCCGCAAAAATCGTCAAAATCTGAAATATAAAACTACGTATGCTCAAATATATCCATTAAATGCTTGTTTTATACGTAATTTTTAACGATGAAAAGAATAAGACCAACCCCATTACACTAGGACTAGCCGTTATCGAGATATTTTAGTTTTTTCGTATTTTTTCTACGCCACCTTTGAAAATAAGTCCAGTTACCAAATGAGAACGACAATTGAATTAAAAGTGAATTAAATTTAATTAAAATAAAGAAAACGTGGATACAAGTCAGCAGAGAAAGTCATGTGCTGCTCACATGAGATTTTTTTAACTACAAACAACGTTGTTTAGAGTATTTATTCTTTGCAGAAAATAGTAAGATTTTTACCGACAGCTTCGTTTAGAATATTCTATACATTAAGTAGTAAGTTTTTTATCGACAGTTTTGTTCAGAATATTCTATGCATGAAATAGTGAGTTGTTTTTCCGACACCTTCGTTTAGAATATTCTATGCATAAAGTAGTGAGTTTTTATCGACAGTTATGTTCAGACTATTCTATAAGATAGTGTGTTTTTTACCGACAGCTTCGTTTAGAATATTTTATACATAGAGTAGTAAGTTTTTTTTATCGACATTTTTGTTCAGAATATTCAACGCACAAAATAGTGAATATTTTACCGACAGCTTCTTTTATAATATTCTATGCATGAAATGCTATTATAATTATCTAATTTTTGTTATTTATATAAATAAAATTCTAAATTGCGATTCTTTTTGCCTGCTTGTTATCCAAGCACATGAGAACGGACGTGAGAATTATTATAACGTTTCAAAAAGAAGAAAACAAATACTTCCAATTTTAAAAGTTCATTGGAAATTGTGAATTAAGTTTCTTTATATATATTCCGCACGAAGAACGGGTATATGGCTAGTCATTAAAAATTTTAATAAATGAAATAAGCTTATTTGAATGTGGAAAGAAACGTATAACAAGACACAGATACGAATAAATGGCTATATGTTGAGGAACATATCAAAAGCAATGTAAAAAAAAAGCTGTATAACTCCAATAGTGATATACATTTGGAGAAAATCGTGATGGAAATTAATACTAATTATTTTAAATTAGAAAACTGTAAGAAATCATACATCATGGCAACTCGTTTATAAATAGTTATTTGGAAATTCTCTGCATGGAAAATATAATAATATTTGTTAAATATATTTTGAAATATAAAAAAGAAAATGTGATGTCTGTGTCTTCACTTAAACGTTTTCATGCTCTCCTGTTTCATACATTATACATGTCCGTTTGTATCATAATTAATATAATAATAAAAAGACATAAATCTTTGTTCACAAGCTATAATTTTAAACCTTTTCTTTAAAATCCTTTAAACCTTTGTTTCATTTCTCATATTGGCAAACATCCAATGAGAAAAGAAACTTTATACATTATATGCATTTAGTTTTATATTCATTTAAGGTTTTATTTATATGCATTTGACCAATTTGCGTAAATATAAACTATTTTGATATCATTATAACGTAGTTTAAACTGTTATTTTCCCTCATAGACTATAGGGTAATTTTTCACTATGAACAATTTTCAATGTCTTAACGCTGCTTTTAAAACAGTCTGGAAATCACGTGCTTTTCCTACAGTAGATACAATTTGCATACATCAGTACTGCAGATAATAAAAGCCAATTACCGACGATTAATTGTATTATATTTTCACATTTGCCAAGGGCTGCCTTTTCTTTCAAATATCCTTCATCTGCTTAATTTTTTGTGAGCAGTATATACTATACAGCGTGTCCCAAAAGATTGAAACGCGTTTTAATTATTTACCTGTTGGAGATAAGTGGGCGATGTAAATTGCAAAAATGTTGAATGTAAGGTAAGAAATAAGACTACGTTAATGAAATAGTCCTCCCATTAATTTTCAAAAAGTTACACTTTTTAAATTTTTATACGACCCTGTTAGACAAAGTTGGTCAATCAGAAATTTTTTATTTTTAATGCAACAGGATCATTGAAAAACCCGTATATCTGTATCGTTAAAATCAACTGAATTATGATAAAGGAAAAAATATGATTTATGCCACTTTTCCGTACCATGTGAAAGGCTGTTTCATCAGTGAAAATAGGGATCATAAACAAATGAACGATGGAAATTGTTTAGATCAAAATACGTTAATATGTGTCAAAATTGTTTATCACAAATGCATTTTAAAGCATTACACAGACAGAGATCATATAAAGCAATGGTACTCACTACGTTGGGTATACTAATCATGCAGTTTTATTTTTTTTTTTGTGATATGTCACAAATTTACATTTCCAATTGATATATGGCCCCCATTCACAATTTTTAATTAAATATAACTCGCTCAATTTTAAAGATACAGATATGCGGGTTTTTTAATGGTCTTGTTGCATTGAAAATAAAAATTTTCTGATTGACCCAATTTGTCTAAGGGGGGTCGTATAAAAATTTAAAAAGTGTAACTTTTTGAAAATTAATGGGAGGATTATTTCATTAACGTAGTCTTATTTCCTACCTTACTTTCAACATTTTTGCAATTTACATTGCCCACTTATCAATCATTTTAATTTAATCAATCATTTTAATTTAATATTAACGAACTTTTAGTCAGCTTACACAGTGGCGTTTTGTAGCACAGCCCTAAAGTTAATATGTTTTCTCATAGCTAGGCAATAGTGTCTAGAGAGTGCAGTCTGCGGTTATTTTATTCTGTCTGTTTCAATTAGTTGCGCCTTTATTCGGTGCAATAATTAATAGTATATTTTAATTTATTAGTACATTATTTATTTGTACTGGATTTAATAGTATATTTTAATATTACATATTTATGCATCAGTAGGCGAAATCATTTTTTATATAAAATATACATTCAAAATATTATCGGTACTTATGGACTGTACGCAAAATGATTTCTTTTTTAATATTTCACAATCTCTTACTCTTTAGGGAGAGAGTAATGTTACGGGGTTTGGGGTTTCACTGTCCAAATAACAGCTGTAGAAAAAAAGTTGAAAAAAAAGTACCTTGACCTCCTCGGGCAATAAAAAATAAAATAAATTGAACATTAGACATGAAATGGCAAATGAATGCAAGCAAGAGGAAAAATTTGATACTAAAATATATAAAATGCATAAAAATATTAAATCTAGCAGTTTTAGGAGACAATCCTGAAATATTTTGGGACAAGGCATTTGAAATATTGAGATCATATTCTCTGTGATGCCGATATCTGAACGTATTATTTTTTCAGAGCTCTTCAGCAGCGAATAATCGTTGGCTGTACTGGAAGAATTTGCTAGGTAGTAGTGTCTAGATAACAGTTAACTGTATAAATAAGATAAATCACGCTAATTATGATATTTTGCTTTACATATATTCCCATGTTACCATAGTTAACGTCAATCCTTTGTTGCTTAACTTTAATAATATAAGACCTGATTTAGTAGTCCTACTGGTTTTATAACAAGAACGATTTTGAAATTTGATTTTAGTAATAAAGTTCATGCAGTCCATACCTGCTGGCTCTTTATTCGCGATTTACCGCAGTTTGAATTCTTTTTTTGTTGTAAAATTAAAGAAATAAACGTTTTATTAGTTTGAAACTACAACTGGCCCAGCATTCCCTTAACAGCAGTATAATTTTATTGCTCTATCATCGCTTGTGTCTGGTATATTTTTAAGGGGACGATGGACGCTGAAATTTTTTTAAATTTATTTATTGACTTAGAAACATGAAAATTTGTATAAGTATTCCTCTTAACATTACTGTCCTAAGGTAATTCCCTTTTTAGGACACGCCCGGTAAGAGCGCGAAAAAGAATAAGGCCGTGTGTATATATAAAACAATAATTTATTTACACTATATAAATATTTACATGACATTGATTCAAAGTATTTAAAAGACCACTTTTCATATTCAAAAATGGAAAGTATATCAAATTAAGATAAACAAAACGAAAGTGTATATAGTCTCATAGACTAAAGTTGAAAAGATGGTAGTTAAAAATTAAGCTTAAAACATCCCTATGAAATATTTAAATATCCCTAACTAGAGAGATAAAAGATACAAATCAGGCACAGGCCCTTAAATGTGGAACTCACCAACATTACTGGCAGTTGAGCAGCATCTCTCTTTATAGAGGACCATCATTGGGAGCCGACTTTTTTCAATAACCACACAGTTCCTTCTCCTCGCTCCTTTTTTAAATTCTGAAAAACTCTCTCTCTCCAAGATTTTAAAACACGCCCCTGAGGCGCACACAAACATCCCGTTGGATTCAGGGTCTTAACCCCTTGACCCCAAAGCAACGCCATTGGCTTTTAGACCCCCAGAAATAAAAGCCCCTTTTCAAGCCCCTGCGAAACCGATACTCTTTTGGCCAACTAATTCAAACTAGCCGAGAACCCTATGATCTGTCCGAAAAAGCCGCATGTTAAAATCTTTCGGTACGAATACGAGATCTAAAGAAACTTCGACATCCTGGTTTTCTATTTCGAGTGCAGATGGCCGAACGAAAAGGCTGACCCCCCAAAAATAAATAAGAAGACTCTAGGTCGCATTCCCGAAAATATTGGCTCATGGGTTTACCATGCGACAATTACTATATACAGTACCATTAATTTTTTTTCAATTTTGTTATAATCTTGCATTTTTTTTAAATTTAATTTTTTTCAACGGAAATTTGAAAATGTTCCTTGCGTGCCATTTCTTCACATTTTTGATTAATATTTTACATTATGATCACTCAAAAACACATTATGAACAAATTTGGGTATTCATTTTTAAATCCCTTAGAAAGGTAATTTTTAAAAGCATTTTTCTGCATTAAAACTTAATTTTCATCATTTAATTAGATTCTTATTCACTTTTAATTACCTTCATAAAGTCCAATTATAAAATGCATACTTAGTTTCATTAAAATGTATGAGAGGTGTCTACTTGCCAAATTTCATGCATATCAAACAAAAAGTAAGTCGCATGGAGCATTTTAAAAATGTAAAACCTTTGAAAATTTCGCTTCGAAAGAAATGCATTCAACCTTTTGCTTACGGGTGGGACCAGGGGCGGCATTTCAGCATTTCATTTGGGGGTGCGAGATTTGTATGTATGAAAATCCACAATATGGAATAAAAAAACTGCTTGTTACCGGAGGGGGGGGGGGAGAGGGATCACAAAATTGAATTGATGTTGACAAAAATAATTGTTGTTAACATAATTTTTGTACATAATAGTGTTAACATAATTGTTGTTAACATAATTTTTGTACATAATTATATTAACATAATTGTCGTTAAAATAATTCTTCTAAATACAAATATATATATTTATTTACCTTTTATTGAAGTTTTAAACGCCGGTTCTTAGAGTCTGGAAGAAGAGAAAATTGTGTTACAATATCATTATAATCCAGTGGTATATCTTGTTCTATGGCTAAAACAGCTAAAGATGAAAATCTTTCTTGTTCCATTGTGCTGCGAAAATAATGTTTCAGCCTCCTGAGATACGAAAAACACCTTTCAAAACTGTCTGAGCTGATTGGCACAGTCAAAAACAATTTAACAATAATGTTATGGCAGGAAACGCATTTTTTAAATTTCGCTCTTTAAAATAATCAAGGCGACTTTTAAAATTGGGATTGGTCTACGTTTTCATTTTTCACCATTGAATAAAACAGTCGCAATTCACATAACAATTCTCTTTCTAGAAGTTATATACTTTGCACATGGTTGAAACATTTTCTTTCTCGACATCTGATCCGGATAATACTGAACTAACGGCAAATAAAACAGATATATTGTTGTCATTAAATCTTGTCTCAATTTCATTAGATACTGAATCTATAATTTCATATTGAATATTGATTCTGTGATATGATTTAACATCATCATGGGGATTTTTTTCACCGTCTCCGAATTCGCTTGGAATTTTAGCCTTTTCAGTTTGGGTCCAGAATAAGAATTTTTTTCGCAAAATTCTGTCACAAAACTCCACACTTGATTGAAATATGCATCAGAACGAAAAGAACTAACAGTTTCAATTGTAGGTTTAGCCAAAGCTTGCACAGTCTGAAAATTAAGTTCAGTTGACTGAAAATGCCTTGAGAGAGTATTGCATTGATCAAAAACACTGGGCAATACAAATAAAATGAACAAAAATTCGAACGATGTTATGTTATGTATGTTAAAAGTGCTTCGGATCTTCGACCATTGAGAGAATCGTTTTCAGATAATTCTTCCAATGTTAAAATCATCACTTCAAAATTATCAAGTAGTGCTTTTACGGCTTTAACTCTGAAAGATCAGCTCATATCACTTAGTGATTGTAGAGCTGAAGAGCCTCCAGAAAAAGTATTTGTTGATGAGCGAATCTTTTCGAAAATAGCATGTCTTTTATAGGATGTTTCTATGAAAGAATATAATGCACTGAGCTGTTGAAATGCATTTCTAGCAGAAGGAATGGTTGAGCATGCACTAACTACACATAAATTTAATCGGACACTTGAAATTTTCAAGTGAAAAGGATAACATCACCCCAATATTTACAAGTTGAAAAGGATTCGGTCCAGCCGGAAGAGAGAAGCTTCACTGTGAAGGTCGCCTCTTTTGAAGCTCCATAACCTAAGAAAACTGACCAGTAGACAGTCGATAAAAAAGGGAGAAGCTAATAGACGACGAGAAAAAAATTGGGGGCGCGACCGCGCCCCCTCGCGCCCCTATTTGCCGCCCCTGGGTGGGACAGCCTCAATCTCAAACGAAGAACCTTCTTCGTTTGGGATGGACGCTGTCCCACCCGTAAGCAAATGTTAAATGTGTAAAATAATGTTATATATTAAATTTTTTTTGGCGATTTTTGCTCATTTCAACGTCCACCGTCCCCTTAAAGATAACATTTTATTACAAGTTACGTGCGTACGATATCTATTGTAAAATGTGTGTAACGATGGAAAGTTTTTTCATTGCTCATTCCATAGCAATTTTATTGTCGATTTCCACTCAGTCGAAGACCCAGATCGACCGACTCACCTAAGGATATGAGCAACTGGTTGGACGGTTGGGATTTCCACTCCGTTGACAAAGTCCTAGAATTATGTAATTGGCTTTCTTCGTAAATATCACTTCTCTGCCGAGTTCGTTATTCTCTAACTTTATATTTTTTCCCTAGGAGGACTGCAATCACTTTTATTCTATTGGACACTTTAATATAGATAGACCTAGCGTGTGCACTCATGAGGACTTTTTTTACAAATTTATTGGGCTGCTTAAGGATTTTCTAGAATACTGTATACCAGCATTATTGTTCGGAAAATTATCATTGTTTCTTATAGGAAATTATGCTTTTAAAATCTTAAATGTCTCATAATTCAATCACAATCGTGTTTGTATTATAGTATCCTCTCTACTAGCACCAATGTTCCAAAAATTACCATTGTTTCTTACAGGAAATAATGTTTTTGAAACAATAAACATCGTAAAATTCAAGTAAAATCCCGCGTAATGTAAAGATACATTTGAATTATAATTTTTACATAATGTAAAGATACATTACGTAAAAATTATAATTCTATCGAATTATAATTTTTACATAAAGCTTTATATTTATATGGTTACTGAGTTAACGTGTTCATGCCACCTACTCGTATATACACTACACACATGCCTATACAGGGTGTCCCCAAAAGATTGAAACGCGCTTTAATTCTTTAACTGTTGGAGATAAGTGGGCAATGTAAATTGCAATGCAAAAATGTTGAAAGTAGGGTAGGAAATAAGACTACGTTAATGAAATAGTCCTCCCATTAATTTTCAAAAATTGACACTTTTTAAATTTTTATACGACCCCCTTAGACAAATTGGTCAATCAGAAATTTTTTATTTTTAATGCAACAGGATCATTGAAAAAAAAAAGCGTATCTGTATCTTTAGAATCAACTAAATTATGATAAAGGGAAAAATCTGACTTATGCCGCTTTTCCGTACCATGTGAAAGGCTGTTTCATCAGTGAAAATAGGGATCATAAACAAAATCAGGATCATAAACAAATTGACGATGGAACTTGTTTAGATAAAAAATACGTTAATATGTGACAAAATTATTTCAGATGGATTTCCTCCTTTAGTGCAAAATATCTGAATCTGTCTCAAGTCTGTATCGGTCAAACTGAAATCTGTAAATGTTAACTCAATGTAGTGGCGCCACTTAGTGGCACAAACGTAAAATAAAACAAGAAAATTAGAAAAACAGGAAAATGTGAACATGAGATACCAACAAGAAACATTATAAAGTAGAGATTATGAACTCCAAGAAAAACATTAGACGTGTTTATGCCATACCTCAGAGAAATATGGAGTCATTGACAGATCATTAACTAGCTTACTGGACTTTTTATTGAAACGAAAATATTCGAAGAAATCCAAATTAAAAATTGAGAAAACTGGAATCGAAAACTCAGTTTTCGATTATTAATATTTAATTTCATAAATATTTATAATCGAATCAGTTTTAAATATTTTAGTCAAAAATATTTTTAATTAAATTTTTTTAAAAATATTTAGAAATATTTATATAAAAATATTTTTAATTAAAAATATTTAGAAATACTTATATAAAAATATTTTTAATTAAAAATATTTAGAAATATTTATTTAAAAATATTTAGCTATAAAATATTTAATTTAAATATGTAGTTACAAACTATTTAATTTAAATATTTAGTTATAAAAGATGTAATTTACACATAGTATTAAATATTTAATCATTAAGTACTTTAATCAGAGAGAAATTGACATTATGGTTTGGTATTTATCATAAACATTAATCATTCACAGTGGGTTGTCGAGCCACTGATGATTTCAGGATGATTTATCATATGTTACTTTGGCATATTAGAATTGTTACGTAATTTTACATAAAAAGCATGTAATCTCTCGAAATAATCGTGCGAAGTATATGATATTTGGCATGCTTATTTTAATCGCAAACTTCAAAACGTCTGATTTTTCAGTGCGATCTAGATATACAAAATTTCTAATTTGTCTTATTCTTATCTTTGTTTATTAAAATTTGTGAATATGAAGAAAATACCTGTAGTGGAAACATCAGAAGTAATTATTAAACTTATAATTGTATCCTTAAAATATTATTATTTTTTTCTTTTCTAAAATTGAAATTTAATCTTGAAATAAACTTACAAAGCGAGTGAAAATAAATGCAAAACTAAGTTCATTTGAGTAGTTCTCCTGTAAAAAAAAAATAAAACCTTTTCTTACTGCTCGACACGAGTTCAAATATATTGAGAAAAATGATTTAAAAACAAACTTAGCACATTTTTCAAAGAACTAATCATGCCTTTTTCCATATCCTCAATTTAAGTTAAGAAAAGTTTAGAAACGAAGAATGATTGTACTTCGAGGATTATCCGAACTTTACCTCATTTGTTGCACTTGAACTGATGCAGAAAATTTTCAAAATTTGTTATTTGCTTTTTAATATTCTAGTGATGGCGTCTCCAAACTTCTCGACGCATGGACCGCAACAAAATTTTCAAACAGTTCACGGGCCTAATCAATTAAAAAAATGTAATTTGGTAAGAGACCGGGGTGGGACAGCGCAGTGGTTAACGCTCGGGGATTGCACTCGGATGACGCGAGTTCGATTCCCGGCTTTGTTCAAACACGTTAAATCTGTGGATCCGTAAGTCCTTTCGAGAGGTTGGTTGTGTGGGACGTGGAAAATAATATGTAATGCTTAAGTTACAATTAAACATTATAATTAACATTAATTATATGGCCGTTAAAACACATTAGTGGAATTAACATTTAAACGTACATCGCTCGTTGTTGTGCCGCAATAACCCTCCAATTATTTTTACCTTTTGTGTAAGTCCTGAAAAGAATTCATTAATCATTATAAAAAGACTAGCCTATTTAAAACTTAAACAATTTCCTTTATTAACAACATCACTTTATCAAAAGCACTATTTTCAACAATATCAACTTTCAATTATTATCGATTTTCATTTAATATTTTAGTTCGGGGAGATATGACCAGCAATATTAGATTTCGAATATTTCTATGACCTGGGGAAATGATCACATACCTTACAATTTAGACTTGGGCTCATCATCTCGCTTGCATCGGTCTTAGTGCTGACCGTACTGCCATAACTCTATGGTGTGTGGCTCCTACTCGTACGTTTCACCTCAACTGATACTTATATCTGCAACTGCTAGGTCATGGTCGCTTCGCTCCTTTTGTCAAACTCTTTTCACCAACACTTCGTATCAAAGTTACTTCTACCACCACATTCTGGATCCGAGTTCGTTCTACCACATTTTGTATCCAAGTGTCTTGGTTCCTTCGGCGGGGGGGGGGGGGGGAGGTAGCTCCACCCTTCTTCTCCTTGCTGCTCATTGGTTCTTCTGAACCCAATGGCATCACTTGACATTTGTCAAGGCCCCTTTCAGCCCCCTTTGGCATGGGACACTCAAATTTATTGTATTTGACCTAAAAGTTCACGTTGTTGTAAGCACCGGCGCCAGCCAGACTCGATCTTTGTTAGCCGTTCTATGTACCATAAATACAGCAATAAACATGCCTCATGTGAGGACATATTCTGGCCTCACATATCTCCCCACAAACAGAAAAAAAAAGAACAAAAAAAAAATTTTAAGCCATCAGAGTTCGAAACAAAAGTTCGATGCACTTGCAACTCTGTAATTGGCATTTTTCTCTTTCTTTTGGACAACGTCCGTCCAGAAAAGTTCAACAGTCTTGTTGTAACAGAAAAGTTTTTTTGCACACATAATATACACAAAATAAACATAAGTTACGTACTCATGAACTTTACCAGGTCCAGCTTTCAATTGAAGCTAAATTAAATTTTGAGTATTTAAAAGACTTTTAAACATATGCACATTCACTTTGAAATGTCACACACTACTATCTTTTATATTTTTAACATCATTACACATTTTTTTTTTTAAATTACACATTAATATTTTTTTAACACAATTCTTTACATACTTTATCAAATATTTTTTTTAATTGATAACTTCATCACATATATAACATTTTTGCTGAACCTTGATACTGGTACATACTTATTAATACAATCACATATATATATATATATATATATATTTTTACATTAGCCATTAAAATATAGTTTTCACATAAGTCAGTAACTTTAACTTTTCCACTGGGAATGACACATTTAGACATTTCCCTTTAATAAGCCATCTTGGCCCCGAATGTAAACAAACCAACAACCCCTTACACCTGATGACAGTTACTGATTGATTACTTTGAAAAGGCCATTAGAAGAACCCCTTCTTAAAAGACTCCCTTCTCCATGCGATACCGGAAACTGCTTTCAACTATTCCTTGCGAACAACATGGAAAACTGACCGGTCTGCAAAAGAGACCCCCGACAATGATTCCTATCTATTTTAATCGTTTTTTTGAACGGTGATTAGCAGTAACGCCCCAACTCAACTCCTCTTGCTATGACAAAGCAATGCAGTTTGAAGACGTTGAAATGGACAACGTGGTGCGCGAATTTCGTCTCACTGAAGATGACAACTGCAATGGCGCTCTTCAAAAGCCTGTACCCAAGTATTGTACATATTTTCATTCACCACTCGACGTGTTCTATAAACGTCGACTTATTCTTTTTAAATATAAACCTGTTCATCAATTTAATTATATTATTTATTCCTATCTGCTATTGAACCATTATACTTGCATGCTGCAGATGGACTTGTACATCATTTGCCTTTTATAACTCTCTCTCTCTTTTTTTTTTTTAAACTCAACACAGCTTAAAAAGTCCCTTATTTAAATATTATTCATTAGGTTCCTTTGAGGTGGCTTGTATTAATATCAAAATCATCTTAATTGTACCTTCTATTACAGCATGTATACCCCTTTTATACTCATTTCATGTAAAATTTAACATTATTTTATTGTATTATTTATTATTTAAATTTTACCTTTCCATTTGATGTTGATATTCTCTCTTATTTAATTTTGTTTTCTCCATGCCTTTCATAAGACTTTGAAGTTAAAAAAAAAAAATTGAAAAGTTTTTTTTTTTTTTGAAATTTAAATTTTTTTTTAATTTTTAAATTTAATTTTAAACTTTTAAAGTTTTTGATATAGTTTGTTTAAATTTTATTTATTTTAACTCCTTGCTTAATACTTTCATAATTTTTATATTTTATATAAACTTATTTCATCTTTTTAAACACACTTAAGACTTTATTTTCTTGTCTAAAAAACCCTTTATTTACCTAATTGCAAATTTTGATATTATATTTTTAACAATTGAAATCCTTTTCATTTATTATTTATATATCCTTTTTGAACGCGGATTTATTTACTCACCGTATAATTTTTTTTTTTTTTTTTTACTCTATAAAATTTATCATATTTATGTATTTCAATTTATTTTAATCCTTATGACTTTGAATACCTGACATTTATAACCATCTATATGCGCGATTGTTTATCATTCTATCTCACACATTATTATCTAATTATTTATTTTGACATTTTATTAACTGCGGCTAACCCCTTTATCGCCGTAATACATATTATCATTTATGTATTTACCATATATGACATTTATTTCATCCTAATTTATTTTATTTCTTTCATAAAATTTCTCAACACCTTATTCAGATTATATTTTTCACACAATTTAATATTTACAAATACCTAAACACCAATTATGTGACATTAATAACAGAGTATATATATATATTTACGTAGATTGTGTGTGTGCCGTTTCTTTACACACACTTCAAATGCTGCAGTATCTCATCGATAACTTTAATGTTTTTATTTACATTCCCCACTGACATCTGAGTGCCCTATTATTTAACATATTCATTTATTCATTCCGTATTTATTTATATTCATTATATATGTATCTCACATTTATTTATTATCGTACAATTTTCCTCAACAATACCTACATTTTATTTTCATTACCATATTTATTTACATTGTATTTTCATATCCATAATTTATTTATACACACATGATTATCGCAACCTTTCCTTACGATGGAAATAAACAACAAAAATGCTTTATTTCGCACTCAAAATTCTTCACTTATTTTTTTTTATTTCAACCCTTTTTAACACCTTCTGTGAAATTATTCATCTATTTACTAAACAAATTTTTAACTAAATTTATTTACATTTATCCTTTCATTTTAGGATTAATTTAGTTACTGAAATTGCCTAAACAATTTACATATTCATGAAAAATTTGTAAACAAAATTTGAACTAAATTTAATTCATTTATTCTATCACTTTAGGATTAATTTAGTTATTTAAATTGCCTATACAATTTATATATTCTTCCTCAAACATTTATTTACCTAATCACTTTCACTGCATTTTTCACATTTGAACATTCCTACACGAGATATCGTGTCCTCGATTGCCTTATTGCAACGGGCGATTTACAGCTATTTTAACTGTTCATAATTTAACATTTTAAATTCAAATTGATTTAAAATTTTCAATTATTTATGCCTTTATTTAGTTTTTGACATAAAATTTATATCATCTATGGATAATCTCTAACATTTTCACTTTCAGTTCATTACTTATTTTTTTACTTTACTTAAATCTGTCATTCAATTTTTAAGCTTCAAGACTCTCCCTCAAGAGACCTATCATCCCTCAGAAGATTTAAGATTTTTGATTGCCTTTGAAAACAACCTGCAGAGAAAATGATGTGAATGGACTTGCCTTCCACCCTATCTTGTCCTGACAATGAAGTATTTGACTGGACTGCGTGCACAACATTGCCCTTGCCTGTATTTGTTTACAGACCTTATATCTACCCAATTAGGTAACATATTTTGATTTTACCTTTTATTTTGTAGATTTATTTGCATAAATTAATCTCTGCATAATTTTCTGATCACATGTAAATTTGAGTTAACATTATAAATTATATAATATTATTTTTTGAACAAGAACCATTTGTACACTTATTATCAATTTTTGTAACCTTCATACCATGTTCAATTTTAAACCATTCCATGATTATTCATTTTTTTCTTAAAAATTCACACCATTTCCATTCTTAACCAATTCTTCCATTATTGCTTTTTTTTTTTAATTCATATCATTATCCATTTTTTCATTTTTAAATTATTTTCAATTCCAGATCATTTACCTTTAATTCATTTTTGATTTATTATTCTCTTTATCTCTCTCTCATTTTACAATTTTTCAGGTACCAATCATCAGCAAAATTTGAATTTTTAAAATTTCTTTATTTCTTTAAACATTTTTGACCAAGCTTTCTCTCCCTATGTTCATGAATATTTTCAATTTCATTTGTGTTATACATATGTATTTCATTTAGTAACTTTAATTTCTGCCTAACATACTCTTTATATTTGCTTTGACTTTCAATTATTTCTGAATCTACTTTTAGAATATCATTACCTTCATTATCATTGTCATTAACATCCCTTATTATTTTATTATTTTCATTTTGAACATTTTTACAAACATTTGAATTTTGTGTTTGTTGAAACTTATTATTTTCATCATTCAACTCATCCATTATTTTATTTTCAAGAGCATTTGGCTTATTATTATCATGATTTCTATTTTCATTTTCATTTTGAGTTTGTTGAAAATTAAAATTTTGATTTTTCCTTTCCAAAACTTCCATTATTCTATTGTCCTCTGAAATTTGAATATTTTCCTTAGTATGACTTTTAGTTGTATTTTGATCACCTTCTAAACTGGCATTTTGACAAACCAGAACATCCGTTATTTTATTTTCCAAAATATCCCTTATTTTATTTTCAAGTAATTTTTGAGTATCTGCACTATCGTAACTTTGACTTTCATTCTGTATTTCCTGACCCTTAAGAATTTCATTCTGTTTTTCTTGAAAATTAACAATTTGAGTATTTTTATCATTATGATTTTGATTTTGACTTTGCATTTCTTCAAACCTTTTACTTTCATTTGCATTTTGTACCCTTTGAATTTTAACATTTTCATTTTGCATAATTTCATGATCAATATTTTCAAAATTTTTATCACCTTTTTGATTTTGCATAATTTTGATATCCGTATTTTCACTTCCATGCTGAATATTTTCATTCATATCTTGAACATTTTCAATATGTACACTTTGTACAGAATAACATTTTTTTGATTGAATCTCAATTATTTCACCGTTACCGTTATATTTATTTTCACTTTGTAACTTTTGTGCTATATGACATTTTTTTGCGTGAATATCATCGATTTCACTGTCCATATCATATTTTTCCATCAATTCTTCCGCACTTTGTACATTTTGTTCGATATAACATTGGGTAGCGTGAATTTTAATTGGTTCATCTTTCATGTTATATTTATTTCTAATGGTCAATATATTTGCTTTTCCAATTTCATTTATTCGAAACGGTCCTTGAAATCTATCTTGAAACATATTTGGTTTATTTTCCTCTTTCCAAAATACGGTATCTCCGATTTGCATTTCTTCATTAGTAACTGTTTTGAAATTTTTAATCACTCCTACTCGCATATTTTGATTTATCGTAATTTTAACCTTCTTTTGATTACTAATTACAATATGAATTTTGTTATTTTTTATTTCAGTTCGAATTGCACCAAATGGAAAGAGTAATTTTGCGTGTTTTGTGGGGATAAAGATAACCTCCTTATCCGGAATTTCCTGACTCATATCGAATTGTTCTGCAATCAACTGACCTTGTTGCAAAGCTATCCTGCGTGTGAGCGTGACATAGACTTCGTCGTCAAGATTTGACTCTTCATTACCACATTTTTTTTTAGCAAAATCACCAACCTTTCCATTTTTAGGAAAATCGGCCTCATCGACCTGTGCAATTTTTTTATTGTCATAATACTCATTTTTATTATTTCCATTAAATTCAAATATACTTTTAACTTCATCATGTGTGACAATTGGATTTTTCGACTTCGTAACAATTTTAAAATTATTTTCTGTATCAATATTTTTATTATTTTCATTATTTGAAGAAGTACAGTCATTAACATGGCTACCTGTAATATTTTGTGAATCAATTTGTGAAACTTTACAACTAGTTTCATTAATTTTATCAAACTTTTCATTCTCGATCTGAGTCGATTTTGAGTTAACTTCATTTTTGTGCTCATCATTTAAATTTATTTTTGCACTGCACGCCTCATTTTCATTTTTATTAATTTCTTTAACTCCTGTATTTTCCTTAATTTTCTTTTTATTGATATTTTCCTCACTTTTTAGACTTTTGACAAAATTAGCATCGAAGCGGACCCATCCGGGCCGTGCCAATGAATCTACAATAGTCTCAAGCACCACATCTCTCGGGCAGGAAACATGGGTAAATTTTTGCATGCTTTCAATATTATTTATATTTTTATTGTCATTTTTACTTTCATTTTCATCATGTTGATTTGCTTCAATTATATTTAACTGTAAATTGGGACCTGGGCTTCGCGTGCGACCCTTCCTTTTATCATTTTGCATTTTATTTGCGTTTTCATTTAAATTCAAAACCTCATTTCGCGTTTGCACTTTTTTTTCTTTCGATTGGGACTTTGGTCTATTTATTAAATTTTGACTTGGCCAAAGCCCCTCCCTCAGTTTAAAGACCCGCGATTTTGACTGCTTTCTTTCGGAATAGTTTGGGTATTTGACCTACTATCCTTTCGTTCTCTGAATCCGCTATTTTGAGTGTTACGAAAACCATTTCTTTGCCCATTTCTTATATTTTGACTCCCATATTTATTTTCCCCATAATAATTTTGTCCGTTTTGATTATGCCAACACGTAGAAAAATAATGACCTCTTTTCCCGCATCCTATGCAATATACATTTCCATTTTGTGATTTTTCCTGTATTCCCCGTTGATTACCATTAACTTTTCTAGCATTATTCTCCTTGCGATACACTGCATTGATTTCCGAACGGTCACACTCCTCCTCCATAATTTTCTCCAGATTTTCTGCGAATTCAACTGCTTTATCAAAATTAGTAATATTTATTTTCTTTATTTCAAATGCAATATCTCCTCTTAAAGTTTCTAAAAATTTAACTAACATGATATTATTTTTAATTTCAAACATTTCATTAGTTGAGTTATTTCCTACAAAATCATTTGTTGCATTAGAAATATTTAACGCTAGCTCAGCAACTTTCATGCCTGGCGTCATTCTAATTTTATTTAAATTTATTTGCTTTTGAAGCATAGTTACAGATGGCTTAAATTGTTTAATCAAAATTTGTTTAACTTCTCCCATGTTGTTTGAATTCTGCAATTCCCTTTTTTTTGTCAGAAATTCTAACGCTTTTTCCTTCAATCTAGTTTTTAAAATTATAACTTTATTCTCTTCTGACCACTCGGCCATACCTGCGATATTTTCGAACTGCGTAAAAAAAAATTCAATGTCCTCATTATCTTTTCCATTAAACAGAGGTAACAGATTTATTAAATTAAAGTTTTCCATTCTTGTTCTCTGATTTTCACTTATTCTTATTTGTGACCTATCGGGAGACATTTGACGTCTCGAATTTCGTGTATTCCTTTTAGGAATTTACCACAACAAGTTTCCCTTCCAAAATTTTCTAACTTAATCTAAACACATTAATACACTTAAAAATACTGCACATAAAATACTTCATGCAACAAAATAATCTTAACATATCATCAATTTTTCACACATTGTTTTCAATTATAATATATTCAAAAGATTTTTCATTTTCAAAGTGATTGTGCATATTTTTTTTTACCAATGCAAAATATCTGGTCAACATATGCTCCCCAAAAATTTTCATTCATTTCTTTATTTAAATTATTTTTATTCACCTCAGTATTTTTCATTAAAATTTTCCTTTAAATTTATGACTTACACAAAAGCGTCACGGTAACCAAATGTGGGACGTGGAAAATAATATGAAATAAAGCGTTGTGTTTAAGCAAATACCCTCCAATTATTTTTACCTTTTGTGTAAGTCCTGAAAAGAATTCATTAATCATTATAAAAAGACTAGCCTATTTAAAACTTAAACAATTTCCTTTATTAACAACATCACTTTATCAAAAGCACTATTTTCAACAATATCAACTTTCAATTATTATCAATTTTCATTTAATATTTTAGTTCGGGGAGATATGACCAGCAATATTAGATTTCGAATATTTCTATGACCTGGGGAAATGAGCACATACCTTACAGTTTAGACTTGGGCTCATCATCTCGCTTGCATCGGTCTTAGTGCTGACCGTACTGCCATAACTCTATGGTGTGTGGCTCCTACTCGTACGTTTCACCTCAACTGATACTTATATCTGCAACTGCTAGGTCATGGTCGCTTCGCTCCTTTTGTCAAACTCTTTTCACCAACACTTCGTATCAAAGTTACTTCTACCACCACATTCTGGATCCGAGTTCGTTCTACCACATTTTGTATCCAAGTGTCTTGGTTCCTTCGGCGGGGGGGGGGGGGGGGGGGGGGAGGTAGCTCCACCCTTCTTCTCCTTGCTGCTCATTGGTTCTTCTGAACCCAATGGCATCACTTGACATTTGTCAAGGCCCCTTTCAGCCCCCTTTGGCATGGGACACTCAAATTTATTGTATTTGACCTAAAAGTTCACGTTGTTGTAAACACCGGCGCCAGCCAGTCTCGATCTTTGTTAGCCGTTCTATGTACCATAAATACAGCAATAAACATGCCTCATGTGAGGACATATTCTGGCCTCACAGGTTGTAGGGGGAGGAGAGTATTGTCTATGTAGTTGCCGTCCCCACTGGCTTCGGGTCTAAATTGGGTGGAACTGTCTTGGCCGTCCATATAGATACCTTATACCTTCGGGTCGGTCGGATGGCTTGAGTCGAAGTACTATAAAAGTAGTATTAGGTGGGTGAATGCGCGTTCTCTAAGAGTGCGTGATTTCTAAGATTGCCACATTTTAAATCTTGAACTAGATTCCAGACGTTCATCTAATTTAAAATCTTGCCTTTTCTGGTTCACGAGAATATATGAACTGCTTTAATCTTCAGCATGGAGATAAATTATAAAGTATTTATACTCACAGAACATAGTACACGTTCCGAGAATATGGTAGGCGTTCCGAGAACATAGTAGGCGTTCCGAGAACAAAGTAGGCGTTCCGAGAACATAGTAGGCGTTCCGAGAACATAGTAGGCGTTCCGAGAACATAGTAGGCGTTCCGAAGTTTTGAGTAATTCTCTTATTGCATATAACAACATTTATGAGCCGCCCAGGAGGTGACTTGGATAGCGTCTTCGGCTGCTGTCTTGTGGGCTCGGGTTCGAATCCCGAATAAGGCATGGATGTTTCTCGAAGATAAAGTCAGCCTTCCGCCTTCTGGGTCCTCGCCTATATGTGAGGCTGCACCCCTTTCGACCTTCGTCAGTGATGCGTGCTTATAATAAACTTTGTTCTGTCGTCTTGTGTCTTTCTTCGTACTTTCCAGCTTCCTGCGTCACTCGTCCTTAATCAGCTCCGCCGAAGCAGGAGGTCATCAGTAAACAGCAACAACAACATTTATGAAACAGTTTTATGGTCAGTATGAAATGATCGATATTTGCAAATGAAGTGCGAAAACTTGCTATGCAAATATATAATAAATTATCTCGCTTCCATCATTGGTATCGGTTGTTCAATGCCAGTGTTTTTCAAACTCTTTTGATCGTTGAATCCTTTTTGAAATTTACTTCGAAGGTAGAATTTTATAAATGGGTTCGTCAGCATGGAATGGTCGATATTTGTACTGGAAGTGTGAAAACTTGCCAGAGTTCTTCAAACTTTTTGATCGCTGAACCATTTTGTAATTTACTTCGATGATGGAACCCTACAAACGGGTTCGTTAGAATGGAATGGTCCATATGGAATGGTCGATTCGAAATGCATGGAATGGTCGATACGAAAGCAAATGGAATGATCACGTAATACATGTCGAAAACCCAGACCATCCGGCTCGTCCGAGGACTTGGAGCAGCGAATCACATAATACATGTGTGAAAACTCACTATGCAAATATATAATATATTTTTTCGCTTTCATTGTTGGTATCGGTTATTCTATGCCAGTGTTTTTCAAGCTTTTTTGATCGCGGAACAATTTTTAATATTTAATTCGATGATGGAACCATATGAAAGGGTTCGTCAACATGGAATGGTAGATCTTTGCACTGGAAGTGCGAAAACTTGCAAATACATAATAAATTTTCTCATTTTCAGCGTTACTTTTACACACACACACATACTTTCACACACACACACACACAGACATCACTTCAAAAATGTTTGATTCGTGATCAGGGATGCTTGAAAGTGCTCTCCCGTCGAAAACTCGAATTCGAATTTTTGACCCCGTCACAATACTTTCCTTATACATTATGTATATATAGGGAAAGTTAAAAGTACCGATATTAAAAAACAACTTTGTCGAGTTCTTATCGAAAAAAAAAACTTTAAATATCAAAAAAGTTTCTTCACTTTCTGCGGATAACTTTTTTGTTAATTTCGGTGTCCACAATTCTGTATACCAAAAACTGAAACTTGAAGATGATAAAATTTGGAAAGCAAACTGTAAATGTCACATTCTGCACAACTGCTCAACATAAAAGCATTAAATTTGATGCCGAATCATTAGTTTTAAAAGTTTATAATGAATTTTCAGCATATGTCAAACATACAGATTTTCAATAACAATATTAAGAAACTATGTAACATGCACAGAACTACACGATGTCATGCTTGACATCTGCCAAAAAATTAAAGATAGAAAGAGCGATACATTTTTTGGCAGTTAAATTATATGTCGATTTTAAGCAAATTGAACGAAATGGACAACGCAACGTTTTACTGAGAGACAGAAATTTTCTTCGACAGGTGTTTAGTTTACCTTAATAAATGGTACCATCATGATAATTCGGAGTTCCAGAAAATGAGTATAATATATATGAAAAAACAAATCTCTTGGAATAATTTAAAAGAACTGGCCAACGACGTGAAACTTAACGTAGATGAAGACAAACTTTACGAAGATTTTTGTCTTTTCATTTCGGGAAGCTATTGCCACCTCAATTGAAAGAGTGGATTTAAGGTGGGCCCATTTTTTTTCCAAAGCTTGAAGAGGGAGTTGGGTAAAGGACTTTTAAAAATTGCATCTTTTGCTCTTTTTGTCCCAGTTTCAAATGCTGCTTACCGATGCATTTTTAGCATTGTTAACGAAATGTGGATAAAAGAGAGAAACGAGGATCACGTAGAAGCCCAGGTTCAGACTTTTGTGAACTTTACAATGGACTGCAAAGAACTTTATAAATTCGTTTGTTCCAAACCAGACATATTAAATGTTGTAAGATCGAATGAAAAATACGAATTTAAAAAGTAAATAATGTGATAATTGTACGATTAATATAATGAAATGTTTAAAACAATTACGTTTTTCATTTACAGATTACTTTAGCACAAGGGGGTGGATATTTGGGAGGTAATCTCCCGGAATCATATGGACAATAGGTGGCAACTCTAATTGTAGTGACCGTGTAATTAACACTTTACCACAAAGTTGAAAAGTGTTTATGACTTTGTTCATTCTGTCTGTCTGTCTGTTAGCACGATAACTGCTGTTAAAATGACTTAATCAAAATGAAATTTTAGTATGTTGTTCAGACAGTCTGTAGAACCTATGGGAATATAAATGAATAATATCACCCAATTAGTTTTGGATTAAACCCGGGTTGAAAAAATGAAATACATTGAGCCCTATGGGACCTAATTTTTCAAACATTTTTAAGCGGATTTAAAATTCACAAATTGCTTCGAAAATTTTAGGTAATATTCAAATTGGTCCATAAAATGTATAAAAAAAAAATCAGCGAAATATATTCAGTAGTTTTTTAAATAAAAATTAAAATAACACCTCTTATATGAAAAGATCACGTGACCCACTTCAAAATGATATATGGCATCCATCTTGTCTCAAAATCGTGATTTTTAAAGTTCTTTTTAATTCATATTGAGTGTTGTATCCGTCCTAAAACCACTTTATTTTGGCTTAAATCAATATCAGAATTTATACGTTGTGTTTGTGAATAAACGTGAGTTATCCAGAAACTTAGACTCGTTCTTGTATCCTGAATGTACTTCCACGATTCCAAAGGATACTTTTCGCATTAATATATAATGTGTGGCTCAGTGCTAACCAATCCTGAGTTCGTTCGTTCGTTACTAATTCCCCCGTGGTGAAGGGGCGCCTACGCACCACGTCCACAAGACTTCCCTGGTCCCATGGCGAAGGGGAGAAAATCTACAGCTTCACTTTTATAGAGGCTCCCTAAAGGGCGGAAGTCTGCCTAGGCCTCGACAAGACACCATTCATGCCCGCAGGCAGGATTCGAACCCGCAACCCGGCAATCCAGCAATCAGGCAGAAACGTAATCTGAGTACTTTGCAGAATATAATAAATAATTGTGTAAGAATAATTTTAATAATAATCACACGACTAACAACGACTACAACATATAATAATTTTCGAACGAGTTTAGGTCTTTCTAAACCCCAGAAAAGCCCCAGGTGACCTAAAACTTTTGCATATTATATCTACCACTGGACAGGACTTATCGGAGCCTGATTTTCGATTCCCCCCCTCCCCTGGTGCTCCAAGAAAATGAGGGAGTTAGGAAAATATTTTCAGATTCATCAGAAGCCTCCTTGCATATAATATAGTCTACGGAATAGAATCTAACGGTGACAGATTTCCGATTTTTACTTTCCCTATATACGTAATGTATAAGGAGAGTATTGTGACGGGGTCGAAAACTCGAATTCGAGTTACCCTGATCACGAATAAAACATTTTCGAAGTGATGTCTGTGTGTGTTGTTGTTGTTGAAACCCAGACCGTCCGACCTACCAGAAAGGTGTAAGGTAACTGTTTGGACGGTCGGGAAGTGCCACCCAATTTAGACCGGAACCCAGTGGGGGAGGCATCCACAGGGACCGTACCCTCCTTCCCCTACCACCAACCTCTCGGAAGGACTTTCGGACCCGCATGTTTAACGTGATCGTACTCCGCATGAACACGGCGGCAGTTTTGGCTGTGGCTGGAATCGAACCCGGGCCTACCGAGTGCAACTCCAGCGTGCTAACCAATGGGCTACCGCGCCCCATGTCTGTGTGTGTGTGTTTGTTGGAAAGTATGTGTGTGTGTGCGTGTGTGTGTGTCAGTGAGTCTGTGGAGACGATAACTGACGAATGAATGGACCGATTCGAAAGACATTTGTTACAAAAATCACAATCCGTAAGCACTGGAAGCCTATTGTTTTTATATGCAATCGAATGTTCAGAACCCCCTAAATTTTCGAGTGAAATTTTGAAAAAATTGTCAAAAAATCAAAACCGCTAATAAAGTTGCGCAAATAAACATTTCTTATGTAATTTTTCATTAGAAAATGATTGACATAAATTTTAGAACGCTAAAATGAACCGTTCTCGAGATATTGGAAATTTTTAAATAAATTTATCAAAAAATCCCAAAGTCATCAAAAGTCACCATCAAAAAGTCAATCCCCATCAAAAAGTCATATAAAACAAGAAAGATCAATCATGCATAAGCATTGATTATGAAACACTTTCCAACTGAAATGTAATTTCATTTAAAAATTTCTAAAATGTGATTCATTCAGTGGTAATATCTTTTACATTATCACAGTACTACAGTAATTTATTATACTTAAATATTTAAAACTGTATCGAAATATAAATCATCTGATTCTTTATGCAAAATCAATGAATATTTCATTCATATAACTTGTATTCCAGACTCCAGAGCTAAATAATTTTGTGTGAAAAAAATTCAGCAATTCTTATGTAATTCATCTTACAATCGCTTGAGATATTTGCATTCTGCATATGTTAAAATTAGGCTTCCTTGAAGAAATAATAAAAGTTTAGGGATCATTTAAAATTACAACTATTGTAATTGCATAGGCACGGAATTTAGATACACAGATAATACACAGATAATATATATGTGTATGTGTATGTACTCAAAGTATTGGAATCGTGCCGAAGATCGGAACTCGAATTTTCAAAGGATCTACACGTTTTGGGACTTCTAGAACACGAAAAAACTACTTTTAGGAAGACGTCTGTGTGTGTAAGGGTGTATCTGTGTATGTTTCTGTGTGTCTGTGTGGATATTACATCCACTCTAATTGAAAAACTAATGGACCGAATTTCATACAATTTGGTAGGTATGTTTTTTGTGGGAAATCCTGATGTTCATTAGATTATAGAACGATTCGTAATAAAAGAATCTGCCTTCTTTGCGAAATGGCCGCAGAAATTGCCTTTATCCACTCTAGCTAAAAACTAATGAACCAAATTTAACAAAATTTGGAGTATAATATTTCAATAACCTACAAGTGATTTATATACCAAATTTAACAAAATTTTGTATATAAATCATTTGTAGGTTATTCTACTACGATTCGGGAAAAAGGAACGGGCTATTTTTGCGAAATGGCCAGCAAAAATCGTTATATATAAAAATAAAAGACTACGTGTGCTCAATTATATCAATTAAATTCCTATTTTATATGTGATTTTTGACAACAAAAAGAATAAGACTAACCCCATTACTCTAGGACTAGCCGTTCTTGAGATATTCTAGTTTTTTCGCGTTTTCGCTACGCCACCTTTGACAATAAGTCCAGCTATCAAATGAGAACCAAATTTAAGTTTAACGTGTAAATTCAATGTCATTTAAAATGCTTATGTTGTGCAGATAAACTCAAATTATCATTGAATAAATAAAGAGAACGAATATGAGTCTGCAGGGAAAGACATGTGCTGTCCACATCAGAATTTTTAACAATATTACACCAATGATTTATAGAAGTGAACGGGGATTATTTTCAGGCCATTTCGAAAAAAATGTATGATCTATATTTAAAGATCCATCAAATTTTTGTCGAATAAAATGTTCAACAAATTTAAGCTGTGTACCAAATTTTAACTCTCTAGGACGTAGGAAAGTGCATTTAAAATGCCATCAATTAAATTTATCAAGAAGAGTTATATAAAATTTAAAAAAAATGAAAAATTGTTATCTACCAAATTTATTTTAAAATATGAAGCCACTCCCATATGCAAAACGTTTAAACAAATGGAGAGATATTTATTATATAATATCTCTCTCTTTTCTTTCTGGAAGATATCCCAAAGTCAGAATTTACTTGAATTTGTTTTTTTCCCTATATTAAATAATTTTTTTAATTAAAAAAATACTTAACATATATTACTGAAATTTGTTTTATATATTCTATGGGATAATGTGAATATTTCCTAAAAATTTCGAAGCAATTCGTGAATTTTAAATTTACTTAAAAAATGTTTGAAAAATTAGGTCCCATAGGGTTCAATGTATTTCATTTTTTCAACCCGGGTTCAATAAAAAACTAATTGGGTGATATTATTTATTTATATTCCCATAGGTCCTACAGACCGTCTGAACAACATACTAAAATTTCATTTTGATAAACTCATTTTTACGGCAGTTATCGTGCTAACGGACAGACAGACAGACATACATACAGACAGACAGACAGACAGACAGAATGAACAAAGTCATAAACACTTTTCAACTTTG
Organism: Amaurobius ferox; assembly: GCA_951213105.1. NCBI lineage: Eukaryota > Metazoa > Arthropoda > Arachnida > Araneae > Amaurobiidae > Amaurobius > Amaurobius ferox. Next base: position 99,697,251 of record OX578138.1, read on the forward strand.
TTGTAAAGTGTTAATAAAAAAGAAATATTTCCTATTGAGAAACATGCTCACTTTTCATATGCAATACCATACGATAAGTTTGGTGGCATCATTCTCGTGGATCTAGTTCGTTACATTCATGAAAAAGAAACTTTGAGTAATACTTTTGTATTTGAACGCCAATAGTGATTTATCTGCTGTAAGAATAACTTATTTCTTCGTCCATAACACTTGGCGAGATTTTGGCGACGAATTTGGTGAAATGTCGCCAACTTGGCGACTTTTTTAAATGTTGCAAAATTAACGAAAAACTCGCCAAATGGATAAAAATGACGCTAAATCAATGAAAATGACGACTCATTGATAGAAATTCAATATCTTGGAAAGAATATAAATAACTACTATAAAAATAATCTATTTTTTTACTGTAAAAGTAGTAAATTCATTGCATTGTATAAGGAAAGTCATGTGCTGCCCACATCAGATTTTTTTAATTGCGAAGGTAAAAAATGGAGGGAGTCTCCAGAATTCTACCTAGTGGCTTAAAAGTCTGAATCTGAATAGCTATGTTATAGGTCACAGAACAGAATCGAATGAAATTAGATTTTCAATTTCTTCCCCAAAGGTGGTCAAAATAAGGTCTTTCTAGACCCTCCAGAAGCCCCCTGGTAATCTAAAAGGCCTAAACGTAGCATAATTATAGTATCTAACACGACACAGAACCTTACTAAGCCATTTTTAGAATAGATGAATATTTTTAACACCAAGAGCCATGCATGGTTAAACAAAACAAAACAAAACTTATTAAAAAAAGTTGTCACCTAATTTCTTAAAAGTACTTAGTATAATTTACAGGCTTAAATACTATCAAATAATAACAGAATAATATTAGTGTACTCTGTAAAACATATTAGTGTACGCTATAAAACATATTACTGTACACTATATAATATGTTATTAGTAGTGTACGTTATATAAATGTACACTATAAAACATAGAAAAATATTAAATAATCTATCTACTTTATTATCTTCTCTGTAGAAATATTTTAGACGTCAAAAGTGAAATCCACAAATAAAAGTCTATTTGCGGGTAAAAAGAAATGCAAAATGCAATTTCTTTGAGTACTTCTTACGTAAAAGGGTTTGTTCTTGCTTGCCGTTCGAATTTATTGAGAAAAATGACTTCGAAAAAAAAACAGATTTAACACATTTTTATGAGGACTAATCATGGTTGTTTTCACATCCTCGATTTAAGTGGGAGAAAAGGAAGAATGATTGCTCTTCGAAGATAGAAAAATAAATAATCTAACTTTTGCTCCATTTGTTGCATTTTTAGAATCCTGAATATTTTTATCCATCTGTTGATTTTTGCATTAAATGTAATAAAGCTGTGAGTGCGTTAATCTCTGTATATTAAAAAAAAAATTGCGTTTTTTTATACTGCATTTCATCGAAAAAGATAATGCTGTAAATCGTCTGACTCTCCATGTAAAATTAATGAATATTTCGTTCATACCACTCATATTCCAGACTTCACAGCTAAATAATTTTACGTGATAAAAATTCAACAATACAACTCATTTTACAATCGCTTGATTTGTTTACATTTTGTATGCTATAATAATTAGGCATTGTTGTAGGATTAATCAAAGTTTAATAATCATTTTAAATAAAAAAATATTGTAATTGTGTTGGAACAGAATTTAGATATAGTTAATATGTAAAATAAGAGTGGATTTACGACGGATACAAAACTACAAATAAATTTAAACGATCTTTAAATATCACGATTTTTATACAGGAAAAAAAATGGATGCCATATTTTATTTTGAAATGAATCACACGATGTCTTCATACAATATGGGTGTGACTATTATTTCAATTTTTATTTAAAAAAAAACTATCTACCATGTTTTGCGGATTTTTTTTTACACATTTTAAGTGATAATTTGAATATTTCCTATAATTTTCGAAGCAATTTATGAATTTTCAATCCACTTAAAAATGTTTGAAAAATTAGGTCCCATTGGGTTCAATGTATTTCATCTTTTCAACTCGGGTTAAATCCGAAACTAAATGGATGATATTAATAATTTTCATGCGCATATGTCCCATAGACTGTCTCAACAACATATTAAAATTTCAATTTGATAAAGTCAGTTTTACTGGAGTAATCGTGCGCACAGACAGATAGACGGACAGACAGACAGATAGAATAAACAAAGTCATAAACACTTTAGAACTATGTTGGAAAGACTTTGCGGTATATAAAACAGCATTTTATCTCCGATCACTGTATGCTGCCAATATTTCAAAGTTTTCAGACAAATCAAAAATTTATAGCACATTTTTTACTTTTCCTATTTAAGGAATAGATTGCATACGATTTTGGTACTTGAAATGTAACTCGGATTAAAAATTTACCACAATTGAATAATAGAAAAATATCAATCATGCATAAAGCTTTGATTATGAAGCACTTTCCAACTGAAATGCAATCCATTGAATGTATCGCATCTTTAAAATGCGATACATTCAACGACGATATTTTTAAAATTTTTACAGAACTACAAAAATTTATTTTACTTGAAAACTTAAAATTTCATAAAAAAAAAACTTTATTCAAATGACGTCATCGAAATATAAATCGTCTTGCTCAGTATGTAAAGGCAGTGATTATTTCAATTATACACATTTTGTCCAGACATTCAGCAATTTTTCCAAAAAATTCAGCAATTCTTATACAAGTCATCTTACAATCACTTTACATTCTGCATCCATAAAAATAAGGCTTCGTTGTAGAAATATTCAAAGTTTAATGATCATTTAAACTGAAAAATAGTGTAATGGCGTTGGCACAGAATATAGATGCACAGAAAATACTCAAAAATAAAGCTACTTTAGGACGGTAAAACCCTAAATATAAATTTAAAAGAGCTTTAAACATCGCGAGTTTTACACTGGGAATAAAGATGGATGCCATATTTTATTTTGAAGTGGGTCACGTGATCTCTTCATATAATATGGGTGTTACTATTATTTTAACTCTTATTTAAATAACTACCAAACATATTTTGCTGAATTTTTTTATATGTTTTATGGGATAATTTGAATATTCCCTAAACCTTTCGAAGCAATTTATGAATTTTAACTTTACTTAGAAAATGTGTGAAAAATTAGGTCTCGTAGGGTTCAATATATTTCGCTTTTTCAACCCGGGTTCAATCCAAAACTAATTCGATGATATTATTCATCTGCATTCTCATGTGTCCTCCAGAGTGTTTCAACAACAGACTAAAATTTCAATTTAATAAAGTCATTTTTATGGCGGTTATCGTGCGAACGGACAGACAGACATACAGACAAAATGAATAAAGTCATACACACTTGTCAACTATAGCCGGCCGACTAATCGGTTGCTCATGTCCTTGCTGACGAGCCGGTCGGTCTGGGTCTTCAACACTTGTCAACTATAGGCCAACGGCCGTACCGTGCTGAAAACACCGGTTCTCGTTAGATCACCGAAGTCAAGCAGCATCGGGCGCGGTTAGTACTTGGTGGGTGACCACCTCGGAATACCGCGTGCTGTTGGCCATCTCGGGTGCGGTATCGCCGTGGTTTGCGCGCTAAGATTTGCACGGTGCCACAAATGCCGCCGTGTTCATGCGGAGTACGATCACGTTAAACATGTGGGTCCGTAAGTCCTTCCGAGAGGTTGGTGGTAGGGGAAGGAGGGTACGGTCTCTGTGGATGCCTCCCCCACTGGGTTCCGGTCTAAATTGGGTGGCACTTCCCGGCCGTCCATACAGTTACCTTACACCTTTCTGGTAGGTCGGACGGTCTGGGTCTCAACAACAACAACACTTGTCAACTATGTTGAAAAGTGTTACAAAACTATAAATTCATTGATAAAATATAAAACATAATCGTCTTCTGTAATTATAAATTTAAAATATTTCAAGAATATTGGATTTTACGTCTATAGAAACCAGTAAGACCAGTTTGGATGTTTTTTTTCTGTGTAGGATGATATGAAATAGGATGTTATGTATATAGCTATTCTCCAGTTGCAGCTGAAAGTATGTTGCAATAAATACTCTCGCGATTTATAAATTTCCAAGATTTTAGCAATAAAATTCCTTGATTTTAGATTTTTTACATAATTTAAGGGTCAAGTCTAACGTTTATGCAAAGTTTCAAGTTTCCAACTTCAGTATTTTGGGTTGCGGAAGTGTCCTTTAGTAACTAGCGTCACAGCCGTATGCATATTATGCTTATGCGAATTTTCCATTTGATACTCAACGATACAATTTTGAAAAAGAATAATCGTATTTAAAACTCTGTTAACATTTGGCCATTAAAACTCCGACTGCTGATTTAAATTATCCGAAACCTCTAAATATTTAATAAATTTAGAGTGTTGCGAGGAGTTTCGCCATTTTGCATCCCGAATTACCTCCGATTAAGGCAGAATGCCCCCAGAGCTATGATTAATTAAATGGGAAGGAAAATTCAATTAAAACAGAAAGCGTTATTAAAAATTTACGTTCAATAAATGTCACATGCCCCATAAATAAAAATGTGTTTTCAAAGTTACAAAATTATTAATCTGTCGCTTTTCATAAAAGAGGTTGGATGAAAATTATTTCACCCGCCCCCATTTTATTCACCATCCCTGTATTGAGTTTGTTTTCGTTTTTGTGAAGGTTAAATGTATATTTCAAGTAAGACCTCTGCTGTGTGTTATTGCATTAATTTCTGTAATATACATATAATTCTCGCTCTCTCTCTCTCTCTTTCTCTCTCCCTCTCCCCTCTCTCTCTCCCTCTTTTCCTCTCTTCCAAACAATTATGTGTTTCAAACACTTATATACAATTTGAACTGCAATGGGTCGTATTGAGAAATCAATAAATCAGGTAAATATGCAGGAACGTTTTGATCGTATCAGAATACATTTAACTGAAATATACTATGAAAATTTAAAAAAAAATTCTATCTTTCAGGATTAATCTATGTAAATAAATTAAAAATTTAACTCTTTGCCTGTTTGTCTTATGATCATGGAAAAACGTCTGCAAGTTTTTCATAAAGTTTTGGTCGGTAGCATTGGTGTCACTTAAAATTGAGCATTCGCATGTCCTTCTGTTTGTCTGTCTTCATCTCTATCTGACTCTTTCTTATTTTTAAGCGTAACCCAATCGGCATATGAGCCTCCAACCTAAAGTGGCCAAATTGTTCTTTTAATCCCTTTACAATAAATGCTATTTAAAATTCGATAATGTGACCCGATTGTTGTTTGTGCATTTACCTCTAAAATTATAGAAGCTTGATAAATTAACGAAATAAAAAATAAACCTTTTAATATGCAGAAAATATTAAAAGAATGAAATGTTTTTCTTCGTTTGAGCTTTTTAACGTCTGCCATACACTACTACGATACATTTGTATATTATTCAGCAACAGCAAAATTTTAATTATTTGTTTTTTACTGGTGGCATTATTTGGTTATTTGTTTACTACCAACAGCTTTGTTTGAAATATTCTATGCATAAAATAGTGAGTTTCATATTTACCGACAGCTTCATTTATCTACATTATATTTACATTATATTTTATATTTACCGACAGCAGAATATTCTATATAGAAAATATTAATAATAATTATAGTAAATATAAATAAATTAATGGTGATATTAATTAATAGTAATATTAATTATTAGTAATATTAATAAATAATTAATAGTAAATAATTGTAAAATGTTTACTATTATTTACATAAATAATTCTGAAATGAATTTCTTTACAATATATATTCCGTACGAAGAACGGGTATCTAGCAAGTGTTGGAATACAGTCAAATTATTACAAAATGTTTCCTTCAGTTTAGTTCAGTGAAAATAATTTATAATAACAATTTATGCAGCTAGCATAATTCTATTATAAACTCCGCGCTTGATATACATTATATATGAAATCCTTAAATACTTAACAATACCAAAAGGTGTCCCTGTTACTTTATCTTACATCTCGATATTTTAAGTCCCTTCGATTCCAAGAAAATCTTCTCAGCTATGATTAATTTAAAAGGCAGAGGAATTCAATTAAAACAAAAAGCGGTATTAAAATTTTACGTCCGATAAATGTCATTCAGCCAATAAATTAAAAAATAGTTTTCAAAGTTACAAAATTGCAAAGCTGATGTCTTTTATGAAAAGGTGGGATGACAATTTTCACCCCGAATTGAACTTATTTAAATTTCGAGAACTCTAAAGCAGTTTTTTGAACATTTGAACTAATATTTTCTCTAGAGAAGTCATGAGAAACTTGTGGTCAGCCGACTGAATATGGCCTTTGTGGTTTAGTTTCTGTTATGGGCTTTCTTCTTGCATACTTTATCATTTTTATGACTGTTTTCACAAAAATTTTTGAATTCAAGATTTTGAAGCCAATATATATTTTAAGACCACCCGAACATATTTTGACTATTTTTGGAATGATGTCTGTCTGTCTGTGTCTCTGTGGTCCATTCCTTGTGTACACGATAGCGGCTACAACTATTAATGGATTTTCACGAAACTTTATATCCGGCTTTATTATTATAAAATCTGGAACTAGATAGAATTTTTTGAAATTAGAGTGAAAACTTCGAAATTTATTCGAAATTTTGTATTTTGTTAACATTTTGTTATAGGGCAAAATTTGACATAATTATGCATAAAATGAGTTATTCATGGCTCAATGATCACGATACTTGATTGTTTCAATCATTGTTGTGAAAAATAGCCGCTATGCAATTTTATTTGATCGTGACGTCATTAGCTCCTCTTGAGGAGGCAAGATACACCCAGGGGGTTACATTGTCAAGTATGGTATCAATCGAAATATTTTTTAAGCCCTTCAAGTGAGGCATAACACGCTATAACTGTGACCAGTTAGACCCACGTTCACGATTTTTCCAAATTTTTTTTGTAAAATTTGGAAAATAAAGCTACTAAAAATAAATTATAATATTGAGAAAGTCGAAATGAGCCACACTGTAGTTAATTCAATTAATTTTATTGATTAAATTCTACATTTTTTCTATGGTATTTATGCATTTATTTGACTCAATGATCACGATACTTGATAGTTTCAATCATTGTTGTGAAAAATAGCCGCTATACAATTTTATTTGATCGTGACGTCATTAGATCCTCTCGAGGGGGCAAGTTACCCCCAAGGGGTTACATTGTCCAGTATGGTATCAATCGAAAGATTTTTTAAGCTCTTCAAAGTGAAGCGTAACACTCTATAATTGTAACCACTTAGACCCACGTTCACGATTTTTCATAATTTTTCTTGTAAAATTTGGAAAACAAAGCTACTAAAAATGAATTATAATATTGAGAAAGTCGAATTGAGCCATACATCAGTTAATTTAAATGATCTTATTGATTAAATTCTACATTTTTTCTATGAAATTTATACATTTACTTCTATTTAAGCTTTCTAAAAAAAACAGGAAATATATTGCTATTAAAGCCTAAGTTGCAACAGTTTCTAATAAGTCTTATTTGTTGAGCAATACGTGGCACTTAGAGTCGAAAATGGGGACTCAGTTACTTAATAACCATTGGTCGATACCACAAGTATGCAATGCGGTGTATTTGAACGTGAGTGCTTTAAAACGTTAAATTTTTATTTTCTATGTCTGTCCTCTTAAAAATTTTCTCATTTATTATAACTTACAAGATGAAATTCATCTGAATGCTGAAACGTGGAAGAAGTAATATTTTTAATATACATATAATTGCGGAAATACGACAAGAACATTAATCTTTCTGGCAAATAAAACCTCAATGCTTTCAATGATATTGAAAGCAACAGCGAACATTAAAGAATAACGTTTTACGTTGCGTTTACGGGAAACTCTGAAAGAGTTTTTAATGGTGATATATTGTTGATAACAGATTATTTATTGCAACAGAAAAAACAACAAGATAATTATATAAGATTTATACCTTTGAAAATTGAAAGATGTATTATGGTAGGTTGTACGTTTACAATTGTTGGGCGATCATTTTCAACTTGCATTAAAAATTTGTGGAAGAATATGTGGAATTTTTTTCATGATATGGAATCGATAAATTAATTTTTGTAATGCAAATTTTTTATTTTGACATATTGATGGAGTAGCACATTTTAACACCTAGTGATTGCATGTCAAACACTTGGAGACGTGTTTGCGCGCGCGCGCGTGTGTGTGTTTGCATGTGTATGTGTGTGTGTGTTTGCGTGTGCATATGTGTGTGTTTGCGTGTGCATGTGTGCCTGTATGTGTGAATGTTTGTAAAGTGTGGTCGCGTGTCAGGACGGTGTTTTTAAATGATACCTTGGTGGCTTGTAAGGAGAGATATGAGAACTTCTTTTAGTCCAAGGAAAAGTCAAATATTTATGTTGAAATAAAGAATTGGAAATATTTAATAAATTTAATAAAGATCAAGTATTTAATCTGAACTTAGTCGAATATATGTATATCCGTTTTTTTTCTCAGAATTTTTTGGCCGGAGGAGTGAATGAAATCTAAGGAGTTATGAAATGTATTTTATCTTATATACACTGCTTACAACTGAAATCGCAACACGAGAAGAAATTGATCTATCCTTATGAAATTTACAGAATATAATTGTAACATGGAAATGTGTAAAATGGTCAAAATATCACACCTGGAAAATAAAAGCATGGAACTTTATTGACATTAGATCAATGCTTAATACGCCCATCGCGAGCGGCTATGCAGGATTGAATACGACGAGGCATCCCGTCCATGAGATGGTCAATGGTGTGCTGAGGGATTCCATTCCACACAACATGCAATTGAGCTTGTAACTGAACATGGTTTGCTAGAATTGGGAGTTCTCTTAATCGACGACCTATGATGTCCCAGATATGCTCAATTGGCGACAAATCCGGATAATATGCTGGCCAAGGCAGGATATTAAAACCTTGTAGATTATTCATAGTTACCCGTGTAGTATATGTCCTGGCATTATCCCGATGAAAAATCAGTCCAGGCCTGGCTGACAAATATGGCTGTACCACAGGTTTCACGATGTCGGAGACATATCGTTGCGCTGTGATACTGCCAGAAACGTGGTCCAAAGGTGTTCGTCCACCAAATGTTATACCACCCTAAACCATGGTACCACTTAGGGGAGGGGGAGGGGCTGTTTGGCGACTGATAGAAAAGGCTTCCTGGTGGCGTTATTGAAAGCGCCGCCATACTCGAGTACAGAATCGCCATACATAATCGTGTTTCATCCGTGAACAGAGTGTTTCACCATCCTTTCGACCAATTGCATCTCAATTGACACCACTGGAGGCGACGTAACCGGTGAAGAGGTTGAAACGGTAGGTGTCGAGAAGGTCGTCTACTTCGGAGTCCTGCGTCATGCAAACGGTTTCGAATTGTTTTCGTCGACACCACGTTACCTGTAGTATGGGATAAATGCTGTTGTAACATGGTTATTGTGGTAAACGGCTCCCGCGCAACGCTTCTCAGAAGCATACGATCTTCACGTGGTGTGGTACACCTGAAAGCTCCACTACCTGAACTTCGTGCCGCTTCGTTGTCTCTCACGAACCGTAACACACACCATCGAACTGTGCTCACATCACGACCCAATAGTTCAGGAATCCTTCGAAAGCTCAATCCACCTTCAGGTAAAACAATGATTTGTTGTCGCTCCGCTGACGACAGCTGAATGTATGCGGTACGTCGATGTACTTACTCTTGGCATACTGTGATGAATTTTACAACTTGAAACTAATGACGCTACAATTTAGCTGTGATATCGCTCCTCCTTGACCTGACGCTTTTATACTGCTCGGCAAGGTGTTACGTCACTATGCGTAACGAAACTGTGTTCATTTGCATATCTCGCCTTGCTGTTTCCATTGCCTGATTTACACAAAGCTACACATACAACTTTATGGTGATGCGATTTCAGTTGTGAGCAGTGTAGTAACTACATTAGGTTAGATAGCATTATGTCTCCGGATGTTCGTTTCCATGGGACTTCGACCCCTGGATGTATGCCTGAAAGAAAAGTGTATGAGTATCAAGATCGATTTTTGAAATCGGCAAAAGTATCGAATGATGAATCTTAAGACAAGTTCTGCTATATCTAGAAAAACTTCAAGAGAATATTCTTATGTACGGTAAATGATGAACGATTGGATTTAATGCCTTTTATTTGTGAAAGTGTTGCATTTAAATAAAGATACTCCGTATCTATTGGCCTTGCAGCGCTCATCAGATAAAGCATGCGCCTAATACAGGGTACAGTACTTTACATTTATTGTTCGATCTTGAAATTGTGGTCAAATCTAAAGCGTTAAAAATCGTGAATTTTGATAAGATTTTTAGTTCGTGTCATCAGATTGAAACCTTTCTTCCAAAATTTAATGCTGATATTAATGAGCAGTAATGAGTATTTTTAAAACCATGGTTTGTTTAATGTATTTATATAGTTTTGAAGAATGGTCGTTTACAATAAATAATTTGTTAAGACAAAAATATCTTCTTATATTGACGATAAATATTTAATAGTTTGCATTATAGCATTTTTAGGTGAAGCAGTAGAATTCAGAAATTTGAAGGCTGGCTATTTGTTCAAACCACACAACGTAAATTTCATTACGGGCTTTAAATAAATTCATTCTCAATTTTTTAAATAACTTCCTTTACTTCTCTTTAATAATAAATTCAAATCATCACATATGCTTTGTATAATTTTCTTTATCACGCATAGACGTATTTACTAGAAAACTAAAACTACATATTTTTTTAATTTACGTCAAAATGCTGAATTCGACATTTTTTGGAAAACTATGCTTTTTCATGTTTTGTCTTCTTTGTAGTATTTTAAATACGTAAACTTGCATATAATAACATATTTCAGTAAGAGAGTTAGTGTACTGTACAGAAAATGATGTAAGATAGTTTATAATTTAATAAAATATTTTACTCACAAATTATTAAAAACATTTATATCAGTATCAGTATTTTTTTCAGTTGTAGAGGTATTTTGCACTTTTGTAGTTACTGTCGTATGCTTACACATGCTTAAATCTAATTTTATAATTTTAAACTTTTCCATGTATTTTTGAATTTTAAAAATGCAAATCAATTCTTGCAAATCATAGTGTCAATCCCAAATATGTTTTCAAATATTTTATGTATTTCCTAATTTTAAAAATGTATCCCTGTAATTCAATTGAATTACAAGGAACATATTTAGAAGAACGTAATTGCATGGTAGTTATGCAAATTAGTGCCATCTTACATTTTTCTCAATTTAAAATTTGTAAAATTAAGCTTGGAATTTTGTTGTGTTTAAAGAGATTGGGTTTATATCATAAAAGTGAAACAAAATCAGGAAAGTGAAACAAAAATATCAAAATTAAGTCTGACAAAAATTTATTGAATTTTGAAGTATGTATTTAAAAGAAAATATATATTTAAAAGTGCAGCACATTTTACGGTGTTTTGTGCATCTTTCAAAACATGAGAAACTTTGAAAATGCATTAATCGCTGCGTAATAGTACTTTATATATTATCTTTATTTATTTTACTAACATGTATTGCGGTAAATGTGATAAATCCGGTGATTATGCGTAATCACCAATTATCTTAGTGATTTTGATGTATTTATTTTATATATTGCGAACTACTCCGTTGGCCGGTGATTATGCATACTCACCCCTTCGTAGTGATAAATACACTACGTGACAGTGAAAATGAGACACCAAGAAAGAATGACAAGAAAAATATGCAAATTGCAGGGTTGACACATCTCACCGAGTTATGTAAATAATGCGAAATGCGCAGCTGTCTCTTGCACGTCGAGTGAGATATATAAGGGAAGGAACCTGCAGAATAGGCAATAGTCGCGCCGCTATGTCTGCCAGGGAAATCATTTTGGAATTTTTTTTCGTCTCAGAGGAAACGCGTAGTAGCAGAAAATATCAGGCCGCCGCCAACCGAGGTAGTTCTAGCAGACGGACAATTTTAGAAGGGGTATGGTGATCGGACTCAGAAGGGCAGGTTGATCCATACGTCAAATCTCAGCGGAAAGCCACCTACACGCGTCCACGGTGCACCGGCTGTGGCGAAGATGATTGGAACAAGGGAATGTGGCACGAATGAGGGGTGCCGGTACTACCAGAGCGACACTAGCACATGTGGATCGACGCATCCGTCGGCAAGCTTCGGCTGCCCGCAGGCCACTTTGCAGCACGTGCACACCCTTAATGTTCCCATATCGACCTGGACCATTATCCACCTATTGATCGCCAGCGACCTGCACTTGGCGCACTGGATGGCGGAATGTCACAGGGTCGCGTTCTCAGACGAGTCACGCTTCTGTTTTAGCAATGACAGTCGCCATGTAAGAGTCTGGGGCAGAAGTGGTGACAGGTTCAATCCGGCCGCATCTGTGGAACGCCACACCGCGCGACAACGCGGCATCATGGTTTGGGGCGCCATCGCCATCGCAGGTCACCTCTGGTCCGTATTGAGGGCACTATGATGGTCCAACGATAGGTGGATGACGTGCTGCGGCCGGTGATACTACCCTTCTTTCAGGGGTGCCCAATTCCATTTAACAGCAGGATAACGTCCGACCACACACGGCACGCAGTCAACATACCCTTCAAGGTACTAAAGTGCTTCCCTCGCCAGCAGTCTCCGCCGATCTCTCACCAATCGAACACGTCTGAGATGTAATTGGCAGTCACACACACACACACACATATATATATATTTATTTTAAGAATTTTAATTTACTTGTGTTATAAATACCAGAGATTGATCATTTATAGAAAATGATCTGAAGTTAAAATTTGAAATCAAAATTAACTCTACGACAAGCTTGTAAAAAATATAAATATAATAAAAATAACAAGAAAGATCAATCATGCTTAAAGTATTGATTATGAAACACGTTCCAACTTCAATGCAATTTTATTTAAACAAGTCTAAAATGCAATACATTCCTCGGTAATATTTTGAAACTTATCACAATACTGCATTAATTTATTATATTTGAAAACTTAAACCTTCATCGAATAAAATGAACTTCATTCAAATGACGGCATTGAAATATAAATTGCCTGGTTTAAACATCTCTAAAATGTTATACATTCCTCGGTAATAGTTTTAGAATTATCATAACACTACGATAATTCATTATATTTGAAAACTTCATCGAAAGCAACTGAAATTAATTCAAATGACGTCATAGAAAAAATAACACGCCTGGATCTCTCTATAAAAAAAGGATTTCATTCATAACTTTCTCCCATTCATTTCATTCATCACAATACTATAATAATTTATTTTATTTAAACATTTTATTTAAGACCATGGAGCTACAAGTAATTAAACTCTATGCTTAAAACTTCATCGAAAAAAATCGTCCTTCTCTTTATGAAATCAATTAATATTTCATTCATATCAGCCATGCAGACTCCATGGACTAAATTATTTTGTGTTAAAACATACAGGAATTCTAATACAACTCATTCTACATATTTTGCTGTTTACATTTTACATAGGTGAAAAATAGGCTTAGTTGTAGAAATAATCAAATTTAGATGAGCATTTAAACTCAAATATATTGTCATTGCGTTGTTTCAGTATGTAGATGCACAGAATTTAAGCAAAAATAAAGTAGTTTTAGGACGGATACAACACTCAATATGAATTAAAAAGAACTTAAAAAAATCACGATTTTGAAACAAGATGGATGCCATATATCATTTTGAAGTGGGTCATGTGATCGTTTCATATCATGGTCACGTGATCGTTTCATATAAGAGGTGTAATTCTTATTTTAATTTTTATTTAAAAAACTACTGAATATATTTCGCTGAATTTTTTTTTATATATTTTATGGAACAATTTGAATATTACCTAAAATTTTCGAAGCAATTTGTGAATTTTAAATCCGCGTAAAAAATGTTTGAAAAATTAGGTCCCATAGGGCTCAATGTATTTCATTTTTTCAACCCGGGTTCAATCCAAAACTAATTGGGTGATATTATTCATTTATATTCCCATAGGTCCTACAGACCGTCTGAACAACATACTAAAATTTCATTTTGATTAAGTCATTTTTACGGCAGTTATCGTGCTAACGGACACACAGACAGACAGACAGACAGACAGAATAAACAAAGTCATAAACACTTTTCAACTTTGTTGTAAAGTGTTAAAAACGGTACTAAATAGGCATGAAATACCCCTCTTTCTCTGTTCCATATATAAGGTAAGCAATTGAAAACAGAATTACATGTGGTGAAAGATTGGTGAACATATATATATATATAATATATATTGTATATATATATATATATATATATATATATATATATATATATATATATATATATACTATGCATATATACTATTCTATATATTTTAAATACTTTTGCTTACCATATATACTTTAGTATTATAATTTATATACACTTTATTTATTATATTATACTTTAGTTAATCTTCTTTATGCGTGGGTGTATTTACTGATTATAAAAGAAAATCTCCACAGATTAGTTTAATTAAGGGAACGAAATGCTATTAACATAAAATGTGTTTTTCAAAATTTAAGTGGATCTCTTCTCTATAAATGTCACTAAACCTATAAATTTAAATGATAATCTTCGTTATTTCGAAAACATCCCATTCACATGAAAATAGATGCATAGAACTTGAATTATTAGCTAATGCAATACATTCGCATTGAATTTCCAAAACCGTATGGGTGAGAAATAATTTGTTGCCATAAATAATTGACAAAATATAATGATGATACATTAAATATATCATCTTGCCATTGTCAGCCGTCTTAAAATTTACGGACAGTTATATGAGTTGGGTTTCAACTATTTTTGAATATCTGAAATAGACGAATTAATTTTATACCCTCGTCCATGTATATTATCTGATCCACCTTATGTAAGCACTTCTCCTTTGTCAGTATAGAAAAGGGCAATCTCACCACCAAAATGCAAGGATGCGTTTTTGACAGACGTGGTTTTGTTTTTTAGAAGTGCAGTGCAAAACTGTATCTCTATATATGGTGGATTCCTGAAGATTACGGGCACATTTAATATGTGGGTCTGAAAGTCTTTTCGAATGGTTGGTGGTAAGGGAAGGAGAATACAGACTCTGTGAATATCGCCCCTTCTGGGACCGGTCTAAATTGGATGGCACTGTTCCGGCTGGTCAAACGGATACCTTACACCTTACCGTAGGTCGAACGGGCTAGGTCGGAAGAAATAAAGACCACATATTACATGACTTTCTCAACAGGGTCTTCAAGGATTTAATACCCTTCCATGCATATCCAGGTCACCAGATCTATCAACAATAGAAGATGTCTGGGATTTTCTGGAACGGCAATTGCAGTTCTCAGAATACCAATGAATTAGCTGACCAGTTGCAGCTTTTTTGGTAGAATCTTCCTCAGAGGGACATAAACAACTTAATTGACTCTATACTGCACCGAATATCGGCTTGTATATCTGCCAGGGGAGGATTTACAACTTACTAAAATGTCACTTTCTTGCTGCCACCATTTCTTAATAAAACGGTTTTATGCTTCTTAATTCTAAACAGTTGCATATCTCCTCAAACGACATCATGCCGAGTTTCGTGGTTGTAACTCAATTTCTTATGGGTGCTCTTTTGCAACAGGGTGTAAGTGAAATGTAGTTTACAGCGAAATAAAATTATTTTTAATAGTAAATAAAAAAAAGTCACATGACACATTTGGTACAACTAATGTTGTATTGGTCAAAGTGGAATTGTAATTACATAAATGAATCGCTGATTCTTAAAAAAGCGGAAGTTTAAAAATAAACATTTTGAGTAATAAACAAAATACATATTTGCTCGAACGTATGATACATTATTAAAAATCCGATATGTATAAAATATTAATTCTTATTAGGTTGATCGCATGTATTCGTAAGCATTAAATTATTGTTCTATATTGGCGGAGTTAGGTTTTATGTATTGTCCCTTTTACTTAAGCCCTTTACAAAATAAAAAATTCCAATATTGTTTATTATCTGCTAATATTTTATGAAAATCAGTAATAAAAGAAGTAAAAGGTTCTGAAATGTTCCAATAAAATATAATGTTCACATTATACAACGCATTGTAAGCCTTTGACTTGTTAATGTAATGCATATTATTGTCACCGATGTCTGTGTCGTAATCTGAAGTTTCAATTTTCCATTTTAGTTTCTCAGTGTGAAATGGTCGATGTTCTTTCAGCATGTATTGCAATACCTTTTGAATATCTACAATTTTTGGTCCAAGATAGAGACAGCTGAACTTTATAAAAAAGTACATATCAAGAAGATAGAATAATCGACTTACGTTTGTCCTAACATAATTAGATAGAGCTTTTTAACTAAAAATTATAATTAAATTAAATTTTCAATGAAGTTGCATTTGATAGTTAAAATGAAAAAAAATATATGACTTACGCACTTTTCAAAATCAGCGATTCAAATATCAGTACGAACACACCATTATTGAAAAGTAGTACTTTTAAACTTGATAACTGGTTCCTTTACTTAATCTGCTTAGGTAAAAACAGTACTCAGAAAACAATAACATATACTTGGTTGCTTTATTCTATCATTTTAAATCTCCAGTGGTGCCTTAAAATCCAAAAAAAGCATTAAAGAAGCATCCGAGAAGTTTCGATACGTAAAACAGGAATTCTTAAGCTTCTAACCCATTTTCTATGCTTCTCAACTTCTCTCAACTGATTGAGAATAATGACGTTTGAGATTGTTAACTGAACTTTTCACTCTTGTGAGTGTCTCAACACTGTTAGCATTCGGGGCCATTTTTAGCTTGCGTTTCTGACTGCTGGGAATGGCATGTTCTATTTTTAAAACAAGGAGTTTTGTGTTCTTTACACTTGTGAATTCGGATTTTAGGGTTGTGCGTATCAGATATATTATACGTTTATCTGATTTATGCTGGCGAAGTAGTTGTGTTCTTTTAAGACATTTCAGTAAAAATGTTTAGACAAACCTTTTTTCTCGCTCGAAAAATGCTAATAGAACATTTATAAAAATTGGTAAGAGGATATTCTTCACATATTGCAGCAGTGTTTTGAGCAATATTATTTTGAACAATTAACGTTATTACAACAGTGTTCTTTTGAATAATTTACGTATTAGAGCAGTGTTCTGTTGTTCTTTAAAAATACATTTAGTTTTTCCATAAAGACGGTTAGAAATGTAGTACATTACTAAAATATGAAATATACTTCGAATTAATCTGAAATTATCTTCATTTAAATATGACAGTGCACATAAAAGTGCTAATTTTTTATTTGTGTTTATTAGAATTTGATGTACATGATTTGAGCTTTATCGCCAATTTGGCAACGTTTGGCGACTTTCCGAAGCTTTGTAAAACACCTAGAAATAACCAATATTTTATGCGATATGAGAGATTTCCAGAAGTTTCTATGGAGAGTCTATAAAATGGAGTTATCACTCAGTCGGAGAGCAGTTGACGAGATACGAGCGACATTAAACTGTGACTTTCGTTAATATTTTGAGAATAGCTGATGTTTTGTGAAATTACTTTTGCCAGAGTTGTGGGAATTAGTTATTTTGTGAAATTAGTGGATCATTTAAGTGCTGTTTAACTGTATATATAATTCCTGTATTGTAATGTTGTGAATAAACGTGTTAGTTATCCAGAAATTTGGACTCATTATTGTATCCTTTTACAATATCTTGATCCTTGAATAATATCTTGCACATTCATTGTATTTTATTCAATAAAATAAAAACTAAGCCCGATGATATGTAGAAAAACACCCACACTGTCATCTTCTTCCCTCACAACAAAGATCGTCAAATGTGTGACAGTGACGTTGTAGTCACGTGACATCTGGATCACAATGTGACATCATATTTGTGACTTCTATGCGACGTTACGTATTAGTAACTTTGTAACTTCATTGTGACTATATTCTGTGACGTTTCCACAGTTTAATTAACACGTAACAATGTGATGACATTACAATGGCAATTACAATGGGACGTCACAAACAAGTTAATATGCGACATTATAAACGATCATGAAAATGACCAAAATGATTTCGCTGTGACCTCAATATGACGCTGCCGAGACGTACTGTGACGTCCTGTGACGTTCCAAAGTCATGGTGTGACGTAAATCTTACGTCACTGTGAAAAAAATGCTGTTAGGGTTGTAACACAGCAAGGCGGAAATGATGAAGAAACACTAAAAAATAAGAGGAAAGACTTCGATAACACATCGGCAGTTTTTTCTACTCACAGAAGAGTTATCAGAGATATTTTTGGTCACATGAGTCTCCCCAAAAAGTACTCTCAGCATCGCAACGATATATGCGGGATTAAAAATTATTCTTAAAGTCTGGTCATCATATTTTGCCAGCAAATCATATAAATTTAGAAATCCAGCAAATCATATAAATTTAGAATGAAAAGCCCCACACTACTTTCTGATGTATTAGGGATTGGTAGTAACAAGTAAAATAAAAGCGTGAAACTACTACCGTGATGCTACTACCTGAAATGGGAATTTGATTCTAAGAGCATTTTACTTAGGATCAGCATGTATTATATATCTTGCATCCCTGTAATCACCCAAAGTTTTATTAACAAATGCTCATTGTATTTTATTCATTAAAATAAGAGCTACGTCTCATGATCTGTTGAAAAACATTAATGTTGTCACCTTTTTAGAACACGGAAAGATGGAGACGATCAAGGAATACTAAAAAAATAAGAGGAAGGACTTCAATAACAGATGCTTTCGGCAGCTATTTTCTACTTTTAGAAGATAGTTATCAGGGACATTTTTTATCATACGAGTAAGTCTCTTTAAAAAGAACGCTCAACATTGCAACGACATATGCGCGATTAAAAATTATTTCTATAATCTGGTCGTTATTTTTAGTCAATCAATTTAAAAAGATGTCTGTTTTTATAATTCAACAAAATCAAGGTTGATGGAAAACAACTTTGAAGTATTGCTGTATTTTCAGAGAATCGAATGAATTTGTAGTGAAAAGTGCACACTACTTCTTGATATAATAGAGATTGGTTGTAACGAATAACCTAATATTGACACTCATTAAAAACAACTAATTAAAATTTTGCTTTTGCTGATTTTAGAGACAGAAGCATAAATAACAATCGGGTCTTGGATTGGATTTTAAATTGCATTTACTCTAGAGAGGCTCAAAAACCCGATTAGATCTCGTTAGTTTGGAAACTCAAATAAAGATTGGGTCTCGTTTGCCTGGAGGATCATATGACGAGTGGTTCACGCTCAAACTGAGGAAACATTCAGATATACACGAATACAGATAGACAGAAGGATAGACAAATGGCTAAATTTTAAGTGAGCCCTAACATGCAGCCTATCAAAATTTCATGAAGTTCGGTACAGAAATTTTGTCGGGATAATGAGAGAAGAAGGCGAAATTTCAATTTCATTTATATAGATCATATTGTTCAGATCTAATTTTGCCACAACCGTGTTTGTCTATAGTTAGAAAATATTGTGTATAAGAGTATTGTCGACAACTCTTACTGATGTCAAGTACTGATGTCAATTCTGAACATCGCCGGAATTACCGGCAATTCCCAACATCCCCTGGAAATGTAGTCAATCCCTAGAAGTATCAACAATGGATATATTTACGACATTGATTATATAAGGCGATTCAAGAAAGATGGGTCAGGCGTTATGAGGCGGTAGTATACACCAAACCAAGCATTTTTCATTATAGTTTACCGGGTCGGAAATGAAAAGTAATGATGTTTAAGAGTGCTAGACTGGGCTAGGTGGTCCCATAGTTTGACTCTCACGATAGTCTATGCCGTGTTTTGCCATCTCTTTGTGGGGATATCTCAAGAGTCTCATCTATGACACTCCCCTTGAATCTTAAGTTGAAGGAACTCGTTGCCAGAATTTCGGCCGCTGCTGCCGAAGTACGCGACATGCCTGGTCTGTTCGAGAGAGTTCACTAATCCCTCTATGGCCGCTGTGACACATGCAACCAAGTTGCCGGTCGCTCTTTTGAGCCATTACTGTAATTATTGTTCATTAAATGTCATTTTATAACTTCTAAGTCATTCTTGCGTTTCCGCCTCACCTCACCAGTTTCACCATTTAGCACCCATTGACGCCTTTAAGTTTCATTTTCGACCCGGTAAACCATAACGAAAAATGCTTGGTTTGGTGTGTACTACCACCTCGTAAATTTTGGCTCATTTTCTTAATGACCCTGTATATCAATCAGATCTGTCACACGACAAAAGAACGACTTCACTCACAACAAAAATATTTAAAATATGAGTTGCCCATTTTATCTGTATGTTGACATGTATATAATTATTGTCATTTAATCAGGGTCCATTCGTACACAATCCGCCTATGCAGGACAGTCCCTAATTTAGTAAAGCACTTCTATTGTAGGTAAGAACATCCACGGACAGGTTTGGAGCTTATTATGCAATTGTCAGCATAGAGTATTTGGTAACTGTAATGACACCATGAAGGCATTAGCAACTGCTATAGTTTTGCAAACCTGTGTGGAGACCTGTTTTATTATCTTCATCTGCTTTGAGTCTTCGACCTAGACCGTGCGACCTACCCGAAAGTGTGAGGTATCTCTTTGATCAGCCAGTAAGTGCCACTCAATTTAGATCGGAACCAAGTGGGGCCGCACCCTCCTTCTCCGATCATCAACCTCTCGGAAATACTTACAGATTTACATATGTAACGTGTTCGTACTCCGTGTAAACTCGGGGACAGTTTGGGCAGGAACCGGGTACCGAATTCAGGTTGCCCGAGTGCAATTCTTGGGCGCTAACCACTGGGCTGTCCCATCCCACATAAAGCTACTTTGATACTGTCTCCTTCAGAAAACTCTGATTGATACATAGTACCACCGAATCTGGCCTTTGATGAATACAGAAGGATCCAAATGCCACGCTCATCATATTTTAAATTATATAATGTACACAGAGAAATAGAAATAGTAGAATGAATTTCAGTTAGGTGGCCCTAATATAACAGAATAAATATAACAAAAATATCGTCTGCTGCCATTGATACATCAAAAGTTCCTTACAGACTTCCTTGTCACCAATCGAGAAATCAATTAATTTTCATCAATCCAGAAATCAATCAATTTTCACCAATCGAGGTATTTCCCTAGAGTAAAATAAGTTTCGTTTCATAGCAAGATGTCTTTATAAATTCTTAAGAGAATGCCATTTATTAGTTTCAGCAACGCAGTTTCTATTTATACTGGTATATTATCCTGAGCAAAATTATTTCTGTTCTCGCTTTGTCTGTAACAGACCCAGTTTTTCGAAATCACTACTAATATCTTGATTGTTCAGTTGTAAGGGTTTTCAGAGTATGATCCTTTCTTCTAAAATTCTTCAATGCCATTCAAATAAGACTGACTGCATAAAAATTGCTCTAAAACAAAAATTCTTTCTTTTTGAAAAAAAGTCATGTTCTTCGATTGATAGCAAAAAGAGTTCTGTGATTATCGTTTGATGTATTGAAATCATCAGAGGATATTTGGGGTATATTTTTGATGGTACATATTGGTGCCATTTTACTGAAAATTATTCACTATTTTAATTTTCGTCTTATACGATTTTAAAATATCACATACGCGAATTGCCGATTCCCGTGCATAATGTGCATCAGTATCACCATTTTCACATATTATTGTCTCGACGTATTCTCTGGAATCGTGAGTGTATTCAGAGGATACAAGAATGAGTCCAAATTTTCTGGGTAACTGACATGTTTATTTGCTGGCACAGCGTAAACAGGCACAATGTACAGCAAATGCACTACCCGACACAGAAAATACAACACCATGCAAGAGCGAATAAAATGTGATGATAAAAGACGCACAGACAGATATGGCATATATAAATAAGTGATGTTAATTCCAGAAGGATAATGCAATACAATAACTGCAAAGATAGGGTAATCAGTAGGCAATAGGCCGACTTCTCGTTGCAATACAAGCAGCAACCCTTCGACAAACAGATGCAATGAGCGTGCGGATAGTTTTCTGAGGGATGGATGACCATATGCCTTCAACCATCATCCACAGGTCGTCCTCTGTTAGAGGCGATGACAAGGCAGTCAAACGACGGCCATTCACGTCCCATACATGCTAGATGGGTTAGAGATCTGGCGACAACGGAGGCCAAAGGAGCACCTGGATACCTTGCAATGCTTATCGGCTGATGGTAGCCGTATGCGGTCGCGTGTTATCTTTCTGTAAATCAGCATTTTGCAACCACTGAAAGTAGGACAGTGCAATCGGCCACAGCAATTCTTCCACATACCAACATGCCGTCATTGTGCCTCTGATACGAACCAGAGGTGATCGGCTATCGAAGCCATAGGCACCCCAAACCATGATGCCGCGTTTTGTAGCAGTATGGCGTTAAGAAGTCGCAGCAGGGTTGGATCTGTTTCCACGTCGCTTCTAAACTCTTAAACGGCGACTGTCATTCGACAAACAGAACCGAGACTCGTCGCTGAACACTACCCTGTCCCATTCAGTCGTCCAAGGGTTCGGTCCCGACACCATTGTGATCTGTCACGTCGGTAGCTTGTCGTCAATGGAAGTCTTCGTAAAGGACGGTTTGAGTGCAATCCGCTTTCAGCCAATCGTCGAGAAACTGTTCTCGCTGATATTGGAACATCCAATGTACCTGCAAATTATGTATAATGTCGACAGTCGTCGCTTGTGGGACCGCCACCTGTATGTCTTCGAATGCGCCAATTAACGCGTGCTGACGTAAGTCTGGATGAACCTGTACCACTGCGATGATTGGCATACCCTTCTTCAATCCATCTTCTTCAAATACTGTGCACAGTGGACGCATCTACGTGTGTTTCAGTGGCGATACGCCGGTACGACCACCCAGCCATACGTAGGCCTACATTGAATCTCCTCGCACGATCGCCCAAACGCTATAACGGACTTTGCGTCGTCGGTCCGGTATTTCTTCAACAACACGTGTCTTCTGAAACGAGAAACAGCTCGGCAAACGAGTTTCCGTAGGCGACAGCCAGTAACAACTGTTGGCTCATTTGCCATTTCAATCCCTTTTATCCCGCGCTCTAGTAATTTGAACTACTTGCATTTCAGATTATTTGCATACATCGGCTAGCTGCGTTTGTCTCTCAATTCGCATAATTATACGATCAAAGCTTCATGGCATTTTCTATGTCGGGTAGTATAGTTCGATAACTGTCTCCCGAAGCCATTAAACAACTGTCAGGTACAGTAAAATATCAATTAAATGCTCCACTAATTTCGCAAAATAGCCGATACTATTATCAAAACATGTAGATATCTTCAAATTTAATATAGCTCGCATCACGTCAACAGCTTTCAGCTGAAAAACGACCTCTTTTGTATACTCTCCGTTGAAACTTCCAGAAGGGGTTGGTATCTCCAAGAATCTTTATTATATCTAGAACGTTCTCTGATCATCGAAAAGTCGCCGACTTGGCGATAAATCGCCAAATCTGGAAACCCTGAATTGACGCAATAGGAATGGCTGTCTGAATAGTTTTTTACCATGTCGTTCTCAAGAGCATACATTTTAGACAATTTACGTGTTCGTAACGTTATGAACACACATCAACTGAAGAGTATAAAAAATTCAATCAGCCCCAATGAAAGTTTTATTAAAAGGGAAACTTATTTAAAGTATTCCAAAGCCTTCGTACTCGAAATGGTAGAAAATTCAAAATTTAATAAAATTCATAGAACGCTTTAAGTATTCAGCCATTCCACAGCTTCATTCCTGAAAATTCTTGTCGAAGAAAATCCCTGGAGCCGCGGTTAATTAATGAGAACGGAATGCGATTAAATTAAAATGTGGTATTGAAAATTTACGAACGTCTCTTCCCAATAAATGTCACCAAAATACGATAAATTAAAAATATATTTTCATTACTTCGGTGTTATTAAAATGCCGCCTTTATAGATAAACTAGAATTACTCAGCATCTCCCGGGTTCTAAATAAGCGCCCGATATGCAAATAATAAAGGTAACGCTACTTAATATCCAAAACATCTGTCTGGAACAAAAATCATTCCCACGATCAGTTTTTTTCCATGTGTACCCATATCAGTTGTACAATGCAATTTAGCAAAGGTTATCTTGATAAGTTATAACTCTCATATAAGTGCCCCCTGCAGTTGTGACGTCATGAACATCGAAAACTTATCGGGGCCCGCGTTCGAATGAAAAATCGCAACTTTTATATACCCACTTAAAATTCTTATGAAAAAGATCAGAAATAGAAGAATTGTATTATTAGTAGCATGCGAAAATATCATTCATTCATTAACGTCAAAAATTTCAGTCGTGTGAATCTTCAATTCGCCGATGGGCGGGAATTAAAGGAATATGTCTAAAATGCGTTTATATTGATGCATTGAAATTGTATAAAGGCATTATTTTACGGGTTTGGTTCGAAACTCGTTGGAATAAGTGTTTTTCAGTCTTTGTTTCAGTCAAAGTTTGATGATCAGTTTTAATTAAAAATATTGTAATTGCGTTGGCGCAGAATATAGTTGCACGGAAAATACGCAAAAATAAAGTGGTTTTAGGACAGATGCAACACTAAAGATAAATTTTAAAGAACCTTAAAAATCACGATTTTTACCCTGGGAAAACATATGGGTGCCATATATTATTTTGAAGTGGGTTACGTGATCTCTTCATATTATATGGGTGTAATTATTATTTGAATTTTTATTTAAAAAACTACCAAGTATATTTTGCTGGCATTTGTTTTAATATATTTTATGAAATAATTTGAATATTTTCTAAAATTTTCGAAACAATTTGAGAATTTTAACTCCGCTTAAAAAATGTTGTAAAAATTAGGACCTACAGGGTTCAATGCATTTAACTTTTTCAACCGGGTTCAATACAAAACTAATTGTGTGATATTATTCATTTACATTCCCGTATGTCCCACAGACCTTATTAACAACCCACTAAAATCTCAATTTCATGAAGTCATTTTTATGGCAGTTATCGTGCGAACGAACAGACAGGCGGACAGACAGAATGAACAAAGTCATAAACACTTTTGAACTATGTTGTAAAGTGTTAATAAAAAAGATTGGCTAAATATTTCCGCCGTAAACTTCCCCGAAGATATGTTAGTAAAGTCGCTGAAACGCGATTTCCAAACAAAATATCGATATGTTTTCGAACCAGCAACAGGTCTTCTTAAAAGCAAGCACATTTCAGTTCACCTTCAAGATGGAGCCTTGCCAAAACACAGACTATTCCCACTTGCAATAAAGCCAGCAGTGGATAAAAAAAAAATCTGATGTGGGCAACACATGTCTTTCCTTATATAATGTAATGAATTTACTACTTTTACAGTAAAAAAATAGGTTTTTCTTATAGTAGATACTAATATTCTTTCCAAGATATTGAATTTTCGACAATTAGTCGTCATTTTCATTGATTTAGCGTCATTATTATTCATTTGGCGAGATTTTCGTTAATTTGGCAACATTTAAAAAAGTCGCCAAGTTGACGACATTCCGCCAAATTCGTCGCCAGAATCTCGCCAAGCGTTATGCACTAAGAAATAAGTTATTCTTACAGCAGATAAATGACTATTGGCGTTCAAATATAAAAGTATTACTCAAAGTATCTTTTTTCATGAATGAAACGAGCTAGATCCACGAGAATGATGTCACCCAATTTATCGCATGGCATTACATATGAAAAATGAACATGTTTCTCAATAGGATTTTTTTTTTATTTTATATGACTTTTTGATAATTTTTTTGTAAAATGTGCAATATCTCGAGAATGGTTCATGAAACGGTTCTCGAGAACGTTCTAAAATTTATGTCAATCGTTTTCTAATGAAAAATTACATAAGAAATGTCTATTTGCGTAACTTTATTAGTGGTTTTGATTTTTTGGCGATTTTTTCAAAATTTCATTCGAAAATTTAGGGAGGTTCAGAACATTCGATTGCGTATAAAAACAATAGGCTTCCAGTGTTTACGGATTGTGATTTTTGTACCAAATTTGGTTTGAATCGGTCCTTTCGTTCATCAGTTATCGTCTCCACAGACTCACTGACACACACACACACACGCACATACTTTCACACATACGCACAGACATCACTTCAAAAATGTTTGATTCGTGATCAGGGATGCTTGAAACGTGCTCTCCCGTCGAAAACTCGAATTCGAATTTTCGACCCTGTCACAATCAAGGGAAAAATCTTAGAAAAATTTTAAAACTACGGAATTGGCTACGCCTTTGCTATTGAACCGAATGTGAATGTAAGGACCTATTATGTGAATGTGGAGTTGCCATATCTTGAATTTTGGGAGAGGTTACCCGATTTGGCGATTTATCACCAACGCAGCGAATTTATGAATGTGGTAGAGCTTTCTCAAAATAACAAATATTATGGGAGATACGAGCCCCTACGGAAAGTATATAAAAGGAATCATTGCCCAGATGTAGATCAGTTGACGTGATACGAGCTAAAGTGAATACGTCAGTGTTTTGAGAATAGTATCCTCTACTTTGTGAATTAGCTAAGCATTTAATTGCTATTTTATTGCACTTTGCTGCTGTTAGTGATATTGTAAGATAGTTAGCGAGCTCTGTATAATGTTCCTATTTACGCTTGTTGCTGTTTTTAAATGAACGTGTTAAATATCCAGAAATTTGGGCTCGTTCTTGTATACTGAGAGTACACACACGATTCCAGATCATACGCGGTAACATTATGTATATATTACGT
Organism: Amaurobius ferox; assembly: GCA_951213105.1. NCBI lineage: Eukaryota > Metazoa > Arthropoda > Arachnida > Araneae > Amaurobiidae > Amaurobius > Amaurobius ferox. The sequence continues at coordinate 99,724,172 of OX578138.1, forward strand.
TCAATTTATTTATTCTGCTAGTATTTCATTCTCCACAGACTCACTGACACACACACACACACACACACACACACCAGTGTTTTGAAAATAGTATCCTCTACTTTGTGAATTAGCTAAGCATTTAATTGCTATTTTATTGCACTTTGCTGCTGTTAGTGATATTGTAAGATAGTTAGCGAGCTCTGTATAATGTTCCTATTTACGCTTGTTGCTGTTTTTAAATGAACGTGTTAAATATCCAGAAATTTGGGCTCGTTCTTGTATACTGAGAGTACACACACGATTCCAGATCATACGCGGTAACATTATGTATATATTACGTTCAATTTATTTATTCTGCTAGTATTTCATTCTCCACAGACTCACTGACACACACACACACACACACACACACACCAGTGTTTTGAAAATAGTATCCTCTACTTTGTGAATTAGCTAAGCATTTAATTGCTATTTTATTGCACTTTGCTGCTGTTAGTGATATTGTAAGATAGTTAGCGAGCTCTGTATAATGTTCCTATTTACGCTTGTTGCTGTTTTTAAATGAACGTGTTAAATATCCAGAAATTTGGGCTCGTTCTTGTATACTGAGAGTACACACACGATTCCAGATCATACGCGGTAACATTATGTATATATTACGTTCAATTTATTTATTCTGCTAGTATTTCATTCTCCACAGACTCACTGACACACACACACACACACACACACACACCAGTGTTTTGAAAATAGTATCCTCTACTTTGTGAATTAGCTAAGCATTTAATTGCTATTTTATTGCACTTTGCTGCTGTTAGTGATATTGTAAGATAGTTAGCGAGCTCTGTATAATGTTCCTATTTACGCTTGTTGCTGTTTTTAAATGAACGTGTTAAATATCCAGAAATTTGGGCTCGTTCTTGTATACTGAGAGTACACTAACGATTCCAGATCATACGCGGTAACATTATGTATATATTACGTTCAATTTATTTATTCTGCTAGTATTTCATTCTGGAAAATTGGAAAATTTATTTGGAGAATCTGTAAAAGCCAGGGGACTTTATTCTTTTTACTTTTCTTATATACATAACGTATAAGGAAAGTATTGTGACGGGGTCGAAAATAGGAATTCGAGTTTTCGACGGGATAGCACGTTTCAAGCATCCCTGATCACGAATTGAACATTTTTGGAGTGATGGCTGTGTGTGTGTGTGTGTGAAAGTATGTGTGTGTGTGTGTGTGTGAAAGTATGTGTGTGTGTGTGTGTGTGTGTGTGTGTGTGTGTGTCAGTGAGTCTGTGGAGACGATAACTGACGAACGAATGGACCGATGCGAACGAAATTTGGTACAAAAATCACAATCCGTAAACACTGGAAGCCTATTGTTTTTATACGCAATCGAATGTTCAAAACCACCCTAAATTTCCGAGTAAAATTTTGAAAATATCGTCAAAAAATCAAAACCTCTATTAAAGTTACGCAAATAGACATTTCTTATGTAATTTTTCATTAGAAAACGATTAACATAAATTTTAGAACGTTAACATGAATCGTTCTTGAGATATTGCACATTTAAAAAAAAAATTATCAAAAAGTCATATAAAATAAAAAAAATATATTTCCTATTGAGAAACATGTTCACTTTTCATATGTAATACCATGCGATAAATTTGGTGACATCATTCTCGTAGATCTAGCTCGTTCCATTCATGAGAAAAGATACTTCGAGTAATACTTTTGTATTTGAATGCCAATAGTCATTTATCTGCTATAAGAATAACTTATTTCTGCGTGAGTAAAGTTTGGCGAGATTTTGGAGACGAATTTGGCGGAATGTTGCCAACTTGGCGACTTTTTGAAATGTTGTCAAACTAACGAAAATCTCGCCAAATGGATTAAAAGGACGCTAAATCAATGAAAATGACGACCAGTTGTCGAAAATTCAATGTCTTAGAAAGAATATAAGTATCTAATATAAGAAAAACCTATTTTTTTTACTGTAAAAGTAATAAATTCATTGCATTTTCTAAGGAAAGTCATGTGTTGCCCACATCAGATTTTTTCTATTAGCTACAGGAGCAATGATTGTTGGCGTATTGATGTGCAATACTCAACCTTTATCTTCTCAAACCTGCTAAATGGGTTTCTCTTCTGAACAATTATATATCATCAAAAAAATTATTTCATGAGAAGAGGCCGGATTAGGCCTGTTGGTACGTGAAACCCTTAACATTAGCTTATTTAGCAGAATTTTTTTAAAATAAATTTCTTTAATTAATTTCTTTAACCTGTGATTATTTCAATCTGGAAAATTTCAATCGTTATTTGGATAATTTTGGAAAACCAGGGTACAATTGCGGTGTTTCATTAGTTGAAGCATCGACTATTAGAACATTGATAGATGGAGTTGAAACTTTTTAGCTAGAAAAACCCGCGTTTGGATACTTGGTATATGAGACCCTTAAGATTTAGCTTATTTATGGAAGGATCATTGAAGTGGAATATTCACTCTTTATCTTCTCCAGCTAGTTAAATAATCTCTATCTTGAGCAATTAGATATAATCAGTCAAATACACATTTAATCAGAAAAGTTCGATTTAAACCGTTAGTATGTAAGTCTGAGTTTTAGCTTATTTAGTTTATGCCTAACACACCTGGACATAAGTGGTCCTAAACATATGAATTATGACTATACCGCAAAAAGTCGGACTGTGAATGGTTTCACAAATATGAATTATGAGAGTTGTGAAACATTTCAAATTAAAACATAATGTAACAAATAATCATGAAATTAGAAGTATAAAAAATTAATTTCAATATTTGAGAATCCCATTACAAAAGAGCGTGTAAGTTTTTAGAATTTGAATATTAAGTTAAACAAATTAGAATACAGCAAAACAATGAAATCAAAGTAACACATTTAAATCACAAAAAACGAGTTTAATGTACAAGAGCGCGTTTATATCATAAAACATGCAAGTGTACATGCTTCGATTAACTGTTTAACAGTTGTTTATTTGCTATTTGTAGGACGTGTAATGAGCATGCGCAGGTTAAAAAGGGGCGTTTCTCTCGGTTGTAGTTGGTTTTAATAATTGATTCTGCAAATCTGCCTGCAATTTCACGTATGTATGAAAAAATTAATCGACCCACTTATTGTAGTTTTCGAGTAAAAGGTATCACGAAAATTCAAGTAAATATTGATTTTACTTTGTTAAGAATGGAGAATGGAATTCACTTCGCTCTTCCATAATAAATTTATATTATGCATATGCAAACTGAACATACAAAAACAAATAATGATATTGTGAGACCAGAAATAGATCTCACATTTGATGAGACAGTTTTGTATGTGTAATTTATTGTGGTCAAGACGACAAACAATACTGTAAGTCTGGATGACGCCGGGTTTTACAATCCGTGAACCTAGAGATCACAAAATCATAAATATAGGAGCGCTATGACAGAGGGGGCCAATCTGGCCCTTACGAGGATGTGAACCACGCCATTGGATAAAGATTATCCAATGAAAAAGAAAGTGCTTGTTACGTCACATTCAATTCTTCAAATGAAAGCAAGAGGGGAAATGACGCCCCCGAGAAAGAGGGAACCACAACCTGTGACCCGAGAATCACATAGAGATACTAACATGACTTAGAACAGATAACTTCTACAATATGACTTAAAAAGATAACTGGGATCATGACTTAAGAAGGACACTGATCAACAACTAGAGCAGAGATGATATAATACGACTTAAGATGGCGACATGACAGTATGACTTGTGCAGATAATAAGAGAATGCAATAAGTGCGGGTGTGCGCGCCATGAGTGAAAGTTATCGTCGATATCACGAGTCGGTGAAAGAATACTGCGAGTTATTTCGCTGATATGATCGGCAACTTATGTGACGGTGACAAAACCCAAGACAGACTTGAAGGTATGTGCCCATTGAAAAATCAGGTCGTATAAATATATTTCAGGCGAGTTTAATGGTCTCACAATGTTCCCTCCGACTTAATAATATGATAAAGTGTTCCAATTGAATAGTTAAAGATTTATGCTGTTAATGAATGTTATTGTTAATGTTAAATTGGTGTAATCCTTTTGGTAACGAAATAATTAATGTTCCTTTACAGGACTCACGCAAGGTGAATAGTTGGAGGGTTTATAGCGGCACAATACAGCAATGTACGATTTAGTTAATAAATCCACTATGATGAATGTAAGCCCATTTTAAGAGATAAGGATAGATATGTTAATGATAAAGAATTGGAGGGTTATTGCAAACACAACTCACAACGCAATGATAAATAATGTTAATCATTAATTTCAGTTCTTGTATTTCTATTAGCGCACCACAGATATTTTGGTTCTTAATTTTACAGATTTATAAATGTTATTGATTGTAGATATTTTATTTAAAAAATATGAAAATTAACTAACACTATACGAAAATAATTTACACTATACGAAAATAACTCACACTCTTTCGACCATAATGAGAAAGTCGAGAGGAGCTTGGCGTTTCAGACATTTTTTAATACCATTAATTACGAAATTACTACCCAGGTATTTCTAACACCTATGATTTTATATCTTATCAAAATAAATTTTCACTAAAAGTCAGAAGGGGGAGAGAATGAGCAGATTAGAAGAATATCTTCAACTCATAAAAACACACTAGTGCGCTTCAAGTACCCCTACTTAAGAGCATCCATGTGACAAAAGATTTTGGCGATGACTACTAAGAGTAGAATAGCTGTCTAGAGCACCTGTTATTGAAGTCTTTGCCATGTTAGTTTAGTCGTTCTGAACAAATTCCACGTTGCCGTGATAGCAAAATGACACCCTACTGAATATTTTTTTACTCGATGATCATGTTGCTTTCTTATGTTAATAATAAAAATGGAAGATGAGGTTATTTATAAAGCATTAGCTGATTAAAAATGGTATATTTATACTTTGAGGTAATTCTAGTAATTCTTCAGGGGGCTAGATTACTGTAGTAGAAGAAAGCATGTCTGTATGCAGTTTTCGAAGTCCGGAATCGAGTTACTGCTGTGGATGATGGAGTTTTCACTTCAGTGGCTTAACTCAATTTTTTCATACCAAAATCCATGTTTAGTAGCGTTTTTTCCAAATTTTCCAAGGAAATGTTAGAAAAATCGTTATCGCGGATCCAAATAAGAACAAATTGTAGATTGTTACCTTTCACTTTAAAGGGCTTGAAAAAATCATTCGATTGATACCATACTTGACAACGTACCTCCAGGTGGTAATGAGGATGGCGTCACGAACATAACATTATATAGCTGCTATTATTCACAACAATGATTGAAACTATGAAGTCCCGTGATCATTGAGGAATAAATGAACCTTTTTATGCATGATTTTGTCAAATTTTGTCATATGCTGCTATGGTACAGAAATATAAAATTTAGAATAAATTTCGAAGTTTTCTCTCAAATTTAAGAAAAAATTCAATTTAGTTCTAGACTTTTTAGTAACAAAGTCGTATAAAGTTTCGTGGAAATCCATTAATATTGTGGCCGCTATTGTGTACACAAGAAATCGATCGCAGACATACAGACATATGGACATACAGACAGACAGACATATCAGACAAACGGCCGTCTAAAAACAATCAGAACGTGTTCAGGATGCATATATTGCCATCAAAATCTCGCATCAACATATTATTTTCTCTATAATGTATTACATAGTATAAGAAAGTAAAAATTTAGATTTTAAATTACAATTATAATCTTAATTTAGCTTTAGAAGTGAAATACTCTAGAATGGCGTCTAAGCATAGGATATAGTGTAGTAGCAGCCTGAGGCGAGCGGAAGAAGTATGTAAGGCGTTTTTAATAATTCTTAACATGGCCGAAGTAGTGTAGTCCGTAAAGCGTCTCGACGCAATACAAGCGACAGGTTTTGAACCACGGCTTTGGCCGATTTTTTGTTCAGATGCTAACGTAATGTATAATGTTCCACAGGGCACTGGGTTCCGGTCTAAATTGGGTGGCACTTCCCGGCCGTCCAAACAGTTACCTTACACTTTTCTGGTAGGTCGGACGGTCTGGGTCTCAACAACAACAGGTTTGCTCTTTTCATAATTGAATATGTATGATGGAACCTTCATATGGTGGCAGGGGGGGTATACATTTCATTTTCAGTTGAATTATTATGAAGTTTTCTTCTTTTTTGGACAATTATTTCGTACAGTTATGCACATTTTCGGAAAAAAAGTGATATCTTTAGAATCGGAAATGTGTGTGTGTGTGTGTGTGTGTGTGTGGAAATACTTAGCGAACTCCTAACCCCTCCGAAGTTCGATGCTGCAATCCTATTCTATCAGTCATCATCAAGTCTCTCTATAGTTAATCATGAGAAACAGATGTTGCAAGGAAAATGTAAATTCTTGTAAATCCTTAATGAGGTCATTACTCACACTAACACTTAATGCTGAATCCGTATCAATTATCATCTAAGTTCTATCAATAGCTGATTCTAGCTGATTCTAAAGAAATATTTGTTGTAATGAAACTTTTTTACCGAAAATAGAAGAGAATACGATTCTGAAATCCTTAGTGAATCACCCAACATCCTAAAAGATGATGAATCTATATCAGATATGATCTAATCTATATATATAGCCGATCCTGAGAAATGTATGTTTTAAGGAAAAGTTTTGAATCAGAAGTGGGAAAAAACTGGGGGTGAAAATCCTTAGTGAATCCCTAATTGTCTCTGACATTCGATACTAAATCCATAAAAGTTGTTACCTAAGCATTGACAAATTGAGAAATGGATGTCACATTAACATTGACTCCTGAAAAATTGATGTTACAAGGAAAATGTAAATTTTCGAATTAAAAGTGACATCTCAAGAACAGTAAGTAGAAATGTTTAGTAATTCATTCTACTCATTCCAAATTTATTGGATCTATGTTAGTCATCATCCAACCTCTATAGCCAATCTTGAAAATTAGATGATTTATTAAAATTTTTCGTAGCGGAAGTGAGAAAGGTTCCGGAATTGGAAATTATTGAGCAACCCTATCTATTCTGGAATTTGATGCGGACATCATATCAGCTATGGTATAAACTTTATTTATTGCCAATCTTGAAAAATAGACGTTTCAAGGAAAATGAAAATTTTTGAATCGGATAAGGAAAAAGAAAGGGAAAATCCTTAGTGATCTCCCCTATCTCCAAGTTCAATGCTGCATCCACAGTAGTCATTATTTAAGTTTTGTCTATAGTAGATCCTGAGAAATTGATGCTTCAAAAATAACATTTAGTAAAAACTTAGATAAAAATTGGTTGCCATTCAAAATCTACAATTTTTTACTTTCCCTGCAATACATGGTAATGTATAGTTAAAGTATTGGAATCATGCCGAAAATCGCAACTCGAGTTTTCGACGGATCCACACCTTTCGAGACCTCTAGAATACGAAAAAACTATTTTTAGCGTGACGTCTGTGTGTGTGTCTGTGTGTCTGTCTGTCTGTGTGTCTGTCTGTGCAGATTTTGTATCCACTCTAACTAAAAAAGTAATTGACCGAATTTCATAAAATTTGGTAGGTAAGTCACTTGTGGGCGAATCTGGTGCTGATTAATTTTCGGTACGATTCGGGCTAAAAGAACCAGCATTTTTTTGTGAAATAGTCCGCGAAAGCTTGTATCCACTCTAGCTGAAAAACTAATGGACCGAATTCCACAAAATTTCGTAGATAAGTCAGTTATGGGACACCAGGGTGCTGATTAGATTTTGGCATGATTCGGAAAAAAATAACCTGCCTGTTCTTGCAAAATGGCCTGCAAAAATTGCAAAAATCTAAAATAAAAAACTACGTATACTCAAATATATCCATAAAATGCTTGTTTAATACGTAATTTTTAACGAAGAAATGAATAAGATCAATCCCATTACACTAGGACTAGCCTTTCTCGAGATATTTTAGTTTTTTCGTATTTTGTCTACGCCATCTTTGAAAAGAAGTTCAGTTATCAAATGCGAACGAAAGTTGAATTAAAAGTGAATTAAATGAAATTAAAATAAAGAGAACGTGAACATAAGTCTGCGGGGAAAGTCATGTGCTGCCCACATCAGATTTTTTTAAACTTAGAGACATAATAAACTTAAAACATTAGAATGTCGTTTGCATGCAAAATATTGTGTGGTAGCAGTCGGAAGAGGTTTAGAAAGTCCCAGGCTTTGGTAGGGGAGTGTCTAATAATTCTAGAAGTTTCGTACTGGCAGACAGCAGTGAGGATCTGGCCCACCTCTCAGTTTATACAGGTTTAGTTCCCCACCACTGGGAATCGTCTACTAACAACAAGTCTGAGGCCCTGAAGAAGGCGTGTTGATATAGATCCAGTCAGAAGATCAAGTAAGGACACAACTCTAAATATAGACTGAATGTCAGAGAGACCTACTAACCACACACATCCCACCCCAGGGAGCAGCCGATGAAAACCAGACACTCAGGGAACCTTAAGGGAATTTCCCTTAATTGAGGCAGCCTGAGAAAAACCGTCCCACCTCCAAGGGAGTGCAGGAGAACATATGACGGCGGGAAACGATAGATGTCGAATGCAGTGACTGTCCTGAATGACCGAAATGAGCCAGTTTGTCGGCATCAGAATTGGAATTTTGTATTTTTTGCAGAGGATTTCGACTTTCTACCCCTCGGTAGTTATGCAGAGGCAGCATACAACTTAAAGAGGCGCTGTGGTAACCCGGACATAACCCTGCGATGCCAGGTTAACTTAACCTGCAGAGAAAGAACAGAAAATTAATAACTAAAAAGGGTCGGACAAAGGGGACAAGGAACAAGGAAACCTACCAACTGAAGCATTAAGTGCTTGCTACAAAGGAGAACAGCTAGAGGGCAACAGCCGAGGAGGACAATTCTTAACTCCAGACAGACTTTTTACGCTGAGAGGAAGAGACAGACGAGGACGGGGGCCCTCATACTGACCCACGCAACGAAGTGGACAAACCGTCCCAAAGAGAGAAAGAACACGGAAACTACTTAAGAGTTACTAAACTACTAAGCTACATAATTATAACTACTTAAGAATACCTATTATCCTAAAGAAACTAAGAGAGCTCATTTACGAGGTTTAAACAGAGAGAAACAGCCTACAACTGGTTAATACCCAAGGAGGAGTCAATAAAACTCAGGGAGGGTAGGCAGAAGCCCTCCTGTCTTACCAACTAGAACACAGTAAGCAAATTATAATATAGAGACACGTACTAATTGTAGGGCGCGTAGCGCACATAAACTATACTAAGCTGTACATAACAAACCTAGAGCGCGCAGCGCACTTAAAATATACTAAGCTGTACATAACTAACCTAGAGCGCGCGCAGGGCGAAAACACTTACACAAGAGCCAGGACGCTGCAGAGTAAATCTGAAAGGGAAAGGTTAAGAGGAGGGAGACGAGGTGGGGCTGACTTCAGTCAAAACCAGCCTGGTCAACACAAAACAGAGCTGTAAACACCCTTCTTGAGGTCTGTCCCGTTCCCGGGGGTTGCAGTCTTCTTTCCTGAAAAAGGTGCGATGCAAAATAGATTTATACATTGAAAGCAGAGAACATACACTGGGTCCATAAAGAATGGGGACAGAGCACAGCTCTGGACCTAGGAGACACCACTGGGGTGACAACGCCAAATAAGCAAACGGCTGGGACAATACCCCAGTAGCGCGATTGAACCGAATAACAGAAATACCCGCTCCCACTACTGAGGTGGGGGAACACAAAAAGTAAAAGACTGCTGAGACAATACCTCAGCAACACCAAAGGCCTAAAACCTCAACAAATACCTCCACTACTAAGGTGGGAGAGCTCCAAACAAAAATAAACACCTGGGGCAAAAACCTCGCAAAGAAATACTCCACAACTCGAAAAGCCCTTGGGGCGACGGCCACATTTTGGGTGGTCATAACACACATAACACATACTGGGACAATCCCCCAGTTCCCGAAAACGAAAGAGAGAGGAGAAGACAAAGAAGAGAGGGAGAAGAGAGGGAAGTGGACCTGCAGGGGGGGGAGAAAGAGAAGAGAAGGGAGAGAGAAAGCCTACTTGCGTACGTAGGAATCACTGGGGGGAAAGTTCCTCCAGGGGCGGAGTGCCAGCCAGAAGTAGAGTTCCTCTCCGAAACATGGTGGGCACATCCTTCCACCGATTCCCAGCCTCATCCTCCCAGTAGAAATTTCGTACTGGGCTAGATTGGTGTAATAAGTATGTCGGCATGCACTCAAGTAAACCCAAGTTCGATACTCAGTTATATCCGAGAGTTTTCTCAACAACAAAAATCCGGTTCCATAATCTGCAACACAATTAAATTTTTCTGACAATGTTATATTTCTGGTAGTTTTAAATCAATCGTATTTGGCTAAAATGATTGTTTTGTAACCTTCCAGTTTCAACAATCTGAGCTCCTGAGGAATGAAGCAACATGAGGAATAAAATAAGCAGAAAAATAGTGTTTACTGTTTTTACGCATTTTGTAGCGTAAAAAGAAACTGCTTTTAAAAGAAGATAGAAAAGCTTTTAAGAAAGTTAAATATTAAAAATGTAGCCATAATTCAGTAGCAGCAAAGAGGGATCAATCTTGGTATCATGAAGGTATGTATTAAGTTCTCTGTAGACTGTAGGTCGAGATAGAAAGCAATAATTTGACAAACTAGTTATCACATAAGGCATGGATTTAATATAATTCACTATTCTGTCCTCCTCACCCTCCGGTAATTGTATTTGGTATAGACGCCATGAATGAAATATTAAGATATGTACTGTAAAAATATCGTTATTACTAATGATTATAATCAATAAATTCAGAAGGTGTATTCAATGGCTCTAGAATTAATGACTTTTACCTTTCAGTTAATGGAAGTGTTTTGCTGCAGAAGCAATAATGGGTTTTATGTGGACATACACATATCCATATTATATACAACACAAGTATTCTGAAGCATTAATTATAATTTATCAACTACATGATTTATAACGATGTTAAGTATCATGCCATATATTTGACCATGAGAAGTTTTACCAAGACACAGAAGCATTTATTGCCATCCATGAATGCGTTTTGTGTGTTTCCGATATCGATTTCTACTAATTAGACAATGCTTTGTTGACGAGTTCGTTAACTGAACTTCATAAATTCTCCGCTAGGGGTGTTGCAAAGACTTTTATTCGGTTGAGCAGGGCCACTTTACTACAGATGGACCTAACATGTACAGTTATAAACTTTTTGTTACAAAGGTACTCAAGTGCTCAAGGATTTTTTAAGAAATCCTGTATAAACTATAACAACTCCGTATACCATTTACAAAGGCGTTGACCAGTCATTAAACTTCTCTAAGCCGTGAAAATTTGTTGGAAATATTTATTTGTACAGGCAACTTTTTGAATTGGCGATGGACTATTATTATTATTATTAGAATCCAGACACTTATTAAGTATTGAATAATTATAAGCATGGTCGGGAAAGGATATCTTCAGAATGAAGATACCCAGCCATAATACGATAGCATGGCCCTCATCCACGATCGTTCTGTTTACATATTAAAATAGAATGATCTTTACAGGTAAGTACAACTCGGTACAGTTAGGAAAAAGGTTATTGTGAATGACAAAATTGTTGGAAAAAAAATATATAAATTTGAATATACAAAAGCGAATAACTAGAGGATAATTTAGAAAAAGAATTTCGAAATAAAATTATGAAAGAAAAAAGATCAATAAATAAAAACTAAATAAATAGAAAATGAAAATGAAGAAAGATCGTTGTTTAGAAAAATTTAGAATAAAAAATTGAAATAAGAGGAAAAATTTAGAGGGATAAAAAGGTCAAAATGAAAAAAGTTAGATAGCGTGTTTTCTTTTTTTTTCTCCCATAAAAAAACATCAAAAAAGTTGAAAGCAAGTAAAAATTAAAAACAATAATTTGACCGTATTGATCATGGAAAACAGTAAATTGTCCATATTGATCATAGAAAACTGAAAGCTGTACGCTGAATAAACTTAAGAAATTTTGTCAGAAATAGATTGGGCGACAATAATACAATTTTTTATTTTATTTATAGAAGCTGGGTTGGAACAGACGGACTTAAACCAATTTGGTTTATTACAATTTAAAGGTTGAAAGAGGTGAAATTTTTTAGTAAAAGGGCAATTAAAAATATAGTGATCAACATCCCCGTAGGAATTACAAGGACATGTTGAGGTCGATTTGATTTTAAAAAAGAATAAATAGTCTAAAAAGGGACCATGCCCAGTGAGAGAGTAAAGGCGATGGACTATTGAAAATAATAACTATAGTGAAAGCTTATACAACTTAAATTTACTATGGCAAAAGCTTTCATTTGACCCACAGTAAGGAATGCAATTTATCGCCACCACCTACATAGAAATTATAATTCCATTTAAAAGCCATAGAAACTTTTATCCATTAAAACCCATTGAATTTAAATTCCCTAAATATTTAATAAAGTTAAAGAGTTTTCAGGACTTTATCCCCTTTACATTCCAATACTTCAAAATTCCCTTCGATTAGGGGAGAAAATCCCGGGAGGCTTGATTAATTAAAAGGGATGGGGAGTTCAATTGAAACAAAACGCGGTATTAAAAATTTACATCCAATAAATGTCATTCAGTCAATAAATTAAAAATTAGTTTTCAAAGTTGCCGCTTTTCGCGATGGCGGTCGGAATGGAAATTGATTTACCGTATTGGGCTTATCTTGATTGTTGCGAAGCTTAAGCTATATTCTGTATATTTGAGCCACACTTTCTGAGACATATTTTCATATTTCTAATTTTGCATGAATTAATTTAAAATGTTTACCCTGAACAGCGAAAATATTGTAATGACGCAAAACACACGTTAAAGTAATATCTTGACGTATGTCAAGTAAGTAATATGTAAATATTTTGTGAACATTTAAGAATACGGCCAGCGGGAGTAATAAAAAAAACACAGTCACCAATCAAGTACGATAAAAGTGTTACAAGTGAGTTCGAGGAAATAAACTTTAAGTGAATTTATAAGTAGAATACACTTTGTGCAAAGGATAGGGAAAACTTGAACAACGTATATAAGCACAAATAACACGATAATGCAACAAGCAGCTGTCTACAAGGCACGCTGGACCTTTTACGTCAGGGCAAGAAAACCAACAAACCCAAAGTCCAAAAGAGGAATGGGTGCAAATAGAAAAAATAGAGGGGGCTATATACCCCAGATTAAAAACTCACTTGAGAGAGAGATTCCAATCAGAATGCAGAATGAAGAACAGTCCAGACAATCCAAAACGAGAAGTAACACAGGATTGGTCATCGTTGAAATACAACAAGAATATCCCGATAAGAGGTGTTAAGTCCGAACAAGAATAAAGGGGATCCAACTTGAGACGAAAAATTGGTTAAAACGGCACGCAAGAGCGGCCCTAAAGGTTAAGAAATGAACGAAGAAAGCGAAAAAATTCACAGCGCATTCTGCCAGATCGCGGACAAAAATGAACTGTATCATTCTGGGGAAAGGGCAGTTAAATTTAACCGAAATTATGACATTGCAATAAAAATATGCCTTTCCTTGCAGTCTGAAAAATGTCAAGAGCGAGCCAATGTGAAATCATATGGTGCAATAGGGAACTCAATCACAACATTTTTGTCACATTGGACAGACCTTTCCGAGAGGTAGGGGAAGGAGGGTACGGTCCCTGTGGATGCCTCCCCCACTGGGTCCAGGTCTAAATTGGGTGGCTCTTCCCGGCCGTCCAAACAGTTACCTTATACCTTTCTGGTAGGTCGGACTGTCTGTGTCTCAACAACAATACGGACAGACCTGGTTCAAGACTCTTTGAGCTAATCGGGCGTTGGACGGCTCGAGTTTAGGTAAGATGAAGACGAGAAAGTTTAAGGCAAGATGACGAATAAGTTTAAGGTAATATGTCCAGTAAGATTAAGGTAAGATGTCGAGTAAGATAAAGGTAAGATGTCAGATAAGATATAAGTAAGATGTCGTGTAAGATTAAGGTACCATGTCGAGTAAGAGTATGGTAAGATGTCGAGTAAGATTAAGGTAAGATCTGGAGTTTACCTTCGAAGCGAGAAAAATGAGCGAAGCCTGCAAGATGCTTATCCCTAAGGAAAATTTCTCTAAGACAATAACTTACAATTCTAATTTTCGATAACGATGTGATAGCTTATGTATATATTTGAGTACGAGATTCTTGTTATTAAAAGACGGCGGTTAAATTAAAGAGAGTGTCAAAGTGTGGCTTCGGGTGTTCGAATAATGAACATTTCTAGCACGGTCAGTTGTTCTTAATGAAAGATGTTTTCGCATTTATGCATTATTAATCAAAAGGTTATAAAAAGTGCTACTCATTAAGTCACTATGCCACACAATGGTCACGCTTCTTCAATAGATATACTCTAGAGAAAGGTAGTTGCGAGTTTGAAATATTTACTTATAGGAAATTGTTTAAAAATATTTGCTAAATGTTTTTCATTTCCTCAGTTGGTGGTCCTTTTTATACATCATACATTACCAGTCCACTCATGAACAATGTATTGCTGACTAGTCCTTCGCTGACTAGAGAGAGCTGGACAGCCTTCATGAGTCCCCACACCCTAAAAAAATAGAGGGCCAGCAAAGGATCCGTCTCAAAGAGCTCCCTAGAGAGCCGTAGGCAAGAGAGAATGTGTCCCAGGGACCCACTCTCCACACCGCACTTAGAGCATATGGGAAACTCCTTAATACCCTGGTTATACAGGCATCCTCGCAAGTGGCCACTAGCAAATCTAGGCAATGCCGTCTGATCGGCTCTATCACAAGAGAGGCCGATAGATCCACTACGGCTGCCCCGCCGATACCACCCATGGGGAGAGGGGATCCTCCACCCCTTTGAGTCCCTTATTCTGCTGATGGAGAAAAGTTCATCAAAAGTGAGGGATGAATCATGACGAAAAGGTTCCATTTCTGAGCCTCTCTTCGCCAAGTCATCGGAAATCTCATTTCCAGAGATATCAATGTGGGATGGAATCCACTGGAGGTGTACCTCATGGGCCGGGCAGAGGAGTCTTAACAAATTCAAGACAGAGATGCCAGCACGATCACCCATATTGTTCCAGTCTCACAAATGTTGCAAAGAACTTCTACTATAGGATAGAATCCAGATAGCTCTGAAATCAACTTCTTCCAAAATGGCCTCAAGTCCAGCCTCAATAGCTAGTAGTTCACTTCTAAAAACCGAGCAATTATCCGGGTTTCTCAAATTAGTTCTTTTAACTTCTCTAGGAGTTTTAATATATACTCCTCTCCCGGATTGGCCATCTTCATTTCTGTTACCGTCGGTATATATCTGGATATCATCCAAAGATATTTCATTAATAATCATGAAAAATTTAATTAAGAGTGTTGATGAATATAAGATTGATTGTGTCAGTATACTCAAAGGTTTGCAAAATAATGAAATATTGCTTATTTTACATGCATAAAGCTATTACTTTAATTTGTGTTTTGCACAATATAGTCTCCACTCGACTTCCTCATACATTCAAATTCCAAAGTATAGGTTTTTTATATCGCAATCATTATCGAATGAAATAAAAAATATATATCTTTATCATGATTTCAAAGGATGTATTTGGTTTATTTGAGCTTGTATAAACTAATGTGATAACATTGACATCCATAAACCATTAGTTCAAATTATATTTTTCCTCATATACTATACGGGGTGTCCCAAAAATATTGAAACGCGCTTTAATTATTTACCTGTTGGAGATAAGTGGGCAATGTAAATTGCAAAAATTTTGAAAGCAAGATAGGAAATAAGACTACGTTAATGAAATAGTCCTCCCATTAATTTTCAAAAAGTTACACTTTTTAAGTTTTTGTTTTACCCCTTTGGACAAATTTGGTCAATCAGAAAATTTTTATTTTTAATACATCAAGATCGTTAAAAACCGCATATCTATATCTTTAAAATCGAGTGAGTTATATTTAATTGGAAATTGAACACCGTGAATGGGGATCATATATCAAATTAGAAATGTAAATTTGTGACATATCACAAAAAAGTTGAAACTGGATGATAATACATAGGATATCTAACCGCGTAGTGAGTGCCACTGCTTTATATGATCTCTGTCTGTTGAGTGTTGAAAACCCAGACCACACGACCAACCCGAAGGCTTATGGTAGCAAGATGTGTGGCCGGGAACTTTATCTCTGTCTGTGTAATGCTTTACTTGAATGCATTTGTGATAAAAAATGTTGACACATATTAACGCATTTTTGATCGAAACATTTTCCATCGTCTTTGTTTATGATCCCTACTTTCACTGATGAAACAGCCTTTCACATGGTACGGAAAAGTGGCATAAGTTAGATTTTTTTCCTTTATGATATTTCAGTTGATTTTAATGATACAGATATGCGGTTTCCTTAATGGTCTTGTTGCAATAAAAATAGAAATTACCTGATTGATCAAATTTGTTTAAGGGGGTCGTATAAAAATTTAAAAAGTGTAACTTTTTGAAAATGAATGGGATGACTATTTCATTAACGTACCTTATTTCCTACCTTACTTTCAACATTTTTGCAATTTACATTGCCCACTTATCTCCAACAGGTGAAGAATTAAAGCGCGTTTCAATCTTTTTGGGACACCCTGTATACTACCATTATTGTTCCGCGTACTATTGACACATACAATTTGATAGCGATAAGAGCATTCGTTTTTAATATTTTAAAAAATCGAAATAAAAATAAAAATAAGAAAATTCCCCCCAATTTCGGAAAATAATACTTCCCTATATCAGAAAGTTCAAACTATCTTCGATGAATTATCAGGTCGAATTTCTGATACACGCCGAATGCTACACAGCGAAAAATAATCTGAATTCTCAAGTGTTAAAGAACATGAACTGACTCCTTATTTAAAACGTAGAATAGGGCATTTCCCTATAGTGAAGAAACACAACTGAAATGGCGGGAAAAGCGTCATTGTTAGGTCATTTACAAGAGTGGAATGTTCAGTTAAGAATTGTTCTCGTCATTATTCTCAATCAGTTGAGAGAAGGGTAGGAAGTAGGTTTGAAAGTGAAAAAAAAACTCTTTTACATATAGAAACCTTTCTGGTGCTTGTTCAACGTTTTCGGCAGCTTTTAGGCGACCCAAGAGAAGTGGAAAAAAAGTAAATAATAAAAATAGCTTTCTTTTTGTTTTACGGGTATATTTTATTTCAAAAGACAGTGTAAAGATAATATTTAAGAAATCGGCGGTGGCTCGAGTCTGATGGAGCCGAGATGGTTTTACGGGAATAACGTCTTGTAAAATAAATCTCTAATAAAGTTGAAGAAGTATATTCATTGTTTTCGGTCTCATTTGTTTCATTTACAACATATAATGTGGCCTTATAGAAAGTAAAGTAAGATACTTAATAGAAACAAATCAATCTTATTGATGTGAAACATCTTAGAGCGCGGGATAAAGTAAATCTTAAAATAATTGTGATTTAGATAAAATTGGAGTAAAAGTATGTAGTAGATGTGACATCGTATTGTTACGAATACAGAATCATAGTTATAACTTGAAGGTCTGAGTCATTTGACCTTTGGCGACTTCGTTGATCTTGGAGCGAATTTGGCAAAATATAGCCAACTGGGTGACATTTGGCAAGTTGAAGAAACTTCTCGGATTTTGTAGATTGGCTAAGAACTTTACGAGTTAGGACCGGGGATAATATGACTGGGAGAGATTTTTTAAATATCGAATTTGTTTTTTAGTTATTTTATGTTGAAGCACGATTTTGTGCAATATTCACATAAATCGGTTTTTCACGATTAAAATATTATCGTTATAAGTTTCCATCTTGACATCATCGGGAAGATCGAAGAACGATCTTTCTTACGACCTTTGAAATTAAAAATACATTTATTTATTTTTAAAAACATCGAAATTTGCATATTTAAGGTTATCTGACACTTATTATGTCGCATCCAAAACTGGAAGATTAACACAATTCTATAGTTTGGCAAAAATATGCATGTATATCTTTGCATTTTAACGCAAAAAAATTAAATTACTATATCATTTAATTATCTATGAATTTTTAAGCAAACGCATAAAACTTCAAATTGTAGATACCGTTTATAAAGTGTGTTTCAATTTCTCCACCTTTGCAACGATGCATGCTTGCACACATATTATGTTTTCTCGTGTTTTCCACCGCCTCTTCGTTTGCACTTTTAAATGTAGATTAATTAACGTGTCTATCTAAAATCGTTATTGGGAGAGTTGTTTTACTGTTATCTCTGGGACAAAAATGCTTAGAACTAAATTTGCAACGCTTTACAATTTTGCAATTGACGTTCTTTTCTCTATCTCTAATAAAAAATGAAATAGCCCATGTACCACACTAAAGAAGGGGATCAGTTCCACGGCAGTTGTCTCATCGTGTAGCTCTATTGGGGCTTCCTATACACCTGCATAAAAAATATATGATAACACTAATACTTCTAGAGTTATTTGCCTGACACATATTTTGCCTATACGCTTACACAAAAAAAATCTGATGTGGGCAGCACATGACTTTCCTTATATAATGCAATGAATTTACTACATTTACAGTTAAAAAAAATAGATTATTTTTATAGTAGTTATTTATATTCTTTCCAAGATATTGAATTTTCGTCAATGAGTCGTCATTTTCCATGTCGTCATCATAAATGAGTCATTGATTTAGTCATTTTTATCCATTTGGCGAGTTTTTCGTTAATTTAACAACATTTAAAAAGTCGCCAAGTTGACGATATTCCACTAGATTCGTCGCCAAAATTTCGCCAAGCGTTATAGACGAAGAAATAAGTTATTATTACAGCAAATAAATGACTATTGGCTTTCAAATACAAAAGTATTACTCAAAGTATCTTTTTTCATAAATGGGACGAGCTAGATCCACGAGAATGATGTCACCCAATTCATCGTATGGTATTACATATGAAAAGTGAACATGTTTCTCAATAGAAAATATATTTTTTTTATTTTATATGACTTTTTGATATTTTTTTTTTAAAATGTGCAATATCTCGAGAACGGTTCATGTTAGCGTTCTCAAATTTATGTCAATCGTTTTCTAATGAAAAATTACATAAGAAATGTCTTTCTGTGTAACTTTATTAGCGATTTTGATTTTTTGACGATTTTTTCAAAATTTCACTCGAAAATTTGGGGGGTTTTAAACATTCGATTGAGTATAAAAATAATAGGCTTCCAGTGTTTACGGATTGTGATTTCTGTACTAAATTTCGTTCGAATCGGTCCATTCGTTCGTCAGTTATCGTCTCCACAGACTCACTGACACACACACACACATATTTTCACACACACACACACTTTCACACACACACACACACACACTCACAGACATCACTTCAAAAATGCTTGATTCGTGATCAGGGATGCTTGAAACGTGCTCTCCCGTCGAAAACTCGAATTCGAATTTTCGACCCCGTCACAATACTTTCCTTATACATTATTGTATATAAGGAAAGTAATATATGATAACACTAATACATCTCGAGTTGTTTGCCTGATCCATGGCTTTCCATGACACACTGAATAGCAAAAAAATTGGATTGGATATTGCATGCGAGGCAATATATGTAAAATCCAGATAAAAAGAGTTGGAACTAAATCTGCGGATAGACTTCCAAATTTTCTATCAATAAACATTAAATCTTTCGATATTTTTTAATCGCAAATTTTATCAATTACCCTAAACGGAAAATGTAAAATTACTTTTGTAGCATATATACCCACATAAATAATATCGATGCACAACTATCCAGTATAGTGCATCCAGCACACCTCTGTTGTGATTTTGCTGTTGTTTCTAAACCCCGTTGCCTAGGAATATCCTAGACCAAGTCCATAAGTACTCGTTCACCCACTATTGGCCCATGGGATAGGGAGAATTGCAGACTCAATTTAATGAGGAATCATAAAGGCTGAAATGCGACTTTAGCTCAGGGGATGCCTCCTAGCATTAGTTGGGAATATGGATTGGCCATCACGCCCAGGATGGCCCTATCCTGAATAAACTTCCGACATTATCTATTATGACTTCTTCGTTATATGAATGTTGTCCAATAATACGATTTTCAAAGTATGAACTATCTTATTGTAATCAATTTATATTTGGAACTTTGATGGATCTGGCCTCACACAATGCCACAACTTGTATAAGATTTCTGATTGGGATTGCACATTAAGTTATGAATCTAGGATCGTTATAATTTTACAGTTTCCACTACAATAGGACCATAAAATGCCAATAAATTATTATGTTCACAAACGTAATATTATAAGATAAATCGATACGTTAGTAGGTGAGATGACACACACACACACACACACGCACACACACATTTATATATATATATATATATAATTGAAGATTTTTATGATTACTTGTAATATATATATACCCGAGAAATACCAAAGAAAATTGCTTGTAAACTGAAGGTAAAGGTATAAAAATTGCAAATCAAAAGCCTAGTGTAGCACGATGAGCTATGCAAGAAGTTTGGAAATTGAATAAATGGAATATAGTGAATATAAAAGGAATAAAATGAATATGAAAAACATTTCTGAAACCATGTACGTTATCAAGGGCCATACATGTTTCATTAATGCTGATTCTACGTTTCTGATTACACAACTGTAAAATGTATTACAGAAATAATGTAAATGGCCCGACATAGAAGAAAAGACAAAGTGGATCAAATACACAATTAAATCAAACATGAATATAAAATATTCTGTTACACCAGCTTGTGGCTAATTATTGAAATGAGGATGATATATCTCGTATATATATATATATACATATATCACGATAAAATGGAGTATAATACTTAAATTTCAGCAATGTACTAAGATTTGCCTATGATGACACATAACCAACATAAAACTAATATCTATAAGAATAAAGAAAACTTGAGCTAAGTTTATCTTATTGTTTACTCAAAGTCTTTTTACACTTTACAACATAGCTGAAAGTGTTTATGACTTTGTTCATTCTGTCTGTCTGTCCGTTAGCACGATAACTGCCGTAAAAATGGCTTTATCAAAATGAAATTTTAGTATGTTCTTCAGACGGTTTGTGGGACCTATGGAATATAAATGAATAATATCACCCATCTAGTTCTTTATTGAACACGGATTGAGAAAATGAAATACATTGAATCCTACGGGACCTAATGTTTCAAACATTTTTTAAGCGAATTTAAAATTCACAAATTGCTTCGTAAATTTTAGGAAATATTCAAGTTATCCCATAAAATATATAAAAAAATTTCAGTAAAATATGTTAGGTAGTTTTTTAAATAAAAATTTTTAATATAGGGAGAAAAACAAATTCAATTAAATTCTGACTCTCGTTATATCCTCCAGAAAGAAAAAAGAGATATATTTGTATAATAAATATCTTTCCAAGAGTTTCCAAGAACTTCTTTATATATGAGAAAGGTTTCACATTTAAAAATAAATATGGTAGATAACAATTTTTCAAATTTTTAAATAAAATAAATTATTATAGTATTGTGATGAATTAAACGATTGGAAAAATGATTCGGAATAAAATGCTGCTTTTATATAGAGGCGATTTATATTTCAATGACGTCATTTGAATAAAGTTCATTTGTTTTCGATGAAATTTTCAAATATAATAAATTATTGTAGTGTTATGATAATTTAAAAAATATTACCGAGGAATGTATCGCATTTCAGAGATGTTTGTATAAAATTGCATTGAAGTTGGAAAGTGTTTCATTATCAATGCTTTATGCATGATTGATCTTTCTTGTGTACTTATTGATCTATACATAAATTTAAACTCAAGAGCATGCGAGATAATATTTTATCTATGTAATACCTATGTAAGCAAACAGTATCTTATCTATGTATGCAAACAATAGCTTATCTATGTAGGCAAACAGAACAGTATTTTATTTAACTAATATGAATTGAACTGACTGCGTGAGTGAGAACGTAATGTATCAAAATTATCGAGTACCTCCGTAGCTTATTTTGGTGTCAGTTGATCCGCATCAGTTTCAAGACCAAGGTAAAATCTAAGAATTCAAAAATTCAAATTAAGGGTGATGGTGAAAAGGAACAATTAAAAAATTTAAAAATCACTTTTCAAAATGATCAAGCATTTGCACTTGAGTCAAAATCTCGGGTTTGGTTTCATTAGATCCGTCTAAAATTCGAATTAGGAGTGACGATACAAGGGAATTAAAAAACATATACCTCTTGCCTCTCAAAAATAACAAATGCACATTTTGATATCCTTTTGCTGCCAACAAATTGAAATTGTTTATTAATAATTTCAGTAAATGTGTAAGCGTTACTAACACATTTGTGTTAGAGAGCAACGCGTGAAGAGCGAATGAAATGGGTAGTAATAAATATACATAAACTTGTAGACATTTCCAAAATATTTTTTTTATTTCCAATGGCTGCGAAAACAAAATACAAAAGTACAAAAATACTAACATAAAAACAAGAATGAGAACAAAAGTAGATGAAAGAACAAAAAATGTGGAAACAATATACAAAAATACTAACATAATTAAACAAGAATGAGAACAAAAGTAGATAAAAGAACAAAAAAAGCGAAAAAGGACAAGAGTTCAAAAGATAGCCTAAGGTTATAGCCCCAATCGTCCTCACACCTTCCAACTGGAAGCCTCAGTATCATCATGGAGAACTCTACATCGACACAGGTGGTGTCTGTCCATAGGTTCATTAGTATCACGCAGCTGGCAGGCAGCCTTAGTAAAAATGCCAATACGGCACAAATGTGCAGCAAGGCAGTCATGCCAAGTTAGCAGGCGAAAAACAGGGACAATTTACTGTGTTGCTTTATCAGGTACATCCAGGAGAAATCCTCTATCACACTTGTTATCCATTTTGCCTTTCAATTCATGTTATTACGTCGAATTCATAAATTATCATAATTTTGTCTTGATAAAAAGAAAAGTTTCTCGTTTTGCATAATGTATCATCACAGCAACCTTTTCGGCAAGAAAATCTGCCCGTTTATTGCCAAACAAATCCCAGCGGCTGTGGATCCACTGCAAAACAATATGCTTACGTTGAGAATACGAAATATGTACTGAAATATATTATACTTAACATAAAAATATCCCTTTTGGAAATATTGTATATCTTTTTATCTACGGTAAAAGAAACAATCTTCTACTATCATTTCATTGAAGTTTCAACTAAGATAACAACTGATATTTCAAGGAAATAACAAAGATAAATTATTTTAGTGTGTCATGCGACTGTATAAAACCAGTATTCGACTGTGTATAAAACGCAAATTGGGTGTTTTAGAAATAGAACGTGGCGTTTTGCACTTGAAATACTCACTATTTCACCCTGAAATTTATTTGAGAAGTCATTTTCAACATTGTGGAAAGTATATGTTAAAGAATTATAGGTAACATTATTTTCAATCAATTCAGAGAAAGTAAGATCTAAGAATAGAATTTGGCGTTTCGAAAATCCCTGTTTTACATACAGAAACTCTGGTAAATGCTTATTGAGTGAGAGTCTAAGTGTGGATTTCGGAGTAACAGGGGACTAAGACAGTAATGTTAAAAGCCTCTCAATGTTGCTATTTTATCATTTTGGAGGTAAATATGTTTACCCCAAAAAGATGTCGCGTATTACTTATCTTCGAAACGAAATGAAAATATGTTTGAAGCAGGATAATATTACATAAATTTATTTTTATTCTTTGAGAAAAAAGAAATATGTGGTGTAATTACTTTCTTTAAACTAAAAGTCTTAATCTGTTATTTGGAATGATTTAGCATAATCAAGTTATTTTACGAATTTGTGCTTAAACTGATTGCACTTTAATTGAATTCTAGAAATTGCAAGGCTAAAGTGATACAGCAGGTCACACAAATCAGGTGTTAAGTTTCGATGCCCGGTACTGGGCGATTATTTCAACCCACATAAAACTACATCCATTGTAATATTGTATTGGTGTAAATAAGGATATAACGAGTTGTGAAATAAAATATACGATTCTTATGCCTTTATATATAGTAACTAGCAGACATACCCGTGTTGCACGTGATTTGAAATACGAGAAAGTCGTCGTATAGTATTCAAAACGGCATTGTTCTTCAAAACATTATATTGTTGCAATGTATCCTCTGGAATCATGGGTGTACTATCAAGTGGCCAGATTTAGTCCAATTTTCAAGGTAACTAACACGTTTATTTACAAGCACATTATAAACAGGAGCAATATACAGCAAATAGCTCGATAACTATCTTACAAGGTCACTAAAAAACTATTAGGTGCAGTAAATCAGTAATAAAATGCTCCACTAATTTCACAAAACAGAAGATACTATTCTCAAAACTTTGACGTATCTCACAATACAAAGCAGTTCTTATCACTTCAACGTCTTTCCAACTGAGCGACAACTGCTTTTACATACTCTCTGTAGAGACATCCAGAAGTGGCTGCTATCGCCCTAAATTCTAGCACATACGAGAAATCGCCAAATATGACAACCCTGTCCCGAAAGGACAACACATGGAAACCCTACAATGACGTAATCGGAGTGGCTGCCCGTAAAAGTGTTTTTACTTTCTGTTTTTCAAAATAGGTCCGTAACAATTTTAAAATATTTAATTTATTTTCTCTGAAACGAAGTCTAAGGATCGTTGTTTTCGCTAAACAAGGTTGTCTTCAGGCAGATCGGAAAAATAGAAACAGCCCTATGAACCTCTAATTACATGGTTATAGTTTACTTATCCTTTCAAGGCTATCTGTAGAGGTACGGAGTGGTATTAACTCAACCCAACATAGCAGAATTGTCTGAGAAAGACTTGGAAGCGATTCGATATCGTAGCACTTACCCTAATTTTTTCCCGAATTAGGCCATGCTGGATTCTTTATTTCGTACCTCAAAAACTATTGCATATAAAAATATGATATTTGGTACACTTGTAGAAAAGCGTTGGGAAAGACTCTGAAATGAACCGTTTTTGATATATATTATAGTTTAATGTCAAATACAAAATATTTGAGCTGCGAATTCGCGTCCTGAATAGACTAATGATAGCAAGTAAACGAGTTTTTGCAAGCAGGTACCTACATGGATACATTTTTGCAGGACGGAGCTTTTTTTTTTTAAATTTCGATGCAGTGTTTGAGATATTTTACTTTTCATGCACTACTGAAACGTAAAATATTTTCGTGTCGGCACGTCTGGCCAATTCTCTGTCTCATACCGCAGAAACTATAGCATATAAAATATGAAATTTGGTACATTTATAGAGAAATAATAGGGTAATATGATGAAATAGACCGTTTATTGATTTAAACTTTAGTTTGACATGAAATACCTCTCGAAGCGAGCTCAGGATCAAGGAATTCAGTTATTGAATATCCTGGGTTAAAAAATATCCCTGTGTCTCCCTCTTGCGGAGAATAAGTAGGGATAGGAAATATAATTTTGAAAGTAGAATTTTTAGGAGACATCGGTATGAAGCGAGCGCAGCGAGTAGGAGGCGAAGCGTCCCGAAGGCAGTTGTGGAACCGTAGCAAGCAAGTGGCATAGCCCCCTAGTTAAATACATGAAAGTTAAAAGAATGAAATGGCTAAGACTAAGAATGTATAAGCAAAAAATCAAAACGAACATTTTTATGTCCACATCGATCAGTAAAAGGCCTAGAGGATGACCGAAGTTGAGATAGATCGATTGTGTGGACACAGACTTTGAGATAGTAAAGATTTAAAACTGGAGAAGAACTGTTCCGTGAGGGACAACTTGGATGGAACTTCTGAGGAAGGCCAAGGCCCACAGTGGGCTGTCGGGAAATTGATAATAATGGTGAACTTCTCCCGTCATCGAGTTATTTCCTAAAAACGAGTACATTCTTATGGCGGGCCCAAGGTGGGGTGGCCCGTTAAAGTTTAAAATCCAAATAATCAAAATGTGCCACAAAAGACAACGACATGCCAAATTTAAAGTCAGAGTGAATAGTGAAACCTGGGTAGTTAGGGTCTCAAAGATTTGAAATGCGGTAAATGTGTGTAATGAAAACATCAAATAGACACGTCTATCTGAGAATTGCTGTAGCTAGGGTAGAATCAGCTAGCGCATACTCTTTCAGCTAGCTCTCAATAGAATATTGACAGGAAGGGATGCTTTAAAATGTCTGTACTAAACAATTGGCGCCCCGAAAATTCGAGGATACAGTTTACCTATAAACGTTAAAATGGTATGTTTATCTACCATAAAAATTTCTTTAGAATGTTTTATAAATACTTAATTTCGGTTCGACGCATGTTGTTTTCGCAGTAACCTGCTCTGAGTAATACCGGTTTATACGAAATTAAAAGGGAAAATAATTTCCCTGTGATGCAAAATCTAAATCACCCCTGCTGAAGTTCGCATTTCATTTTCAAGTTAAAAAAATGTATTTATTTATATTTAAGTGCAAGAAAGCTTTTCGAAGAATGTTTTAAAAATTCAATATCTTTATTTTTTTTTTTTTTTGAAACTGCAAATAGTACTGAAATTTGGTGGGCGTGGTTAATATATTGAATTTATGATATTTTTATATTTATTTTATCATATATTTTTGATATGAATTTATGATATTTTTGTATTTATTTTATCATATATTTTTGATATGAATTTATGATATTTTTATAATATTTCATATTATTTATTAATATATTTATTTGTGTTAAAGGAATCCTACAAACGTGGAGTATTTTTTCCTCTGGAAATTACTAGCAAATCCTTAAAGAGATTTAGCACTTCTTATAATTTTTGCAATGTGTTTAAATATATATTTTTATTACAAGGAAAACGGGTAAACTCTCACTCAGAGCGAGTTATTGCCTATAATTTTATATCTTTTTGTAATAATTTTCAAGTATTCTCAAATAAAATTACTGATATAATATATACGAAATAATTACTTTAGGAATAACCATATATGAAAATGTCACCATTTAGTTTGCGATATGATGCAATATTTGACATCTGAAATATTAGTTGTGATTCCTAATATCATCACATTTAGGTCATTTGCTTTTATATTAAAAAGATAATGCTTTTCAAATACTCTCAAATACAATTACTGATTATATACGAAATAATTACGTTAGAAATAACAATATATGAAAATGTCGCCATTTAGTTTGGGAGATGATGCATTATTTTACATCTGAAATATTGGTTGGAATTCATAAATCATCATATGCATTCTGTTTAATTTTATATTAACAAGAAATATCAAAATCACGTATAAAGCATTGATTATGAAACACTTTCCAATTGAATTGCAATTTTATTCAAACAGCTCTAAAAGGAGATACATTCAGCATTGATATTTTAAAAATTAAAACAGTACTACAATAATTTATTAAAGTTGGAAACTTAAAATTTGATAAAAAAAAGGAATGCTATAAATCCTTTGCTTCTGTATATAAAATCAATGAATATTTCATTCATATCACTTATATTTAAGACTTCAGAGCTAAATAATTTTGCCTGAAAAAAGTTCAGCAATTCTTATGCAACTCATCTTACAATAGCTTGATTTGTTTACATTCTGCATGCTGGAGAAAGTAGGGAACAATCAAAGTTTAGTAATCATTTAAAATGAAAATATTGTAATAGCGTTGACACAGAATTTAGACACACGGATAATATGCAAAAACAAACTGGGTTTAGGACGGATGCAACACTAAATATAAATTTAAAAGATCTTCAAACACCATGATTTTTACACGGGAAAAAATGGATGCTATATTTTATTTTGGAATGAGTGACGTGATCTCTTCATATAATATGGGTGTAATTATTACTTCAATTCTTATTTAAAAACTACCTAACTTATTTTGTTGAAAATTTTTGCACATTTTACGTGATAATTTGAATATTTCCTAAACATTTTCAAAGCAATTCTTGAGTTTTTAACTCCGCTTAAAAATGTTTGAAAAATTACGTCCTATATGGTTTAATGCATTTCATTTTTTCAATCCGGGTTAAATCCAAGATTAATTTGGTGATATTATTCATTTTCATTCCCATATGCCCCACGGACAAGTTTCAACAATATACTAAAATTTTATTTTAATAAAACCATTTTTACGATAGTTGGATACGAGCGGACAGACAGACAAAATGAACAAAGTTATAAATCCATTTCAACCATGCTGGAAAGTATTAAAATTTAATTTTAGAAGTAAAATATAATGAACGAGAATTTCGGGCCTGAAACGTGTGTTTATTTATACAAAGAATTGATACCACCCTCCTTATATTACCGACCATATTACCGACCATGCTTTTGTCGTTATCACTGGTCATTAGCAATGATAATGTACAAAATCTTAGGCTATATTACTATCCAGGTTAGTTCGTATTTAGTCACACTTTTGAGAAACATAAGTTTTAGGCGATTAGCAAGCAACAGAGTGAGTGTATCTTAAAAGGTGCATTATAAAATTTAAATACGTACATGGAAAGTATATACCCCCTCCCCCCCACACACAGACACACACTACATAGTTCACTGATTTTACTCATGGTGGTAAAGGTAAGGAATTAAAATCCCATTCAGAAAAGATGCCGATATCATTTGAGACAATAATTCAGGTTCATTACATCAGTTTTCGTTGCGATACATCAGTGTTCGCTGCATTACATCAGTTTTCGCTGCGATACATCAGTGTTCGCTGCATTACATCAGTGTTCGCTGCGATACATCAGTTTTCGCTGCATTACACCAGTGTTCGCTGCATTATATCAGTGTTTGCTGCGATACATCAGTGTTCGCTGCGATACATCAGTGTTCGGTGCGATACATCAGTGTTTGCTGCGATACATCAGTGTTCGGTGCGATACATCAGTGTTTGCTGCGATACATCAGTGTCCGCTGCGATACATCAGTGTTCGCTGCATTACATCAGTGTTCGCTGCGATAAGATAAGCACCTCTGCATTTGTATATATTTCTATGGTGACAGGCTTAAAATATTTATTTAAACTGTCAATTTCGTAGAAACAAATTAGTAGCGTAATGCAAATTAGAACTGAAACAATAAGGAATATTCTGTATTCGAATTATTTTACCTTTCAATTTATATTTATCTCTATATTCTGAACTTTGTTCTATAATTGTGACAAAATACGGATTAATTACACTGATAATTAGTGAATATTAATTTAAAAATAATCAAAAATACATGCACTTAATACTGTGCCTGTTCAATGTGTCAAATGGAAACAAAGGGCGGTTTACTAATACAAACGACACTTATGGCATTTTCAAGCGTTTCAAACATGTCACTGTAAAACATTTGCAAGCATGTTATTAAAGGTTTCAGGGGAATCACCAGTCCGTAATGTGGTGTAAGGTTCCTGATAGTTATGATACACACAAACCTATTAAACAGTGTGGCCCAAAAACATTTACCTCGGATTTTATTCCTTAAATATTGATCTTAGACATATATAATAAATTACAAGGTTGCGTAAAAAAAGGTACAGAATTTTATGAAATCGATAAAAATTTTCAGGGTATTAAATTTGAAGATATACAAAATTTAAATTTTTATACGGCCCCCGTACAAAAACATTTCCAATGAGTAAAATGAGCCCCATATACGAATTAAGTGATGTACACAATTTCAGCATTTCATCATAAAAAGTCCCAGAGTTTAAGCAAAGTTGGTAATTCATCACAAATTAAAATGTAAACGTTTGCAGCAAGAATGCAAATGAAGCAAAACAGGAATACATCATAGGCAAATAATATCTGCCTTTTATCTTTAATGAATCTTTGGCATGGATGGAAAACATTTTGAACAAGATTTGTAATCTTTGTGTAAAGTTATTATTTCTGTATATACTTTTGTACCAATAAATAGCAAAATTATTATTTATTTATGTAATCATTGTTTTCTTTCGTAATTTGTTCATGACCCTGAAACCCGATCTGCCGACATGATTTTTCTCCTCTGAGAACCAACCCATGTCGATGCATCGAAAATTGGTTTTAGTATTTTTGTCTTTTTATATCTCTGGGACTTTTTATGATAAAATGCTGAAATTTTGTACATCACCTTATTAATGCATGGGGCACATTTTACTTATTGAAAATGTTTTTTTACTGGGGCCGTATAAAAATTTAAATTTTGTATTTCTTAAAATTTCATTCATTTGAGAATTTTAATCGATTTTATAAAATTCTATACCTTTTTTACGCAACTTTGTAATTTATTATATATGTCTAAGATCAATATTTTAGGAATAAAAACCGAGGTCAATGTTTTTGGGATACCCTGTATATATATATATATATTTCAGAGATTAAGCTTTTTTAAGTTATATCTGTTTTATTTTTCTGTTTTATTTTTCTAATATATATATATATATATATATATATATATATATTTAAAAAATGCATTCGAAAATTGGTGGAGTCTGTCTTCCAAATGTTCAATGACATTTAAAACCAATAGTGTTCAAGTATTCATTGATTGTAATAATCGTACCAAATTACAATTGAAACGCTTCATTCGTTCGTTCGTTCGCAAGATATCACATCTACAGACACACGAACTAACATACATACACATGTAAACACACGGGCATCACCTCAAAAATGTTCGATTCGAGTACAGAGATGCTTGAAATGTTCGCTTTCGTCGAAAACTAGAAATCGAATTTTCAACTCCGCCACAATACTTTCCCTATACTATGCCCATAGGGAAAGTAATACGGCAGAAATTATGTTAAAAACCATGAAAGGGCACTTTGTGTTTCACTGGTAAGGCATTTCAAGAATATAGGTTTAAGAAGAATTCCAAATGAAACATATACCGGTTTTTGACGACGCAGGTGTTTACGACAGCGTACCTTAATTTAATGGGGCCATCCATGAAATATTTTGTCACTCCCCAAGAATGAAGGAACGTGTTAAGTGTCAGCTCATTTTGTAATGAAGTGAAAGATTCGGTTTTAATCAACACTGATCTTAAATTATCTGGAACGCTTAATTTAGAATGAGGGTAAAATGATGTAATATAGTACATTATAAATCCAGCTGTAGTAAAAACGAATATTTTTCATATTTTCATTTTTAACGCTTTACAACATAGTTGAAAAGTGTTTATGACTGTGCTCAGTCTGTCATGATATTTTAGTTTATTGTAGAGACAGTCTGGGAATGTAAATGAATGATATCAACCAATTAGTTTTGGATTGAACCCTGGTTGAAAAAATGAAATATGTTGAACCCTGGGACCTAATTTTTCAAACATTTTTTAAGCTAAGTTCACATTCACAAATTGTTTAGAAAATTTTAGGAAATATTCAAATTATCACATAAAATGTAAAAGAAGAATTTAGCAACATATGTCCAGTAGTTTTAAAATAAAAATTTAAATAATAATTACACCCATATAATACGCTTCCCGGCCGTCCAACTAGTTACTCTAAGTCCTCTGGACGAGTCGGACGGTCTGGGTCTTCAACACCCATATAATACGAAGATATCACGTGACCCACTTCAAAATAAAATATGGCATCCATCTTTTTTTTCAAAGTAAAAATCGTGATTTTTAAAGTTCGTTTAGATTTATATTTAGTGTTGCATCCGTCCTAAAACCGCTTTATTTTTGTGCATTTTCTGTGCATCTATATTCTGTACCAACGCAATTACAATATTTTTGAGTTTAAATGATCGTCGAACTTTGATTATTTCTGCAACGAAGTCTAATTTTAATGGATGAAGAATGTAAACAAGCGATTGTAAGATGAGTTGTATAAGAATTATTGAATTTTTTTTATGCAAAATTATTCAACTCTGGAGTCTGGAATAACAGTTTATGAATGAGATACTCACTGCTTTTATATTGAGAGCCAGATAATTTACATTTCGATGACGTCATTTGAATAAAGTTCATTTTTTCCTATGAAATTTGAAGTTTAAGTAAAATAAATTATTGCAGCTCTGTGATAATTAAAAAAATATCACCGCTGAATATATCGCATTTTAGAGATATTTAAATAGAATTGCATTTCAGTTGGAAAGTGTTTCACAATCAATGTTTTATGCACGATTGATCTTTCTTGTTAATTTAACGATTTACAGAAAATGCTGCTTTCTAAAGAATTTACGTTATAAGACAGAATGAACAGATTTTGAAAGCGTTTTGGAGATCTTAATATTCATCAAACATGTAGTCAATACGGACTCAAAATTGCGCTGAAAGGAAAGAGAGGACATTTTGATAGTACTGGGACAATATGGGCTTCTGATGTTGGTCCATTGTTGGCTGCCCATTTATGGACAATATTGGTATACCAATATATACCAGATATTTAGCTAATATTGACTGCTAAATATATTCCAAATATTGGAGATATTTCCAATGTAACGTCAATATATGCGTAATATGTTTAATGCCGATATCTATCCATATTGCCCAATATTATTTGCCCAATATTATTTGCCCAATATTGACGTTACCTTGGAAGTATTTCCAATGGAATGCCAAGTTATACAATATTGATGCAATATTCGATCAATATTGGCATGCTACTAGTGATAACCATCTTTGTGTTCGACTGATCACAGTGACGAGTGTACGTATTAGTATGTTAGTTTATGTGTAATTATCTGTCTATATTAAAAAAACCCGAATTCGAATTTTCGACCCCGTCACAATACTTTCCTTATACATTATGTATATAAGGAAAGTAAAAATACGTACAAAATGATTATTTATTTAACATTAGTTAATATTCTGATTTTTTTAAAAATTCATTCGAAAATTGGGGGGGGGGGGGGGTCGAACGTTCGATCGCGTTTTAAATCCACGGGATTCCAAGTACTTTCGGATCACAATAATCGTACCAAATTTTGTTCCAAACGCTAAATTCGTATGGTATCGTATCCATCGATTCACCGGACACACACACACTAACACACACACTATACACACACACATATAGAAACAGGCATAACCTAAAAAACATTCAATTCGAGTTCGGGGACGTTTATAACGTGCTCTTCCGTCGAATTCGAATTTTTGATAATCAAAACTTTTATGAAGTATGTGGGCGTCACATTTAGTGACAGCTAGGCATTTTTACTCGCTCGAAGCGAGGGTGCAAAATGCTATAGTTACGATACGAGAGTAATTAATTTGCGATCGTTAAGAAAGTGACGTGCTGTTCACACATCCGATTGTCATCTCTCTATGATTTTTCTTTTCACAGCTCTGAAGTTCGGTAACCAGTTACAGTCATGCATGTCAAAGGAAAAGTGTTGATCCTATCCGATTTCAAAAATAGAGCACACCAATAATTTACAACAAATTGGTATATCGCGTGGGAAACGACAATAATGCAAAAAAACCCCTTTGAGAGATTTATTTTACAGTTCCCTAATAATCGCTTTCCGGAGGCAGGAAATGAGAGCCAGAGTTGCACAAAACGTAAAACTGGACCTCGATTTTATTCCACATTAGAATATTCTGTTTTTCCTTTCCTAACACCCTGACCTTATATGACTCTATTTAAATTTTAATATTCTACTCAGAAACCCATTCGGTTGCAGCCATCGTGAATATGGATGAATGTGGCGGAATTGTCATTTCTCTAGTCACGATCTGGAGAGTTTTCGAATATAATTTAAAATATTATCACATTGGTGGAAAGAAAGGCATGGGTTATAATCGGAGAATGATTTTAATATGAGTCGCAGTGCAGCGGGCGAACCGAGTTCTATTCAGTCACTGAACTTCTACAAATTGTTAAATGTGGTCTATTGTCAGTGGTGTCTTTGCGTGCATTCAAATTGAAACCATTACACCGCCGATTGGGACAACCCAGTGGGTAGCGCGCAGATATTGCACTAGGATGAACCGAGTTCTATTCCCGCCTCTGCTCAATCTGTCCCCGTCTTCAGGCGGAATACGGACGCGTGAAATATCTGGGTCCGAAAGAAGGTAATGTCCATGTGTAATAAGGTAAACTTGTCCTTATCAAAATTACCACTATAGGACCACTATAGGACCTATGATGCCGTCGCTAGGGGTGGAGCATGTAAGCTCCTGGTTCTCAAATCGGAGAGACCAACACACAAAATATAAATAAATACACTTGACTTAATTGATCAATTTATTTTAATATTTTAAGTTATAGATATCCATTGTATCTTGATTAATGATACTATTATTAAATCTATTATTATAAGACATATAACACTGACAATATTTCATTAATACATATTTACACACATAATAAAATTGACATATATTTTTAAAACAGTTTCTTTTATGCAATCGATACTCAAAATAGTTCTTTTAGTTCAATATCTAAGAACTCGTTAATATAATCTACTCTTACGAACTGATTGTTCATTATTTGAATAATCGATAAAAGTGTGCCTTCCGTGCTAATTAGTGACAAATTGAAACCTAATTTACCTCTACTCTTTTGTGTTAAGTACTTATTCGTGCAATCTCAATGATGTACAAAACTGTTGCACATCTCATAACTGCAACAAGCTTCCATTTAACCGCTCACATTCGATATACTTTTTTTCACAAAACCAAGAAACATGATGTTAGCTCGTTCGAAAATTTGAAGCCGACTGAACTTTTTGGAATACGGCTTTGGGGCGCTTTTTTCTTTCCCCCATTGGTTTCCTACCACATCTACCATTCGTTTTTGATGCAGAAGGGGATGATCACTGTTTATGCATGCATGTGTTGTCATAGGTTCCCTCTGCAGCATTTAGATAGTTCATTATCTTTCCTGGCATTTGTAATTGGGGTGGCAACATGTAATACAAATATTGTGTTACACCCTGTGAATGCCAGCCCCACCGGGTTCCTGTCTAAATTGGATGGCACTTCCCGTTCGTCCAAACTAGATAGATGCCTTACACTTTTGGGTGGATCGGACGGTTTGGGTCGTAAAAGAAGAAGTATTTGTAAGTTGGGGTGAGACAGCCCAGTGGTGAGCGCGTCGGGATTGCGCTTGGACGATCCAAGATCGATTCCTGGGCCTGCCCAAACTGTCCTAGTGTTTACGCGAAGTAAAGGCTCATTAAATATGTGGGTCCGTAAGTTCTTCAAAAAGGTTGGTAGTTGGGGAAGTAGAGTACGGTCCCCGTGGATGCCTCCCCCGCTGGGTTTCGGTCTAAATTGGGGGGACTGTCCCGGTTGTACAAATAGATACCTTACACCTTCGGGTAGGTCGGACTGTCTAGGTCAAACAAATAAGTATTATCGTGTCTTTACCAATTTTAAAATATAGCAGAGGACTGGTTATCCAGGCTAATGTGGGCCGAAAATAGTTGGGATGCGGTCAAACTTGGTTAATACGCAAAAGTGTCGTATACTGATCTGTGTACTGTACAATTTAATGCTAATGTTTGCGACAATGTTCCCCTCCTCTATAGAATCTCTCCGAATTTTTTAATGAAGCATGCACTGCAAGAAAAAATATCTTTCGTTATAAAGAACGATGCGAGTCTGCCTTTGCAGACTGTAGCGGGAAAACTAATCTCGTACGGCCATCAAATTTTATATACATGTATTTCAGGAACTGCGAAGATGCCCTTCGGCATAACCTTTTTAAATTTCGAATTCGTTTTTTAATTATTTTATATTTTAGCATTTTCATACAAATCGGTTTCCTAGTGTCCGAAAATATTATCACAAAGTTTCCATTTTGACACCATCGGAAAGAATTTTTTAAATACTCATTTCACAACTCTAATTATTTATTATTACACTTCATTAGTATTTACATCACGATAAGGGGATATATGATAAGGATATATGATAAGAAGAGAGGATGACCCCATCAATCTGAATGTGAAGGCTAGATTATCTCTGCTTATTGAATTCTATTAATTTATTATCAGTTCAACCTTAACATTTAATGAAACTGAAACGAGTACTTGTTGTAACACTGTTTGTTGGACAATAGATTGCATTCACTCGCCTGTCAATCTGCTTCAGGTCAAGATGCATTTGCATGGTTATTGCGGTACTTAGCCACCTTCTTCGGACAATAGATTGCATTTACTCGCCTATCAATCTGCTGCAGGTTAAGATACATTTGCATGGATATTGAGGTACTTAGCAACCTTCTTTGGACAATAGATTGCATTTACTCGCCTGTCAATCTGCTGCAGGTTAAGATACATTTGCATGGTTATTGAGGTACTTAGCAACCTTCTTTGGACAATAGATTGCATTCACTCGCCTGTCAATCTGCTTCAGGTCAAGATGCATTTGCATGGTTATTGCGGTACTTAGCCACCTTCTTCGGACAATAGATTGCATTTACTCGCCTATCAATCTGCTGCAGGTTAAGATACATTTGCATGGTTATTGAGGTACTTAGCAACCTTCTTTGGACAATAGATTGCATTTACTCGCCTGTCAATCTGCTGCAGGTTAAGATACATTTGCATGGTTATTGAGGTACTTAGCAACCTTCTTTGGACAATAGATTGCATTAACTCGCCTGTCAATCTGCTGCAGGTTAAGATACATTTGCATGGTTATTGCGGTACTTAGCAACCTTCTTCGGACAATAGATTGCATTTACTCGCCTGTCAATCTGCTGCAGGTTAAGATACATTTGCATGGTTATTGAGGTACTTAGCAACCTTCTTTGGACAATAGATTGCATTTACTCGCCTGTCAATCTGCTTCAGGTCAAGATGCATTTGCATGGTTATTGCGGTACTTAGCCACCTTCTTCGGACAATAGATTGCATTTACTCGCCTATCAATCTGCTGCAGGTTAAGATACATTTGCATGGTTATTGAGGTACTTAGCAACCTTCTTTGGACAATAGATTGCATTTACTCGCCTGTCAATCTGCTGCAGGTTAAGATACATTTGCATGGTTATTGAGGTACTTAGCAACCTTCTTTGGACAATAGATTGCATTCACTCGCCTGTCAATCTGCTGCAGGTTAAGATACATTTGCATGGTTATTGAGGTACTTAGCAACCTTCTTTGGACAATAGATTGCATTTACTCGCCTATCAATCTGCTGCAGGTTAAGATACATTTGCATGGTTATTGAGGTACTTAACAACCTTCTTTGGACAATAGATTGCATTTACTCGCCTATCAATCTGCTGCAGGTTAAGATACATTTGCATGGTTATTGCGGTACTTAGCAACCTTCTTCGGACAATAGATTGCATTTACTCGCCTGTCAATCTGCTGCAGGTTAAGATACATTTGCATGGTTATTGAGGTACTTAGCAACCTTCTTTGGACAATAGATTGCATTTACTCGCCTGTCAATCTGCTTCAGGTCAAGATGCATTTGCATGGTTATTGTGGTACTTAGCCACCTTCTTCGGACAATAGATTGCATTTACTCGCCTATCAATCTGCTGCAGGTCAAGATACATTTGCATGGTTATTGAGGTACTTAGCAACCTTCTTTGGACAATAGATTGCATTTACTCGCCTGTCAATCTGCTGCAGGTCAAGATACATTTGCATGGTTATTGCGGTACTTAGCAACCTTCTTCGGACAATAGATTGCATTTACTTGCCTGTCAATCTGCTGCAGGTTAAGATACATTTGCATGGTTATTGAGGTACTTAGCAACCTTCTTTGGACAATAGATTGCATTCACTCGCCTGTCAATCTGCTTCAGGTCAAGATGCATTTGCATGGTTATTGTGGTACTTAGCCACCTTCTTCGGACAATAGATTGCATTTACTCGCCTATCAATCTGCTGCAGGTTAAGATACATTTGCATGGTTATTGAGGTACTTAGCAACCTTCTTTGGACAATAGATTGCATTTACTCGCCTGTCAATCTGCTGCAGGTTAAGATACATTTGCATGGTTATGGAGGTATTTAGCAACCTTCTTTGGACAATAGATTGCATTTACTCGCCTGTCAATCTGCTGCAGGTCAAGATGCATTTGCATGGTTATTGCGGTACTGAGCCACCTTCTTTGGACAATAGATTGCATTTACTCGCCTATCAATCTGCTGCAGGTTAAGATACATTTGCATGGTTATTGAGGTACTTAGCAACCTTCTTTGGACAATAGATTGCATTTACTCGCCTATCAATCAGCTGCAGGTTAAGATACATTTGCATGGTTATTGAGGTACTTAGCAACCTTCTTTGGACAATAGATTGCATTTACTCGCCTGTCAATCTGCTGCAGGTCAAGATGCATTTGCATGGTTATTGCGGTACTGAGCCACCTTCTTTGGACAATAGATTGCATTTACTCGCCTATCAATCTGCTGCAGGTTAAGATACATTTGCATGGTTATTGAGGTACTTAGCAACCTTCTTTGGACAATAGATTGCATTTACTCGCCTGTCAATCTGCTGCAGGTCAAGATGCATTTGCATGGTTACTGCGGTACTGAGCCACCTTCTTTGGACAATAGATTGCATTTACTCGCCTATCAATCTGCTGCAGGTTAAGATACATTTGCATGGTTATTGAGGTACTTAGCAACCTTCTTTGGACAATAGATTGCATTTACTCGCCTGTCAATCTGCTGCAGGTCAAGATGCATTTGCATGGTTATTGCGGTACTGAGCCACCTTCTTTGGACAATAGATTGCATTTACTCGCCTATCAATCTGCTGCAGGTTAAGATACATTTGCATGGTTATTGAGGTACTTAGCCACCTTCTTAGGACAATAGATTGCA
Organism: Amaurobius ferox; assembly: GCA_951213105.1. Classification (NCBI taxonomy): domain Eukaryota; kingdom Metazoa; phylum Arthropoda; class Arachnida; order Araneae; family Amaurobiidae; genus Amaurobius; species Amaurobius ferox. The sequence continues at coordinate 99,763,010 of OX578138.1, forward strand.
TTCACTCGCCTGTCAATCTGCTGCAGGTTAAGATACATTTGCATAGTTACTGAGGTACTTAGCCACCTTCTTTGGACAATAGATTGCATTTACTCGCCTGTCAATCTGCTGCAGATCAAGATTCATTTGCATGGTTATTGAGGTACTTAGCCACCTTCTTTGGACAATAGATTGCATTTACTCGCCTGTCAATCTGCTGCAGATCAAGATGCATTTGCATGGTTATTGAGGTACTTAGCCACCTTCTTTGGATAATAGATTGCATTTACTCGCCTGTCAATCTGCTGCAGATCAAGATGCATTTGCATAGTTATTGCGGTACTTAGCCACCTTCTCTGTACAATAGATTGCATTCACTCGCCTGTCAATCTGCTGCAGGTCAAGATACATTTGCATGGTTATTGAGGTACTTAGCCACCTTCTTTGGACAATAGATTGCATTCACTCGCCTGTCAATCTGCTGCAGGTTAAGATACATTTGCATGGTTATTGCGGTACTTAGCCACCTTCTTTGTACAATAGATTGCATTCACTCGCCTGTCAATCTGCTGCAGGTCAAGATACATTTGCATGGTTATTGAGGTACTTAGCCACCTTCTTTGGACAATAGATTGCATTCACTCGCCTGTCAATCTGCTGCAGGTTAAGATACATTTGTATGGTTATTGCGGTACTTAGCCACCTTCTTTGTACAATAGATTATATTCACAACCAATCTGCTGCAGGTCAAGATACATTTGCATGGTTATTGAGGTACTTAGCCACCTTCTTTGGACAATAGATTGCATTTACTCGCCTGTCAATCTGCTGCAGATCAAGATGCATTTGCATGGTTATTGAGGTACTTAGCCACCTTCTTTGGACAATAGATTGCATTTACTCGCCTGTCAATCTGCTGCAGATCAAGATGCATTTGCATGGTTATTGAGGTACTTAGCAACCTTCTTTGGACAATAGATTGCATTCACTCGCCTGTCAATCTGCTGCAGGTCAAGATACATTTTCATGGTTATTGAGGTACTTAGCCACCTTCTTTGTACAATAGATTGCATTCACTTGCCTGTCAATCTGCTGCAGGTCAAGATACATTTGCATGGTTATTGAGGTACTTAGCCACCTTCTTTGTACAATAGATTGTATTCACAACCAATCTGCTGCAGGTCAAGATACATTTGCATGGTTATTGAGGTACTTAGCCACCTTCTTTGGACAATAGATTGCATTCACTCGTCTGTCAATCTGCTGCAGGTTAAGATACATTTGCATGGTTATTGCGGTACTTAGCCACCTTCTTTGTACAATAGATTGTATTCACAACCAATCTGCTGCAGGTCAAGATACATTTGCATGGTTATTGAGGTACTTAGCCACCTTCTTTGGACAATAGATTGCATTTACTCGCCTGTCAATCTGCTGCAGATCAAGATGCATTTGCATGTTTATTGAGGTACTTAGCAACCTTCTTTGGACAATAGATTGCATTTACTCGCCTGTCAATCTGCTGCAGGTCAAGATGCATTTGCATGGTTACTGCGGTACTGAGCCACCTTCTTTGGACAATAGATTGCATTTACTCGCCTATCAATCTGCTGCACGTTAAGATACATTTGCATGGTTATTGAGGTACTTAGCAACCTTCTTTGGACAATAGATTGCATTTACTCGCCTGTCAATCTGCTGCAGGTCAAGATGCATTTGCATGGTTATTGCGGTACTGAGCCACCTTCTTTGGACAATAGATTGCATTTACTCGCCTATCAATCTGCTGCAGGTTAAGATACATTTGCATGGTTATTGAGGTACTTAGCCACCTTCTTTGGACAATAGATTGCATTCACTCGCCTGTCAATCTGCTGCAGGTTAAGATACATTTGCATGGTTATTGAGGTACTTAGCCACCTTCTTTGGACAATAGATTGCATTTACTCGCCTGTCAATCTGCTGCAGATCAAGATACATTTGCATGGTTATTGAGGTACTTAGCCACCTTCTTTGGACAATAGATTGCATTTACTCGCCTGTCAATCTGCTGCAGATCAAGATGCATTTGCATGGTTATTGAGGTACTTAGCCACCTTCTTTGGACAATAGATTGCATTTACTCGCCTGTCAATCTGCTGCAGATCAAGATGCATTTGCATAGTTATTGCGGTACTTAGCCACCTTCTTTGTACAATAGATTGCATTCACTCGCCTGTCAATCTGCTGCAGGTCAAGATACATTTGCATGGTTATTGAGGTACTTAGCTACCTTCTTTGGACAATAGATTGCATTCACTCGCCTGTCAATCTGCTGCAGGTTAAGATACATTTGCATGGTTATTGCGGTACTTAGCCACCTTCTTTGTACAATAGATTGCATTCACTCGCCTGTCAATCTGCTGCAGGTCAAGATACATTTGCATGGTTATTGAGGTACTTAGCCACCTTCTTTGGACAATAGATTGTATTCACTCGCCTGTCAATCTGCTGCAGGTTAAGATACATTTGCATGGTTATTGCGGTACTTAGCCACCTTCTTTGTACAATAGATTGTATTCACAACCAATCTGCTGCAGGTCAAGATACATTTGCATGGTTATTGAGGTACTTAGCCACCTTCTTTGGACAATAGATTGCATTTACTCGCCTGTCAATCTGCTGCAGATCAAGATGCATTTGCATGGTTATTGAGGTACTTAGCCACCTTCTTTGGACAATAGATTGCATTTACTCGCCTGTCAATCTGCTGCAGATCAAGATGCATTTGCATGGTTATTGAGGTACTTAGCCACCTTCTTTGGACAATAGATTGCATTTACTCGCCTGTCAATCTGCTGCAGATCAAGATGCATTTGCATGGTTATTGCGGTACTTAGCCACCTTCTTTGTACAATAGATTGTATTCACTCGCCTGTCAATCTGCTGCAGGTCAAGATACATTTGCATGGTTATTGAGGTACTTAGCCACCTTCTTTGGACAATAGATTGCATTCACTCGCCTGTCAATCTGCTGCAAGTTAAGATACATTTGCATGGTTATTGCGGTACTTAGCCACCTTCTTTGTACAATAGATTGCATTCACTCGCCTGTCAATCTGCTGCAGGTCAAGATACATTTGCATGGTTATTGAGGTACTTAGCCACCTTCTTTGGACAATAGATTGCATTTACTCGCCTGTCAATCTGCTGCAGATCAAGATGCATTTGCATGGTTATTGTGGTACTTAGACACCTTCTTTGGACAATAGATTGCATTTACTCGCCTGTCAATCTGCTGCAGATCAAGATGCATTTGCATGGTTATTGAGGTACTTAGCCACCTTCTTTGGACAATAGATTGCATTTACTCGCCTGTCAATCTGCTGCAGATCAAGATGCATTTGCATGGCTATTGCGGTACTTAGCCACCTTCTTTGGACAATATATTACAATCAGTCGCCTGTCAATTTGCTGCAGGTCAAGATATATTTAGATAGTTATTGCGGTACTTAACCACCTTCTTTAGTCGCAACAATTACCGCCTTCATCAGGTAACATGAATAATCATTTGCAGAGTCAATTTATGAGACCGCTGTTCATAGGCGCCGACTTCGTTGATTCGAGGCATGATTTGAACCCCCAATTATTTTGTTGTGAATTCATAGAACCCTCAATATTTTTGCGCGTATTTCGTGGGGAAAATGCACCCAAATATGCATAATTTTTGCCCTTCGTTGTCCATTCTTCAAGTTTCTTCATTCTTTTAGTTCTTCATTCCACGCTTATTATAAAATGCTTATAGAAATTTACCCATTTATTGTATTCTATATACAAGATGTTAACTCGGAAATGATTTAAAGAGAAATTGGTTGCCATTTTAACATTGATAAAAAAACCTAAAAAATAAATTTTACATATTTTTATTACTTTTACAAAGATAATTGAGTTGGAAATTCACGCAGTATCTGTATAATGTATATAATAATGTTGCGTCTACAAAGGCAAGAGAAATGAAATAAATAATTATCTGGAGAAAAAAAAATTCTGTATTTAACTATAATTTGCTTTAATTTAGCCCTTCAGTCATCTTATTGTGTCAGAGAATCTGACTGAATAAAATTAAATTAGACTTAAATCCATTAAAAAATGCATGGGACATTTGATTTCAAAATTTTGGAAACCCCAATAATTTTTCAAGTCGGCGCCTATGCTGCTGTTCATCAGATCATCGAAAAGAATATTCTTGCCGTGCATGTAGTTGAAGTCAGTTATTTTGCAAACTCCATGTACAGCATGTAGCCGTAAGAACCGCTTCAACTCGGGTTGGACAGACCGTTGAGTTATGTAACTTTTTGCGTATGAATGCCCCAAACAGAATTGCATGGGGCTGATTTGTATCATCTGTACGATCATAAACAGTTAAATAAGAAACATTTTATCTGCCTATAGATTCTATTGGTATTTACGCATATTTTTAGTTTGTCTATCAGTGACATATTTAATTCATCATAGTTTATTGTACCTAATTTACATTTTTGTAATTTCACTAGATATAGCTTCACAGTTTAATTATTTGAAAATAAAGAATTAGTCAGCAACACTGATAGACGTTTTAGAATGATGCTAAACCTTACATTTTTCGCATATTTCGGTAAGAAAAATGTTTATGTGTTGTGCAAGCTACTTAGGGAAAAGGTTCGATATTTTAAATCTAAAATTTAATTTTTTTTAATTTTATTTTACCAGAATTGTTTTATAACACAGCTTAAAGGATATATGATATCAGAAGATACAATACATATTGGGTTCTGTGTTGGGGTCGGCATATCTTTTCACTCATATAGCATCAACAGCCACTACAGTATAGTACTGACTTTGTGTTACTTACCTTAACGAAGAAGGTTCCTTTTGTTTTTGAAACTGGCTCGTGCTTTCAATCAACTGTCTCTGCTGTTAATAAATATTTTCATTTTCAAATTATTTTAGACAGTAGTTTAACCAATTTTCACTTTCTCTACAATACTTGGTAATGTAAAGGGAATGTATTGGAATCGTGTCGAAAATCGCAACTCGAGTTTTCGGCGAATCTACACGTTGTGGGACGTCTAGAACACGAAAAAACTACCTTTAGCTTGACGTCTCTCTCTCTCTCTCTTTCTCTGTGTGTATGTCGGCGTGTTTGTGCAATGAATGTAGACAAAATTTCATAGATATGTCACTTGTGAGTGGTCCTGATGGTGTTTATTAGATTTCGGTACGATTTGGGATAAAAGAACCTCTCTTTTTGTGAAAAAAGCTCTGAAAATTGTATTGTATGTCTAGTTAAAAAACTAATTGACCCAATTTCACAAAATTTGGTGGATAAGTCCCTTGTAGGTTATCGTGGTGCTGATTAGATTTTGGCACAATTTTCAAAAACAGAACCTGCCTTTCTTGCGAAATGGCCCGCAAAGATCGTCAAAATCTAGGATAAAAGATTTTACGTATGCTCAAATGTATCAATTAAATGCTTGTTTGATACATAATTTTTGACGATGAAAAGAATAAGACCAATTTCATTACTCTATGAGTAGTCGTTCTTGAAATATTTTCGCATTTTTGCTACGGCGTCTTTGAAAATACGCCCAGTAACCAAATGAAAATGAAAATTGTATTAATACTGCAATTTCAGGGTAATTTCAAACAATTATGTCTGTTATTTTGTGCAATTAAACTCAGTTTAATTAAATTTTAATGGAATAAAGAGAGAATGAATTTGAGCTTGGACAAAAAGTCATGTGCTGCTCTTGTTAGATATTTTTTACCTAGTTTATTTAGTTTAGAAAACAAAAACAAAAACAATATTTTAACTCCCAGGAAAAATCATTTTTACACTAAATCACAAAAGCATTTGCTGCTCACGTAAGATTTTTTTTTACCTAGTTCAATTAGTTTAAGGAAAAAACAAAATAATATTTCAGCTCCCATGGAAAAGTAATTGATTTCCTACCAATATTAGATATAAACACCAAGAATGTATCGAATTGCTCCAAAATCATTCTTATACTAAATCACGGTAAATTTTCATATGAAATTAAGATCAGGGTTGATTAAATCCAAATCTTTCAACCCATTACAAAAGCCGTTGACACCCAACACGGTCCCCTCATTTCTGGGAGAGACAAAAGATTCCATTGATGTCTGGATTAAGCCAAGGAATTCCTGTCGAAACCAGCTGCGTCATTGGAATACGTCATCTGTTGTTTTATTATAGGAGTTCTTTATAAATTGAATTTCTTGAAGTGCCATGCAGAAATTTAAAAAAAAATATGATGTTTCTGTGATTTTTTACTTTCTTATGCTATCTTTAATAAATAAAATGCACGTTTAGAAAAGTGTGTCTCTGTTTCTTACAGTTTTTAATGTTTCTTTTGAAATTCTGTAGACAGTGGAAGAATAGTGATAATAGAACTGATTACATTTTAAGAGGTTTCAGTATTATTGTAAGCCATTTGCGGTACTTTTGGCATGGTGTAAAGCATCATGATTCACAGTAATACTGCCTTGTAAATATCACTCTACATTTGTAATGCTCGTAAAAAAATCTGTATTCATACACAGTAAGACAGCTCGAAGAATGGTGATAATAGAAATGATTACATTTTAGGAGGTTTTAGTATTATTCTAAGTCATCTACGATTTATGACATGATGTGAATCGTCTTGATTCGCAGTAATACTGCATTGTGAATAATGTAGTAACAATACCTTGTGAACAGTAATACTGCTTTGTGCCTCTATATTTGTAATGCTTGAGAAAAATTTTCTATATTCATGTACATTAATCAATATGCTGAAAATTGCCGGCATAGAAATTTAGGAATCAAAGGCATATCTTCTTTTTTTTTAGTATTATTAAATCCCAGCTTTACACCATTTGTACATAAAATGCGAACTTTCAAACAGAATTAAAACTGTAACGAACTCTCATAAGGCATTAGAAGTATTAAGTACTTTTTGCAGGATATACTGTTAACTGAATACTGCAGTGTTTACCTACTACCTTCGTTTTTCATCGTCGTCATCGGGATCAAATCATTACACTGTCAAGCTCGAGCTCTACCGCTACATTGGTAACTCCAGACAGCGCAAAGTACAGTTAGCTTTCTATCATTTTCAATTCATCTTCTTTCTGAGAATTATATTTGCAGTATAAAAATACATCTTCTATACTCTTCGCGAAATGGCGCCAGGTGGTAGTTGAAATATAGATTTAAATTTTTTATCATGAACAAAACAATTCACTGCAAACACGCTTCATCATGGCCTTACAATTTCTCCCTTAACCTGGTAGGCTTAATTTGCACACCACAACGATTAAATTGACTGAAAAAGGACGCACTGTAGTGTACTACTCTCATAAGAGAATATTAAATGTCTTGAACTGGATATGCCTTTAGCTGAACACTATAATACTCGCCTACCCCCGCTTTGGCCTTGGGATTAAATCCGGCACTGTCAAATTGAGATCGCACCCACTCCGCATAACATTTGCAGTTTTAATTTTTAGAAAAGGATAGTGTTTCAACATATACATTTATTCTACTTCGACGATCCTTTAACTTCAGTTTTTGAGTTTGATATTTCGGCGTTTCATCTCAATTATACACCATAAGAAATACTAATTGGTATTTTGCGTGTTGCATGGATCCCTTTTTGTCTCATGTCACGTTTCTTTTGGGGTTACCTAATCACCGATTTCCGGTTAAAACTGAACAGTGTAATAATACACTTCCGGAGCACGGGAAAAGTGCGAGCTTGGCATTTTTTTCTTCCACCAAACCACATTTTTGTTTCTTCTGGTGGTTCCTTGGCCATTTATATGACTCAATTTAAAAGGAGGTTAAATTGCAGGCGTACTTTTTAGATGTGTTTCGACAAAGAGGTATTCATCGATTTACGACTTTCCGCATTTGTGAACGTGTATAAGCAACTGTTTAACATTCATAATATAAAGACCTTGATTTATCTGTTTGTTCATCTATCTATCTCTCTGGGTAAAACTACTACAAAATGTTGCCAAACGTGTTTCAATCACGGATAAATATTTCAATTTTTATTATATAACCATGGAGCTTTACGTAGTGTATGACATCATATACTGAACGTGAGGCCATGGTGTGGGCTAACTGTTCTTTACTTAATGCAAGAACTATACTTCTTTCATAACGAAATTATGATGTAATCATGAAGCTTTGAGTGGCGTATGAAACCAGATACAGAAAGTGAGGCCATGATATGGGCAGCAAATTTCCTACATAATGCAATACCTATACTTCTTTCACAGCGAAATTATGATGTAACCATATATCATTACGTAGCGTATGATTTCAGGTACTGAAAGTGAGATCCTGTTGTTATTTCATTTCTTATGATTTTATATATTTTTATTTGAGATACTACGCAACTCAGAGTGTCACGGTCATTTCGTTAACACGTTTAACCAAGGCTTAACTGCATCTCGCGTCGTGTGCTCGCTTATCAACGGAATGTCAGATACAGTTAAGCATTTGTTTAGCATTTAAGATATTCAAGCTTCTTCCAACAAAAGTAGAAAATATTATTCTTGCGTGTTTTAGTTTATTACTTTTAGAGCAGAATGTCCGCGCGTCAGACCAGCTAAAGTAAATATTTAACTGCTGGACACTGTTTTAATTTAAAACAAACAAATAACAAAATTCACGTAGATCTTGTCATTTTAGAAGCCTTTCATATTCAGAAAAATTCTAGTAATTTGGATAATAACTTTCCCAGTACTCAAAATTTTCCACAGTTTGGCCTTGTAATGTTACTCTTGTATAATCCATTTTTGCCTATACTTAACGAACACCTGACCTGTACTGGAGTAGAAGGTACGAGATTTATTCTTGCGCCAAAAGAATAATGCGGCATACAAATTGATAAAAAATCATTTTTAAACCAGATTTCTTTAATATTTCAACTACAAAACGAGTAGAAATCTTTAATATTTCAACTACAAAACGAATAGAAAGGTTAAATAAAATAGATTTTTGGTCAAATGCAAACATTTTTTTAAATATAATGGGAAGTGAAATATTTGTATTCATATCCGTACATGGCAAAATTAGTTGGCTTGATCTTGATGAGAAATCATCGTGTGAAAAACCTATGCTGAAGACCATAATTTATTTATTATTTCTAGTTAAATTTTATATTTTCAAAACTATTCAAGATAGCATAAAAATTTAATCGGATTTGAAATATTTAGAAAATATTACCCTAAATACATACCTGACATGATAAAAATTTATTTTGGATTAAAAAAGTAGATATAAATTTATCTTCGCCTTATTATTATTGACAGATTTGGATAAGTTGTACTAGTGAAGTTTTTTTCTTTTACAGTCAAGCAAAATTTCACATCATTTGCTCTATTACTCAGCATAGTTTTGAGCTGTGATTTGATATTCTATTTACACATGTGTATTTTCCCAACATTTCCAGCAATTCAGTCTGCGAAGCTTTTCAAGTGGTTCGTCAACTGGAATGAAACAAACCCTCATCAGGAAAATGTCTAGATTTATTTTATATACTCTGTTCCATACGCTCTGTTATATATACACTCTGTTTCATATTGACTGGGCTGTTATACTGATTTCTGATTGGCCATTTCGATTGGACTGTTAATCTATGATTTGGGTTTCTTCAAGGTGTTTCACGAAAAGTAAATAACGGAATTTTTTTTAAGCGTTGGCTGTAGATATATAGTTTCAATTTCAAAAATGCTTTAAATAAAGGTAGGAAGTTATAAAATAGTAATTTAAATGATGTGCAACATTTTTTATAAAAATTAAAAAAAAGCTTTTCATACAGATTCTCTAGCGGCAAATGTCAAATTACAAACATGTTACCCATACCGTATTTAGTAAGACTGACAAAAATTAGACTGAAATAAGATCAGATATGCCATTGATTAAATTTTTCATTAGGTAATATGGGGGAATCCACAAATTATTTTCGGTTGGAAATACTTACTAAAACTTTAGTCATTCAAATTTATTTTATAAAAATATTTTAGTAAAGCTATTACGTCATCCATTTTTCGATTGACAGTTTTTATTTAAGCATTCAAGTAACTCTGCTACCTAATTTGAGTTCAAATCATGGCGCTGTCCAGTTATGACGTACTCTGTGGGATAATTATTGTTTACTGTGGATGCAACCGATGTCCTGGTTTTGATTGCAACCGTTCTCCAGCCGATTTCAAAAATTGAAGGACATGCTTATTTTACATAGATTTTGTTAGGAAAACATCTGACAGGACAAAAAAGTTTCAATTATCAGTTTTTAACACTTTACAACATAGTTGAAAAGTGTTTATGACTTTGTTCATTCTGTCTGTCTGTCTGTCTGTCCGTTAGCACAATAACTGCCGTTAAAATGACTTTATTAAAATGAAATTTTAGTTTGTTGTTCAGACAGTCCGTGGGACCTATGGCAATATAAATTAATAATATCACCCAATTAGTTTTGGATTGAATCCGTGTAGAAAACATGAAATACATTGAACCCTATGGAACCTAATTTTCAAACATTTTTTAAGCAAATTTAAAAGTCACAAATTCCTTCGAAACTTTTAGAAAATATTCGAATTATCCCATAAAATGTATATAACAAAATTTCAGCAAAATATATTCAGCAGTTTTTAAATAAAAATTAAAATAATAATTACACCCTTTATATGGACAGATCACGTGGCCATTATATGAAGAGATCACGTGACCCACTTCAAAATAAAATATGGCATCCATCATGTATCAAAATCGTGATTTTTAAAGTTCCTTTTAATTCATATTTAGTGTTGTAACCGTCCTAAAACCGCTTTATTTTTGCTTAAATTTTGTGCATGAATGTTCTGAAACAACTCAATTTCAATATATTTGAGTTTAAATGATCATCAAATTTTGATTATTTCTACAACGAAACCCAATTTTCACTTATGGAAAATGTAAACACCAAAATATGTAGAATGAGTTGCATAAGAATTGCTGCATTTCTTTAACGCAAAATTATTTAGCACATGGAGTCTATATAACTGATATAAATGAAACATTCATTGATTTTAGACAAAGAAGACAAATTTTTCGATGAAGTTTTGAGCATAGTGTTAAATTACTTGTACCGCCATGGTTTTAAGTTTTTAAATAAAATAAACTATTTTAGTATTGTGATGAATGGAAGGAATTTAAAAAATTTATGAATGACATGCTGCTTTTGTATAGAGGTGATTTATCTTTCGATGACGTCATTTGAATAAAGTTCATTTGTTTTCGATGACGATTTCAGATATAATAAATTATTGTAGTATCATGATAATTTCAAAAATATTTCCAAGGAATGTATCGCATTTTAGAGATGTTTAAACCAGACAATGTATATTTCAATGCCGTCATTTGATGAAATTAATTTTTTTCTATAAAATTTTAAGTGTTCAAATATAATAAATTAATGTAGTTGTGGTGCGCTTTTATTAAAATATACTTAAAAGTACTAATTATTTAATACTTTTGTTAAGTTAAACTTATTATACATGGTCGTAAATTACTCGTATAGTGGAATTATTATTATTGTACATTGCTTTGTTGTACCGCTGTATAAAACCCTCTAATTATTTAACTTTCGCGCGAGTTCTGTAAAAGAATTATTAATTAATATAATACTAAATGGATCACGCCATTTTAACTTTAACAATAAACATTTATTAAAAACATAATTACTTAATTATTCAATTACAACAATTAATCATATTATTTCGGCGGAAGGAATATGTGAGAACAGTACGAATGAAATTACTTAAAATGTGTCTACGACTTTTGATTTTTGATGAACACATACCTTCAAGTCTGCCTTGGACTTTGATCGTAATGATAGCATCCCAAATTTGTACTGGCCATATCTCGTGGTGTTTGGCTCTGTCTCGTACTTGGTTGCACTGCACACATCAATAGATATATCCATTATTTTGGAACATTTACGGCACACTTTATATCTCTAGTCAGCGTGCTATCATAATGTGGCACATGTATCACTCTTGTATCTCTGCACAAGTCATTATTTAGTCATCGCTTCGAAGTTATCTGTGCAAGTCTAACCCTAGTGTCCTTCATAAGTCATAATGTCGCACGAGTATTAACACTAATATATCAAAGTTATGTACTCATCAAATGTATCAGGTCAAGCTGTCAATTGAAGCAAAATTAAATTTTGACTAAATTTAAAAAATTTTAAACTTATGTATAATCACCTGGCAATGTTACATACTTATATAGTTAACTACTGATACTTTTAACACAATTACACATTTCTTACAAATTATATAGCATATTTTTTATAACACAATTTTTTTTTCAAAATCTCCCAATTTTCCTTATTGATTCTTTCGTACCATAATACACACGTTTGCTTCACTTTCTAACTTTAGTACATACTTCTGTATAACACCAGACAAATTTTTCTTTTAAATTCAGCCATTTAAAACATACATTTCACAGAATTCTTTAACTCCCATTAACATTGCATATGGGGTTGACAACATATTTGACATTTTCCTTTTAAATGACCTTCTTAGCACCGACCGGGCATAACAACAGAGCCCCTGACCTGATGACAGCTTCATTGATTGATTGATTTGCAAAAAGTTCATTAGAGGACCCCTTTTTTTTCTTCCAGACCGGAAGTTCGTAACCGGAAGCATTCAAAAATTCCCTTCGAACCGGAGTGGAAACGATAACGATTGACCCCTTAAGATTATTTTTTAAAAGTTTGCTAATGACTAATTACAAGCGTGGAAATTGAACATATCAGCTTTACTCTCTTTGGAGAATGACGGGACATTTTGAAGACGTTTGGCTGCTCGTGGATTGCTCGCGTCCTTTGACCGTGATGGAGGAGCTCGTAAACAAAGGCCTGAACTCAAGTATCGTAATCTTTTAATTATCCCATTCAACGTGTATATAAATGTTGATTTAGTCTATTTTAAATATATATAGATGCCCGTTATTTTATTTTAATGTAAATACCTTGCTAACCATTTTTCTATAATAGAATTCTGTACATGGGCTTGTAACATATTTTGCATTGTATAGCTCGCTTTCTTTTTTAAACTCAAATATAACTCTTTAATATAATTTATGTATTATAATCCCTATTTAAATTTTATTTCGTTGGGTGCTTTGGGCTAACTTGTATTAAAAAGTTAACTTTATGTGCTTTCATCACTTGACTGCATTTATTCCCTTTTATAATAACATTATTTAATGTGTTAAATCATTTTACTGTATTATATTAGTTAAATTTTATTTCACCTTTCTATTCCTTACTGAGATTCTCTCTTATTATAATTTTTTATATCTTCCTTATGACTTACATGAATTTAAAAAAAAAATTGTAACATTTTTTTTTTAATTTTTAAATTTTAAAATTTTTGATATATAATTTTTTAAAATTATTTTATTCTTTTAACTACTTGCTTAACACTTTCATAATTTTTAAATTTTATATAAAATTTTTTTCACATCAAATTGGAATGGAATTTTTTATTTATTTATTTTGAACGCTTCTTTAAAATGGCTTCCGTGCAATATTTTACTTCTTTTTTAATTTATTTATTTTTTTATATCTTTAGCATCTTATGATTTTAAACCCTTTTTATTTATTTATTTATTTATCCTTTTAAAATGCGAATTTATTTACTCACCATACCTACAAAATTTATCATATTTAATTATTTCAATTTATTTTAATCCTTTTAACTTCGAATACTTGACATTTATAACCATTTATAATGCGCGACTGTTGACGCGATTGTTTATCATTCTATTGCACACATTATTATCTAATTATTTCTTATTTTGACTTTTAGTAACTGCGACTAATATCTTTATAGCATTACTATATATTACCTATTATTAATTATCAACTTACTACACATGATATTTATTGCATCCAAATTTACTTTTATTTATTTCCTAACATTTTTCTCAACACCTTATTCAGAATATCTTTTTCACAGCTTTTTGTCTTACCTAATCATCAATTGATATGTCATTAATAACAGAATATTTTTTTTTACGTAGATGACTTTTGTTTACAAACGCTCTTCCATTGCTACCGTATCTTATCGATAACTTTTAATTTCTCTATTTACATTCTCTATTGACATTTAAATTCTTTATTATTTTATAACATTTATATAATCATTTCGTGTTTATTTATATTCATTTCATATGTATTTCACATTTATTTATTATCGTATAATTTTTATCATCATTATTTACATTTTATTTTCATTTCCTATTTATTTATTTACATGATTATCTAACCTTTCCTTGCGTTGTAAATCAACAACCAAAATGCTTTATTTGGCACTCAATATTCCTCAATTATTTTTTTAATTTCAAACTTTTTTTTACACCTTCTGTTAACTTATTCCTTTATTCATTTAAACAAAATTTTAACTAAATTAATTTCATTTATCCTGTCACTTTAGGATTAATTTAGTTATTTAATATGCTTGTACAATTTATACTATTCCTGAAACATTTATTTACCTAAGCAATTTTCAATGCATTTTTACATTTCAACATTCGTGCACGAGATATCGTGTCCTCGATTGCTTTATTACAACGGGCGATTTACAGCTACTTTAACTGTTCATAGTTTAACATTTTAAATTCAAATTGATTTAGAATTTTCGATTATTTATGCCTTTACTTATTTTTTTGACATAAAATTTGTACCATTAATGACTAATCTCTAATATTCTCATATTCAGCTCATTTCTATTTTTTAATTTTACTTAATTATGTCTTACAATTTTTAAGCATCAAGACTCTTTGATAATTCAACATTTCCTGCCTGCCCCTGTAAGTAATATCAATCCTACTGGACTGGGCTTGTACAAGAATGTCTTTGCAAGGATTTGGCTACAGACCTTTCATAATTATTACCTTATATAATTATTTTATATAATTTTTGAAAACAAATTTTTGTACAACAACTATTATTTTTTTTTGTAATTCATTACCATGTTCATTTTTAAACCATTCGATGATTATGTATTTTTTTTTTTAATTCATACTATTTTCCTTTTTAAAACAATTCCTTCATTATCGATTTTAAAATTTTCATATCATTATTCATTCTTTCATTTTAAAATTTTATTCATTGCCAGATCATTTTTCTTTTGAATCATTTTGATTTGTTACTTTTATCTCTGGCTCATTTTAAAATTCTTTAAATACCAGTCATCAGAACACATTGAATTTCTAAATATTTTTGATCTTTTGAAAAAATTTGAATCAAACTTTCTTTCATTTCGTTCATGAATGTCACTTTCATTTGTGTTTTGAATTTGTATCTCATTTAACAACTTTAATTTTTGAATAACATACTGATTTTCAACTATATCTGATACTACTTTTAGAATATTATTACCTTCAATATCATTTTGATTATTATCCCTTATAATATTGTTATTTTCATTTTGAATACTTTTACTAGCATTACTTGAATTTTGCAGTTTTTGAAAATTAATTTTTTCATCAACCAAAACATCAATTATTTTATTGTCATTTGAATTTTGTTTATCATTATCATGATTTTTATTTTCATTTTGAATTTCCTGAACATTAACATTTCACTTTCATTTTGAATATTTTTACTAACATTTGACTTTTGCATTTCTTGACAATTAATTTCCTCATTTTCATTTTGAATGTTTTTACTATCATTACTGGAATTTTGCATTTTTTGAAAATTAGCATTTTCATTTTCATTTTGAATATTTTTACAATCACTTGAATTTTATATTTGTTGACAATTAAAATTTTCATCAACCAAAACATCCATTATTTTATTGTCATTTGAATTTTGAGTATTTCTACCTCATGATTTTTATTCTGATTTTGAATTTCTTCAAATATTTTATTTTCATTTGAATTATGTACTTTTTGCAATTTAACATTTTCATTTTGCATATTTTCATGATCAATATTTTCAAAATTCTTATCAACTTTTTGATTTTGCATAATTTTGACATCCGTATTTTCGCTTCTATGCTTCATATTTTCATTTGTATTTTGAACATTTTCAATTTGTACACTTTGTACAGTATAACATTTTTTGATTCAGTCTCAATTATTTCACCGTTGCCGCTATATTTATTTTCACTTTGTACCATTTGTGCTATATGACATTTTTTGCGTGAATCTCATTTATTTCACTGTCTTTATCACATTTTTCTACCAATTCTTCCGTACTTTATACACTTTGTTCCATATAACATTGGGTAGAGTGAATTTCAATTGGGTCATCTTTCATGCAATATTTATTTCTAATGGTTAATTTATTTTTTGAATTCCCTGAAATCTATCTTGTAGCTTATTGGGTTTATTTTCCTCTTTCAAAAGTACGGTATCTCCGATTTGCATTTCTTCATAAGTAATTCTTTTGAAATTTTTAATCACTCCTACTTTCATATTTTTATTTAACGTAATTTTAAACTTTTTTTGATTACTTATAACAATATCGATTTTGTTACTTTTTAATACAGTTCGAATTGCAGCAAATGGAAAAAGTAACTTTAAGTGTTTTGTGGGGATACAGATCACCTCTTTATCCTGAATTTCCTGATCTACCTCGAATTGTTCTGCAATCAAATGACCTGGCTGCAAAGCAATCCTGCGTGCGAGCGTGACATAGAACTGGACGTCAAGATTTGATCTTGTGTGACAATTGGCATTTTCGAACTAGACACAATTTTAAAATAATTTTCTGTATTAACATTTTTATTATTTTTATCCTTTGAACAAATATAGTCATTAACATGGCTACCTTCAAAAATTTGTGTATCAATTTGCGAAACTTTACAACTAGTTTCCTTAATTTCATCATAGTTTTCAATATCGATCTGAGTCGATTTTGAGTTAATTTAATTTTTGTGCTCATCATTTACATTTATTTTCGCATTGCGAGCATCATTTTTTTTTTAATAACTTCTTTAACTCCTGCATTTTCATTATTTGCCATGATTTTAGTTTTGTTTTCTGCACATGTATTTTCCTCAATTTTCTTCTTTTTAATCATCTTTGTCTCATATTCCAGTTTAAGGACAAACTGTTGATCAAAGCGGACCCATCCGGGCTGCGCCCTTACAGCTGCCATATCAAAGACCTCAACATTCGGCCAGGGTACATAGGTATTTCTTGCAAGCTTTCCATACTATCTATTTTTTGATTGTAATTTTGACTTTGTGCGTTTGACTCAAAATTAGGACTTGGGCTTCGCGTGCGAACCTCTCTTTCATCATTTTGCAGTTTATTTAAGTCTTCAATATTTTTGTCAACAGATATTTTATTAATAGTTTGAGATTTTTTCCCTCTAGATTGGGACTTTGGTCTATTTTCTAAATTTTCACTCGACCAAAGCCCCTCCGTCAGTTTAAAGACCCGCGATTTTGACAGACGCTACAATTTCTTTCTTGTCCCTGAAATCTTTCTCTCGCAACTGTTTAGGTATTTGACTTATCATTTCTTTCCGTATTTCATTCTCTGATTCCGCTATTTTGCGTATTACTAAATCCGTTACTTTTTAATTTCGAAATTTATTTCCTTTATTTTCATATTTATATTCTCCAAAACTGTTTTGTGAGTTTCGATTGTGCTAACAGCTAGCAAAATAGTGCCCTTTTTTCCACATCCTATGCAATACATAATTTCATTTTCTGATTTTTCATGATTTTCATGTTTTAATTGTTGAGGTTCAAATTTTGAATTTTGTAAATGTCTTTCTATTTGTCCATCATTAAAATGTCTGCCCATATTTTCATTACGATAAATCGCATTAACTTCTGTACTGTCGCATTCTTCAAAAAGTTTATCTAAGTGTTCCGCATATTCCACCGCCTTTTCTAAATCTTGTATATTTAATTTCTTAATTTCAAATGCCAGATCTTGTCTTACAGTTTCCATAAATTTAGACAACATTAAATTGTTCTTTATTTCACACATTTCATTATTTGCGTAAATCCCTAAAAATTCATTTGTCGAATTTGAAATTTCAAAAGCTAACTCCGATACTTTCATTCCTGGCGTCATTTAAATTTTATTTAAATTTGTTTGCTTTTGCAGCCTTGTAAGAGATGTTTAAAATTGTTTCAACAATATTTGTTTAATTTCATCCATATTATTTGCTTATTGCTGCTCTCTTTTCTTTCACAAAAATTCAAGCGCCTTATCTTTTAACCTAGTTTTTAAAATGACCACCTTATTTTTCTCTGACCATTCAGCCATTTTCGAAACATTTTCAAATTGCACGATAAAAAATTCAACATCTTCGTCTTTACGTCCATTAAGCACTGGCAATAAATTAATTAATTCAAACTTCTCCATTTTTACTCTCGGATTTTCAATAACCCCTATTTGTGATATTTGCAGTGATTTTTGGCGTTTAGAACTTCAATTAGTTCTTTGAGGCATTTAAAACCAAATGTATCCCTTCCAAAATCCTAACTAAAATTAACAGCATAAAATACACTTTAAAAATTCTACACATAAAACACTTCTGCATGCAAATTAACTATTCTTCTCAGTATTATTGATCAATATTTCAAACATTTTTTTCCCGGCCAGAGATTTAAGTTGCTCGGCCTCTTTTTGGTGAGCCCTCGGGTCTGGGTAGCGGTAAACATTATTTTAAATTTCTTCAAATATATTTAACTTCTTTCATTACACTGGTGACTGTGCATACTTAATTATAAAACAATGTTAACATCTGGTCATCACATGCTCCTCCATTAAAATTATTCATCTCTTTATTTAAATTATTTTTATTAACCTCAGTATTATTCATTAAAATTTTCATTTAAATTTTGAACTCGCACAAAAGCGTTACGGAAACCAAATGTGGTGTGCTTTTATAAAAAGATACTTAATGTGAGGCCAGAATATGTCCTTACTTGAGACATTTTTATTTCAATATTTATGGTGCCTAGAACGGCTAACAAAGCTCGAGTCTGGCTGGCGCCGGTGTTTACAACAACGTGAACTTTTAGGTCAAATACAATAAATTTGGGTGTCTCAGGCCAAAGGGGCTGAGAGGGGCCTTGATAAATATATGGAGTGATGCCATTGGGTTCAGAAGAACCAATGAGCGCCAAGGAGAAGAAGGGCGGAGCTACCCCCCCCCCCCCCCCCGTCGAGGAACTATAAGTCACTTTGATACGAGATGTAGCAGAGGTAACTCAGATGCGAAATGTTGCAGAAGCAAGTCTGACACGAAATGTGGTTGCGAGAAGTTTCATACGAAGTGATGTTGAAAGGAGTTTGACAAAAGGAGCGAAGCGAACATGACCTGGCAGAGATGACTTAGGAGTTGCATTTATAGTATGCAGATATAAAGTATCAGTCGAAGTGAGATATACGAGGACGAGTCACACACCACAGAGTTATGGCACTAAGACCGATGCAAGCGAGATGATGAGCCCAAGTCTAAACTGGAAGGTATGTGCTCTGATGTTACCGGTCCTAGACACCTTCGCAAAATTAATACTTCTGGTCGTATCTCCCCTAGCTAAAATAGTTAAATGAAAATTGATAATAAATGAGAAATGATATAAATGATAAATTGTTGTTGATGATAAATTGATGTGGTTAATAAATTATATTGTTTCAGTATGTAATTATATTAATAGTCTAATCTTTTAATATTAATTAATAATTCTTTTCAGGACTTACACAAAAGGTAAAAATAATTGGAGGGTTAATTGCGGCACAAAAACGAGCAATGTACGTTTAAATGTTAATTCCACTATATATGAATTTACGGCAATGTTAAGGTGATTTAAAATAATGAATTTAATAACTAAAAGTGTAACTTTTACTAATCTTTGTACCACACTTAAAAGTACTACTTATTATTATTTAATACTTTTGTTAAGTTAAACTTATTATACATGGTCGTAAATTACTCGTATAGTGGAATTATTATTACTGTACATTGCTTTGTTGTAACGCTGTATAAAACCCTCCAATTATTTAACTTTCGCGCGAGTTCTGTAAAAGAATTATTAATTAATATAATACTAAATGGATCACGCCATTTTAACTTTAATAATAAACATTTATTAAAAACATAATTACTTAATTATTCAATTACAGCAATTAATCATATTATTTCGGCGGAGGGAATATGTGAGACCAGTATGAATAAAATTACTTAACATGTGTCTACGACCTTTGATTATTGTTGAACACATACCTTCAAGTCTGTCGTGGACTTTAATCATAATGCTGGCATCCGAAATTTGTACTCGTGGTGTTTGGCTCCGTCTCGTACTTGGTTGCACTGCACACATCAATAGATCTAGCCATTATTTTGGAACATTCATGGAACACTTTATATCTCTAGTCATCGTGCTATCATAATGTCGCACACGTATCACTCTTGTACCTCTGCACAAGCCGTTATTTAGTCATCGTCTTGAAGTTATCTGTACAGGTCCACCCCTAGTGTCCTTCATAAGTCATAATGTAGCACGAGTAGTAGCACAAGTCGTTATTAAGTCGTCGTCTCGAAGTTCTCTGAACAATTGTGCTCCTAGTGTCCTTCTTCGGTCACAGGCTGTGGCTCCTTTTCTCCCTTGGGAGTGTCACTCCCCCTTTTGCCTTCATTTGCAGTATTCAGTGTGACACAACAAGCACTTTCTTCATTGGTTAATCATTGAACCAATGTCGCTACTTGGCATCCTCGTAAGGGCTCGCTCGACCCCTTCTGTCTTAAATTTATGGTATGAAGCTCCTAAATTTATGGTTTGTTGTACACCTCGGCGCCATCCAGACTACAAGTATTGCTCGATGTTTCGGACACAATAAATAACTGGCATAAACTTGTCTCGCCCAAACACATGTGATATCTATTTCTGGTCTCACAGTAGTATTGTGGTAATTTTTTAACTATTACCGAGGAATGTACCGCATTTTAGAGATGTTTATAAAAATTGCATTGAAGTTGGAAAGTGTTTAATAATCGATGCTTTACGCATGATTGATCTTTCTTGTTTTACCTTAAGTTTTACAGTAAGATAACCACCAGGGAAATGCCATTCAATTTAGACCAGAACCAAGGGATGGCGACACCCATAGGGGCCGTACCCTCCATCCCATACCACCAACTTCTGGTAAAGACTTGTGTAATCATATATTTAACGCTACGTGCTCCGCGGGGATTGTCTAGGCTCATGCCGTCCGAGTGCAATTCCCGTGTGTTAACCACTGAGCTATCCCATCCACCTGCATGTCCTTTCTTTCTATCAATCCAAACTGCGCGACATACCCGAAAGTATAAGGTGTCTGTTTAGATGGCAGAGAAGTGCCACCTAATTTAGACAGGAATCCGGTGGAAGAGGCATCCACACAGACCTTACCCTCCTTTCCTTACCACCAACCTCTCGGAAGGACTTACGGACCTACATGTTTAACGTGATCGTATTCCGCTTGAAAACGGCAACAGTTTGGGCAGTGACGGGAAACAAACTCGGGTCGTCCGAGTGTAATCCCCGTGCACTAAACACTGCCCCTAACAGCATTTTTTTTCACAGTGACGTAAGATTTACGTCACACTGTGACTTTGGGACGTCACAGGACGTCGCAGTACGTCTCGGCAATGTCATATTGAGGTCACAGCGAAGTCATTTTGGTCATTTCCATGGTCGTTTGTGACGTCACATATTAACTTGTTTGTGACGTCACATTGAAATTGCCATTGTAATGTCGTCACATTGTTACGTGCTAATTCAATTGTGGAAACATCACAGAATATAGTCACAATGAAGTTACAAAGTTACTAATATTTAACGTCACATAGAAGTCACAAATATGATGGCACATTGTGACCCAGGTGTCACGTGACTACAACGTCACTGCCACACGTGTGACGATCTTTGCTGTGAGGGATGAGTTGTCGCGCCCCACCTGTATGTCCTTAATACTTTCAAAAACTTCTGTTTTTTTTTTTTTTATGAAACTCTACTAATAATTTCTGTGAATTACCAAAATCTGTGAATGGCCCTTTTATTTAAGAATTGTAGTAATTACAAACGTATCAAAAAGCCATGATAAAGTGGCGTAAGTCAGTAAGTTTGACAAATTATTTCATCTTAAATGCGTTCTTTTCAGTTCCAAAGCTGTTTTTAGTTTGACTAAATGAAGTATGGGCAAACAGTTTTGTAATTTAATTTTTTTCGCTAAAGGGGCTGTATAAAAATCTATTGTTTTTAATTTTTTGCAAAAATGTTGCAGATTATTTTAATTACTATTGTATAATATTGTACCCCCTTTTAAAAATTTCTGAAATTGAAACTATGTGTTTGCAACCAATGGATAAAAATAATTTTTACTGTTCAGTTTCTTTAACACACCATGTATATTCCCCCTTTTTCTTCATTTTTTTTTGTCAATTTTGGTTTCGGGTTTGTTGATCTATTTTGCACTGCAGAAGGGAATTCAGCATATTCTCTAAGTACCTATAGCTGCTTTACTTTATTACGTTAATAACGTTGTTTAAGTTTTCCTTAACTTTTTAATGTGTATTTGCTTTCGTTTATTTTGCATTTCTGCCCTCCAATGATGATAAAACATTAAATGAGGGAAATTCGTTTTATTTTTATAACACAAAAAATTTTATTTTGTAAAAGTTTTTTCACGATTTTAATATATTATGTGAAGTGCTAATTACGTGCTAATTCAATTGTGGAAACATCACAGAATATAGTCACAATGAAGTTACAAAGTTACTAATATTTAACGTCACATAGAAGTCACAAATATGATGGCACATTGTGACCCAGGTGTCACGTGACTACAACGTCACTGCCACACGTGTGACGATCTTTGCTGTGAGGGATGAGTTGTCGCGCCCCACCTGTATGTCCTTAATACTTTCAAAAACTTCTGTTTTTTTTTTTTTTATGAAACTCTACTAATAATTTCTGTGAATTACCAAAATCTGTGAATGGCCCTTTTATTTAAGAATTGTAGTAATTACAAACGTATCAAAAAGCCATGATAAAGTGGCGTAAGTCAGTAAGTTTGACAAATTATTTCATCTTAAATGCGTTCTTTTCAGTTCCAAAGCTGTTTTTAGTTTGACTAAATGAAGTATGGGCAAACAGTTTTGTAATTTAATTTTTTTCGCTAAAGGGGCTGTATAAAAATCTATTGTTTTTAATTTTTTGCAAAAATGTTGCAGATTATTTTAATTACTATTGTATAATATTGTACCCCCTTTTAAAAATTTCTGAAATTGAAACTATGTGTTTGCAACCAATGGATAAAAATAATTTTTACTGTTCAGTTTCTTTAACACACCATGTATATTCCCCCTTTTTCTTCATTTTTTTTTGTCAATTTTGGTTTCGGGTTTGTTGATCTATTTTGCACTGCAGAAGGGAATTCAGCATATTCTCTAAGTACCTATAGCTGCTTTACTTTATTACGTTAATAACGTTGTTTAAGTTTTCCTTAACTTTTTAATGTGTATTTGCTTTCGTTTATTTTGCATTTCTGCCCTCCAATGATGATAAAACATTAAATGAGGGAAATTCGTTTTATTTTTATAACACAAAAAATTTTATTTTGTAAAAGTTTTTTCACGATTTTAATATATTATGTGAAGATCGATTTACGACCAAACTGCCAAAATCTGAACTCCACGATGAATACCTTTTCAGTGATGTTCATTATCTACATTTTATGAGATACATTTTCTGCTTTTCTCTGTAATTTCAAGTATTTTTTAGATAAGTAAATGTGATATTTTAAGCTTACGCTGTATATCTATTACTTTCTATTGTATATTATAATGTATAGGGAAAGATTTAGCAAGGGGTCGAAAATTCGAATTCGAATTTTCAACGGAAGAGCACGTTCCAAATATCCCTGTAATCGAATCGAACGGTTTCTAGGTGATGTCTCTCTCTCTCTCTCTGCGCGCGCGTGTGTGTAAGTATGTGTATATTTATGTGTAAGTATATGTGTGCTTGCGTGCGTGTATGTATGTATGTGCGTTCGTGCTGTGTGTGTATGAGTATGTGATGTCTCTCCCTCCTTCTCTCTCTCTCTCTCTCTCTGCGCGCGCGTGTGTGTAAGTATGTGTATATTTATGTGTAAGTATATGTGTGCTTGCGTGCGTGTATGTATGTATGTGCGTTCGTGCGTTCGTGCTGTGTGTGTATGAGTGTGTGTTGTGAGTTGCATGAGTTTGCGTGTGTGTGTGTTAGTGTGGTGTGTGTTAGTGTGTATGTGTGGTGCGTGTGTTAGTGTGTGTGTGTGTGGTGCGTGTGTTAGTGTGTGTGTGTGTGTGTGGTGCGTGTGTTAGTGTGTGCGTGTGTCTGGTGCGTGTGTTAGTGTGTACGTGTGTGTGGTGCGTGTGTTAGTGCGTGTGTGTGCGTTCGTGTGTGTGTGCGTGCGTGAGTTTGTGTGTGTGTGAGTTTGTGTGTGTGTGTGTGTGAGTTTGTGTGTGTGCGTGTGTGAGTTTGTGTGTGTGTGTGCGTGTGCGAGCGTGCGTGTGCGTGCATGCGTGTGCGTGCGTGCTGGCGTTTGTGTGTGTGTGCGTGCGTGAGTTTGTGTGCGTGCGTGAGTTTGTGTGTGTGCATGAGTTTGTGTGTATGTGCGTGCGTGAGTTTGTGTGTGTGCGTATGCGTACGTTTGTGTCTATGAGACTGTGGAAGCGATATCTTACGAACGAATGTGCAGTTTCGAACAAAATGTAATGTATTATGATTGTTACAACCGGTAAATACTAGAACGCAATTGATTGTGTGTGTGTGTGAATCCATGAGACTGCAGAAGCGATATTTTATGAATTAATGGAGCGTTTCGAACGGAATTTGGTACACATATTACAATTGGTAAGTACTGGAAGCCAATGATTTTTTAACTCAACCAAATTTTGAATACTGATACCAAACTTTATTGAACTTTTGATACTTTACTTTTGATACCAAATTTTATTGAATGAAATTGTCAAAAAATCATTATAAAGCTAGAACTTTTAATAATGTTACGTAAATTATCATTTTTTATGTGAATGGCATACACTTTAGAAGGCTAGCACGAACAGCTATTAAAATATTGTACGTTTTTCTAATAAATTTATCAAAAACATTACATAAAATTAAAAGAATTTACTATCGTGAAAAATGTTCATTTGCTATCCAATATTAAGAGACAAATCTGTTAACATCATTCTTGCGGATTTTGTGCGTCCCGTTAACAAAAGATCTTATGAAATAGTTTTGCACTTTCACATAGTCATTTACTTTCTGTACTTTCACATAGCCATTTATGGACAGCCAATAGTCATAACTGGAAAGAAGTAAACTAATTGCATGATGTAGGGAAAGTCATATGCTGTCCGCATCAGATGTCTTTTATGTATAATATAAAGCATTACGTATTTACATTACGAAAGTAATTCTACGGCTAATGCGAATCTTTTTGATCCGTGCAGAACCGTCTTAGCTATAGCACTAATTCAGGATATCACCTTACAATATTAATTTAATATTGTCCTTGCATAGATTTTTATCCTTAAAACTCATCCCTTCCCCCCTTCTCTCAAGAATGTGACGCAAAAATTACTTTTCTGTTACTCCATTGAAAGCAGTATTTTTTTTTACCGACACATTTAAGGCATGACATGACGTAAAATAATAATAAATGAAAAACACCTTTTATATCTGAAATTAATAGGTTCTGAACATGAAAAACATATGAAAGCAATGTTACAAACCTGCAAAATTCCTGCAAACAAATCAAGAAACGACATATTTCGGAGGAAAGTAAAAGTTGGAGTTCATATCTCGATGCAACCACAGGTTTAGGAAACATTCCTACTCAAAAAAATAAACTGATAAACTGGGAGGAAAAATATTTACCACGACCCATGTGTAGCGGGAGAATAAAAAAAAAAACCCTTTGAAACAATTTTTCATCCTCTCGTAGACCTGGTTGGACGGGGAGAGAACATTTTAAAAGAGTGAACGAGCAAAAATATTTTACTTGGAATTTCTATTTTAAAATTTCATATACTATTTAATAATTTTTATACGGGTGGTAGTTTATTGAATTTTGAATATAAGTTGATTTTTGCAAAACAACACTGTCTTTAAAAAGTAATGTGACTGCTTTAGGAATGCTTAAACGAAAATTGTATATACGTCTCTTATGACGTATTTTTACTTTCCTATAATACATAGGGAAAGTTTTTCATATAGGGAAAGTTTTGAAATCTTGTCAAAATTGCAACTCGAGATTTCGACGGATTTACACGTTTCGAGCACTTTAGAAGACGAAACATTTATTTTTCGAGTGACGTCTGTGTGTCTGCGTGTGTGTCTGTATGTATGTCTGTCTGTGGTGTTTGTATGTGTGTCTGTCTGCGGTGTCTGTTTGGCTGTACAATGTATGCATCTATTTTATTTTTAAAAACTACTCAACTAAGTATCACACAATTTAGTAGATCTTGTGGATTCCTAGTAATTTGGTTCACTTGTCATCGGTACTGATTACTTTTTGATACGATTTGGAGATTAAAGAACCGATTTCCAAGAATTGTGTGGAAAAAAATTGGGCAGATTTATTGGCTAAAAATGGATCTCAAGCAACCGGATCCTCCCTTGCCTGTGCGGCATATAAAACGATATATATCCTTCTCTATTAAAGCTAACCGTTTCAGTCTATACAGGGAGAGAGCTTCTGGGAAAAAGTGGAACTCCCTGTTAAATAAGTCTGCAAGAATACACAGTTCCTTGCATAGAGCAGTTGGCGTGGCTTGCTTTAGACTTGCCACGGATCATGATTACTTACAGAGCCACTTGTATCGAATGGGACTGGCAGATACAGATGTCTGCCCTCTTTGCAACCATGGCGTTCCCATGACTGGAGAGCACTTCAACACGTCCTGCTGTTCTTGACTGTTTTCCTTTATGTGCTACTGACAGGACTTTTAGTGACTATTTTTATCATTCTTCTTTGTATTGGGCTGCTCGTCGACTTATGACCGAGAGGTCGGAGACGGGTATACGATAAAAAAAAAGATTAAAGAATCTGCCGTTTTGAAGAATGGTCCGAAAATTCGTCAAACTTTAAACTAAAAAAAAAACTTCATAGGATGAAAGGTATCAGGTAAATGTTCGTTTTATACTTAATTTTAGAGGACGAAAGGGATAAAACCAACCTCATAACTTTAGGTACTAACCGCTCTTGACGCTTCTTTTTAATTGGCAACGTTGCCTTTGAATATACATCCAGTCGTGACATGAAAACAAAAATTTAATTAAAACTGCGAAATCAGCGTAAATTAAAACTATCATCATTTAGATCTTGTGAAATTAAACTCTATTTAATGAATAATGAAAGAAACAAAGAGAAAATTAGTCTGTGGGGAAAGTCATGTTTTGCCCACATAAAATTTTGCCCACATAAAATTTGGCATCATAATAATTTTCATGCTTTGTTTCTTCAAACACATTTTAATTGGACTTATGTGTAATATATAATATTGTGGTATATATAAAATGGTATAGTTAAAAAGTTTGGATTCGCTGAATATTCATGAAATCTCTTCATAATATCTTATAATAGCCAGACATCAACATTCTCTTGTATTAAAATTACGTTGTATTTACATCCCCTTAAGCATTAGCCTCACTGTTTTCGATTATATTAAACGCCCTATTATTATGTAGCTGTTACTGCAGAATATCACCTTTCATTGCCTAATCGCATTACTGTAATTTATCTCCCAATATTGGCAACATTAGATCTCTACTTTTATCCTTTGCGATTGGCAACACTGGTCTCTTCATTCTAGGTTCCATTGGTTGCGACATACACAGAGTTTTTTTCCTGGTATTCTTCTATCCTTTATAATTTTTCCATCTTTATGTGTGTCGTCCAAGTTATTAGAGTTTATAGATATAATCTTTCTCTAATATCAAAAACACAGATTTTGTGTTCATTTTGATTAAATACTTGGACTTGAAGAAGAGGTTTTTCAAAATTAACAATTCATTTATTTAGGCCTAGTGCTTATCCACGTGTATAGCTTTCATGCTTGGATTTTATTTGTTTTTCAATTATCGGTTCCATTCCATTGATATTTATTGATTATATTCAGCTTGATGACTAGGAATTTAAATTTTTTTTCTATTTGATTGATGATTCTCTATTTAATACTTCGTTTTATTATGTAGGCATATTTTAAAGTTATGGATTTTTTGAGTAGCAACTTTTCTCTATTCTATCATTGGATTTTCAAACTCTTATATATATATATATATATATATATATATATATATATATATATATGTGATCTCAATGTTGTTCAAAATGTAGCACTTAAAAATCTTATGCTTTATGGTACCAAATTCCGAATCCAAAATACATTAAATCACTCTCTTTTAATTAAACAACTAAATATTGATCTAGAAAAATTCATATACAAAATTGCTTGCAGTAAAAACTATCCTATTGAAGCTTTCGATATGTGGAAGGTTAGCATTCTGACAAACATCAAACATCTTTTAAGTAACTTGCCTATAACTAAACCTACATTTAACTATACAAACTTGAAGCAGGAAATTAATGAATTAAAATCACAATTTGTCATCACATATGTGGATAAAGCTGCCAACAATTACGCCATCATATGTAAAAAATATTATGTACAAATCTTAAACGATTTCTTAAATCACAATGATATTTTTAAAAAAATTGATTCTTCAGCAACATCCATATCTAAGAAAATTATTGCTTTTCATAAATTATTAAAATTACCTTGCAACAATCTTAGATTCCCTTATATTGTCATGATCCCAAAATTTCATAAAAATCCTATCTCTTTTAGATCTGTAACTATAGGACATAAATCTTATGCAACTGTCGCTAGTAAATCTCTTTTGGTTATTCTTAATAAAATCATCTCTAATATAAATGATAATTCAACTTCTCATATTATTAATAACAGTTATCAATTAATTCAAAAGTTGGATACGATTAATATTTTGGGTTTTAAAACGTATGACTTTAAGGACCTTTTCAACAATATTGACATAAAAGATCTATATAAAGTAACTTGGGATATTATTAAATCTTTCTATAATAGACAAAATTTAGATATAGATCATTCTTTCGTGCACCACCTTCTCAAGTGTGTAATTTTTAATAATTACTTGATGCAAGGCAATAAAATTTCTATGCAAATTAAGGGTGTTCCACAGGGTGGCTCTGCCAGTTCAGCTCTCGCAAATCTTTATCTACACTTCTACGAGTCAAATTTTATAAACTCTGCATATACATTCTACAGATATATTGACGATGTTATTCTCATTAAAATAGCTCCCTCATCTAATGATATAGATTTTGATTTTTATCCTCCAAATTTATCCCTTTTACCAAACGAAAGCAACTTCTCGTCTAGCGTTAATTTCTTAGATGTAACTCTATCTCTTGATAATGAATATTCATTTTTGTCAAACATTTATGATAAAAGAAAAAGTTTTCCTTTTAAAATTCACAAGATAATCAATTTTAACTCATGTATGAGTAAACAGGTATATAAAAATATTTTAATAAATCAATTTCATAGGATTTTTAGGTTATGTGAAAATACACAATACAGTAACCATCTTGCAGATTTATTTCGATACTGTAAGACTGAATCATATCCAGTTAATTTTGTTAAATATCACTTTAGAAATTTTGAATACTATTTATAATATATTATTTATTGTTTTAGTCTAATTTGAAATTGCTATTGTATACTTTGAACATTAAAATATTCTTTGAGATTTTAATGTCTTAGTAATAAATTTTGGATACATATTATATAATTGTTAATTATTAATTATTAATGAGTTTATTGCGTATTTTTTATTTTATTATTTTAAATTTATTTTTTATTTATTTATTTTATCTTTATATCTCTATTTTTTGGGTTTGAAACTTATAAATATGTATAGTTAAACATGCAGAAGTATTTCCTATAATTCACATCAGATGGCGTTCTCTTGTACTCTTTCCTAATACTTTGTTTAGTGTAACGAAAATGTGTCTTGTATAATGGTGAAGAAAGGTATGACTTTAATTCTATCCGAATCATTGTGGATTGTTGGTTAGATTGCTTATATGTTTGCTTAATGCACTTTCATTATATTCCTTCCAATTTCCTTTTGCTTATTTTTTGTCATTTTCGTTTATGTTAT